>OY390707.1:28865463-30115463 GCA_959613345.1 Tolmerus cingulatus
GCTAGTCATATATCATCTTCAATTTTTTTTCTTAGTTTTTTGTATTTATTTATTTTTTTTGGGTTTTTCTCAACTTTATACAGTTTGTAATAAAAATATTACATTCAGCTCTTTTTTTGTTTGTCAGTTTGCTTGACCTATGTTACATGATTTAATTTTTTTTTCGTTTTATCGACTGTTTATTTATTTTTTTTGTATTTTTAAATGTTTTGTCTTTTTTTCTTCTTTGCCTAGCTTAATAAATGTAATTTTTTTCTCAGAATTTTTAACCCTTTCGAAATATGATTGTGCTCACCATTTTCTCGTTTTTGAGAAACGAAATACTTATTTATTGCGTCCATAAGTATTTTACGCTAATATTTTTTCATCTTCTTTTTGTTTTACCTTACAGATAATAACTCTCGTAATTAATTAATTGCTGATTGATTCTAGAATAAATGCTAAATTTAATTTCTTTTGCGGTATATTTCTTCTCATTTGCTTTGGTTGCTTTCGTAGTTTTGCGGGGTGATACGAGCTTTTTAAAGGGTATATTTTTCTACAACTTGGTCTAACATTAGCCCGAAAATGATGCAGATCTTAACTCTTTTTAATCCCCGTGTTGTGGTTATAACCGCGGCGTAAAAAAATAATAAAAAGTATTGGTAAACGATTAATTTATGATTGTAAAAAGTAAAAACACAATAGAAGCAAAAATTAGAGGCAGAATTAGAATCAGCAGAAAGTTTTCTGTTACAGTTTTCTGCTTCTATTTCTGCCTTAACGTCTGAATAGACCAAAAGCAGAAAGCAAAGCTACAACGCACAAAAATTACAAAAGCTCCACAAAATATTTAAATAATTCTCTTTCTGCCTCTGTTTTCTGCTCTTGTGTTCCTGAGGAAATAAAAAATGTTAGCCCTGCTTCTGAGGTCTATTTTAGCGATGGTCAAAATTGATTTTATTGTTCTTAATCTAAATTGCACTTACTTCTTTCAACTGCTATTTACAAAAACAAGATTTAAAACAGAAAAACGCAAACGTAGAATTCAGGAAAAATAACGCACTTTCGCACACTTCACTAATCCTACTAATACTTATGTAAAATATCTTCTTCCTTTAGTAGTCGTTGCAATAGACATTTTGATATGATTTACTTTTTCTTGTGTTTTAAATGCATTCAATTAGGTCTTCGATTTTGTCCTACGGCTAGTCTCTATGTTTTTGAAGGGTGTATAAGGGTCAACGTTAAAAATTCGTATAGGGTGAAGAAGACAGGCGGGGGTTATTGAAATGAAAGAAAAATATATATATATAAGCGGATAGCGCAGGATAAAGTTGCAAAACGAAAGGGTTATTTTAGGGGTAAAGGGAAAGTGCTCAGGGATTATCTCCGGATCAATGTGAGTGATTTTTGCCTGATTGTCTCCAGACAACACAGGATCACTCACAGTTTTAGCAGTAAGAGTAAATTCGCGTTTTTCTACAGAGAAAATGAATACTGAATAAAAAAGGGTTTACTCCGAAAGGATTAAGGGAGGGTTCGGACTATGTACAAAGACGCAAAGCACGAAAGGAACTGAACGGAAGAAACTCTTAATATTCTCCTTAATTACAATTATTTTTTCATTTCTTATTACTTTTTCACTGGTTGTCTTTACATTTAAGTTAAGTAACAACACGAACAACGGTTGTGAAAAGGCACAAGGGAAATTGGGATAGTTTAGAATTGTTACGAGTAATGTTTTGTGTGTGTGTGTTTTTGTGTTTGTGTTGCTTGCAATGTAAGTTTTTTTTTCAAAAAATGCTTGTTGTATTTTTGTTTTATCTTTTTATTTTTTAGCTCACGAAAAGTACGAAGGAATCAGAAAGCTTAAGAAATAGCTCTTCTGGTTCAGAAAATAAGGGTGGGATTTAGGGGGGCGGGTTCAGTAGATGCGAAAATGAAAGAGGCACAACAAGCGAAAGGATGGTTGGGGCAGGGGGTGATTCTTCCACGATTCCATCACCATTAACGTAAAAATACCATCGAATGTTTTTCACCTGTGATGATAATTGACATAAAAATTCCTTTGGTTTTTTCTCGGGGAATTGAGTTTGGCAGTGTTCAGAGATTTGTCCTTATTTCTTGTGTTGATGTCGTTTTTTTCTCCTTATAAGATATTCTTCTTGTATTCGCAGAGTGAAAGCAATTGCAAATGGAAAATGAACTGCAAATTATCGATGAAATTCAAGAGGGAGAGATATTTTAAGGGTATGCTACAACGAACGGCGTGACGTAGAACGTGTTTCGTGCGGTTGCTTATTTGCGATTTTTGTTTGGGGGAGGAAAACAAAAACAAAAAAATCCGATTCACGTGCAAGCTTATTGTTTTGTGCTACACGCAAAGATTCATCGCTGACGAAAATGAGATTTTCTGTAGTTCACGCTTGTACTTCGCGGGCGTTATCGCACGAACGTAGAGAATTAATTTCTTGTAGTTACAAGTGCCCTTTTACATATCTGAGATATAAAAATCTATAGAAAGCATAAACAAAAATATCTGCAGCTTACTTTAATGCAAATCCCCTAGGTTTTCCTGGCAATGCTAAAAACAAACTTAAATAAGTAGGTGACACACTTTATAAAATCAACATTTTTAATCTTTTACTATATTTAACTTAGAAATTCTGTTTTGATAGAGATTTAAGCAAGATAATTATTCGAAGCTAATGGCCTCTGAAAAAATAAGTTTTATAATTATTGCTTTCTTGGTAGTTAGCTTAATTTTATCCAGTTATAAGGTATCTTGTCTAGAAGCAAAATTAAAAGATAGCCTTCAAAACAAAAATAACTAATGTGAAAATTAGTACGTTAAGTATTTTTGTTTTTCTAGAATTAGGGAGTTTTAAAGTAAAAAAGTGAAAAATTAGGTTGCTGCTCGAAAAGTGGTGACTATAATTTTTAAGGTGCCATATTTGAATTCAAATTCTCATTATTTTATTTTATTATTTTATTTTATTATAAATAAGAAACTAAACTCCAAAGTACTTCTGAATTATATAAATCCTTGTTGGACTTGTACATGCAGCGAAAATATATTTTATTGTTGTGGAAAGAATTTCCTTAAAGAAGGACATCTATTATCTGTACCCTTATGGGTGATAAAATATTTTAGCTCTTAACTTCAAACTGAAATCCATCACAGTCAAAGCCCAGTCATCCAGGCAATTTACATGGATAACGAAAAAATTCGTCAAAAACTCGGAAACACTGAACCGCAAGATATGCAAATTAACCGTTGAATCAATTTGCCATAGAGCAACCACACGAGCGGAAACGATAGAAAAAAAAATATTGCTTCTACGCCTGCCGTTTCACATTTCTAACATTAATCTTAAGGTCGTTTAGGGTGGAAAAATTTATCAAAATGATTTCTCTTTCATTCATGACTAAACAGAATGAAATTTTTGAAGGAGTTAAACAGTCCTTTTGTTTGGAAAATGAAAATCAAATATATACTTATATATAGTACATAAATATTGGACATTTCGGCGGATGTTTTGATATTTTATCTGCAGTAAGTATACAAATGTGTCAGATACAGATACAGGAAAAGGGATCCTAATGCTAGCTAGTGAAATGGCATAGAAATATAATAGTAACAACTTTACGATTCTCTTAGCAGTTAATTATAAGACTTCAAAAAAGGGCTTTTCTTGTATATATATAATTATTCAAATATTGTGAATCACTGTTAATTCCTACGTCGTTTTTATTTCATTTCTTTTTAGCGCGCATCTCTTTTGCAGTTTCGCAATTTTAGTTAAAACACACTCGGTGCAAAGTAGTAAACGCCTAAGAAGAGTGTTTCAAATCATAGCTAAGAGACACCTTCTTGCTCTTATCATAGCTTTCTGGTAGCTAAATTTAATTGCAAATACTAATTAATCTCTCAAAGTTATTGTCAAAATCATTCGTACAGTTCTCGAAGGGAGTTTCCATTACGTAAGTATAGTATTTATTTTTTTAGTTACAATTTTTGCTCCGAAAGAAGTCCTATCACAATAAACAAAAGGGAGACGTACGTAACGTGTCCACGCCAAGAAAAGGGATTTCGATTTATCTTTAGTTCTTTTAGTTTTTTTTTGTTTTAAAGATTTATCTTTTGTTTTTAATTTTTATTTTTATTGGCAGAAAAAAGTACGAGGGGCACATTATTTCGTATCCATCGTAAGAAGTTGAAAATTGTAGAGGAGGGCGTTATGGTGGATTACTTACTTTACTTAGTTCAGTGCAAGACAGATAAATAAACGGAAGAAATGAAAACAAACAGGACTGTGAGTGGTTCATATTTTTTTAAAGTGTTTTTCTTTTTCTTTGAGCATCTTCAATCTCCTTACAATGAATTTGCAGTCTCTCCCGACATAAAGTGGGGGTGGGGGACTGTACAGCAAAAATACATATATTGTTTTTTCCGCCTCCACGTAATGTCATTATTATTATTTTTTATTTTTATGGTGGAGGGTCCAAATTAAAGTAACTATAAAACGTTACAATAAACCTACACTAGACTTACTCACCAGTAGATCCTAGTTAGCTACATTACGCTAGTTAATTGCAATAATTTTTTTTTCATTTTTTTTATAAAATAATCAGTTTCAGGTTCATATCTATAATAATTCACAGAAACAGCGCGTTCGATTGTATCAATTACATTTCACTTCATATTTTACATATTTCCTAGTACACAATATATAAATTCTCAAATAATGTTATTTTTTATTTTTAGCCCAGTACATGTTCCTTATCATCGCTGTGGGATCCATCCGAAATATTCGGATAGATCCCGGATGCGCACTTCGCTCCACCTCAAAACCTCTCTGTAGTTTAGTTTTAGTTAGTAATAATTGCTAGAGTAGCACGAGTGGCCGATTGTTCTGCTTCTAATGTGGTTCTTAAAGTGTACAAACGTCTAAGTAGTCTTTTACGTCTAGTTTAAAACCTCAAAAATCGAATCGGACTAATGTACAAAAAAGGTACAGATTAAAGGAATAACAAAATTTGACCGAACCGATTTAAAAAAAACATATGTATATAAAGTAGTAATAATAATAAAGTAGATCACCTGCACAGTCTCCTAAACGTATAATTGATGCATGCACGACAAATGGCTTCCTGGTATTCCTTCATTATTACTTTCATTTTCTTTTTGTTTTGGTTTAGTTAAATCTTTTTACACCCTAAAACCTACGAAAAATCAAGACAGGCTGCGTTATAACGTATGTGTTGGATTTGCATGTGACAAGTGGTCCTGAAAGTGCGCCCGGATGCGCGGCCTCTCAGTCGTCTGCGTGGTTTTATATCTAAAATTGCTTTGGCCGGTGATCGGGGTTAATCAGTAGGCCGAGGGTTTATATCCTAAGTTTTTTCGTTGTAAGAACAGGTGAATTTCCCTGAAGTTGGGCCGATTCGCTTCATTCCTCTGCCAGCATTCGCACATCAGGTCGTAGATCTCTCTGGGGCAGTTGAGCGGCATTGGCAGGAGAATCTGCAAAAATAACGATCTTATTATTTTTACAATTTCAATTTAAGTTTTGTTTAAGTCATGAGTCTGATCTTTTGGACCTTTTGCTAGGTGGTTTATAAAAAGTGAAAAATTATTTGCTGAAATTTTGTCTCGTCAAATACATAGATACATATGTATGTACTACCACAACATTTATTAGGACTTTAAAAAGTGATATGTCCTTTAGGAATATCCGCTGTCTCATCTTGTTATAGCCTACAGATATGAATGTACTTAAAATAAAAAACCTTTCATAGTTTACAAAATTTTTCAGCCATGCCTATCAAAATTATACCCCAAGAGAGCTTAAAACCCCAATTTTTTACTGTAAATTTAAATTCTACGAAAAAAATTGATTTTTGTCATCTCGTCTCATATAAATCTCCCAAGATAATAATAAAAGTTAATAATGAGGAAATTCTTGGAAAATGCAAATTTATTTCCCAAAATTCTTCTTTAAGAAAATTTGTATTTAAAGAAAAGATTTTCTGAAAGCTGTTATTGTTAAGGTGATAATATTTTAAAATTAAATACCTCTTTCCATATAATTGAGAAATTTAAAATCAATGTTCATTCAAATGTACTCTAAGATTGGCGTCGAGAACCACGAAGGGCGGATAAACATTGTGTGAAAAGAAAAAAAAAGGTTTTCTTTTAATTAAAAGTAAAGTAATGATAATAACTTTGTGGGCAGACAAGCACGCATTTGATTCTTTCAATAGATGTTTTAATAATTATTTCGGAAGAAGGTGATTTATGCAGATGATATTTACAACCAAATTTAAAAACAAAATACACTTATTAATTAGAAAAGAAAAAAATGCAGGAAGAAGTTGACATACAAACAAGAAGATTGCTAAACAAAAAAACCTACATATGCACGGACATGACGAAATTGTTTCGAATGTGCGAGAAAATGCCACTGGGACAACTCGACGAACTTGTCAACTGAATTTGAGATCTATTTGGAAACTATGGGGTTATCGTAAAATAGAGATAGTTACGAAAGGACAAACCGAAAAAAAGCAAAAATAAATAAATAAAAGCTTAACTTGAAGTTCCGTCCATTTTGTGTCAGACAAATGACCGGGCAGCTTAGCTTTACCCGTCCGTGGGGCGAAAGAGGGTCAAAGCCGAAGAGACTTAAATTATCCCCGATACTTACGTGCTTCTTGTCATCCTGATAAATGTGTCCAATATTTTCGATAACTTTCTCATCAGTCATGTTCTCGAAAGGTTGCTCCCTCGCAAAAGTCAGGATCTCCCAAAGGGTTACAGCAAATGACCACACGTCAGACTTTGATGTAAACTTCCCCTGGAATGGCACAGAAAAAAACAGTCGTATTAGAGGACTACAAGAACTGCAGGAAAAGTGGTTTGGCTTGATGCTGATGAAAATGAGAGGGGATGGGACGTGGAATCGTACAGTAGAAGATTAAGCCTCCGTCTGCACCGCGCCACCTGCCGGCTGCCGTGAAAGGCTTGGAGACAAAGGCGCTTGCATGAATTTTTGATTGAGGCGCAAAATGATTGATGAGTTTCCTCCACCTCTTCATCGATTTTCAGGTCGCCGAGGCGAGATTATCGTTGGGCGTGCGGGGGTGGGTGGCCGCCGGGCGGGCCGGTACAATTCGCCCTCTTTCCATTATCTAGCGAATTTCATCGCGCTAAAAGCCCCAGTTTGGAATGGATGTTAATTAAATTTGGTAGGAAATTCGTACATCTCCCGTTGAGCACCCAGCAGGAGTAATCGTTCCCGGTTCGGTTTTTTTTCACCCGGTTCCGGGACTAGCTACCAGCTACAAGTGCTCGCCTTTTCGTTCAACTTGTAGTAGCTTCCATCCTTGAACAGGAACAGGAGCAGAGTGCAAAAAGTGCCCTCATAAAACGGGGACACCTCTGCAGTTCCATTTCATTTGGGCCAAATTCCGGTTGATATCCAGAATTTACGTAGTATTCTTTTTTATCCTGAGTTCCTTCGGCAGGGGCTACATGAACTACTTCGGGAGACGTAGTGGCGATTAGGTCCTCGATTGATTTGCAGATAGATCCGCGGCATTTTCCGAAACTGGGCCACTCTGCAAGGCCATTTGCACCACTGTGTAATCCCGAGGGATGAGCCAACGGGGATGGCTCGTGATAGGTGTTCCTGGTTCCCGTCGTTGCAAAACCAGAAAAAAGAATCTCACTTGAAAGGGGGAAAATTAAGATAAACGACTTTTACAAATTGTGGAAACCAATAATGATTTCATTATGTTGCTGCTGAAACAAATTTATATTAATGAAGTATGTAAGAATAATCCATTCAAGTATGTATGTATAGTGTTCTTCTTTTTTTTGTTTTTTTTTGTTGAAAAATTGTTTAAGAAATGTTTTTATACATAAACGTAGGTACACTCTAAATATTTCTTGGCTAGATGGTAGTAAATTTTTACTACATTTACATAATGACATTGCTGAAAATTTAGTAGAAAAACTAGTGTTGTTAATTTTATTAATTATTAATACTCGTACAGTAGTGCACTAATTACTAGAACGTTTAATAAAAGTCTTTTTTATTCTCACTTTTCGTTAAGTTCTTAATAAAATTTACAAAAGAGCAAAAACAAATTTTACTTGGCTTGTTTAGTAATATTACGCTCATAAGATTGCTTAAATTGCTAAATTTTTACCGAGATATGTATTGTATAAAATATAACTTTTCTAGAGCACATGGGAATAAGTTTTAAGAAGTAAATACTTTGTAAGGTATCCATCGGTTTATTGAGTAAAGGCGAATTTTATGAAATAATTAAGAAAGCGTTAAATGTCTCGTTTTTTATATACATAGTAAGCCTCGCGGTTCTCAGTTTTTGACAAAAACACAATTATGTTTGAACAGAGTACGGTGGTAATATAATAATTAATTAATTATACTCCTAAAAGTTTCAAATGCAAGCAGTGGTGAAACAACTTTTGCAATATGTACTTATCTTGAAAGCCAGCAATTATGCCACTTTGTCGTCGTTGAGTTCGAAGTAATTTAGTTTAAATACTTTGTATATTGTTGTATTATTCGAATGTATTGCCAGTGAGTGTAATATTCGTTGGTTAGTAAGTACTAAGTCCTTGGAATTTAATAGGAGTTATTCTATATTTTACTTCAAAGGATTATTGTTTTGCTTATCTGTTTACAAAAATTCTATATTTAGTAAGAAAGGTGTGTTTTGTTTACTTACCAGTAAAACACTTTCCCATGCCATCCACCTGATGGGCATCGGTTGTGATTGTCTTCCAGTGCCTTCCAATTGGCAATAGTCAGCTGGATATGCAGAGCGGTTTATCACAGTTCCAATAGAGCACACTTTGACTTCAAGTTGTGGTCCGATTATACAGCTCCTGGAAGAAAATGGGGAGCCGGTCATTAGTCAAGTCAGCACAATTGTCCGGCAGCATGCTTGCTCAAGAGTCCTTTCTACCCCCACCCGCATTAGATAGTGTATCCCGGGTCCAGGTTGGCAACAGGAATGGTCGGCACTGTTTATGGTAACAATGCCGAGAATTTAAGCAAAACTACTGTTCTGGGGCGACTTAAGCCGGGGGGGCATATGCTCCGACCTGAGAGGAGAAGGGAACCGAGCAACAAGCTGTGTCCCTGGCAGATACCAGCCTTCCCTAAAGCCACAAAATTTAAATGGAAGAGCCCCTGGACTAACCGGGATCAGCACAAAGTTCACTGATGTCCCAAGCAAGGATACACTGGAAGAAAGGCCTCTTTTAATTGGTAAAAGGTAAGCCCACATTTTGAGTCGTTAAACCTTTCCGGTCTTGTGCACACCCAACTGGTGGGGGTGGTGGGTACACATTGCCCAGATTGGGACTCCAGACTTTTCTATTATATGCCCTTAGCTGGCCCTCATCAGCATAAGTAGGGGGGAAATGATAAGAGCGCTAATCACAAACCATAAAGGCGTTAAAAAGTCAACAAACCGCGATAAAAGAAATTAGTTTGTCCTCCGCGCCATAATTCGACAAACTTCTTATGCTGCGACAGGGCGGAGTAGCCCGGCATGGGGGTGGGTGCGGAAACAGACGTGCAGCAGATGTTGAACATGAAACAGGGGAAACAACGCCCCTGTTGCTTGCTTGCTGCACGCTTGTTGTACGACTAGAAAAGGTATGAAAAACCGTGGAAACCCTACGAATAATAAAAAAAAGGATCGCATTGCAGCGGGGCAGGCACGTGTGCATGACGAATTTGGAATTCGCCGTAATGCGTTTATGTGCTCGGGGTGAGTCCTGGGCTTTATATCGGGAAGAAGGCCAGAACCGATGATTGCTTAATCCGCACTCCGGGAATTATCCCGGAAAACTAACAAATGATCCCTTTCTGCAGCTACACACACGTTGCCCCTATACGTCGCCGCCCGATCCGCTGCGCTGGCTTCCTTTCAACAAGTGAAATTTCCATTCATTTTTATTTTCGTTTATTTAATTAAAACCGGAGCACCGTCGGGGCGGCGCAGAGGGGGTGCTCCGCTCCGCCCCGATGCATGTGAAAAATTACATTAAGAAGGTGGAATGGAATTTAGCACGTGCATTTCATGCGGAACATTAAATGAATTTATGAGAGTTCGCTGAAAAATTACATCCACGGACCGGTGCGGTGGGTATGTGGTGCGGTACGGCCGTGGTTCGGCGCGGCCGTGGTGTCTAGGGAAGAAAAGCGGCTGGGAAGGGGGTGGACACTCAGAGGGTATCCTGTAGGATAGGATAAATTTTCACGCGAGCTCCGTGTAAGGGCAGGAAGAGGGGCACGAAAAAGGGACCCAGAGAGCATCAGAATCAGATAAATGGTATTTTTCCCTTTATTATTTTTTTTTTCTGTCGACTTTCTCCCGAGGGCCCCGCGCGAACAGCTCACTGCCCGCCGTATGGAGAAAGGGGTGAAAATTATTACGATCTGGGGAGTTTTTTCAGGTCCCTCTCATGGGAAATTGAGTTTGATATGTGCTGAAGACTTTGATGATGTTCCCTGTTCGGTCCAAGTCGAGGACAAGGGTTCGTGTAACCCGGTTCTGGTCCCGGAAAAAAACCAGCGAACGAAGGAGCCTCTTAAGCGCTCAAAAGTGCGTGGTCGCAATAATAATCACCGAAAATATGGTTTTGCTTTTTTTCGTTGTTTGCCCTCGTCAATGGTGCACATTAGGTCCTTGCAGTAATTTTACGGCGCGTGAACAAGTCCATAAAAAAAGGAAACGAAGAAAATAGAAAGACTTTCTCCTTTTCTATGTATAGTAGAAAGTGTAAAGAGGATGAGAGGGATTCTGGATTCAAGGGAGCAGAGGGACTTATTCCTTTATTCCTTTCAATGTCCCGGAGAAATGGGGTGTTACATGAGCAAACGAATTTTGTTTTCAAGAAAGAATTTGTTACTTCTGAAAGGTGAATCAATCATTTTAAGGAAGGGAGCCCGAACGACCATACTCAGGTAAATGGACATTGGAGGCGGGGGCGGGGGAGGTTTGTGTTTTCTACAACTTTACGTTATTCACACTCTTCTGGAGAAGAAGTTTGGGGAGTGATTGAGCTGCCGGAAACGCATAAAAGTGTATTTCCTTTTTATAAAAAGAATAGAAGTGGAAATGGGATGTTTTTTTAAGGTTTTTGCCAAATGGGTTCATCTTTTATGGACTGCACTCGAAGGGCTTCCGGAGATATTAAACTTTTTGCTTAATGCATCGATAGTTATCCACTCCCTTTGAAGAAAGTAAAGAAACGAAAATTTCATCAATATTATTGAATGTGATTGAAAATGTTCAATATTTTGTACATGTGTTTTGGCTCAGCAAATGTTTAAATATAAAGATACATAGTGTCTTGAAAAGTAGAAAAAGGTAGAAATGTAACTAACAAATAGTATTTATAATTATTTCATTAGTTTTCAGTCATTTTAGATAACATCAGAAATTGATAAATATTTTAGCTATTCAAAGTATTATTATCAGAATTAAACAAAAAGATTACATTTTTAATGTATCTGTATCTAGAAGTGTAACACATTTAATACAAAATGTGATAGCCACTAAAATATAAAAACAACTCCAAACAATTTGTACTATTGCATACATATATAATATATAAAGAAGATAACAATTCTTCGAAATTAGAATTTACTTAAGCTTTAGGGGAAGAAAACTAATTATTAAATAATAAAATGTATATAGCAGGTACTTGAAACTTTTAGATGGTTATATCCATCCGCCAAACTGGAAGCCGAGTGAGTTTCCGCAACATTTTAAATTAGCCTGGTGGGTAAAGTACTTTCGTAACTTCTTAATATTTTTTATAATACCTGCACCATTAAAATGTTGGCCACGTTTTGAGAGATTGAGGTTACGCAAATTGCGTCAGTAATATTTTAATGAAATTTCTTTCAGATAACAAAAAATATATGTAAACATAAATATATGTATATGTACAAGTTGCATTTGGACTTTTAAGACTTTGGAGGCAGAGGAAATAAATATGATTATGTTTACGAGTTGGAAATGATGTTTAAGGTTTTATTTGTTGTCGTTGGTTATTTTTGGTAACCTTAAGGCCATCTGTGACGTTCCAGAATGAGTTTAATGTTTAAATTAATAATCGGTTTGACCTTTTCAAAAATGAACCATAACACAAAGCAACCTTTGATTGATAAACAATGATAGCCCTGGAGCATAATTCTGAAGATTAAAAGGGCGTAGGCTTCAGATGATATTTTTAGTAACACAGAAAAAAAATTACATTTTAATGGAATTATTTGCGACGTTGTTCGTTATTTCGAACAAATTTAAGAATAGCTACCTCGTAATTGAATACAACAATTTGTAGCAAGTGTTTTATATACATATATACTTTTGGTAAAAACCTATATAAATACTTAAAAAAAATTTAATTCGTTATCTACATAACAAATAAAGCAAACTGGTTATCGCATGTTTTGTGTTAAAAATAAACATAAAATATGTTTACCACAGATACCTTACAACATTCATTAATAAGTGATAAAATTTGAAAAACATGTTTCAATTTTAGATATGATATCTCTGTCCGCCCATTTCAAATTCTGAACACGTTTATGTTACAAAAATGTCCAACCACAATAAATAAAGAGAAAACATAATAATAATACAGGTATGTGCAAACCAAGCTAATTATGAAATTCATAGAAGGTATGAACTTCGGATATTCAGTTCAATATTGATTGATTTTTTCCAATTCCAATATAATAGACATGCTATATGAAGTACGTTATGATGACGTCTATTGCGCTGACCATATAATTCCATTGCAAATGAACCAGAACAATTGAATATGAAGAGGATTCTAAGTAGTACTAGTCGACATACTAAAGGACGTTTCATATAATCTGAATGGTTATCAATTTCATCGGGCTCTGTGATTGCCATAACGACAACTTGCACCGTGTACTTAAACAGATTAGATTACTTCAAGTCTGCGAGTTCAGTCTGCCTTCTTATGCAGCAACGCCCTTGGCAAAATCTTGGTTTATCGCAAAAATATTCCAAAATATGTTGCCAGGGCTGCTAAATAGGGCATAACTCCTTTGAGTGCTGAGCAGCATAATAAAAGAATTCTGTCTAGCCGAACCTCTTCCAAAATTAATAAGGGCTTGTGGGTGGTTACGTAAGGCACACCGGAGGAGCTAGCTACAAGATTGTGTACTTAGCAAAATACTTATGCAGCGTACGTTTTCCTTAAATAGATGATGTTATTTATAATTTTTTTTTCAAACATCAGTAGTTTACATCGTACACGTTTTGCTCGTTTCGCTGGGGGCTCATATGTGGGGCTCGAGGGGTGTGTTATGCTCCGAGGCAATGACAATCCTTTTACGCTGAGTGCAGACATGCGTCTATAGATACCAGAAACGTATTGTGTTGAGTCCGCACGAATGTGTATAAAATGCGCCCACGGCACTCGACGGGCTAAAGAGGCTCTTGCCGAGGACCGCGATTCTACCGTTGTTTACAAAGGGAGTACCTATCAAAAGGGCTGTAATTCAGCTCAAAATTAGCTCTCGAAAAAAATAAAACTATACACTGGAAAAAGGTTATGAAAAATATGAAGGAGCCCAATCAAGGTTTTCGCTTTTTCCTGTTTTCAGTTCAAGTCTTGCGTAAATGACCGACATTATCATTTTCCATAGCATTTTAAGCTAATTTTTATCCACCTAGGAAATAATGAGGTTGATATGTTTGTTTACGCATTGTGCTATTAAAAACATGGTCTAACTTAAGTACCGAAACCAAATTTTAAAAATTAATTATATTGAATAGAGACGAATCCAAGAATACACATACATATACTATGCATAATAAAGCAGTTTGAGTATAAAACCATTTTCGCAATATAAAAGGACCCCTAAGAGAACTACAAAAATAATAATACCTTTAATCCTGTATAAAACGCATCGTTAAAAAGCGTAAATTATTTTTCACTGTGTGTAGTTTACTATAATACCCAAGTAATTCGAATTAAATCCACTCTTAATTAACTTAAAAATGTTGTTGACAAATTACATACATATTTTGCTTTATAAAAGGATACTTTAGAGAATTGAAATTAAAATGGTATTGTAATTGCTTTTGATTTTATGTGATAAAACACACACTGCAATTTATATTAACTGCGGGTGTTTTAGTGCGTACATATATCTATACTAATAGATAATTTTATATTGAATTAATAATAATTTCCCAGAATAAGGGTTTGAAACTTTGCATCAACATTGCATGAAGAACTGTAGTGAGTTACTATCGGAAATCGAAGCATGCATATATATGTCGTACATCGTACTAATTATAGCTTTTAAGAATCAATAACTATAGATACATTCTGCAACAGCTTTATTTCTGTTTATAAATTTGTATACACATAGATCTTAGTCTACGAATCCATGCAAAGCAAGTTAATTTATCAGGATACTTTAAGTTTCGAATTTTTTAAATTTATTAGGATAGTCAAAATTAAAAATCAAAAAATAAATTGCCATGGTTTTTTTTCATGCAAAGCTACAACTCCTAAACTGAACTTTATTTAGGCTAATTATTGACTTAAAAGTGGATAACAGTTATTGCAATTCGATGTTACTTTCAGAAAATTTCAAATTTTTTTATCAAAATAAATTTCAAATCCGGGCAATATATTGTTTTGTCCTCGATGGATGAAAAAAACACAGAATTGTGTATTGGTAAAGTTGTTCAAAATGCTGCTAGTTTAGAATTTAAGAAAATTTGCTTTCTTCCTTCATTTTCTATAAAATCTACTAAATCAAAATTACCAACCTTCTTCTTATTTCTAAAGTATAAATTTTTTTATTGATCCCATGTAGTTGGATTTTAGTTTATCCCCGTCCCTTTTTTCAGTTAAAGTTCTTCGTAACAGCTTGACCTTATTGCGTTTCAGGATGATTTCAGGTGTTTTTGAACTATCGCGTTTAATTCGCATTCCTTCCAAAAGTGTGGAGTGGGTCGCCTTGCAGTTCTTCAACTTCAATTTCTAAGCTTCTTGGTTTCTCAAAGTGAAATGTGTCGCATGATTAACTTATTAATGAACGACGAAACTCATCCAGAGCCACTGGTCTGAAGGTTTCGGAGGAACGGAGCCTGGGACTCGGGTTTGACCCGTGCTCCCCCATTGATTCCACTTGAGCGCTTCAAGAAGGAGCTGCTGGTGCTCGAGTGGAATCCCTTCTTCATCGGGATGTATCCCGAACTGGAAAAGATTTCAAACAATTCGAGGATCGGAATGGAATTCACCGCAGTCTCCCTCTCCTCGGGACTGAACCGAACTTAAAGACATAAAGGGCTCCTTCTTCCGTCGAGAGCTGGGATCTTCGTCTCCTATTAAGCAACCCCGAAATGTGGGGCTCCTATAACACAACCCCCAACCCACGTTGAACTTCGATTTTAATTAAAGGCCGCCCGCCCCTCAAACTAGCGGAGTCCCATTCGAGGGCTAAAACAGCGCTCTGCTGGGCGTCCCGTCGTCGTGTAATTTTCATTCAACTGGAAATGGGTTTTGTGCCTTTGGGAAGGTATCGAATTATTTGAACATTCTCACGTTGAATTTTTAGCGTTTTGCTCCCTCATCCGAGCTCTTTATTTGGGGCCGGATGGGGCTGCGTTGGGGCCATGGGGGCTGTGTGTGAGACATCCCCGTGGGTGCAAATCTCCCAGGCCGTAATGAATGAAAAACGTTTTTTTTTTTAAAAAGGGAATAAAAAAGAAGAAAATTATGTTCTAAATATTTTCCTTTAATTACGGACTCGATCCAGGGCTGAAAAGGGGCTTTTTTTGGAGAGCACCTCGGCTTACAGCTCAGAAGCAGGGCTCGGGTTTTTCGGGGCGCGCACGGAATATCGACATCCTTCCACGCGGGCTCCCTGGAGTTCTGGACCCTGGTGGGTGCCCGTTCCTTCTTTCGTGTGTAGTGATTCGTGCAGCAATTTCGGTCGGCTTTCTTCCCAGAATTTTATTTTATTTTTTTCTTGATTTTTTTTATTTAACGAGTAAATGCAGCTGGTCCAGGGGTAGTTTTGCCCCAAGGTTAAACAGCCGCTCCAGTTAACCCGGCAGGCCCCGGGATAGAAAAATGCAAGTACCCCCCCGTCCTCAGTTCATCGCATAAAAACCCCTTCTCAATTTGGGTTTTTAAACATTTTCCGGTCCAGCAGGCCCTAAAACGCGGCTTGTTCCGGATTTGAATGGGGCCCGGCTGGTGCCGTTGCGGCCGCAGGGCTAATCATGTTTTTGAGCCTCCTCCTACCGGGAGCTGGGGGTTGGGGATCAATTTTCACGGGACAGAGGGAAGCGTTCCGTTTCTTCTTCTTATTTAATTAAAAAAGCCAACAATAAATTCGTTTTTGGAGCCCCCGCACTTTAATTAGCGTTGGCTGCTGCTCCTCTGCTGCCATAAGTCCTGGATGAGGAGTGATGGGGGAGCAGTCCCCGAACTCCCCAAAAAATCTTTTCAATCGTCCCCGCCTTGATGATGATGATGACGATGTTGATGATGTCCTTTTCCCAGCCTCCAGCCGGTGAAGCATCCTCTCAAAAGCTGTCATTGTTGGGCGCAAAAACTCCTTAAGATAATATTTTTGCGTGCTCTTGATAAAAAGGTTCCTTAGAGGCGGACGGGAAGACAGGAAGATGGACGGCTGCGGAGGGGGCCAAAAGGGTTTACCAGATGTTCTTTGTTTTTTGGGAGCGCCGGCGAGCGCCTCTATTCGATGGACCTTGGTAATTAGGCCGCCTTTATCGCTACCCCTGGACGTCTGTCCTTGCTCCCCATTCCTGGGGAGCCGCACTTTGATCATTTCACGTTTATATAATATATAATACAAAATTTCTTTTTTAAAATTCTATTCTCGTGAATTATTCCCGTTTTGCGGGGGCGGCTGGCTGTCGGGGTACAGAATGATGCCCGACAAGTGCCAGGGTAAAAGGGAACAATACTGAAATATTACGGCCTCGTTCCTTTCGGGAAATAAAGGAAATTCGGGCAATAATGGGGCTCCGCTGTTAATTATCCTATCAACAGCTTGCATGCAAAACTCTCTCACTGGGAAGTTGTTCCTTGTTTCGGGACTCCTTTACCCGCGCCTCCCTCATCCTATCTCCAAAAAAGCGCATAGTACAAAGGGAACTTGTGTAATTCCCCTCGATCCGCGGTGATAGCGCGGGATGAACACTCGCAATTAGTGCTAATCCTGGACGTCTTCAAGGAATTATTTCGAAATGGTTGGAGAGAAGACGTTGCGGGAAAAATGAGTCTTCGAAGATACGAAAAGCCCAGGGGTCGTTTACCTTCATGGAATCAGGAATGGGGCGTTTGAAGGAGCATCAAAAAGCGACGTGCATTATATGCTCCAAACGTAAAAGGTGGGTTTAATTGAACCATCAACAAATCGCGAGCTGTAACTATTTGAAAGTCTCGCGGGATTTTAATTCCTATTAGCTTAAACGTCCCGACAGAAAACCCGGCCGGGAAGTCGTTAAAATAAAGCGCGCGCTTCAAATCCGTGGAATATTTCCATAGGAAAAGGGCACTGGAGGCGACGACGCCGACGACGTCCCTCGGGACCCTTCTCCAGAAAGATATAATTGGAATATGCTGCGTAAAACTTACAGTCGTTGATCGGGGCGGAGGAGGTGCTCTCATTTGCTAAGGTTTTTTTTCACACGCTTCCGTGGGGCTGAACCACCTCTCCCTGTTAATTTCTTTTAATTCTGTGAATTAAAATTTAGGAACACTTTTCTCTGCGATTTTTGCGCTGTTCCAGGTTTTCCACTATTTTTTTTTATATATATTATACACATATTTATATGTATATATTTTTTGTAAAAATTTCCCACTCTTAAATTGCCCCGAAAGCATGTGAGTAAACACAGTGCGCCAGCGAAAAACGCGACCGTAAATTAAAAAACTGGACTCGTTCTGTTTGAACCTACCAACAAATTTTTTTTGTTTTATATTTTTATTATTAAATGAACTCTGAATGCAAATTAAACTGCACCGGAGAGGGGCGGGGAAGTGTGTGTGCAAAGTGCAAACAATTGCCCCGAGGGACGAAAAACGGCCGGTGGGCCATGAGCAGAATCAACAGCCTGCCGGGCCTTCTGGTTTTTGTACATGAAACAAAAACATTTTGCCAAAAAATTTATTCCTGGTTGTTCCCAATTTTTCGTTTGCTCTTTATTTTAGTCAGCGGCGCAGGAGTCGAGGAAGGGCTTTTGTATAAATTATAAGATGGGCCCGCACGGGTGAGAAAGTCCTTGCCAGCCTTTTTTCCATCTATGAAAACCTGAAACCGTGAACGTTATCGTTCACAAATATCATTTTCATTTAGTTTTTTAACTTGTGCTCGGCAAAAGATAGCAGAAGTTAATTAAAGCTCATACAAAATTTATTAGGGTGATAAATATCAATTTATAATTATAGAGTTTCTGGTGCAAGTTATACCCAGGAATTGGCAAAACAAATGCACATTTCCCATTTTTCAAACTATACACAACCTCAAATAGAAATGACAATTTTCCATTTCCACTCAATTAGTATCATATTGTCACTATCACACGCTGATATGGATATCCGAATTTATTAAAATTTATTTGTTGTGTAGTGGCACAACCACTCTTAATTAATAATTAATTACGAGATTTCAAGAACCTAGCAACGCAAATTCCAGCCTGTCATATAGAAGTTCAGAAAACATAGAGGATTTTATTTTTTTTAACTAATTAGAGATTTAACTGAACTGCGGTTGCATTATTATGCATAAACACTAGCTCGATCAGTGATTGACAATTAAAAATGTTATTCTATCGCTAGTCATTGATAAGGAAATAAAATCAAATTAATTAATTTTTACAGAACAGGAATATTTTATGAGAAATCTATTTAAATACGTGCATTTTTGCAAACTTCACATTCAATTTTACTCATAAAATCGGTGATTTTATGTCCTCAAACCTTTTGTTTTTTGTTTTTAGGTTCGTAATTGGTGTTAATTGTTGTTACTATTTTTTTTTAGAGGTTGATTAATAAATTCGTTGTAGCCTTAATTTATTCTGTAGTACAACCTCTTTATTTATTTATTTCAGTTATTAATCTAAGTTAGTTTCATTTTATATTATTCCAAATTCTCTCGACAAACTACAAACGAAATTTCAGATACATATTTTATACATTCTTTGGCTAAAGTCAGATGAACTTAATAATACAGCTGAGTGAATTATTAATTCTAGTACTAAATTTAACCTTTCTTAGCCTGTAATAAAAATGTTACCCTTGAAATAACTAAATAAATAAATGAATGAATGAATCATACAAATGTAATATCAAAGAAAGTACAACATAAAGGACTTACACCCAGTACAAGCCTGTGCTTTACGAAATTCTCGATCCTGTTATATTTTCTTTGGTAATATGTATCATCTTTGAAATCCTTGATCAAATTTTGAAATTAATTAAAATCAAAGCAATCTAATAATTGTGAAATTGAATATTCTCGAAATTCAATAAAATTTGGTTTGCTTAAGGAAACTAGCGCTATTAAATTGAGATTTTTCCAAATATATTCAGTGAAATTGAGCAGAGGAGAAGAAGTAATCGCACTGTCTGCTTTAATAAATCTATCGTATTTTTGATAAATAGTAATTCCTACGAGAAAATTATGAGTTTATCTTGTCTGAAAACCAATTGCTCCCTGGCTATCTGTTTTGAATTGTTGACTATTGCTTCCTTTTTTTTAATTTTCATTCGAAGTGATATTTATCGCTATAAATAACTTTATAAGTCCTTTAGATTAATCTATTTGCTGATCTTCCTTATTCGCTTAAAATTTATACTATGTATATACTTTCACTGGGAATTACATGAGTCCTCTCCAATTTAGAGATGATTTTCCAAGAAATTCAAACTATTTTCGTTCAACCTCCAAAGCTGGATTTTTAATTTTGTTCCTTTTTACTTTCATAAATCATGTTAATAATACGAACTGCAAACCTCCTGAGCCACTTAAATATATCAAATTTCCTTTAGTCAATAAATTTAATTTTACGAAATTTATGGTTACAGGACATACGCCAACGTGCGAATTCTACACGGTCCTTAGGATTTAATTTTGCTATTTTAGGTCTTTGGGATTCTTTTCCGCCATTCTGTGGGGGTGTGTAGTTCCCAGCGACCGAAATCGACTTTAATTTCCAAAGCTGTGGTACTTTTCTAAAAAACAAATTGTTTTGATAATCTAAAAAGTTATAAAATGTTGTATTAAGTCTAAAATCTAATTAAAAGTTGTGTTTATGAGAAAATAGGCAGTAGCTTTAAAAAGTACCTTAATTCTCTGCAAGGAGTTGTTTTGCAGTGAACCATTATTAATAAACCGCAAGGTCAACTTCGAAGGTTGCAGTCGGTGGTTTCTGATAAGTGTTAGTAATGAGTGGCGTGCAGACTGCGGTGGTTGATAATAAATTTCAGTAATTACCCCAATTAATATCAACGAGTACTTGACAAAACAGTCCACATGACACATTAATTAAACTGCAGAAAAAATATGATTCGAGGTTAAGACCTTGTTAAAAAAACAAAACCCGAGCTTTAGATCGTTTAAAAATGTTTAAATTCGAATAGCAGTTAACACTGGTCAATAATAATACATATGTATAATATGTACCATATGTAAACAATTAAAAATTCTTGTTATATTTTTATTTAAAAAAAATTTTAATAGTTTATGTAGGTATAAGGCCTTTTGTGTTAATAAGTAATTTTTTGGATTTTCAATTAGATCATAATTTCGAGAAAAAATATGACTAAAAATTACCTAGTGTATATGTATAGGTATTCCCACTTTATTATGGGAAAAGTCCTTGTTGACAAGTGTGCAGAAGTTTGTTTTCCTCGGAAGTATAGAGGTTTTAGACGAATAGTGGAAGAAAGTTTTCTTTGTTTTCACACAAAGACATTCGGATTTGCATTAACGCGCAAACAAATTCGTCTGGATTTGTTTTTTAAAGTTAGCTTACTTATCTTTAAGAACTACGTCCTTGGCCAAAAGACCTAGATAAGCCGAAAATAGTAAGAAGGAATAAATTCTGAAGTACATAAATTTACAAATTCAATAGCGTTGATGCATTTTTGTATTTTCTCACTCAACCATATAAATCGGAGTGGTTATTCCAATTATTTCCGTGAAATTCGCAATAAACCATAATTTTCAGATCTCATTCATTTCAATTGACACTCCTCGGTGGCTGGCTGGTGGTGCCCCCGAGCAAAACAAAATCTCTTCCTTAAATTCAGACAAAAGACCCACTGGATGGGGCGTCCTGAATACTGAATACTGAATTCTCGGTGCGGTGCGCACTTGGATGCACCAGGGGATCAGATATAACTTAAGGAATCCGTTCGGGACGATAACATATTCAAATAGACTTTTATGAGCTATTTGTACCACACCGCTGCCGTTCGAGAGCGCTATCCTGAGGGGAAACGCGGTTATTTAAAATTCAAATTTTTTCGAAACAACTGTGCTCACAAAGATATGCACTTTCGCCCTATAGGGCTAAGAAGTGTGAAGGGAGAAAAATAAAATAAAAATAAAATGAAATAAGGAACAAAATAAGAAAATCAATTCATCGACGAGGTTAGGGCTTACACCACCGGTCGTTATTATGGCCCGGTAGACACAGCGAGGACGGCTAGATGAAATTGTTTCAGAGTGTCGCCGATGATGCAGATTTACAAAGATTTTGTTTGCAGATCCTTTTTTGCGCCTTTAGGGCTGAAGGTGGTAGTTGTGGGTGGTAGAGACCGCCTTAGGGTTTCGCAAGGATCGAAGAAGGTTATGGGCCGAGTGTACCATCAGCAGGAGCGCAGCACCGGCAATCCTTCCGGGGCGGAGACGGGTCGGCCGCTCCAGATAAAACAGATTCAATATTGAATCCAAAGATAAGGGCCTCGTCCTCCTCCGGAACGACGACGACACAAGTGACTCAGACTGGCTGCTGCTGGGGTCTTCTGTTTTTCTACTTCTCCTTCGAAGAGCACATATTTACGTTCCGGATTTATAGTGCGCTTCATACGTAGGACGGCAAACAAATCCTTTAATGCCTCCATATTTATCCAGGGCTGGAGAGCAAAGCGTCAGATCTTTGGGGTCCCCCGGGAGAAGTACACAGAGAAGGCAGCTTTTTATGTTCCTTATTTTTTATACCTTAAACAGCACCACTGTCCTTGGCCCTCATTTTTAATATTTTTTTATTTTATGCCCTAAGTGCGTCGCCTTTTTTGCGGCTAGCAAACTAAGCAAACAAAATTGGCGGCCTTTCCCTTATTACAAAGCATAAAGGCGCCACTGTCCAGAAAATTTTAATGTAAATTTATGAATTTAATAATTAAAGCCTCGTGATCAATCTGGCGAGGAGGGAAAGGATATTGGCGACTCGAGTGCAAACAATAATTAATCATGGCACCCTTAATTACCGCCTGCCCCAAGTGCGATTAAACTGTCATAAAACTTTAGGGAAGAAATGAGAACGTGGGGCGGAGTCCCAACGGACGGGACGAACGATGTTGTGAGCCGAGCCTTAAGAGTCCCATACCTCTGTATTTCTGTCCCGTGGGGGCGGTAAGAGAGGAATAGAGGGGGGGGGGGGGGGGCGCCAAAACACTGCCTAACGACTTAAGGCTTGCAGACTTTTGAGCCGATAATTTTTTGGGATTTTCGTTTTTAGTAAAATCGTTAACAGGGTTACGCTCCTCCGGAAGGATGTTAAAATCTGAAAGGGTGACAGCCACCCCGGGAAAAGGCGACTGACGCAAGTCCCGGCCTGGATTAAGAGATGATAAGATTGCTGCCACTGATGAAAAATACACAGACGAGCTGGGTATATTTAGGGCCTCCAAAGGGCCCCATACTCAACCCATGGCACTTTCAAACATTTTTGGGGCCATACTACGTTTAAAACATGCGGTCCCGTCTTGTACTAACTTTAACCCCCCTAAAAACCGCCCGTTTTCCCCAGATTATGGGACTTTTGCCTGAATAAAGTGTGAAACAATTATGGCACCATCAGATGATTAGGGATCGAATCTTTTCATCCCAGCGAATTTTACGACTGAACGAACTTTCATCCCTTGATCCCTTTGTCCAATGACTTCCCCCTGACTTGTGCGGCGACATGTGCTCGGATGTGTGCCCTTTAGGAGCACCGGAGCCCTTTTCGTTGTTGCCGCCGCGCCGTCATCGGCACCATCTCACCCCGATGAAATTCGGTGTTCAAAATCAAACTTATCAGCGATATCGCGCGCACCTGAATTCATTAGCCTGATGATGCCTGACGCAGGGGGACGAGATGGGCCCTTTTATCGAGATATGTGTGACTTTTGTGCGCGACAATGGATCGCACAAAAGCCGGGTAACATATGCTCTGATGGTATAACGACATCAAAACCAGCTACTGGCGGGCTAATCCGGGAACGACCAGAGAATGGTGCGTGATGTCCCTGGCCTTTCTCCCTGTCTTCCCTCCTGGCGACTTAAAAACCTCCTATTTACCATAACTGCCCTGGAAAGTAAAAGGATCAAGCGCCGCGCCGCTATGACGTAGGCTAGAGGGGCCCCCAGCGGAGGAAGGGATTAGTTCCAGGAGATGTTTATAAATAAAATGCCTCTAATTTGCCTGGATGTGTGCTTCTACTATGCCTACCAGAGCCCCTCGTCCCTGAACGTGACTAACAGTTGCGATATGTTATATTTAGTTATTTGCTTATCTCGTTAGAAAATGGCTTCGAGCCAGAAATGGCTCCGGGAAACGAAGGAGTTAGGGAAAAAAAGGACACACACGTACCATTAAATGGTCTTACGTAAGCGGGGCCCCACATCCTTCTCGGGCGCTCCACCGAACAACGCTTTTTGGTGTGAAGAAAAATATTTTTTTCTATATATACGTAATCTAAGGGAAAAGAGCTGACAGAGCTATTGAAAGTTTTCTGTGGGCTCAACTCAAAGGTCCTGTTTGGACGGAAAAACAAGTTTCCTGTGGACAGAAATTTTTAAGGAGGTAGAATAGATTTTTACGGATGCTGTCTGAGCTAGAAAAAAAAACCAAAAATACCTTACATTTGCCAATTTTTACATATTGAAAGAGGAAGTCTGTGTTTTGGACATTTTGTTACCGATTAGTTGCTGGACGAGCAAAATCTTATAAGACGATCCCACACATGACACCAGTTTTTTATCGATTGGGATTTTATTTTCAACAAATCCTTATACCTTTTGAATTTATCTTTTCAGGAGCTCTTGACATCGGAAAACCATATCTCAATCTATTGTCCATAGACATTTTTTGAGATTATACCTCATAGATTACACTCAAGATGTAACAACATGAGAAAATTAAATACAAACAAGAAATGAACATTTTTATTGATTATAAAAAGTAAGAGAAAAAAAGGAACATCCTTATCCTTTATACCCACTTTGTGTGCGTAACTCCGTTTTTTTTCTTATTAAGTAAAAGGGAAAACACTCAGAGGACGTCCCCTTAGTGCATATATACCTTCAAACAGGCTCGTCAGGGACGTCAAGGTATATTTACTTAATTGATGGGGGAACGAAGTATCGGTGCACTTCACGTTTTGAAAAAAAGAAGATTTTTAAATTAAACGACAAAGGAGACACTTTTGCTTTGGTAAAGCAGTCCTCTGAATGACACTGTGCAACATATGTATGAAAGTATGAGTGAATGTACGGAAAAGTTTTTATCTAGAGAGTAAAGACTAAAGTTGTCGCCGCTTTAAGTGCGTTTACCTTTATTGAATAAAACCTTTGACGAGGAAGCCAGCTGCGTTGCGAACATATAGAAAATGAGAGAACGCCAAATAATAACAAAGGTTATTGCGCCTATTTTGCAATGAATCAATTGTAGTCAGAATTGTTTTATTATCAATTAACCTGAATGCCTTTTTCTATAATTCTACTGAAGGAGGTAAAGTGCGCACTGTGCAGTGTATTAATGAGAAAAACTAATTATAACACGAGAAGTCCGCCTGTTGTTTCCAAAATATCGATTTTGTCTGACTCTATTTACATGGATCTATAGTTGAATAATTTCATTGTGGTAAGAACTTAACTCATGCTCAAAGAAAAGGCCTTAAAATATAAATTCGTATTACAGTAAGGCTCTGTAAATAGTTACTCTATAATTGGAAAAATATTAATTCTGAAAATTAAATCTATCATTTTCACTTATAAATATGTACATCAAAACGAAATTTCATTAGAATTAAAAATCAATTGTTTTGGAACTATTTCATTCAGTTGTGATATGCCAAATATTAAAATTCTCGGCAGTAACCGCACTCCATTTGATCTGTCAGCTACCAAGTTAATCTGTCAGTATGCAAATCCACTCTGAAAGTCCGTATATTTTTATCGCATTGAGATAGAAACTTGAAATCTGTATGAGCGTGGGTTTTAGTTTTGATATTAATTTCAAATGGATACTTCTAGCCATTTCTTAGAAAAGGGTTTTGACGGACAGATGGGCCACTGAGTGGTTCTATAAAGAGATCCGGGACTAACAAATAATCATTGAGACATTTCAAATAGTTTATGTTGTATTGTAATTGATCTAAAATATAGGAAAATTAAAGTAATTGTAATGAAAGCAGCATAATAAAATTGTTCATTGAATAAATAACGACATTAAGGAGTTATATCCACTTGTGATTTTCAAAAAATCGATTTTTTTTTTTTCATTTTTTGAATGTACATATATTCAAGAATATTCTCTGAAAATTTCAAATCGATCCGACAATTAGTTTCGGAGATATGAGCGTATTAGTAAGAACGTCTCCGAGCGTTCTAAAGTAGGCGGAGCACGAGCCGGCGTAGCAGCTGTTTCTGGTAGCTTCTATCCTTTTGTTCTCGACTTATATTGTGTTTGACCCTAACATAATAATACAAAAGGTTTATACCTGAAACCTATGTTGAGGAATTTTAAGTTAAAAATATGTGAACTCATCAGTTAGAAGTGATCTTCCACGTGGACAAGTTGTGTTTGTGCTCAGTTTGTGTATTTCTCAGTGTGTATAGTTTAATTAATTAAAGTAAAAAATGCCTCGTAAAATTAGCAGACAAACTCGTTTCAGCGCCTCAGCAAAAAAATTTAAAGCGCAAGAGGAAATATATGTAACTCGCGATACGTCAGTTGAATATAGAATTTTAAATTTTATAACTGTGTTTACGGCTATTAGTGAGTATGTATTGTGTAAAACTTGCCATGAGCCAGTAAAATTTGAAACAGCATCAGAACGTGGACTTGGTTTTAAAATTGTTATCTTATGTGATAAATGTAGTCCTCGTAGTGTAAACTCTTGTAACTTTGTCAAACACTCGTATGAAATAAATCGACGATTTATATTTGTGATGAGAACCCTTGGGTTAGGTTTGAAAGGTGCTACTCAATTTTGTGGGCTAATGGACATGCCAGCTTTTTTGCTCCAAACTTCATATGATATGATCGTTAAAAATATCCACGAATGTGTGTCAGTAGTCACAGATAAACTTTTAAAAAAACCTTGTGTTGAGGAAATGAATGCCACGTCTGAACAGCAGGGTGATGAACATAAGAGTGATTTAACAGTCTCGGGAGATGGAACTTGGAAAAAAAGGGGATTTACTTCTCTATTTGGAGTTACATCTCTAATTTGGACCAGAGATATCTTGCTCACCGCCAAGCACTTTTTTTTGGAGGTCTCTCCGCAGATCATCTACAGGAGCTAGGGGATCCAATATTTTTTTAAATAAACCGCTGATTGTTAAAGTACATTAAATTCTGTTTAAGTACATTTTTTCCATTAATGTATAAAATAAAATGCCTCTTTGGAAAAAATTCACAAAAAAACGCGTTTTTTCTGCCTCGCAAGTGGATATAACCCCTTAAAGGCAAAATTTTCAGATTTTTAACAGTTTTTAAAATTTTTGCGTTTAATATTTAAAATTTAATAAATATTACATTTATTCAAGTCATTTACTTATTTTGTAATATCTTTTTTTTTTATACATATTATATTAGGAAGTGCTGGTTATTTTTTCTTTTCAAACTTTTGTATTGCATTTTATTTAGTTTGGTATAATTATATTTTCGTTTCTAATGTCTCTACTATTCTGCATATTTACACAGCTGATATTTAAAAAAACTTGGAACGTGAAGCCACATATTGCTTTCATTAATTTTTGAAAGTCTAGCCCACTATATCCATTCCCTCAACTTCTACCTAACTATTACCGAAACTAACTACGTTTCTACAATATATTTAATTTTGTGGTTGCGTTGTTTTACTAGATTTAATACTTTTAAACATTTTGTTGCTATCTCTAACCAAAAAAGATATCAATTTTCTCACTTTTAAACTCGAAGGACGAATCTTTAGTACCTACAGAAAAATAAGAAAAAGGTGAAAAAAGCAGAAAACCAGTAAAGCAGTCTAACGTGCTTACTCCTCCTGGCTGGGAGACGTAAAACTTAGGTTCGAGCCACAGGGCATGCATATTCCATGACATTTTAACATCGCGAAAGGTTCTTACAATTCACATCTCGTCTACTCGGGGAACGGCAACCTTTCCTCGTTTTTTACAACTATATAAGTAAAAAGGGAGCAGAATAAAAGAAGTGGCTACCACAGCGGGCCAGGGGCTTTCAAAAATATAACAAACGTGCAAGTGCTCCGCTAAGTGTGCCCGGCGGGGCCGCGATAAAGGCTCGCAATGACGACGATATCTCCGTCAGTTTTACAATCTGCTGCCATCGCAGACGTCTGACTCGGGTGGTTCGGGGTGGTTTGGGGGCTGCTTCGGCGGGGGTTCTTTTGCCGTGGCGCCGCCTTCTTCTCAAGTAGGGCCAATTAACAAAACACTGGCGCTCCGCTGGCAGAGGTGGCCCCTGTTACGTAAATAAAAAGTAAATAGAGCAGCAGTGCTCTAATGTTCTCCCTGATACAATAATTCACCACTTTTAAAGTTTCTGCTCCTTCTGGAGGAAGAGGTGCGATAAACCCGAAGCATACTAATTTACCGGGGAGTCGGGGCGACGGGGGTGGGTCGCCGGGCGGTGCAGTGGAGCAGAGATAACCTCGGGACTGAGCTCTTTCACAGGGTGGTGTGAAATATTATCCCAGTGACCCATAAAAGGTTAGAAATATGCAGCTAAATAAGTTGGCCGTTATTGTTTCCACCATTTCCGGAGCCGTTTCCTGGCCCGCCGGGGAGTAGGACTTGTAAAAGTATAATGTATGAGTTTTTGGGGCCCCGATGGGGCTTTTACTATTTGTTGGAAACAACAACAGTATTCTCGGCCACTTTTAAGATAGGTCTTATATGTTGTATACTGTATAAACATTTAAATGAACTCATTTTCAGAGTCGTAAATTGGTAATTTTCAAGTAGGGATCATTTTGATAAAATTCACACTATAGCAAATAAAAACAAATCAAAAACTCATCTCGGTGGAGGTGCAGTACTTTTTAGTCAAAAATAATAGCTATCCGGATTTAGCTATATAATTTTACTATAGTTTTGGAACTTCAAGTTTTACATTATAACTTTGTTAGGTATAGTTAAAATGAGAATCAGATAAAGTTACTACAAAAACACAAAAACGTACAATTATAAAGAAAATTATATAAATCTGAGCTCTGTGAAAAATTCAAAATACGTGCAGCCTAGAGAGAAACCATTTTGAATTATTTTTCATGTTGGAGATGTTCGACTTAATAAATCAAGCTGATTATCTTTCAGGATATTAAAAGCCTAGGTGACAAATCGACGCTTCTAAAAATAAGCAAGGTTGTAATTTTTTTTGGGGAGGTAAAACCCATTAATTTGAAATATCGAGGTCGCCTATTTTTGTTTTTTTTCGTGAAATGGAATTTATTGGTGTTTGATGTTTTTATCAATTGATCTCAACCCCTGAACAAAATAAGGGTTAGTTTTGAATATAATATATAAAACACAATTTAAATGAAAAATTAAATTCTTAACTATCCGTCATATATAGACTAACAAAACGCGACATTCCAATTGAAAAATAAACAAATCGAATTTTTTAGATACGGGTGTGACTTAATCGTTGAAAAGAGAACTTAGCTAATTTGTAGCTAAGATACTAAATTTGCTACAAAAACAAACAATATATGAGGTGATTATAAATTAAATTTGAAAATTACAATTAAGCATTTAAGCTTTATTTCGATATACTACTTCAAGTTTCTGTGACAATTTATTAGAGGGTAAGAATTGTTTAAAACTACCTAAATTGTGATTCTTTTCAAGTTCACTCCATTTCCATTTTCGGTACAGTGTTATTAAGTATTTTTTAGTTAAGAAATACTAAATTAATTACACTCATGTCACTATATTAATATGGATGAAAGAAGTTTTTAAAATAAAAATTAAATGATTATTCCATGTACGATTTTTCATACTTGAATCGTACGGGAAGATAAAGGTGAAATGTTTCTAGATTTTCGAAAAATACTTCTTCTTTCATAATTGACAATTTTCAGTTTTATTATTATATTTTTTGTTTTGTCACAAATTAAATTGCGAGAAATTGCCTCACGTTCTTTCAGAACACTTCCTAGAGCTAATCTTGTTTTGAATTTTAGTTTATTTCGCGTCGCCAAAATTGAATCAGTAGCAGTACCATAAACATGGCGTCTACAATCAAGCAGAAGGGGGGCAGGGCCGCAGTTCCTGGGAGGAGTTCTAACTTCTTAATTCGCACGTTCCTTAACCCTATAACGGCATCATTTCCTGCGTCCCTTGGCTCCGTGCGGGGCGGAGTTTGATTTAATCGCGACTTCGAAATTTATTGAATTTTGTATTCGTGCCACTGTCGGGGCGCAGGGGCCCGACCCGGGGGTGGCCAGCCCTGGAAATCAACTTACCTTGTCGCTAAATCCCGGTGCACAAAGTTCATCTGCTCCAGATGTTTCATGCCCGAGGCAATCTGCGTCGCGATGTAGACCAGGCACCCGTAACTGGAAGAGTCAATGAAAAGTTTTGCTTGTTTGTCTGTCTGTCTGGCGGGGTGGGGCATGCGACGGCAGGCGACGGCATGCGATGCATCTTACCTGAGCGTCTTATTCTGCACGCCGACCGGGCCGGTCTCGGCTATGTGCTCCTGCAGGAACTGATTCAGATCCCCTTGGCAATTGCTGTAGTCGAGCACGATGCAAATTGGTTCATCCCTCAGACACGCTCCCAGCATCTTGGCCACGTTCGGGTCATTCAGGCGGCTCAAGTGCTTCGCCTTAGCCCGGAACTCCTTCCTCATGTGGTCTGGAGCGCCGGGGCGCAGCGTGGCGACCGCAACTAGATTCGAGCTGTTGGGCAAGGGGGGAAATTTTGAAATATGCGAGCACTACACACTCAAGCTCAAAACCCATCCTCTACTTTGAGGATGCCCAAGTGGAATATGGTCAAAAATATATCGGATAAACTGCTTACCTTAATCCCTTAGTTTCGCATAGGTGCAATTCGCCAAACACCCCGCATCCCAACTTTTCGACAATAACCAGAGACTGTCTGGGAAATTCCTGTAATTGTAGATCCTCATCTGTGGAAATTGCATCGACGTCACTGTACGGATTCACCTGTGTGGTCGAGGGGGTGGTCGGGGTCGGCGGCTTGCAGATAGCCGTGGCCGCGTAATATTTCTCTGACGGCGGGGGCGGCACAGGTGGCGGCTTTGGGAAGATGTTGTTTAGGGGCGGCGGTGTCATGCGAACACTCACGTATCCTCCGGGAATTTTGGGTATTAAATCTTGCATGTGTGGCACCGCATACTCCTGGCAAACGATATCGGGAACATCTGCGGGGGGGAAAAGAACAGACAGAAGTTTAGTTCAGCTTCGGCGGATTATCTGATTTTGGTATTGGCCGGCCATTAAGACAAGTTCCAAACTGAAATTTCATAACAACCTACAAATAGACCAACAATCCTCCAAAAACCCAGTGGTTGCCGTTGTCAGCGGTTATATAAAGGTAAGAGAAATGGTTTATTGTCCTTGAGCTGAGCATAAAAGAAGTGAATAGGATAAGATGTATAATTTAGTATAATACATATGAGATTCCTACTTTTATTGTAGAATACTTTGAATAATGCAAACTCAAAATAATACAATCTGCTTTTGTAAATACCCATGGACTGTAAAAGACATTCTAAAAAGTAGTGAAGTCGAATGGATCTCCTGGGACAAGATAGGAGTGTAGGTTTTTAAAGATCTCAATAATAGAAATAGAAATTAATCGAAAAAATGTTTTTTTTTTCTATCATTAAGGTTTTATTAAATAGAATTAAAATTTCATTAAGTTAGGCACCTTTGACTTCTTTTCGCGCCAAATTATACACTGAAACAAAGTAAAAGTAAGGAAACCCGATGAGAACATTAAACCAATGCGACACGGTGCTACAACAGGCCTTAAAAATGAAAGTATTTTCAGTGTAAAGAACTTTGAAACGATTCATAGATATTAACCAAATTTTTATTGTTAAGTAAAAATATCATAAAAGCATCCTGGGGTGACGGGCATCCGGGAAGCTTAGGATTTTGAACATTTGTTGGGACTCACAAGACATGGCGTCATCCGTTACACTATCGTTTATAATTTATAAGAAATTGTAAAAGCGTTTTTTATTTTTTAAAAATATTCTTACTATGTTCAAAATGTGCAGTAAAACGGTTAACTATGAAATGTTTGACAAAGAAATTCCATTGTCTTAGTTCGACGGTAACCTTACAGCAAATAAATTCCTGCTAAATTTCATCTTAAAAGTTTTCATAGAAGTTTATAATTTGAATAACATGAGTTTACTTGCCTTTATGTTTAATAATACTCAACAATACTTAACAATTAATCTTTTAAAAAAGCTGTTCAAGTCAATTTTTAGAATGCCTGTTTAATTAGCTTTCTTCTGATTGCTGGCGATTTTCTTAAATTACAAATTAAGATTTTTCCTATTATGTTTGCTAATCAACCATCTTTTTGAAATTTGAAAAGAAGTTCCCATTGATGTATATTCTCCACCTGTATTAATAATAATTCCTCATAAAATATATCTTTGAATGTTTTGATATTGTAAATCACAATATCGTACATATTTTGATGAACATAAATCTGCAAGACATGTAAGAGAATTACAACTCAATTCCAACATATCAGAGCCAAGAAGTACAACGTGCACATACGTCGGCATAGAGATAGAAGAACAAATGGTCTCGAAGCTATTTTGCATCACTATTCTTCTTGCAATAAAGGACGAAGGGTGCTGCTCTCAAATTATGTTTATGTTGTGTGCGCACAGTGTGGCATATGGTTCCACAAGACACGAGCCTCATATAAGTCTTCGAGTTGCAGGATTTGAGGATGTCATTGTCAGGACTCAAGAGTTGTAGTTAAGAAGAAATATTTTTCTTGCTTTCTGCTTTTCCTCTTATTTTTTAGGTCGAAATAGCAAATCATATTATAAGTTTTAAGGATGTAATGTGGTTTTTACAATTTTAGATAAAAAGATGTAGAAATACAGTGTAATTTGGGAGAATATTTATGTAACTTATTTTCAATTCGCTGAACCCAATTAAATCTAGATTCCTTGAATTAAAATTAAGTTGTCAGTCAGGCATAGGAAGCTATTCCGAGAAAAAAATGAATTTCTTAATGTTTAGTTACTCAGAATTGATTGGAAATTCATTTTTCATGCAAGAAATGAGAATATTTTCTAATTGAATTTTCTGTATGATTCCAAGGAATTTCTTCCGCTCTGAAATTTTCTATAACGATAAAAAAAGGAGATGTCATACTTTCTTAGAAAAACATAAAAGCTGGACATGTCCTGGGAGAGAATTTTGATCTCAATATAGCCAGAATTCGTTGGAAATGTGTTTTTCAAAAGGCTTTTATAAGTAGAAATTTGGAAATTGTCCCAGTAGATTTCTAATGAATTGCAATTTTATCTGGGAAAAATGGGAGCCGTTCTTCTGGACTTTGGTACAGGTAGTCGCTTTTCCAAAATTTCAAACGTATCTTCTCAGAATTTTAGATATTAAATTTAATTTATATAGGGGTATATAAGATTCCTGGAAAAGGAATATTGAGAACATTTGTGTATTGAGCAGCCTTAAAAAAATATAGAAAAAAAAGGAGAGCTAGTTCAGAGGATTATCAGCTTTTGGTATCGAGTATCCATTAAGACAAGTTTGGGAAGCGATATTTTATTGGGATCCAAACCAATTCCCTCCCCGCCACGATGTAGCTAAGAAGCGGCTTAGTCCCGGCCAACCCTTCTATCTTTGTATATATATGCTTAAGTTTCCAAAAAAGCACGAAGGCATCCCTAATTGAACTTGGGATTTTGTCTGGCTCACACCCGCTCATGCCCCGGGATTTATATGTTCCTTCAAAATTCATGTCGCTCATATTCCGTCTTTATTACCGGAGCAGATTAGGACTGGAGCCCATCGTCCCCGTCACAGCCCTGGAGGTTGGATGTCTTCTCTCCTCCCCCTTCATTTCTCCCCACTTCCTGCTTGCATCCCTTCCCGGTGAGGTACATAAATATTTAATAATCCCCGAATTCAAAAAAATATTTGTATCCACATCGCTCAACCTACATAAAAATGCTCTTCAGACACAGGCGAAGCAGAAATGGCTTAAGGGAAAGCTCTGGGAAAATCAATTTCTTCCCATTCTCCTTACGCCCCAACGCCGTGAAGAGACATCCCCCCTCCTCCTCCTGGAGGATCCCGAAGAAAAGAATAAGAAACTTTTGTCTGCCTCAGAAACGGAGATGGGGTCGACAGCGGCAGCGGATAAGGGAAAGGACACGATGGTAATGGGTAGGGGAGTGGATGAAAAGCGGAGAGGGAGGGGGGTCCAGAGTTTCCCGGAATACTAAACTAAAAGCATCAATATGAAGTTTTTCCTGTGACATTTTATTGGAGTTCGAAGTGGAGTTGGGAGACACGGCAGGGGAGCGATATTCATCGATTAGACTTTATCGCATGCTTCGAGTGCCGATTAATTCATGATGCAGCGAACTTCTCGACTTGCATCCCCCTCCACTGAACAACTATCGCTCTGTGGACCGGAGAGGGGAGGAGGGCAATCGATTAATCGCAGATATAAGCAGGGGTGGGGGTGTGGAGGAAGAAGGTTGTCTCTATTATTATTTGGCAATATTCCATCGAAAAACAGAGATTATAGTTTACGCTTTTCGGGGGCATCATCATCTTTCGATTTGGCTTGGGGAGTGGGGATTTATGCTTGTTGCTACTGTAACTGATGCTGCTGTCGGATTCGATCTCAATTTCAAGACTTCCCCGTTCCGGGAACCTACCACCACCCACTCCGATTGTTGTGAATAATAAAATAAAGCACGGCCCAATTTACACACTTGAGTGCCATTTCTGGCAAATTTTTTCGTACTTTTTTCTTGTAACAAAATTTCTGCTCGCATCATTGGCAGGGTTCGTGCGTTGAATATAATATAAATATATTTTTTTTTTTGCTTCCGAAAATATAAGATATTTATACATGTCACGGACGAAGCAGGTATGAGAGGGGCACATGTGTTTCAAGAAAATGCTTTGTGTCGATTTTAAGTATGCACGAGATAAAAAGGAATTTTTTAGTTTTTCTTGATATGGAGAACGAACCTTCGGAACAGGCTTATTTTTTATGCGAAACGAAACAAAACGAACAAACGATGCGTCAATATTCAGAGCATTATGCGTTCAATTGTTAAATTAATTTTTCTTCCCTTACCCCCTTATTTTCTTCGCTCCCAACCTTAAGGGTGGAATTTTTGAAGCTCGCGTGTCTTCTAAAGAAAAGTACAAAAGAATATAAATTCGTTCTGGTTGTTGAACTGGTGGCCTTATGGCTTTATATTGCTATCCGATAACTTTGGTAAAGGTAACCCAACGTCCTTGGCATTTTGAAGGGCCTTGGAAGGAATTTGATTTCCTTAAAAAAATAAAATAATAACTTTGATGTGAAGCTTGGCTTTTTGATAGCACGAATTGAGTAGATTTCTTTGTAAAAATATTTTCGAGTTAATCGCTTTATACCCCTTCAATTTATTCATTCATGTTCAAAATCTGTTAAAACTTCTGAAAGTAAAGTGATTTTTTGGGAACATCCTTGAATTTTTGTGGATTTGTGCGGAAATTTTTGTTGAAATATAAATCAATTTGAAAACGTGTAACCTAAAATAAATAAACGGCAAAATAGTTTATAAAGTTATAAAATTTTTATATATGTATGTATATGTAAGTATAAGACGGTAATTTGGACTCGATACATGTAAAAATAAACTGAGATTAATATAAAACAGTAATAGTACTTTAAAGTTTTAAGTACTATCCAAAATAGTAGCGAAAGTATTAACAATTTATTTGGGTTTGAATTCGATACCAGTTGTAATATAAAAAAAAAAATACATATGTTAACTTGTAAACACTTGTAAAACCTGTTAATTGCATGTTATCGAAGATTGTGGTATGCTTCAATTAAAGTGGGCATCGATACGTTTCGCCTATATGAGCCGTAAATACATAATCAAGTAACATAAGGTTACGAACCCAATGAACGAGTACGCTGGTGCAAAACGACGACTTTTATGGGCAGTTCGCGTTCATACCTTTCCCTAGACTTTCGTTCAGGTACATGACTTTTACTGGACGATTACGCTGAGATCATTTTTCACATTTACTTTACAACTTGTGAGTAGGTTCAGTCACACTTGCCCTGATAAAATAAAATAAAATTTATGGTACAGGTGGTTTTAGTATTTAAACGTAGACATAACATATTCAAACATTTTTAACCCCTTAATGTGTACCCAAGGGCTTATTGTTACAAGTGAAAATGACTTTTTCGTGTTTAAAAGCATACCCTTTACGTTAGGAATATGCATGAAAAATAAATAACGCGCCTGTCACCAAGAACAGATGAAATTATTAACTCTGTGAAGCCTTCTTAATATAGAAAGTATATTTCTCTAAGGTTCTTTCTCCTGGTGAGAAAATTCTTTTTTGTCCTAATTCAAAACGTTTAAGATGGGAACTTGTTTTGCTCCTGTCTTGCTTTGAGTGTTTTTTGGTATTCGTTTATTTGTTCAAGTGCAACTTATTATAATTTTTCGATATACCCAAAAATGTGTAAGCTTTTATAAAATTTATTTAATTTTGGATTGACATTTTGACTCAGGACGCTTAAAAAAAGTTGTCTTCTTTCCTGTGGGTACTTCGCGGTTAGATTTTGTATGCCGCTGGAATTTAATTGCAAAGTCGTCGAATAAATGAACTTATTTTTATATTTCAGTTGTATGTAGAGTCTGGTCTTGGCAGTACATATTAGTCTTCATTTATCTAAGATATTATTATAAGACGCAATTGAATATACATACGTGAGTGTACAAAATGAAAAAAAATGTTCAAACACCATGCGAACTTTTAAATCAAAATCCTACTTACTATCTATTTACTTTGTATTTAAATACTACTTACGACAAGTTGTCGACTTAGAGGATTTTCTGCCAGCGAGCAGAGTTAAATAAATTTATAACTAACAAAACTTTGTTTTGAGCGATTTGAAATTTCTTGGTATAAATGCAAGCACATCGATGCCATTGGAGAACATTTTAGAGCATAATGGCTTGAAATGCACTTTTATATATATATAGATATACATACAACACAACCTTATTTCCCAGGCTTAAAATTGACTTGGAGGGTGCATTGTCTTTTCGAATTAAAGAGTACAGAAGTGAAGCACAAAAATCATTATGACAAAGTTAAATTGCTTTTGATTGTGATGCTGTAATTACAACACCTCGTTAATCCAAAAATGAAAAAGTCTTTCAACAACTCACTATCGACTCCTTCAACATTCAGACCTTGGTTTGCCGATGACACCACGTTGATGTCAATGAACCTGAAAGTGTTAAAATTAAAATGTTGAAGCTACTGTATGAAAATAATACAATAGCAAAATTAATATATAATGTTGTAACGACACATTAACTACAAGATTTCGTATTTTCATAAATTTCATTTAAAATTGAATTAAAATTTTGTCGACGATTTAAAAAATTCTAAGGAAATATAATATGTAATTCATACTAATTCTATAGATGAAAAGAATAATGTTAAGCCCGGAAACGGAACAAGTGTAAGTTGTGTTTGCTTTGAATTTTAATGGAATACTGACGGCTTATGAAAATATCCTTGGTTCCGTAGGTACAGTATGACTATTATTTGTTTTGGTGTACATTACTATACAAACCTTTTGCTACGTAATGCACTTCTGAATTCTACCACAAGAAAAGCACATAGTTACGCTATCGAAATGCGGAATTGCGAGATTGCAAGAAACTATGCAACGAGAGGTCTGTAACCTTTTTCTTAGAATATGTAAAAGCCCTTAAATTTAGTTACTTTCATCATTAACAAAGCAGCGAGGGAATTTAGGGGCAACTAACTCATCGTAAAACGTCCGAAGCCCTAACTCACACAGGCGCATTTACAGGCCGCATGCATTAACTCCAACATCCTTTTGTAGCTCCGGTGCAGCCGCAAAGATATTCTGAAAATGTTCGTCGAAAAGCCCCACCTAATTTTTTTTCTTCCACCTAGAGTTTATAGCACTGACATATGTCCAAACATGGTACATAAACGTCTATGTGTGCTGGCAGACCCTTGCCCCTGCCCCTCGGTGGGGCTTCTATGTCTGTGGGGCCGACCAGTATGCTTCGCAAGGATAATTACTGCCTTATTTAAAAATTCATCGCTGCCTGGATGTGATTTTCTCGCAGCCGGAACTTGTGGGTTTTTGTCTAGAGCGCTGGCCTAGAGGTTGGTTTCGGTGGGTAGTTGGGCTTTAGTAAGAGGGTAGTAAAGGGGTAGACGCCCCCGACTTACCTGTGTAGTCGGGAGTTACATGATGACGCTGCAAATCGTTGAGCGAGCACCCGCTCGCCGCGCTCGTATACATGTTGACGTTGAAGGGCTCGTGATAAAGACTGCTCTTGTCTATGGACTCGTTATCGTCCATGGTTACCTGGAAGAGATGGCAATTTTGGTTTAACTATTAATGGAGGGCCGTAAGCACCCTGCTGCTGGATACAATGTTTTGTAACGAATATATTTATATATATTTGGAACTCAAAAAAAGGCCCTTTACCTTCATGTTGCTGTTGATTCGTTTATCAACGCTAAGCCCATCTGAATTGAAGTTGTGCTGAAATGCCTCCAGGACGTTCGTACCTCGCGAGCGCTTGTTCTTCGCGATTATGAAGAGGATTACCGCGATGAGCAGAAGGATGATGGTGGTGAGGACGGCTATTATCACTCCGACGAAATTCTGCTCTGGTTCCTGGTCAATTGGCTTCGGGGAAATTACTATTTTTTGTTTTTTGGACGGGACAAAGTAGAGAACATGAGATTATAATCCGAAATTACAGGGCTTAAGGTAGTGAAATAAAGTTGGATGGTTGCTTATTTTTTAATAGTTTGGTCTAACAAAATTGATTTTTTAGATAACAAATAATTAAAGGGGTTACTCTCACAAGTTTACTTTTTATAACTCTGAACTAGTTGGGTCTATAGAGACACTAATTAGTAAGTAAAAATACATACATATATTCTTACTATTCCCAAAACGTTTAGTTAGTTTTGAGTCATTGTGGAAAATGTTTGATAGTGTAAAAGAAAATGTTTAAAGTTTAAATGCGTTTAAATTTACAATCTTACAATAAAATTATTTTGTTGATGGGTTATGATGGGATACGTTTTTAAAAAGTACATTCTATTACCCCTGTAAGCACCAATTTTTATTCCAAATAAGTATAACATTTTATTTGTAAATTAAAACTTCACAAAAATTCAAATGTCTCTTGACGTCACGTTTTTAAGCAAAGTAGGTTTGCAAAGGATAACACATAAATATAGCATTAAGCATTTTGGACATTTTGAAAAATTCTTTCGATTAAATTGGATATTGATTAAACTTTTAATTTTAAAAAAAGTGTATTCATCTAATGTTTTTTTATCGTTAACCGATTACTTTATCAACATGAAAATCATAACTAGTCAATAGTTTTGAAAATTAGGAATGGTTTCATTCCATTTTTTAAATCTAGTTAAGGGTCAAACTGTAGCTTGAGCCAAGTTGCGACCTCTTTGAATGTTATGTTAAGATTAATTTATTATCGTTGGTTTCAATCGTATTTTTTATTTTCTAAAATCGTGACGTTCTAATTTATCACTGGTTCTGTGAAATAAACGTACTTAGGAGATGTTAATTCGTTTTTATTAGTTAAATTTTGAGATCCCACTTTAAAAATTTGAGTTTCGAGGAAAACCTATTAAGACTTTTAAGTTTTCATTATATGTATCTATAGCATAATTATGAGTCGCGCGATTCAATAAGCATTTGACTTTAAACTAATTGTTATTTCGATATAAAATATTGGCAGCATAATTTTAGGATAATAAACAGTGGAAAATTTATTTATTTTTTAATCTTAGTTAAGTATAATGTACAAATAAAAGTTTTATTTAGGTAAGAATTTTTAGAATACATTTAAAAATATCTGCTTTCTATTTAATTGTGGAGTTAAACAAAATTGAAATACGTTTAGAAGTAATTTCCTGCATTGTTGTGTTCAACTTAAGAATTTTAAGAGCTAATAAAAGTACGAACTCAAAAGTTTTTCAAGCGGTGAGTTCAAAGTTTAAGGTAGTTTTTAATTTTAGAAGTTTTGGCAGTAGAAAATCATTAATACCAAAGTTTAGAACTTCACCTTCTTACTGGTTCGCTTAATTTATTTTCGGCAATACAATTGACGTTTTTTAAAGCTGAAGTTAATAATTTTTTAGAATAAAATTTTAAGAATTTATAGTTTTAATTTGCCTTAATATGCGTCTTAAATTGTATTTAATTTGTATCCTAAACACATGAAGATTTAATTAAAAGTTCCTAATATGATGATGCAGAATACGTTTAAAGCTTATTGGATTTGTTTAATTTAAAAACGTATGATGTTTCTGTTCCCAGTTTAGATTAAAATTTCCTAGGGCTAGAGAGCTAGATTGGTACTTACTCTGAGGAATGTGATTGCGCTCGCCCTTGCTGGGCTTCGTCTGGACCTCATCTCTCTGCAGGGGATATTCGGGGGTGTCTTGTGGCGATGTACTTCCGTTAATTTCCTCGTCAGTGAAATTCCCCAGGACAGGCACTGTAAGAAAAACAATGTTTTACAGCGGCGGCCAAGCTCGCAGTCATTTCATAAGTGCGGGGGTGGAGGAAGGACACGCAAATGGCGCTTCACGCGCAAGGAACATCTGCTCGCTTCAACTTGTCTAATTGCTAAATGGCTGTCGCAATATGATTCGCTTTTTCTTTTCTCTGGCGTCGCGGTCCGCCCACCCCCACCCACCCGCCCTTATTATTCTTTTGCGAAAATTTTCGAGGGCAGGATCTGCTGCGGTTGGCGAGCGCAAAGAAGAAAAATCGGGCTTTTGGCTCTGATGTAATCATGCCATAATTTTCTAGCGCACAGCATTTTATTCACGTAATTCTGGTCTTGTGGGGCCTTATGCGCCTCCGCCCCCTGCGCCCCCCGCCCTGTGGTGCTCCACTCAAACCTCTTGGAATAATTTCAGCTGTACAAAAGGCGGAAAAACGAGAGCTTTTCCCGAGCAGAGGAGTTTTGTTATTTTTTTGTTTTGGCAATTAACTCTAGTACGGGGGAACTTTTCGAGGGCTCCGGCCAAATAAACCATCCCGGCGCAGCCCGAGCGAGCCAAGTACAGGCAAATTCCGAGGAAAAATTAAGAAATAACATCCACGGTGTCCTGGTTGAGAAAAAAATACACAAAGAATACACGAGAGATGAACTTCCACGAATATTTTCGGAGGCTCGGCGGGCTCCTGGATCAACATACATATATGTGTTTTTTGGTACTTGAAGCGGTTCTGGAATATTTGTCTAATTTTCAAAATTCTTCTACATGTAAATTGTCGAGATTGTCGAGATTTTCGCTCATTCCTAGGGTGTGTGTATGTTTCACAAAAATGTTGAGGCTACAGGTGGGCGATCGTTTAGGCTTGGTTAAAATGTATTTTTAAGGAGCAAGCAACTTTGAAATTGAATCAAAAATTAAAGCATAATGTCGCTAAAATTTATTTATTTATGTAGTGGTTTCGTAACGCATAATAGCTTAATGATTCTATGATATTAATAATCGAAAGGTCGTTTCATGTTGTTCAAATTCAATTTGGAGTTATGAAATAGACTTTGGATTGAAATTTTTCGACAGCGACCCTTCGCTTTTTGTATTTAAAAATTTGAATCACATATATACATACATACATAATGTAGAATACATGCTTTTGTAGCTTCAGTAGAGACAAATTTCTACTTTCATTAAAATCAAATTAGATTAATTAGTTGTTTTGAAACAGGGTTAAACTTTTCTAATTTGTTTCGTATAAGAAAATAAAAAACTGATCATACACGAGTTTTTGAACTACAATGTTCAGTTGTTAGTCAGCTTAAATATCTTTCTATCTGGATGTTAAGATCAGATCCTTTTTTACAAGAACTGATCCTTAAATCATACCTCAATCGACCTATTCAAACAGTTATTTTTTTTTAAAATGCTGACATGTTTTAACTTACACAATCCTCAAAGGAATCTTTGTCCCAATTTTTTTAAAGGCATGCCTCTTTGAAATTTACCGGCGCACCTTCGACTTCCTTTGAACCTTTGAAAATTGTAAAGTGGCACTTTAAATTGGAAGTGCACCTGCATTTAAAATTCGCCACACTTTCGACTCAACCGAGGCGTGTTACATAATTCTGAAGAATTATACAATCGTAAATCTGGCTAATGTTCAAGTGTTCTAAAATCTTTGAGCCAAGCAAGGCTGCAAGCTCAGCGGTCGCGTGAGAACGAATCAATCACAAAAGTACTGACTGACTGTGTTCTAGCGATAATCTCGTTACCATTCCACTGACAGGTAACCGGATTAGCATGAAGAGGCAGAAAAAACAGGCCTCGAAAATGAATTGGTCACGCACCGGTGAGACACAAAAGTCAAATAACCGACAATTTGTTAATAGAGACATACCTGCGACCGGCACGCCACACAGGTGACACGGGAACCCCACTTCTGACGCACCGAAGACAACTTCGAACAAAGCAGAGTCTAAGTAAGAAATCTACCTGGCGGCGACGGTTCGGCTAGGAAACAGAAGATTGAGCTGGATGGAGACGGACTGAACGGCTCGATTAGGAGTGATTAAGTCGGGTAATCCTTTAGGGATTGAGCGGAAAAATTGATACAAATTCGCTGCCTAATTCCTGGGAGTCCACGACAGCTGGCCGGTGTCCCAGGCCAAGACAGACTTGAACTGGGTTCGACTGGTGGGCGGGTCACACGTCAGATAATATCTGACCCTCGGCTCGAGGGCTCGGCAAGGAGCTCGTCAGCGCTTTGTGCCTTCGCAAAGGAGCCCTAGGCCCTGAGCCCTATGCATGCCAGACGAGGATTAGGAGGACAAATGGCAAAAATGAGAAAAAACTGCCAGCGGCTAAATCGCAAAAATTATTCGGGTCTAAGCGATTTTCTGCTAAACCCATTAAGTGCTGCATTCAGTCGTAATTTGGTTTGGCCTCGAGTGCCCCGGGGGTTCCGCGGCATATGCAACAGGGCACCGGTCCAGACGGATTCTGGGATTCTCAAGAGCCTCACGTGGAAGCTGCATCCAATGAGGCGAACATTTCACGCTTTTGTGTCTCGTCGTTTGCATCGTTGCAGCTGCTGCAGTCGCAAGCCCGGCCTAAGCGCGGGTCACAGTGCCCTGCTGAGCACTTCGGATCGGCTGGGAACAGAAGGGTCCAAGTTGACAGAAAATTCGGAAGCACACCTATTTGTAATGTCAATGTGTCATATCTAGATCGACCGATTTTTTCGGTTTCGATACCAGAATTAACAATATTAATTTCTTACAAGAGCCCAGATGGGTGACACTCTGATGTTGGTGGAAAAAAAAACTTGTATAGGGCCTATCTTCGTATGTAACTATTTAAGCACAAGGCATAGGCAAAAAATTGCTTTGTACTAATTATTATTATGCATTTTATAAATGATCAATTTTTTTTAATCATTTGTAAATCTTTAGTGAATGGATTGAATTAGCTAAACCTAACTTTATGAAATTGAGTCAGATCTTTTAAACTATAATTGACCTCTAAGAATTCATTCGAAATTATAATATAATATTAAAATTAAGATTATTTGAATGACATAAATATCATTTTGAAGAGTATGCTTTGCACTTTGACATGAGAAAGCATTTGTAATAATTATACATATGGTATATATTTGGAAAAGGATACTTTGCATTTTGAAAGAGTTAGTTATCACGATAATGTTAGTTAAATTTATTGTTGACTACAGCGCATTTCTGCTGTTAATTCTACTTCAGATGAGTGTTAAAATGATGAAAATTTGGAAGCGCAAACTATGTATAATCGATTTCTAAATGTTATCGTTTTTAAGACTATTATTTTTATGGTTTTGCACCGAAAGGAAACGAAAACTAAACTTTTAGAGTAATCACAAATATACGAGTTTAATCCAAATATTAAATGTCTAAAATTGCAAGCTTTTAGAATTTTGCGATTGACTTTAAGGGTCTAACTAACGCCATTTTATTCAGATGTGAAAATATTGGCACTTTTAGTTTAGAAATTACAAAAACAACCATTCTAGTCGTCACGAGCTAATTACCACTTCTGCCTCTGGCAAATGCTTCGCGAAGTAAAGGGTTGCATTTTTAAAAACGCAGATAAAGTTTGTAAAGGTGAAGTCTGAATGGACGGAAGCGCCTCTGAGATGCAATGAATATAAATAAGGAGCCGAAGGATTTGCTGCGCTCTAATATGCATGTAAATTAGGATGTCATCCAGGTACCCCGAGCAGGCGAGCGTGCGTACATATGCTAATAGCCGTCTTGAGACTCCGGGCTGCGGGTCTGAGAAAGGAAAACCGAGCCAATGACGGTGGAAAAGGGAGACATGTGTCCATCGCGGGGGTGATTCATGGAAGCCACACTTACCTGATATGAATGATATTTCGCTGAGCATGATCCACCTAAGGGCGAAGTACAGGTGGATTTGCAAGAAGCGCCCGATGCGGTGGTGGAGTTTGATTGTCACATCTCTGGCGTGGTCTAGGACCGTGTCCGGCATGTACGAGAACTGGACGGGCTCACCTGTGAAGTGTCGTCCGCCGATGCTGAAGAACACCTTCGCGTGCACGAACACCTGAAGCGATACAAATGAAATAGCGCGAAAATTAAATTGCTGAATTCGCTGTGTGTCATAGCTGCTCCGGCTTAATGGCCATCTCGCAGTCGAATCACATTCACACTCAGATCGACGAGGCCGCGGCGGAGCGATAGCGCCTTAACTGGTTTATGGCCGCTCGTTTAATTAGCGCTGAGCGGCCGTTTATCGCCCGACTGTCGGGAAGACGACAGCCGAGTTCCTGGCAATCGACCACTTTAGGGAATAAATTTCCCTCGCTTAATTGCTCTCCCGTGATGATGGATTAAGCAATTTTTTTTAATTGCCCGATTTTTAGCACCTATCTTCTTCTCCTGAGCTCTACATTTCAGTGGGCGGCGCCCGACAGGTAGATAAGCTTATACGTATTATCTACTAACGGTTATATCGCCGGTTTGAGTAGGTACAAAACCAGTCATGTAAAACCACTCATTTCTTAAGTGATGCTTTCTTAGTATATATGTTCCTATATTAAAATTGAAATGATACTAATACGAATGTAATTAAAAAGATCGTTAACAAGTTTAGTTTTTAATCCATAACTAATATTTGCTTACACTTAAGGCTAGAAAATCAGTTATCGAGTTAAAAGAAAAATGTATTTGAACTCAATTCTTTCTGATAAATTAATAGGTGCAAACCCTAAGCTGACTTAAATTACTAATTTATCTTAATGGAACCCATCTGTTAAGAACAAGAAAAAATTTCTCTGCTGAACGTATTCACATATTTTTAGAAGTATGCATATGATTATAAAGTAATAAGTCCCAATTTGTAAAAATTTTGAAACTGTTGCTTTTTAAATGAGCGTCGTGTACATAAAATAAAGTTTAATTTTCAATGTCGGTTGTTTCAAAACCTCTTTTCTCAAACAGTTCCGAATCCTAACTCCTTTCCGATTATTAATTGAAAAATAAATCATAATATTAACATTTGTTATATCACTAGAACGACGGAAGCCGTCAATATGTAGCTATCGTTAATTTTTTTCTATTTTCGAAAAAACACTAAATCCACTTATAATTATTTTAATGTAGATTATAAAACTTGTTTATTTTTATATTTGAGATCAATTTTTCTGAAGTTCCAGATTTATATTAATATCTGAACAACTCCGATCATTTTTGATTATTTCAATTTATTATTAAAACTACGTAATTCAAAATAATTTCGGACGGATTTCAATTTCTTTGAATTACCTATCTATAATTCTTAAGGCTTTCATAAGAAAATTAATTATGACTTCAAGGTTGAATATGACGTACAACCTCTTTAAAATTTTCCAAAACTTCTGCACGTTTCTTGTTTGTTTTTATTTAACAAATAATAAATATTGCCACAGACAATTTTGTTTAGTAATTTCGAAGTTCCAAGCTTCGCACAATTGTATAGGCTTCAATTAACAATTCGCTAGACACAAACGAATACAATCCAAAATGTAATACAAGCTATGATTATATTCAACTGCTATATTTTTGTCAGTTAAAAGTACACCAGTTGCATCAGCATTCGGAACAATGTGAGATAGATCTGGAAATATAGCAGCAAATTATTCCAATTTAGGTGATACCTTTACTGAAATAGACAAGTTTTTCGGGGTCCATGAAGGCTAATAAGGCAAAACATGGATTATATAACCACGATGCGTTGACTACGTAAACAATTTTTATTCTTTATATTTTTGAACAAACAACCGATTTTTATCTAGATTACAATGTTACTGCGAGACTACTTGAAATATTACATATGCAATGTGTTTTCATATATGATATTAGGAACTTTGTACTACATACGAACGAATGTTTTGCTACAAGAAATAGTTAAATATGAGAAGTAGAAAAATGATTCACTAAACCTAAACTATGGCAGTAGTTTGGTATGGAATATTATTCAGAGTCACGAAAACTGGCAAAGGTTGTTTTTGCTTTTTATGAAGTTTTATTTACCATATTTAGATACTATAGTTAATAAAAAATAACTTTTCAACAAGCGTTTTATTTGTTGATTTTGGTAAGCTATGATTATCAGCTTACTCATAAATATATGTCTATAACATAGGAATGCACATTTGCTTATAGTATTGACTTTGGTGTCTTGTTTATAAATATAAACTCAGTTTGCAACATATACCATACAATTTTAAAAAATGTGAGATAAATAGGTATAAGCGAATACTTTGTGATTTTAACAATTATAAGTAATAGACATTTTCTTTGATACCAACTTCCAATTGAGATATGTGGCGACACATCAAAGACAGTGATGCATTTAAAAAAATATTCAGTCATTATTTATCTTTTTTTAAGTGTCATTTCTATAAAATAATTTAAAAAACAAATTTTATTATTTAAAAATAAATATATAATAATACATTTCTAAAACTTCTAAAATATGGCTAATCGTCCACAAATATTATTGTCTTTATGATGCCTATACTTAAAATACATCGGCACAACATGTTTTATTTTTTTAATAATAATAAAAAGTATATAAGTTATGTATACATACGTATACTTCCATATACCTGAAGACGTAAAACAATTGCTTAAAACCTCAATATGTATATGTATTTTCTACCTATGAAACAAAACACGTGTAAGACGTTTTTTATAATAAATATGCTGCACATTTGTATATTTATTCAATTGTGCATAGTCACACAGTTCAACAAAGATTACATAATGAAAAAATTGTTCAGAATAGATTTACCATAAATAGTAGAAATACAGCAAATTAGTCATTGTGACGATCAGTTGAGGGCAATAATTCAGTTGAACAAGTTTCGAATATTCCATAATGGATTTAAATTATTCATTATAACAATAATTACTTTTGTTACAAGGATATTTGGCGTAGCTATAGTTCCTGGTACAAAATGGTGTGGAGACGGAACTATTGCAAAAAATGATTCTGATTTAGGCGAATATTTCACCGAAACAGACAAATGCTGTAGAGAACATGACAAGTGTGAAGAAATTATGATGGCTTCTTCTGGAAAGTATGGATTATATAATCCAGATTCGCTAACAAGGTAAATATACTTGTTGATTTTTTCATTTTATAGATTAAAACACAAAACTGTATTTAGGCTGTCTTGTGACTGTGAAGAGGATTTTGTTAAATGTCTCACTGCTACAGATGCATCATTTTCCAAAGCCGTAGGACATTTATACTATAGAGGACGAAGGTTCTGCTACAAGAAAGACTACCCAATTATTGATTGTGAGCATTACCAATTAGCTATAATTCCACGTTGTAGAAAATACAAATTGGACTACAAAAAGCCTAAAATTTGGCAGTGGTTTGATATGCCATATTTTTCTGAGCCTTCTAACTTCGAACAATTTGGATATTCTTTATATTCAGCTCTGTTTCGAAACTTCAAAGGTTCTACAGAGAATTCCTAATGTTTTATATGATTTTTGTGTTATTGTTTAATGTATTTTGATGGCATCAGATGTGCTGAACATTGTTTTAACTAATTCAGAGAGAATAAAAATGAAGCAAACCACCAAGTTTATAATTCATCAATTGATTTCGTTAATGAAAAATCGATTTTATAACAAAAAACAAAACTAGCATACAAATTACCGACGTTGCCCGCGCAGTCTCTTATTTGAATTCAATAAGTTAGTTTACGGATATCCCACCTAATATTATTGTATAAAAGAGAGGTGCAATAATAAGTTTAAGTACGTAACATCCATTATAGTAAAAATCTCTTGCTTAATTCATTATTCATTTAAACCAACTATTCCTAGATATTTTAATTACTAAATGATCTAATAGCTGGAAAACATTTGTGCAAATGTGGGAAACGCGCGTAGCATAAAATATTACCGAAATTAGAGATTGCACAGAAATGTTGCTCGCCATTGAAGTAAAGGTGTGTGTGTTTTTAAAGCGAGTAAACCAAATATACAGACAGGAAATGTTAAAAAAAGTGTCTGAAGCACCCCCAATAAATCTTCTACTCCAATCAAAGTCCTAACGAAATCGCTTTAGTCGTTCCCGAGATATTAAGCCTGAAAAAGTAGACACTCTCATACGTATGACCTCAGACTAAATGGACAAATATAACCATACTTCGGGCAACTTACACAAAATGTTGAAAAATTATATGTCGAAACATTACGTATTTAACATTCGGAACTTTCGTTGACACATGGACGAAGCATCTCCTGGCGTATAATGACCATTTAGTCGTTTAAACTAATTATTGTAAGCATGTTAAAATGCGGTTATAAAACTAAACTTTGAGTATAGCTCGATAAATAAGGACATATAATGACTTTGTTACTATAGTATTAACAAGTTTGATTATTATATATCTACGAATATAAAATAGCATGACACTAACTGATTCATCAACGCCAAGTCGAAACTGCTGAAGTATAATTACAAAAAAGGGATTTGGATAGTACGTTTCTTTGGTTACGTAATCACCCATTAACAAAAGCATTTACGAAATTCGTTTTCTAAGAGGAGATGTAAGTTTATATGAAAATCCTTTACTTATTCGGATAAATCCACGAAGGTCGGAATTTAACTTTTAATAGCCGAATTACTAATAATTCTTTAAAAAGTTAAGAGCTGAAAATAATTTAAAATTTGATATAGGAGCATAACATAGAAGATTCAGTTTAACTTAGGTAATGCGAGGAGTCTGTGGTCATTATTTTATATAAGAAAAATAACAGAAAAAATACATATGTAGAAAAGATAAACTAATATTTGAATACTATTAATATGTATTATAAATGCTAAAGATTGTGTGTGAACATGTTTATTGCCACTCAACTTCGTAACATCTCAACGATTTTTCATGAAATTTGGTATATAGTTACTTTAGGTCCTTGGAATAGCACATAGGCTACTTTTCGTTATCGATTACGACTTCGATTTCAACTTTACTGAAGGTTTCTTTCGGTTTTCACGATTAAATAAACTGATAAATGTTTTTGTTTTTTAATTGATGATGACGATAACCATCAGACAAAAAAAGAACAATCATCGATGAGGGAGGTCTTCTTCGTGTGCGTTACTTAAACTAAATATTTAATTGCTATACCGGGCATTGCCGGGGCGGGTAAACAAACTAGTATGCATATATAGATTACTAGCGGGGTTGCCCGGATTCACCTGGTGCACAATTATTTTGGCCGCCGTATTGGGTCCGCCATTATGAAGTTTCAACATTTTATAGTAAATTCGAAACTATTTCAAAATATCTATAGTACCTACTAATTTTCATATAAATTCGATGAAGTTCGAAAACCATTGTACGCCATATTGAATCCGCCATCTTTAACGGTAAATTTCTAACATGGATTCGTAATAAAGACATCCAAAAAGAGCGAAACACCAATTTTCATGGCTATCCCTTAATATTTTCAATTTTTTGCTTGGGTCCGCCATTTTTTAATTAGGAAATAAAAAGTAGTCTATATCTTTACCCAAAACATGAATGTTATCGGATACAGCGTTTAGACGTGATTTTTAGGTGCGGTTTTACCCGGTGTACAAACATTTTAAATACCAATTTTCATGTCAATCCCTTACCATTTTACAATTTTTGGTCACCATCATGGGTCTGCTATTTTGAAATTAGCGAATTGGGCCAGAATACTTAACATCCTCACCCAGAAAATTAATATGATCGCATCCAGCATTTAGGTGTGATGGGCTATCTGGTTTCACACGGTGTACGAAAATTTGAATGCCGATGCGGCATCTGATCTGCCGCTGACGCGTGCCGCTGAAGCTTGACGCTGACGCTTGCCACTGACGCGTGCCATAGCCGCTTGCCGATGCCGCTGACGCTTGCCGCTGACGCTTGCCGCTGACGCTTGCCGCTGACGCTTGCCACTGACGCGTGCCATAGCCGCTTGCCGTTGCCGTTGACGCTTGTCGCTGTCGCTGACGGTCGTCGCTGCCGATGCCACTGACGCTTGACGCTGATGCTTGCCGCTTGCCGGCATCCGACTGCCCCGGTCCAGGCTCGGCTCAACTGCTGCCCGCGGGGAGCCCAGCCCAGCCAAGCCAACCTTCCCCCACGGAGTCCCTGAAAAGAATGAAGGCAGAAGCTGGCTGCCCCTCTATTTATAAGTTGACCGCTCATAGCCAGGGAAGAGTCCCGGTCCAGGCCTGGCTCAGCTGCTGCCCGTGGGGAGCAAATTCAAATCTCCCGAGGCCCAGAGACGAACGGCTGCTGTACTGTCGCCCTGCTCCCAGCTGGGGAGAGCTGCTCAGCACAGGAAGAGGTGAGGAGAGGTCCCTCTGGCTCTAGTTGTTCCAGTCCAGCTTCCGAGTGTTCGAGATCGCCGGTCCCGGTCCCAGTCCCAATCCCAGTTTGTTTAAATCTTACACAGCGGCCTCTCGCTAGTTGTTTTTTACGCTGATCTTGTTGACGGATTTATTTTTCCTGGTTCTTCTACACCTAGCACCTTCGCATGTCAGATTCTTAATAACTTAATACCTAATTTGTATTTATTCTTAATAATTCTTAATCTTTAACTTTACTGAAAATAAGTATACAAATTAAAGCTATGAAAACTACTTATTTTGCAATTGATAGTACACATATATAAAAAATAAAGGAAATTCAAAATCTATAGTTTTTCGTCAATCGTATCTTTTCTTGGTTAATATTATTTAAAGTCGTTTATCTACTCAATCAACTTTGTAAAGTACATTCCGTAGAATAAATTTTATTTTCAATTAATTCTCTGTTCCCAAACCCAAGCGCAGCTGCAACTTGCAACTGGAATGCATCATTCTATTTTTGTTATTTTTATTCAATTATTAAATTTTCCGAGTGTTGACTAAATGAACTTACAATAAAATGCTTTCCTCTACTATGCGAATTGCATTTAAAATCATCGGTATGAGATGCCGCATCGGATGCCAGTACCCGATGCCAATGCTACTGCTGCTTATTACTAGAGACTAATGAAATGGAGGTAGATTTATTATTGATATATAGATCTAAGACTAGTTATAAAAAGGCACTACTATACAAAATACTGCTGTTCTTTCTGTTTATGGGACAATACAGATACCAAAAACCTCTATATGTATAGTTAATTTAAGATTGACTAAAAGAAACAGACTGTGTTTTTGTGCAAGAAAATGCGATTCTTCGACAGTTACACATCAAACATGGTTTGAAAGAAAATTTTGTCAAAGATATAGATAAAATGATAAAGGAAGTTTGTATTTGAAAAGTGTGTTTTTCCAAATTATGTAATGCTTCATTGAAAGAAGGCATTTTTGTTGGCCTACAAAATCTCAAACTCATAATTTACGAGGATTTGATCAAAAACTCTACAAGTTCATTGCATTTTGGGCAATCATAAAATTGAAAATGGTAATTTCTTGATAAAGCGCTATATCAAAAACATAGAAGGTTACTACGCAGAATGTCTTTAAATAGACAATTTCTTGCATTTCCATTCTGAATTTTTCTAAGTCTTGGAATGCTGAAGGACGAACAAGTAAAGGCTTTCACTGCGATATTAAAGGGATTAAAGAATCTTACCAACGTAGATGGATTTTGCAGATTTTATTGCTGTTCTTTAATATAACAGACATATTTATTTTATAAAAAAAGTTAGTTTTTTTACATTTGGCTCATATACCTGATTTTGAATTAATCAGTTAAACAGGTGCTATTTGGATCCTCAATATACAATATACTCTTTTTAGTATAAAATTCAAAATAAAAATATTATTCCAACCTATTTTCATGATGTATTTATTGAATTTTAAACGGCATGTGTAAGATAAAATTGCTTCTCATTTTCATGTCTAATTTAATAAAGAGTCGCTAATTTGTAATTAAACACTGGTTTTATTTCCGTCGGCTGTATTACTTTTGCATGATTATCTAATATTATCCTTTCTTAATATAATATATTCAAAAGCAACCGAGTATAAGACACGACTGAGCTATAAAAAAGTTGTGAGAAATTCTAATTAGTTGCAAAAGTTCGAAAGCATCTCCCCATAACATAAAAGAAAATGTTCTATCACATTTTAAGAGACTTAGAATGCTGTAATTTGAATGCAAACCGTCTTGCCATTATATTTATTAAATCAAAAGACATCGCTCTCGCTGAAGTGCCACGAGGATTCCATTTGAGTCCCCTTTTATTTATTTACATTGAATTTTGCTGACATAACTTAGCGTAGGAATTAACAACTTGGATATCCCCTCAAGCTGGTTGGATTTTTGCGAAACAGATAAGCAATTCATCATTTTCGTCGCTCTTTTTTCGAAACGAAGGTGATTATCGCGTACCTTTTGATTAGCAGTAGCCATGAACTTTTGCGCGTCGCTTAAATCAAACACCGGGGCCGATAAACGCCGAAGACGAAGAGCAAAAATATAAATAAATAAATTTGTGATGACTACTCGTAAAAATTTGCATGTCCCACGCGTGATGGCAGACAGGCACGTCCGGCTCTTTAAGAAGTGCCGCTCGCGAAGAATCCCCAATCAAAGGGAAGAAATATTCGTGAGAAAGTGGCACGTTAATCACATCGTCCTGCTCATGAATTTTTATTTGTCATTATTGCCTGGCTCCTTGCCACCCTGCCGCTCGAGGGAAAAGGGCGTCCGTGCCGGGAAGCGATGGGGCGGCAACGCAGTCGGATAATTTATAAATCACATCAAAAATAACTGCCAAAAGTTAACACATAAACTGGATCATAAATAAGCCGAGAAACGAATTCCGCCCCCTCGGGGCGCCTCCAGTCCGCTGGCGGCGGAGGCGGCCCGGGCTCGGCCCCCCCGGCCAGAGGAGCGCCCTCGAGCAAGAAGTGCCCCCATCTCCCAGTGCCGGAGGAGGAAACTTTTGTTAAATACCTCAGAAACTTTCAATTAAGATAACACGACGAAATAGTCCCGGGGCAGATTTGTTTTCATCTCTCCCAGCAAACAAGGACAGATGCCCGTTCTTATCTCGAAATATAGAAAATCGATTTCACTTACATAAGAAGCCCCATTCGCCGGGGCTGCGCTGGGGCTCCTCGGCCCCTGCGGCAGTAATCTCCCCGAAAACCACACACATCCAGCGGATGAGGAGCTCAGCTCCGGGCTACGGATCTACCGGGGCTCACCACCGGCGTGTGCTCCGCAAACATTAGCAGGGGGCTCCTTTCCTCTTCCTGGAGGTCCCCCGGCTCCGTGCCTCCTCGGGCTGGACCGGCCACCTCCTCTCCATCTTTTTATCTAGCACGGTGCACTCCGGAGCGTCCGGAGCGTCCACTATTTGTTCTTCGGTTTTATCGGCGACTTTATGCTCGTTTCCGTTCGAACCAAAAACGACGCGTCTAGCCGCCGAGCGCCGAGATAGTTATCGCCGACGGATTTACTTAGCGATACCGCGGCTGCATTTCAGATTTGCATCGGGAATGCGTCCCCGAAGATATGATGGATAAATAAGTTTACAATTTGTGCGGCGGCGCGGCGGCGACGGGGTCCCCAAGTGTAAGAAATTATTGCCCAATTCCTGAGGGACTTCGCCTTCTATTTGAGCTGCTTTTAGTGCCCTGTTTGGCCAGTCTGTTTGGTTTTTTTGTATGATAATCTCCGGGAGATTAGGGCCCTCGATGTGCCGTGATTCTCAGCGGCGGGGATAACGAAAAGCCGGCAAAGCCACTCCGTTCCCGGGAAACTTTCTCAATGGGCTTTCGAGTTTTTTGCCCATTACGATTCGGAGATATCGATCGAACGATAGGTGACCAGTTTTGCACTAGAAGTAAGACCGACTGTGGTCACCTCAAGCCACACTACTTTAAAAGGTTGTATTTCGTCCCACAAAAATAATAGTATTATAGTTGCACTTTATACATTGTGTAGAGGCTACTATTTTTCATACCAACATTAAATTTTTATGTATTCTTTAGGGTTTTTCTTGGTCGTTTGACATTTTCTTCACATTTCCATACCGTCAATGGTTTTAAAAAGATAAAATTCCCTCATTTCATGTTTTCATGCCACAAAAATGCTTTTACTTTTACTGCTTTGAGTGACTTCCTTCCAACTTGAGGTTATTCAGCTTAGTAACTTAATAATTTATACTTATATGACTCCTAAATAGTAAAAGTGACATTATAAAATACTTTGTTGGGTTAAAATTTCTTTCCTGGTTATTTGAAAATGCACTTTGCACTTTGAATTTATAACATTTATATAGCAGAGAAATCTTTTTCTTACAAAACATAAATCTTGTTTATGTGGTAAAAATGGTTTAATCTTGTTGCTTGATAACACAAAAAAACCATCATTACAAATAATAATTTTGAATTAAAGCAATCATTAAAACGCACCATATTTTTCTTATGTACACACATATGTACCTACATATATACTTTGTCGAATATTCTTTAGGTATAAGTTTTAAAATAAATTCAAAAAGAAAAAATATTTGTATAAATTAATTACCTGCACATCCTTTGAAAACATATTATTCGTATGTAGAATAACTGCACTAAAATTTCGCACAGAATCGAACTCGAAAACTATTTCTACAGGTTTTCCAGCCATTCCAGGAGTGTCGTTTCTCCATCCAACCCATTCGTATCCTGAAAAATATAAAACCCAAATATCAGTCTTTAAAAACTTGTAATTATATAGCAATTTTCCACGGCAAGAATAGTTTTAAGTAAGCCAAACATTTAATGCAAACGAAAAAAATATATTCCAAAAATGTTCTACGTTTTATACTACGTACATACATATATAAAAATTAGAAAGCTATTAATTAAAATGAGTATGCATAAGTTACATACGCAAAGTTTTAAGGATTTCTGTTTTGGAATCCACCGTCAAAATCTAAAACTTTTCATAAAAGTAGATTTACTGCGAACTATAGCGAATTAGAAACCTTTTTAATGATTTTACTAAACATCAGTGGTCCACTGCAGAGGACGATAAAAGAAATGGCCAAATGAATAATAAAATTCTTTTTGTATTTCTGGAAACAATAACGATTTTCCCATAATAAAAAGAGGGTAATCCTTCCAAGAAGGAGGAAAGTGGCAATTTTCAAATCTTCAGTTTTTTTAACCCATAACTATCGCCATGAAAACGTGAATAAGGGCAAATATTTACGGCCGCAGCGAATGCGGGAATCTCTGCAGCGAAAAAGCCAGGTGAAGACACCATCACCTGAATAAAATATCCGCCAATCCGTCCGAAAGATTGAGCTGAGTTCGTTGTTTAAATTTTAAATTACCCATAAAGTAAGGCGGCCCCGCAGCAGCACAGGACCAGAGGAGTTCTTCCCGGGGGCGGGGTAGTGGAAATCATAACCTGAAAATTGCGTGCAGTCTAATTTAGTTCTTGAACAAGTCTGAGGGGTTGTTATCTCAGCATACCTGTTAGCCAGCCCCCCCACACACCAGAGAGCCCTATTGTGCCCTAAAATGGTTGGGGCCGGTATTGTTACAGGCTCCGCAAAGGGGGCCCCCTAGAACTAATTTAGCTCCTCTCCAGACTGGCCCAAAGACATAGAATTTTGGCCCAGAAAAAAAATGCAAAAGGAATAAACTTCCGTGGGGCGCAGAAACAGAAGGGCCGAGGCTGCCCTTACTTTGCTGCCCCTCCTGCTGGGTCTGGCAACCCGGCCTGCGAACAGGGAGGGGATGGGACGGGGGAGGCCTGCCTTTTTAGGCCATTAAACTTGAATGTTTTATGTAAACGAATGCCTGCCACGTCCACGACAGAGCAGCGTAATTTCTTTCTTATGTGCTTCCCGGCGATTAGAGTTAATTATTCACTGAATGCTTAACGTTTTCCTCCCCCGCACCCCCCACCCCCTCCCTCGACCACACTATATTTACTGGCATCTCCCGCCATCTGATAGTTATCGATCAAGACGACCTGGGAGCACCCTTCGCCAGAGAAGTCTCAAGCTGTGTCCAGGTTGGCGCGCCCAAGCATCTGTTTATGGTCACTTAACTCCCAAGCCCCCCAAAACCCCACACCTGCGACTTTGGGCTGGTTCGAATAATTGCCAATCGGAATTAGATCGGTCCAATTAACGAGAATATGTAGAGTAAGGAAAGTGCCGAGGAGATTTGACCAAAATTTGTGGAGACATTTCTATTAGGCGTTGGGTGCTCCACTGGGTGGATATCGGGTGCTCCGCACACTTGGTCATCCAAGACGACGACAACGACGACTTCGACATTGGTGCGCATAATGGAAATTATTTGCCATCGGTGCACCAGAAATTGGGAAATCGTTTGCTACCCGATTTATGTCTTGGGCTGGATGCCGGGTGATTAAGACATCTTCAGCGATTTCGGAAGAGAGATTTCAATCTGATTGTGGGGCCCCCTACCTGCTTCAGGTCATTAATTTGGCTGAAGAAGACGTGGCTACAGTGGCGCGGGAACCTATTAAAGTAGCCCAGAAAAATCTTAACATATCACCCTTTGGGGGCATTTGTCTGATTCCTACTCAAAAGGGCCGAGCCAGCTGCTTGAGATGGGCTTAGAGATTTTTTTATTTCCCAACCTAAATTATGACTTTGGGCAAAGGTCTTTTCTTTTTAAGTTGTTTGTTGCCTCAATGGGCGGAGTAAATTTTCTTGAGGCCTGTTGTAAATTACTTTCGTCAAGAAATAGCGGACCTCTTCATACGCCCGAGTCCACGCTAATTAAATTTCGAAATAAAAACTCAAAATATTACAGGCTTTTACAAATTTGTACGGCTTTCGTTGATAATAAATGGTCATTTATCTTACTTTTAGGGCTAATATATTCACAGAATTCTCATATTTTGTATTTAAATTAATTTTAACGACATTAATTGTTACACCTCCTCTATACCAAATTTGAAGCTTATGTTTTTGTTGCACTGACATGTTCAATTTTTTATATTTCGAAACAGACTTGATCTATATAATATTTTGAGCTGAAAAATAATAAGTGTAAGCATCTGGAATTCTAAATTCGAATACTAACATCTGGCATTCCCCAAGGTAACCGCATGGGACCTGTTTTTTATCTAAAGAATAAATGTTATAAACGAAAAATTGTAATGTCCTCTACCTTTGATACAAATATCATTAGATAACGTTAACTATTTTTATTTTTCTCGTAACTAATCTATCGATATACATAGGTTCTAATCGAATTTAGAGCGAAGATTATTATATGCGAAAATACAAGAAAAAAAATATTTATAATATAATTCGTATTTAGACAAAGGCAATTTTTGCGGGAATCCATCTAACTATACAAAAAGGTGATAAATACCGAACCCAAGTCCCTATATCTACTCGACTAAAAGGATAAATCATAAGCAAAGATCAATTCTACAACAATACTAAAGTATAATTATACCAAATTTCTGTCTTCTGGGGTAATTAGTTTGTGGGCACCTGAATTAAAAAAACAATAATACTCGTAGATACTGCATTTTGTTGAGTTTTGAAATACATATGTACATATTGCTAATTAGAGTGATAGCAATTTGAGTTATGAAAATTAACATATTTTTTAGGACATTTAAGGCATCTTTATATCAAACAAACTTATTTACGTTTTCGAAAAATGACATAATAGATAATAATTACTATAAGGGATGGTAATGCCACTCTAGACAGCCTAAAAAATATAGAAAATTTGAGCAATTAATATCAAAAAGAGGAGGTTTTTCTTTAAGCTAAAAGAAAAAACACTATTCATATTTAGACAATTTTAAAATGGCATTACCTGCTCTTTAATGTACTCATCTACAACTAACCAACTTTTTTCAATTTTCATCTACCATTTAAAAAGGATCATTACAGCTCCGTTCATCATTCATCGAACCAGAGCAGCTGCTTGATCCCTTTTAATATTTAAAAAACACCCCGGATAATCATACGGCCTAAAGCTCGGGGTAAACTTTTTTCATTTTTCGCCATTTTCCAAATTACAAGGGAAAAAGATTGAACCCCTCCTCGGCCTGAACTTCCTATCAAATATCCAGACTGTTCCCTCGCGCGTACGATTAAATTACTAGAAAAAGCTAGCCAATAAAATAAAACTGAATTTCGACGGAGTGGCCCCTCTGTCATAATCCTTTAATTAATTTCGTGAATATAACCCATCACGTCAAATCCCTGACCGGCCCCGGGATTGCCTCTAGAACCCTCCACTAAGGACGAAAAAAAGGAGTAGAATAAAATAAAAACGTCTCCAATTTTATTCGCACCGTGCCTTCCGTGGCGGTGGCGTTGGCGGGCCTAGGAGCCGAGCCTAGAAAACCGCCCCCGGCCCGCACCCATCCCGCCCCCAAGAAGTGGCAGAGGTAGCTCACCTGTACTTAATAGTGCGGAATGGTGTCTAATGGGCCCTTACAATATCGGCAACTTCCTTAATATTTAGGGAAGACCCAGTTTCACGTTCCCGATACCGAAAACCGAGTATTTGTCGTTACCTGGTTACAACCCGGCGCCTATAAATCTTCTTAAGTATATGAATCGCATGCACGCTTGAACACAGGTAACCTGCCAAAATTTCGCTCTGTGAGTTACGTGATTCAGGTGAGGTGTAGGAACCGCCCCTACTCCCCCCCTTTCAGATTAGAGACCGCTGTTTTAGGGGGCGGAGGTTCCTTTAGGCTTCTTCGATTCGGGAGCAGCTTTACATTTGAGTACTACCTTCAGAATCAGGCATGTTCGGAATGCATAATCCGGTCTCAGCTCAACTCGTGAACGAGCTCTATACCAGATGGAAAAGAGGGCGGCATAGGGGCGGTAAGGGTGACGGTGAACGTGATAAACAAAAATCTGTAAGCTGAACGGCCCCTTTTAAATCGCTTATGATCCCCGATACTATCGCTAGAGTTTTCCAGTGCCCACTAATTGCGATCGAATTGCACTAATTGTTTTGTAATTAGCGAGATTCTAATTTGCATGTTACAGCCATGGGTTTAGGGCTGTTATTGGAGAAGGGGGGCGTAATGGGGGGTTAGCATCCGTCAACTGAATTAGTAATTAGAAAAAAGGGCGATGAGACTCCGTCCTATAGACCATTGATTGAGGACGAATAGTTACCAGTCCTAAATCCCCTTAAGGGATAGATATCTAGATTCTAGATACATACTTCGTCCAAAACGTGGGTTCTACGAAGGAATGTCGTAAAAATATTCAATTTTGTAAGATGAGTCAGGAGTTTGTGGAGGCTCTTGGTGTTGGCCAGGAAGAAAAAAACAATTGGACTCTTCTGTTCTATGATTGCAGACAGTCGGTGGAAAGGCAATACACCGTCTTTGTCATCGTCGTAGTCGTCGGCGACGGCTACGACGACGTCCTAACGAAATTCTGAACAACCCCCAAAAGGACTGGTGTATAGTGTGCGGAGAAAAGTGGCCCTTCACGAAGTCTTCCTGAATGGCAGCGAATGAACGGAAAAATATAAGAAAAAAAAGTAGAATCCGGGAAGAGTTGGCATGCCGACACGGGCGCGGGCGGTAGATTTAAGGGCTGAAACCGGGGGCAGTGTTAGAACTGTAGAAAAAGCAAAAGGGAAAACAACAAACAGCTCGGGATTTTGGTTTGAAGTGAAATTACGTGTCCTTTTCTCAAGGATGGAAGGATGATAAAGCACACAGGGCAGTTCATTCACGCTTCCCCGGAGAGTGTCGAAACTGTCGGAATTGGACGACTCCGTGGGCTGGGAATGGGGGCGCACTGGTGCCAGCTGGGGGGTTGGACGGAAGCATCTGTTCAACATTACTCAGCTTGTGCATGTGCCTGCATAACTGGCATTTCTGGATCGTGGGGTACAATGCCTTCTGGAGTTGGGACCGGGAGTCGTTGTACCCCACTATACCCACAGCATGGTATAGTCCATGTACAGGCGACAATTGACAGCTATCGGAACTGTCGGGAAACAGGAAATAGATTTCGCTAATTACTTAATTGCGCAATGTACCAGGCCCTTTCTCGGTATATAACCTGGATGCCAACCCCCGCCCAACTCTACGAAATGGGGTAGTTGTGGTGTATCGAGAAGGATTTCTGCGCCATGGCACTTCCCTTTTCTTGTCCTCAAAGCGAAGACAGTCATGGCTGCCTGGTGCCTTTCAGGATTCCATCAACCCACTTGAATAGGCCTGATTTTTCAGCTCGAGGACAATAGCGCCCAAGGCAGCATCAGAGCTCTACTTAATGCGCACACAGAGAGATTTATCTCAAGAACGTCTTGAAGACGTTTGAAGAAAAAAATTTTTTTTTTCTATCTCTTCCACAGTCCATCCACCCCTCCGGGATCTCTTCTTCTAGATATCGTCAAGTCAGTGGAATCCGACGGACACTAAGAGACGGACAGGAGAGCGGATCGTATAGTAATTTTTTTTGTTTTTAAAACCGTATTATTTGAACATTGTTTTACTTCATGTAATTTATTTGTATTATTTACGTTGTTTTAAATCCTTTTGTCCCTTAACCATGGTCACTCACAATTGAATTGTATTTTTTTTAAGTGCATTTCCGCATAATATTTTTTTAAGCCTGAAAACCTAATTTAAATTTATGATTTTTCCTTTTCATTTCCTAAATATAAATGTAAGTATTCTTGAAAATTGTACCCTTTATTTCTCAATAAAAATATCTGTAGAACTAAAAATATCTAAGCGATTTGTAAGTATCAACTCCTTTTCAGAGGAAACAATGAAAAGATAACTAGTATACCTACTTGTTAAATGAATTCAAAAATTAGAATATGTTTGTACAAAAATAGCTTAAACTCATACAAGATTACAATTTGTAAAAAATAATATGTAAGTAGTCAATGTTTTAAATTTTATATGAGGCTCAGATGCTTCGAAAAGAGATAAATACGTTTTTTGTATCAACACACGTTTTCTATTTTAAGTAAAGTTTTCAAAAAATTTCAAAATTCAATCTTTTATGCCTCACATTTTTTAAATTGTTTACTTCATATGTATGTATACATTTTTGAATGGCTTGATTACACTGATTTTTAATTTTCACCTGATACAGAACAAGTGATAAATAATTTCAATAAGATTTTTTCGTAAGTTGTCAATTCGAACAAATTGGTTCAGAACAGCTTGGGTTTTTAAAGCAAATATAAAAATCAGTTTTTTTTTTTTGAATTATTAATGTATGAATATGAATATATAAGAAATGTCTTCCGACTAAATACACAAAACGACTTAAATACACAAAACGATTTCAAAATAACCTTTTTCATGAACTGTAATAAAATAAATCTAAATTATCCGAAATATTAAACCCAACGAGCCTAACTGATCTAAACTAATTTTAACTAAAAGCAAATGGAATTTAATTATTTTTGGACTTGTTTTTGCCTTCTCATTAAAATTAGTTAGGTACAAATAAAAATAGTCCCTTTGAAATATTTTACGCAGCCCTTTTCTGTTTGTTTTTGTTGTTTAGCAACTATCATTAGCAAAACTGATTCTAAAGCGGAAACGGATCGTTAGCGGTTCAAAGTGCATCCAGTCGGAGGGTTTATTATTTTAGCAGTTTATTTATAGCGAGATGAAAGTAATCATTTCACTCGAAACGTGCAGTATTATTAATAGAGCGCGATAGAGCGCCGCGCCGCATAGATGAAACGGACGCGGACTGCAAAGGATGCTGTGGAACGCATAATGGAGCTCTTTGGCCCATTAAAACTAAAAGATTTTCAGAATAAATTCAGGAATTTGAAAATTTTAAAATATGCATATTTCTTTGAGCCATTTAGTTAACTTAACTTTGAAATCGCGCACATCCCCAGGTGGGAGGCGAAAATACATTACATAAATACTAATAAAATTTTGCTCATCGCATGCTGAGCAGGGGATAGTGCGGGAAAAGGTTTCTAGAATCATCAATTCCTGAAGGAATCACACGGAATATATTTAAATTACCTTTACCAAAGCCATGGATGTCGGTCCTGAAGTTGTCCTTTCCCTTCTGTCCGTCGACGAGCTGGCCCAGCCCGTCAACAAATCTGTCGCTTTCTTCCCGTCCGTCGTACGTCTTATCCGACAGGTCCACTTCCATCCCGCGCTGCACTCCCTTGGGGATGCTGTAAGATACGATTCCCTCTGAAAGTAGTAAAAACGAAGAAAAATTCGTTACACGGTGAAATAGCCAAAAAGATTCCTTATAGATATACATATTTTTCTTTCCCTTTTTATTTTGTATTAAGAAGGGCTCCTTCGGTACAAAGCTGCAGCCTCAGCCAAAAGAGGCGACTTCTTACTTGCTGGGGACCCTTTTTCGCTAAACGGGGCCGTAAACATGAGCGGTTTGTTTACGATAAATCCTTGAGGGTGTCTGCGCCGGACGACATTAATTATGTAAATAAACGGCCGCAAAAGGAGAAACACTCCAGGCTCAGATTTTGTAGGGTGTCACAGAAGTGCGGGCGACATCTGGTTTCTAGTAAATCGCACCGGATCCCTTCCTCAAGAAGTGAGTTGTTCTCCTCTTGTTTACTCTCCCGCCACTTTCTTAAAAACAATTAACAAAGTCCAACTGCGAGACCGTAAAATTCAAAATATTTCGACGATGTCCCAAACCAAACAGATTTCCACTTAGCACCAATTACACGTACCAAAAACATACGTGGCGGGGGTGGAACGACCGAGACGAGGCTAAGGGTGTGCATATGTGACTTATGTTCTTATGCTCAGATTGTCCTGGCTTCTCCATGTTTCGGGGAATCGACGACCTCGTCACATTTTTGGTGTCAGCTTACAAATGTTTCGGGAGAAATAAATCACGGCTGCGGCGCGGCGGCGGTGGCAGAGCCCGTCCTTCTTTCTGAATATGTATATGCAGAGTGGGGCCGAAACGAAACTACCAGACAAAGAAGAGTTTCCCTCAAAATTTTCTCCCATTTCAGCGTCCTACAGACGTCCCGAGGGCAGTCACCCAGGCAAGGACGAAGGAAGGCCAGCTTTACTACTCATAACTTTTGTGATTAATTGCATCTCGTAAAAATGAATGTGTTTTGTAGTCTAATTTGCCCTAGAAACGAGGAACCTTTTGCGTCTTTTGTTAAATAACTCAAAATTATGGGCCAGGAATCTTCGCTTTGCACAAATTAAGATTTTTTTAAGAGATGGTAGCCCTACTTTTTATCAAGCAAAATTGTTTACTAAGTATGCCAAACTGAAGGTTACGAAAATTGCTTTCACATCTTTTAAATCCACACAGGAGATTTTCTGTTTTCACTATTATCAAGTCAGACTGATAAATAAAATTTTCAAGAGTTTTCAAAATTTCGAAAATGGATTTTTGATATTGATTATATGCACTTGAATAGTTCAAAAAGTTGTATTATATTAAAAACATTTCTCTTTTATATACAAAAATTATGTTATGCTAAACATTTTTTTGAAAGTTAAAATTCACATATTACGAAAAAATTGCAAAAAAAGAGACTTACAACACGTTCTCTTTTTTCAAAAAACGTTGCTTTTAATATTCAAGTTTCAAATACTCTTCAAATTGAGCATATATCTGAAATCTTGAAAAAAGTTTTAAGAAAATATATTTAGAAGAAAAAAGATTATCTACGCGAAGAGAAAATAAATCGGAAATACATCTGCGTTTGAACTTTTATAAATTTTATTTATAAGTTTAAAATCAAATAATCAGAAAACAACAATTATGAGCCCATGTTCAAAAAATTCCCTAGAAAATCATCAAACTTGATCAACACATTTAGATGAATCTTGAATTTTTTATAGTAGAATGAAAATCAGCAACCTTGAAACTAATTTTATACAAAATTGCGTGGTAATTTCTTTCATCTTTCCATTTTTCTCGGGTATTGTAAAATAAAATGAGTCCTTTCAGTCTCGTGATTTCCATCAGTCTGCTAATTTATGTTACATAATAACAAACAACAAGAAATTAAGAAGAAAATTGTTTGGGTCGGTATACCGCAACCATTTTTAATTAGTCTTTTAAACCACGTTAAGGCCAATTGACTTGCAGTATAATCACAATAAGAAATGCTATCAATTAACAGGCTAAATATATTGATTGGAATTGTTGCGTAAATTTACAAAACTTTTGAATTACATCACATTTTCTTTCCAATGATAAAAGTAGGATAACCAGATATAATTTTATGAAAACGTAGTTAAACAGCAAATATATGTTTGATACTTTGTAATTAATTTTAATGTGCATTGAGTAACCGTTTATAAAAGGTTTAAAATTTCTCCATCTGGTCATACAACCAGAAAAATATATTCCGGCATGCTTGACTAGTTTATTAAGTTTTCTTACTGCCAGTAAAGTTTTGCGTAAACTCAGCATTTATCGGCAAACTTATCGGCAGAAATTAAATACGTCTAGACGATGCTCAGGAGCTAGGATCCATTAAATAAGAAACATATTGCTCGCACTTTTTGCATTTGATGCGACTTTTCCCATTTCCGCAATTCAACTAACTTGATGTGAAGCGAAAAGATTTAAAAATTTTATGGCGCAATTTATACTATGCCATGAAGCGACTGAGAGATCACTGACACTGTAGTCTCCATCTGGTTTTTGTTGCTATAAAAATTAATAGTCTAATAATAAAGTGGTCAAATCGAGGACTCAATTTTTTATCTTAAAATAAATAATAAATAATTTCAACTGCCGGTACTTTATTATATTTAAATTTAAGAGCAATTATATTTTAATTTAAGAGCAATGCCTACGCAATCTTCCCGAAAGTATAAATTTCTTTTAATGCGAAATTGAAAACATACATATGTGCCCCGTGATATTAATATTTTTAATAAATTATTCTAAATTACGAAATTCATTGCTATGCTTTCTTTTTAAATTTGATATTTCCAATGGATTGTATGATGGGCTCGTGTACTGTAGATGGAAAAACAATACGGCGATAGGTATATCTGAAGTTTGCGAGTTATGTATGTATATAAATCATTTTTGTTTTATTTTAAATCCCAAACAATAGAATTGTCCACGAAATAAATTGTTAGATTATATCACAGACAAAAATTTTATGGCTGCAATGAAAATCGATGTTGCGATTGTGTGGTTATTGTGTTTTTTACTTAGTCATAACATAAATTGCTACACAAATTCCCTCATAACAATGGAATATAGATATTAAATGTGTGATCTTTAAAGACTGCAATTAAATTGTATGAAAATTGTTTCATCCAAAATATTGCGTTTTATTGTTCAGACTTTTCTCTTTTTAATGACTTTATATCAAGCTTAGGGCTAAATCAACCCCAATCAGTGTCGCTGAGAAAAAGTGAGTAGATACTGCAAGTATTTTTATTTTATTTTAGTAAAGTTTAGAATTATCAAATGAATAAAAAAGATTATGTTCAAATACTTCAGAATAGTTTGCTTTACGATGGACAAAAGTAAAACAAAACACAATATACATATGTTTATTACTCACTTTCTTAGTGATACCTCTAACTGTGAAGTCACAAGAGCTCATGTCGTCAGTAAAAATAACATAATTTGTATTCAATGTTGAATTAAATACACCAGGACTGGACTAAATAATATTAATAAATATGTAGTATGTGAATTTGCAAAGTTATATTAGTTAAAATATCGATTGTTATAACTCCAATTCGCATTTCATCCAACTATCAAATTTTACTATTTTATTTAGTTGAATCCTTTTTCAAGTTTGAAAAATAAAAAAGCGTTAACAATTTTTGATTTTTGTTTTATTGTTGCAGAAACTCAAAGAATAAGTTTTTGGACTATCCCTCGCCCTCTAGAAGCGATTTTGTATTGGTAGGTGTAAAGAAATGTATTAAGAATTTATTTTCTTTAATTAAGACATCCCTTTTTCCTAATAAATATGTAATTAAACTCGGCTTAATTTAATACCGATATCTATTTTCTCTAATCTTGCTCCCTGGACGTTTTGTGAAATGGGTTAGAAGACAAGAAGCAAGAACATGACTTCTACGAATAAAAGAAGTTGTGTAGGTTTCTACGTGAGGGGAATTTAACCTACTGGAACAATGCCCAACACTTTGTCCTTTGAAGACGGTAGAGGGCGAAAAACTATCCTCCACCTGGTCGGTTAAAGTTGAAAATTTTCCAATTGTCTGTTTGTCATCCTGCAAACCTTTTGACGTCGCGTCGCCCAGTATCATCAGCTCCAGGGTAACTTTGTGAAAAGTGCAATTAATTGAAATTAACATTGACAATAAGGCAAACTGAAGGGGGTCGCGGGACTTAGAAGTGGAACAGGAACGGTGGAGCAAAAGGCAACAATAGGACTCAATTTCCCCTTCCCCCTCCCTGGGGCATCATGGCATCCACTAGTGGGGTGTGGAGGAGGAGCGGGGGCGTCAATTTGTAATGAATTCTCCGGTGTCGACGTTTCAGCATCATCGCTCTCCAGGCATCCCCTCTCGCCCCGCATCCCTTCTCTTCAACATTTCTCCGGCTCCAGGAAGTTGAACTTTGCAAGTTTCCCTGGAGTTGAATGAACTAGTTCAATGAGGATATTGATTTTAAAGAAAAACTTTTGCTCATCTTAATTTCGGGAAAATTGTTAGCCTCCGCGAGCTCCTCAGAATGGGAATAAATGCCATATTACTCCGCTTGTAATTACTGGCCTGTAAAAAAAATACAAAAAAAAACTGGAAAGACGCCGGTTACGCTGCTGGAAGAATTTGACTTGCAGTGCAACCCACCCCCCTCACTCGCCCCCTAGAAACGTTTCGAATACCCACCCACAACTCGCTTTCTTTTTTAAGCAAATTTTTCGTTTGCATGCTTGTACAGTGCGAGTGGAGTGGGGGTACATCCCTGATGAAAGAGGGAAGGGGAGAGGTGGCGATGGGGTGGGGTGGGGGTAGTACCGGCTGGTAGCAAATATGATCTGAATTTTCATGAAGAAGCTGCTGGCGGAAGAAAACAAAATTCAGAAGAGAATGCCCCCGGAGACGTGGCAGATTCATTTGATTACATTTCCGGGAGTGTTTGGGTTTAATGAAAAATAAAGAGGAGGAAATCGGTCACGCCATTTGCAGTTCGCGGATTTTGGATAGGCAGTCGTTCTGTCGGGACCGGGCACTGATTGTTGCTAATTTCAAGGGAGAGTTGATTTTTTTGGACTCAACCGCTCGACTGGTTAAAATTCGGGTCCAGGCTGGACTAAATTTTCGGAGAAGACCCAATTAGCACCAAATGGAACAAACGAACTCAGATGAGGGGGTGGGAATTTTTAAAAGCTCTTCGGCCACAATGTTTCTTCATATTCAGACCGCGTTTTGACCTTTTGAGGGTTTTCTAGCCACACTGTAGCGTGCTCCGAGTGGTTTCGAAAGTGCAAGTCATCCACGTTAGCTTTAACTGTTTGACCTAGAAAAATGTAAAACATGCTCCAATAAATTCTGATTTTGAAGGTTAATTATGACACCTACTTAATATTTTGTTTATATGTATACATAATATATATTTATACAGAAATATATGCATTTTTAGAAAACGTAAACTTACAGACTTATTTCCAAAATTAGCTTAGCTTCTTCTTGTTTGTAATACCATAATAATAAATATAATTAAGTGAAAGGTAAATATGGTTGGAAATGTTAAGTTCACAAACCAGATCTATCATTGTGAAAATTTAAGTTTAAATTAATAAACAACCCCAACCCAATGCATTAATATTCATTATAGTATCGGCACTCTTTAACACACAGGAAACAATAAGGAAGCCCCACCTCTAAATCAATAGGTAACTATACGTATGTACACACTATACATGTAGAATTTGGGTCGCACAAATAACTTCTTCGCTTACGTTTTAATTAAAGTATACTACAAACATGGTTAAAATGTTAGGTTCAATTTTAATACCACCTTAATATTTCAGCCAGAATGCCAATGTAATTTTAATTATTGTAAAATATGAAAACTAATTGGAATATATTTTGTATTGCAATATAATATTTACCTATGGTATTAAAGTCTGAAGCTATTAACGTTGTTGTCAATATACAGTGGATTCATATTTGATATCTTTCAGTGATGCATTTCAATATTTGCTTTATTAAAATTTATCGAAAACACGCGGCTCTTTTTTAAGTTCATATCATTGTTCATACTATTTTTGTAGATCTACGTTTTGTCTACTGTTTTACATTTTATGTAAACTCATCAATGTCTAGCACCAAAAGTAAGTGAAATAAAGGCTTCTTTTGGATACTTATTATAAATGCCAATAATTGGAAAATTTTTCTCCCTTTAAAAGAATTATTATTTGTGCAGAGAGAGCTCGTTTAAAATAAGCAAGCTGCAATAAAACTATAATATAATTTATATGTAGGTATATACGTATGTAGAAGGAGCAAGAATTTTACATTTGTTGATTTAACTAACTTTGTAATAGTGCAAAATATACATAATAATACTACAATATATTTAAATTAAATCTTTAGGTATTGATAAGCAACTTACGTAGGAATTAATAAGGAAATTATGTTATGTCTGCTTTCAATAAAAGAAAAAGTTATTCCGTTATACGAATACATCTTATGAAATATGAAGATAAATATGTGAAATGAAATCATTTTCGGTTTGCACTTCATTACTTAATATAATTTAAATTAAATTAAAAATGATGTTGAACTTCAACATACCATAGGTGGTGTTAACATTTAATATAAACCATAGTAGTTGTATTAACTTCTAATTCTGGTTAATTAAAATTTAATAAGACAAGTTGCTTTTAAGTTTAAGGTCCGTATTAAAGCCCTTGCTTTCATGCATATAAAGCATATGAAATTTATTAATTTTAAATATTTTTGATATATACATACATAAAGAGTTTGTACATTCGGACGATATGAATTGAACATTTGCGTTATTAACAATTTATACGAATATTTGCTGGCCCGGGCCGAGATCGAAACGAGACTCGTTCATAAGTGAGGATCAGGCTTAAGAGATATGTTTAATGGTCAACATCAATCTGATTTCTGGAGTATGCTGCTTCGTAAGCTTAAATATATGAGTGCTGAAATATTCATGTAGGATTTACGGGCTCGCCAAGGATTTAAACAGAAACGAAGGCATTTTCTCTCTATAAATTAATAAACGCTACGCTCAAAACCAACAATTTTCAGTTGGCGGATTTCAGATAGACAGTGGCTCTCTATCAGGAACGGGCAGTGATTGCCGCTAATTCCGGGAGGAATTTTCGGGACCGATAAGAGCAGCTCAACTGTTATACAAATGCGGGTCCCGGCCGGAGATTGGATTTTCCGCGAGGACCCAATTAGCGCAGCAAGTGCCGAACGAACGAATGCGAGCGCGCGGCTGGTGTGGGTGTTTTTGGAAAGGGGCTCCATCAGAGCGGGCGTTCCGCAGCCTCCGCGGCCCCAATCTTGCCCCATATTCTGACCGTGTGCCGCGCCGCCAACACCGCCGGCTGTCTGGCCACGGCAAACAATTTAACGCCACCTTTCAGCGCGGAGTCTTACGGCCAGTAATCCGCTCACCAGCAGAAATCCCATTTATGATAAATTTCATCCAATTACACTTACTCGCCGTGGCAACTAGGCACCGCTGGAATGCGAGAGCTCCGAATGGAACGCTGATGAAGGGGCCCTCTAGGGCTCCTGTGGCGGCGGGGGCGGGCAGCGGGACCGGGACCGGGGCGCTGTGTGGGTCGCACTATATAAAGTAGTGCTGCCGGAGCTCCTCCGGCGGGGGCTGCTGCGGCGCGCACTCCGCATCCAGCTGGAGTGCAAAAAGTACTTCCTCGAGAGTGGAGTAAATTTGCCGCATTTCTTTATGTCGCAGCCAGGCGAGATCTAATAAAGCGCCGCGCCGTGCCAAAGATCTCACATCAAAGGAAGGGACGTGAAAGCTGGAGACCTGCTTTCTTGAGCCCACTGTGGCGTGGAGTTCTAGCACCGGGTGGGACGTGGGACGTGGGACGTGGGACATGGGACGTGGACCCGACCGATGGTAGTTTGGTGCGCAGCCACCGAAAGCGATATCAAGTTGCAGGTCCGACCGGCTGGAGAATAATCCCGCACCCCCGCCGCCCCAGGAGCCGGCAGGTATTAATCCAGGGCGAAGGATGTGCAAGTATTTCTGGAAAAGCGGCAGCCACACTGCGATCCCGACCACTAATGAGACAATAAATTATTCTAATTTGAGTCGCATTACTTGAAGGCGAAATTAAATTGAAATTTATGAAGTCCCTCAGCACAGACGGTGCGCCACATATTTATACGGCCCGGGACTGGGTGCGAAGTCTCAAAAGAGGCCCCCTTCGCTTGATCGCACCGCGCCTCGTCCTGCGGAGCTCCACTTGGGGCCTCACTCGAACGGGGCCCGGGGGCGCACTTCCGCAGAGGCCGCTGACGCGCAACACACAAACATAGCACCCTTCTTCGGCTGTCAAAGCAAAAGGAAAATGTCGCAGCACCCGCGAAGGAAATTGCTTTCTTACTTCCCAGCGAGCGGCTCTAATTAAAAACATGTCGCCGGAGTGGTTCGGTTCGGGTGAAGAAGCCAGGTTTTGGTGTGAGAGCACCAAAAACTGCACCCGATTTCTGCGCGGCATGCGTTTTTTTCACGTTACCTTATATAAATATGTGCGTAACTCTTAAACAGACGCTTACACGTGTTCGTCATTTTCTTAAAGATTCCTTCTTAATTTCTTGTCCATCTCCAGTTCCTTAGCGGGCGCTCACTCGGGCTCCGCTGAATTAATCATGCCCATATGCGTGGCTCATAATTACGTTCTGACGGCTTGACACGTTCCGGATATTTCAGAATTAACTGAAATTTGTCTGGTGCTCGGGCAGGACTTCGTGCCCGCCCCCACCTAACACCGGAGCGGCGCGGCACGGGCACAGGAACGCCCGGGGTTGGCCCGAAAGGAAACATGCGTTTTTTGGGGACTATACTAATTAGTGGCGTGTAACGAATATTATTTCATTTAGTGCGTGTAGCAAATGGAATTCCTCTGATGGGTGCTCATCTCCCGAGGGACACGCCGGATGGATCTGGGAAAGGCTCACATTTTGGGCGTGACTCCGGATCCAGAGATAAGTGGTCAGCTGCTGGAAGGGGACTAACACTAATTGAAGATCTCAGGTTCCAGATATTTTGTTGAAAATTAGTCTTTTGGTGATGGGAAAATTGAATTGGATTCTGGTAAAGGTGTTTGACTGACGTCCCAGAAGCTGTGGAACAAATTCCCATGTGTTGAAATCGATGGACATTTTTAGAAATCGTATACGTAGTTATATGGTGCTACCACGAAATGCTTAGCAAGTTTTACTACAACAAAATACTATTTCATATGTAATAATTTTCAACCAGACTCAGAAAAAGATGTCCTAATATTGAGTTAAAGTCGCTTTTCTTACGTTTAACACTAAACCTTGAGTGAATTATAATTTTCAAAGTTATAGGTTAAAACTTATGCCAACATTTAAGATTCATAATTGCGACATATTTAGAAATCGTTTTCAATTTGTCACTGTTATTCCAATTTTAAAGGTATGTTAGAATAAAGACGCGAAAAATGAGTAAAATTACTTGTTTGAGTGATGTTTGAGTGCTGCTAGTTTTAGTGTTAGGGAACACCACCTCCAATAAGGCAGTAAATGCATTGATTTAAAGTAATCCATTTTTGTTATGCAGTGAAAACTTGATAAAGGAATGAAATTTGATTTTCCTTAATATTATCAATTATGAGTTGCTGATTCAAAACTAATGTTACGTTCAATTTGAGTAATGTTTTTAATCATTTTATAAATTTTTCATTTATTTAAAATGTGTGACCTTCTTTAAGATAAGCAAATTTCAGACATATAAGCCTGAAAGTTCTGTACTTAAAAATACTAATGTATATACAATTTTATTTTATTTAAGAAATATTTCATACGATTAATCAAAATTCCTTTTAGAAATAGGAAAAACCAATGAAACATTTACTTTGTTTTAATGATTCGTACATTTTTGCCTTAGTGTATTTGAAAAATATTACAAATGGACTGTTATTGAATGCAAATGAATTACACATGAATTCGTAAAATTGCAATAATCTTGCAAATGGATTTAATTAATGCTATGATTGTAAAATTACTCATATTGATGGAAAACAAATTTAAAGAGTGCGCGATGTTTAGAATCCTATTTTTTAAACTGAAGGAATTCAAGTCTATGCGGAATGTTGAATACTTATAGGAAATCTGGAATTATCAGAGTTGTCGGCACTTCTTGGATTTTCTAAAATTTCCAGCCTAACTAAACAAATTAATTTGATTTGTTGAGTAACAAGAAGTTCCGTCTTATTCAATTTACTCGTACAATTTGTGTTCCATTTTTTTTGTAGTTTATTTAAATTTTACCTACTTATTATAATTAAATTATTTAATAAAATTCAGAATTTTCTTAATTTTATAATTTGCGAAATTACTCTCAGATTTATTTGCTTTGCTGACGAATGTTTTTTTTTTAATTCTAAATCATGGGTGATAAACGCTTTAAACACAAAAAATGTAGCTTACAATTACAATTAGAAAAGTTACGATTTTTAAAATTTTCGTGTTTTAAATCGAGCTTTTGTTTAGAGAACTGTTCACTTACTTATAATCTATGAAATGGAGAAAACATAAATTTAAACAAATTACTTTCAGTTTAGGCTAAGAATGCCTTACACTTAGAATTAAGAAAATTTAAATTTGATTCGCATTTTTAACTAAATATCTTCAAATGCATGCAAATACGATTCGGATATTAAAAAGTAAATATTTTAAAATGCCTTTTATCGTACCCTTTGAGCAAAAATGCTAAATCTGGCCCTTCACCGACCGAATTGACAATAAAATTGTAAAGCCACGTCAATTATAGAAAATATCCAGTGGTGTGCTTCAACTTTCATTTTATTTGAGTCGTCACTCAGTCCTTGCTCCGATATAAAACAGCAGGCGCCAAATTCAAAATGGGGCAATTAAAGACCAGAAGGCCGACTGCAATCCCGAACGAAGGCAGTTAATTCTTTAATTACGCCGTTTGTATGCTTGCTCTATTTCGAATCATTGACTTCTGGACCAAGTAAACAGAGGCAGTCGCTGGCAATCAGCAGGCCATTCTAGTCTCCCTCCAGCAGGTCCAGGTCTACCTAGAATCTCCCGTCTTCCCGGACAATCTTCCCAGCATCCGCACCTCCGGGGCAGAGGGCACCAGCTTTAATTGCTCATAACTTCTGTGATTAATTGCACCTCATGGACTGTGATCCTGGGATTGACCCGGTAACAAATTTTATCCATTTACGAGAAAAATTATCGGGAAATTATCTGGCGGGAACGTGTGCCATCGGTATCAGGTCGCATCCCAGTCGACGGACGGGTTTTTTTGAGTTTTAGGGCAGCCCCGCGGCCCCATCAGTTCTCATTAAGTCCTCCATATTTCAGAATTTTATGATATTATTTAGATTTCTGGACGCAGGGCGAAACGGGCCCGGACAGGATTTACCTGGCCATGCGCGCAGTACACTCCCGGATGCTGCTGACCATGGACCAGATGGCCGATGAGGCGAATTTCTTTATTTCAATTTAAGAGATGGCCTGCCCGTAAACTAGTCGGGAGGAGGTGTTTTGTTTTTCGCTCATTTGTCGGGGAACTGGTTTCAGGTGCTGTGCGCTTCCTCCAACCGGTCCGCGCTGCCCGAAGAAAGGAGCTGAGATTTCTACAAGAAGATTCTTCCCCCGAGCTGTTTACATTTTACACTTTTGATTTCTCAGGCGTTTTATCGTTTTTTGTTCGTTCCTTTATTCCCTCTCGACAAGCATCGGCGTTGTACAAAAAAGGGTTAAAACAAGGAGACGTGCATCGAAGCGCGAGGGTCGTTAAGGGGCTCCTTCGGGGAATTTTAAGTTGTAAAAATAATTAGTAATGTGAAAAGCAGTGTCCTAAATTACATTTAGCAAATTTTAGACCTAATTAAATTTACATTGTACAAAGAAAAACAAATTTTTGTTTAAACTTTTGATCTGTAGTCTGATTTTCTTTTAAAGGGAGAGATACCTTTAGAATTTTTTCATAAAATGTTCATCGAACTTTTAAAACTAAATTCAAATTACCTACTTCGGATGTAATAGCCTTTGAACGTGACTCGCCTATGCTTTGTTTGTTTGATTTGCAATTTCCATTTATCCAAACTTTAAAAGCAAATTTTTCAAATTACGAGTATATTTTTAAAATTGGCGTAATAATATCTCAAAAATATCTTCATCGATAGCGTTGAAATTTTATACAGAGTTTTATAAGAATATTACTTTGTACTCTAAAATCCAGTCGTTTTACAATGACAGTTTAAAGAACAATTTTTTAAGCAAAAACAATTCAAAAATGTGGTTTTTTGTTCAAACAATTTTTATAAAGTGTCTCATTTCTTGAATGTGTTTTCTTTGAGTGTGTGGTTATAGGAAACAATTCTCTAATGAAAAATTGACTAAATATTTTTAGTAGTTTGGGAGGTAGCAATAATTAATACGTTTTTCCTTCAAAAAAGATCCAAGAAATTTGGTTGTTGCAAAGCGGTGTTCAATATAGAGAAATCGAAGAATGGACCATTTGATAAAGACAGGATTGCCAAAATTGAACTTAATTCTGACGCTGCGTTCGTTAGTCTGTTATGTTCCCTTTGCAGAAAGTGGTAATGCGCCCTTCTGGAGGGCGACAGGTCGTGTCATATTCCCGAAACCTGTCAGCTCGCATTAAAGAGCTCCCGGTTGATCTGGACGGATCCTTTTCAGAAGTACAATGAGCCGCCTCTCCGATTTATTGTTATTACTTTCCTCCGCGGACCGACGAGCATATGGCTAAAACCCCTTTCAATCATAATGAGATCACATTCCACGCAGCGGTGGCTGAGTCCTGAGTCTACGCCCTGGATCTCGGGAACAGCCGTAACCCACAGTCTGCTCGACGCAGCTAAAGGGGGCTCCCTTCGGGCTGTTTGGTTCGGTTAATTTATTTCTGCGTATTTAAATAAGAAAAATGAGTTTCGTGATTTGAGTATTCCCTCAAAGTAAATCGGATTAAATTGTACGCGCGCCGAGGGGCGCGATCCGAGACAAGTCCACGGGGCAGGGAAGCGAGCGGAGGGGACCGCGGCGGAGGTTATTAGGAATAATGCGTCCATCTACCCCATTGACGCCTGATAGAAGGCAGCGGAATGATGTCGGCTCGCGGGGCTCCTGTGTCTGGGGCCCCACGGCCAGTCCTCGCTGGAAGGAATTAACCAAGAGCATAGTTCTGATCTCCAGCCATATTTATTGCTATTCCCCCAGGACGCGGAGCCCTGGCGGCGCGGCGGGCTCGTCGAAGGTACAGGGGCCGCCACCGTGCGTCGGTCGCGGCGCGGCGCAATGTAAAAATCCATAAACCTCACAGCACGAAATTTTGCTGGGGTTGTTCCTGTGGATTGAACACGGGGACTTTATGGGAAGCATATTTTCAATTTTCACGATATCCAGGTGAGCACGCACACCCAGGTGGCGGCGTCGTCGGCGTCAGCCGGGGCAGCGCACGAGATGCTTTTTCTGAAAATATTTTTGACGCGCTCCCTGTTGCCGCCGCGTCGGGTCCAACTGTGTGGTGTATAAATGGCTGGGAGAGGGGAAGGCGCGGGTGGGAGGGAGGGGGCATGTGGGGCTTTGCCAGGGGGGCGCCACGCCGACAAGGGCCGGTCCTAAATTACACGGATTCCCAAGGTACCACCAGACAAAAGGTTTTGTCTTTTTGGCTCGCCGAATGCATGCTCAAACGCACCGTCGCCGGGAACCTGGAACATGGATTGTCCGTGTTTTAGAGGGGCGTACCCCCACCTTTTGTCAAATGTGCAGCCGTCATTCCAGGACCCTAAGGGCTCTTGGTGGCTCCGAGAGGGGATGAAGGCGGGGGAGGGAGCCCACTTTACCGCCCCCGCAGCCCACCTGGCTCAGGTGTGCATTCTCCGATGGCTTTGCATGACAACGCTCGTTGCTGCGACCAGCCCCAGCTCGTTTCATTGTCAATGGAACACGCGATAAATATTTTAGGGACGTTTGTATTAAATTCTGCAACTTGGCACCGGCGAGTGTGGGGCTCCGAGGCTCCATGGAGCCGCGGGATTGGGGCCTGTTTCGCTTTATTTTTTGTATTTATTCCCTTTATATTTTTTATTATGGGAGTGTGGGGCTGTTTCCAATGGTTTCTCGCGTGTTAATGGATTAAGGACAAGGCTGAGGAGCTGAGCTCTGAGCACTTTATTAGTTCCCGACTCGACATAGAGAGACATGATGGCGGGAAATGTTTTGTGACTTATATTAACAAGTTTTCTGGCTATTCTGTCGTTCCACATTTTCTTCTTTTCTCCTCGTATATTCGGTGAAAAGATATAAATTTGTTTGACGGCCACAAACATTTTTGAGGGAATAAAGTTCGGGAACTGTGGCGACTCTGTAGGACCACAAGCACCTTAATTCATAGCTGCCCCTCTGCTCTTTCAGGAGGTTTTAATTGAATATGGCATGCTATGTTACATGAGGCCACTCTTCGGTGCAATGAGGGGTTGAAAAGTTTCTCGTTAAATCCCATTTCACTTCTGGAAGAAAAAAGGGAGAATATAATGAATTTTGTAGGGTGTGATTTTATTAGTTTGTTCCCTTACTATAACTTCAAAGTGAATGGGAGGATTTCTAAGTAGTTTGCTGAAAGCTATATATAATTGTTTTTAGCGGCTCCTGAAATACTATTCTTATATGTTGCAATTAAGAGTACTTAATTGCAACTACTTATAATTTGAAACGATTTCAGAAGAAAGATCACTTTGATTATACAAATTGCAGTCGACTTTGGAAACTTTATAACTTTTTAATATTCACATATGGATATGCTCTTCTTTATATATAAAGCTCACAAGGGCATAGTCAGATAACTCGTCTCTATCAATCTACCTTTAACGCTCTTCATATAGAACTTTTTCAATTGTGAATATTTAGAATGACTTTCTATCGAATTTCATCTTCTTAAATGGTATAGTAGAGGTTACTCGATTAATTTTTGCAACATAACTTCCAGCAGTCAGTTTTTCCCGAATGACATTTGATTCTATATTAATTTTCAGAAAATTCATATATGTATTGTAACTACTACAAATTCTAACATTAAAGAATGTATTCTTTCGTACACACAAATTTTAAATTGAACCTTTTCTTGTATAACAATAACATATAACAAAAGTTCTTTTAATGAAAAGTGGATGAGTATTTCAAAAACCAACTTAAAGTGCATAACTCGAAAAATTCATATACACATTAGCACAAATTAAAAAGAGTATTTAATTGATATAAATTTGTAGCATAAGCCTCAACTGCTTTATAGTAACTTCGGAAGTTTGAAATTCTTGTATTAATTATTCTGCGTGTACTTAATTTTCAAGTTCTCAAAATTTTAGTCTTCAGTACATTGGTTTGACAAGAAATCGTTATAGTTCCAAGAAATTCTTTAGTACTTATTCTTAGAAGACCTTAATGAACACACTTCTCAGAAATCCTTTGAAAATTAAATTGCATGGGAAAATTATTAAAAGCAAAGACCTGTAACTGCGTATTGTATATATTTCTTGAATATTGATATCATACTTATATTGTAAATGATAAAATATACAATTAATTATTGACGTCTTTATTAAATTAACAAAATTAAGCATTGACACGGACTTTCATCATTTTACTTGCTTTAAATAGGCTTAGATTGTCAACTACCTGTCTCAGAATATTTTTATATGCTTAACATTCAACAGTACAGAAGCAAAATGCGTTCATTTCGGAATGTGACTTTTAATTCTTGAATAAATGAATTTTTCTTCATATGCCGGTGAGTGAATGCATAAAACATCAGGTAAAAAGCAATTGCTCGTTTTTATGCAAAATATACCGAATGATACCCGCAGAGGTTTAAAAACGAGCAGTTCACTGTTGAAGAGATACAGTGCTTCCTTGAACTCCATTCATTAATAATTTTTCTTTTTTTAAATTTGAATTCTTAAATAAAGTATGAAAATTTCTAAACAAGCCAGACCTCCATTCCGATGAAAAGTAGATCGAAAAAAATTATCAGTCTGTATGTTGTTCTAACGAGAGAGATATTTATCCAGAAACTTGGTCATATTTTAACCTAAATACAGTCAAGGAGTCCGCCCACCTGGCGCTCCTCCTTAACGCAAGGAAGTTAGCGTGGGCTGGCATCGGGTGGATATCACTGAAGTAGGAAAAAATGAAAAAAGTAAATCAGAGCTCTCACCTTCCCAAAGACATCCGACAATTTCAGCTCTCAAGCACACCGTCCTGTCGTACTGACTGTAGGGATATATGCGAATTTTTGATGCGAAAATTATGGGCTGAAGGACGTTCTCCACCTCGCTGTATGTATTTATGTTTCCAGTCAGAATCTGTGTGGGAGGAAAAAAATAAATAAATAAATAAAAGTGTGGGCAAAACGAGGGGTAAAATCGAAAAACGAAAATTTAATGAGTTCACGCACCCACGACAAGGGCTCTTCTCCCTTTTCGAAGAGCTCTGAAGGAGTTTTGGGGGTGGGTTCTTACCTCTTTGCCTTGAATGTTTTTCCATCGGAGCCACTTGGTGAAGCCAGGACGCCAATACTCGAGGACATAGGCTTCGGTGTACTCCTGGCCTTGACCCTTTCCGAACCGACCTTGGGTCCGTATCGCCGTGATAACGTGCACCTGGAGCAGATCAACCTGGAGGTACTCTTTGAGGCCACGGGACACCATGTGTTTGGGACACCATGCCCCGCCGTTGTTATCGATTTTCAATCTGTTCGGGGAAGAAACAAAAAGGGCCCCGAAGGGCGAGGGGCATTTTAATGATGAGGTTAACATGTCATTAGCATTTTTAAAGGTACTGAACGCGCCCCTGAGTTATGGTAGCTGCCCTAGAGACTGGCAGGCAGGTTTCTCAGATTTTTGTTCGATAGAAGAAGCCCCGGGTCCTAAGAAAGGGCCATAGTCTTTGCGTTCGTCGTTTTCAAGTCGCGGCGGAAAGAAGGGTCCGGGGATGGGCTGTAAACTTTCTGATTGATTCCATCTCCACCCTCCGGACGACGTTACGACATTTCGATGGCTTCTTGATGATAGAGGGACTCCGCGTGAGCCCCGAAAACCGAACAAGACGCGCTCCGCCCCGGCTTCCTTTATGGGGCGCGCGTCCGTTGATATCTTTTGCTGGGACACCGCGCCACGCCGCACCAAAGGAACGCTGAAGGTTATTAATGCGTCCTCCGCTCGATGTAATGATCTCTGGGGCTCCGGCGATGGCTGTAAATTTAGAATCTATCGACATGTCACGTTCGGGGGCCCCATTTTATATGGCCCTCCCGGCAGAGAGCGCGACAATAGCTTCCGCTCCTTTTTTGTGTACTTTTGAACAAAATTTCAATAAAACTTGGAAATTTCATAATAAATCGACGTTTTTACTGAAGGATATCGATTTTCCCCCCGTTCGACTGTCTGTTCCCGACGGGGCGGGGGCGGTCGTCGACAGTCAGTCCTCATAGTCGTAGTGCTGGATGGCGGCGCACCTCTAGACCCCACCGAACCCCCTCAAAGCCCTAGGGACAGGGACAGGTATTCCGCTGGCGTTTTACATGTTTTAACACAGTTCAATTCCACGGTGGGTTTTTCTACAACTTTACGCCCCAAAGAGCCCTGCACCAGGAACGGAAGCCCCTTCAAAGTAGGTAAAGCTTGTGGACGAAAGTACTACCCGACATGAAAATATTAAGTACATATAATTATGTATGATTCATTAGTAGAAAGGTTTTCCCCTGAATAAATATCTTGAATGAACAGGGTGATAAAAAAGGTCATTATTCATTTGCCAACATGCAATTATATTAATTTCATTTTTGAATTCAATCTTATGGGAACGGAAAAATACTTATGGTATATTATAAAATTGCTTTTGATCCCGCATATTTATTGTACTTGTTCAATAGCATCCCCATTTAATTTAATTATGTTCTGCCTTTTAAGACTAAAAGCCTCTGACTGTCTGTTTGTCTGTTTAGTGTTGTAAAGTATTCTGTACTTTTTACAATTTATTTAGTATAGAGATTAGGTATTTGTAATATTTAGCTCTTTTTATTTGGCATTATTTTTCTCTTAATCCTGACTGACCATGATCTACCGATTCTCATATAACAATTTTTGTTTCTTAAGATTTTCCCTTTTTGTACATTTGGAAACGTACATATAGGTATATAATTTTCCTGGATAATATGAAAAAATAATAGGGTGGTAATTTATATTATAAATTAAGATTTTGGATATTTATTTAACTTTATCATATAGATTACTGTTAAAAAAAATATTAGAAAATTGAAATCACCACAAATTTAATTTGAAAAGTAAGTATACCTAATAGACTATCATGTTAGTACCTAGGAAAAATTTTATTAAATTTATAAATTATATTTTATTTTATATCCTCTATTGAAAATAATGTTTTTTATATATAAATAAATCGATACTATCGCGAATATTTCGAATCTTTCGAATCTTTAGAACTATATATGTTTAATAAAGCCAAAGCAGGAGCACCTAAAACATTTTGAACATATTTAATCTGAGATATAATTATGCAGTTAATTTTTTTCAACAATTACACCTACATAATCAAATCTAGTAATTGGCGAGATATTGATGGCATACTTTGGGTTGAATTTGCGGTGAAATATGTTAGTTTTACAATTTTTTATGGATATTAATTCGGGGTTATTAAAGCGAGCTTCAAAGTGACTGATGAAGTAAATAGTATAGGATCAATATGGCTACCCTATGGGACACTGAATACCTGATGCGAAAAATATTTATTATGAAAGAATGCTACTTCTCCTTACGAATTTTCTGACAATAAAGTAAAATTGGTAACGTACTTTCTATGAGAAATATTTTAAATTTATTTTGTTTACTAAGAATTATATCTTGCACCAAGAAACCAATGCAATCATTCACGATAGAGTGAACAAATTTTTAGATTCTTTTTCAAAAACTTTCAAAACTAGTAAAAGTAATAAAATAGTAGAACTATTTTATAATACCTAGCTAGCAAATGTGTAGGTGCATACAAAATGGTGCAAAGTATATAATTTAATACTTATATTTATATATTTTAGAATAGAATTTGCTAATGTTTTATCAAATTCGTTTAAATATTCCAGAGTAGGTACCTACTTTATGAAATTTGTTTTAATTATGCAACACTTTTTGAGTACATTTGGCAGACTTTAAACGAAAGCCCTAAACTCTAAATTCTGATATTTCTTTCACCCCTAGGGGCAGCAAGGACAGGTTTCTAGTAGAATTTTACATGCTTTCACAGAGTTCGATTCCGCGATAAATTTTTTTTCTATAACTCTACGCCGCCCCAAAAGAGCCCTGCACTGTGTCAATGCAGTGCGACTGTGCTGCCCGGCGATGGGGCCCCACCACCGCCACAAAATAGGGCTGGGCTGGGCAAACTGGGGCGCTCCGTTTCGAATGAGTGCTCTTTTACTCCTTTTATCGCATGTTGGGGCTCCACCACCGTCGTACTTTGACTAAATAATTTCTAGTTACGTTTATGTTTCCCTCTTGCCCGAAAGACTCCCTACTTTGGGACATTGAACTGGATTTTATTTTTCCACTGCACTTTGTCATAGTTTTCCACGTGATCCCCGCGGGAGTCCCGTGAGTGGGGCGCAGTGCAGGAATGGGTTCTGGATTCCGGGATCCGCGACAGGGACATGTGGGTAAATTCTGAAATTTATGCAAATGAAAGCGATGTGGATTTATTGGCAGCGGAGGGATGTAATTGTAATTTGTTACACTGACGGCCTTTTGTCCTCTGGATTTAATGCGACCGTTTTACGTTCGAACTGTGCGCGAAGGCGGGGGCGGGGATGCGAAACGTGCGCGCGTGTTTTGTGTTTTTGCAACAAAATACAAAATTCGCAAGGCCACCGCTGCCCGGTGCACGCTCTAATTTTCTGCATTGGCTGATGTGGCGAAAATTCCATTAAGGGTTTTTCTAACATCCACCTACACCCGGTTTAGGGGCGGGGGTGGCAAAAACAAAATCATTAAATGGAGCACTATCGGAATCGGGAGTTGCTAGTACTAAGGAAAAACGCTGATGCTGGAAAATGCATTAATTTGCTGGTCCATTCACAAGAACCCTTCAAATGGCCGATCGCCGCCACTGCTTTCAGGGCAAAAACAGGCAGAAGTGCTGCTGCGATTTTGAGGTCATTTGAAATTTTGATTGAAGTAACCGGGAGCGAAAGCATTTCCATTGAATAGTCGTTTCCGTATGGTTTAGTTGAATTTAGAGGATTTCGTTGCATTTTACATTTTCCACAGCATTTAGAATGGCCTCTTTTCCGCATCCAAGGTACTAAAAACCTTGACTGATTTGCATTTTGAAAAACCAAGCTTTACCTTAACATTGGCAATTCGAATAAATCCTTGAATATTTGCAAAAAATTCTTAAAACTAAAAGTATGTCAATTTATTACTCATCGCACTCGTTGAATAAACAAGTTGTTTTTATTCTATTGGAGTTTAGTCCATGCATTCAGTGTTTCGTGCATTATTTTCATTCAAAAACGTTCTTTTGTAAAGAACATTAAAATTAATAAAGATTTTTTAACTTCGTCGATATTTAGAAGGGCATTGAGTAAACAGAAATAATAAAAAAACGTACATATTGCACAGTGTATGTCTCTTTGATGGGCATTTAACTTAATGAACATTTAACTTCATACCTGGACAAGGTTTCAGTACACTTAGTATACATTTTTCATAATGCTACCGTGTAGAGTAATCACAAAACATTACGTGTAACAGTCAGTCTATATTTATTTAAAAAAGGACGTTTAGATTTTAATTAAGTTGTTTTGCGTGACTAAAGCATATTAAGCAAATGGAAACCTATTAAATATCAAAGAAAACTCATATATTCATAACTTACAAAGAAATGGAAATGACTGTATTTCAGAGAATACCAATTACTCTGTTTACATTGGCATGTTTATGTCGAGTAATCGCTCTCTAACGTTGAATTACGAAGGGCATTTTTCTCAAATCACTCAATGGAATATCCTCAAAAAATGTCACGCATGATAGTTTTGAATCAACAACTGTAATGGACAAAATTGAATATAATCGTTTTGAGCCAAAACCAAAATAAATCTCAAGGGCTGTTTACACATGAAAATTTGAAACAATAGCTACTGCTCATTGCATATAAAGTAAACCTACGTACACAAAATTTCTTAGTACCTACACAAATGTCAGTAGCTCTAAAGTTCAAAAGGAAAGAAATATTAACTGCAAATTGAGAAAAATGAGGATTGTTCCAAAATCGAACAACTGACCTTATTATAAATGTAATTGCCGAAGGGAATTCAGCCAATAAGGACTTTATGCCTTTGTTGGCTTTGAAATTAAGAAAAAAATAAATCAAAGCTGTTTCTTTGTAATTTCTTTTCATGTACGCACCTTAGGGCATTGATAAAATGATACAGAAAATAAAAATCTGTAAAACAATTTATTTTCTTTTACTTTTGCCAATATATTAATATGCTATATGCGAAGGTCGGCCTTATATCATAAAAATGATAATGTTGGTTTAATTTAATTGAGCTTACAATTGTAAAAAGAATTATAATTTTCTTTCAAGTAGTTACTTTTTATTTAATTTGTGAATATTTATACTAGCAAATGCGATACCAGCATTAATAAATTTAAAAACAAACTATGGACATACTTTGCCGACTACTTTTAATGTATTCAATATTTACTGTCTAAATCAAACCTATAACAAAAAAAAAAAAAACAAAAGTATGGGAGTTCTCCTCTACAAATGCTTTTAGTTTTCATATGTACAAGTTTTATGTTAAAGATTAAGCTCTAGGTATTAGAAGTAGGCTCTATGGATCTGTTTTATATAATTGCTATCACACTGAACGAAATCCTTAAGTCTTATTAATTAAAATTTTTTGTTAAATGTACAGAAGCAAGTTTTGTCAGTAAGAAGTAATTATTGTTATGCTGATTATTCATTTGTTGATTTCGTTTTCAATTTGACAAATTTTTGTAAATATGAAAAGATGATAAAACGTTTTTTCCAATTTTACAAAATTTATTATCAGTTTTTTGTAAATCTGGCAATTAGTCAATATGAATAAATCTTTTTCATGTTTTCTCTGAAAAGCTGTTGTTAAGTTAACAAAAATGCAGTCATATGTACAAAATCTCAGAGTTTTCTATTGACTAAAATTTCTGTTACTGTGAACAAGAATTTAACAAAAAAAATATTCATTGCGATAAAATTTTTGTTAAATTAGGAAAGATTTTTGTTGAAATTACAAAAATGTTTGTGACCTACAACAGTTTTTGTTACTCTAACAAAATTTTTGTAGAAATCCTTAAGTTCTGCAAATAATACGCATTCATTGCTTATTCTCCGTTTAGCTGTCGACACAGAAGTACATAGCTTTGTGAAGTGAATGTGACTTGTGATATGGAAAATATAATTTTGGAATTAAAACTGAATTTAGATGTTGTAAGAAAGTGGAAATTATTATTATTATCAAAAATGAAAAACATTCAAATGAAGGTAAAAATATATTATCTTTGTATTTATATTATCTTAATTCCATTTTCCTCCTTTAGATGGTTTTTATGCCACTATGTTTCATCTTTTACATGCAGTATTGCATCCTACTACTAAGGAAATAAGAAAGGTTGATGGGAAAAGACAACACGTCAAATTTTCAATAAAGGACTCCCAATACTCATTTTTCGTGGTGGGAAATACACTTCAAGAAGTAGAGTCTATAATATTAAATTGGAAGGTTAGAAACGAATCAGTTCAATCATTGTTAATTATAGTTGGAACAGTTTTAAATCCAAAAGATATTTTAGTTTATTTCGATGGGATTAAATACAAAATGTTTACTATTATCGAAGCAGTTGATGTATGTTTCTAAATTTTTCATGTTTTTAATTTGCAGTATCCGATTCAGTCGATATTGGTTTGGAACTTTATTCAAAAATTTTATTACAATGTTTCAACAAAATTTGATAAACAGTCCCATTTAATAAGTTGTCTTTGCAATGAATTAACGTGCTAATTATAAGTTATATGTGTGAGATATAATATATACTGGAATTTATACAAATACTTCGTTTTACTTCTTATATTTATCACCTTTATACCTATCTTTATTTTAGTGTAGCATAAATCATTAATTCCTACATAGGAAAAACTGGTCGGACTTTTAAATTTGTATCGCAAAACATTTTATTTTTCATCAATTAAAAATTTTTTTGTTTTTATGCAAAAATTTTCTGTAGAATGGACTTAATTTATTTGTTAGCAATCATATCGTCGACTGAAAATTGAATTTTCGTATGTAGGTACCATTTTGCCATTTTGAAGTTTTATTGAGGATATTACCTTCACTTCAAAATGGCAAAATGGTACATACGAAAATTCAATTTTCAGTCGACGAAGTGATTGCTAACAAAATAATTAAGTCTATTCTACAGAAAATTTTTGCATATTCGAAAAAATGATTTTGTTTAATTGACTAAAATATTTGTCAGTTATAACACAAGGATTTGTGTTGCTGACAAAAAGATTTTTGTTCCTGATGAAAATATTTTGTCTATTCTACTTGGGCTTTTGTTCAACTGACAACATTTGCAAACATAATAACAACAAATTATTGTTACCTCGATAAAATACTATTTCGAAGAGACAATTTGTTTTTGTTATCCTGAATAACTAATCGTAACAAAACTGTTGTATATTTGTCAACGATTATTTGTCAAATTTAACAAAAAGTTTGGAATTTTATCGTAATGACTATGTTTTTTTGTTGACGCTATATTGACTACAATTTTGCTAGCTTGATAATTTTTTTTTCATATAGACTTCAGGATTTCGTTCAGTGCAACTATGTAAATTATCTAAATAACATATTTTGTGAAATAAAAAGTTAATTCAATTTTTTTTTCCAGTTAAAAGATAAATTTTTTTAATTTCTAGAACACTGCGTTTCCTAATTGTTCTTTATAGCATTAACATTTTCTATTTCTGTGAATTGTTTCAGGTTTAATTTGTCCGTACTTTCATATATTTAAAAGTAAAGTATATGGGACCATACCGAAAATTATTATATATAGTATTCATTGCTTTGATGGCGCTATAATTTAGAAATGTCATACAATTTGCAAGTTTTTACTGTGAAATTAGTGGAATTTAACTAGATGAGTTCCGGTAAATTATTTTCATATTTTTGATAATCATATCCGAAAATATGGGAAAACAAATTCTTTGAAACTAAATTGAACACATTGTCCAAACCCGGGATATATTAGTAGTTTTTAACTAAAATTCTAGTGAATTTTGTACCCAATCGTTTACGGAGTAAAGTGCGTAACATAAAGCATATAATAATTTTCCCAGTACTTTTTAAATTTCCCGTTAATATTAATTATTGCAATGTATTATCCTTCTGGCGAAATTTACATAGTTTCTAGTAAAAGCTACCAGAATTAGACATTGGATACTTCACTTCAATAAGTATTCCCAGGTTGTAAATAATATTACTTTGATTCGTGGAAAAGCAGACAAAACCGTAATTTTCTTAGAATTTCCCAGAAAACCATTGAATCCAGGAAATAATTCAAACAAAACTCGAGTTTTCCGCTTCTCACCAGATTTTGAAATATTATCATTTCTAGGAAACCAACTATAACGATTCCCTGTTTTCTAGTCATTAGTGAAACTAAGAGATATTATATCAAATTCAGTACATCATCTACTTATTGTTACTAGCAATTTGGTTTTATTTTCTTCATTATGCTTTTGCCAAAAAACTAATATAGGGAAAAACGCTTGGATCTAAATCTTTTCAGCAGGTGCCAGTTGGCTACGGAGCTAGAAATATGGGGCAAAGGCATGTGGCACAATTATTTTTTCCCAACTTCTTATTTCCCAATAACCCTTGCCCTTTACCTTTCGACTCGACGAAAACATTAAGAGAACCCGAAAAGGAGCGATTGCTGCATACAGAGGACATTACTTTTGCGGCTCCCATCGATTTCTGGATTTCTGAGTCCCGGAGGAAACAAAGCCTTTCGCACAGGTATAGGCACGTCGGCCGCCGGGCATAGGCTAAAAGTCCACCGGGAAGAAAGAACAATAAGAAGAAGAATGCGTTCTGACCCGGCAGGGGACTGGGGCTCCTCGCCGGCTCATCGATGGTATCGGGCCTCATTTGAGGCACGACAACATCCCCGATCGATGGCAGTTAATCATCCGGAGTCTCAAGATCCAATTTTCATGGCTTAAGCGATTCTTGTGATTCTTCCGAATCGGCGGGGTCTCCTCCAGAGTCCTTGAGGACCCCCCGCAGCGAGAGCGTTCACGTTGATCAGATACTCCTGTCAGCGATATCTGTGAGGTGTGAATGAAAAATGGACAAAGGAGTCCGCGGCGGCGGCAGGCGGCAGGCGGCCGGCCGAGCCCTGGCCACGACGGGGGCGCCCTCGGGAGGGACTTGGAAATGCGTCTTTTTCCTCCAGAAAAGAAATGAAGGAAAATAAAACGTGACATGTCCAAAAAAAATCCTGTGTCCCCATGAAAAGAGTAATCGCACCGAATCAGCTCTAATCAATCAAGCAGGTCAAGCCTTTTCGGGGGCGGGGGCTGGTAGCGGGGCCGCTGTGGGGGTTGGAGGGCAGAGCACACGGCTCTGGAGGCATCGCTCGTTGAATAATTAATTAGAGCTTGGGGCTCCGGCCGCTCCCGGGGGTTGCCCGGGGGCCCGAGCGGGAAGATGGCAATTTTCCAATAAACTTGGAGGAAACGTTCTGCAAATCAATGAGCATCAGGACTCCGGGAGCGGGCCCCAGAATGGACTGCTGTGGGCAACTGTGCCACTTTGCATCTCTTTGGCGCTTCTGTTGTCCGGTGGTGCTATCAGTGCTTGGGGCTCCGCTCCGCCTGGGCCCCAGTGGCCCCCGCGCCCCGCTGGAGCCATCCGTCCCGGAGCACACAACTCAGAGGCGGAGGAGGCGCCTCTTGAATATTAATTGCACTTCGCGCGGATATTCACTTTGATCACGGCGGCTGATTGGTTGATTCCTGACTGAAATTTATGCAAATGTAGTTCGCGTTTACACAGTTGTTTCGGATGGTCGGTCCCGTCCGGGGGCAGTGCGGGGGCGGGCGGGAATTAAAAACGACCAGCGCAGCCCTGGGTACAGCCGGACTCTGACTTTTTCACCGAAAATTTTAGAGAGATAAACTGTGTCAACAACATCGCCGGGCGTCCCGCCTACGCCGCTGCCCGCCGGCAATGGGGCGCACTGTTTTGAGACTCCGTTTCCGGGACACTATCGGCCTACCCAAATATTTACCGGTTGCTCCACGCTAGCCGGAAGTGCTACGGTAAGTGATCTAAGCCTCCTCTGGCCCAATGGGGTCCACTCCGGCCACAGAAAATCGGGGTCCAGATGAGGTCGCCCGTTTTCGATTTTCAGGTGTATTCCGGGGATTTCGAGTAATTAAGCACGTCCCCTCTTTAAGAATTAACCAAGTTAGTCTGGAAATATTGGGGAATGAATTTGGATTAGTGTCAGTTACCCCGTTGGGGCCGCAGCCCGGTAACTGGGCCACATCCAGTGGCTTGCGGATTCTCCATAAATATTTAAAAATGTTTGGAAATATTCCCTGTGCACTCCGGTAGCCATGGGGTTGGGGGCCCCACGTCGAATTTAATTGGCACCTCTGGCCGGACCAGATTAGTAAATTTCGTCCGGAGGGGCTCCAGGTGCACTCGGGCTGCAAGGGGCTTTCTCGGGATCTGTGCCAGCCCCCGGGGAGGTATTTCAAAATGCACGAGTTCCTGTCGTCGCCGGGATTAGGCCCTGTTTGAGGGACTCGGGGACTCATCTTTAATGCCGAGAGGCTTAGCGTTCATTTCAATTTCATAGCGCAATATGTTCAAGTATATGTGGTCGTTTGAAATTTTAGAACGATGTTTTTTAAATGAAGTCATAATTTTCATATTACTGAGCCATGTGCAATGGGAAAACTGGAAAATGTAAGTTTTTATCTCATGTATATTGCACAAACGAATACCTTCTAAAATGTTCAAGATAATGTGCTAAATTTTATGATAGGATTTTCATATCGCTATATCCACCTCAATGTGTATATGTATGTATATCAATGTAAGGCATAAAAGTTTTCTTTTTGATTTATTCTATTCCGTTCATAAAAAATGCAAAAGAATCAGCTTGGAAATTTTAAGTTTTTCTTATTTTAATGTAATAGCTAAATGTCTGAAACCTCATTCGAGATTTTGTAAAAATCGTTTAAAAATTGCCGAAATATAAGTTTCCTTTCTTTTTTTTTATTATTATCGAAAATTTCAAAATGAAGTTGAACGTGATTCAAAACGTACAGAGAGGGAACTATTGGTGCTGAAATTCCAACATCACAATAAATACTTAATTTTATTATTATTAGATAATAAACGAAATTGTCCTCTTGAGGTGGAAAATTTCATGAAAAACTCTATAGCCACTCTCGCCCCCGCAGCCCTTACACAGTTGATTTATTCGGTTTCAGCTCAATCCAGCCGAGTGTTTTCCTCTTGACAGCGGCCGCTTTTGAATCCTATCGCGATTTGAACAATTCCCGCCAGATAATAGCAAAATACGGTCAGAGCATATTTTCCCAAAAAATTCCCTAGAATTGCTTGCTACAGATAAATATAAAAAAAGTTTTGATCGTTGACAAAAGAAAACGCGAGCACGTTATCCCGGCCTTTTGCCCGAGTTAGGTATTCAAAAATTTCCTATTTTCGGGATATCTTTTTTTCCATAAAGGGAGCTGTTCCATAAAAGGGACCCATTTCGCGTGCCACTCACAGGAGAAGGCTCAAGGAGTCCATCATTTCAGAATGAAGCTTTGTCGCCCATCTCTCGTGTAAGTCGGAAACCTACTTTAGACCCCATCGTTCGCGTGGGGCCTAAATTGAAAAAGGAAAGTGTTGCCTCGAGCAATTACTTTCATTCAGAATAAAAAAAATTTAAAGCAGCATAGCTTAGGGAAAATAATTAATTTGCAAACAGAGAAGCCACCCCTTTAGGTTTCACCTTTTTGGTGAACCTACCCCTGAGGCACTTCTGTTTTGTTCCCACACAACACCCGCCGACCACCGATCCTCCCCCGCTATAAAATTCTTTGATCCGCCCTTGGGAAGATCCGAAAAACTTGGCCATTTCTCAAAAATGGGTAACGAAGTCAAATTTTGAAGTCTATATCCCTTCAAAAAGTTAACCAACTACTTAGGAGCTTAATTTCAATTGTTTTTCCCCGAGAGAAAATTATTTATACTTCGATGAAATTAGAAAGGCAAACACCAAAAATTGTAAGGGAAGGCCCGCAGACGGTTCGGTCCGAACGTTTCGGCTGTGCCCTGTTGTTGCCCGACCGACCTGCCCTCTCTGGGGCAATCAATAAGCGTGTATTTTGGGCTTCGCCCTTTGCCCCTACATTCTTCCCCTCCCACCAGCCCCCTAAGAAACCCTAAGTTTGGCTGGCTTACATCGACTCAAATTATTCACAATGAACTTAAAAAAGAACTCTTGATCCGTGCCCGGGACTACTACAAAACATAGGGCAGGATATAGGGCCGAAACCCCGGCGCCCCCCTCTTTCTTTTGTTCGGCCGGTTCCCCTTTCCCCCCTTTCCCCCTCCGTCAGCCGGGATACCCTTCCCTTTTGGCTGGAATTACTAAATCCACGTACAGCCAGGTAACACAATGCCGGGAATGAAAGACGAGAGCATGCTATTCGTCAAAATTCCTTTGTACTCGGCTCGAAATCGATAAAACACTTTGAGTTTGACACCCCCCACCCGGCCCGCCCACTTGTCCTGGGTTACCCAGAGGGACCAGTATTCTTCGCCGGGAGAGAACCTTCCGTCTCCCGTTTCCTTTCTTCTTGCGGTTACGCCGAGTTGTCTATGTATACACACATACATATAAATATTGATTCAAAAGAAGCTTTCAACTCGACAAAGAGGAAACTTTGGTCGTGTGGAACGGTGACGGGTCTCTGAGACCCATACCCGGCTTAGTAGCACCCCTCCCCCACTCTACCGCCGAAAACCCTACCCCTAACCCCAACCACCTCCAACCGCTTACCCTCTGCCGTGACGAAAATGAAAAGAAATTTTTGAAATTTTCGCAGGAATAATAATACGGGAGAAGAAAAAAAAAAAATGTCTTTAACCTTACCTCGTGCTTGTTTAAAATTTTAATTAGATTTTTAACGGAGGGAGGGGGTGGAGTGGGGAATGCGCTCCAGGGGCTGGGCAAATGGCAGCCACGACCTGCTGATCCACCACCGGGTCTCCACTCCAGGGCTAAACGAGAGCTTAGGCAAGCACCGCGAAGCACCATTTTTACTGTGGTGATTTCTCTGGTTGCTTTGGAGGATTGCCTTTTGGCATAAAGTATAAAAAAATATATGTATACTTACATATAAAATATATATAAGAAAAAGTATAAAGCAAAAAAATAAAAGTAACGTCGAAAATCCTGCGGAGGTTTATTCACAAAAAGACGCCTATTTGCTGCTATACCCAGCTTCTTCGGCATATTTCTTTTTATTATTTATTTTTCTTACTATACAGAGGTTCTGTTGCTGCGTCTTATACATATTATATATATATTAATATAATATATATGCAGTATACGTCTTAGAGGTTACACAGCCACCCAAGAGTCTGTGGAGCATTTATGGTTCTGCGGATAAGAAGATCCGGCGCCGCCGTCGTTTTCAGCTGTCCCAATTGCGAGACGTCGAAGTTGTTCCGTTTATTTGGCGCTTATTAACTCGAAGGCGAAATCTTGCGAGCAACAGTTCTGTCCTTTTGCGCGATTTCTCGCGTTTTGCGGAGAATTTTCATATTTTTTTCCTTTTTTCTTTTTACTTTTATTTTATTTTACAGGAAAAGTTTTTGGTGCAAGGAGGCGTAGGACTGAGACAGGATGGGGAAGTTTGTTTTTTACCAGGACTTCGATATTAAAGTTTTTTCCACTTTTGGACTATGATTTAAAAGTTTGTTTTACTATAGGTGGACGTTACATCTATCATCATTATATATAGTATATATTGTATACATAAGTTCAAACTGTAGTAGCTGTCATTAAATTTTAAACCAACCTTAACTTTTAAACATAGAAAAGCGGAAGTTGGACCTTTGATGCCAATCATCGCTCGGTTGTTTTATTTTATACACTAATTTAACTTTTAAGTAAGCATAGTATAAAATTTCGCAAAAAGAATAATGCCAGGAATAATAACGGGTAATATTTTGATTTTTTATTATTATATATGTAGGTATGTAACTACAATGTATCTGATTAAAAACATTTCATAAGAAGTAAAATATAATAATATTCAACATCATATAAAAAAATGTTAAGATAGCAAGTTTATTCCCCCATCCGTCGTTTATAGTTGGCTTTAGTTCAAAATCTTAACTTAAGTGTTACAATATCTGACATTAGAGATTGTTTGCTTTTGCTTTGCAAATCTTAAATAAATTTCTTGTTAGACAGATAAACAATTTTGGAGATCTATAGAAAGTAGACTAGCTCCAAAGCGATAAGCGCATGCAATACTATTAACAAGAAAAACTGACTTGACTCAACAATGAAGATACATAGTACATACATAAATGTATGCACGAGTGTATGCATATGTAAGTGAAACAGAACTATATAGAGTTTCGTATAGCGTATACAAAAATGAGTGGGATAAAAGATTGGACCTTCACTATAAACAAGAATGTATGGAAAAGGAGAGGATACGTCAACTATTTGGGAGTTGCACAGTGATTCGTAAATTCCAATTTTCTATGGAGTGCACATGACTATTTCATTTTATGTCTTGATCTACCAAAAGCAGCGACATCCAATTCAGCCAAAACATCTACTATCCAACTATGCTTTTCAAAAATGTCAGCAATGTTGACCTACTACCCTCCACTGCAGGTATAGTCACTTCAGCAACTGGAAAAAACTTTCCTTTTCCCTAAAATTCAGTTTTCCCGGAAAATCATGCAATAGTTAAAAGACAAAACTTTTACCATGTCAATCGAAAAAGTAGTAAAATAGTTAATAACTTGGAAGTGGTAGGTGTGGGACAATAGCCGCTTTATATTTCCTGATTTTTCGCCGACACACACTGTGTATTTAAATACGAGGAAAAATGGTATTATAGAAAAACAGTCAATCTTGCGTTGCCCGGGTACGAATAGTTATTTTTTCCTGTTAAAGAAATCTCTCAAAAGGCGCCAAAATGTAAAATATTGAGCCGGTCGGGGCTCACACAGCCACCGAGGCGACGTCGTTTTCTTTTGAAAAGCAGGAGCAACAGCTCCATAATTTATGGAAAATAGACCATCTGCTAAATAAAGGCAGGAATACGTCCCAAAGATTAATGTTATTCCTATCCCGACATGGTACATGTTTTATGGTTGAGTGTTTTCAATTGAGTCAAATAATAGGTGCTCTAGGCGTCCCGACGCGTCGCGATGCCACAATTTTATTTATGCTTCTTCAATTGTTCGTGCACTTGCTGTGAAATAGGCGGTGACACAATCAAAATTTATTTATATCATGATTAAACAGCAGAGTTTTAAGAATTGCAAACTACAACGTTCGATAAAATGAAAATTTAATTATATTTTAATACTATGGAAGAAATAAAATGGGATTCATTAAATAAAGCTAAAAATTTGAAATATCATAAAATTTCATTTTATTTAATTAAAATAATTTTTTAATAAGGTCGATCTCATTTTATATGCCATTTTACATTTTTATAGCTAAATAAAATTTAATCTATTAAATTGATATTTCAAAACATCTGTATGGTGGATGTTAATGAGTAAAACTCATAAGCGAATAATGTCCTTTTTACAGATGTTTAATTAATGCAAACTATTAATTACCAAATGCATTACTTTATTTTAAATATTTAAAAGCGGGCAATTTAAATTTTTTTTCTGCGGATTGAATAATTAAAGCCATTAGATATCAATTACAAGAAAAATTTTCAAAAATACTATAATCCCCAAATATTACATAAATACTCAAAATGAAAACAATATAACATTATTTACATGGTATTTTTTAATAATATAGAAAGTGGACTAATAAAATTAACAAACATTTACAAATTATATACATATAATAGGGATAGAAGAAACATTATGCATTGAAAGGAAAATCCCAACAGAGAGAAATCAGTAAAACCAATCGTGAAGCCAAGCATTTCCATTTTTGTATTTTTGTTTTTGTGTCAATCAAATTATGTAAAGGAGGCAAACTGTTTGAGTGACAGACCTTAAGCGAGGAAATCAGGCGTAACTTCTGCTGCAAGTGATCGATCTTTTGTTGCAACATAAATCGAAACAAGCAGTTGACATCCCCTCGGATACGGGCGGAAGTCAATAAAAGCAAGGGATGCCCAGGCCCAAGAAACTACGACCTAAAGTAATGCGTTAGGGATGTTAATCTTCATGGGCTCATGGCTCCGTAAAGCGCAATGAAAGAAACCGAATGTTACGAGCTCAAATTTCCTAGAAGAAACTTAAATGGGCTAAACTTTTTCAATGGTTACGTACGGATGAATGGGGGAAAATGTGAATCGATAAAAGAAATTTGCAAAGTTTTTGGCTGAAATGGGCATATTCATGTAAGACGATCACAAAGTTAAAATGCAACCGCAACGATGAAGTCTCGGCTTTAGTTTTATTATTATGAACTGAACTGAGTGTAATCTGATGCATACTGCCGACATTGTAATAAAAAAGTAATATAAGGGGTAATACAGGATAATGTCTCGAATGTATCAGCTCGCAAATTTTCCATCATGGACATTTTTCATTATTCATTAAAAAAGGAATATAAATAACTTTATCGAGGCAAGGGCATTGAAAAGAAATTGACTAGTCATATGAAGTGCATTAATGACCCTGCAAGAAATTAAAGTTTTAAAATTAATTTACTATCGCTTAAAATTACAAATGGTGATAGCCTTAAGCACAAAAATCATCTTAAGTTGTAAATTATGATTTGTCTATTTTCCTTTATATGTATACGATTTCTGCACATTCATATATGGTCTGTCATTTAGTTTTGGATATTTATCAACTTAATTTTTGGTAATTTAATAATTTTATGTATCGTTAAATCCGCTATAATTTTCTGTTGTCTCTTGTCCATGAGCACTTCCATAGTTTTAAATATGCTTAAGGACGCTCTAGGTTAATTTTGTTTCTTTACTTTTGCTTTATACATATATAGATGTGTTCAGGTTTAGAACATATTGACACTGAATTGAAATTGTTTGGATTTATACCCACTTTGCACCGAAAGCTTGATCCAAATAATTATCCGGTTCAAGGTTTCAAGTTTGGCAATCATGGCAATTCAATGATTTTTTCTCAAATTTGAATATTGATATTCATACATACGAGTATGTCTGTAATCTTGTGACAGTTAATTTATTAGTTCATTTAATTCATTGAAAAGTTTGCTACCTATAAATTAAACAAAAAAGTAATTTCACACAATATCAATTGACATTGGATGTCCTAATTTAGTATCAATCCCTAAATATCGATATACTTACTGCTCAATAAGTTTAATTATTATTAGATTTAATTTCTAATCGTATGAACGATTTTTGTATAATTTTCACCGGCAATTCAAGCAAAAAATAAGAAGAATTCGCAATGTGGAGTACTAAAAGACAAGTTCCCATAGCATGCCATAGCTTAAAAATCTGTAAAATTATTTAAAGTTATATCTTATAAGTTTAAAGAACTTAAGTTCTAAAACAAATTATTTAACTATTTTCGGGTCAATTGCTTGAAATGAAATCATATTTATTACATCAAAATACAGTCTGAATATTGATGTAATCAGTAAAAATTATCGATACTTTTGCGGTATCGCTACTATCATTAGAAATCTACCCTCGATAACTTTATAATTTTTCAAATATTCTTGAAAATTGTGAACCCTCTATTTCCACAAATAGTCAAAAGCTACTAGTGCGACAGTAATAATTGAGTTATTATCTTTGCTTACCAAGAAAACTAAATTGAAGAGCCTTTTCACATCTGAAATATTAGAGCACTGATTTTAAAATAGTTTGGATATTTTATTTTAGGAAACGAGAGAGCACCACTGCAAACCAGCTGCACGTATTCCAGAAAGTCCAATTAAATGGAAATGGATCGTTTTCCCATTCCCGGTGCCGGGAATCAGCGAGGAAACCAAATGTTTTCCTAATCTTATTGTGGACTTTTTAAATTAATCAAAAACTTCACCACCCGTGCGAGGGCGGGGGCAGCCAGGCAAACAGAATGGAGCCCCGGCTGCTGCAATTACATTCAACCGAAGAAGCCCTTAATCGATCTTATCCGATACTCCGGCATCAGCTGTATTTGGGGGTAAAAAATTCAGTTAAAACTGAGCGAGTGCTCCGCAATTTTCCCTTCTCTCTATTTGAAAAAAATAAGCTAGAAAAGAAGTAGAAGTTTCAACTGTTCGAAATTCAGTCTCGAACGTCGCGCAACCCCCAGGGGCGGAAAGACACAAGACCTGGGCGCGTTCAGATGAATCCACTTAACTCGTGTATGGTGCTTTGGGGTGCTCCTCTTCGAGGTTTTCTCAACCTCGTCGTCACCGTCAATGAACGACACCGAAGCGACGGTACCGTCGCGACGGCGACGTCGATGTGGCGGAAAATCGAGCGGGCGGGCAACGAAAAACACAAAAGGGCGGAGGAAGACATCACGGAAATTGACTGATAGAATTCCTCGCGTCGTCGACGAATTTGCAAAAAAAAAAAAGCCATTTTTTTTAAAAAATTTTGTTCGCCTCTTAAATATTCAAAAAAAATAATTTGGAGCACCGGAAGCAAAGCACACGGCACTCAGGGAAAACGTTAATTTTGCAATTTGTAAATTGGAAATGAACGAACATATTACAACATTAGGGCACATGCTCTACTTCTCCTTCTCCCCATTTTGCCACCCCCTCTCCACCACCTCCCCCCACCCGAAAGCCAATGTTTTCTTTTCTTAGTGCGACGTACAAAGGCAGCAGATTGTTAACGTTTTGGTACTTCCCTAAAGGAAAGGTGGGGGGAAAAATAAATTTAAGAAATACAAATCCCGAAGTAATATTTCATCCCTGCTGCGTTTGGGGTGGGGGGGAAGAAGAAACTCGCGTTCTGGAGCACGCCGGGAAGAAAGTCCCAACGTGTGGAATGCTCGTGACTACCTTTTACCTGGAGCCCTAACATCTCCTGCTCTCTAGAGTCTGGCATTCGGGATCCATAAGGGGCCCTCCTGTGGCGTAGTGGGGAAGGAGATCCCGAATGAACTTTCCTCCGGTGTATATCATATCCAGGCAATGAGTCCAGGTTGAGGGAGGAAGAGGTGGGTAAGCTATATTCGGCGAGCACACCCTCATCAAGCGCAAACAGGTAGATCTGGGGTTCACTCCCGACGGCGGCATCCCGGCAAAGGTACGGGAATAACAGGATATATACTATATATAAGGTATCCAAGCCCATTCCCGATCCTCCAGGCCCCGCCGGGCGCTTCTTGTTAAAATAATGAACAAACAATAGGCAGGAGTTCAAAAAAGCAGCTGGAAAAGCATTTCCATGACGTAAAGCACCTAATCTTTGTACTGTACAGAAATTAGGGGCATTGGTGGCGCTGTATTCGGGGAACGAGGGCATAACGAGCCGAATTAGCCTGAAATGAAACTGGCAGAGGGAAGGGTGCGCCTGGAACAAGAAGCACCCGACTTTTTTGGGCAGAGGTGGGGGTGGGGACGACTCCACAACGGCTGTGCTTCCTCCGAGCTTGTGGGAAGACAGCGCCGGATCGTTATTTTTTGCCATCTATAATCGTCCTCAATTATGACAGCTATCAAGTGCGACGGGAACATTTGTCAAAAGGAGGCATGTGCCCGTCTAAGACGGATGGATGAGTGCGCGGGTGCTCCGCACTTTTTGGATTGGGTGCCTCCTTGGGGGTTTGTGACCTATACCATATACGGGAATTAAATCCCTTGACAACAAGCCTGAGATTGCTTATATATCTGAGTACTAAATACCTTAATGTGCTTTTATTATTTAATGTATGTAAAAGCATAAAACTGAAGAAACATGTACGCAGTAATTCACAAATGTAACATCCTGATAAATTGTAAATCTGCTCACACTCTCAAATTGAACTTGCAAATTAAACAAAATAAAAAATTTATATAGTGTATTCCACCTGCAGGCTACCACATATAACAAATGGCTAAAATCAATTATCTTTAGCTCCAGAAATAGAATATAAGGAGTATTTCTGTTTAATTTTGTTTACCTTCACTATTTTACTAGCTACGCAATTATTTAGGATATATTTAGATTCATTTTAGGTACGATACAAGGAGCTATGAAAATCTGAGGGTTTTTCTTAGAATATTTCTGTTGCTTATCTCAATATTTATATTGATTAATATATGTTTCTATTTTTATATTTTTGCAGACGTAGTACTGCAATGGTTTAGATAATACGATGTTTGCAACAATAATAAAAACTATAAAACGTTATACATATGTGAAAGTATAAATTAAATTGTTTATACTGGTATTATTTTCTTGCTAATATTCCAAACTTTAACTGATGTTTAAATAATGAGTTTTTGCAATATTCGGCCCTTGCTGACCAGAAAATTATCATCATTTTTATCTTTAAAATTCAATATGCATTATTCAATACTAAAAAATCGAAAAGTATCAAGCAAATAATTGAGGCATGATAATAATGGTTATAACTAAATTTTTTATTTTATATAGAAAACTCCATATTGTTCATAAAAACAACAACAAGCTTAGAACAAATTTACTTAATATATTTAGTTGATAAAATAATCATTAATATTCACACAGGCTTCGTTTTAATTAGTAAATATGTTTTATTTAGTGACGTCATGTGTGATGATTGTAACGTAAACATTAAGTTAAATTTCCAGACGAAATTCTGATAAAAAATACTCATGAAAGTGAGTGCTTGGTAAATTGCAATAGGTTTCAAGTCTGAGGCGAAAGGGATCCTTTTTCCTGCTTTCTGCATAGACAACCTCAAATAAATTTTAATTTTAAATTTGAAGAAGCAAAAACAGGGTACGATGATCCTAGTCCTAGACGAGTAGCTTTCTTTCAATGCCGCTTACCAAATCCAAATCCGGCGCCGCAGCGCTGAATTTTGGCAATAGTTAACAGTTTTTCTGGGATTCAGCCCACCTTAAAGTGGGTGGAGGAATACACGTCTGTCTGCCCCCCGGCCATTCTACTTCCTCCGAAACCGCTTCCTTTCTTTGGATTCAATCAATTGCTTGCTGCCTGGCCAATTCGATCCGCAACAAATTGGATAAATCATTGGCATTATTTTTTCATAAATTTTTTCGCTGGTAATTTGGGGCCGGGCTCCGATGGCTAGACGGGGTCTAGCTGGACACAGAGGGCCCCGGGGCTTGGCTCTGTTCCAGGCTGCCGGCGGAAGGTGGCGTGCAGGGCGGCGGCGGCCTCATGCGAATCTGCAATGAAGCCGTGAATATGTACGAAGTACTTTTCCCTTTTATTTTGCGCTCCTCGCCGCCGTGGAAATAAGACAAAATCAAAATTTCTTATTCGAGGGTTTTGCTCCACGGCGCGGCCCTCGGTGGCGCGGCTGTTTCCAGCGGGGGCTGCTCTGTCCGCCTTTATTAAAAGTAATCGCCTGAGCGGAACGATACGATGATGAGGGGGTTGGCGATTTCGTGGAAATATCTCTTGGCCAATTGTGTGAGATATTGGAATATCGGGAATATTGAAAAACTAAGGGCGATTTTTCCTCATATTTATTTATGTGAAAGTACCTACTATAGTTGAATACTCCTTCGATTTCTATACATGTTGAGAAATTCGCAAAGTGAATACTTAATAACCAAATTTAAACTAGTTATTAATTTTCAATAATTGATTCAAAGTAGTCAAATAAATTAAGATATTATTATTAGATACTATAATTATTTATTTTTTTTAAAGAACTTTCATCGAATACAATTTTGAGGCGAGTTGGCATAAGTTTTCCTGGTAATAGCCCAAGTTTGGCTATTTTCCATTTAATATTGAGCGGTAAAATAATAAAGCCACACTGAGTTGTAAAATTCCATACAAAGTGTTTTGGCTACTTTCCAAATTACAATTCCGTTGACAGAAGTCAGGTTGTATTTCAAAACTTGTATGTCTGTAAAAACTAAGAAAAACGTCGCACTTGTTGAAATGGTGTTAATGTTTTTATAAATTTTGCACATTATTACACATGCTTGGTTGTGTTTTTTAATGCTTATATTGTAACAATGGACCCTGAATGTTTAGTCGTAACTTTCTGAATTTAATGTCAGAGTAGTAGCGTAGCAATCTTATGGCAGAGTGGCGTAAAGCTACTTTCTTGAGAAAAAATAGTTCCGGCACATTAATTTAAACAATACAAAATTTCGTTACTTTTACTAATCAAATTACTTAGTTTAAATTGATCTTTTTTTCTCTTTTAAACCAATCATACCGAATTTTTGTTGTTTAGGTATTACTACAGAAAATTGAAAACTATAGGGTTCCCTCAAGTTCAATTGTTTACTCATATCTGTTATGCGAGATGAAATTTAGTTGCGATACAGCTTATTGCTAATAAGTTGGTTAGTAAACAAGTTTTACTTTTTTACTTATAACATATTTTTATTTAATGTTCTGTACTAAGTATTTACCTTTGAAAATTTAGGGCTATGTATAAATCTTAGATCTCATACGTTAGGAGACTTAAGTTATTTATCATCTGTGGACCTTCGAATCTATATGCTTCTGTAACTTTAAACGATTTTTAACTTACTGAGAGATTATAATGTTTGCTAGTATATTATAAAAGTTCTCAAGGTCGCTGAAATAGCTTAACTTAAAATGGTCCTCAATATAAGCATACCTACAAATCAAATATCAAGTATAAGTACAAATTTTTAATAAAACATGTTTACGTTAATGCATTATTTTGTCACTTATTGCATAGTACTTTTATAAAGACATTGTTATTCACAAAGCCTCTTAGTTTTCATGGCATAAAGAAATTGTAAGACTATTTCTGAACGTGCCCAGAATTTTTGTTATTAAACTACCCAGATATAGAGAAGAGATAACATTGTTGCAGAAGATTTACTATCTTTAAATGTGGCATGCCCCAGAATATAAAATTTGTGTACCTAAACGCTACATCCCGATTACATTTAGAGCCAGAGAAACGCGATATGTCACTCCCCTAACTCGATAAAGCGGATTTATTCAAAATCCCGCCGCCTGTTGCTCAGGCAACCAAGAACCAGCTCCGCCTTGAACGCTAACCCACCGTAAATCCGTTCGAAAAAAGCGAAAAATGAAAATATTCCTTCTTTTTTATTACTCACCTCGCATGCTGGGGTCCAACATTTCCTATGTCATGTGCTGAGCTCGCGGTTATCTGGAAATCCGCGATAGCGCCAGATTCCATTCCCAATGCATGTTTGCAAGTAGCTGTGGAAAGAGATGAGGATTAAAAAAATTCAATAATCCTAGAAAAAAAAAATATATATATATAGATACTTGAGTTAGGGGTTAATTCAAATGAAAAGGAAAAGAGAAATAAAACGAACTTTTGGGGTTGGAGTCGAAACTTTTCCCTTTTTTAGAGTAGACAAAAGTGCAGAGAAATTAAAAGTTTCTCGAATTTTGTAAAAAAATTTCTCTAACACAAAAGAGTGGGAAAAATGTAAAGTAATCGCAGTAACTCAATTCCACCCCCACATTCAGCCCTATACTTATCCAACTTCATACGGGACGACGATGATGACGACTACCGTGAGCCTTAATTTAGAGTGTGAAGTGGGGCCCAGGCATCGTAGTCGACGTTGTCGTCGTCGTCGTCGTCGTCATCGTCGTCGCATCGCAGCACACTCCTCGAAAAAATTAAACAAACTTTTCCCGGATGATGGGAAATTTAAGTGCTCGGAACTGCAAGTTAGCGAACCGCTGAATGATTTTAACGCGATGATTACGACAGTGACAACGTCGACTATACGATGCTTGATAGTCGGTGAGTCTGAGATGAGACAGGTGATGGCGCGAGTACACCGCGAGCATATCGTCTGAATAGCACCTGAATGGTACTCATAAGATGCTTTCTCTGAGTTGACAATTTAAACGACATCTTTAGAAGAAAAGCAAAAAATATAAGAAAAAAATATATATAAAAAAACAAAAAAACACGTTTTCCAAATAACCAAGTTTACCCATTGTGCAGCAGTGTCCCACCTCCACCTCCTACCATTCACGGCCCACCCCCTTCCAACCAACGAAAAAATTCACTTTGCTTTCGACTCTTTACGCTAGAAAAAATTCTTGGCAACTTGAGATTTTCAATGTTTTCCCAGAACACTCAATGAGACGAGCCCCACCCCCTCCCTTCTCCCATTCTTTCAAGTTGGACCTACCACCCCTCCGTCATCCTCAACCCCTCTGTCATCCCCACCCCTTCATTTTCATTTACCTTGCATTACATCGCTATAAGTTGTGTTCTTGTTCGTTTTGGGTCCTTTTTTTATTCTCGAGGCACAATGCTCCTGTGGTGGCTTTTGCGGGAATATAAAAGGAAGCCACTGAGGAAAAATAATGTCCCAGACAACCCAGATGCGCGGTACTCTGGAGATTTTTTGGAAGGAAGAGGTGGAAGAAGGGCTGAATGCGGGTGCGGTACAAAAAAGTTAGTCGACCAACCACCGCAATATTAATAATCGCATTTTCAAAACTTTTCTCGGTTTCCCAGACCCAGGTCCCCCGGTCCCGAGTCCCGGGTCTCTGGATCATTTTCCTCCTTCACCAACTCCAGGAGGAGGGGTACTACTAAAACATACTACGGGGCCACCCCAGCTGAGAAGAGAACATGGTCAATTTTTCCTTTTTTGCATCTGGTCTGGACCACTTAAGCCAGCCAGCCTCCGTAGCACACTATCTCCAGACTCTAGAGACTCTATCTATTTGGGAGCTACATCTGGAAGAGGAGCGGGAGCAGCCCAGGGGCGACGTGACGGGACTCCTCGACGTAAATTTAGATTAATATTCAGTGGCTGGTTGAATAGTTGATTAGTTGTCCGATTTAGTCCGGAATCCCTGGCGCAAGGGCTCCTTCTTTTCCCACCAGTGCGACGTAATTTAGGAAATGTTTGATTCCTCTGGGAAAGTGAATGGGACACGATCACGGCTACTTTTAGTGGTGCGTGCGATTCACTTTTGTTTTTCATTTTATTTATATTTTTTCGGTTCCGCTCCACCGACGGCTATAAATACGTCTTGGCGTCTTCGACTCCGTCTTACGAAGACCCAGCCCGCGGAGGAGATCCGCTTCCCTTGCATTAAATGCTCAGCAATAATTTATCATATCTTGGCCCTCAAAAAGATCCGCCGAGCGCGACGAGTATTTATATTTTGAATTGAGTCGATCGCTCGGGTAATTTGATCTCCAATAACTCACTCATTGGATCGGAGTCGTGTTGACGACGACAGCGAAAACTGGTCCTACCCTTCGTGTTTTGATGCGCGGTGAGCCTATCAGAGCGTGGCGCACGGGTGCGCCCGTTTTGATCCAAAGAATTTCAAAATAAAGATAAAAAATCTGAAGACCCTGAAGGGCGGCGCCCAATTAAATTGAGGTTCACGGATTTTTACAAGATGTTGCTGAACTTGCAGCCAGATGCGTGTATTTCGTTGTCTTTCTCTGTGAAAAAATTAGTAATGGGCAATTTTAATGGAAGGCATTGTTTTTGGATTTCGTTCGGTTAAAGAGTTGAAACCATTGTCTCGTAGGATTTTCTTTTTTTCATTTTGATAAATTAATCTGACATAATTACTCATAATTACTCAGCAGTCGCTTAAAGGGTTGTCGCGCTACATACATACATATGTATACATGTATAATGAACCAATTAACTTTGGATATGTAAGATATTATTAAAAATCTACAAAAGCGATTTTAATTTTGGTACATAACACTGATCAATATTTTAATGCTCGTTTATGTATCAAGACAATTAATAAATAATTGCAATCGATTTATAAATTTGTTTTAAGATCGATAGGTTCTTGGGAAATTGTTGAATTAGCTACTTTTAATATTTTTAAAATCTTTAGACATATGAAATGGCAAATATGGCTCAAATTAAACATTGAACCTTAAACTTAACTAAACTATGAAGTGCTTTATACTTTAACTTTAACCTTTTAACTTTAATGAATTTTCGGTCCTAACCTGCTATTAGAGAATTTTCTTTTATAATGTTCTATTATTAAATGTAAGAGTAATTTGATTACAAGCAGAATTGTTTGGAGTTGCATAGTTATGATGAGTACGAGAGTAGACTAGCCTGAAGTAGATTGCCTTCCAGTCATTTCAGTGCCGTTATTTGTACAATGAATATTTTGATAAGATAGATTTTAATCTTAATAAGAATGAACTTAAATATAGACTTATAGACTATGTATGTATTTATCCGCAAGTTTAAACCTATTTGATGTAAATAGATAATTATGCAGTTAGGACTAGGCATCTGTTGTAAGTAAATACACTTAAGGCAAGTAAGTCATAGACTCAAGGCAATCATTTCAAAGAACCCATTACTATTAATAACATTTTGTTGTTTGTAATTCAATGAGGATACTAATATTAGTACTACGAGTATATTAATTAGTAATAACAATGTTTGGTTACAAATACTAAATAATGGCAGCTGTAATGAAAACTTGTAGTTTCTGGATAACATAGTAATGTATTGGTAATTCAAATGCAACGCTTTTTGAGACTTGATTTCTTGCATTACAAAAATGAAAATTGGCCACACCCGAAATTCAACAACTTTTCATTGAATACCTGATTTGGTCTAAGTATATTTATATGTATACGTCGTTATAAAGGTGATAAAAAATATGTTTAACCTATTCACACCTGAATTCCACATAAACTGACATAAATGCCTTTACCATATGTGGAGCAAAAAAAAAATCCCATTAAATTAAAAATTTTGCTCCAGAGCTCTTTTCGCCCTCGTCGCCGAGCGGGGGTGCTGCCTGAAAATATTTTTCCATATTCCGAAAAATTCGCAAAATTTCATTTAACGAGGGCGCTCACTCGCTCCCCTCGAGCGATTGGCGGCGCAACACCTTCGCATATTTTTGTTAAGTGTATTAAATGATGAATAGAATCCTCGTCGGCCGCTTCTGGGTCTTCCCGTGCGCGGCATCCACCACCCCCGCGCTACGTGTGAAAAAAGGGGTTTTCACCGGAAAAGCCTGCAGTTCGGGGGCTCCAGTGCATCGGCGGCGGGGCGTCAGGGCGGTACGAGCATAAGGTCGACCAGCATTGTGGGCAGCATAATGTGATTGAATTCGACTGATCCAATTGATAGCTCTCGCTTTGCATAACATCAGCCGGGTTGTATCAGATAAGCCCCCTCCGGCTAATAACTAAATTGATCTGAATCAATTATTTAGCCGAAATTTTCCCAATTTGAGCCTCGCTCCGGCCGGAGATGCTGCTGCCAGTCTGGACCCGGGACTCTGGGGCGCTCCTGTCCGACTGGTGGATCATCGGCCGCCTCTGGTGGAACTTTTGCGGATAGAAAATGTTGCCCCGAAAATGCCTATGATGCACCTGGTGGGCAGTGGTCCAGCCGGGTGCTGCTGCTGCCCCGCTCGTCCCGGACAGCGGCCCAGCAGGGCATCCACCCCTTCATCTCCGGGCTTCAAAACACGCTCCTGGGAGTGAGGGCGGCGGCCGGTGCACCGTTGGGCTCTGGTTCGGTTAAATATGAATAATAAACGCTAAATACTCATATTAAATTTATAATTAAATCGTGCACTGATTGCGGAGAGGCCCTGCACGGCTTTTAGTTATTTAATGGCTCTGGTCAACCAGATAAACGAAAATTTATTTAAATTCATCCCTGAGAATTTAAGCCCTGGTGCCCCAAATTTCAGGAAGGTGCTCCCCTGAAAGAAGGTCGGTGAGCCAGCTGCAGCGATTATTTATTAATTGCTCTGGCGGTCGTATAACTTTTAGCACGTGAGGGAACCCCTCCTCCACGTGCCCACACATATCCTCTTTTTCGACCTTTCGGACGGGATTCGACATCTTAATTTTGCGCCGCTCTGGAGCCGCACCACAGCAGTCCGGGGCTCCCCGGGACTCGGGAGTACCCAGCGCCGGGAAACAATGGGAATTTCTGACATTTCACTTTACGGCCGCGGTTGGATTTTATGGGCCCCTAAATATTTTTTTTTTCTGTTTTTCGGAAGAGTGAAGAGTGGGTTCAGTGGTTCGGCGCTCTGCAATTATGTTGGGGAGCCCTGCAACATTTTCCAGCCAGTGGCTGCGATTGGTAGGGACTCCGAAAAGGGAAATGGCCCTTTTGAATGTGAACATATTTTTCTCCCGTCCATAAAATTTATAGGGACGCTGATGCACCACCGATGAATTTAGATTTGCGGCACTTGAATAAAAGGGTTTCTAACACCCTTATTCATAAACAACGTTATGATAAGCCAGAGTGTGACAAAGTTATATTCAGATAAGGTTAATATTTTATATTGCGGCACATTGGCGCTTTTTTATTAGGACTTCCAATTTGCTATACTAACAAGAAGAAATATTCTTCACATTTAATCAATAATTTGTAAAAATTACGTAAATCTTAGTAAACATTTTTGATCAATATTATGAAATTGTACAAATAGCAAATCACCTTAATGTAATATCGTTTTTTATAAAAATAAATATTTTGCAGAATTAATGAAAATTAGTCGAGAATTTTTCCATAGTGTAAGTTAAACTACTTACATATTTTATTGAATCAAGAATTTCATTTTGCGTTATACCCTTAAAGTATACAAAATGACTGCATTTAAAAAATAATTTTTTTTAAGTTCAAAGGAAATGTAGTCTACGATCAAGAATAGTAAATTCGATTGATTTATACAAATGTGAATAGTTACAAATAAACTGTTTCCTGGTATTTCAATAAATGTATTTACTAAATATTTCTTGTTTTGAGCTTACGCATTATTGAGTATTAACATTAGAATATGTACGGAAGAGTTCATATACAATTTCTTATGTGAATTTAACCCTGCGTTGGGTTCCTTCAATTGAATTGGAAAATTTTGAACTTCAAACTAGTCTAAACTAGTCCAACTCAACAATTTCTAAGTTATAATTCACTGTTTCGAAGCTTAATATACCTCTATGAGATAAATCTCCGAAATATCTAACTGAAACAATGAACTGCAGTATTGTAGGTAGTGATAAGATAATATATATTTCGATTTAAATTATGTTTTACTGAACATTAACTATATGTTTTTGTTGGTGCAAGAAATCTTCGTTTGTAAAATCTACAAATCCAATTTTGAAAAATAAATTGAGTAAATTATTGTTTATTCCATATTGTTTTATTTATTAAATTTAATAATGTTTCAATAAAATATACTTTGGTATTTGATATTGTTTGTTTTTTAATACCTTAAAGAACATATGGTAAATTTGAAATTTGGGCCAATCTATAAAGTCAACGATTGTTATGTGCTGCCGCAAATTTTGACTTATCACTCTAAATTTAAAAATTCAGATACATTCATAAATATGGCGAATGACATACATACATATCGCTTACTTTATTTTACTATATGCATCTTCTTGCAAAATATACAAATTGCAATCTTTAGCTTTCGTGTTATGGATGAATCAGCAAGACTGTCGAAACATCTTAAAATATAAGTTCATCTTGGCAAAGTTGAATAACCCACTTCCATCAATAGGATAAAAGTATTTTAACCAAATTTTTCGAGGGTCAATAGCAAAATTAGGTTAATACGCTCTGCATCTAATCCACCTTAAGATGTAGAGATGCAGTACCTACGGCACCCCATGAAAAACCGACATAAGACGAAGTTCCTTTATCTTCAGTTTTCAGTCTTCCCAACCTTAGACATCAAAATTTTCCCTCTGAAAGCTCTAATTTACATTAGATGAAATCTACCTGAAGCTTGCTAGCAATTTCTGAAGGTAATTTTTTTTTTTTTTTTTTTTTTATGATAGGGGACGAGATAGACAGAATGATAACGTATACAACGATAATAAATTCAATTTTATAATGCCACAGACACTGAAAAGAACAGCATTTGGTAGTAAAAAATTGAAATAAAAAATATGAAAATAATCTTTATGCGCGTCGCAAAAGTAGAGTCAGATTTTCATTCTTAAAAACATCCCTTGCACAGTGCTGCCAAATGCAATTACTACAAAATTAACATAGCAACCCTAGGGTTATATTTCCAGGGCCGTAAAAGAGGCGAAATATTTTGAGAAATTAGATTTGTATACCCGCTGAAAATCCGCCGAACAAGCAAACATGGTGAGGGCATTTTCTGGATATTTCAGGGGTGGGTTACTGAACGTTTCGAGGGGGGTTGTTGTAATACGTGGTAATAAAGGTTCGGTCATTACTCTGTCGTTTGTCGAGCCTGAGGAAGGAATAAGAAAAGAGGAAAAGAAGTGCACGTCTTTACAATCCTCGAATCCTTGACATAATTCACGGCATCCATCTTCCCGGCGTATAACGGTGCAAATTATAATATACGTGGCTTTGTGGCGTGCATACTAACATATATAACGGCCCATATACCCGTATACCCGCATAGCCCCGCGCGAAAAAAAGTGAAAAAAGAAAGTGAGGGAAAAAAAATGGGAACAGTAGGAAAGGAGCGCTACATACCTAGGTCCAGAGCATTGTTTGAGTGCACTACAATGAGCAGGAGCACCCCCACTAAAAAGTGAAACCATCGACTGAAGAGTTTCTCAAGTGCTATTGGCAACCTAATAGCAGCCATTTTCTTGTTGACAGATTAATGGTCCACCTCTTCTACCATCGCGGGCGCTCTAACGACTTTTGCACATTCCCACTGGCGCGCACACCACACGTTTTTCTCGTGCTCTCCTTGTACTTTATGCTCGGAGGTCGTGTGTCGTGTGTGTTTTGCCTTAGAGCGGGTACACCCGTGTGTTCTGCCCTTAAGTTTTTCGGGTTTCTCGACGTGTGCTCTCCGCTAAGGTGCTCCAGACATTTCGCCAGACGAACGGTATGTGTCCTTTCGAAAATTTCAGCAATCCGTCACGGTTCTGCTGCTGCTACAGCTACTGCTGTTACCGTTAGCCACCGGTACCGCTATTCTATAGGTTTACACCGCGACGATACGAGGGCTGGATGGCGGGAGAGTCTGAAAAAGTTGAAAAGAATTGAATTTAATTTCGTCATTTATCGTTAGGGTGCTATAAATCAACGAGTATTTACTTATTTTTCAGAAAAGAGCAAAAGTCGCAGATATAGCGGGCAAACATTTTACTACACAAAATTTAAAGTATACATTTTAATGTTGATTCGTATAAAATCGTTACAACATTTGTGTTTTATCGATTTCTCTATTTTTGCACGTATTATATCAAAATCAATTTCGCAAATATTATCGAGAATCCAATTTCTAAAATGCTTTCAAAAGGAAATCATTTTACTTTGTATGTCTTATTGATTTTAAGTATACATACTATTTAGTAATTCCAATTTTCCTTGCTCGTTAAAAATTTATTTTCGTATCTATCGTATTCGACACGAAATATATATGAAGGCCTTAAATTCCCCTTTGCACTTATGTACCATAGTTTTATTAAAATCTCTTGAATTAGGTCATAGAAAATTTGGACTTTTTCGCTTTAAGTTTTCAAATATCAATAGATAGTAGAGATAGCGTCCCCAAAAGCCTCTAAGTAATTTTCCTCATTGCATTCCCTTGATTTCTCCACGTCTTAAACCACCCATCTAGAGTAGAAATAACATGTTTAAAGAGATTTTAGGAAGTACAACTAACGTATGCCCCAAGAAGAGTTAAAATGCGATCAACAGAAGTATGTTTCATAGTCAATAGACCTTAATTCCATAAAAAATTTATAGAAAGTCAGAACATTTTACAGAAAACGACTAAAAGGTTTTCATACAGAGAAAAATTTTTGAGGCGCTTAAATCTGAAATGCAAAGTTAAAATGTTGAAATAATCTTGTTAAGTCAATTATGAGCAAAGAGCCTACATACAAGTGTCTAACAGCGCTGTTGAGTACTTAAACAAATTTCTTTTAAACTGTGACAATTTGGAAAACAAATTCTGGAGGTCATAAGAAGCTCTACATAAGTTTTTTATAATTTGAATTATCGTAAACTAATAATTATATGGATTTGAAAAAAAATAAAATTAAAGTTATTTAAACACTCCCCTTTTAATTGGATCTTTTTAAATAGTTTTTATGTTTCGCTTTAGATGCCTTTTCAACTTTAAACGCTCATAACTCTTGTTCTTGAAGAAACTTGCCGTACCGAATAATTTTGCATTCCGTGTGCCGATGCTTTCCTATTGCCATTTGCGTGCTGTTTGCCTTTTAAGAAGCGAAATACTTGGAACAATAAGTTCAGAAAAGTTTAAACGTTTTCGTGGGATTACTTCGGGTACTTCAGAATGGAAAATATATGAACACTTTAACTGTGTCATAAACTAGAAGTTAGTTATATAAACAATAAGTAATACTTGACATTAATAGCTTGCCATAGTTTGAATAAATTAACCATGAAATCTAAGAAATATGTATATGCTTGCTTCAATCGTAATACAAGTATACATACATGAGTAGAAGATACGTTGTTCTGAAGTTATTCGTAATTTTGGAAACTACCAAAGATAAAATCATGAAAAAACAGATAACAGATATTCCGTAAATTTAAATTGCTCTGCACCAGAATATTCAAGAAATACTTAATAAAATTTAATATTACGACCAGATTCAAGTGAACAGAATGCAGTAACCCGCCGATTCAGTTATAGAAATATGCACAAATAATGAGAAAATATTGTTTTTCTGGCAATTTTGAATACTTTTTCTGGTACCAGTTAAAAGTGTAAGGATTTTTAAATGTTATTCAAATAAAATTTTCGATACTTTTACAAGAATCGTTTTACTCCTATTAAACGGGCCTAGTCAACATTTCACATTTTTCTAAGCAGAGAGCATAGTCAAACTTTGAAACTTTTTTCTCAACACATTTGAAGTCGTCTTTTATCGTGAGCTACACCAATGATATTTAAAACTATTTGTACTTATTTAACCATTTTTATTTGTTATTAACAAAATGACTTGACTCTCTTAGAAAAAGTAGATTTTATTCATAAGCGATTGTCCGCAATATCAAGAAAGATATAGTGTAGTAAAAATAGTATATTAATATGAATAACATTAATAATAGTGGAATATTTGAATAAATTATGTTGATAAAAATACATTCTACCTCTTAGAAAATAATTCGTTGATAAATTGATTCGTACATAAAAACCTCTTTAACTTTGCCGATCAATAATTCTCTGAAACCGTCCAATAGTCTGATAGGAGTCACTTTCAAGGAGCTTCTTGTGGCAATTCGTTATTTGAGATGTCGCTAAGTTAAACCCCCATTTCCACGGTTCGTCTTCCCAAATCCTCGTGGGTTGCTTGCCGTCCCGATACAAAATTCGCAGATCGATCATTTAACTCCAGCCACACTCGTAATAGGTAAAGTGTTATGCAATCGCAGTCGCTATTTCGAGTAAAGTGCTAAAGTATCGCTTCACCTTCTTTTGTGCTCATAGTACGTGACCTATTAATCCCCAAATCCTATTCTACCCCGTCTAAATGGAGCACCAAGCTCCTTTGCGGATCATTAGCAAATCTGCGACTGAATTCACAAAAATTCGACACTCTCGAAATCCCCGCCTCCCTCGGGGCGTTTTCCATTTACATTGCATTGCTACAAATCACGTGTGATAAATCGTCCTCCCACGCATCTTATCGCACACATCCACCCTTCGGATGAGCCGCTCCAAATCCGAATGCATATCTCCTGATAATGAGGCCCATCCGAAATTTGCCGCCAAGACGACGATGATTTCTCCGCACAATCGCGATATATGGGGCATATCTTGACACCATCCCGGCAGTGATCCAGGGGTGCTCCGGGGGTGCTCCGGGGCCCTCTGCTCACGTGTGTGGCACACATCTGCTTAGGCTTTCGATGTCGCACCACTGCGACTCCCCTCGCAGCCCCCCAAAAAGCGGGGGCTCTATTTTATGTACGTACGCTATAAAAGAGGGACCGCTTGATTTTGAATAATTTTCTGCCAGATTTTATTTACGTGTGTTTCGCGAGCGCCCCATCATTACGACTCCCCGAGAAATGCGACGGAAGAGTCTCAGCGCACGACTTTCGCCAGCTTTCATTAATCCTGACGGATGTAATTTCATGCAAGAATCCAATTAGTGCTGAAGGTTACTTTTTGATATATATTTAAAAAGCGAGCAACAGGGCGCACTTTGCCGCCTCAAAATTGCTTTCCATTTGGCGCTCCATCCGTGCTCCTCATGTTCCTCCTTGGCACGCCCCACACCCGCGAGGAGCGCCTCCTTTAGCCTTCTTAGGGCTCCTTTAAAAGTGATAATTTGCCGGCATCAGCTGGGGCCCCAACACACGGCTGCGATGGCGACGGCTACGACAAACGGAGCCCCCGCGGGGGCTGCTGGCGGCACAAGGGTAAGATGAATGGGGAAGTCATCCTCTTCGTCGTTCGTCGTCGTCGTCGTCATCCTCATCATCATCTTTTCTTGCCCGGGGAAGCGCCCAGTTTCCAGATTCGAAACGCAAAAGTACGAGCTAAAAAACAAAAATATTTGGTGCGAAATTAATTGCAAGATTTCTGCAGTTCCTCTTGATGATTCTGCACTATGCCGCCGGAGCTCCGGCTCGCGTCCTTCTTAATTTCAGCGCTCCGTTTTGATCAATGCGACATGTGCACGGGTTTTATTTAGGAGCGATGACGAACTTATGTCACGCGTCCCACACCAACACTTTCTAGTATGTACGATAGACATAATTATTTTTTCATTGCATACTCAATTAAATTAATTTGTTTAAATATATTAAAATCATCAACAAATAGATGTAATTTTCCCTGAATAGTTCCTAAAATAAAAGTGTAAAACTGAAAAATATAGAGTTAAGGGTGCACATCTTCTTGTCTGATCAATTTTTATTAGGGCTGTCGCAAAAATCTTGTAAACAACTCATTTTCTAAATTTCAGCTCCTACATTTAGGCATAGTACAAAATACTCGCAGAATGACATAAAACATTCTGTACCTACAATTACAGTCTTGTCGGTAGATGTGGAATCTGACTTCATTCATGTATGATGGCTTTTGTACCCTAAGCAGTAATTATTTTCCATTTTGTATACTGAAAATTTGGGATTTAGGCATAGTAACTTTGTAGTAAATAGTAGTATGACTTCACAAAAATAGCATATCAAACCTCAAATTTCGTACTCCAAGAATCATTTGTTTCTTTCTTTCTCTTCTCTGAGTCTGGACGGTATTAATTCATAAAGTATATTTCAAGCCCTTCTCGGTTACGTCCTGTGTGATTTTAATGTGCCAAAACGTACATAAATAAAATTCAAGCTGCCCAAAGCAAAAGACCATGGCACTTCTCCACCACTGAATTATATGAATTGATCAAATTTCACACACTTGATAATATATTTATTACAGAGTTTTTGGTTTTATTCTTGAAATATAATATAGTAAATAGTTCTTTAGTTTTAATTTTTTTTTCAGTATCTTGGAAGAGTTTAAAAATGAGAGATTAGGGACGGCAAAAGGTGATATATTGTATATTGCTTAGCCGACTTGCCGCTATAGCGAAATTCAAGTGTTTAATAACTATTAACTCCACCAGCAAATGATTTTAAAATTGTGATGACTTTGAAGACTTCAATGATCACACTAATGTTACGATGACTAAGTAGACTTTTTATTCTTAAATCTACCAAATTCAACCAAGTTCAATTGAAGCATAAGCTGTTTGAACAAAATCGTAGAACAAAAATATGAATGTGAAATTTATACCTTATTTTCCCAATCCCTATTTTGTGATACGTTGCTGTATTTTGTAAATCCAAGCAGAACTCGATTTGCAAACTGTTCGTATGAACTACGAGAAAAGGTTCGCCACCACTGGAGGTAGGGCATGGACGGGATGGCCCCATCAAAGCGCCTTCCCGCTGCCCGAGGAGGGAGCGGAAGCAGAGGCGTCTCGCGTGCAATTAAGAAGATTGAGGAGATGAGTGTGAACCTAACCGAAGACACCGCCACTATCCTCCCCGGATTCCGGGAACACGAGATGTTTTATATATGGGGCCTCCAGAAGCTGGCTAATACACTCATCGTTTTGGAAGGCCCCCCGCTCCTTTCCTGCAATGGCCTTTCATTGCACTCTTCCTCTATCCCGTCCTCCGCCCTCGCGGGATTCGGGATGATTCATTTCAAATGAAACTTTGAACTTTTCGCACATCTTGGAGGACACATAAATTTTCATTTATTGCGGAGCACGTTGGAATTTCGCTGGGTTTTTGGATATGGGGGCTCCGGGATATAACATTCTTGCAAAATTGCTCCGGTTTTTGGGTACGATGGGAACGATACCCTGCTCTATATTCGTGGGTCTAGGTCCAGGTCAGGTCCAACTTTGCATCTGTCCCCAGCTTCCGAGGGAACCAGCACCGCCGGCATCATCGTCATCTAGCCACATGCCCCGAGATCCCGATTCCCAGAGCAAAAGGCTACCAGGGAAAATTTAATCTGGTGGAGGAACCGAAGGGGGAGCACTAAAATTAGTTGTGATTCTGGCGATGCGACGGGTTTATCTGCCTTCCAGCAGAGCCCTAAGCTCCTCTGGTTATCATCATCATTCCTCGAGAACTTTCATCCCGACATAGTAATTAGTTTCCATGGCGGGAAAGAGACCGTTCTGTCCTCGGAGCCCTGCTTTCTGCCGGGCCCCACATTCATCTGTCCGTTGTCGTCGTCGTCGTCCTCCGTCCGTCCGTCCGTACGTCCGTCCGCCCAAAGCGCCCCAAAAGTAGGCCAATTGATCGAAAGTCAAACAATTAACACGCATTAATGCTAGTGAACTCGTTTGATTTTTCCCCCTTTCCTCGTCCGTTCTCGGGCTCCGCCCTGGGCCCTACCAAACCACGTTATTCAATAAACATCTTATCAGCACCTATTTATCGTGTGCGCGGGGCTCGGCGCTGGCTCCCATGTCTTCCTCCTCGACCTCAGTCGGGCCGGGGCTCCGCTGGGCAGAGCCGCAGAGCAGCAGCGGCTACTGGCTCCGGCGGGGTGATCCGCCGCTCCTGGTTCTCGGCCGGGACCCGGGAGGGAAGAAAGCCGTGATTTATTGCCCTCCGTAGCCGTTGTCATATTCTGGCCGGGGTTATCACTTGAACCGGCCATCAATTAAAGGAACTATTGTTCTGGCCCCATGAAAGACTCCCCTGTAATTGGCCCCAAACGCACATAGCAACGAAAAGAGCTGGTATTAAGATGCGGTGCTGCTGGACGCGCACAGGAATAAAAAGGGCCAGTGGAGGCTGTTGCTCGGGATGGATGCCTGCGATTTTCTTTTCTTCCCTTCATCCAGTCCAGAACCCGCTCTCCCGTCCAGCCCCTATCGGGTGCGTTTTCACTTTCCTCATCGCATTAATTTTGCAAAAGAAGAAAAGAAGTGCCTGGACTGGATCTGGATCAAGAGGACATGGAGTCCATGGTCCATGGAGTTTATTTACTTAAAGCTCGTCTAATAACTTATTCTTTATGTTTATCTTTATCTTCATGTGCAGTAATAAAGAAGTAAATCTAACCAAACTGAATTCTTTAGTAAAAATCTTGCTGTTTGCAGGCACAAAAAACTGGACCTTTTTACATAAGATCTGCATTTGTTAGATTCGAGAAATTGTACTTCGAACATCGGGGAGCTAATATGAATAAAATTTTTTTAAGATATATATGTATGTAATACAATTTTTAAGTACACATTAAAGCAAATACATATTTCGTCTAAAAAATTATAAAAACACATAAAACTTCAAAATTCAACAATTTTTGCAGTTATTGATAAACAAATACAACACGGTGGTAAAATTAAGTGTACAAAATTTGAAGCTGATAATTACATAGAGAATCTTTCTTCCATATATAACAAATCGAGAAAGTTAACTCAAATTGAGAGGTGGCGTTTTGCAATATATAGAAATTTCAACATTTATTGATGTAACTCGCTTTTAAACTGCATACAAGACAGCGTTCGTCGAACATAAATTACCAAGCATTTGTAATTTTATTGCTGTCACTAGTTTATTGCAAATTTTGTGCCAAAATATAAACTTGTAAAATTGCTTACTTTTACTTTTAGATTGTGTGAGTAAAAATGGATAGAGCGGCGAATGAAAATAATTGGAAATTACGCTTATTAAGAATTAAATTAATAACTCATTGTTATTATTCAATGAAATTTTTAAGATTAACTTCATAATCTTTTGTATAAAAAGCAGAACTTATAAGATTTCAAGCTAAATTCAACATTTTTCGCATATACCAAATTGGTTCGAAAATGCGAATCACAATTTGTGTCCTTCCCTTTGTTAGAATAAAAAACCGAACAAATTTTAATATTGTCAACGTATTTGCTTGAATGTAGCAAAAAACGAACATCGTAATTAATCATGATCAAAGATACATGCATCATTTATACAAATTAAAAAATAAAGTGGTCCGAGATGGCTGCCGTGCGGAACACCGGAATAGTGGTGCATAAATAAAACACCAGATGGCGAAAAGGGGACATGTCCTGGTTCAAGCAATCTACAGGAATTTGTTTCTTTTTTCTCGTTTCAGTGCTTAACCCATTTATTTCCGGTGGTAAAAAGCAGCAAACCCCCAGCCCCCGGGAGCAATATGGGGCTCACAGTCATGGCGAAAGAGCTTCCAGAGTCCCGCCATAGAGACCGCGATAGCCATTGCGACGGCTCTTCATTAGCAAACACTAAAAATTCTATAACGGTACACATGCAGCACACGTCGAGCATTTAAATATGCAAAATAATCGATATAAAAGCAATTACAGCTGCGGCAACCATTCCGCGGGGCACATGCAACGCTCTTTTTTCACCCAAATTACAGAGGAATTCCACCGATCGGACGGTGATATCTTCAATCGGGTTGCACCAACCCTCCGCTAGGTGGCGCGGCGCGCGACCACTCAACTGTCCCCTGGCAAATGATTAATGCTCCTGTCCTTTCACGTCCAATCCTCGGTGGATATTGGAGTAATTGTCAAATAATTTTACGAGTAAATGTCACGTATTGTGTCCTAATTGCGGACAAATAACAAAGAAAACGTTTCCCGGGTGGATTCCGGGACACGGGGGAACTTGCTGTCCGCCCGCTCGCTTGGCGGCAGCGGTCTCGGTTTTTCTGTAAAAAACAGGAAGAAAAAAAATCCGCGTTCGAAAAAATAAACGAGGAAAGCAACAGGGGCTCCGCGGGGGTTGGAGCCAGGACTCCTACAGTCCATTGACTGAGTGCTCATAATGCTGGGATTTTTGTGATGAGTTTCAATTATTCATGGGCTCGTAAATCATTCTCAATTTGATTAATAAACTTAATTAAAACAAAAACGGAGGGAATAAAGCGAATTTTGCCTGTACGACACGGAAATGGACATGTCACCTGAGTGCTGGAATAATAATGATGAAAGCTAGAGGGCTCCGCCCTCGATTCCGGCACCCCCGTGAGTCTTTGTGGTTAATAAACGATACACGACTCTCTAATTAAACTCTGCTAAAAAAATAACAAATGAATTAATGGCATATTATGTTACAACTTTTCGAAAATTGTTGTAATCATTTTCACATGTGGCCATTGGAGTCATTGAAATCTTAGTATATTAATTATTTTAATATTATTATTATGGTATTGAAATTCCCCACAGGAAAATCGTTTTAAGCGATATCTAGCGGCAGGGTTAAGCATTAAATTAAAACATATCAATCAATTCAGGATTCGAAATTATTTGAAGTTTGCAAATTTGATAGGTTTTAGATTGTTTACAATAAACGAATTGCAAACAATTTAATTGTGTATGAGAAAATTGGCATTGCAAAATCATATCTAATCAATGTCGGTAATTTAAAACATTATACTTTTTAGAGTAGGTACAAAATGTTAGTTTACCAGTTTTAGCGTCTGCTTAAAATGAATGTAGTATTCATCTATTCAGATTTATCAAACTACGTATTTTTAAAATATCATATGTAAATTCATAGATTCGCTCATATTAAATTTACATTGAGTTAAGTCAAAATAATTGTTCTTTCGTCAAGTTATTTATTTTCACTTGAAAATCAATTCACGCAAATCAATCATTTAGATTTTAACTTGCATCTTTTAAAATTGAATTCCCTATCCCCCGGAATAAATAGTTTGTGATATATAAAATTGCACATTAATTACACAAAATATACATGGTTATTTTTAAATTGCAAATATTTCCATGTATATTTTTCCGCTTATCCGATCCTAAAATAAATCAAATCTATTTTTATTCGTACATTTTCGTAATATTTTGGTAGCAGATTTGTAAGGAGGTCGCTGCATAATCAACATTATTACTTTTATTTGTGTTTTAACCCGATTTCCATTTAATGATACAACTTGTAACATGCTATTGCACGGTCACTGTTGAATCGTGAAAAATTAGTATAATTTGATCGCAACATGTCAAATTCTTAAAAAGAAATTGTTATAGGAAACTGAAATAAAGTAAGTGATGATACCTATACATGTACATATATGTGCATGTAAAGAGGGTACTTCTTTGAAATCTAAACCAAGATTCTAGGTTTTAAAGAATTCCAAAGTAAAATTAATTGTATTCATAATTAAACATCTCCAACCAAATTATTGGCATTAATCTATGGAAGAATGGAATAGCAAGAATTTCTACCATATTACATGCGGTAGTTATCTTAACAAACACTGACATATTTCCGGTTCAAATACTCATGCATCGTAGGCTGACTAGAGCTAAAAAGGGCAAGACGTTCGTTTCCATTAACAGGAAAATTGTAGCACTTTACTTTTTGAAAGTTTGCCTGTTCATTTCATCTCTAACAACTTAAATTTGTTTCCCTTGTTACTTTTAACCCAAAACTGGGAAGAAGCCTCTTTCTTGCTACTTCCTACACAAAATTCCTTCTGGTAAAGGAAAACACCAAAGAGCATACCGAAGTATATCCGAGAAAACCAATCCGGGCCCCGGGGCTCCCGGGGCGCCCGGGTTGGTAGATACTCTCGAAATTTATTTATTTACGTAAAAAACTGAAAAATTAATTACGAAACGCTTGGAGCCCCCGCCTGGTAATCGACAGCAGGCTGCGATTTTTCTCCAACATTCTCGACTAGGGCTGGGGCTGCCTCAATTAGGGGGTCCTAATTTTAGGAATTGATTGATGATGAACAAGTTCATTTGACAGAAGCAATTTAACGTGCAGCAAAAGCAGCCAACCAAACCCGGGATTCAACTCACTCATCCAGGGGTGGTTGCGGGGGGATGGCTGGAAAAAGAGGAAGCGCTAGAAGCACTATGCCCAGCACCACGGGGCCCCATCTAAGCCCCACATAGCGCTAGAACCCCGTCGAAAGGCAGAAGGAATGCGAAATAGAAGTGGAACAGCAAAATTCATCATGTATCCTAGCGAGCGAAGATGTTGCGAAATGTACACGTTATGCATTATGTACGGAAGATGTATTGCTCTGCAGAAAACTCATCAATTTTGCTGTGTTTCTCATCCGAAGTACACGGGTGCTCCCCGGAGCCAATGAGGTCCTTGCTTTCGCTTGACATCGAAATAAACTAAACCCAACTCCTCCAGACCAGACCTGGACGGATAAATGCGCATCCGTTGCGCTCTTCGCCGGTTTGCTTCCCGCTTTTCCACGTCTTGATAGTGTCGAAAGCCGAATTTGAATTAAACAAACAATGGGGCGTTAAGCGAGCCCCAGACGAGCCACCCCGGCCGCAGAGATGGTCATCTGAGTCCAGAACATCTTCATCTGTTGCCGCGTACCGCTTCCGACGACAGACAAGATGATGTGCGAGCAGTAAACATCTTGAGGACGTCTTCTAGCCGGCAAGTGTAAATATTTGCGGATTGTGGCCAAGAAAAAAGAGGCGGCCTCCAGTTGAAACAACATCGATTCCGAGAAAGTGTTGTATATACATGGCTCTGGTTGGGGCTCCTCTGTGTGTCACAGCAGCACCGCAAAACCCGCCAGAACAACAAATCGAAGCCGCTGTATCCGAAGAAGCCACCGCACGGGCGCTTCCTTGCTTATGTTTGGGGCCCCGACCCGGGACGGGATTGACGCCGAGCCAAAAATAGCGCCGAGCCTCTCGGTGGCCGAAAAGTTTTGTTTACGGAGTGGTCATGCCTACTTGAGGTTTACAAGTTGTAAATAAAAAGGTTCGCGGAATCACCACCGGAACTGCGATTACTCAATTTGATTCGCTTCCATTTACACTCATTCTTGTTTAAATCTACCCGAGCTTATAAACTGTGGTCATTTTTGGTATTTTCCAAATATATGTATATAAGGTCAGTCCATTAAATTCCATTTTATTCGACGAAGATTAACCGACTTTTATTATATGAAGTATGTATATATGTTTTGATGCTTTGTTAAATTTAGTAGTAATTTAGTTGTAAATCGATCAATCGACTAATCCTAAAACAGTGCAACATTTTAAAATTGTAATCTTGTAAAAATCAAATTTTCCCGATACAAGGTAAATTGAGAGGGAATTTGGTTGCACATCTATACATAGTTCCTACCTAAAAAATAGTTTCAAGAAACTTTAGTTATTAGCCTACAATCGCACTTTCATCAATACCTATATATAGTAGAACAATCAATTAAATATAAATAGATATTTAATTAGCATCAATGTCAAAAATCGACTTGGCTTATTAAAATTTGTCGCCAAAATTGACGAACTATCGATATATCCAAATTGCTTAACTTAATTGGTTTTTGGTACCTTGGTCCCTTTGGTTGTCTTTGATTAATAAAAAATTTGTACTACGAAAGTCAACTATATGATGAACTCCGAATAATAAAATATCAGTTTTCGGTGTTGATTGATAAAATTGATGCAATTAGTATTTAACTTTTAAATATATTTTGTTTCCAATTACTGCGTACCCAATTATAGTTTAACTCCTTTTCCGATTTCAACCTTTATTCTTTTTTTAAATTAAACTAATATTTATTTCGGTTTTGACCTTAGAACATCTTTTATCGATATCGAGAAGCAAGTAGTTCCGAAGAAAAGTTTTATTCGAAAATTCATCCGTCCTGTCCGACTGAGTCTTTCTTAACTTTATAAAGTACTATACAAAGAAGCTCGAAGAAATGTGTCTATAAGAATGAGGAGAAACTCGAACAGGACGGGAATGAAGAGAAAAGCTAAGCTATACCAAACCATAAGACGGAATGAGAAGTTCTTGAAAAAGCAAAAACTTACCAACTGCTGACACGGTAAGACCCAATCAATTTCTCAGTTGGGAACTGGATAAAAAAAAGCCCCCCAGAGCGCCTTACAGGTCAAATGCTTCCGCACCGCCAGATAGAGCATCCTTTAATTTCTTAGAGCACCAGCTGCAGCATTTGCAGAAATCTAACGCCCCGGAGGCTCCTCGTAATTATTCCATTACCCACTTTCCTCTTTTTGGAGTCATCTCGCAGAAAAGGGGCCCAATCTTCCTGCTGCCGGCGCACCAGTCGGAACTAGTAGGAGAAGACAACAAGACTATCACGCAACAGAACCCCGAGATATTTCAGAAAGTTTCCTCCCGGAAAAAGAATAGCGCTTGGCAAGTAGTTTTCACTGGAAAAAATCACGACCCATTAATAAAATGCTTACTATTTTACATGGGCGCCAGTTGCAACCGATTAACTTTGTCGGGGAAAGTTTCAGTGCGATTCCACTCGCATCACTTCACTTCTGGCGGAGTGTGGAGCCCCACTCCGGGGCGCCGCGGGGGCGGAGGCCCCAGCAGCAGTTTTGTAGCGCACTACACATAGTGCCATCGAACAAGAAACCTGAGATGCCCGGGAGTCGATGGGACTTTGGGGCCCTGGCGCTCGCTGTCTCCCCCGACAGTTAGCACCTAGCTCTGGAGCCGGTGGCTGGAATTATTTAAGTGCGGTTTGTTTCAAAGACAATTTAAAGTTTTACACCCGCCGACGCCGCAGCTTCCAGTAGCTAGCAGTTAGCCTCTTCTGGTGCCGGAGGTGGCCACCAGACACGAGTTTTCTTGCCTTGTTAATGAGAAAAACGAAATTAGTCTGATTAAAGTACCTCGGGGAGATAATAAAAGTTGCGCCCGCCGCCGACACTAGCGCCTCTGTTGACGACGAACCGCTTTACAAGAGCCCTCCTCCCCTGTCTCGGTTCCCGTGGAAGGGTATTGGCATAAATTATGCAGGTGAATTAGAATTGAAACGAATTGAATTTTACCTTGGCACGACTTCACCTCGCTCTCGCATCTTGAATAATTGATCCTTCCATTACACGGCGAAGAGCCGTAATAAATATCTAATTTGGTTACTTGGTTACTTCTCCACACACATCCCCCCCTCGCCGGCCGTCGCAGATCCGGAGTGGCCCCACCCACCCGCATTCGGCCCCACCCGCCAACATTTGGAGCCCTAACTCGGTCGGGTTGCGTTTCTTTCCCTGACGGGCTAGATCCTGGTTATCGCTTAACGACCCCCGCCCATGGCTATTCCCGGACTCGACATTCAGATCTTACACTTATTTTTTCTTGGTCCATAAAACCAGCTCGCGTATACTACCCATCCCTACTCCATCCACGCGTATTCCCTCCAATCCCCACTTAACCGATCCTAAAACCGCTGTCTACGATAAGTTAGGACCCGCCAAATAATTTTCCAATAAGCAAGTAATTTACAAAACGACGAACCTAATTTCCTTGGGCCGTGCCAGCCGTGCCTTATATTAGACGATGGGGCTTTTTTCCCGACCATTCCCGGGGTATCCCGGCGCTCCCGGATGTACTCCAACAACTCCCGAAATGTGCAAAGTAAGGCGTTTTTTTTTTATTTTATTTTAAAGACACTCAAAACCGGCGGCGGCGAAGGGAAGAAAAAACTGCTGAGACAGTAAAATGCGAAAATTCTGAGAAGTTCTTGCAGCGCAGGGAGTGTACTTTCTTTTCTCCTGTAGGAAGCCACCGCGCGCGTCACCCTCCCGGTTTTAGGATTTGGAGAGCGGAAAAGTTCTGTTCCCTTATTTCCTTGTTGCAAAAATTATAAGAAAAAATGAGGAAAAGGTGTCTTATCAGGGACTTCTTTTTAAACTTGTAGCGGTTCAAGAAAAGTTATACACCTCAAAAGTTGCCGGGTTAAGAGGATGCGGTCGTAGCAGTTGGGTAAGCAATTCTTTTATTTATCAATTTTAAGATTTAAAGTTTATGTGTAAGCCGTTCTGGTTACTTATTCGAGACATCTTAATCATCTTGTTTTAAAAGTTTTCAATAACTTTTACAGCACTGTTCGGAAATTAATATTACTTGCTTTAATTAATTAATGCTTTTAGACTTTAGCTGATAAAAGCCGAAAGTAAGTTATCAATCATTTAGGCTTCAATTTCGACCGACAAAAATTTAAAGGTTTCTTGACTTAAACTTAGAAAAGGGAACATTTAAAACTTATTTATTTATTTTTTGTATGTTAGCCTATTTGTTGGTCAATTGTAAACCAATTTTAATGATTATTATTTTAATGAATAAGCTATTTCTCTGTCTCATTTCTGCAGAGCCATTAGACGACCTACCCATACTAAGTACAAACAAGCTACGGTAAACATTGAAAAATGAAGTATCTTTTACAAAAAACTAAAAACTAACTATAAAAGTTTGCCACGGGGCCTTGGCTGGTACCAGCTCATAATATAATTTATGAGATATTGTAAATATTTGAGTATCAATAATTTTTATTGTCTTTTAATGCTATTTTCCTTATAGTGATAAAACAATATAACCTTTAACTTTTTAGTTTAATTTTTATATACAGGCAAAGTTTTGAAGTCAGTTTTCAGTTTTTGCAAAAAATATTTCCTTCCTTCGAATAGGTATAGGTTATAAAGAAATTTTACTATATAAAAATGAATAGTCCAACAGATATAAAATTTTTTAAAAGTCTACTGCTGTAAATGTTCAGAGCTTTTGATTTCAGATCATGATATAAGAAAGATTGATTCGAAGAATATTTTCTTAATGATACAGCAATAAAGTAAGAACGTCACTTCAAAATTTAAACGATTATTTTTGTCTAACCATGGCGATAAAAAACACTTTTAGTGAAAAATCTTCAAATTTTTTTACTTTTTTTAAAGTTTATAATTCATTGTGAATTCCTACATTACATATCAAAGAAGTGTAAATTATTTCTCATCCTTTTTGGTTTTTTTGGTTGAGTTTTGAATAATCTTCGCTCTATAATGAACATTTTGAAAATAATGAAATTAACTCATCTGCCGCTATAATATGTTTAAAAACCCCTTTTCAACTTTGTTTAGAAGTACTTGAATTGTTTATGTAGGATAGGAACTTAGTTGTATCAAATTCGGTTTCGTTTTTTTGAAGTCTCCATAGCAATGTCATGAAAATTAGATTCTACTGAACTTTAGACTTCAGGTTCAAGCCCTTCGGCTGGGCACTGTTAACCCTTTCCAGAACGACTAAAGTGTCGGGCGGACTATCAAAAAACCTGGATCGATAGTCGGACAACAATGGACTGGCTAGTCTCAACGCCCCGAGGCAATTTGGGCGTTTTCTCCTTCCCTCCCCCCCATCGCATTCAATTACTACGTTTGCGGTACAATGGTCCTTCCGAAAATTATACTTTTTCACTTCGGCACTTTTAATAAAACAAGAATTGTGCAAATGAAAAATCGCAAAGTCGCACAGCTCACAGGATCGGGAGGGAGCTGCGAGTGTATAACAAAAAGAGTGGCCCTGTGCACCTGATACCAGGTGAGGGCCAGGCTAGGTAAATTTTTGAAGCCGCAATTTCCCCGGGGCTAATTTGGAACAAGATACGAAATAAAACCAAACCAAAAATATAAAAAAAGAGAGATTATGGGAAAGTTGTGTTGGCAATTTAACAAGAAAACAACAAAAACACCCGCCGGAGCCAGTAACAAGGGCATGCAGAGCACTTGCAAACATGAAACATTTGCATGGGGGCTCCGAGGCAACGAGGCATCCATCATCCTCCTCCCCCGGCGGAGTTGCGGAGCACCTCTTCCTTGCACCACTCACCAGACACGAAGAGCTAGTTCAGGGAGCCGCCGGGAGAGGGCGGGCACGGCAGGGCAAGAGCCTGTCGCTGTCGTCTCCGTGCGTAGCGTAGTCATCGGGTGCAGAACAATCCCAAAGTGCTCCCAAAAGGTTTTCCCTTTTTTTTACTTTATTACCGCACAATGGCCGCGCGCTCCCGGGGTCGGGCTCCAGCTCCACGTATTATCCCGATCCCTTTTCAATTATTGTCTTAAACGCTTTTATTATTTATCATTTTCCAGTTCTTTTATCAGAGCACTGGAATCGGCCATTGTTCACTTTGCGCTCCTCCAGAGGGGGCGCGTGGCGTGCGGTGGTGCGGTAATGCGGTGGTGTGTATGATGGAGCGCGCCCCAAACAATGGGAAAGACGTCGAGAGTCCCGGGCCCGAACCCTAGACCCAGGTCCTTGAGTGACGGCACGGATGGGTTATGAAATCTCCTGTGCCAGACAATGCCGGTGAATGCAAGCGTGTAGAAATCAAAGATGCCTCCATTCGAACGCAGCCCGTGATATGAAAGGAGTTGTCAAGTACACGATTTTTCCTTAAATCCCTGGTGGCAAATAAAATCCATTAAGCATGCAGAGTGCGGTGCGGAGCCCGACCGACCGCCAAACCGAAACATGAGCACTCATAAAGCCCCGCAGCCCGGATTATCCGAACCCCTACCCCCTCAGAAGGGTGTTCCTCAATGGCAGCGAGATGATATCCTGGAAAGTACTTAACCTCTATTGTTTCAAGATTATAATGCCTGTGCATTGGGGCGGTGGGGAAGAGAGTTCTGGTCCCCGGGCTCGCCGCCATATCCCACAAAATTGAGGCGGCATTTGATCCGATCCGATTCGCGGCGCGAAATTTCAAGCGTTTTACGTCCCACCACCCACAGGAAGCCTTATGCTAATAGACCTCTATTCAGGCCACCGCATTAAGGTCTGGGCCCTCGAGTGTGTGAAGTTCCCGGAATGTGAGCCCTGCAATTTATATGCTATTGTCCAATTTTTGCTGAGCAATGTTCGAAAGGGGGTCTTATGTCGCCCTCCATTCAAAATAACCACCATTGGGGCTTCTCTGTACTCACATCAGAAAATCTGGGCTGACTCGAGACATTGGGGTATGTTATAGCCCCACGTTTCCCGGAATAGAATGCTTCGACAATTTTTATTTTATTTTATTTTTATTCCATCCAAAAAGGGGGCGCTTAAATGGCTTCTTGGGGCGCGATCTACTCTATGACTGTTCCACCCTCCGCCCATTAGCGGCTGGAAACACTATTCCGCTCTTCTCGAGCTATCACTCGAGCACTTGCTTCATTATTTACACTAAGAGGCACCAGCAGAGGGTTGCCCCAATTACTTTTTCCGCAAAATTCATATGCTCATGGGGCACACCAGCGTCGCGGAAGAGCGGTATGAGTGGCGGGACTTCAGCCGTCCCTCTCGGTATTAAATTTCATAAGGTGGCAGGGATTCGTCGTGGTTAACTACCTGGCGGCATTGGAAACTTCCATTAGAGGTGGCACTGTGGGGCTCACACAGTCTGAAAAGTTCTTACGACCAAACCGACCAAAGGGGGTAGATGGCGCTATAGTTGTATATAGTAGTTCCGCTCGAGAGCAGCGTCCTCCCCAATCTACTTAGTCGATATTTCAATTCCTGCAGTCGGGGCTGCTACTCCTGTCGTATTTGGTTTCCGTACAAGGATCTCTCATTAAACAAACAGAACCAGAGCTTTTATGGGCCTTTGGTGTGGTTTCATGTAAATGTGCTCCTCCGGAGCGGTTAATACGGGGGAAAAACCTCAAATCTCGCTCCTTTGTATCGATCCGCCTACCAGCTCCACAATGGAAGTACGGCACGTCTCGGGCACATCACCGAGCAGGTTGGCCTTCTTCACCTCACACCTCCTCATCTCGGAGCGGCAGAACTCACTGTTCCTCTGATCGACACACAGCCAGCGCTCGGGACGGGCGGGCGGATGGGGGTGGCTCCCCGATGACACAAGAACTTGCGTAAAGTCGCCATCCCTGGCACTGGAATATAGAGCTCCACTTTCCCATCCTCCGAACCCACAAACTCCCCCGCCCCCGCTCGAGAGCCAGGAAACAGCAAATTAAAGGACAACTGTTGATTTATCAAACGTGGAGTCGAACTCCACGTCTAGAGGTGATGCCGCCGCCACCGCTGCCGCCGTACTTCTGGCTGTGCGGCTCCTCATTTCCACCCCCCGGCCCTCCTTTCTGTGTTCGCATTAATTAAATTATCCAGGCAAAGATGGTCCCCAGCGAGCGGCGAAGCTTTTAACGAGCCCCTGACACAATTAACAGTAATATCAAAGGATCTCCTCTCCTGCCATTGGCCACCGCCACCTCATTCACCGCTACCCGCCCCCTCTATTCTGAATTAAATGATTACGTCCATTCTCCGTCGAACTGGACCGGGCTACCTTCGGTGCCGGCGAGAGGGCGTTGCTGCTGCTGCTTTGTGAGAACATAACGGTAACAACACCGGCGGTAGAAATGGCGACATAATCTTGCTCGGGAAATTTTTTCGTATTGAGTTTTTCCTCTTACTACCCGGATTTCCTGCGGGAGGTAAAGGCTGTTGGGTGAACCCGGCTAGGGAACCCAGTTCAAGAGACCTCCAGCAGTATATCCCTCAAGCGGGAAATGGCAGGGGCAGCAACAAATAGGAAATAGCAAAACACTGGCCCCCTACTTATCCCCCCATTCCTCCTTCATCCTTTCGATCCTTCTCTTGAGCCACCAGAAGGCTGAAAATCATCATCTTGATTCAGTCCCGTCCTGTGCTGGGGCTGCGCCCGAGATTATCGTCACAGCGGGTCTTACGATTTGTAACTGAAATGTCGGGGACGACGGATGCCTTCCTTATTTCATGGGTTTCTTCTTTGCTGCTGCAGCACGGGCCAAAAATTCCCGCTCCCGTCCCGCTTCCTTTGGGACAGCTACACCGCCGCCGTCGAATTCTGTTCCCGTTGAGGATTTCTCCGATTTCATGCTGGGCTTAGATTGAGGGACGTCTGATTCCTCGGTTCGATTTTCCTTGCCATGCAAGTGACAGTTGTGGGTTCCCACTGCGGTTTTCCTGGATTTGCCTTCGCCTTTGCGGGATAACCAAAGTTTTCCGCTTCACTTTTCTCAACCTTACTTCTTTATTTTTTTTCTTTTTTAATTGATACTATTTTTAGACGAATGTGCAGGAACAGCATATTGCAACGATTTTACGGGGAGGACCATAGGGACAAGGGTAGGAGCGTGTACCCTAAAGAACGAAGACTAATCCCCTATTTGGAAATAACGGGAATATTGCTGACAGAGCGATCAAAGCACGGAATCATGGACATAAGTTACAGGGATGAGGTGGCTGAATAAAAACGAATCGAAATGGGTCACTTCACAGCAGTTTAAGAAGCAGTTTTTTTATTGAAAATCCCATTTCCCTTTAAGAAGAAGATTTCTTCCTTGACACTATAAATCTTCTATTTGCGAAATCGGCAAAATTAGGTGCAGTTAGAACTGTCTGTCGACGATCAATGACAGAATTTGCTAGGAAATTAAACATAAACGAAGAATTTATAGCCGACTTAGAAAAGTCAAGTGAGTACCAATGTTAGTAAAATATGCTTAGGAATAAAAGCTGGACACTAATCTGAAAGAACTATGTATAAAAATGGGTAGATCACTAATTCATAAATTCAATGCAAATACAAATTGGCTTGTAATGAGTAACTAATAATAACAATAAATAGGAAAATTAAGATGTTTAATTAATTATCGATCGTGTGAATTTCATAATGAATACAAATTTACATTCAACATTTTTCTTGTAGAAAATTCGAAGTGAACTCAAAGATAATATAAATATGGCTATATTTTCGATGGTGAAATGTAATTATTGAATGTTTAAGTCCATAAGACTATAAGAAATATATTTGGTTAGAGACTTACATATAAAGTGATGAATTGTAAAAATTAACAAAGTGTGGAATTTTCACTGAAATTGCTAATTATGAGTATATACGTATCTAAGGACGAAGATTTAAAATACATATGCTTACGAAAGTAATCTATCTATTTTGAAACTTGGAATATTGATGAAAAGCAGTGATTTTTATTTAAGTATGTGGTAGATGTTAACGAAAATCGTTCGATTTTTCACTGATCATAATTTAAAAATGTTTTATAGCGATAATTTATCTCCTATCCCCACTGGTGTTTTCAACGGAATTTTAGATTAACATACTTAATTATCAATCAATACTCTAAATCCAAGTACCAAAGTCTTATTATTTTTGTTTGCTTTTAATTTTATGCCGGAGGCGATATTTTAATAAACACCATACGATTGTGCTAAAATTACTGGGTGTTTAATAAACTGTTTTACGCAACACCGCATAAGTTGTATTAGAAAGATAAGTCCGGCGAGGCTTAAAATAAATCCATTTTGTGCACGTTGCAGAGTTTCCTCTCCGATTCAACAAAGTTGCGGCTTCCTCTAGTTAATCCTAATCAAGCGGCAGTTGGCGATGCGACGATGAGCAGCTTCTTTATCAGAGCCAAGACATTTTACGCAATCACCCGACAAATTTTCGTTAAAAAAACGGAAAAAGATCTGCATAATGTTCCCTTCAGAGGCTGGCCGCCTTCGTCGACTGATTGCAGAAATCAGAAAGCAACCCCTTTCCACGGGTCACCGCGAAGACCCCATCGGCATCACCAGTTCGCGCCCAGACGGCAGAATAATCCGTCAAGAATTAGAACCACCGCCGGCGTTCGTCCGTTCGCCCGGCTCTATCAATTTGATCGCCCCGAGCGAGTGGGCCCCACAGTCGTTAAATGCATTGACCCGCACGTCCAGCCCTAGCGCTCCGCTAGACTTGGAACTACATCACATCGCGCGCCCCGCGAAAACATGAAGCAGAAAAAATAAAAAGTGAAAATTACCCCGCGATGATGACCTCAGTTAACTCCGGACTCCGGCGGGAGGTTTACAAATTAAAAGCGCGGTCGGCCGGCAGCTGGACCGGACAAACCGCGCTCGCTCGGACAGGCCGATTCGGTCCGCCGCAATAAATATTAATTGGGCCCGAACACGAATCCGGGGCCGCGCGGTCGCGGGCGTGTTGTGTAAACACTTCATTATGGGTCGGGGGCGGGAGGTGCGACTATCTAGAATCTAGACTCCACATCTAGCTGCACCGCGGATGCTGCGGGCGCTGGGTCCAGAAGGCGCAGTTTACGGGTGCCGGGATGCGCCCCACGATCCGTCCCACCGGACCCCGCGGGAATCCAGCGTCCCGGCGGCGCGGCTGACCTCCAGTTCGGGAAAAGAGGTCGATTCGATAATTCCGCGGTGCGCGTGCCCACTCCGGAGCCTGGAAGGCGTGAGATGTCTTGCGTCTTGCGCTGGAGGATTGATTGGCTCCGGGATTACGTCTTTTGTAGTCGCATTAACGCCGCGCCGCTCCGAGCATGAGGCTCTTTACTGCAAATTGGCAGAATCACTTTAAATCAGGCAGGCAAGCAGTCCCCAGGGAGCCCCCGGGAGCCCCGTGCACAGTTTGGCTGTGTTCCAGTCAATTTTTCGTCTGCAGGGCGCGCAAATCAAATTATTTACCATTCGAGGACAATGGCAGCAGACACGCCGCCTGAATAACTAATCGAGGCCGAAGCCACCTGGTCTGGCACCACCGTCGCGGCGGTGGGACATCGCATCGCGTCGTCAGATGCTATCAATTCTCCAACGCAGCAACAGAAAATAAGTTTATCTTGCTCAATCTGGCGGAGGTGATGGTGCACCCAGCCATTAATATTTATTTCTTTCATAGTCAAATGTCGTTTTCTTCTCCCAAAAGTGAACCGCTTTCACTCTGTCTGCACAGAAAAGAAAGGATTACAAGGCTGTGCAGCGCTAAATATGACGTTCTGGAAAATATGCTTTGATTTTCAGTCACATTTTTTGTATCACTGAGAAATGAAAAACATTTTCTTTAGTTATCATAATTGCATGTTATGAAGTAGAAGTAGAAGTAGAAGTAGAATAAAAAAGCTCCTAAGATAATCAGTCTAGGTTGGTTTCGATTGATGTGGGTAGTTACTGGAAGACACGTTTAAGCTGTTAACGCGTTGCGTTACCAACTGGCTTATTGAATCAATCTAGTTTTAAATAAAATAAGTTATATAGAACTCATGGAAAGAAAGAAATTATGTAAACATCATAAACTTATTAATTATCTAATGTAATGGTTTTAAATTATATGTATAAGTGTAACAGTCTCAAATTAACGGGATGAAATATCACTTTCTAAAAACAACTGGATTTTAGGCAAAAATAAATCATTTTATGATATTGCAAATATTATTTTATTTTTAAATACTTGTTTAAAGAGCTCTATTATTGTGGGTCAATCTTTTGCTCAAACCGTATTAACTAGTAGCTATAGTTTGCAGTTTGGTTAAAATGACTGCATAGCTACCTTTTCGAAATATTTTTTTGTTTGTAAGCTTTCCCTATGTTGTTTTGGATGTGTTAGTTAAAAATCATGGTTTTTTACACTTTTACACTCAGAAGTTTTTCAATTTAATTTACATGTACATACATAAATAGCTACATATGTATGTGCATGATACCAAATATGTTTTTTTTGAAAATGGTATACATAAGACCACTTTTTTAACGTAATGTCTCTAATTAAATCCTATCGTGCGCATACATGTCAATTTCTCAAAAATTGGAGTTACATAAACCACTTTCAAAAAGACCGCCCTTTATTTTAAATTCCAGCATACTTTATTATTAACTTAATCACAACTTTCACATTAATTCTAACAATTGCGTCTGTTGACGTAATTAGTTTTTATAGTGGCTTATATCACATCTAATCCAAGAAAAGATGAAACTTTGAGGACAATGGAAGTAGACACACCGTCTGAATAAGTAATGGCAGCCACCTGGCACATCACATCCCCAGATACTTTCGGTTTCGCGGCGGAGCACCGCAGCACCACCCAAAAAGGAGCTTCTTCGCCGCTCAATCTGGCGGAGGTGGTGGTGCAGTGCATCTATAATTCGTGTAGAATGTGACAGATGCACACCGCACCCCCTCCCGGCACCACGTGTAATTACCGAGGCGAGATCTCATAACCAGGAGATACCCGGCTAGAGAAAACCCCATTCGGGTCGTAGATGCTCCTCCGTCATCGTTATCGCAGTCGTCGTCTGGGACCGAATCGGGTCCCTAATTAGAAAATCTCATGAATCCCTAATGCGGTGATTAACCAGGCCTTAAATAATTTATTCATTTGCAGCCCATTTATCTCTTTCTGGCGCTCGGTGACCTTGTGACAAGTGGCGTGCCCTCACCTTTCTGTGTGTCGGGGCCCCAGAGCTCGGGGCCGCTCGCTCGGCCTCGAACCTTAAGACGGGCGGCAAACAATGGCGTGCGCCCGCTTCTTTCATTGCTCCAGGGCTGGCAAATGAACAACAGTCAGGTTAAGGCAAACGTCTCCCAGCGAAATAAAGAAAAAAATAATAATAAAAAACGGAAACAAGATTGCCTGACAGCCCAACAAAAGGACGCAACTACCCCCGCATATCTCAGGTTGAGGAAAAGGTGCAGAAAGCACCTCTCCGATGATGATGATGAGGAGGACAATGTCGCTCCTGTCGACGAAAACGACGACAAAAATAACCAGAGCAGAAAACAGAGCCAATCTTATATATGTCAAGTTCTTTGCTGAAATTTTAATTCGTAACGCCCGGCAGCCAGAGCGGTAGACAAGAGTCAAGCAGACACCGAGGCTGTCCAGGTCCGAAAACGAATTTTATTCGGTGAAGGTGAATTCGCCGTTAGTACGCTTAGCCCTCTGGCGGCCGAATTGCAGGCGAAGATATGGGGAGGCAGAATAAGGTGATCCCATGAAAAAGTAATCAGCCATTTCCTCCTCCACTCCACCACTCCTTTTCTCTCTTTGGGATGGACGCGCGGTAAACAATTCATGCCTTTTCTCTCAATTATTAATTAATGCACGCCTCTGTCGTGTGCTCAATTGTTAAGTGAGGAGAGGTCAACCCGTGGAGGTGATCGCCCTACTTCACCACCATTTCGGGGGAAGGAAATAGGGGTGCTTTACAGTACCGGACAGGACCCTCTCCCGAAAGACCCCCCTTCTGAGCAGCAGACTGGCCACCATTCGACTCTGGATGAAAATTTTATCTCTACTGTATCCAATGAGTACACAACACATGCATAGTTTGTTACATATGTACTGGCAGTGCCCTAACTCCTCGTCAGAGTAACATATGGATCGATATTCCCTACCCTTGGCACAGCCCCCACCTACCACCCCCAATGCTCCGTCGAGCACTCCTGCCTGCCAAAAGCAAATATGTATACAAAGTTACACGCCGGTGGACGGACGGGAGTGGGGGGCCAGCTAGCTGTCAGGCAAGCGGGTGGACGGAGGGGATATCGGGGAGAAGCATAGCGCCGGGCGCGGTGTAACTTACGAAAGGTATAACGGTAAGAGAGGGAGCTTTCAATGAAGTAGATGTGCGCTTGTGAGTATGCTGCACAGTTCGAACTATATGTACAGTGGAGGATGACGACGACGACTACGAAAACCAGGCATAATGTGGAGTTGTTGTACGCCCCCACACATAGAGGGCCCCCCTGTACGTATAGTACATACCAAACCACCCTGCAGCAGGCACACAAGGCACTATAGGCGGCAGGCAACAGCAGTCCCTCTCTCTGCCCTCACGGTCAACCCACCCACACTGCCGGCGGATGGATGAACTGTAAGTGGGTGGCCCTCTGGGGGGTGGGTCGAAAGTTTTTCGGTATGTTCTGAATATGATGGAGCAAAATGCCATAGCAGCCAGCAGAAGCAGCAGCAGGCAGGCAGCTGGAGCACCAGCGGTGTCGGACCGAAGGGGGACGTGGAAGAAAGGTAAATCGGCCGTAAAGGTGAATTTCTCTTTCTTTAGCGGCAGTGGAACGGAGAAAATTTTTCTGTTTTCAATTTTTGGTTCAGTTGTTTCTTTTCCCCGCTTCGTCCTTTCGTTCCTCGCCCTTTCTTGCCGCACCGAAATCATGCCCAAACCCTGGAAGGCCGGCCGACTCGTCCTGCCACAGCATGCCATAGAGCCTGGCCCTACCTTGCCAGCCTGTCTGCCATGCCATGCCAGGCCGGCGGCGGCGGCCACCTGAAGTGGTATCTCCACGGTGAATGCGAACCGAGAAGAGAAAATTCGAGATTTTCGGGATAATTGAATTCTCTGCCATTTTTGTATTCAGAGTCACTTGGTGTGCGCCTTTTTGCAAGATGAAATATCGCAAAAAGATGTTGCGCCCCTTTCCATAAAATCGTGCCGCTTTCTCTCTTCGTTCCGTCCATCAACTCCCGTATGCTTTCCTTCACTTCCCCCCACCCTCAAGCAACAACAAAAACGGTAATTTTTGCCCTTTGATATGCAAAGCTGTCGTCGCGACCATTGTAGTCAGCAGCAGTACCGTTATGATGATGATGATGGCGATGATGATGATGATGATGCAGACCTTCGCGGGGTAATAATTATAGTGCCGGTGACCGGCTAGACCACCGTAACACCGTGTAACGGGGACGTGGCTTATCTCGCTGAACCGAAAGTTTAATTTACGGTATATGGGGGCATAAAACAAGGGAAATGGCGTTGGAGGGGTGATGAGACAACAACGACATCAACAACAGCCAGCGTTATCGACTACCGAAATCCGGATGCATGCAACGCCATCTACCGGCCTGACTAATTGAACAGACATCACAGTTATCCTAGACTGTCATAAAAGTCATTTATAGGGTCGTAGGTTGAGATAGGGTTATTTAACTCTACTCATCTACATCCCCATCCAGTCGACTAACGGAAAACACATGTTGAGGACCCCTTAGAAGGCGACGACGATGCTGCTGCCATCATGCTGCTGCAGCTTGTAACTGCTAAGCTGGCAAACAGCTCGTAACCGAAGTCATAGCAGTCGCCTTCTTCGCCGATGGTGCTGCCGCCTTCGTCGTTGTTGTGTCGTCATGTCGTGTATATTCCAAGTAAAATGAGTAGGGCGGAAAGGCGATATGATGTAGGGGGTGGATAAAAAGCTTGTACCAGCGCTCCCGCAAACGACTGACGATATTAACCTCAAAAAAGTACTTTTGTGTGTTGTATACGGCGGCAGTTATCATCCCCAAAACGGAAAACGTTACGTAAATTTTCCCACCGCTTTTCCCAGATATGGTCCTGGGCTATACCCGGTCCTGTTGGCTCCCCTGCGGGCCCCACCAGAAAACGTTGGCAACTTGTACACATTCCCAAAACGAACGAACGAACGACCGACCAAGGACTCCCTCGGCTGGATTCGTTCGTTTATTCGTTTCAGGCTCTCTGGCATACGACGACCATACCCCGGAATGGAGGGGGCGGACCCCCGGGGTAAGTACAGGGTGGGCATGGGATAGTGTGGCACGTTGAAATGGGATAGGATGGCTGGAACAACTGCTTCTGGGGTCATATAAACTTGTTGCAAGATGATCCCGCACAAAAATTTTTATCTCCTGTTGGATAAAATGTTTCCTCCTCCGGCTTCCCCCACCTCACACCTGCCTCCCTAGGGCAGAAGGGACCATTTGGGCCTGGTAGTACTGCCAATGCCTTTTTGTATATGAGTGTGGGTGTGTATGTTTGTATGTGTTGTTTTTTTATTCCTGTTGCGGCGTTGACACTTGCTCGACATGCTCTTTTGTGAGGCCCCATGTAGTCAGAGGCAGGTATCTTCCTCGGAGTGAAACCGGCTGCTCAGCTGCGGATGCAGACCGCCAGCCATTTAACAAGCATCGCCAGTCATCCAACAGCCGCAGCCACCTCCTTTCCCCTCCTCTACCGCCGCTACTGCAGCCATTCATCCATCCATTCCTCTACCAAAAAGTGGAAAAATAAAAAAAAGGAAAAATGTTTCAATCTCGCAAAAGGCGCTCTTTTGAGTCTCGCGACTTTTATGTTGCGCTTTTCGCCATATTTTCCGCGGGGGAGGAGGCTAGGGTCCACCAATGTCCTATACTAACTTCGACTAGCAGCCGCGGCGTGATGATAATGGTGACGACGATGCTGGGGGTTGGTAGCTTCGGTAGCGATAAGGAGCGCATTTTTTCACGGTAAAAAATATAATATAAAAATCCCTGAATGAGCTCTCCGCGGCTCCCTTTATACCACCTCATGGCCACCGTTAGTTCACGGGATCTTGATGTTGTTAACTTTGAAATTTTTTAATTCCATGTTGCAAGGTGGGGGTTTAGAGGTCTGAGCGTTGGTATGGACTGCCGGCAGTCCTATAAATTAATAATAACCTTCAGGTGCCACAAAAAGAACAAGACGACGCGAAGAGAGCGCGTTATTTGGAAGGTTTGTGTTTTTGGCAGGGCTATTTCATTTATAATATATCGTTGATGTTGTAAGCGCCCTCTAGCGGATGGGGCCGCGCTGCAAGGACGAGTAGTGGGAGAGAGGAGAAAGAGGAGACAGCATTAAACTGCTGTTTCTCGTATATTAAAGTGAGAACCGTAACGGTACTACTGCGCTACTGTTTGAAGGGCGGTTGGGGGTTGAAATTTACATTTCAAAGTGCTCCTACAAGTCAGGAAATATATGTATGTCTTTTGAGCGCAAAGAGGAGAGGGAGGAAGAAAGTAAGAAACAGAAGTGGGGTGGGGGTAGAGAGGGCTTTTTATTCCAATGCGATGTTCGAGGGCGTGAATAACTTCTTATCTTTCTGCCTTTATTTTTTCTGTGAATTGTTTTAGCTGTTTCAACGCCCGCAATTCTCGCTTTAATGATTTAAAGGCGTGGATACACTAGCTGCCTGGGATACCGGGAAACCCAAGCCAAACTCTCCTGATAACAGAGAGTATTTCCCGTTAGGAATGAGTGCTCACATTTTACACTCCTTGGGATGGGCTCACTTAAGCTCTAGAGATGAATCAAAGGAGTTTTAGGGAGGACTGGGAATAGGGAACGACTTTACATTACATTCCGCAGAGGTATAGCAATGCAAAGGCAATTTTTTCCCCACCCATCCTTCCCTCCATTCACCCTAATTTTGACTCCCCCAAAATCCTTTCGCCTTTTATACTCGGTGTTCTGATCATTTAACTTCAGTCATTCGCACTAATCAAGTGCCCTTCTAGGCCCTTCAATTTCCTTTTTTTTAGAAGAAAAAAAGACACACACGTGCACTGTAATAAGAGCGGACGTTCACTCCCCGCAGTAAAGAGGGATAAAAAAAGAAAACCTCAATTTTCTTCGAATTTTTATCACTCAGGCGATAAGGCAAATTGGCCACATCATTAGTTCGCACCCTTTAGAGGAAAAAATAAAGGAAAGGCAAAGTAGCACGGAGGAGGCGACAATTCAGCAGCGCCCTTGAAACGCAACAAAAAAAGAGGAAAATACAAGAAAAATTAACACCGACAGCATCTGTACCACCTCCGAGCCATACTCAGGTCTTAGAGCGCCAGAGGAGTCGTACTACTTGACTTATATGTTTTTGCTGGCATGGGGTACCTACCACTAAAGCCCTAGCTCCTGGTGCTGCTGAGGACCATAGTAAACGGCATGGCATCCCGCACGACCTTACACACAATCGGGGTCGAGCCGCCGCATTATCTTAAAATTGCCCACGAAGGAACAGATGTTGGGCATAAGGACTGCACTTTATTGTCGGGCCACAGGGCGCAAAAAAAATAAAAATATATATGTATACTATAGAGAAAACAAAAAAATGGGGCTCCGTTGCCTTCCGGCGGCGGCAGCAAGTATTAATTCCGGACATATTCTTTTGGGGGAAATCCAATTCGCCCCTTTTGATGTTTTGTTGAATTGACCCGAGGCCAACAGCATCAGGCAGCAACAACAGCCGGAGCCTCGGATGGCACCGGGACGGGACGGAACCCGGCCAGCTAAAGGGCCTCTTTGGTGCGTGGGAGATTTCCCCTCCGGGGCAGGCTGACTGCTGACTGACGACTGACTAGCCCTAGCTGTTGACTTTTTAACACAGACAGAATTGAATGGTGTTGTTACTTTTTGGGGGTGGAATTGGCAGCTTGATGGGCACCCTGAATCCTGATTGGGCTAGGGGGGCAAACCAGCAGAGATACACCCGGAGCCGGACTTATTGCTTTCTGCCGGATTGTGGGTTTCATCGATTCGAAAGAGGCCTTGAATTTTACCTTAGAAATAAAAGCAAAATGATTTTTTCCTCTCACGCTTCACGTTTTCGCCTAGCGAAGCACTGGCAATTCATATAAGATAGAAGATGTAAGATAGACAGTTATAAGTTAGATGTAAGATAGTAGATATAAGATGAACTTATCAAGTGGATCTAGGTCTTGGAGGATGACAACTTTCATCTATACATACATATATATATATATATTGTTAACAGCTCAAATAGAAAATATGGAACCCCGGTTAGAACCATTTGAACTAGCATATTATAGGGGAAGTTTGAATATCTGTTGTTTTTCATCTCAGAAATTAACCAACAGTCTTAGAAATCTTTTTCAAAAGCAGACCTTGTCCGAGATTATACAGGCTATATATACATAAAACGACTAAAATGGCAAAAAGGTGCGCAGTACAGTATATAAATTAAAATGTTCAATGTTTAGAGCTTTTCACATTTTCTTTATTTAAAAATAGTATTATTTTCGACCCGAGAAACCAGGCCGATCTATCGATTTCCTAATAAATGATTTGGTTAAAATTCTACTTCAAATTTTACTATGTATGCAGTAAATTACAATTCTTTAGTAGAAATACCTACTTTGTTTAAAAAATTTAGTACAGTTTAGGGAATATTAATAATATTGATGCTGATAGTCTCATAGCGAGTTTATCAATGAATGTACATACATATGTATTTTAAAATTTGTTAAAATTTTAAATTTTTTGTATTTGTTTTTAATTTTTTTTTTCATTCTTTTTTTATTTGATTTTCTGAATAGAGAACCTTTTAAGAATATTCTGTGAAAATTGTAGGTGAATCGGAGCAAAACTCACGAAGTTACAGTCATTTAAGCAAATGTCTCATACATTTCAGCTTCGTTTTCATTAATTTTTGTGTCAAAACTATTGCTAAAATGCGTAAAAATGTGAAAAGATCTGATAGAAAATCATCTGGTTCGAAATTATAAACAGGGGCAAAAAGATGCTTTAGACATCATGGATGATAGTAACATCCTTTATGGACCTGGTATCAAAGATTCAGTATTCAAGATTAGTATTGAAAACTTTAAAGCGTTTTTCCCACCACTCACGTTTTCAAAGTCGGTGCCCCTCATAACTTCAAAACTACTGCACCGATCCTTTTGAAGTTTTTTTCTGTGCATAATTTACGAGTTAGCGCTGGAGAATTTTTTTTCCAAACTTGTTAATATTTTTTGTTTTTCCAATAATAAATTAACCGATTTTTCCTCGCAAAAATCCCGTTTTTCACTTCAAAGTCACTTCAAAACCGTCCCAACGTTACCTGGGGAAAGCGATTATCTAACGAAAAAATTTTGTTTTTGATTTCAGATGATCCATGAGGGCCAATGTAATACTACTTTTTTTCGAGGTGCTTCCGATTAATTGTTGCTATTGCCGTATTTTGTAATGTTTCTCCATGAAAATTTCACAGAATATTCTTCAAATAATATATTTTAATGTGCTATTAGCTTTAATAAATAGATTTTAACTGTGTCGTTAGAAAACATTCATAAAAATGTGCAATTTTTTGTACGAATTAACGTTATCCCCCCTTAAATGTATTTTAGATTCGTTACCGACATTTAATTTTTTTTAGGGCACCGTTACGCCCTTGTGAAATTGCTAATTTTAATAGTACTGATGCAAATCTCATTTAATGCATTCAAATTTTAAAAAAGAGTTAAAACTTGAACGCGACTTGGATATTTTTGACATCGTAATAAAGCTATTAAAGAAATCAGATAAATTTAGATTTCCTTCCGCACTTTTCGTCGAAATTCTAAATGCACTTGACTGTCACCGACTCGGACGTCCTTACCTATTCCTTTCGGAGCACCGCCATGCCCGAAAATGGAGTGTCCATGACGCAACCCAAACCCAATGATTTATGGGTCGTTCGACAGCGACATTTAATTGTTTCAGCGAATACCACCCGAAATAAAAAATAATTGATTTGAATCAATTTGCATAAAAAACAACGAAAACGGAAATTGACACGAGCTAGAGACACGAAAATCCGATTCAGAACCCCCGCCCCCCGCTCTCCCCAGCTCGGACGCAACGGCGAGCAGTGGCGGCGGCGGCGGCATTAACGCGCGCGGCGCGGCACATGAAAAGTTACGTTTCCTGAATTTCAGGCGGGAACGCTTATTGAATACAAAATTCGGATGACGGCGTAAATAATATCGGACGATTGCGGCGCGCATTCGGGCCATCTGGATGTAATTTACGATCGCTGATAAGAGCAACTTCCCAAAGTGCTTAAAGCGAACTGTGGGAAGTTTAATAATGGATCACGTTTAGTGTCAAATTTAGAATGGCCGTCGCCATTAAATCATATCCGTCTTTTTTGGGGCAGCGGTGAGGCATGCGTGCTGCTGCGCCAGGTCTTTTTAGGGGTCTTTTACGACACTGAAATCCGTGAGAGGAACATACAAAGATCAAAACCGACCCGATGGGTTAATTCCAAAGATATGCTCAAAAGAAGAATGGAAAGTCGTATTAGCTCCGATAAAGTTGTTATAACACTCTTAGCGCGTAAGCACCACATGTCCTTTTCCAATTCCTAGCTCATGACTCTAAAATACAAAGTTGACGTTGATACAACTTAATTTTGTTTAGATACCTATCTCGTTGGTTCTATAAAATTAAGAAATATCTAAGCATTTTACATTATCAACCCTAGCATACACAAAAATTTAGTGCGAGTAAAATGTACTATCTGATCTACCTAATTAACTACTGCACCGGGTTATCTCAACTCGAAAATGAGCAGGTGATTGACCAACCCTTGGTGTTTCAGCTTTACATTTCCCATGACACTATCACCGCTTGTATCAGAGGAGGTCAAGAGGGGCCACACAACAAAATCTAATGAATTAGAAATGTGGAACAATCGTACATTACATTTGTAAATGAATTATTTCCATTGAAATTACTTTACATTTGTTTCAATGAGTTTTATGATTTGTTTTTAGTACTAGGCAATATAAAGAGCTTATATAAACATTTTGCAGGCTTGTTACCCTCACGGATAAACTACTACCGAATTATACGTTGCATGACGTTACGAAGACTGTCATTAACGTATTTTATTTTCATAAAAAATTAAAAATTAATTTATTAGCAAAAATAGACTAACTACAACCGAATGTGCATGTTGACATCCATAAACAGTCTCAATTGATTGCCTTTATGAGTCATGCAACCTTGCGCATTTAATTCCCGCCTTCCTAAAAGGGTTGAGGACACAATTATCCTGTCATCATTAGTGTTTTCTACATAAAAGCATAGCAATTAGAAATCGCTTCGACAGAAATGGTTTATGAGTAATTATTGTCTCTGATCTACAAGAGTTGTTTAAGGAACGATTGGAAAATGTATATATATAATATGCATAACATATGTATATATGTAATATGTATATTATTACTACATATTAGAGATTCGATCAGCATAATAATAACATTAGCTTTAGCTTACAATTGAAATTTAACCTTAGCCTATGCGCATTATCCTTGTGAGTAACACATCTTACTGCATTTTTTAAGTATAATTTTTGACACTCACAGCGATTTCTCCACTACTTATGATCCCCTTGCTTTATTTAGAGATTCTGTTTTCTATTATATTCTCATACAAAATTTCTTGTTTTGTACCCTAAATGATCGTCTCAAATTTCACCCTAAACACTGATTAGAGTTTTATGTGACTAAAGTAGCCATAACAAATCAAGGGGTGCTATGTGAAACCAAAAGTGTGGCTTCTTCTAAAAAGATAGGTGAGTCACTAATCCCTACACACGACAATGATTTGCATCTTTCACCCTTCATATATGTATACGTAATAATTCTTTTCTTCAATTTGAAATTAAAAACCCTTTATATAGGGTCCTAAATACTATACAAATTTATGGTTAATGATAAGCAGTTTAGTATATTAATTTGGGTTTTCAAAGTAAGTATACGGAGAAGAATTATATTGGTGATTGAGGGTGATTTATGTACAATTTTAAATAATGGAAATACTTAAATTTTTAAAATCCAAAAGTTATATATAAAAGATATGTATAACTTTAACACTAAACCATGTCGACAATACTTGTAAAGTTTTGTAATGAAATCTAAATTTTTTTCAATGGCAAGGTAAGAAATTGTGGACAGTCAAATAAATCCGCAAGATGTTTTAATAAATATAAGTATATAATCGTTAGTAGATTAAATAAAAGTCATTTCCAAATATTGCTTGTTGTTCTACCTATAGCTACAATATTTTTTCAATTTTTATTCTTATAATGCTTGGCTGGCTCTGACGTCTCTACTATAATTTTAAAAATAGAAAACATAAAACTTTTCCAATAAATAAATAAAAACAAATAGCAATATTAACATGTTAAGCATTGATATTTAGTAAACACTGAAACTATTTAAAACTTCAATTTTTATTATGTAAATATTACCAATAAAACTGAGATACAATACATCGGGGGTAATTTGTTTTCCTTCTTCAGACCCTAATTTATGCATATACTTATAATAACTTCAATTTTATGCGAGTTGGTTTAATAGGTTTCAAGAAATTTTGGTAACCGTGCCAAGCACTGATTTTTAATTCACTGATAACCCCGTCAACGTAATAGTGCATATTTACAGTTTTTCAATGCAAAATCAAAGCATAGTGCAAGTGTTTCCAACGTCCTAAGTTTAAACATATAGCGCCCTAAAACAAAAAACGGTCTATGACCTTCCAGGATTATCATCAAATTTCAAATGTGACCAAATCTTCAAATTAAAGGTCGCAAACTGCTGAAACGAAAATGAGGCTTCTCAAAAATGAAAAACGCCTTTAAAAATACATTTCGAATGAATCAGAACGCCATAACTCACTTGAGTGATTTCGAGGTCGGCCAAACCCCCACCCCCTCTAAAAAAAAGGTCAAACACCACTCGGCCTGCCACTTTTTGGGGCCGTATCTTGAATCTGGAATCGTTTCAAATTCATCGGCAGTGCCAGCGCCAGGAGCAGGACGTTGTGTGGAGCTGGATGGAGCCCTCCAAGGAATAACAATCAGCGCCATCTAGAGAGCTCCCGACGACGAAGAAGACTAAATGTGGCCTTTTAGCTGTGCGCTCCTTTGATCCGAATAACTTGTCCACTGACTGGCTTCCTACTTTTTGTTGCAAGTCCATTAAACCTCTGCTCCATTCACATCATAAAGCAATTCAGCGGAGCCAGGGGCGGGGGAGCCTCCGATGGGCCATTTGCCCATACCCGGCCCCAACCATGAGGTTGGCAGTTGCAACGTTTTACTTCCGGAAATGTCGCTCCTGGTGGGATGTTAATGAACCTACTTGGGAAATTTGCCGAGAAGAAATTACCCCCGCTCACCCTCGAGCATCCACTGCTCATTTTTATATCTCGGGGGGTGATTGCTTGCTGAAAGATATAAATCTAGAGAGCGTGTGACACGTGACTTCTTCGAAACCCTGTCATGACCACAATTCAGTTAACGTTTTTTTCTTCTTCTTCTTTGGGGAGGAGCGAAAGCAGCGAACCTGGTGGATGCCTGGTTCCCTGGTATCATCCTGACTTCTTGATGCCAGAGGATGTTTGCCAGTTCCCCCCAACCCTCCCGCATCCTGTGTACAGAGACATACCGCGCGGTGTGGTGCAGTGTCAACTTCCTGGGGAGCTTTATCAAATATTCTGATCGCATATTATTTTCTTGTATTAAAAAACGCGCGGAGGCGAAAATGTTGTCTTCAAAAAACGAAGAAAAAAACATCTTACCTTGCGGCTACAGAGGGTAAAAGAATGACAGCAGCGGGGGAAGCTCACCAGATTCAATTTCCTCTAACGAATATTGAGAGGAACTCCTTGGACTGCGTGCCCGGGGCCGGGAAGTGGGGGAAGATGGGGCCCAGGTACATAATGGAGGCTGGGACGAAAATAAGTAGCTGGGTGGCTCTAATGCAGATATCGTCATGTGGCCGTTTACCCTACACCTGCATTGTAGCACCCCTCACGAGTAATTTCAAAGGAAGCAAAACAATGGGGGAAGATACCCCCAAAAAGTCTCAAGTACGTCGCAGTGGGCAACATAGTCCAGTGCACTTTGAATTTCTGCTCTGAAAAATTCAGTTTTACCTGATTTTTATATATTTGTTAAAGAGGTATACTATATACCTGAGTTAAAACCTTCACGTATGGATTTTATGTTATTTCTTTAAAAAGTCTATGGTCATTCTGAAGTAACTATTTATAGTGATGCAAACTGTATGTCGAAACTCACATTTTAGCACTTGACAACTTGGCAGATTTTAACAAAGATTTAATTAATTCAACAATTCGGAAATATTTTAGCTGCATCTACTCAGAGGATCAACAGTAGACAAAATTAGATTTTGATTTGATTTGAGTTTATTGACAAAAGTGATTCTTTATGTATTCGCTTAATAAAAAAAATCTTCAAACATCAGGCAAATTTCGGCTATATAATTCGGGTATAGGTGTTCCTTAAACTGAAAGTTTATTGAATGCCGTCAATAGTGGTTTACATGTTTCAACGGTCCTTTGCTAATATTTTGCAAACAATTTAACAACGTATTTCTTAAAATATTTACATATTTACGAAAGCGTGTTTCAGTATATACCAATTATTTAATATAAAATTGTTATGTTTTCGAAAAGATGTACACTTATTTACATCATTTTAAATCTTCCCAAGAACATCTCATAATTATAAAATAAATATTGTAAGTATACACTATGAGATTTGCAATACTAACGCGCAATAATCAATTTGTTTGCTGCTATACAATTTAGGCAGATTCAAAACTAAAATTTATAAAAAATACAACAATTCAATAGACGAACATCATCTTTACAAAAGATTAGAAATTGTGGAAGTATTCACCCAAAACATAGTATATTAATGCAACATCCACTTCCACTACGGGTTTTCCCCTTTAATACACAATAAATTGTTATTTAAATAATTTAATTTTCAGAAAAATGTGATAAGCATGTACATATATAAAAACTGGTAAATTTATTTATTTTATTAAAGTCTCCACCAGGGTTCTCCAAATTAATTCATATTTCAAGGTAGAAAAAACGTTTCAACAAAACATGGATTCTAAAAAACAACATATTCTAAAAGGAAGAATAGCCAAAATTCGAAATTCATAATTCCTTCTTAGCGCAATAAACAACAACCTTGAAAATCGGACTCATCTTTCAAAACTTAAAGATAGTTTTTATTACTATAAAACATAGTGTAGAATAGCGATTTTTTAGAAAAAACTTTGAAACAAGAGAAAAGTCATCAGTTATGTTGATTATTATCCCTAGACTCGAAACTTTTGAGATGAGATACGCAAAATGAACTCACGTACACTCCCATTGGTAGGTAAATGGAATTCACATGCGCATCAAAGTAAACGAGTTTAATTTAGAGACCTCACGTCGCCTGTCTATGAAACAATTTACCCGGAAGATATTCCCAAACGTTGCAACAACCTTCGGAGTTAACGAAATTTTAAAGGGCACCAGTGCGAATTGTGCATTTTCCGTGTATAACTCCTCAGCTCCCTGGAGCCCCCGTTCTGCCCTTTCCCACCCGGTGCCCTACGAAGGTACAAAAGGTTGTGCAGCAGTAGCACCACAGACAAAGTTTCCCTGCAGTACGGCCCTGGCCTTTGCACCCCGCCTGCACAGGAGCCCCTAGCTGTAGAAGTTAGAGCCTGCACCAGGCCCCCTCTTTCCCGAGATATCTATCAACTTACTGTGGAGCTGGAGCGTGGCGTACATGGGAATATCGCTTTATAAATATGTCCTAAACGCTGGGCAAAACCTTTAATCCTGCATTTTCCCTCATTTTCCCTTTGACTCTTCAATAGCATTTGCCCAAAAGGGAAACTCTTGGAGTTTTGGAGTTCACCTAGAAAAAGAGGGGCTACAAAGAAAAAAAAAATGAAAATCTGAAGCCTCTACCTGGCCACTTCAGAAATTTTGCTTGAATTTTAGGAGTCGCCTGAAAGAGGAACTTTTCTTACGCCCTGACCTCACCCCAGCCCCTTAAGTGAACGTAAAACTGAGCCACGTTTACGGCACTGTTTGCGTTTCTTCGGGACCTAAAAAATCGATCGGGAGAAGGTTGGTCATTATATGGCGTCACTCCCACAATTCCTGCAAACAACAGGTAAATTAGCTAGGTCTAGGAGTAGCCGGGGTAGGGCTCTGTAACCTGTAACCCGATCCCGGGCACATTAGAAGACGGTGAGCCTGCAAAACGTCTGGAGCCTTGTTTTAGAGCTCTATTTGACTTTAATATTGAGCCTTCGTTTCTACAATAATTTTTATACGAATTGAAACTGCGCAAGATGAGTTACATGGGAAGCCGCTTTTGCAGGCTGTCGTTCACTCTCTCCCTCTTTTAATTTATTATAACTAAGTAGATGAAAATAATATAACAAAAATGTGTGTTCATTAATTTAATTTGGAACATTTCCACAATTATTAATAAACTTCACCCGTCCGCTCTGAATATAAGGCCCTTATAACTTCCAAGATATTTGAGTTTGATAGTTTGAATTTATACTCTGAAAGAAATTATTCCACCCAATTCGAAAATCAAGAAATGAGGGCTTTTGAAAAAGTTTCTAGCTTTTAATTGAATTAGATAATTTTTGACTGAAAACTAATATATACAGAAAACCTTAAATGGAATGAGCATTTTAAGAATATTTAATTATAAATTTAAATTGCCAAATTCCCGAATATTTATAGCAGATTTGCAAATATATGTCTCCAAAAACCGCGTAATAATACATACCCATTTAGATATTTTAAAAACGTTTTGGAATGTTGGAATTCTGAGCAATTTTATTATGCCATTGTAAATTAACATTACAAATATAATACTTAATTGCATACTCATAAATTTCCTGCTTTTCGGCAAACGTATTTAATATTTAGGTACTGGAATCTTGGACCGGTTTGAATTTAAGATCTGGGCACGGACTTTGATGATACGTTAATTTAAGATTAAACAAGTAAATATTAAATTAATATTAAAGATAATAATTAAAACAGCTAGAAAAATTTGCTGAATATATAATAATAATGAACAAATCAGCCATGATTTATGCTTACTCTTCATATTACTTATAGCTCCAAAACTATCCAAACATAGACTAATCGTTGGTTTAAGGTCTAAACTATTTTGTCCCTCACTCAGTACCTACATTGAAAAATATTTGTGTGGATTTAAGGGCAGTAAAATAGTCATGATATCAATAATTTTATAGTTATATTTCTGGCATCTCTATCTTATATAGGTAAAAGAATACAGTTTTATAGTTTTGGCATCCGTAAGACACAGCCCATCAAACTGCACAAACTTATAATTGTCTCAAAATAGAGTTAAACCGTTCTTTTCATTTATAAAAGCCATTAAGTTGTTTAACATCAACACCATGCACCGTAAAGAACGAAATTCTTTCTTAGGCCAAGTAGTTAACGAAAAATAAAACATACAACTTACATTTTACCATTACCAAAATTGCAGTAGGCAAGTCAAATGTGAACGACCAAATATTCAAAAAATAGTGATTCGAAAACGAGTTCAGTATACCTAGTACGCAATTATGCAAAATTTACTCAAATTTCCTCCAGAGTTTCATAATAGAGCCCGAGAAAGGAAGGAAGAATTCTGTGCCTCTTTGGAGCATATTGAACCGATGATACCATCCCCGGAACGTGTAATATGAGACACCGTGCGGTGCCTCCTCCCAGGACGAAATGCAAATGAGCTGCATAAACCGCGGGCTGTGTCATAGTCGTTTCGCGGGGCCACCTTCCGGGCCGGGAAGCGCAGGGAGCACACACCGACGAAATTAATAACGAGTCCCTAGTGGGAGTCCCCGAGCGTAAAACTAAAAACAAAAACGAAAAACTATCAATTTCCGCGCAACTCTTCTTTCTTCAAGGGAAATTATTGATTTTTCCTTCTCGAACTAAACACCCAGCACGGCACCGTAAAATTTCTATTTGGTTCTTACACAGCAGCCCCACAGCCCCACAGAGCGAAGGGCATAGCCGTCCCATTCGGTTACATAGAAAACTACCCCCAGACAGCAGGAGCAGCTCCAGAGCACCAGTGGCAATGGCAGGAGCCCCACAGCAGCGGCTCCGACTCCAATTAGTTAGGTGCTCCAAACGAAACATAAGGACGCAAAAAAATATAAAGATAAAATGAAAAAAGCGTCCAAGTCCATTTGCAACAAGGTGGCCACTACCGCCACCTATAAAAAGGGGCTGCGGTTCTCGGGTTGTCAAACTTTCATCCCTCCCGTTTTTGGTGGAACCCCAAAATCGGGGATGAAAATGGAAAAGGGAATTTGTGCAGCTCATATATATATATTTTTTATAGTGGTCACCCTACGACCTTAGCGCTGGGACAACATTTTTGATTGACTGTTAAGAGCGGGGGCCCCCATAGTGCGAGGAGGACTCGGGCAACAACAGAATTTGGGTCCGTGTCGAGGACAACAACTGAAAAGATGACAACGACCTCCTCCTGAGAGTGCGGGTAATGGAACGGCTAAATTAGCCCGTGTTCCACCAGGTAAATCCCTCCCCACCCTTCAGCAGTCCCTTTATCCCTGGAAGGCTCACCTGGCCGAGAAGCATTGGGGCGGTGCGTACAAGATGCCCAACCGAAAAGACAGCCCGCACCGGAGCGCCACTCTTCAAATTCCGCACTTTGTATGCTCCTCAGGACGATGTAAAAGTTTTGTCAAGAAAAATTTCTGGCAAGCGGCAAAGCCCCGGCAGAACAAGAGCAGACGTCTGTTCGCCCGGCTGCCGGATGGCTTGCCCACTTCCATCCAAGCAGCCACCCTTCCCTCACCCACCCCCACACGGGGTCCACGGAAAGCAAGCACCCAGAGCACCACCCCCAGACGATGTGATGCTCCTCCGACGGCCGGCGCTCCGCTTTCCCCAGCGCAAGGATGTGTGTAACAAGTGGCCCTAGCCTTATTTGTTGCTACTTTAAGGATTAGTCGGCGGGGCGAAACATGAAAAGTCCATAAGAGAGGGCCACCCTGTCGCCACCCCCAGTTCGTCCCTCACCAAGTCCCGCTGCCCCCAACAGCCGACGGTTAAGGCCCGCTGGAGCGGACGATTTTATGGCGCAATTTCGTGGGCAAGAAAAAAAGGAATGAAACCCTAAAAACAACGAAAAAAATTTGTAGAAAAGTAGAAGAAAAAAATTCTTACGGGTTTCCAGCTGGTAGAATTAGACGGCCGCGGGAAGGGTAGTATCCAATCACAAAGTTCCGTTACGATACGCTGCTCTTGCTGACCGTTACAACCCTAAGTCCGGTACTGGTCCAATCCACCTGAAGGAGGCGTCAGGGGGGCACTTACCACCCAACGTTTTCTCGTCTCACGCCAAGTAAAAATTGTACCTCCGCCGAAGTGAAAAAATGAAATTCTACCTTGGACTTTTCACCTGAACATGGCCTTCCGTTTGATTTCCGAACGAATGAACTCAACAACCCCCAACAATGCAACTGAATATTTATTAAAGAAAATAACCGTTAATTTATATCACGACGACGATGACACCACCAACAAAAATCCTTGCACCCTTCACGAGGAGGAGCCACCAAGCACTGAGAAGGTCGAGTAGTCGAAAAGCCGAAAACCGCCAAGTCACCCCGCGAAAGGATCACCACCCACCGTTTGACGTCGCGCGAAGTCCAAAAAAAGAAACGAATATACACAAACTAGGAGCACGGGACGCGAAATTCACCTAGGCCGTGTGTGTCGGCTGCTCGTCGGAAGTGTCACATAATCCGTTCCGCAGCGGAGAGGACAGCGACAGGACCAAGGGGACGAATTTCACCCACCCCCACTGCACACTTAATCCTCCTTCCGCGATTATTGCGATTCCGCACAAGATCAGTTACTTCCGGCTTTTGTTGATGATACCGTTGCTACCCTGTAGCTGATGCGCTTTTACCGTTTTTGTTTTTGTTTTTCTTTTAACACAGACTGTAACGTTTTTGCGATTTACTTTTTCGTTTTCCGTTTCCAGTCCAGTCCGGGGGTCGGAAAATATTTCTGTGTTTTTGCCGGCGGTCTACTTCCGTTTCCCGTCCAAAAATCCACCGAAAAAACAACCGAAACAACAAGGAGGAGAAAGCAGCCGAAACACCGGGAACAACTCAAGCCCCCACAAAATCACAGACACGACGGTTTGCACCGGGAGAGAACGGCCCACTGTGTGCTGGTATTTATGTTAAAAATTTTATTTTTTACCTCACTTTTCAAATAACAGACAAAATCCCGATCGGAGCCTCCACACCGTCGCGCGATGCACATCCGAGGAGCGTTCTGTAACGACTGAACCAAACCACTGGAGCCACCCTCGTTGGTTACATGCACCGGAGCCGCCGACCGAAGCGCGCCCGAGCCAAGTGGCGGAAGTGAGAGAGTTAGATCCGGGACGGGACCGGGACCGGGACCGGGACTCGGGACTTGCCTTGCCTTGCCTCTGCCACTGGCACTGGGAGACTTTTCGATTTCGTTGCGCCGCAACAGGGGAACCCGAGGGAAGAGGCACTGCCAGAAACTGGGAACCGCACTGGCACTCGCTCGCCGCTGTTGTGTTTACGCGATGATGAACTGTGGGCGATGAACTTTGGGCCCTGGTGGGCAACTGGTGGGACTTCTGCGTATTCCTTCTGTTGGTGAAAGCGCGACGTTCGCCTCGCGCTGGCGGATGAGGCCGTGTACATTGAGGGACGCAAGTGAGGGGAGAGGTTTATCGCCAAAAATAAAGTGATGAATGTATCATGAATTTAAAGAGATACCCTTAGTTTCAAGAAAAGAAGAATCATATAAGATTATTACGACCTACCTACTACTTGAGGTAAATTAATTATAATACTTCTTTACGCCCAATTTTCAATCCGAATTTTTTCCCAGACTAACGCCAACAATTATTTAACAAAAACAAAAATACTTTCTAAAATTCTTGCATTCATTTTCTGTATAACCAAAGATATATCTGCAAGATAGAACATTAATAAACCTTACATATACTAGCAAACATGTTTCATTGTGAATTATTATATATGTAAGTGCCTAGAAAAACAACTATAATAAAAAGTACAACAACAATTTGTGGAGCAGCATTTTAAATAATTCTGAATCACTCAGAGCAGACCGCCACTCAACCCGATTGCTTTAAGCTTATTACATGGATTGAAAAACTTTAATGTGCTTACAAATCTCGCAGGATTCCATCGCGTTTGAATCTTCTTCCCATCTGTTGTTATCCTTCGCCTTAAGTTTTCGCGGCGTGAGCGTTGAAATGTGCCCAAAACATGAAACAAAACTTTTAATTGAATTTTAAACTTCGGACACTTCCGCTGCATTCCTGTGGCCAAGAGAGAGAAAAGGTAAAGATAACACAGGACCCCCAAAGGCAGGAAAATGGGGATAAGATACTTTGGCTTACTCCTGTGCCTTTGAATTGAAACTAAATCCTTTTCCGCAGCCTCACTGACGGAACAAATGAGCAAAACCGCTGTGCTATGCCTCCGAGCAGCACTCCCCCATCCCTGGCCCACAACCTTTCCAGTTCCAGGCCACGCTTTTAAAATGTCTCAGGGAAAAACTTTTGCCGGCAGTGCGATTCTTCTCGTCCGTCGACGGCGTCTCAACACCCTTCCACCGTTTTGTTTCCACTACACTCCTCATCCTAAACCCCCGGAAATATTGCACCAAAAGATGTCTGTCTGTCCGGGCATGACTCGTCTACGGTTTCTTCCCGTAAGTGGGCTCCTGGCGATGTTCATTTCTTTTCAATTCGCCCCTAATGCCTTTCATATCTCCGGGAGTCCATGAAAATTTGAATTGACACACAAACAGGAGCAGTCGGAATGGGCTGCCAATAAAGGAAATTGTCGCTCTCTCCATCCCTAACACCCCCATATCCCCCTCCGCACCGAGCGCCCATCGCCAACCCCCTGTGTGTTACTTCAAAAACTCTCAAAAGTATTTCTGGGTCGAATTTCTGTTTACTTTTTCTTTCGCATTATAAAGGCCCCCGCTCCCGGGGTGTCCTACTGCCGCACACGCCGCCAACAGTCGGCTCCGGGTCCCGGGCCCCGGGCCCATATTCAGCCGAGTGGGGCCCACGAGGGGCCAACCAGGCAGCAGCATAAATCAATGCACGGAAATGTCTCCGCAGAATAAAATAAGCAAGAGGCCGGGAGTGCTGCTGCCAAAGTTAAAGCTCCTCAGAACCCAGAAGGAGTAATATGCCAGCCGATAATAAGCTTTGTTCCAGTTACGCGCATGCATTAAGGACACACGGTGCTCCCGCCGGAGCAGCCCCTTGCCCTGGGGCTCCCTGGCTGCCATGACCGCATAATCGATAGCATATCTTGAGGAATGCTGCTAACCTCTTGGTTCCAGGACGAGTTATGTGTGCTGCAGTAAGGCGAGCACAGGTGGAACAGGTGTGAGGGAAACGCGCTGTTTGTGTTCTTGTTCCGCACTTTTCGGAAGTTCAGACCTGTTGGCTGAAATAATTCATTTCGCAAATAAATTGGCGGCGGGCACGGCCTAAGGTAATTATGCCAACATACCCTCCCCCTTCCCGCCCGCTTTACGACACCACTGTTTTAAGAGCTGTTTTATGAATTTAACATGTGTGAAGGAGCATGGTGACTGGAAGGAAGGAAAAGAGTGGGAGGACGATATTACAATTTCCTTGTTTACGCACGCAGCAAGTTTTTACTACCTGAATGAGAGTTACAAAGGACTGGGCTGCTTGCTAATGCCTTTATGACTACCCTGTAGATTATGGCTCCCCTTGCTGACATAGAAGACGGATTGCAGCCCTTTAGCAGAGCAAGGACTTTAGTTAAATACAAAAAAATGTAGGGACATCAAGGGAGGTCTTCTAATTAAAAGCAGTGCCCCGTTATAGCAAGCGCCCCCCATTATTGCTTGGGAGGTGGGGACTATTTAAACAAAGCCACTGCACAATCAAAGCGACGATATCTGATGAGGTATGCTGGGCAAAAACGGCCTGAATTTCGAAATAATTTACGGCGCGTTAATTTAAATTAGCATTTCTGCTAAAATAATGATGCCTGGCTTTGTTGTTGCCAGTGGCGGCGATGATGCCCTCCATTGTCCCTGAAAAACAGAGTCATCAGCTGCTGTGGCGGCTCGATGGCGCGGCGGTATGGCAGCATCAGTGGCCCTTCTCTGTCGGCATGCCACTTATTAATTTCCATAATAATTTCCATCACTTTGCCTGGTGGCTACGAGAAATGGGCCTACCTGTGCCTACTAATGAATGAAAAGCTTAAATTAAAAAAATGTCCCCCACAAGCCCGAAAAGCATCCCCCGTAATAAGAAGTGATGCTGTCGGCTCCGGGACCCGGATAATGCATCTATTATTGTTACAACTTTTATTGAGATAATTAATTATTCGCCAGCCTTCTGATAATGCTGTTCCTTTTCCCCGCCCTCCATTTAGACCCCATACCGACGGACCTCTGCCTATCCCCTCCTTCCAAAACCTGGGGTGGCGTGCTACCCTTGTGCTTTTGACGCCTCTAAAAAGTGCCGGCGGAGATTTTCTACTCCATTTAGGCTGAACCTGCCAACTGCGGGTGTATATTACGATGACTCTCCGCTGCTGGTGGTATAGCAATAAATTTATGTGCCCCACCCCACCGCTCAAGCCCCACCCCCGCTTTTGAAACGCCACTGTTCTGTACAGCAACTTGGACTATTTTGCCATAATTCATTTCTAGTAATACCTCGAAGCACTTCAGACACCTGCTCTGCTTTGCTCAACGTGTAGCGAGATGCGATCCGCTGCTGAGTACCCCCTCCCCTTTCTCCCAATTTTCCCTACCCCTCGCCCGCACTTGCATCGCCCATTCCGGCCTATAGAAGCCTTCGGTCCGGGGGGGTTGGGCAAATGATGTGGGGGGCTTGGGGCACTGGAGCCATCTCGAATTGGACGACAACAGGTGGGAAGGGCAGACTCTCTCTTTTGTATTTTTGTTCATTTTACTAAAGGCATGGGAGCCGTCGCTTTGTTTACTCCTCTTTTTATATATTTTTTTTTAATGATACTTCCTTTTTTTAAGTCCAAGAAATTACTGGAGTAGTTGTGTCCTTGGGGCGATTGCGGAAAAATGAGTGGGCGCGAATGTGGGTTGGTGCTGTCACGTTAAATAGACCCAATTTCCTCTCCTGCGGAAAGAGATTACTGGGGAGGTGTGTCAGGGAATTGAATCTTTTTGTATGGAAGGCACAAAATTCCTCTAGGGCTGACTTACTGCTCTCTCTCCTTCTTTTTGTGTGTTGGGTAAATCCTTTAACCGTTAACGGATTAATTGCATATCCGAGGGTGGCTTTAAGCGCAGTAATTCATTGAAAGGCGTTACCGCAAAGCCCTTCAAGGGTTTCAAACTCAGTGGAGTTGATCTCGAGAATGTTTTATGGCATAAGGAGGGCGAGCTGGCTATAAGAGGATTCCTTTTGTTTGATTTAAATGTTTGAAACGTTTAGATGTAATTATTTTCGGAAAGAGACATACGTATAATAAAATACATACCATTTCCTAATTTGAAAGGTGAAGAAATATGTATATTTTAATTGTAGCTTTTGTCGGATCACTCGTTTAAACTTCTTTGTAGGATCTGTAAATATAAATATTTAAACACATTACATATGCATTATATTACACATATTATATCTGCTCCATTTTATTACCACTTAAGATTGTGTAAATAAAACCACTCACAACAATAACAAATTGGAAACTTTATGCCAGCAATTCTTCTTTATTATATAAATAAATATTTGCTTTTTTACTCTATTAAGGGATCATTCTAGTTTAGGCGGTCAAAAAAGGCTATTTTCATTAAGTTTTTTAGGAAGGAAATGTTAAAAATATTTATAAAAAGTTTGTTGAGGGTAACAAATACACTCGTAGAGTACATAGAAAAGCAATTTCTATTTTTCTTATACTAATAGGTACTTCACATTAACTCTGTGAAAAAAAAGTAGTTCGCTGGCGTCAGTAATACCTCGATAATGGCTCATGAGAAATGAAAAAATCAAAATTGTTTACTTTCAGTATTGGTATAGATCTAGCGTGTACTACGTATGTATATTAATTTTTCCGATAAATAAATGTCAGGCATTTAAAAAAAAATTCAAAAATTGCGTTGTTTTTTCACTGTTTTTGAGCCCAAAAAATAGTAAAAATCATAATTTCAATTCGATCGTAGTTCACGCTAGAGCCGTTCATGTGCACAATGTGTGGTTAAAATTTCAAGAAGCCATCTTCATCGGCGGTTTCGGGAAAACATAGTTTTGTGAAAAACGCGTTTTTAAAGGAAAAGTATTACCTAAAGTTAATCAGTGATGCCTGCACCATATAAAATTCCATCAGCCTCTTTGAAACATTATTTTCTTCCACTCTAGCCTTCCTTGCGTTTGTTCTGGTCTCTTTAGATATTTGAGAATTGCAACGATTTGCTGACCACACACGCCCAACATTACAATTAGGCAATATACATACGGCCGAGCACACTCAGGTAGTAAAAGTTACTACGAACAAGTCTCAAAATAATATGTTTTGTCTGCTCCGATCACTTTAATTTTTTGACACAATACTTTCAGATATATCGAAAAATGCATAACAAAAAAGATTTTTTTGAAAATTATAAACAGAATGATCCCTTAAGAGGTGCTTTTTAGGAAAGGTAAAGTTCAGTTCATGTATTAATACATATAAATATAATAATATAACATTGTCAAGGTTCCCAAGTGCCTTAGGTTTAAAAGAAATAGAAACAGAACGTGAAAAGGCTATCACACTCGTAACTGAACAACATATATAAATCTTTTCAGACTCTGTAAGAGTTTTTCAACAAAGAAGTAATTATCACTGGTTTGAAAGCTAAGTTTAAATTAAGAAAGTATTGAAAATTTTAATTGCTTTTGAAATTTGAAATCCATTAAAAATGTTTTATTAATTCCTTATTTGAATAGTATAATTTAATATGTAGTGTGATAATTTGGTTACAAACATTGGGCTTAAGATATTTCTACCTTCAAATAATTTTGCTTTACAGAAATGTTTACCTTTGTACCTTAATAGCAAGCAAATAGAAATTGATTTGCATAAGGTATATTAGGGTTACTTTGTACCCAAATTTTGGCAGGAAAAGCCCATCAACGAAATGTAACCACTTCTATCTGAAAATTCAAATTATGAAATTTGCAGATGTTGCAGATGAAAAGCATATTTTGGTCAAACTCCGCAAATCCTACTACTGCACGAGGGATTTCTCCCCGAAAAAGCTATAGCTCACACTGGCCACCTTGCGCTGATGATCCAAAAGGGCTTAAATTTTCCCCCCACAAGCATAGGGCGGTTGGGATTAAGGACTTTTCGGGGAGGACGCGAGCAAGCAATAACCTCTGTCGCCCCCTTGCTATGCCCAGGCTCCACTCTTTGTCCCGCACCTACGTCATTATACCTGGAAAAGAGTCAGTCACCAGAAATTCACGCCGGCTACAACCCAAATGTAATCGAAACAGACAGGAAATTGTGAAGCCCTGCCTCTCCTCGCCCCCAGACTTACATATCCTACTATATTACACCCCCGGCTCTGGAAACCCATAGGGTCTCGAACCTCCCGCTCTGCCCGCCCAGCGAAAAATGGCAGTCTCATCGATTTTTAATTCGAGCTCCCATCGTACCGGGATGAAAATCTGCTGATGCGTTAACGCGTGCACGACACGTAGCCAGGCTGAAGTGTCCTGGAACCTACTCGGGCTCCGGGGTGACAATGCTTTGTGTAGTGATTACCGAGTAATGAACAATAGCAGGATGAAGTGTCGCATTAGGTTAATTAATTGAACCGTTTTGGTATATACATATGTATGTATGTACCTACATACATATGTGCTCCCCGGCATATGTGCGGGGGAGTTACGTGACTCCCGTTAGTAATAACGTTTTGCTCCTTTTTTAACCTGTGTAGGGCCTCTTTTCCCTCACCACTTCTGGAATTACGAATGGTATAGTAGCTCTAAAAGGTTTTCCAGATTAATCCTGCACTTGAGAACCATTCAACGTGAGATTTTCACCTCCTCTTGCCTCATAAGATAGTAACGATATTATGCAAAAAGGTAACTAGAGGAGGCTAGGTGTACCTAATTTTATAAATCCCCAGCACCCCAGAACTGGGGAGGCTTAATTTTAACTTTTCAACTTTTCAGGAACTCTCATAATTCTCCAGGAACACATCCAGAGAGCCAGCGTCCTGTGTCGCATTAAAGACTATTTTATCTTGGGCATTCCTCTAAATCTAATTACAGCTGCCCTCTCCATCCCCTTACCCCTACAATCCAACCATGTCCCTGTATGTCCAAAACTCCTTAGGAACGTGTGACCAATTCCTTACAGATGGGTGGCCCCGACCATAGCCGCCCTCCTCCCCCCGAAAACTCTGCACTTTCTCACTGCGACAGGGGCTAATGGGCAGGACTACTGGCATATGAAGCATTTCCCCCCGGGAATAGTCCCTCCCCCCTCGGGAAGGGCCTCCTCTCTCTGGGTTGCATAAGTTACGTGGCAGCACCTCCACCATTCATTCTTGTGCTGAATTAACCCACGACGGCCGGGGCCCCGGCAATTCCCGGTCCCGTTCCTGGTCCCGGAGCGGCCAGTGGCAAAGAAGATGATGGCGGGGATTTAAAGAGCCAAACTTGCAGGAAAGTTTGATTATGGATAAATTTAAGTTGGACATTTTTCCGGGAAAAGTTTCGAACCGTATACCGCTCGCACCTCTTTCCGCCGCCACTGAGGTATGTATTCCTTGGGAAAAGTGTATACAAACCTCCCCAGGAGGACAGGATAGCCTCGGACCAAGGGGAATGGGGAGGCGGACCCCGGCTTGGCTGTCTGCAAAAGAAAAATTGAGTTTGCAACTCGAAAGCCCCTTTCCATTTTCCCAGAGTTTGCCCTGAAAAATGTTTGTCTCACCCCTGTCCCAGTCCCGTCATATTACTGGGAGGCAGAGGAATTTTGCATGCACAGTAACTAAACAAAGAAATTGCTCGGTGGAGCTCGTTACGCCGCCGCTGCCGTCTCCGCCTCTAACTCCACCACTGTCACCCGGTCGGCTTGTGGAACCCCGCTAATGATTGATGACTCCCCTCCTTTTCTTTCCATTTAGCAAGCGGTTAGCTACCGTATCCCTGCACCCACATGTTCCCCTCGCAAAGGGATCCTTTCTCGACCGCCTTTGTACTCCTTAAGGCCCCAGACTCTTAATTGAGAATTGCAAGTCATGCTGACCCCTATCCCTATAAACTCCACCCCCGTCCCGGTCCTATTCTGCGCCCCCTTTTTCATCAAGCAGATTGAGGTGATGTATGTAACAAGGTCGCACCCTCGCATCAGCTTGTTGCTGCGGCGGCGGCAGTGGCATCTTGAAGTACACGACCCCCAAGCGATGCTCCACCTCCCCTCCTTCGTATATATAGACTATCAACCCCATAATGCCCTTCCCCTGCCCCTCCAAAAACGTGTCAAAGTGGGTCGCAAACTTTTCCGGAAAGATGACAAATTGATTCCTTTGATTTTCGCATTTCATTTGAATAAATTCAAGGGATCATCATCGTGTTCGGGCTTTCCCCTACCCCAAAAAACAAAAATCTCAAAAACACCCCTCCCGCTCAAAGGGAGTGGTGCTGGTAAATCAAAGTACGCTGCATAATTCGGAATCAAAAAGAAGAATAATTTTGCATTTTGAGAGGCTTTGCTTTGACGCCTCCTCCCTTCCTCTCTGAAATGCCCCGCCCCTTCCCCTAGATCACCCCCACCCTGGCCAATGGAGCAATCAAATAAGTGGAAATTCTATTAGCTGTCCATCTTTTAAGGGGCTTATTCCCAGCTGCCCTTTAACGGCTCAACGGGATCGGTGGGTGGATTTGATTAGTGATGCCGAACTAATTACCGTACGATTGGAGGTGGCCGTTCAGAAGGGAATTGAATCAACGTACCACCGCCACCTCGGAGGGTCCTTCTTTGCGTAAAAACATCCCCCGCTGTGTAGGCCCCAATGATTTCATTTAAGCGACATTTCGAAACAGCACCTACTCTCCGAATTCGAAAATTGAATTATCAATTTCAGCCCTCGAGAAATTGTTCCCAATGGAAGGACCCTTTTAGTGTTGTTCGTACACTAAATATAGGCCCCTTTTCATTTTAGCATCTGTAAGTACGGAAATTAATATTTGGTTTTGGTGGATTCGGGGGCAAACTGAATTAACACCTGAAAATCGTTTAAATTATGTACATATATATAAATAGGTTACTAGGTAAGTATCGCTTAAGGTTTGAGTTAGAGGAATTACAGTTTGTAAACAGTTACAATTTTTATTTAAAAAAATCTCTGGCGTTACAATTTGTAAGGTTTATCTAAATAGATATATGTATGTATTATGTAAAATAAATGAAAATTAAACATTTTAAATCAACGAAATTCTAAGATAGCAAAGAGTGAATGGTTTCTAGCACTATTTTCGTCAGGAAAAACTGAAATTGTTTCTAAAAATTATTATCTTGTTGTTACAAAAATGTACTATATTAAAGTAAAACAAGCAGATATTTTGTTGGAATATATACTTAAGAATTTACTAAAGGCAAAAGTAAAATAAACGACAGTAGGAGAAGAATGCACATATGCATGCATGTCCAGTAAAGATATGTATATAAGCAATGTTTATATCTATATATACATATATAAATTTATATAAATGAAAATAAAAAATAAGTAAAAAGGAATTGTTAACGATACGATACGAAATCTTCACTTAGGTGGGGAATCCATACTTGAAACCCGGTTCTAAGTTGACGGAGCTCTTTGTTTTGATTAGATGCGTAAATTTAAGTTTTAATGTATAGACAGTCTAAACTCTATGATCCGCTATACACAGTGTTCTACTTGTAAAGCCTCTTCATTTGATACTCATTATCCATATGAAGAGTATCAAAACATATTTGAAATGCGCCATTTTCCGGTAGCGACCATATCGAATTTTATTTTTTGATGATATATACTGTATTCTAATTGTCAGGCCCTCTTATTTGATACCCATATTGAGGGGTTTAGAAACAAATTAATCCCGCCATTTTGTGACGGCGGCCATCTTGAATTCACAATGATACTGAATGTACATAATTGTATTGTCATTAGAACTAAAGGTGTGTACCAAATTTCAGATCAATCGGTTGACAGAAAGGGGGTACAATTTTATTAGTAGGTAAATTTGGCCCACCAAACAGAGCAAGCTAAGTAAAAGCGTTTAATAAAAATAAATTCTTGTTAAAAAATATTATAGTGTAAAAAACTAGAAAACACGCTTTTAACATGCACTCAAATTTGAAAAATAATTAAATTAAATAAACTTTTATTTGTTATGATAAACGCAAATGTTTGCGTTTACTCAATCGGAAACCGGGAAGTGGGTCAAATTTAACTTGTAACATTCCTTCACATAGTTAGCTACAAGTGAAGCTAATAAAAGCATGTTAAAATAGTGGAATTTACAATTTTGATGTATATTGTACAGATTTGATTACTCTGCCGCGCACCACTGCGGAGTGGTCCAAGCAGCTTAAAAAAAATAAAAATCTGGCTGAGGATTACAATGATAGAAAGGCGCCTCAATGGTCTAGCAGTGATGAGTGGTCACTTCTTATGGGCGACCGAGGATTTTCTTGATAAAGTGGTCGATGAAATTGCTAAAAACTCGCAAGGATTATTTCTGAATTACATAATTAATTTTCTTTTAATTTTTTCCAACATGTGCTTATAAAAAACCTTTATTTAAAACTTTTTTATAAGTTATTGCACCCATTCTTCCATTGTCAAATTTTTTTCATTCCACAAATTTTTATATTCTAATTTATATCTCAATTACCTACGCACGGCTATATTTTTCATGCAGAACACAATTGAAGAGCATATTGAACGTTCTTTCTTATTATTAACTTTAAATTGCTTCTTAAAGGCACAACAGAGTATAAAAAAACGAGTAAGAATATTTTTAACCCAAGCTGAATCTTTAGTAATTTTATGAGAAATGAAATTTGAAGTTAATGCTTGTAATAGCATTTTTTGCTTATAAAAAATCGGAATGTAAAGCAACTTTTCATGGTATTTTGAATTGTTATCACTAAGAGCGTATATGTATAGTGCAATGGCATTAGTGTTTAAACATTTCTTTCTCTAAATAATTTTTAAAAATCCTTCAACAGTTTTTATAGGTTTCTTAAATGTATCTATGTCTCTTTTGTGCGCGCTAGTTTCAAATTAAATATTGAATATTGGTAAAACCTAGCCATTCTTAAATAAGTAAATTTTCTAAAATGTATGTACATATGTGAGCAAATGTGAGCAACAGCGTTATCGGATTCGTTCCTAATCACGACTATATTTGTGATTGGGTGTATGCATAAGTACATAGTTGAATATTTGGCTGAATATTCTTTTTGCAGTGAATGGGTTAAGGTCAGTTAAATCACAATTACTATTATTTCATTTAACTTTACCGGTCTCACCAAATCTTCAAGCCGAGGAGTGACGGCAGGTAACAACAAACAATAAGTTCTAATTTAATGAAACTCGCTGATTTTAGTAATGCGAAACTAAGTATTGTATAATTTTTTGTAGAATGCCTGGAGCTTGCTGATAGTGAAATGAGTTTTTCTTAGTACATAAATAATAGAAACAATAGCAATTTCGGAGATGCGGAAACGTGTCTGACATATTGTCAAAAATCGCACGAAGAAGATTATATAGTAGTAGGTTGATAGAGAAAATTAGGACAATATGCATTTTAACTAACTTTAATTTATTTTTTAGTTTGTCGCCAGTCGTTGGATCATGGGACAAAGGTTTTTTGTGAAAGTTAGTACTATGCATATTTACAGGCCACCATCTTCAAATTTGGATATACATATACATAATCGAAAGTTTGCAATATCGAATCTACTATACAAATTAGAAAATTTAAAATGGCGGACCCAATACGGCGACCAACATAATTTTACACCGGATGAAACCAGTTAACCCATCACATCTAAACGCTCGCTCCGATCATTTTCAGTTTTTTGGTGAAGGTACTACATATTTTGCCCCAACTTATAGACTACTTTTTATTCGCGAGTTTCAAAACGACCAGATCCGAGATGGCGGCCAAAAATTGAAAGTATTAAGGGATAGCCATAAAAATTGATATTTGGCGGTTTTCGGATGTCCTTATTGTGAATCTACGTTTATATTTTAGGAATTTGAAGATGGCGGAACCAATATAACGTGCAATAATTTTTGAATTTGAACGAAGCTAAATGAAAATTAATACTGTGGTTATTTTGAGGTAATTTAGAATTTACTATAAAATTTTAGAAATTCAAAATGGCAGAACCAATACGGCGGCCAACATTTTTGTGCACCGGGTGAAACAAGATCGCCCAACTAGTAAGTGCAATACATAATTACTTTACATGGCTTTGCAGATCATTCTATCAGTGACAATATTTCCTGATAGAATAATTTATATTACTATAAAATGCCTGAAGCCGCAGGTTAGTTGATTATGCGATTATAAGTAACTTGAGAGCTATACACAATGCTGCTGAAAATCCGTGTAAAACACTTATTTTCGGAGAAATTGTTGTCAATGATAACCACTTTTAAAGTGCTGAAAAGTGTTTAGAATATTGCCAAAAATAGCCTGAAAAGGGTTAGATTGATAATTCGGAGATTGCATTTCATATAACTGATTCATGTCTTCCAGTTTGCTGGCAACCAAAAGTTAAAGGATCCTGCTGAGCTGTTTACCCTGTCTATTACTATGAAGCCGTTCAGGAAACATGTGTAAAATTCATATATGGCGGATGTGAAAGGAATTATAAAACTTCGTAGCTGCTGAAACGTGCAACAATTTTTGTACTGGTGTTCAAGCTATTTAATAAGTTTGGAAATAATTGCATCTATACGATAAATATAGTTGCTTAATTTATCTATTTGTAACTACAAATTTACTTCGTTGGTAACGCATATGTACATATTATTAACAAATCATTTAAAAGTTTGCATTCGAAATAAACGTTTTTATTAAGTCTTAAAAGACGTATATTATATATATTCCAATACACCGATCCAATATTAAAATATTTTTAATATTCAAAAAAGGAAGTACCTATTCTTAATGTTTTAAAAAGTGAATGTTATTTATTTTGAAATTAAAAAGGGTGCATACCGCAACAAAAATCCAGACATTCCTCAGCAGCTCTGAAGTTGTTCTCACTCCCGTCTTCAAACCCTCTGTAATCAAATGCCATCCATCTTTTGTGGGTGGCATCATAGTTGTATCCTAGAATTTTGTCTAGCCACGATAGAGAATAGGTAATATGTAGGTAGGTGACTAGAAAAATAAATTAAATTTAAACTCACCTTCTTCGGGAGATTTATTGCAATATTCTGCGCAGGTTTCCTGATCCTAAACTATGTAGAATTAGCTTCACAACCACTGTTTTACATCTTGTTTGTGGAATATTTAAAATAGCGCCGAAGTTTCAAAGCTGTGCATGATCCCTTTTTCCTTACGTCTAGGCATTCTAGAGAAAATAACATATTACAAAAAAGTAAGATAAATTTCATCCTTCAACTCGAATCCATATATGTAGCAGTTTCCCTTCTTATTTCTTTCGGTTAATTTAAATTCTTAAAGATGGTTCCAAAGAAATAGTTTTAGATTTAGATTTTGACGTTATTTTAGTAGATCTAAAGAAAAAATAGTAAACATACTATATTCCATTAAGCCATTTGAAGTTGCGACTTAAGATTGCTACGACAATTCTGATGAAAATGAATTTAAAAAATTTGTATCGGTTCTAATGTTTCGGCGAGAGTTATAGTCATCTGTTTTTAATTGAATTAATTTAATTAATTTCGGTTTTTAATTTTTTAATTTAATGGAAAGTATTGTGTCGTTGCTCATATTTATAGGTTTTGGAAATGGAATATATACACTCTTGAACATACATATGTATGTACGTATAAAAAAATTCTATGTGCATCAATACATGCCCACAATTAGTTTTTAATATCTACAGATATGATATATAGTTTTATTAAAAGGTGAAAATTGTTATTACTACCTGGCTTAAGTGTGCAGTTTGTTTAAATTTATAAATAGGAAATATTAATTTTTGAGTCCTTACCTCGAATCAAATAAGTTGAAAGGTAGTTTGCTACTACTAAAATAAATTGACATTTCATTTTCTCACAAGCACTTATCATTTTTGGCTTATTATTAAAATGAATATTACTTTTATACGCTGTTTATCTTATTTAAAACAATTCAATTCAGTTATTTAATCTAATTTCCATATCAATACTACTACTTTGTAAAAGTTTGTTTTGTAAAACTTTATTATTTGCTTGATTAATAATATAATTCAATTTGCTTTCGACATATTTAAACTTCTGAATTTTATTTTTCAAAGTCAGCTGATTTACTATATTTATTTTGGGTAATTTAGAGCAATCAATCGTTTGACATTTTTCTAGACTGATACTAAATCATCCTATTTGCCGATAAATATGTAGTTACGGATAAAACCACAAAATGTTACTAAAATGAAATTTATTCATAAATTCTTATATATATATATTTAATTCTTTATTCATTTGAAATAGTATACAATAGCAAAGTTAATAAATTTGAGAAAAAGAAATTTTAGAAAAAACGGACAAAGGTGAGTAAAACTTCCAGATCTTGAATTTCCATAACAAAAGCATAGTAGCAGTAATAGAATTCTGATACCGTAAAATTATGTTTAAATATACAGAAACGACAAAGTAAAATAATAATGGACGAAACAGATCTATTTGTTTTACGAAAAAAGTTGTCTGACGATTACGATTAGGTAAAATACTAACATTTTTCTCTTTCCCGAATCAAAATGAAAAAAAATACGGGTGACATCAGGTTTTCACTTTAATTTAAAAATTTGATAATTTACACTCCACCGCAAAAATCGTTGCATGCTTCAGCATTTCTGAAATTGTTTTCATTTCCACCACATCCTCCATAAGAGAATTCTTTACACGTTTTATCGGCGGCATTATAAATATACCTCCTAATAATGGCTAAGCAAACGCCGGACACCTCCGGTTGCTTACAAACTAAAGAAGTAGTAAATTTAAATTAGTTTTAAAATTATTTTAGTTTTATCATATTTTCAAGCTCACCATTCTCGGGTGTATTTTGGCAATAGGATAAGCATTCCTTAGCAGATCTAAAATTGTTAGAATTGCCATTGCATCCTCCAAAGATGAATTTTTTGCACTTGTCCTCAGCAGCATCATAATAAAAGCGACTCAAATTCATTGAACCACGGCCACATGCTCCAGTATCTAGTGGCTTGGAACATTCTAGAAAATTTTATTTGTTATAACTTTATTAAAATACATGTTCCAACACGAGCGCGTATTTGAGTTTCTGTTTCTATTATTTCTATTGATTTTCTAAAATATTCTGAATGCCTAAACCGAAAACCAGAATTGATTTATATATAAGGTCAAAATAAAAAAATTAGAAAATGAAATAAATTCAGATAGGAAAATTTCATATACATTCTAAATCATTAAAAGAAAACTTGTTGTATTCTTACCTGCCCGAACTTTTCGGTTGCTATCACCTGCAAAGTTATAATTTGTATTATTTATTGTTTTTTATCACTATAATCGTCCTCCGCTTCAAAAGTGAACGGCTGCGTTAAGTGCATGAATAAAAGGTGTTAATTTTTCAGTCCTTACCTAGCACCAAGGATATAGAAAGGTAGATCACTACCACTAAAATAATCTGAACCTTCATTTCGGCAGTCACGTCAAGTATACTATTTCGACTTGATCGTTCCAAAAATGTTTACTGCTTTTATACTCGGTCTCGGCCTCTATACAAACAAATTTTTAACACTCGTTGGGAAAATTCACACTCAGTTTATTTGAAATTATTAAAATAAATAAAAAAAACATCTCAAAGTTTGATGAAGACAGCTGTTTTTGTCCAAATCATTTGCGTGGGTTCGTAATTAAATATTTGATTATTGAAAAAAGTTATCTAATGAGACATTTGACAGAAACCTCGATGATGGATTAAGTGCATGCAATTTTTCATCGACGAGTATTCTTGTTCATCATAAAAATCATTAAAATTCATTATTTTTTCATTAAAAACGAACATTAGTTTGTAGAAATTTTATGGAATTATGATTAATGAAACGTAAAATTTTCTATAACATAATAAGGAATGTGTCTTTTTATCGATTTGCTCTCTTGGTTAAAATTCTAAATGATAAAACCATTTTAATCGAGTCATTTTTTGGACCGCAAACGGATGTTGGTTAAATCTTATCATCTAAGGGTTCATTTAAAAAAAACGAAGCTTTTAAAATTTGTTTATCGGTGATTTTCGTTGCGAACTCAATCTACAGAATTATTATGTTATACATTTATGATAACAAAGCCGCATGAATTAAGAAGTAAAAGGGAATTTTTTAACCCTAGCGTGAACACGTTTTTCCTATGAAAAAAGAATTTAGATTTCGAATTCAAAAATATGCACTCAAAGAATTTAAAACATTCAAATTATCAGGGATTTAGTGATAATTTAAACGATTGTAGATAACATTTTAATATTATTTATTGAAAATCACTCTAATTAATTAACTTTAAATATCGTGCCTTCCCTTCCTCTGCGTTCGTTTCGCAAGGAATTTCATCTCCTCCTCTTTTTTCAGACGTTCCTCTTCCTCCATAGCCCGACGAATTTCATCAGCTTCCAGCACAGCTCGTTCCCAAATTTGCTTAACGAGGCCCAAATGATCCAAGATCCCTTTCTTAATGCAATACAAGAAATTAATGCTAACTGAATATTTCAGATCTATTCCAGCTGTCCTCGCTAACTCCTGCCAATGCGTCAACATCCAGTTCTCATCTTTCAAATATCCAATCGTCTCGAAACATGGTCTTACGTCCTCCATCTTCGACAGATAAAATTCAGCAATTGCCCTATTCTCTGGCATTTCGGAGAAATGATCCAAGGATTTGTTAAGTGTATCTTTAATTCGATTAAAATTTTTCGTAATATCTTCCATATCTAAGATTTGTAAGGGATTTCCAAAGACCAGCTCTTCCAGCTTGAGAAAATCGGCGGATGTTATCCAGAGATCTTTATAAGGAGCAAATCCTGCAGTGTATGCGTCCAGAATATCTAAAGATAGTTCTGGAAGTTCAAAGATTTCTTGGCGGGACTGTAGAAGTTTTCCTAATTTCTCAACCTCTTTTATGGTATTCCATGTCTTCTTCGCATCGACAGACAATTCTGGAGCTTTAAGAGGATCAAATTGTAAAGAGAAATTATTTATTTCATCATTTATGCCCTCTAGACGGATCTCATAGGTGATTATCTCAGACATGTGCAACTTTTTAAATTCTTCAATTTCTACTTTGTGGGTCTCATAGGAGATCGGAATCTGTTTTACAATTTTGTAGGGGTAACCGATCATTTGCCATTTCAGACCAAAATGTTCGTTGGAGAGGTTGTAGAAGAAAAAATCAAGGATATCATACTCAAGCACGGTGATTCTTACTCGATCCTCGAGAACTTCTAGTAAACTTGGAATCGTTAACATGAACTCCTCCAGCTCGAGTAGTCTTTCGATCGAATTAGGCTTCTCTGTCAATTTATTCATAATATTCTCCAGCTGTTCGAGTATTCCCTCAGTGGTTTTTTGCATACGATTGACAAAATATTCAAGGAGTCGACGAATTATGTCCCTGCGCCGTTCTATGAGAAGACTCCGTAGAGGATCGACGTTAACAAAAAACGGTCCAATTGTAATGTTTAATGGCATCACACTCTGAATGTTCTCCTTTAGTTTCTTCTGAAGCATGATTTCTTCCTTGACGTCTAAAGAGGATTTATTTGCTGCTGCAAACTCAGCAACATAATCCGGCGGATTGGTCATGTAGAGCTCGATATACTCTTCATATTTGCAGGAATAGGCTTTTAGTGGAATGATCGCTGTCTCATAGGTTGCCTCAATTTTTGCTCTATGGTCATCGATTAGAGGCCTCACTAGCTTCACAGTAGGGATGGTTAAATTGTTAGCGAAAACTAATTTAAGCATCACGGTTGGGTCTATTTGGCGGATGCCATTAGTTTCAAGGCAACCATCTTCCAACAACTTGCTCAGAACAGGTGGAAAATCGTCCGGATTGGTGGAATAGTACGCACGCTGCTCAGATAAATGAATTGTTAAGTAAAAGATGGGCGGGGCGGATAGTTTGAATGGGTAAGTTTTTAAATTTGTTTCCCAGACAAAGCTGTCGGTTACACCAATCGCACCTGCAAAGTGTTAACCATTATAAACTATATACTAATAATACAAATCTTAAAATGCTAGGTACTATCACTGAGTACCTAATAATAATAGTAACTAACTAATAGCCTTTAATGGTAATAGGATTATAGATACTCTTGGCTTACTAGAACATACAACTATTAGACTACGAGATATGTATGTATTCGTAACAATTGAAACTTTTCAATTTTAATTTCCTTTCTATAGGTGATTGAAGAATGTTTGGTAAAAATTGATAATTTTTGTGATACAAATAACTCCTATTAGATTAAAACAGTCAAAATAAATATAAACTGGTCTAAATGGCGGGTAGTTAATAATTTTAATGTTAATCACTTTTAGCTACAAGATTTCATTATTTTAAATTAAAATTACAAAAACAAACTTAGATTATATACTAGAAAAATGTGTTATTTAAAAAAGATAGTGTTTCGGTATATTAAAATAACTTAACGGAAAATAAAACTACTCAATACCTTTACATGGTGCTCTAAGATATATACTGTAGGCGATTATAGATGACATCATAAAAAATTGCAGGGAATCTTGCATGCGATATCTTACTTGTTGTATGAAACGAAAAATCTTGGAGACCTCGTAGACAAGCCAATCCCTAATATTTATATCCAGCCAACCCTTTCCAACCATCCGAAGACACATGGTTATTTGAGAAGCCATGTTCTCGAGCCAGAAACCCTTCAGAAATTTCACTGTATTTTTATAATGATACGTTTGCGCAGATATAAACTCAACCAAATTTCTAGACTTGCCCATCGTATAGGTGAATAGACTAATATCCTCCAGAGCTATACAATTGGACACCACTATGGTCATAGCTTTAATTGCTTCTGGAATATACATTATGTTAATTCTCCTCCAGAACTCCCGGGTTTCTTTAAAATCCTGCCTTCCATTGTACCGAGGTGGCACCACAGGTTTAGGTATAATTTCCTCAGGAAATGTAACACTCGGATATAAATCTGGATTTTGTACTAAAACGTTCCGGAATTCATATGATGTTTGGGTACGCTGATAGTTGATATTTATCTCCGCCTTTAGATCCTTAACAAATTCATCGTTTAATATGAACTTTAAATTTGCTCTGGCCAAAGTCAACATCTTTTTAAATAATTGTGGATTCATTTCAGCGGTTTTAATCATCACTAAAATATCTATTAATAAATCATATCTCATCAAATTCTCATTTTGCGACCTCAATCTTAGGGCATTCTTCACTCGTTCAATAAAATCCATTGGATCCTCAGCCATAAACATTAAATAGATCCTCGGAATTTTATAAGACACACCATTATCCAAATCAGTAACTACCCACCTGCTTGTGCGCTCGTCGTAATCCCTCACAGCGACATACCGCCAGGAGAATAAATCATTTTTAACAACTTCAAAAATAGCTCCGCGAGGAAGTGGTACATCTCGCATATCAAGTGGAGTCACATCATCGTAATTACTTGTAAATTCGTCAACACCTCTCAATTTTGGGATGAATGCCTTTCCCGGAATTGGATAGCGTTCTCCTTGAAAATCTCCTAAATTCAACCAATCTTTTGGGGACATGGACTCAAAATCAACACTATCGAACCACTCTAGTGGAAAGAGAACTTTTCGATCAAATATTGGCGGAGGATCTGGTTGACTAATCATCAATCTGTTGACCACTTCGAATGGAAGTAGCATCCATTTTTCAATGTTATGAGTCCGAAGTAAATCTTTAAGATCTATATTACTATGAAATTTTCTGTCTCGATCAGCAACAATTTCAGCGGGTACGCCTTCGGTGCTGAAATTAGCTTTTCTGCGAGATATGTGTGGAATAGTTTGCAAGGGGAAGACTATATCCAATCGTCCTGGAAATTTTACAAACTTCTGCGTACTTTCCAGAATATAATCATGATCGATTTTAGGTAATTTCGGTAACACTGGCGCGTAATTTTCGGTTTTTATTTGCCTCGAAAGGCACGGATAAATAACACAAGTATTCAAATTCACGGCTTTATGGTCTTTGCTATCTTTCACAAAAACGTTGGAGTAAAATAGACACTTCTTTTCTTCTTTTTGCTGCATTGTATTATTTATATTTACTATTTCTATGTTTTATATTTCGTAGTCTTTTTAAAATCAAATATTCAAAATGACGACTATTACAAAGCCATTTGCGTTAAACGCTTTGAACACTAGGTCTGTTTGTTGGGAAAACTCAAAAGGGCTAATGCAACCGACATTTTACCGTTCCCCTTCCTTTTCACTAAGCTTTGCTCTGAAATCATTCGATGAAATATCAAAACCCAGAGCACCTCGGAGCACTCTGGGTTTTTTTTTCCAAGTTTTTTTTACGACTTTCTCAAGGAACAGACCTACTAAAACATTTTTTTGAATAGACAGAAAAAGGTTTACAGATAATGCAGGAGCGCGTTCAAAAACTTAACTATACTATATAGTCAACACCATAATTAATTGACAACAAATCTAAAATACGAGGGTATATATGTGTCTTATTTTTTAAGAAACAGGAATTAAATACCTAAAATAAGATCCTGTCCAATTTTTCTCAGCAAATATTTTATTATTTTTATTGCGTCGGTTCTGTTAGTACTTTTGAAATGTTAAAAACGTTCAGAAATTTAAATGCTCTTCTCATAGCTGAATTAAGAAAAATACAAATAACAGAATTCAAAGAAATACAATAAGCAGTCATTTTCTAATATACATATTTTCTTTTATTTTATAGGCAGTACTACGTAAATAAATTGTAATACCTTCGCTTAATCTATTGCTTCTGAGAACGATGATGAAATACGAATGAAACACATTTACTAGCGCTCCACGCTTGTGCCAGAACAGTGTCAGGAAGTCCCTTGTTATTAACACAGTGATACCACTGAGACAAATGAGACGTACAATCTGTGTCCTCTGGAGGAATTTTAACCTGCACGCCATTAACACATCGTTTACACTTAAATCTAAGATAGAAATTTTGAATTAGATCCTTAATTTGTTATTAAGATTGTTTCTACTCACTTATCATGGGTATCTGAAAGAGTGCCTTCTTCGTACCGAAAAAGATCTTTTAAGTCATCACGGCTGAAGTGCCGCTCAGATTCTTCATTGTTATCCACTACAGTACTAGAAAGGGACTTTTTATGGGTTTGTCTCTGGAATATCTTTTCTTCGATTGTTCCTGTCTGTAAATAAAATAAATCAAGAATCCATAGAGTAGAAATATCATGAAAACCTAAAATATAAAAACCTCTTACCGCTAGAAGCCTATAAATAAAACAGGTCTTTTTTTGTCCATCTCTCCATACTCGGGCCATAGCCTGATCATCATTTGCTGGATTCCAGTCCGGATCAAACATAAACAACCGATTGGCTCCGATGAGATTCAGGCCACAGCCCCCGGCTTTTGAGCTTAACATAAAAATGAATCGATCTGAGTCGGGATTGTTAAATTCATCGACAACTTTGCTTCGCTTCTTAACCGTCATACTACCATCGAGTCGTATGTAGTTATATTTTCTATAAAATAAGCAGAATTAACCTTTGTCTCTTACAAGGATAACTCTTTAAAAAACCTCTTTCTAGAAAGCTGTTCAAACAAATCAAGCGTTTGGGTGTAGTTGGAAACGAGGACTACTTTATCGTCAGTATTTGCCTTAATTGATGCTAGCATAAAGTCCAAAAGCATTACTTTTCCACTTAGACCAGGATCAACATCTCTTAAAGAAAATAAAATAAACGGATATGCAATTTTAAACTCTGCTCAAAATTAACTTCAACAAATAGAACAAAACAATTCGAGTAAGGCATAGTCCGTATTTTGAATTCGAAAACGGAATAACATGACTAGTTGTTTTTTGATCCGATTAGACTTCCACAACATTTAAAGCAAAGAAAATTTCTATTTCGTTACAAATTTATATATCTAGACTTACTTGGCATTAAAATTACTAGGCAAAGCCTCTGAAGCTTTTTCAAAACCACTTTCTTTTGCTTCAATTTTTTCATAAACTAAGTTGGGATGTCCACAGAGCTTCTTTAACGATGTAATATCAGCCAGAGCCGTTAAAGTCTGCTTTTCGTTGCTTACTGTAAAATAATAAAGCTGACTTACGTCCCAAATTGAACAAAAATCAAATGTCTTCTCACCTGAAATACTTTTTTTCACTTTATCCGAATTTAAGAAGTTCTTATACATTTGCTCCTGGCATTTAGACATCTTTACGCAAATTACCATCTCAAACTTGATGGGTAAATACTTGGTCAGAATCTGATTAGTTCTTCGAATTATACACTGATTAACTATTCCAATAAGTTCTTGAGTTCGTTCAACAGCTTTAGTTCTTTCAGATTCAGTGCAGTCTGAATTTTGCCCCCTTAAAATTGGATTCTCGAAATGTCTTCTAAATTCGCTGTTAGTTCCAAGCATCCCAGGATTAACGAAATTTATTAAACTGAAGTACTCTAACAAATCGTTCTGAATCGGAGTACCCGAGAGCAGAACTCGCCTCTTCGTCTGTAACCCCATCAGGGCTTGGTATGTGAGATTGTCGCTGTTCTTTAGACGGTGCCCTTCGTCGCATATCACAATCCCGACCTCGGATGAGTTAAGAATATTCGAGTAAATCCTGAAGGATTCGTAGCTCACTATTAGGACTGGAGTGCCGCACCGTTGGCTTTTGTTGCAGATGTACTGTTGCAGGCTCTTAATTGTTTCCTCCTTGGAGTTGTTCTCTACAACAAGGCAATTGACTCTAGAAAGTAGCCATTTATTGAATTCCTTCTCCCAGTTTTTAACCAAAGAACTGGGGGATACAATAATTGCTTTACTTATGGTTGGCGTGCACTCTGGACTCTGGCGCAGCAACGTCCAGACCAGTGTAACACATTGGAGAGTTTTACCTAAGCTAAATGAGATTTATTTGGCTCTAATTGGTTTTAAAACGAAGAATTGACCTTACCCCATTTCATCAGCCATAATACATCCTTGAAAATCCTTGTTTTTGCCTGTAACACAATCATACATAAATTTAACACCTTCTCTCTGATGTGGTCGCAAAATATTGCTGAGGATCGGATCGACAACGACGTGGACGAGAACCTTATTAGAACCCATGGTCATTTTATCATGCTCGCTGTATTCAGGAGGTTCGTAAAGAATCAATGCGTTGCAAGCTTGAGGATCGTGCAGTGCTCGGCGAGTTGTAGTCCTCCGCATCCCGAGACTACGATTGCAGCTGTAATCAGGCACATAATTGGGAATGGGGACTTGAAAAGGACGACTAAGTATTTTGAGAATCTGCTCTTCATATTCAGAACGTGATAATCGGACTGGTGGCTCTCCAGGTGGTTCCTTATTTTCTTGACAGCGACGCACTCTTTTTTCCTGTGTTGGGATTTTAAAGGCGACAGGCCGTTTGCCAAGACATTGACTAGGAGCTAAACTTCGACGCTGGAAAAAACGAGGTTGGTAAATGTTGCAGACTTTTTTAAGGATTTACCATTTTGCTATGTGGTTAATTAATTGACTTTTTGAATATATTCTATACAATTATGCTGTTGAATATGAATTTTTCGTACTAAATTACATTTGTGAAGTATAAACAATAAAATTCATAAAAATTCCGCACAATTTGATACTTAAATTCAAAATTTAACAAATTATGACATTTGACAATAAGAAACTGTCACTCGCCAGATGTCGCATTAATCCCTACAGTGAACACTTGAAAGAAATTTTGAAGGTTAGGGCTGAAGGATGAAGACGGTTTTGGCAAATGACATTTCGGGGACAATACAAAAACTTTAATTTAAATTGAATTAAACGCGTCTCCCAGCACAATTGTATCAAGCGTTGGTTTATTAAAAGTAAAAGGCACCAATTTGACGCTTGAAAAAGGTGATGGGTGATCGCTTCGAGTGTGCTATGTGAAGAACGGTGCCCCCGTTGTAATAAAAAGTCTCCCCCAAATGCGGCTCAATTTTACACACCAGATAAGCTGTCCAGGATATAAAAACGTAGAATGCAAATGCACGATTGGAAGATAGTTAAAATTCTAGCTGGAGTCGCTACACGAATCTGGGCTGCATCTGGTGCGGCGCTGCTTATATGCTTCATTTTGTACTGCTTCTACGGTGGCCCCATTGCGTTTTGTCTGTTTTCATGCTTTGTTCTGGGTAAGGCGCATTATTCTTCAACATTTACAGCGAATATTAAGGCTACGCTTTTAGGGATCTTATACCATGCGCAGGACAACCTTCTCTACCATCCAGACCTGCCTTCGAATTCTAGGATTTATATCCCCAACCCGACGATGCACAATTTGCCCTATGAAACTGTGAACATTCGGACGCCCGACAACGTGACGCTGCACGCCTTCTGGATCCGGCAGTCTGAGGAGAAGAGCAAATTTGTCCCGACGTTCGTGTACCTCCACGGAAATGCTGGGAACATGGGGCACCGCTTGCAGAACGCCTGGGGCATCTTCTACAACCTGCACTGCAATATTCTGATGGTCGAGTACCGGGGCTACGGGTTCTCCACGGGCTCTCCCAATGAGCGTGGTCTTGGGATCGATGGGAGGACCGCTGTTGACTATCTTTATACTAGACACGATTTAGACCACAGCCAAATCGTGATATTTGGGCGCTCTCTCGGCGGGGCTGTTGCAATTGAGGTCGGAGCTGATCTGGAGTACAGCCAGAAGGTAATGTCCATTATTGTTGAGAACACGTTCACCAGCATCCCCGACATGGCGGTTGTCCTCGTTCATCCTTACGTCCGCTACTTACCATCTTTGTTGTACAAAAATCAGGTGAGTTTATATTTCGTACAACCCACAATTATTGTTTAATTGATCATATGGTTTTATCTTGGAATTTAAAAGTTTTCTGAGAAGATCAAAGATTTCTCCAAATAAACTTCACCATATTTCTGATTCAGTTCCAATCGCTGAAAAAAGTTGAAAGGATCTCTGCGCCATGCCTGTTCATCTCAGGCCTGGCTGATAATCTAGTCCCTCCCAGGATGATGCGAACTTTGTACATAAAATGTGGCAGCAGCAAAAAGCGCCTGCTAGAGTTCTCCGGTGGATCCCATAACGATACATGGGTAATTGATGGGTAAGTCTTCCGTTTTCCACTTTTCATTTTTATTTAATTAATTTTTTCGATTTTAGATATTATCAGGGGATAGATGCGTTCTTGGGGGAATGCAGGAGCACCGCGCGGCCTTTACAGACAGCTCCCGAAAAGAGAAATGTTTGGCACGAGATCCAGGAAGTGTGAAATTCCCAAAATGTCTTTTAAAATTGCCTAAAAAAATTGCTAGCAAGTAAGGTATTTATAGTAAACCACTTGTTTTCGAAAAAAATATCACTCTTTCAATAAGCCCCTAAAAATAATGCGATTTGATTCTGCGGGGCCTTATTTTAGAGGACGTTTTAAAAGAAGAGTTGTCGACATACTTAGCACTAGACTGTTGAGCAGATTTTGTTTTTGTTGGCTGTGATCAAATTCGATAATTAGCACGCATTTATGCTTTAAATAAAAGTTTTCGGAAGTGTATTTATGTTTACTGAAAAAAAAACACTATGACGTACCCTATCCTTAAATTTAAAATTATAACAAAGGTTTTCTTGAAAAATTTCAATTTAATCTATTTACAAAGGTATCACTATAATTACATAAAACGCTAGGCAGGGGGACCATTCGCTACACTTGTTTCACCTTAGTTCCACCTTTTTCCAATCTTCGTTTGAATTCAATCATCTGCATAATACCGACCTTGAGCTTTGGATTCTTCTGAATGGCATCGATGAGCGTGTCGCCCTCCTTACTGAACATAAAAACTACCGGAATGGTTACGTCGTTTGTACCATCTCCGGACATGGCGAACATGGCCTGATTTTCCCCGGATGAGCCGGGTACATTATCACAGATTATTAGAGCGATTGCTCCGGCTTTTTGTGCACGTCGTGCCTTTTCAACAAACGTGCATTCACCCCTCACAGCCATGGCAATTTTTGATTTAACATCTGACTCATTTGTTATATCCGAGCAGAGTTTCTGGGGTGCCACCAAAATAATTTCGCCTTCAACGAAATCATCACCGACGAGCTCTGGACTAAAATGGCTTGGCCCAGCAACTAGCCAGGCAGTGGTGTCATCCGGATTTTTGTAGTAGACAGCCTGAAATAAATTAGTATTTATTAATATTATGAAATTACTTAGTTATTAAATTTGTCTTTAACCCTACAAAGCTCCTCAGTGATGTTAATTTTATAAAACTTCGAAACAGCTTTAAATGGATTATTTTAGCTTCAAATCAACCCTTGGAAGAACAGATTCTGCGACCGAGTTTAAAATTCGTGCTTATCTATAATTTTTATTGCGTCGCGCCTCTTGGTAACCTCATTAACATTAGTATTGAAATGTTTAGTCAGCCGCTACATACTTGTTTTTTGTTTGTTTCTATTTATATCATATATCCGTAGCCGGAGAAAATGTTCAATGTTACCAAATATAGCTAGAATTGATAGTTTTGTTAGACTTGCAACAGTGATCTAACTCACCTCCACCACAAGTAGTTCTTTATCTAACCCAAAAACAGACGATTCTATTCCGATTTTTGTAAATCAGTATGTTTTAACCACCAAGTAAAAGTTGAATTTGCCATGCTTAACAAACAGTGAAGGTGTGCCTTGATAAAAAGAGGTACTATGTTTGCATGCAGAGATGAACCTGAACGCAGGTTGTTTGGAAACTGGGTTGACTTGACTCGACACCGCTGCGGAAGCTAAGTTGAATTGAAATTACGACCGTAGATGCCATATAAACGCAAATTGAGAAGTCGAATAGGTCGTCATTTCCGCGGTTATTTGAATTTTGTTTTTGATTGAACAGCGAAGTGAATTACAATAAAGTGTATTAAAGTGACTAGGAACAATGTTTGTGAACATGAGCAAATTAAAAAAAAATTTAATTGATAACAATAACAAAAATGTTATGTTTATTTGTGACTTTATGTTTCGACTCAATTTTGATATTCGAACACGGAATCCTAGAGGTTTATATATGCTGATCATAAACTCAACCCAATTTCGACAAGATATTTCAACTCTGAATGCAACCGTAGTAGCTTTTGAAAAATGTTGCGATTTTCAATAAATCAAGAAATATACGATAATCATGCTCAAATTCAACGTTGGTATTTGTGAGATGTTTCTCTTTCATTGGCTTTTAACCATTTTATAGATTGAGCCGTTCCCTTTGAGGTGTCACACTGTTCCCTGAAACTCCTGCCATTACTATTTGCCCCAAAAAAGTTTGACTAATCTTAAAAACACCATGATTATCCAATTCAATCTTCCTCTCTACCACAGCCTGTTCCTACAGACCGGAAAACGTCGGAGCAGTGCGACACCTCCCACCTAAAGTAATGCGTTCTTAATCTTAAGACTATCTTCTATACCGTGTAGTCGATGCTATTCTATAAATTAACTTTATTCTTAGAAAAGCTAAATACCTGAATTTTTGTCAAATTCACAGCTTCAGTAACTTATTGTTTTTTTAGTAACAGCCCTAGTAAAATTTTATACTAATATACATTGGATTCGTTTCCAATTTAAACAAGTTTTTTCGTCCTCTTATTCACCTGTAATTGTCCAAGATGATTCATATTTTGCGATTTGGTGAGTTCAAGCATTTCCTGCATAAACAGGATACCGAGCTCCCCATCTTCTGGACTCTTTGCCTATAATTGAAGAAAGCAAACAATATTTTTAAAATAAACACGGTTCCGATGCGTAACACAAACTTACATTATAAAAGCTGTGGAACAATCGAACTTTTCCATCGCCTAACGAAACCATTGTGATACCCATGTCGTAAACAGTCCGCAAATGGTCTGCATTATTTGCTTGAAAGTCCAATGCTCGAAGTCTTTTCGTGGACGGTGTCCGGGGACACGACCCAGTAATAAAGTCCCTAAGAGGTCGTCGGACTTTCTCTGGAAAAAGCATATTCGAGCTTGGACATGTTCGCATAAAATCGAGAACGTGATGCTCATCACCAGTTCGAAAATCTGAAAAATAAATATCTAAACAATTTTATTTTGTGGTGGAAGAAACATTTATGATCGCAATTGATTTCTGAAGATTCGAAAGTTTTAAAAGCCACAGTAATTGAAATTTCGTTCTTACCGTAAGTTACATTCCCTTGTTGTCCTAGGGATAAGGGAAGAAGATGAGCCTCTGTAGTGAATATAAATTCGTCCAAGTTCACGGCTAAGTCCGAGGGATCGGAGAAAAGCAGGTACAAATATTTGAACGTTTCCGAAAGGATGTATGAGTCCATCCGGTCCTCGTGTTTGCCTGTTCGAACGTCGTTAATTGCCGCGTAACCGCATTCTACTTTCGCGTGTGTCTGGAGCGCTTTTAACGCTTTTTTGCCTACCTGGAAGTGAAAAGAAAAATTAGGTAGTCAAAGAGGGAAGTTTTCTTTCTTTCGAAATATAACCGAGGCAATTAGGCAATTTAGGTAATAATTTAAATTTTTGGGTTTCCCAGGAGCGCATGGGAAATTACAAATTACTTTTAGGTGCGGAACAATGACTTTGATAAACATGCAACACATATTGTAATTTTTGTCCCGATGTTTCAAAAGTAAATCGTAAAACAGTACAATTTCTAAAAGAAAGCACAAAGCAAAGAATTCCAAGTCCATTTTCTATTTCCGTTAGTCGAATAATAGAGAAACTCAATGACTACACCGACGTTTCTTAAGAATATCAAAACTTGTATTTTTAATCTGATTTAAAATCAAGTCAACTTACCTGTAGGTAATAGTGGTCATTTGTGGCCTTGTACAAGAAATAAGTTGACTCAATAAATTCGGGCCTGAGGTGATGTTGTCCCCAATGGATTTGGAAATCGACAGTGAAAGCCTCCGGAATGAACGTGTGCATTTGCATGACTTGGTAAAGCATTTCGTGTGTCTGCACGGCCGGCTTAAGATCGCCGGATAGGACTTGGAGTCCCGGCCAAAATGCTAGCAATGCGTCCATAAAATTTCGGGCTTTCGCGTGGGGTCTGTGCATGAGAACATCGAGCAGCATAGGGCCTTCACTTACGTATTTCATTATTGCGTTATAGTGCCGGTTAAATCTCGCCAAATATCGATCCTCACCGAGCAGAATGTACGATTTAAGCAGGTACTCGTAATATGAGTCAATGCCTGCACCGACCCCGGAATCTCTTCGGACCCAGTCGCCGGAATGGACGTTGAGCACGGTCCCCATCAGGTCAGAGCCCCGGTGTCTCAATTTCCAAAGGCCGTCCATGGCTGCGTGAGCTCGAAGCTCAAAAATTGGATTTCCTGTAAGGCGGGATAAAGCAGCAAACTCGAGGAGTATTGTTCCGGCGCATGCCGTGCAGGTTTCGCGTGATTTTTTAAGGTTCTCGTCCTTCATTCCGTGCTTAAGATTAACTCTAGCGTGAGGTATTCCTGTTGATGTGTTGAAAGCTGGAAGTAACCGATACCCGAGGTCCTTGGCCATGTCAAGGAGCTCTCCCTTGTACCAGGGCATCACGTTCAAGTTTTTCTGGATCTGCTCGGCGAGGATGTGGGCCGAAAGGAGGCCCCCGACCATGCGAATGTTTGTTTCAAAAACAGATACGATTATGTCGTTGTCGAATGAGACGTCGTTGATGACCATCTTAACGGCCCGCTCGAATTCGGCGAAATCTCCGAGTATGACCAGTGTGTCAAGGGTGTCGACGAGCGTCATTGAGAAGCTGCGGAGATTGAAAAAAAGGGGGGTCAAGGCCACTGTTAGGTGTTTCTGCTGCAAGCGGGGCTAATTTACGTACTTCCCCAGAATGTCGTCCATGTCCCCTCTGGAGGGGGTCACCCCGCGGTAGCGTCCTTTGCAGGATAACGGCATCAATTCGTCCGCTGGATACGCGTTTTCCATGTAAGCCCTGTACGCATGATAAAACATGTCTCGGGCGTCCTCCCTGGGTGAAATAGAAAAGCATATTTAGTTTGTTCAGCTTGAACAAATGCCACGAGATAACAATTTTCGTATTTACTTGAGTTCCCGACGTTCCTTTTTTGACATATTTTGTGTTGGAATCGTGTCAGTCACGCAAATAACAGTAAAATTAGCTAAAATTACAGCTAAAGCAAGCGATATTTTGTCCATTTTCTGTAAATTAAATTTCCCTAAACTTAAATTAACAGTACTAGATACGTGTCCGATTTTTATTTCCACATTGAAAACAACGAAGATAATTCGCAATCTTCACCAAAAGTAAATAAAAAATTGACACTGACGTTTGACAATTTGCGTGGAGACTAGTCACACGTCAGTTCTTTGATATCTCTCCACTTCCAGCTGTATAGAAAAAAAATTAGCAAATTCATGCGACCTCTGCAAGAATTCTTTGCGAATTAACAATCACATGCGGAAGTGGCAATGTCAAAAATTGTGACAGTACGAGCAACTTTCAATCCGGAAATTACAAGCTTTCGATATTTTCAAATAAAACTGGGTCGTTTTTAGGTAAATTTGTTACCAACATTTTTTTAATAACTTTAACACTTTTCCAAAATAATTACAGACTCTTCAGACAAATGACAATTTGCACAAAAAGATGATTTTACGAAATATGCTGAAAAGCGTGGGCTACTTGCAGCCAGGACGGTTTACATCGACAAAAGCCGGCCTAATGCCAAAAATACTTAGCCAATGGAAGGAAAAACTGCAGGCAGCTGAAATCGACAGCCCGGAGTATTGCTTGAAAAGCATCGTGGCCTACGTCCTCAACACAAAAGTGGTAAGAACTCGCTAAAAATGAAGTTGCGCATAAAGAAAAAACGTTATTGTCACGCAAGTAAATTCGGATAGCTGCGAATATCTATTGCAGCCCAAGCACCTAGATCTAGAAATATAAGACATTTATTATTTTCAAATCGCAAAAGAATCTTTCCAGGTTGCGCTGGGTGCTTTGGTGTTTCTTGTTTTTATTTATTTAGCACAAGTAGCGTTCGAAATATTTACAAATTTTTCAGTATACCTTATGTTTCTTATCAGCATTTTAATAAGAGCACAAAACATTTTCAGAGTCAGCTAGCCGATCTAGACACTATCAATCTTACCGACGAACAAATAACGAACATTGAAACTTTCTGCCAGTGCAGGCTGGCACGAATGCCTCTCCAGTACATCGTAGGCGAGTGGGACTTCCTTGATTTTACACTTAAAATGACACCTCCTGTTTTCATCCCTCGTCCAGAAACGGAGGGGTTAGTTCAATTGATTTTGAACAAATTGGCGAAGGATGAGGTGTACAAATTTTTAGAAGTTGGATGCGGTAGCGGGGCAATTTCCCTAGCACTACTTAGAACATTAAAGAAAGCCACCGGCTCTGCAGTGGACTGCAGTAAATCAGCTTGTAGTTTGACGAAGGAGAATGGTAAAATTCTACAATTGAATGACCGGATAAAGGTTTATGAACATCGAGTCTCCCAGAAGAGCTTGCTTCCTACTGCTGTCCAGGAGAACTTTGATTTTATTGTCAGTAACCCGCCTTACATTAAAACGGATGAGCTCCCCAATTTGGCTCCTGAAGTGTTGTAAGATATTAACTTGTACCGCTTTTATAATTTTTGAACTCTACTGACTACACGTTTGTTTTTAAATGACCAGAAAAACAGAAGTAAGAAATTTAAAAGACAAAGAAACGAAAATCTTCTATTCTAAAACTCCTAAAAGTAATTAAACTGTTTTTTACAGATATGAAAACGTTGTGGCCTTAAATGGTGGGCCAGATGGACTGAAGGTAGTTAGGGATATATGTCAAATAGCCTGCAATTATTTAAAGTCAGATGGGTACCTTTGGCTGGAAGTCGATAGTTCACATCCAACAGAAATTGAAAAAGAAGTTGGAGAAAAATTTGGAGATGTACTTAAGTTCAACAAGAGTCACAAAGATATCTTTGGACATTTTCGTTTTGTAGAAATTGTGAAAAAGTAAAGAAGAATACAACCTAAACGTTCTATAGTGAAAATTATTCAAATTGGAATTTGAACTAAAATACGTAAAGAACAGATAGTAAATATAAAGAATAAATGAAGACAAAACTACTAAAACTTTCTTAAATGAGCAAATTCCTTTTTACACCTTCAAATTACCGAAAATTAAGCGAATCTGGAGTGGATTCTGATTCCTATAAAGCATTAATGACACCCCTAAATTGCAATAACAAGATTAAAATGCTAGAGGAACAAATGTGATACTTATGAAGTTAAGTGCAGTAGGTTTTTAATGAATTAAAGTAGTCGTAGACGTAGTTTTTCGTTGATATACATAATGTTTGCTTTTTAATTTGATAAAGCTCAGCAATTATGTTAGCCAATTATACTGGTAAAATTGAAAACCACCTCTGAAAAAATCTGAATGTATATCCAGAAGGATTATCCAATAATATTACATTTAAAATCAGCGTTCCAATGTACTACAATTTGGGAACTATTAGATTTGTTGTTTAAGAATTTGTATAGGTTGGAAATAGTTCATTTGAGATTTCTTATTTGCTCATTTCCATCTAAATCCTAGCTTAAAGAGTATAGTTGAATAAAAGGAATCCCGAAAATATCAAATACTCCACTCGCTAGTTTTTATAATGTTATTACCGGACAAAGAGACAGACAAATTACGTCCTGTTGTTTTGTAAAATATTTGGGGAAAATTGTTTAAGTTGAAAAAGAACAAATAATTTCTTCTAATGAGTGTTAAATTAATAAAATTCCCTAAAAAATAATAATAGAAGAATACTAAGATACGAAACTAGAATAGAGTTTTGCATAGTTTTAACCAACAAATAAAATATCTGAGAGCTGTCTAAAGTACCCAATTATTGTGAAAAGCAGAAAAACTGCAGTAACCACCTTATCTTAAGTCCACAAGGAGTTGCAAAAAAGTGCAATCAGAACTTTAACCCTGATGTGCGATCTCATTTCGTATTGAACGGCTTCAAAAAGTGCTAGTCAAGGTCAAAAGAGTTGACCTAAGGCTGGATGGAATCTCAAAACCTGCGCTCTTTTATCAAGTTTGCCACTTTCGGACTGGCGTTTAGAGAATCCTCCCTTTTTCATGCACAGGGCAAAGCTCCTCCCGTACGCTCCCGCTGGAGCTTACCTGATGCACCTGGAGAGCTTAGAACAATATTTGAGCAGCAGACAATTACGCTGGACGCCCTATCTCAATTTTTCATTGTGAAACGATTTTTGATTCTGTTTGCTCAGTTCCAAAAATCACAAGGTATAGGTAGGTTTTATTTATTCGATGCTCGAGGGATGCTAACAGGTTGAAATTTTCTGGAAACATTAATTGAAAATATCTACATTTTTATTTTATAAGACAAAACACTGGGTATTTTAATAAGTCTAAAATCAAATAATTGCGAGCTATATATCTCTGCAGCCATTTTAGACTGTGAACGAACCCAATTACCCCCGAGAGTCGCCTTCTTTCACCTTGGAAGGAATTGAAGGATTTAATTCGTGGAGCCGTTTTCTCAGGGCTTTTCTCCAGATTTTCCTCCTTTTCATATGTTATCAAATAAACACTTGAAGTATTCCCCTTCTGACAAAAACAAACAGACTTCAAAAATGTAATGAGAAGGGCGAAAAGCTCTCTGGGATAGGAAGAAGTAAGTAAAAAAATATATATATACAATTTGAAATTAAAGGAATCATCCCAACACATCAGCGAAAACTCCCGACTGGCTGGCTGGATATTGTGGGGGCTTTGGAACAAAGGGCGCATGTTTGGCGCTCCGGTGTAGGAACCACTATCCTCGGCTGGTCCATGGTCAGAAAGCTGCTCCAAGCTCAATAAGTTGTTAAGATACGTAGGGGAAAGACTTTCGTTCGTGTTCTCAAGCTGAAGAAAGATTTTTCCAAAAAAGAATCAGTTTTTAACTTTAATTACTTGCAAAATCTGTATTTAGACCGAGTTTAAAACACAAAAATCATAATCGAACATTTTACTTTCTGTGCAAAATATAAAAAAAAACAAATAAAAATATACATACTAAAATTTTAAACCCTGCCGGAGTTATCCCGATTTTTTTAATCGAAAAAAAGCGTTTATTTTCAAAAGATATAAAACTCAGTTGTTCGCTTAGAAAGAGATTTTTCGTCTGTTCTAAACTCATTTTCGAATCAAAAGTTTAGCTTAAAAAAAGAAAATTTTTTTTTTTTTTAAATGAATAATTGTGTTTGAAAAGGACTGCCATTTGTGAAGCTCAGTGTAGGAGAACCAGCAGGCTCAGCAGGAACAGCAGCATAACAATAATAAGCAAAATTAAATAAAAAAAAGAAAACGAAATATCTGTGATCGATAAATTTTAGTCAATACTTTTTCGAATCTCGTATTCCTCTTCTTTCCGATATTCTCCCACAAAAAAATAAGAAATTCTCCACAATCTCCACACTGTCCTCATGGGAAAATAAAACGACCAAAAAGAAATACCTAAATATGAGTTAAAATATAATAAAAAGTGTGCAAATGCAAGTTAAAAATATTCGCTGGCGTGAAAAAAACCAAAACGACGAAACTTGAAATAAACATCCCAAAAGAAATAAAGCTCAGTTAAAATTGAAAGGAACTCTAGTGTAATTAAAATTCGACTTGGCGAAAAGTGCCCCTAGTTAATAGCAATTTCATAATTATAAAATAGAAATTTTAATAAAATAAATATAGTTCGGGGAAAAATAAAAGCGAAATACCCGTGGTATAAGAGCGAGCGATCAAGTGTGTTCAGCGAAAGCAAAAGAAATATACTGCGATTTAAATAATAATAGTTAGATACACACACACCTGTATATATAACGTATACACACAAGAAAAATCGATCCTAGTAAATTAGCGCCACCACCATGTTACTTGTTACTTAATTATGTCTTTTGTTTGTTGTCTAACTTGCGTTTTAGTTGAACCACTCGAGAGATAAAATCAACTTCCTTGACCACCGTTAAAATGCCCAATACAAAAAAGAAAAAATAAAAGCTTAAAAAGATAAGAAAATAAATAATAATTTATACAAAAATACTAAATTACATTTATCTTATATATATAACATCCCAAAAGAAGACTTTTTGCTCTCACTTTTTATAACTCTCTAGCTACACTCTCTTGATCCCGCCGCTCCCCTGTTTATTCGCTCCCATCCAAAGACATGTTCCTGTTGATTTGCGTCCGACCATCCCTCATGAGAATCATTTAAAACAAGAAAAGATAAATGATAAATAAACCAAAAGGGAAAAATATGCAACACCGATGCAGACCACAATCTAAAATGTAGTGAAACCTTTAATAAACGTTTTTCGTAAGCTAAAAAACCAAATCGATGAGCAAATTGGAACCTGATAAATTCTTAGCTAAAGCTTAACCTAACTTAAACTTACCTTAAACTGTATGCAGAAGCAACCTAGCCAAACTATGGGAAAGATTGTCTCCTTAAAAAGTCAGCAATTTAAATCAAACGGAAAATGCTACCTCAAGAGAATGGTACTTAAACCGAATTTTCTAATAATAATAAAAATTCATTAATTTTTTGCATTTAAACACTCATTAAATTGCAACAAAAGCCCAAAGAGCGCTACCTCCCACAATAAGCCGTTTTTATTTATTTAGTTTAAAACGCCTTTTAGTTGCAGTTGTGGTGTAGGACTTTTAGTTGCATTCTTAGTTTTATTTAAATTTTAACATTTTTATTTGCGTTTTATTGCATGCAAAAATATTTTGAAAAAGAACAAAATAAAAATAAGAATAGCTCCGAAATTCTGGGAGCGTTTCGACTAACATGTTTCTTCTCTTTCATACCGAACCAACCAACCCTTAAAAAAATGTTAATACCCAGAATTGGTGTATGCAAACGAACATTCCATAGTAGTCATGATTTAGCAAAACTTGCACTGGATGCGCACCGACATGGGATTTCAATTTTTGTTTCTGTTTTGTTTGCTTTGAAAGAGCGTGTGATACACTACGATTTATAAAAAAGAAAAAGAAAAAAAACGGAACAATAACATCTCCCAATAGTGAGTGTGAGTGAATAAGCGAATAACTACCCTACAACTACTACTACACTTAACTTGCATGGGACACACCTCGCTGCAATGACCAAGGCATGACGATCCTGCTCTGACACAAAAACGACGGACCTGACCGAATATACACCGAAAATACCTTCTCGAAATTGTACAACAGTACCAACAACAGCAACCCTCACAGAACAAAATAAATAAATAAATAATAATAATAATAGTAAGGTGAAAAAAGTGATCAAAACGATAATTTGTCAACGTCAGCCAGAGTTTCAGGATCAACAAGGTTTGCTGAGGAGGTAGAGAAAAGGATTAAGAAGACGAAAAAAGAAGTAGTGACACGAAGGAGGGAATATTAACTAAAGGCTCTAATTTATATAAGCATATATATTTCGCCCATATACCAATTATTAGTAAATTTAAGGACCCGCACAACCGCACTACGTTCCAGATTCACTTGGCGATTCCTCTGCGCCAGATAAAGTGTGGACATGGACACTTATCTCATCGCTTTGCTAATCTTTCTAATTGTTATTAAAGGTATGTATACTTTATTTTTAATTTTATAAATATTTAACATTTTAACTATATTCAAGAATCAACAAAATTTCTGAATTCAATTACGGGATTCAGCAATTGGTTTTGCTTAGCTGAATTAAGCAAAATACTGTGGAAATTTAATTTTTGAAAATAGTCTTCGTATATGAATGTCAGTTTACACGTGTGTTGTTTTATTGAAGGATCTTTAGTTAAACCAAAATTATTGATGCATATAATTTGAATAGACATAAAATAATGCTCGATAGATGAAAGATATATCTATAGAATATTACGCTATATATATATCTCGGTTTTCGAAATATTTTAAATTGTTCTACTGAATTAAGTTGTATGATTCTTGTGAAAAATTGTCCATTCACAAACAAAAATGATTATAATTCCGCCGAAATTTTTTAATTAAATGCACCTGTTTATTGCATGAAAATAAAGATTAATTTTTGAGAACGGGAGGAAAGTTTATTTTTTTAATCGTTGAAAGGGTATTTTTTCGGCATAGGATATATGTTTAACTTGCTTAAATTTATCTTCATTTTTCCTGTGTATGAAACGGTACTTTCACAATTGTTTGAATACATATTTTCTGTTTGGTTTATTATGTATTTTATTAACAAATTTTACTGTGCTGGAAATATAAACATCGCGATATCGAAGCCGCACAAATAAATTCGTGCGAAAAATCACATACTTTGAATGCTTTTGCACTGAAGCATATTTTTGAAATTAGTGAACGAGTTTTTTTCAGAGGGGTATTAACGAACTTGAAATATCTTTTTATAATGTCTGCATGCACTTGTAGATGTAATATTACTTTAATTGGACTTAACAAATTAATTTAGTGGCATTTTTGAAATATATAATTAATTTATTGAGATATTTAAAACTCTATAGATCAAAAATAAAATTATTCTGTTTTCTTCAATTTTTGTTCAAATGGCCACTAAGTCGTTATTGAAACATAATTTTTTTCAACTGTTACAAGTATAAAGTATGCAACTGTATAGTGGACATTTAAAAAGTCGTAATTTTCATACAAAAAATTGCAAGTAATTAAAATTTTAAGGCTTAAAATTTTTCAAAGAGAGAAGTTTTATTGCAAACTCGAAAATGCTAGATGGTTTTTGAGGTATCTTGTGATATGAAGCAAATTCGCTGCTGTAGTATACATACATAATGTAGTTAAAATTTCCGCAGCAAAATGATAAAATTGCTTGTGTCACGGCAACATTATACCCCTTTTTTAGCTTTTAGTATCCTCTTGAAATTGGAATGTCATTATGTCTAGTCCTGGCGTGTCACCAGTCTCCAGTTCATTTAATGTGCCTGCCCAATGTAATTGCACTGCAGAAACTAAATATCTTAACAATCCCTCTACCTCATTATTGCATTTTCCACAAAATTTCCGGGAAATGTTGCAGGAAAATTCAGGATAATGAAACCAATTGTTTCATATAGCTGAATCAGCGCTCTTTGTTTAAGGGAAAGTTATTGCTTTTTAACACGTCGTAGTATCCCCGAGTTTAATTTGATTTTTAATTTCCTCCGTTCGGGTTACACGGTTTCATCTGATTCCACAGAGAAGACTGGGAATCAATGCGATCCAATTCTCTGCATTGCCTACATATGTGCATACAGTGTAAAATATATGTAGATACCTACGTGCTTACAAATATATATCATCAGGGATGTTGTTTCCGAAATATTTCGTGGTTCCGCGTGAATTTTTACTCGGAATAAAAGCCCCCATTGGTGCAAGGTAGGCAAGTGCTGGTGCATTTTGTAGGTGGGTCACTCATCTGCATTCTATATCACTTTTGTAGGCAATGCATTATCATCGTCCTCACTGAAACCCTTTTAAGCACCTTATATATCATGTTCGCTCGGTGATAAAATTTCGTGTTTTATGACTATCGCTATGGGCTAATATTACAAATTTTTCATATTTGTGACTTAACTGACAACTAGCCAGAGTGCCTGCTAAAATGATACAAAAAGATATTTTATTTTGCATACATATCTCTTTTTTAATGTGGGTGGGGCCCTTTTATGTAGTCTTATTATGTTACAATGGATGGTGGAGGAGTTTAGTTTAGTACTTAATTAAATGCTTAGAATAAGTATGTGCCGATTAAGTTTTTTATCTCTATAATACAGAAATTTCAACATACCTATTTTCAAGTCCAGTTTATGAATATCTTGAGAACATTAATCCTCTTACAACGCATAAAAACTATAACATGAACTTTAGTTTCTTCTGTTCCAAATGTTTGCTAATCAATATTAAATATAGTAAAATAAAAGCTCTATATTTTGTTTTTTATTTGTTTCTGACGATTTGAAGCAAGCATAGCTTACCAGATTAACAAAGATTTCGCCGTGATTTGCTTATTATGTGTGTCATATACGTGTATGTAGGTTCTATTGAAATTTAAATTATTGGCGAATAATTGTAAATTTTTATGGATTACCACTAAATTGAGTACTAAAGAATTTATGATGTCGCCGATTTGGAATTGATCTCTATATGCCGACTTGATTTTTAACTTTAAACGAATTAAAAATAATGATCAAAGAAAAAATGATCTTACTAAATTTCGAAAAATTGTCGTCGATCTCTTTGTGTAGTTAGACTAAATGAAACTTGCTTAGTTACTTACGTTTTCTAATGTAAAGTCGAATTATTTAAAAATTATTGTATGTCGTTTTTAAAAGAGTGTGTGCCATGTACCCAGGAACAAATATGTACTCTAAAACGGTTTACTAAACCTAATGGAGCATACGTTTTACCTAGCATGCATGATTCCACGGCTGCGCTTTTACTTTAACAATGAAATTCAATTTCAACATTACAAGTTGTATTTGTTTGGGACACATCGTTGTTCAGTTTCTAGTAGAGAGGATTGAACATGTTGTATTACTTATTTATATTCATTCATTCACGACATTGCTCTCGTTATTTAAGTTCGCACCCTTTTTAGGTCTGTTCTGGGCAGATATCTATCATACTTTGCTTTGCCCAAACCCTTTTCTGATCGGGACAGAATGTAAACTAAGAACATTCCCGTAAAGGTAGCTCTGTAAACGTAGTAAATTATATGAGAAAGGTACCAGTTTTTCGTTTAAGATTTATCTACTGTAGGGAAAGCTATTAAATTGTATGAACCTAAAACTATAGAAGGTAATTTTAGCATAAATGTGATTTTATCGATCATTGAGTTGAATTTTATTAAACATAAAAATGCATAATATTGAAAGAATGTTAAATATAGAATACTAAAATATAATAATATATGATACAAAAAAACTTACATTATACTAATATCTTTTAGCCTTAATTTTTAATTTTTAAAAAAAAGTATATACATAGAAAAGGTTATGTTTTGAGACTTTCAATATTTTATTTCAAAGCGAACGCAACACAATATCTCTAATTATTCATCATAATTTATATTTACAAAATAAGTGATATTTCAAACAAACACTATCGTTTTTAATGTGTACTTATTTATAAAAAAGAAACTAACAAAGGAAATTAAACAACAGCTTCGTTGAATTATTTACTGAATTTAGTAAATTTATCAAAAAATACTTAAGCGGATTACTTTTTGTGGGCTTCACTGAACCGAAGCCGTATACACGCAATTCTCATTTCCATTGATTGGGTTAATGCAAGGGCAAATGTGTTGATGTTAATTAATGAATTGAATATAATAAAACAATTTAAATACATGTTTGTACAGAAAAACATATTACCTTACAATATTTATCATTATTTAATAGTGACTAATCTTCTGTTATTTGAAATTTAATGTATTTCAATTTTTCGCAATTATTACGTCTAGAATAAGTTGTGTATGGGAATCTTTATATATGTATGTATCTTATAAATTAATCAGAGCTTGAGGTACTTGTTACTTTCAGTATCAAATGCTACTGCTAATGCCCCAAACCCAAATTAATTCTTTCACTGAGTGCATAATGTGCACCTCCGCCCTCACCAAAAAAAGTCTCTTTTACTATTTTCTCCTCATATATGCACCATTAGTACTCAAAGGATTAAATGTCCTCCATGTTCATCCACGCCCACCAGTTTAATTTTGGTAAAAGCTGCTGGCTCATCTTCATATACGAGTACGTTATAAAGAATGATTTTTCACTAATAACGAAAAATTGTCTTTTAAAGGAATTTTGTGTGTGCATCGAACTAAACTAAACATTTGACATGGAAATTCTGACTATTATAAATAAATTACATAAATGAACTTAATAATGTTGTTTGCTTTGCGAACAAATTTCAAGATTTGTCGTCATCAGGTATTGTTACCTCGGATAGAATTTTCTAGGTTAGAGAACTCTGACCTTATTAACTTTAAAATCTTGCTCTGTTTGTGTAAATTGTTTCGCAAAAAGTTTCACACCTATTGGTTCAACGACTCCTAGCAAAACTACTAACATATAAGACATACATATATAAAATTACCAAATATGCCTTAATGTGCTACAAAATACAGGTCTAATTGATTTATATTGTATAATCCCAAAAAGTGAATCATAGGTAGCCACATAAAATGAATTAACCCCTTTTCAGTGTCGACACAGTAGAAATTTTCTACCCAAAAATTTTCCTCTGATTTTTGGCTTCTAAAATAGCAGCCACAAAACCAAATAAATTGCATGGCTAGTTAAATATTTATTTTAATATTGGCTATGCTGAGGCTTCTGTGGCCCCTTTAATCGCCTTTATTTATTGAAAAGGTTTTCGGATGTTCAATTACCGACATAAAATCTATACTATAAAGTTAGAACCTTGGTTGTTACAAAAGCGCATTTGAGCTTCAAACCCCACACATGATTTTCATTTTATCCACCATTTCGGTGCAGCTAGAGTAAAGGGTTTCTTTGGAGTCAATGCACAGCTTGTCTAGTCGTCTTCTACTTGAGTAGTCAAACAAATTGGATTACCAATTAAACTGTTAAACTTAATATCAAAAGCCCAAGTGCTGTGAAAGGATCTTTAAAAAAAAGGTTAAATATGTACTTAAGTTAGAATTAAATATATATGGCTAAATGCCAAAGGTGCAGGGTAAAGATTGCGGATGACTTATTAAAACGTGAGCAAACAGCGATGGTGGAGCACTTAAGAATAGCACCCCTTTTTGCTTTGCTTAGATCAACCGCAGTATCTCATCTACATAAACGGAGCCACACTATCTAGCTGAGATGCAACAGACTAATTAAATATGCAATAAAGCAGGCACATAGCGTAGGTACTATGTCCACACAATGAATATTTCTGTTCTAAGAATTTCGATTTTTATTTTTTCACGGGATATACCAGCGCGGGGGTGGATATGGGTGGTATCCTCGTGCGGAACAATTTTGAAACACATACATCGAGTGGGGCACATAGAAGCTCCCCAGAAGCCATACAGTGGAGTGGAGGGCGGCAGCGCGGAGAGGAGAGTGTACCTCATTTAAATGTTTAAATATTTTTTACGTTACCTTGACCCATCTTTCTAGCAAATTTATTGATTTCTTTGATTCCTCTACATTAAGAATGTGGCGGCGGTTTTATTTTATTTTATGTCATTATTTTTTTCCTTTCTGAGAGGAAGGAAGCTTTATCTGGGTTATGTACACAAAATCGCACAGCTTTCTCCACATAAGGTCCTAAAGCACCTAAAAAGAAATTTGATCGTCCATCCGCGGCACGGATGAATTTTGCATGTTTCAGTCGCACCGCATTCCCACCCCACATTATCCAAACTACCCACTCACTTGAAGAAGGTGGAAGAAGGTGCGAAGGTTTTTACCTTGAAGGAGGTGAGACCTGTCGGTAATTTACTGCTGATCCGCATGAAAATTGCTCAACAAAGCAAGTCACCTTATTTCTTGGAGGAGGAGAGTTCAACAGGCAGGAAAAACTTTATACACTGCTTTTTGGGGCCACGGTCGTAGGTGCCCCCCTCCCCCTCCCATACAATAAAGAAGGGAATGCGCGCCGCTGCTATTCGTTATTCCATCCAGTGTTGCCTACTGGAAGAAAAAAAGAATTGAATTAATTGTCGGAGTTGGCATCAATGAAAATTTCTTTCTCGTGGTCAGAAAATTGGCTCCGTTGTAGAAAATGAGGATCTCGTCTTAGAGGCAAAAGTGCGAGTCCAATTTGTTGCAGGCTTATGTTGTCGATTAAAAAAAGGGAAAAAAGGGAACAGTGGCCCCACCACGATGTTCGATACCCCCTTTCTCCTTCTCCCCCACTCTTCCGCTGATGGAGCTCCATATTCGGGGTAATGTATGCATGAACTACATAATTAAGAATCGCGGAGAGAGGACTAGCGCATGACAGCTTTTCTCCAGAAGCTCCCAGCATCCGAAGGACTTCCAATATGTACCCATTTTATTCCACCCTTCCGCAGGGGTATAGAAAAGGTCCCGATACCTTATATAATATACCTATATTTTTATATATGTTGCTTGGTGTTTCGGTTTCGTTACATCTCAATGCTAACGTGGCAGCGTGCACGACCTACAATAAAAGCAATGGTGCTGCCCTCTGTGGAAGTATATTTATGTATGTATTATATGCTGTGGGTCGCTTTTTGGGAACTTTCCCAAGGGTGTACAGGGGGAGGGTGGTAGATGTTTATGTCATATCTATTGACTCCTTTATTGATTTTTAGAATCCAAGCTCTTTTTGTTGAGGAGGAGGTATATTCTACGACGAAAGCATCCCCGAAGCGGAGGATGTGATGACAGAAAACTGGTTGCATGCCATCGAGGAGCCCCGATTGTGTGCGGGGGCTCCTCCTTGCGTATCTCCTCTGCTATCTTTTTAGTGTGGTTGCGCGCAGCCCGCCAGATCCTTCTTTTTTTTTTATCCCTATAGAGAGAAGAAGCCCCATAGATTTCCGAATCTCGGTACATAAAAGCCCTACGAAAGAGCACTTGACTGGCATTTAGATTTCTCATTTTCTGCAGGGCTCCACCAGGATTAGCCGTGGGGAGCATAAAAAGGAATATTTCGACCATATAGAAAGATATACCCTTAAAAAATCCTATATTATGTATATAACATATATAGATGCAAAAAAAAAAGATCTTCGAGGGGAAAGAAAGGAAGTAACAAAAAAAATATAATGAAAAATGAACATGAAGGAGGACAACGTTTCACGAAGTGGTGGAGCACTGTCAAGGCGCGATAACCACTCAAAGGCAGCTGACACCCGTCCTTGTTGAAAGCGCCCTTGCGTCCTTCGTCGAGGAGTTGTTGTATGTGCCGACTGTCAAGGAGGCAGTAGAGTAACTTTTCTAGAAGAGGACAACTTTACTACTACCCACTTCTCATCCATGCAATCAACTAGTAAATCAAGTCGGGGACTAATGCATTTATATCTTTCCACCTTTTCAGCACTCAATTGTCGAGTGAGTTTGAGCCTTAGTTTCCCTTCTATGCCATGTGGAATATATGCATTTTTTGTTTTTATCTTCCTTACTTTCTATTTTGCACCCTCTCGTCCTGGATATTCTTCCTGAAAAGGCATACATTCAGAATACTCAGGTAGAAACATCTTCTTTTTCAACACTCACAGAGAGATTGTCTAAAATTCATGGAGCAAAAGGACAATTACTTTTGTCACGGCAACACAAGTTCACATACATAACAAAAACAACAGATCTTTAAAGGATTTTCTTCCTTTTTGTTGAGTTTTGTGAAACAGAGAACCAACAAACAGACAACAGGGGCGGGGTCATGCCCCAACTTTGTCGACGTGTAGCCGCTTTCGTAGTCAACGTTGGAGTCTACTACAGTTCGACTATGAAAATAATAAAAATAAATAAAGGCCTCTATTGCCAGGAAGGCAATTCTTTTTGGTGAGACCTCCTTGCCGGAGGGCCATTACAAATTGAAAAAATGCTTCCAGTTCCAACACTCCTTTTATCATCTTCATCATCATCAGTGGCTGTGGGTGCTTCTCCTTTTGGAGCCTCTGTACTATCGTATAGTATAGGTACCTATATACAATTCTTTTTATCCTAATTCCTGCTGCAACGCTTCGGAGTTAAAGTACTGGATGCTGGCGGCGATTAAACGGTTCACCTCTCTTTGTTCTTTGTAAAAAATAAAATAAATTTCTCCTTTTTGGCGAACTAATTAAAACGCTGTAGGAAGGTAAATGAGCATGATGAACGTATTATGTGTCGCCAGAAGGAAAGATGTAGGGCTCCAGAGGGGCGAAGACGATGAAGACGAAAACGAAGACTACGACTACGACAAGGACTGCGACGACGACAGTCCCTGTCAAGGTAAAGATTGCTTGGGAATGAAGGAGCTTTTAATATTCAGTGATATATGGGCCAAGAGGGCAACCTTTGCGCTGAACTTGGCAGCGCTAATATGTATGAGCCTTTGAGATGGCAAAATGCAAAATTAAAGGAAAACGAGCCTTTTGTATGGTCACATAACCGTATAACATCGCCGTCGTCGGAGTCGTCTTTCTCAAGGGAATTTTGCATAAAACAGTAGTGTACAACTTATAGATATCCTTAGATATTATATTCCCTAACCATCTGGTCTGGACCACCGACAATCTCCTTTGCCATATTTAGTAAAGCTTTTCCGATCCCAGCAAAACTTCTAATAAATTTTGTCGCATGCACTGCTCCTTGTGCCCTCAGGGTCATTTTCTTCTGCATACATACATATGTAATATTCCATATATACATATATATACATTTTTTTTAAATAAAAAAAACCTCCGAATTCGATGTCCACATTTAGATAGTCCTTTTTTCAGGCATGCAAAAGAACTCTGCTCTAGTCGTTTAAGTTCATATAAACGTTCCATACCAGGATCAAAATTCAGCTTTAACCTTTTTTCCTTTTTTTGTCGAAAAAAATAGCTCTGAACCTAATTTAAAAAACTTATAACGAACTGACATCGCCTGATGCCCAATTTTGCTAGTATGTAGTCCAGGGAAACAGATGCTGACGTTCGGGGGATTGAAAAAAAACATTTTATGCATGTCATGGGGCACATGCTCTCAACAGGGTGTCCCAGACGGGGTTTTTTTTACACCTTTTTCGTCGATATTGATTTTGAGATATCGAAGTGGTAAGGAAAGAATTGTATTGCTTTCGGGAATCAATTCCTGACGGTCTCTTTTGGGATGATGGCGTTTAAAATTTTAAAGAGTTTACCCTAGAACATTTTAATTCAATTTTACTATGAGAGAAGATTGCTTACGAATTCAACAGTCTGATAAAATCGTTGGGATTAAGATAGTTTGGACGTGCAGATGAATTCTAGTTTAAAGGATGGACTAGGTGTGTTTTTATGAGAACATTTATAGAGAACATGTCTACATTGTCATGTAGACTTACATAGTATTCAGTACTTTTCAAGAACGAATTTTTCAAATTAAGATTTTGGTTTTGAATTTGCTGCTATAGAATATTGTATAGAACAGAACTGTCCCAGTGGGGATTTGAAAAAAATATAGATCGCTATCGGTTATTGCCGGTCGATAATAATTTGGAGCTAAGAGAAAAAGTGCAATGGCTTTATTTTCTTTTTCTGAATAAAATAGCTTCTTTTTTGATTTTTACCAGTCAAACATAAAAAGTTTTAGCGCTTCATATTTGTTTGTTTTACGGATCGAAGATAACATGTTTTGTTGTAATTACTTTGCTGATAAATTTATCAACTTATCACTTAAAATAAAACCTTTTTGCCGAAAAGAACCTGATAAATTGTATACTATAACAAATATATAATACAAAAGTAAATAACTTTCATTGATAAGAATTTTTTCATGAGAAAAACGATAATTTTTAACTATTAACGTTGTAACTTTATAATGTCAAGGTTGAAAACTTAAAATCCGTATGTGGCTTTTCACTTTGCCAGAAAAAATTAGCGAGCTTCTAAAATAGTTATTTTTGACTCGAAACTATAAAATCCGAAATTGTTTTCTATTTTATTCAGAAAAACATATTTAGCTTCTGACTTTTGTTGTTCTTTGCTTCAAATTAAATGAGTAAAAAATAACAGTTGAAATACGTGGTTGTTTTAAAAGAAGCTAAATTTTGAAGAACACTGTTTTATTTTTGAGTCTTTCTGTCACATTTAAAATTAAAAACTACCAGTATAGATTAATTAAGAAAATATGAAGAGTAATCAATTTTTTGTGAGTACTAATTTATAACACAAAATTATAGAATAACCAGGTATCCTAAAAAGGTTTACTTTATATCAATTTTGTATAAAAGTATAGAAAATAATTAATTATTATCATTTCATTTAACTAAATATTTTACTCTTAAACTCAGTAATACGATTCATTAGAAATTGAAAAGAGGCATTAGGTAGTACATTTATACAAAAAATAATTTAACGCACACATAAAAAGATATTTCTATTGTATATAAGTGCTTCATCACATTTATTAAAACAGGTAAGAAAAGAAAGATAAAGGACTCGTATTAGCTTTGAACCTATAAACTCGCCCGAATGAAAAGTAATGGTTCTTTGGGGAAAAAATCGTCTTATCTGGCGTTGATGAAGACAATAAAATTCAGCAGTGATAAACAACTTTGCAGTCGGACTTTATTCAGAATGATAAAATGTCTTGTTATTATTACTTGTCTGCCGCGAAATTTTTGGCCAAAGTTACACAAAATATTCAAAGCTACCACACGATTATTTTTATGATTCTTCAGGAATCAAAGCGAAAAGTAATTATGAGAGGTCTTGGTAAATTTTGTGTATTTATAAAAAATTATGGAGTTATCTTGGATTCATTATTTTATGTAAAAGATATAAATGATACGAAAAACTTACTCTCTTTTAAAAGCAAATTCAATCTTCATTTTTCTGCTAATCAGTTGGTTGGTTGGTATTTAAACCTTTAGCAAAAGCTACGACAAAAACTTCTATAAGTTAAAATCAAATATAGAAGCAAATGTTTCGTGATTATAGCTCGAAAACCCGTATGCCACATGTTACGGCAGTTTGTCCGTGCTTACATGCCTCAAATATTTGTTTTTACGATTAAAAACTTACTCTATATTTTGAAAATACAAAAACCGTAAAATCAAGTTCCAAACTGAACTACAGTTAAACCATAGAAATATGCCGCCTTGTAATCCAACTTTACATAGTAAAATAACATTTCCCAAGAGACGAGAGCAGCATCAGCAAAACCTTAATTTGTACGTAAAAGACAATAGCCTGCCTGCATAGAGTAGACCAAAAACTCTGGCAAATAAGTTCTTGCTTTGTCCTACAGAGTGAATCCCTCAGGAGGATATTTATACCCACAGTTTTAACCACCTGCTCCTATTAAATCCTTTCTAAATATTGGAGAAGAAGGAGCACTAATCCGAAGTCAAAACAATTCAATAAAACATGTATTTTGTAACACGAAAATCTGCTGCTCCATGATATGCTGTATTTGTATGCTGTGGAAACAAACATCTTTTCGCCTAACCTCCACTTCCCTCGACACCCTTTCAAAATGAACAGAATATTGCAGACAATCACCTTAAAGAATCTCGGAGAAATATTTAGTTGAAGACAAATAACTGCAGATGCCTTTCATAACATAGACTCTGACCCGCCAGAAAAGAGACCTACTTAAGCATCGTTGCAAAACGTAACGAGCTGGTGAAGGGCACGTGTATTTGCAGAGCACTTCTCGTATGAACGAACTCCATATTATGTGCCACCCCGCACAACATACCGACCCAACATAATCTTACACCCGAAGCATAGTAGTGATGCTGTGCATGCTGCATAGCGTAAAGGTAATTAAAACTTTGCAAAAACCAATTTTCGCAAGAAAATGTTTGAAAGTCGCTCGTTAAACAGCTGCACTTTGCAAACAATTGTGCTCCACTCTTGCAGAAGGGGGGCGGGGTCCAAAAACAAAAATAAAATATAAACTAGGGTGGCTATCTTCCTCCAAGCATCCATCCATCTTCACACATTGCAGAAGTGAAAATTGTTTTAAATATTAAAAAACTGAAATTTTTGTTGCTTTCTCTGGGTCCGGGCACTATGTTGAACTGGTTTTCATTGTGAGTGATAAATCGGTTCCACTGGAGGACACGTGGTCGAATAAATTTTCAATTTATGTATATGTACCATATATAGTATACGTTCTTTCATTCCTCATTTCATTTCCAGAAAGTTATCAAGGCCCACATGAAAAGCGATTGCTGAACCATCTTCTGGCGACATACAATACGCTGGAAAGGCCAGTCGCTAATGAATCTGAGCCGCTCGAGGTAAAATTCGGTTTAACGCTGCAACAAATCATAGACGTGGTGAGTTGACATTTCACATAATTATATTATCTGTTTTTGGACAAAAATATATATATATATATATTTTATTTAAAAGAACCTAAAAAATATAATTTAAAAGTTAAAACAAAAACTGAACTCAGTTCCAATGAGCTGATTAATTAAAACCCAGACAAAAACGAATTAAAACAAACATATAAAATTATAAAATATAAACTAAAACAAAAAAAAAATTATTATACGAAAACAAAACAAATTAATTCCTTTTAGCAAATGCAACAATCAAAAAAATGTTGACAATAACCTTACGTATGTATATTTTTTAGGATGAAAAGAATCAGATTCTGACCACAAATGCGTGGTTAAATTTGGTAAGTGACATGTACCCGACACCGAGCGACCACTCTATCCGCTTCAAATTTAATAACCGCTGAACGATATACACCGCCAAACCTATATTACAAAAAAAACATTTTCGAAAAAGACCTATTAAACGTGATCCGAGATAAATGTTTTTCATATGTTGCATTTGTTTTTGTGTGCAAATTTTTTTAAACGTATATAATTTTTGCAACAGCAGCAAAGTGGCCGCATGCTATATACCTTTTTGGAGTGTCAAATTGTAGCCCTTTTTAATTAAAGAAAATTATTTAAAAAAGAATATCTAAACAAAATTTAATACACTAATAATTTTAATTGGTTGGTAAAAAAATGCGACTTTGAAAGCTGTGTCTGACTCCAAACAAAAATCACTGAAAATGAAATTTAAAATCCATTGTGGACTTATATAGTCTAGCTTAGCAAAAATATGTAGAACTCCACTTAAATTCCCTAGTCTTTCTAACGTCATTTAGTTGTCGCATTGTCGTGCTTAGAACTGTCGAGTAATAAATGTATAGGATAAATGTGGCAGAATATTTTTTCCATCCAAAGTCCATATACTTATATTTAGTTACTAACAAAGCTAAGCTACACTTATTTTCATTCAGTACGAAATAAACTCTCATGTGATATTTTGAAAATATGCTGACCTTATAAGGTGTAATGATTATTTGATAGCCTTTTTCAAATTCAATAATGCATTTTATCAATTTGCAATATTTTTGGCTTCTACAATAGTTGTTTACTAGATCTTCCACATCAAATTTGCGTAGTATATTATTATAGTAATAATCATTTGGAAGCAGTCTGAATAATGTAGTTATATTGCTCGCATAAAATATTTAATCATAATAATTTTTGGTAGATACACATACATAGATAAATTCCATAAAAGAAGTTGAGATGTTGGAAAGTGCAATTGATTTTTTATTATTATGACGGCTTAAGTCACAAAACCTAGTAAACGATTGTTTATCGAACATAACAAGTATTATCCACGGTAGGCTTAAATCATAGTCGGTTTTCTAGATATTTTCTAGAATCTCTCTCTGAAGTACCAATTTTTGGCCAACAGATTGAGTTTGAGGTCTTTTAATGCATTTTAATAAAATTTTGTAGGAGTGTTTATTAGGATTCAAAAGTGACAAATATGAAAAAAAAAATGTGGGTCCTTTGTACTTCCCAAGATATTTATCTTTGAAATTGAGAAATTGAGAACATTTTGCCGTCACGATTCTTTACATATTTCAAATAATTTCATTTAAAATTTAACAAATAGCTTAAATTAAAAAATTCTTCAAGAATTTTTCGAATTAATGAATTAGAAATCAATATATTTTTTGAACTTATCGACGATGACCTTTATCTTATAAAATGACGAATCAATGTAAAGTCAAATTTTCCTTATTTTCAGTACTTATGTATAATTTTTTTTTATAGAAATACGGTAAAAAAATTTTTGATTTAAGATTTTCTCATAATTTTCACCAAGAGAATACGGGGCCAAGAAGAAATTTCGGCAGAAAAATGTCACTTTTCAGAATTTTAAAGTTAAATATAATATATTATTAAGGGTCTGAAGAATTCAAAATTTTTGGGGGGACCTTAAACTCAATTTATGTATTTTCGGGTATTCAAACTAAAAATATTGATTTTTCGTTTTTTATTCACCTTTACGAAGACTAAAGCTAGAAATTCAAGTACCCGTAAAAGTAATCATATCAGTAGTTGTCTCCTTTTCACATCGGATCCGGTTCCAGTTTAACCAAGAAATTTAACGCTCAATTGAAATTTATCAAAAATTACCCATAACGAATAATTTTTATTCTAGGAAAATAAAATTATATTGTCTGAAATCTATACCCCTATCGGAGACAACCCAAAATTTCATTTGGCTCAAATTTGAATTTTCAATGGGTAAATGTCATGATAATTTGATGCATTTTTCGAAAATTTTAAAATCTTTATATTAAAAAATTGTTAGTTATATGTTTATTGAAAAATCCTTCATGTATTTTAAAATTTCAATTCAGTGCAAAATTTCCTGCAAAACTTAGAATCGGTTCCGATTTGAAAAGAACACAGCTATTATTATCATGACCTTTTGAAAAGAAATCTTGAACAGAAAAAGACCTGAAGGAGTTGGCGAGGCTTTTCCTTGACATCGACAATAAATCAACCAGTGATGACAAGGATAATGGTACATAAGGACCAATGCCCTTGCCTCATGCCTGCATCGATATTCTTCCCACAACCTCGAATAAGACTGTTGAGCACCTCTTCGTCTTTTATGATAATAAAAAGGGATATCAGCAAATGTTCCCTTACATTAAGAAACCCCAACCAATTTGTTGCACTGATTCGTATCAGAGATGTTCCCTTAATTAACGGAAAAAGGTCAGCATATTTCAATAGCACTCAAACCCCCATAAATGGAGCCTATTCGATAGACGCACATCTTACATCCTGCCTTAAGGGATGGAATAACCAATAAAAGAAAAACACAATAAAATGTCCATAAACTAAATCAAAATAACTTGTCGTCGTGTTTATTTTTTTTTATATATATATTATTATTCGTGCGCATATTGTCACAATTTGCCTGCCTCAACGTATGTAAATGTCGCTGACTGGGTACATGTCATAGGGGAAATTGCATGCTTCAACAAGATTTTTGATTTTGAAGAAAACATACTACTATTTTTTTATTGTTAATATTACACGCCTTTATTGCTATTATTGTTTTCCGATATGATTTTGGTAACGATGTGTGACAAAAAAGGGAACAAGTAGAACTTTTTTCCCGCCAAATATACATAATACTTTTCTATACTTACAACTTCTATAGCCAAAAATGACAAAATGTACCAAAATATTACATTCAAAAATCAAAAAAAAAAAGATGTTTTCTTTGTATGTTTTACATTTTTGCCACTTGTTCTTGTTTTATTTTTGTTTTTATTTTTGTCTTGACTATGTTGTAGGACGAGAAGAATCAACTCCTAATCACAAATCTATGGCTTTCCTTGGTAAGTTGTGAGCACTAAATAAATATAAAAGAAAAAATTGTAAAAAACAGATAACATCCATATAATTACACACACGGCATATTTGTTTGTTTTTCCATTGCTCTACACATATCTTCTGTTTATCTACTATTTTACTTCTATTTTTCTCTTTCCAAGCCTCAAAATTTCACTGAACCAATCTCTGAAAAAATCTATACCTATTTAATATATGACATTTCTAGCTCTATACAAATCTTTTGAATGTTTCTTTTCCTTTTCTTCCTCTCAACGGCTGTGACCGCGAATGAGGAAAACCTTTTTCCTCTGTAGACATCTGTAGAAGTTCCAAAATTTGCTTTTAAATAAAAAATTAAGATATTAAAGCAATAGTTTTGTAAGTTGTTTAAAAGTGGACCTTCTACGGATTACAGAACGCTTTCAATCAGAATACTAACTATATAATATTAATTATGCTGTTCCGATTGGTTCGTTTAATAAGTTAACTATAGAGCCCTTTTGTAGACTTATTTATTTTTCTTTCTATATTTTAAATTTGTGGAATGGATTAGTAGTCAACGAGATAGTTATTTATTATCTAGACATATTATCGTACACAGAAATTTCATTAGAATTTGCCGTTTTTTTGTAGAAATATTATAGAGGTTTGATGGGCAAATATATAGCAAAAAAATGGCCCTGCATAGTGTAGAAGATGAGACAATTTTTAAGAAATGAACAACATACCATTTCTCTATATGAGAAAAAAGACCCAGAAATCATATCATAACTAGCCCCTTAGATCGTCTTACAATAACTGAATAATAAATGCAAGCAGAAATTCCAGTTTTTATTTGGTATGTTATATATTTTTTCGGATTAATAGATTATTTTATGAAAAATATAATCTTTATTTGTATCACTTAAAAAAAAATAGATGTTAAATAAAAAAAAATAAAAATTTATTAGACAACATTTTTAAATTTGATATAAATATTTATATAAAAATGTTTGCAATTGTTTCAGTTTTATGACGAATTTCTACTTTATAATATGGATTTTTTGGATTGTTTTTCGGCGAAATATTTATATTATAGATGAAATAATAAAACTTAAACTTGTTATTTTTGAAAAATATGTATCTACTGTCCATGTGTAATTATTTGCTGCTGAAATAATCTAAATTATTTTCTAATAGATCGAGATGACTGGATCATGAAGGTTCTAATTTTTTTATAGACATTAGTGTCTAATAAAAAGTAGAAGAAAAGAAACTTTAATATTTACATTAAAACAACGATTCTGTTCCTGATAGACTAGCTCAGAGTTGCAGAATTTATTTGGAAAATGTTAACCCTTTGCGCTCGAGCTCTCCGAAGCAGAGCCATTTCAAATTTGTCTTCAAAATCGAGGACTCTGCTTTAGAGACAATGCAAATAATTTTCAGTTCATAACATAAGGACAAACACAACTCGAAATAACTTGATTTATTCTGTTTACAAATATATATGAAATTTATTCAGGAAAGTTTTATGTATTTGTGTAAAGGTAACTGCTACTTTTCGTTTAAAATAGGAAGACTGAAGCAAATTCAAATTACTCTTCATCTGCTATTTATCAATAGAGCGTATTCGACTCGAGTTTATCTGTTCTTTCTATATATTGAATTCAAATTTATAAGCCTAATACACTTACCAATGGTAGTAAAAATATTTAGATTTGTAAGGGCCAAGAAAATAGCTGTCTACAGGAAAGGCAAAACCCTACACGTCGCATAGAAGGACAAAAGTACTAAAACTTTGTTAAGGCGCTGGATTCAGGAGGTATCACACCCAATATTGTATCACTAAATATATTATGACGTTTGCATCCATAATCAATTAAAAAAACATATGTATGTATAATTATAACTTTTCTTTTTTATTACAATTGTTTCGGGTTGCTGATAATATGAATGAAAATAAACCTCAAGTGCAAAGGGATAATAAAGATTTAATAATAGATTTATCCCGTAGATCAGAAATAGCAAATTCGGTTGAGCAACTAAAACCACTATCGTCGTTGCGTGTGCGGTTGAAGGCATCGTCCAATTTTGAAAATGAGAGCTTCTCTGTAAAATAGAAATTCTCTTCGACCCTCAAGGAGTCATTAAAGTTGTGTTGCTGTAAAACCGCAAACCAGAACCACATTATTCAATCACTAGCCTGCCAATCTGTCCCAAATCTTTAGGATTACTATGCGACATGCATAGATCAGGTGAAATCTGCATTCGAAAATTGGCACACCTTCATACTTCACTTATTCCGGAAGCTGCATCTTGGCTCCTTAACCTCAAAAGACGAATTCGATAGAGCTAAATCACAATTCAATGAAAGCAGATGCTCAGATATTTTAGTCGACCATTAACCTGCGATTTCCTAAATCCTAATACCATTAAGGACATTAATTTCCTATAGCTGCAGGATTCGAATTATATAAGGACGAATTTAGTGAAGGATTGAATGAATCAATTGAAAATTATACATACCATCAAATTGTTTCAGCTCTTCGAAAAAGGCAATATGCGTTATTTTTATTCGATAAATAAGGACTTCAAAGAGACAGAAGAAGAGATTAGGATCAGTGAGGAATCTTTAACTAACTTATCTGGTTGTAAATGTTGTTACAAAAATTATATTTCACACATCTGATTGAATTAGTAGATAAAACAATGCAAAAAACTGGAGACTACATTCCAATCTTAAAACATCTATAGGTACCCACAATTATATAATAGAAAAAATTTTCTCTAAGAAGTTATAAAATTACTGAAGATGACTTGTAAGTTGCAAAGACTTCAGTACTTTAAAGTGACTTCTAAGTTGTAAGCAATTATTTATTAACATGATAAAATTTACGCCCCTTCAAAAACAAAATCAATTATATGTATAGCTAGTTAATCATAATCACAACTTTTACAAACATTCTCCCAAACCCTAGAAGAAACTCCTAAAGCAAGCAACTTCTAGGAAAAAAATTAAAATAAAGTGGTGCTCTGGTATTTTTTCGGCTTATTTTTGAAAACATTCTTTTTCACAACTTTTTCTTTTGAACATGAGTGGCTATCACCCTGAGGAGATTTTTTTACAAAAATGTGTATACCTACAATATAAAAGGAAGTATCTTAATTTAGTTGTATCTCTGCTGAAGCAAAGGTGCAATAAAAAAATGAATTTCATTTCGCCCACTTTGTGGCCCTTTGAAACGCGTTCGTTTGCCTATTTATTTATTTTTCCATAAAATAAAAATCACTTCACCACGAGAAGAGCACTAGAATCCTAGAGGCTCTATTAATTGCAATTTACAAAAACACGAAACCTGGTTTTAAAAGGAAGCTTTTACGATTAGATGGTGTTAGAGAGGCCACCATCGACTCGAACTTGGAAAAATTTAATTTTCAATGCAATCTGACCGAAAGTTATAAAAATTGTACCTTTCTTTCTCTCGTGGTATACCCATGAGAAATCAAATCAAATTAGTGCCGCGCTAAGAATTTTTTTTCAAGGAATATTTTATGACTTATCCCATACTAAAGGGAGGTTTTATTTTATGCCAGCGGTGAGCAATATAGCAACAGTTTTCCCCGTAAGATTGTAGCAATATTGTGGACATTGGAGAAAAAGGAAGGAGAAGAAAAGTTTACCTATCAACTGGGAATGGGTTAAATCGTTAAATTGTTCACTTTGTGCTCATTTTAAAGGTTCGCTTAAACAATTGACCTTTTAAAACTCCTGCTGGCAGTTTATTGTTTAAACTACCCTAAAACCTCTGAAAGTGTGGTACGCGATAATTGTTTTAATTAATTTTTTGGGAGGAAAGGGAGGATACCTTTTATTGTCCTCTGTATATAATCGTTAACTACTCCGTGGACCATGACTAAGTAGAATATTTAATATCTCACGTATATTACACTTGGTTGATTGTTTTATACTTAGAATTATGTGGCAATTTACCTTTCAGCAGTATAAGTCTTGTTAAAAATAGCTTCAGGACGTTCATATTTATGTATGGTGACCAAGGAAAATTATTCAGCAATTTTATTTCAAAAATGTTTAATGAGATATTAATGCATTTGTTCGATCTGACTAAATTGCACACTATGAAAACAAATGTACTTTCACGTTTAATCCAGTTTTAAATTTTAATTTCTTATAAATTATACATATGTATGTACATTTTTTTTACAAATCGCACTTTCGAAATAGTGACATTTTCAGCTCAAAAAACATTATTACTTGCTTAAAAATTCACCCATTATTTGGTTTCAATCAATAATCGCGTGATGCAAATCCGAAGGTAGAAAAATATTTACACTAAGTGTGTATCCATTAATCGACGATTTTTAATGAATACCTACTAACGCATTTTGATGAATACGCAATTAAAATGAGTATACTAAAAATCGGGGTAGGATGAATTAAATAATTATTTGCATTTGCGCTTTGGTAATTTTGTGCTTTGTATTAAGTAAAATTGTTGTAATATTTCATGAAAATCTGCACCTAGAGATTGTTCAAGTTGTTTATTACAAATATGGTGTCAGCAATTTAACAAACAAAGTAGCACTAGCAAAGTTTTCTAAAATTAATATATCCATCATAACTCCATACAACAAAAATTATGTTTCTACACCATTCTTTTTCATCTAACATTCGAAAAATAAGCGATATTAAAAATCTACACATTTTAGTTATTAAAGAATGTAGATATATTGTATCATATATTTTTCAAGTATGTCTCAATGAACCTTGGGCCTTAATTAGGTATTCTATTAATAATTAACTTACTATACACAGCTGCCTAATTTAGTATTAACGAATAATGTTCAGAGTCTCTTTGGGATGGCTTCCTGAATCCATATTATGACACAGAGGTCTGCTATAAAAGAATATAAGATTGTAATTAATTTTTTAAGCATTGCTTTGTTTTGAATCTTAAATGTTGGAAGATAAACTAATAAATAAAGAAATTTTAAAAATAAATAATATCAGAATATGTATATGAATGTAAGCGATTGTTGAAGCACAGATTATAGAAATCGTTTGCAAAAATTCTTCTATTATGATAAAAACTCCTTCGAAACTATTAAACAAGAATACTAATGCTTCTACAATGATTTTGAATGGAACTTTCAGAAAATCGAGTAGAAACAAATAGTTCTTTAACATGTTAGATTATATAAATTATATAAATCGGACGAAAATCGAGTTGAAATCAAAAAAGCAATAAAACTTTGATCCACTCAAAATACAATTCTATCAGAGTTTCTTGAAACAAACTTGTTAACAGAATTTTGCATAAGAGGTTTTGCACGTAATCTCATTGAGTGACATGATTTAGCCCAGAGATATCTATTCCTAAGTGTTTTGCATTTGTCGAATTTACCCTAAATAAAATTGGGTGACATCGGCATATAAAAACAAAAATCGCAGAATCGAGCACTTAACCATTGGCAATAATTGCCAACCGATTTGTGTTATAGAGCTCTATATAGAACCCGAGTTAGTGCCTCCTCTATCATAGCCGAAAGTTATTGAATTTTCATCCACATCCGACAGATTTAAATCGGATTGAGTACCTTTGGGACAAATTGAGTTATAAATTTACCGCAACATTTCATATATCCTCAATATACCCTACAGCAGCAAATTGTACAAATTCACTTTGGAATTTTGCTGCAAAACTGCCTGGAAGTTATTTTATTCATATTGTAAATTGTGTAAGCTGTTGTAATACGAATTAAAACATTGTTCCTGAAGGACCTTTATATTGCTTTGTATTTTGAAGAACATATGTATAAACTTTGTAAAAAATTTTGATTTTGTTTTGTATACAAGTTTTATTGTAGTTTATCAAAAAAAAAGCAGGTAAAATAAATGAGCAGCTGGGACATATTGCTGCGAGTATGAAAAGGAGAGAGATACCTATGCTTTAAATTTTAATTGCCAGCCGTGTGTGTTAAAAGTTATTAAAATTCCCCTGTTAAATACAAACGAGCTAAATTCCTTGTTTTAGCGTGACTGCTTTTGTAATATACATGTTGTGCCCCTAAAATCAACTCCAAAAGTGAGTTATACCTGCCTCCCCTTAGTCACTCCATCCGCTTAGAAAATAGTCACGCCCTAAATACATAAACAGCTTAAAGAAAATCTCTAAACAACAACTTAAAGGGAAAATAAAATGTACATGAGTCTAAAACGATCAACTTTCATCCCACACCGTATTCAATCACTTTCCATTCCATCCAAAACTTGGAGAAATTCGTAAAACCACCCCCAAATACCCCATACCCGTAAACTAAAGCCCTAGATATATTGCATGAAAAGTTTCGTCTAGAAATGAGCTGCATTTACGTAATATTCCATAAATAAACGTATTCCGTCTGTTTTTGCCTTTTTATCTATTTATCTAAGTGTGATGAAAGGTGTTGTGTTGTCTAATCAAATGGTTTTCTAGAGTGGTAGATGCCAATTTTGGAGTTTTGTAGACTTTAAATTAAGCATTTGTGACGTGTGTCCCCAAGTTTATTTGCTAATTGCCAATTTACGTAAAATAATCGAAAATAGGTTAATCCATATGAAATCAATAATTGGGCGTTTCAGGTTCATTGTTAACGAAAGTGCGGTAAGAATATTCCTTTCAATATTTGTTTAATTAAAATAATTGAAAACGTCTTTTTAATTTTACTATACGATTCGCTACCATCATTCATTTATTCTTATAGAAGTATTCTTATTTTATGATGGAAAACTAAAAGAGTATTTGACTTCTTAAGAGACATTTTGTTTACTTTAAAATTTGCTGGAGCGGAAACTAAACTCAATTTTCGTTTTATTGTGAAGTTGGATATTTTGTAATTCTTTAATTTTCCCTTATTCGTATATTTTTGATGAAAAATTTTTCAGCAAATCATAGTAAAATAAAAAATACACCCTTTCAATAATTTTGCGGTATAGATCGGTTATCTTAATAAAAAATAAAATGTGGTCGAATATCTTTCTTTAACATGAATTAGCACTAATAGCAAATTTGATCGAAATCGTTGAATGGTGCTCTTATCCACAATTTTCTTTTATATGATTTTGTATGGAATGTCCTAAAAATACAGCGAATTTACGTGAACGAAAATGTTTTTCTTCGATCGTTTTTCTTTGATGTGCCCCAAATTATTCCGCAGGGCAAATTGTATTTGGTTTCCTATTAAGATAGCGTTTATGATTAATTGTTCGGAATATTAAAGAGAAACGATCGTACTCAGTCAAGTTTTTGAGCCCCCATCCATAAAATTTCCCCAGAGCAAAGTTAAGATTTTGAGGAGACAACATTAACGCAAAAGAGAAGGATATTGAGCGATTTATTTTTGGGTTTCTCAATTATTTAGTAAATATATATTATGTTATATATAAATATAACTTCAACCACTCGCCTCTATTTTGATTGTTATGCTGTGCTCTCTGCATGAAGTATTTTTACTAATAAAACTGCGCGGCCATTTATCATATCACTTCATTTTCGCTTGAAAATCCGCTTTTCAAATGAAGAAATTATTCTAAAATTATACTCCTTTCCATTTTCTTCCCACTTTCTTATATCGTGTAGGAGTGGAACGACTACAATCTTCGCTGGAATGATTCAGACTACGGTGGTGTAAAGGACTTGCGAATAACGCCAAATAAACTCTGGAAACCCGATGTGTTGATGTATAATAGGTACGTAAAACCTGACTGTATGCTAAAGGCTGCTTATTCTTAATAGCTTTTGAAAGAAAAAAATTCATATACGAAGAAAATACAAAAATTTTCCTAATAAAACCATGGACACTTGTGAGCTTTTTGGCTCCCTTCATTTTCTGTGCATATTGTGTTTTTGCTATAGAACACCTGCTTCATTAAGGTAAGATGACACAAAACAATTTTGTTCGTCTGTATATATTATAAATATATTGGGTACGTATTTCTAATTGTTCTTTCGATTTATGCCGAGGAAGCGGGGTTCTTATGCATGCTGCCCTTGTTGTTTTTGACGCTCATTTTAAATAAACGAGGTTATTCCTTTAATTTTAACTAACAATAGTTTTTACAGGAAGGTATTAAAACCAACCTCTCAAGCACGACTGCAATAAAAACCGGATAAAATAGAACTGCAATACACAGAAGATGTCCTTGGCATACATCGAAGTAACAAAAAGCAACACTTTTATCATTTATCATTTAACATTTTTGCCTATCAAAAGAAAACGTTTTTAAGTTTTTAGATAGAATATAAGAGTAGTTTACACGCTGTGGTCTAGTGGGAAAGTACATTGTCAGCTTGCCGTTGATGTGGGCCTCATAAAGCAAAATAAAATGCTAATGATAAATCAATAAAAGCCTTTAAATTTATTTAAAGCATAATAAATTAAACAAAATATATTAAAATAAAAATTATATCCTAGCAAGGTACTGTACATGCTTTTTATCAAATTTTTTGTATCTAGATGTTTCTTTATAGCATCAGAGCTTAAAAATATTTGTGTGCAGTATCTTGCTAGATCGGATGCGAACATAATTCGTTTCCGGGACAAAATGAATTGTTTTTAAAACCGAATAAATCAAATCCCTCAAACCTAAACAAACCAATAAAATATGTATGTTTTTGGCTTTCATTTTGCAAAATAAAAAAAAAGTATATATAATGTTTTACAGTGTCGCAATTTGAAGCTACAAATTGTTTTTATCTGTTTTTATACTTTGCACTTTTAATAGAAACGCACAAATATTACAATTTTGTATCTAACTGAAAAAAAAAGTTACTCATTTAAAATTAAACACAACTGTGTCCTTGCTTTAATCTTAGTAATAATTAAATGCTTTTTATAAAAGTTACCTAACATTGACACACTCTTAAGAAACAAACAAAAAATGAGAAGAGTTTATTAAAAGTCTTTAAAACAACCTTTAAAAATAAATGAAGAATTTAAATAACGATAAAGTAAAGCTTAAATGATTACATATTAAATGAAGTAAAGCGATATATACATATTTTTATTGTATGTGTATAGTACATAAAATGTTTTTGTGTGAAAACAAGGTGTGCTTTTTATGTTTATTAAATGTGTTATTCAACCTTACGTTGGAAACGTTTAAAACTCGCAAAATATACACAATGCCAGGTGAGCCGGTAAGAGATGCTTTCAATTTAATGTATTTAGTCTTAGCAAGTGTCAAATTCAAAAAATATCGTATCGACGAGTATTAATTAAAAATAAAAAATAAAATCAACTTAATAAGCACCTCCTTAAATACAGACGAACAAATTATGAAAGATTTATGGAATTCCAACTTGTGGCTGATTTGTTTAATTTTTGTGTTAGTAAACCAGTGACAAATTATCTTCGGGGAAATTTGGAACTGTTCCAACTTCATCGTAATATTGTTCCAATCATTCATTTTTCCACATTCTGATGGAAAATGCTTTTGGTTATACTACTTCGGCGCGAACTCACTAATCTTTTATCGTTCCTTGTACTAAAGCATCCGAAAGAAAAACGGAAGTTCACATACCTCGCACTATCGAAAACTTAATCCTTCTTAGTCCTCCTTTATAATTATAAACATAGAAAATAGCACGCAAAGCAATGAAGTAACTTTTCGTAAATCAAATTTTCTTTCAAAGAGCATTATACATATACAAATTTACAATATTTGTTACAGTTCAAGTAAACAACAGTTTTATGTAAAACTTTAGCAGTAATTTTATTTCTTCTTACCAACTTTTTTCCTTAGCTAAATTGTAAGTTGAAAGTAATAAACTTAAAAATATAAAATAATTTTTAAAAAATTACAGAAAATAAATTGAAAATAAGAACAGGATGGATTTTCACATTTCTAGTTAAAATAAAAGAGAAAGTTATAAATTTTGCAACTTATTCATGTTAATCGTAAGTATGAAAGGTATTCCTTCAATGCTTAAAGACAACTTCTTGCTTATTATCGACTCAAATGCTAACTTATCGTAACACTCAGTGCAATAATGTGTTTGCTAAATTTATAATATTAAGTAATGCCCTCATTCTCGCGGTTGCTTCGCTCATACGACAACCTTGACATCGGTAATCCTTGTTGCCCAACTGTTTTGTTTACTGACGTAAACACTTAGTTAAAAACTTTTATCGATGTTAAAATGTTTTATCATTTCTAAGGAAATAACACACAATATTTGTCTTCCATTCCTTATTTTTACGGAACGTGGAACTTCGATATCCGTTTATTAAAACCCGTGTTTCGCAGGAACAGGTACAAGTATAGAATTTGAAATATAGGGCCTGTCCGAATCCAAGTCTTCGTCCTCGTCTACGTCTTGTTATGACAGTTCGTGACGTCACTCCGAGCTAAGCTCTGTCCGAATTCATGACGATGACTGTGAACTTGGGTACGGAATATAACAGTTTAGCAAATTGCTTAGCTTGATGAGCGAGTCAACGCTTAAGTTGACTTCGTGAAATAGTGAAGTACGCGTCAAATTTCAAGCTAAGCAAACAAATTCAGACAGGCAGGCTTTGCTTTCATCTTAATTTTAATACCAGCTCAGCTTGTTCGCTGACGTCATAAACTGTCATAACAAGACATAGACGAAGACTCGGACTTGAACAGACCCATAATAGTCGATATCAAATAGTAAGATAAACAGCCTCATGTGTAGTCAGTTCATCTAAGTTTTTAACTTAATATAATAAAGAGATTACGACTTTTCAAAGCATATGTTGATACTGAACAACTGTCTCTGATCTTTATAAAAAGCTATGAGATACTTTCCATCGACAACGAATTTTGAAATTTGGCACGAAAGAAGATCTCAAAGCACAAGTTAAGGAAATAATACGGAAAGCGTTAATTTATAACTCTTTGTGGAATTATTACCCCAGGACTCGAGTCCTACTCACACTTGGACTTTTTTTTAATATTATTGATATCAAAAAGTGCAGTTATGTGCATTACGCAGTTTTAATGTATATAGTAAAGCCTCTGTCTCCTGTGATCGTTTGTAGAATAGGCTAGAAAATGTTTTTGGACAATAATTCATACGAAATCCTAGCTTGACAAATCAGCCCAAATTGAAATTACCCCAAAAAATTAAATAAAATCATGCGTTAAAAGTAAATAATTCCAATTAAAAACAAAACAAAAAGTCGAACGACAATATATTTAAAAATAATAAAACAAAATATCCAATCAAAGCCTCAAGTGATCGAACATTGAAATTCACAAAATGTATGTAATGTTTAGCGCGGATGAGGGATTCGATGGCACGTACCACACAAATATTGTGGTCAAACATAACGGCAGTTGTCTGTACGTGCCCCCTGGTATCTTCAAGAGCACATGCAAGATAGACATCACGTGGTTCCCTTTTGATGACCAACACTGTGATATGAAATTTGGTAGTTGGACCTACGACGGAAATCAGGTATGAAAAACAAAAGAAAAAAAACAATCAAATTGAAACAAAAGGACACAAAAGTACCTTTTTCCGTTGTCATTTGATATATTATATATATATTTTTGTTGTGTTTTTGTGTAAATGAAACATTTTTGGTGATAAAACGAGAGATGCTTGATGGCGCTATCCAGATTTTGAATATCATTGGACTTATTTTTTTAATATTCCAAAAATTTTCTGGAAAATTTGCCATCCAAAAGCAACAATTTTGTAATTTTTAAAAATTTTGTTTTAAATATGTGTACCCCTTCTCCTAAAACCCGGCTTGCAATAGAGTGAACGAAAACCCTTGAACTGGTTTATAATTGCAGCAAATGCATTTATCCTCTAAATTAAACATTGTTCGAACCCTTAATTAAATTTAATTAAACAACCCTACTTCCCTGCCACTGTATTCTGTATGTAGATACTAAAAAACAAAAAAACGATAAAAATAAAAATTGAACAAACTGAAACCCAAAATATCTCAGCCTCAATACTGCAGAACCTGCGATTTGCACTCTCAAAACATGGAACCATGTGAACAAGTGATTTGGCCACGATCAGAACCTATTTTGCATGAAGCTAGTCACCACAAAAAGCTCTGTAAAAACTCTTATGATTTTGGTATAAATATAAATAAACTTTCATTTTTTTTAAAATGTCGGCCTTAAAAAACCGAACGAGGACTAATACAGCGCATGATCCCACTACTATTCTAAGCAGTCATACAAAATCAGTTATTAACTCAATTATTTTTCCGATCACCTTTCAAAAAAATCATCAAATGCAAAAAACATTTAACAGCTGGATCTGGTCCTCAACTCCGAAGAAGGGGGCGATCTCTCTGACTTCATAACGAACGGCGAATGGTACCTAATTGGTTAGTAATAGCCTATAACACTAATTATATAATAAATGTTCTGTCTTACACTTTATTACTAAATTATTAATATTGTTTTATTAAATTTCAAAACATCAAAGGTATGCCTGGTAAGAAAAATACCATCGTTTACGCATGCTGCCCGGAGCCATATGTGGACGTTACGTTTACAATTCAAATCCGGAGAAGGACGCTATATTATTTTTTTAATTTAATTGTGCCATGTGTGCTTATATCATCAATGGCGCTCTTGGGCTTCACACTCCCTCCCGATTCGGGAGAGAAACTAACCTTAGGTATGTACGAAGTTCTCTATCTAATTTTAAATTTATATTTAAAAAAAGAAATGTTTAACGAATTTTCAGTTAATACTTTATAGTTTTTAAGATTTACAGGTTACAGGTACCTGCGAGAATGAGAGACTAATATTTTTAGAATTGGATTAATTATAATAATTCAATAAAATATTATTTATTAAAAATTTAAAACCAATTTATGTTAGGCTCGACATACAGGAAAAAAGGAAAGCATTACTAATTTTAAAACGTGTTGTGTGTATGTTTTATGTAAGTTTGAAGATTTAATTTCACAAATACGGCTAGGCAACTATGGGGATTTTCTATAATTTCGCTTAGTTTACAGGACTCTACGTCACGAGTTCTGTAAAGTCTAGTAAAATTTATCGAATATGAACATGTCAAATGAAATGACGTAATATCCTAAAGGGGCGCTTTGGTTCTTTTAATTTTAAATTTTTTTCAGGTTGCCGCCAGAAAATAAAAAAACAAAATCATGTTATTCCGTTTAAAAATAATTAAATTAAAATTATAAAAAGAGCTAGCTAGCCTAATAAAGAAACAGAATAACAACAGTTACAGGTATTATAATTTTTTATCACATTTGAACTTACTGGTTTTTTTTATGATATTTTTTTTCTTCTCAATTTAATTCATAAAATCCTAGAACTTTAATTTGTAGATAACTCAAATTAGGTAGATCTTCCAGGACGAATTTTCAATATAACTTCCCAAATATTTCAACAATTTTGGTTCTTTATAGTTTTGCCGATATTTTACGGGAAGTAATATCTCCTGATTAAATAAGTATCACCTTTTTTAAACATCTCTCAGGAGTTATTCTTTTTTTTATACATGTTTATAAAAAAGTAATGATATCGATAAATTTTGATGTAATAAATTTCATGAATTTGTTTCGAAATATTCGAATTAATATTTTTTAACGTCAATTAGAATAAAATTATTTCAAATTGAAGTCGAAGAATGAGACTAGCTCTGAAAACAATTTCGGACTTTTAAAACGAATACGTTATTCTTTAGGATTGCCGAAACTATTTTTAATAGTAAGACATTACCAGCATTATTATGCTTAAAAGTAAATATTGTTTGGCAAATATTTATAGAAAATAAATCTACTTAAAAGTGTAGTTTTCCAGTTTTCGTAGATCTCAGAGAATCTAACAAACTGAGGGTTTCACAAGAAAAGAACTATTATCTTTCATTTGATTGTCATACATATTAGTTGAATCTCAAGTAACATCAAGCCTAATGTCCAGTTTATATCAAAATAGCTGTTAAGGAACACAATTTAGTAGTTTTTTGGATTTAAATATTGAAGTTTCTTCCCAGTCTAATATGATTTTTGACTTCTCTAATTACGTTCGGTTTTAGAGTTATAATTTAAGATATAAGTAATTTCCTCTCTACACATATTAGTGTAGTTCTACAGCACAAAAATAAATATTCTACGAACACCTGCACTACTTTAAATGTTTGAGATAAAATTGATTTTAGTTTTAAACTACCCTAAATAAAATTCCTTATTTTTAAACAGCTAAGCTTTCAGCCTAGTTTTTAAGCCGGCCGAGGTAGTCGTCATCTTTGGTTATATACAGCAATTAAAGAGATCAAAACTATTATAGACAAATTTTTGTTTTTAAGGGTGATTAAAAAAATTTTGGCGAAAGAAAATCAAATCTGAATTGTACATGAACTTTGTTTTTTTATATTTTTGCAGGCGTTACTATACTTCTATCATTAACAGTTTTCCTTAATCTTGTTGCTGAATCAATGCCGACAACGTCGGATGCAGTTCCTCTTATAGGTACAAACAAAAACGGATATTGTAGAAAAAAAGCAAGAAAAAAAAAATTATATAGAAAAGATATTGTCAATTTTAAAGATAAAAAATATATATACATATATATATATATTCAGAGATATATACAGAAAAAAACAAATGAACATCGCGAGGCATTTTGAGAAATTTACAAATTTTTCATATTTACATTTTCTACCTGCAAATATTATATCATCTTTTTACAAGAGTTACCTTCTTCTGCTTTTGGAAAACCTTCTTTATAAATATACAATGCCTGTATAAAATAATATGAGAAATTTTGAAATTTTCCAATAATGCCCCTTCCCAGATGTATGCAATGAAATAGATATTGTTTGAAATAATTTTTGATTTGACAACAAATTACATAATTATTATTTTTAGTTTAATTTTAATGTGTTTTGTGAACGTGGTGTTTGGTGCGTCAGTCTGTAAATTATTTTACAAAAAAAAGAACAAAATACAGCAAAAAAAGAATTTAGAAAAAATTGCAGAGATGTTTTATGTTTGTTTTGTTTCTTATGTTATAAAAGAAGTATCGAAAACTGCTTAAGGCAATAACAAAACATGAAAATGGAACACAAAATCAAAAGTGGAGAAGTCACTGAAATAGTTTAAAAGTAGTAATACAACAGGCGAATATTAAAAAACAAACAGTCGTATCAGAGTATATTGGTTTTATGTTTATTTGCTTAGTATGACGATTTATTGTAACGCAACTGTGAAATTGCTTTAATATTTTTGCAACGATACGCAGGAACGTCGTTTGATACTTGGTAATAACGAGGAAGGTATCTACCAAAATCGATTCATTGCTTAGACGTAATGTAAAAACCCTTTCACCCCTCATAATACTGAAGATAGATGCCCCCGGTAGATAGGATTTCAAAAAGTGAAAGAAATCAGAATGTTATAATCATCCCCATCTTTGCCCGTCCTCCATATATATTTGATGTTACAACGAGTATTTTTTAAAAAATAGACTATTTTTTCTTTTTCTTCACAATATTTATATTCGATATACATTGTGTAAAACAGTCAATCTTTTGTAAGCTAGGTCAAATAAGTATCGGTGATGGTAAGGCAACTGCTTTGTGAGCTTTGTCAAAATATCTTAATTTTATATAGACTAAGTACATATCTTAAAACTAATGAGGATTACTAAAAACACTAATAAGTAGACATTTGAATTATTTTTTAACTATTTTAACTAAAATGTCTAAAATGTGGTGCCAGCTTTACAAAACCATTGCTGTGTTGTTTGCTGCAGATATGAAAAAAATAAAGCTTTAAATCAGTGAACAACGCCAAGTTTGAAAAAAGAGGAAGATAGTTTTCCTCACTTTTTGGATAAAACAATTTAAATCTAAGCCGTTTAAGAAAATAATAAAATGCTGCAAACTAAGTGCCCCACCCTCACCGGTACAATGCATTAAGAATGCATGCCACAAATATTTTTATAAGTAATAATTTAAGTCTGTACATAATCAACACCGAATGCATATCCGAGAAAAAAATAACTCCGCTTAATGACAAAGGATCCGAATCTAACTAAAAAAAACTGACTTACATACCTAGGCTTAGACATAAAAAACTAAATTTTTCAACAGGATTATACAACAAAGTTCTACTGCCAAAATACTGCTAAAACTACTACTACCTACTACTACTGATGAAGAAATATTTGTGTATTATGTATTGTGTTTGGTTAATATCCTTTTTCAAAATTTCACTTTTTGTTTCAGGAGTTACAATTCTTCTATCGCTCACAGTGTTTCTGAACCTCGTAGCTGAGACATTGCCCCAAGTATCCGATGCAATCCCTCTGTTAGGTAGAGATTGCACAAGAACATTTTTTACTATATACTTATATAAATATACTATATATATAAACCTTCATTTGTGTCAACAATCTTATCATTATTTTGAAAACAAAACAAGTTTATGAAGATATCAAAATATATACAAAAAAAAATAATAATAATAAATACTGTTGAACAAGTTTGGATGACTCTACTGTTTTTGGAGAACTAAACCAAATATCATTATCAATATTAAATGTTTCTTACCGAGTGTATATACATATCTATATATTTTTTTGGTTTTTGGTTGATTTCGATGGATCATTAAAATTTTTTATGTTTTTCATTTCTATTAGCAAGCGCATTTGTTTTCGAAACTCACATGAACTTTGACCCATTTTGGAATGATATTTCGCAGAACTTGATTTGATTTTTTCTTGTTTGGCTTAACCTTTAAATATTATAAAATATTACACAAAAAAGAGAAAAGTAAAATTTCTTTTTTTAAACCAAATATTGAGAATAATTGCATAAAATTTTTGCCGTAATCGTACGATTATCATTTAAGTTGTTTGGAATTAAAAAACAAATTACGTTGGCTACCCACTTAATCCTTATTTAAATCAGCCGCCTTATTTTCCGCAGTTACCGTAAATATGTATGTGTCTGTTAATGTTTTTTAAATGGCCCAAAATATTTATTTAAAATTATAAAAAGGCAACTGCTGTTCTGTGTTGAGAAAATATCATTTCAGTCTAAATGGGTCTAAGCAGCATAAATAATTTATGTATAGTTGTGTTATTGTTACTAAATATTCACCTTATTCATATAATAATCAAAAAAACCTAATAAAGGATGCAAATAATAAAGTATGAGATCACATCAATACAAATACCAAACAAGATAATTTTGCATTAACATAACATTTTGCATAAAAGTGTTGCGACCAAAATGCTTCATAAAGGTTAACATTTTCTCTAGTGATTTTCGTATTTGAATTTTGCTTGCTTATGAAGAACAGATGAACAAGGGCATAAGTCGGTTTATTCAGTATTATGGCTATTATACACCTATCTGTATAATTTATATCTCTTAAATAACTGTGTACGTAACATTCCATTTAAACGCTAAAGGTAGTGAATTTTGTGATAGTGGCACAAGCTAACAGAAAAATTTATTAATCCAAAAAACAAACTGATAAAAGCAAAAGAAGGCTAGCTCTAAAATCGTGCGATTACCTTTAAAGTAAAACATCTTTTAAAAAGCTATATGTTCAATTGTTATTAAAAAGCAAATTAAAATGCTCATTTCCAGATGGGAAAAGTTCATTGCAACGTTATTTCTCTTATCGTCAAACGAACAATTTTAATTCAATTTTGTGTCCTGCCTTTTTATAAATCTTGGTGTTAAATCTTGATGTGTTTTCGTTCAAACATGTTAATTCAAAGAAAAATTTTTCGTTTGATCCCATAACACATAGGGAATGATTTGAAGGTTTAATTACGTTTAGGAAAAATTATGAGGCAAGGAACCATACAACAAAATTAGGAAGTATTGAATCAAAAATAAATTTCTATTTTTTTTACTCTCTTAAGATAAAAAGTTAAATTAATGGTAAAGTGAAAAACCAGAAGAGCTTCTCTCTTTCAGGTGTTACAATCCTTCTGTCACAAACTGTATTCTCACTATTGGTGGGTCATGTTATAACAAAGACGAGCGAAGCCATTCCACTCTTAGGTACAGCCCCAGTCTGAAGATAAACGAGAAGAAGCAAACAAAATACAAAAATTTTAATTAAACAAATTTCCTCCACTATAATTAAATTGAAATTTTTTTTAATCCAAAGAATAAAAGTCATAACTCCTTTGCTATGCATCAACTAATTTCTCTTAGACTGTATTCCACCAGGCATACTTTAGAACCAAAATATTATAACTATTATATCCGATGGCTCTTGTAGCTATATATTTGTATACATGAAACTTAGCTACGTTTAATACAACTTACTTAACCGCATGTTTCAGTATATAAAGTTCCTAAAAACCTTTTTCTCATAAAATTAAAACGTAAGATTTTATCGAAACAATATTTAAAAATCAAAATACTGAACTTTATCTATCATATATGCTCCTGTTGCCTTCTTTTGTGCATGGCTCTTCGCACAAACTCTCTTGATATAAATATCACTTAACAACTTCGAAACTTAACTTAAAGAAATTCTTTAAAAAGTTTTGTTTAACTATCTATCAAAGCAAAGAACTTTTTCTATCTATTAAGGTGGAAATGTATTGTTTAAAACGAACATTAATCGAAACTATCACCATATTTCAAAAAAACCGTGTCAGTGTTCAATTTTATAATTAAAAAGAGATAACTCATTGCATTATCTTAAATTCGATCATATTCAAAAAGGTATTTAATTTGGAGGGGTTGGCAATATAATATTTTAAAATTTAAAAAATTCTTTTTCGTATTAAGACGAAACGTATACTTTTTTTCAGAAAACTACCTTAAAATAAAATAAATGGTACATAATTAACAGTCACTTCTCCTCTCTCCTTTTTGTGGCCATAGTTTTAAATTTAATCTAAAATACCAACACCTTTCAGAAATAATAATATAAAATTGGTTAACATTACAAAAGGTATCTTAGGGTCAGGGTGATTTTTATAAACTTGGCCAAACTCGAGTCATGCAATTTGATGCTACGTAAACATAATTTATTTACCAATTTGAGTGACATTTATCCAAAAACTCAATATATTCCCACCTTTCTAAAAGTTCTAACAAAACAAATTTGCTTTTAAAACGGAAAAAACCACAGCTGAATTGGTCTTAAAAACCTAAATTGAAGCATGACACTAAATCATATCAAAAGATAAAAAACGAAAACAAAAATTTATTAAAATGTTTTGGGAAATAATTAATAATAATTAGATGAAGAAAAAAACACTCTTCTGGTTTGTGCTACTTTTTCACCACTTTCATTACTCCCTAAAAAAAATGTTTAAAAAAACAAAAAATATACCAACAAATGTTGTTCAGTAAATTGTCTGCTATAAAATAATTTCCCTAAAAACCTTAAAAACGTGCAAAGCAATATTATTAAGGAATGGGTTTGGATTTATTTAATTTTAATTTTTTCAAATTTTATTAATTCAAATTTTTGTTTTTATTTTTCTAAGAAGGAATTTAACAATGTGGTCTTTGATTGCTCCTACACTTCGACACTTAACCATCACAGCAAACAACTTTCATAACAATTACGATTGACCGCTGAATGTACAATAATTCTTTTTTGTATTATTTTTTTTCGAAAATGTTAAACAGCGCAGATTAATTCAGTGACAGTGCTTTAAATAAGAATTTATTATAGAACGTTTATTAAAATATAATAAAAAGTATGCCAAATATTTGGACCTCAAATAAGTTGTTTTGTGATAATTTGAATTAAAATTCAGAAAAACTGAAATTCTTACAATATTTTGTTATCTTATAAATATAAACAAATTTGAAAACTAAGAAGCAATTTTTATTATCGCAGAACTACTTTATCTGTACAAAATATATCATAAATATCATCAAAAGTTAATCTCACCATCGTTAAATGTTTGCATTAACCTTCCTAATATCATGTTTAAAAGCATCTTAAATAGAACGGATAATAGGAACTAGTATTTACTATCTTATTCTCTGTAAAAACTATCACAACTACAATACTATCTTATTACAGCTATTACTATTTTACTACTTCGCTTTCTAAACTGCTCAGCAAATCGTATGATTTATATTTTCCTATTATATCTGTCTTTTAATATATACTACTAAACATTGTTGCTGCCTTACTACTCTTTATAAATACATTAACTTTTCTGATACACTAAATGAAATCATAAACTGAATTTTAATAAACGTCGCTACTAGAACTATTTCATGATGTGGTCCTCAAAAACATAATTTATTTGAATATTTTAACGAAAGACTATAAAAATAGTAATAAATTCAGTTTTTCTTTGGGACTTACTCTAACCTATTCAGAAAAATGTATAATAGGACATGTTTTACTTACTATATCTTTTGAATAACATTAAATCAATATATTTTTTTAAATTTCTATTACCAAAATTACTAAAGAAAATTCAGTTTATGCCACTATCACTATCATTCACTACCTCTTCACATGAATTTTAACAAAAAAAGTAAATGTACTCACAATTTACACGATAAAATATATGTCAGCTTTAAAATTCTATTTGAAATTCCTCTTCTCTCCAAGTATCAAAGACGACTTTAAATGAAACAACGATTTTTAAAGCTTTGTTAAAAAGGATCTTTTAAATAAAATATAAAACAAAAAGTGTTACTTTTTTATACATTTTGTATTTATTATAAAATGATTTAACTGAAATAAAAACATGTTTAAGCGACGATTAAATAAAATTAACCGCTTTAAAAGTATTTGCACAGTTAAAAGAAATGGTAGAAGAAGTTTATTTACTAAGTTTTATAATTCGTTCACATAACATTTCAATTAATTATATTCAGAGATGAACAATAGCCATCGTCCTGGAGCTACGATTCAATTTAATTTTGTTTTTAAATTAATTGAAATTTCGTTTACCCTAGCGATTAATCAATTATGTGGCAACCAACAAGTACACATATTTTTCAAATTACAAAATGAAACCGAAGATAGAAATAGGGTATATTAAATTTAATTATTTTTTATTACATACATATTTTTTCCTGATGTAATCATTTTTATTGTTTACGCAAAATATGTATTCATTCTGATTTTAAAATTGGAGTCTGTTGGTTTTTAATTGTGATTAATAGTGAGATATTTTAATTAATTAAATATGGATTCCCTTTTTCACTAAAACTTTACAAATGCAGGTCATCAAAACTGGCTCCGTTGCAACGAATGGAAATAGACCTTTTGTGACAGTCGGTCGTGTTTCAAAGCTTGCTATATAATCTCTCTTAACCTTTAAGTTATAATGAGCACTTTTTCCCAAAATTTAATGAAAGAAAGTTTACTGCGCTTTAATTAAATCTATTCTCTACATTTACATAATTTATTTTTGGATTTGTAGTAAAATAATTTTGTTTTATTTAAATGTTATCCACAAACGGAAAAGCCGGAATCAATTCAAGACTATAGTTGTTGTTCATCTCAAAAACCGTAGATAAACAGTAAAAAAACCAATTTAAAGGACAGGCCAAAAAGTTAATTTAGAACAGCAACGCAATGAGGGATCACGAAAAATTAAATGAAATTTAAAAAAGCAAAATCAAAATTATAAAACTGAAAAGCAAAACGCAGAAAAAATTGCATGAGCCTTCACTAACTGAATATGTAGTGTGACCGTAGAGATATTTTTGCTATGCTCGGACTACTCATAAACACTTGTTTTTTCCTATTATTATTATTTGTTTTTAATTAAATTTTATAATTAAAAAAAAAGCGAACTTTTATCGCATTTTCAAACATTTTTCGAAACATATTTAGATTACGAAATTTGCAGTGAGGTGCAACCTTTTGAGCATATATTGCCCGATATATGACCTAATAATTTTATTTTTTATTTTAGCCAATTGCGTTTTTAATATTAATTTATTAATAAAATTTTTGTTTTTGAACGAAGTTTAATATATTTTTATTTTTGTTTGGCCATGAAAACAAAACGAGTACTTATGACTTGTACTTAAGTGTGTGTATGGGTAGATGGATGAAATACGTTAATTTTTTTAATTAAAATAAAAACAATCGAACTTAAAGAACAATGTCTTGACATTGCTAAACGCAAGCGAAACTAACTAGATTTTGGTTGACACATAAATAAAATGCCTATAAATAATAAACTTAATATTAAACAAATGATTAAAGCAAGATGGTCTTAATATTGGAATGTGTTATGTTGAATGCCTCCCAGTTTTGGATATGGATGTGCCTCTTCTCAATGTATTGGTAAATGTGACTTTTTATTTTTAATTTTCTAAGCCATATAAAGCAATACAAACAAACTTACTAACTACTATATTATATTACATTCAGAATCAATCGAAATAATCAAATCGCGCCAAAAGTCCAATGTACAAATTGTGTCGCAATTTTCCGAAATAATAATAAAAATATATATAAAATCTATAAATTAGTCTCTAACAGAGCGCCGCAAGGTGTGTGAGTATGTGTTCACAACTACTAAATTCATAGATCGGTCCACGCAGATTCAGCCGGAGACTTGATTATTTCTATTTCCGATTAGACTAGTTGTTTGAGTTACTTTACAATATATCGTAAACTTATATTGTACATTTTGGACATCTTACCAGAATTCACATTGAGTTTTTTTTCGTTCCCCCGAGCTGCATACTCTTGAACAATTGCGTCTATACAAATGCGAAAATCACTTCCCCTCTGTAATAATTCCCGACGTAATCAGTGCGATAAGCGAGTAATGTTCAAGCATTATCACTCTGCATGCCCCCGTCTTGTTACTCTAGCGTCTTGAGTCTAGATTTTGTAGCTTCGTAGTTGCCGCATGTTTCGTCTTGTTGCTGTCTGCTTAGCTCGCATATTACGTGTAGCCTTGGCTTCCAACGTACCTCGAGTCGAGCATGCCGTGACGTAGCTGCATTTTGCAAGATCCTGGTTAGTCCTGCATGTCTGTTACGAGCACTTTTCAATACTATTATATGTACAAACAAATTTGAAACATTAACGATATATATTTAAATTCGTCTTGTTAACACGTTTGCTTAGAAACCCGACTTAAACTTGACTAACTTGAACCTCTCACCTTCCCGCCCAGGTACTTATTTCAACTGCATCATGTTCATGGTGGCCTCGTCGGTTGTCTTGACGGTTGTTGTTTTAAATTATCACCATAGGACTGCCGATATTCATGAAATGCCTCCATGGGTAAGTACATTCGAGATTTAAGCTTGACCTTAATTATAAACTTTTAGGAAATTAAACAATTGATTAATTCGCTGAAAAAAGGTTCTTATTGAATAACAAAATCATCACTCATATAAAATTACAGAGTCCGCATAAGAATTTATATAAAACATGGATTTTTAAAATACCAGTATTTAACATATGTACATATATACATACATATATGTTTATATATCCCAAATGAAAAAAAAAAGCTCAAAAAGACGCTATAGCTTAGTATAGTTTAGTATAGTTTAATTTCCATTTGATAGAGTAAACCCACTTTAAAATGTCGATCCTCTATTTTGACCACTTTTGTAATGAACATAAATATATTTTAAATTTCAAATTTCAAGTTCATAGAATTAATAGATAGATTAATAAGCAGATGTGACAGACAGATGGACGAGGGGGTTCAATTGTGCTGGACAGAACCCTAAAATCAAATATTTATTTTATAGTTTAAGTTTATGTATATATTTTTAACCTTACATTTTGAATTCACACGCATTTGCACTTAAATCTATTTTCCACATTAAATGTTCTCCGAAAAATTCTGAATAAATAGTGCCTAATACTTTTTTATCTATCAAAACTGAATTATCCTCTAAAGTATAATACTACACTAAAAATTTCCTAAGTATTGTGATCCAAAAAAAAACTTAGAGCATTTCAAAGCGCACAGACTATAAGAGTCGCGAAAAATGCAAATAGCAAGTGTGTACTACATAGGATTTTCCTCGAGTGATCATTTGTTTTTTGGGCATGTTTCGTTAAGCATTCTCTGTCAGTTTAAGCACTCTGTAAATTAAGTATTCTTTTGTAAATATTTTGGAGGATTTTCCTTATAAAAAACAAGACAATTTGAACAAAGAAAGAACTATCACGCTGATGCTTCACTAGGTATTTTTCTAAAAGCACTCTAGCATGGTCGTAACGTTCGTAGAAGGCTCCCAGAGATTTGAAAACCAAACACTCCGGCTTAGCGATTGCAGCTATTTTACAGATATTTTTCGACCTAGTCTATCAATTCAGGTGGACTCGGTAAATTGCAGCTATAAAGAAAATTATATCAAACCAATACTGTATAGGAAATGATGCTAAAAGCATCTGAATTATTTTTCTATTTCAAATAAATGTCATCCGCAGATAAAATCAGTGTTCTTACAATGGCTTCCATGGATCTTACGAATGGGTCGGCCTGGAAGGAAAATAACAAGAAAATCAATACTTCTAAGCAATCGAATGAAGGAACTTGAACTGAAAGAAAGGTCTTCCAAGTCACTGCTAGCGAATGTACTAGACATAGACGATGACTTTCGTCATCCAATTTCTGGTTCGCAAACAGCGATCGGATCCTCAACGTAAGTTAAACAAAATAAACTTTTACATTGCTTTGAAAGCAGCACACTTGCCTTTCTCTAAATCCCAAAATAGTAGTTTCGGAAGACCGACGACAGTAGAAGAACACCACAATTCAATAGGCTGCAATCACAAGGACCTGCATCTTATACTCAAGGAGCTTCAGTTCATTACCGCTAGAATGAAAAAAGCTGACGAAGAAGCTGAGTTGATAAGCGATTGGAAATTCGCTGCTATGGTTGTGGATAGGTAGCTGCTTTTAATTTATATATATATTTCATTAAAAATTAATGTATGAACTTTTTTGATTTTAAAGGTTTTGCTTAATTGTCTTCACACTTTTTACGATCATTGCCACTGTAACCGTTTTGCTATCCGCCCCCCACATCATTGTCCAATAATATCGATGCGAGGTCGAACGGAGCCTAAAGGGGAGCGAGGAGAAAGGGACGCAACTGGACATAGGAAAACTAAGCAGGCGCAAGAGATGAGGAGAAAACGGAGTTATATAAAGTAAGCAAAAAAATGATAACTTTCGAAACTGCCGAATATTTGTAACTTATAAACGTAAAGGTGTAATTTGAACCCTAATCGAAAATAATGATGAAAAAGAAAACAATGTTCATTTCTATTTAGCGCACTTTTCTAAGTAATATACATAGATTGTTCCTAAAACTAAGTGAAACACAAAGACAGAACTCAGTACGGCAACAATAGCTAAACAAAAAATGCAAAAATAAGAAAAAAACAAAAGTATTTTTTATGAAAATGAATGAAATTGTTATTAAATGATTATTAATTGATACGATAAGAACACAAAAACACACAAAGTACACAGTACACCTCACACACACTCTCTCATGTCACATGAGACCGATGATACAGAAGAGATTTATTTTTCATACTTAGCGTTTTTGTGTGTTTTTACTTCCCCCGGCACACCGATACACTCCAGAGTAATTGTAAAGAATAAAAAAAGGTTTAAAAAATAAAGACAAGCGAAATGAAATGATGAAAATAATAAATTTAAAATAAATGATAAGAGACACATTATTCTAAAATCATCTATATGTAGATGGATAATATAAAATATCTTGAAAATTAAACGTATATGTTTAAAATATACGCAAAATTTTAAATACATACTTAAACGAGAAACGCACATTGCAAAGAAAAGTTTAAACACAATTCATAAATATAAACATGTGATTTCCATATGTTTATATCTATAAATAAAATCATAATTTACTTCAAATTTTACGTTACACTTTAGGTTCATTTTAATTTTTTAACTTTAACATTTCCTTATAAGTTAAATCTTACTCTCATTTTTATGCATTTAAAAAAATCGTTGTGAGCCGCATTTTCCCACCGTACAATTTTCGATACGAGTAAATGTTATTTTTATTTAGATTTTTTACTTTAATGTTTGTAATTTGTTAACGAGAATCACTTTGTCTGTGAGAGAATTTTTGAAGAAAACATTATGCGAACGAAATACAAAAATTGTTTCATAATTTCTGTTAACGTAGCGCAAAACTTCAAAGACACGCGGGATACACACAAGTAAACTGCAATTTTGGAACTTAAATTGGGATTCACAGTATGGGTTGCAAATCCTAAAATTACTTACAGCGTTACTGAAATCGAATCACGATGATTCTCCAGTTCGAAGGTTCGTGTTTCCTTACCGAAAATACAAACCTCGCTACTATTTTAGATGCTAAGCTTGTATACATAAAAATCGCTGATTAACAAGTTGCAAATGAATTCTTCTATGGAGAAAATATTGCCGGAGAGTAAATCTCCAATATAATGAAATAAACTAGCCCATATTAGTCTTAGATTAATTGGTCAACCTGAAGTCAATCGATTAATTTAAACTGCATCAAATATTGTTAAATTGCCCGAAACACAACCGAGGTGATGGCAATCACAAATTATGCGCAACCTAAACATCTTGCACTTCTGACTGAGCTTCCTCAGCCACCAGTTTGAATTTGGATTAAAATTTGAGAAATGAGGAAAACTTCAACTTGCGAGGAAATATTATGAAATTTGGTGCTTAGAAATAATAAGAAAAAGCATTTTTACTAGAAAGATACTACTTTCATTGAGAAGAAAAACAAACCGTAATGAACCAAGATAAAACGGAGCTATTCGGCAAAAATTAAATCTAAACTAGCTACCCAGATTGCGAATGTTTAAGAGTGGAACTACTTAAATTTCATCACAGCAACACATATGTATATTTTAACAATGTGCAATCTGCACCGTAGCTACTAAATAGTATTCATTTCAGTGATTACACTAAACATACGAGTTTTGCGCATATTGTTATATAAAGAGTTCAAGCAATTCCGAAAAAGGCTCCTACTTTGAATAATTTTTCACCCTACTGGGGAATAACATAATAATTGGTTAAATCCAGGTATTTTCAAAAGATGTTTCTGCATTTCCATGTTCAATTCAGCATAAGAAAAGCATTTGCTGAATTGCAAAGTCTCTTTGAGTAACTGTAGGTATAACTTAATCATAATATTGTTTTATTTGATATTTCTTACTAATATATTTCTTTTGCCATCTCAATGAAAAAACGAAAACACATCGAATAAATAACGTCACTGTAAATCTAAAAATATTTTAGATTTCGATACTTCTTACCAAATAAAATCTGAACAGTCTCCTTTTTATAAAACACGATATGGCAGAAAACAGAACAGTCATACAATTTTTATTGAAGTTTTCGCGTTAACTAGACACAAACGCACCACGATTATTTAAAGGTTACAATGGATATAAAAGTAATCGGGGATATTGATCCAATAGTGGGAAAAAAGCAATAGTGACCATAGTCACCTCTCGATTTACCTAGCGGTTAAAAAAAATATGGTCTAATCGCCTTGATAATGCTAGAACTAATAAATATATAAATTAATAGGTAAAAAATAAATAATGATAAAGTTGTGATACTTAATACTTATACTATTATTACTTGCAAGACTTCAATAAGGCAGTCACAATTAAAGCGTTGGGTGTAAGAAAAGCGTTAGGTATATGAAATAACATTTGAAAATTATTATAACTCTATTTTAATCGGAGCAAAAGAAAACTTCAAACATCGATTCTAAGTGGCAATATATGTCTTATGAGCTCAAAAACGCCTCACTTGCACTCAAAGTTTTAATTATTCCCAAATAGGTAAACCACAACCTTTTCGAGGTTAGGAGCAACTCTTTTTTCAGAAAAACCATGAAATCTATAAATGCCTCAGAAGTTCGATGGTAAACGCGATAAGTGCACCATTTTCACTGCGCTTTAAAACTTCTTGAGTGAGCTGGTTAAATTGGCACAACAATTAAAATAATCCTAATTTTATTGTAGATTTTGCCTCACTACATTGATCTAAAGATCCACGCCTTTGATCGAATTGTGCTTCATGACACAGCGGAGGGTACCCCCCGCCATTTGGCTATAGTATAAAGCAGGTCACACATATTTCCAATATACGAAAATCTACAAAGGATAAAACACACTATCGGTTTAATAATTTCTAACGAATTTTAGATATAATCGAATTATCGCGTCGCTATGGCTTTCAGGCGGGCCTGATTTCCTGCGTTTTTCTGATATTTTTTTCACATATTCTTCTCCTTTACGATTAAGATTATCACAAAGATCGTGAATGTGTGTGATCTGCTTAAGAATGGACCTTTAAGTGCCTCAAAATGCAAGCTACATACAAAAATAAAAACCGTAAAATATTTTAACATAGTTTTAAGTTTAGTTTTCTGTCCCAAAATCGATTATGCAAATGTTTTCGGATTAGAATATTTTAGGTTAGGATTATCGGATAAAGCGTCTTAACTTCAAATTTACAGTCTTAAGGTGTAATTTCAAGTGAAATTTGCTTCTCAACTGAGAGAGGTGCCATATATTCTAAAAATAGGATATGCATACCTAAAAAGTACCTCAAAACTAAATCGAAATCTGCAATTTTCAGATCTTAGGGTCTTAGAAATAAGTGTAACTTTCACACAAAATAGTGTTTTTTTTTGTCTGAATCGCAAAATTATTTGTTATCATTAATTATTTATTGCGAAATGTTAAGTCTATAACTCGTTCAGTTTACAGATATAGAACTTCAAAATAATCTGTGTATACTCGTAACAGTTCCAACTTTCAAAATACTAGATAGGTGTAGTTTCCTCCAACGATACTTCAATTCAAATCTGACTTAAAAACAAATTGATATTGATGTTTTCATGTTACTAAAGCCCTTTTGGTTTCTACTTACGGCGAAACGTCTTAAACAAAATCAGCATCTTAGCTCTCTCTTCTCGACGTTGATTTCGAAAGAATTTCAAAATCGAACTGTGTGTCAAAATCTTTTTAGAGTTCAATGGTTTTCAGTATTAAAATAAATTTACTCACTTTAGTAAGCGTAAATAGTTCAGATTGAATAATTCAAAAATAACGAACTATCTGCAATCCAAATTGTGAATTCCCAAAATTGCAAATACGAAATAAATACATTAGCCAACCAAAGGAAAATGTGAAACTAGATATAAAAACACAAAATCAATTTTCAAATGTTCAATAAATTTTGTTTGATGCTCATTCATTTCATCTCCACTATAACTAACTAAATAAAGAAATTTAAAACAAAAAATAAAGTAATCAACAGGGACAGAAACTGGGTTTGCGTTTCATAAAGCTGAGCTTGTAAAGTATAAAATTTATTTTTAAATAAAGAAAAAAACTAAAACTAAACAAAAAAAGAGATAAAAGTAAAAAATTTAAAAAAAGTCCTTCGCAATTACATTTCAAACAATGGATTTGTGTGAATTCCTTGGAACTGAGCTTTAATTAAGGAAGTAATGTGAACAGTGTGGTAACTATCGCGTAGTACTGAACACCTTCCGGGCTAGATGCACGAAAAATCGCGTGGAACGTGTGGAACACGTTTCATAGAAATTGATCGGTTACATTAGCGAGTAGCTCCAGGCAAATTAAAAACAAAAAATAAGGGAGAAATATCGAATTTATGCGGAATTAAAAAAATACATCGTAGTAGGGCCAGTAGACACACCCTGTCCCACCAATGCCGACGACCTCGTGCATTTATCCCACCGTCTCAGTGCTACCACTTGCGACTTTCTCAATAATTTTCTTACTTTTTTCTCAATCTTAATGCAATTATAATATGAGTGAATTTTTATAAAAAACAATTATAATGTAATAAACCACAAAATAGAATACAAAATGCGAAATTATTTTTCAATTAAAGGTAAATTTGATAAAATGTCGTGAAATAAAAATAATAATAGTTAAAACAAAAATCAATGTAAAGCAGGTCTGTTGTCGATATGCGCTACTAACAGACAAAGTTTCGTCACATTGACGAATAATTTGTAATAAGGAGAAGAATCTTTTTTGATTATCTAGAAACCTAACGTACTGTTTAAGGAAAAAAATGTTTAAATTGTTTTGCATACAAAAAAAAGAAAAAAAGAGAAACTTAAGCATACAAAATATATCAAAAGTTCTGATGAAACTTCATGTTGTTATATACATAGGGTGATCGTGTAAGGTAAAAAATGAAAACATTTCGTTGGCGTTTCGTTCGTTTCGTTGTGATCGTCTTTGTTACTTAACCTATGTAAGTGAAGAATATATAGAAAAGCGATTCCGCCTCGAAGCGGGGCGGAATATTTTAAGATGTTAATCAATCGGATGTTTTATAATTTCCTAGTTTATATTAAACCATTCATTAAATTGCATATGGCGCGAGTACACAAATGCAAAAACTAATGACGATGAAGCGTACCAGCAAGCGATGATAGTCAGAATAATTATTACATAATATTTCCGGAATTGATAGAGGTAATCAATTATATAATGGAAAATAAGAAAATAAAAATAGAGATCCATGCAACGTGGAGAAAATAAATTATATATAAAAAATGTTATTTATGCAAAGATTAACATATTTACAAAATATGTGTGTTTCCATTGCCCCTCCTCTGCCCGCTGCCACTGAATGGAACTTTTTAGAGCCAGTTATTGTGGTCGGTGTGGGTCAGAAATGTTGTCGACTTATCAGCGAAATTTTAAAAACGTAAATGTCCTATCTGATTTGTGGAATTTATCCGTTCATGGATGATTTAACTATTATCAATTACACCATTAAAATATTTATTTTTCATAAACGACGCTCAAAACTTATACGAATTTTAACGTTGTTTTTTTTGGATCGGAACCGCTAAACCTATCTTTGTTAATTAATTTTACTATAGTACCTGAAAGACCGGCTTAAGACAACCGAGTTTTACTCATGATAGAAATTTATCTTACTTACCAAGCGGAAGTCAAGGTCAGATTTATGTAGCTCAAGGTTATTTGAAGTCTTGCTATGGCTCAAAATTAACTCAGAACCCGGCTAAACCACTTTCTTAAATTTTAGGTATGAGGCATGAAGCTAACTTTAATATTAATGAAAATGTTAGGTTAATTTTCTATTAAAGAAGCCATTCTTCATGTGTATTGATCGGCGATCATGTCGGAGTCACATTCAACTTTTGTCGCTTCTAAATTTATTTCTTTATAATATCATTGATCCCAAATTCGTTCCTCTGTTTATTGCAGGCCGTCTAACATTTATGAATATGAAACAAGAAACGCACAAATCAGCCTAATGTTTACTGATGGCATGATCTTTTTCAAGTTTTTAAATGTTTTCCGAGAAGGAATCTTACTCCTATCTAAAGCCTACTTATCCAACTGCATGTCGTCCTATACTGGTAACACTCTGTACTTTGGGTAGTGTTACACGATGCCCTGCGCCAACAATTTTCAGTTCGGTTAAATATGAATAGAAATAATAAACTCATGCCAAGGCTCACACAAGAATCATATTTAGCCTAACCTTTGACTAGTAGTCCCCTATGTATGTATACAAAACTGTATTGATATCGATTGAGTGGTTTAAAAGTTATGGCGGAACAAACCGACCACCTTCTCAGTTTTATTATTAGTTAAAATTTATTTTGTAATTTCTTTCTACGTTTTGCGTTTTATTATTTCTTCGTAAATAAAGATATTTAAACTAAAATCTGTTTTTTAAAGTAAAATATAAACATTGTTTTGAAAAATACCATATTTACCTTTAGTTTTTCCAAGCAGCTCCCTCAAGAGAAAACTTCCCATTAGACTGGTAACACTAAATTATTTCAGATGGTGTTGCATGATCACTTTTTTAAATTTTAGTTGTCGTTATATTCTTCTTGAACCTTCAAAGACGGGCTATTTATTTAGAAGTAGGGTTTATTTATAGTCCTGAGTTAAAACAGAAATTGCCCCTCTTGGAATCTACGCCTTTGGACTCACCTTTTGTTTGAATTACATGCAGATTCTGGTCCTCGGATCGAGATTTTCAATGATTTTAGAGTATATAAATTGAGTTTTTAGCAGTCGAAACGTTCTAGATCTCAATAATGGCTACTATTAGCAACCACCTCCCGTACACCCAAGGCGTCCTCTCGTCCTCTTCTAAAGAATCAATGGAAACATTTTTGGATTTTTCTTACAGGCAAGAAGGGAATTTCGATGCCCTTTCGTGGAAGCAAATGGAAAATGGAAAACTCGGCGGTTTCTGCGCCGTGGATTTTCGGGAACAGGTCGGGTCAAGGACTTGGCAATTTTTAGGCCCGTCCCGCCGCTGCTTCCCGACCACAGGCCAACAAAAGGAATCAATTCTGGACCAGATGCGAGCGAGGCGGGGAGCTCGCTCTGCGTGGACCGCAGACCACGCGAAAAATCAATGCGGACCTTGCGACAACCGGGCTAATAAAAATTAGGGAATCACACGAAAGGGGCCACTTTGCTCGAGTGTGTATAATATGGCGACAAAATATATTTTGTTGGAATTAGGGAGAAGTTATAATTCTGGGCTTTTTAATAGTATTTAATCAGGAGTTGCATAAATGTCAACAGAAAGCTCTGCTAGTTAAAATAAGAAATTCCGTCTCATGGCAGAAATGAAAATCCTTTACTCAAATGTACTCGTGCACGTACCGTTTCGATTTCGATATATTCTGTTTCATCCCATCCCTGAAGGGTTGTCAAAATTAAACATTTTTTGTAGGTAAATAAAAGGAATTGGCGGGAAGAAATATGTTTCATGATGTGACTTTACAATACCGTTTTTATTTTGTGTAAATTAAATGTGTGAGGACGTTTATGCAGTAAAATAAAGTAATTTAGACACGAATTGTAAAGCACCCTTAACCCAAGTTTCGCGCACATTTTCTCTCGATACTTGACTGCACGAAACTCATCCACAGAACGTTATTTTCGTTCTCCACCAAAGCCCACTGAACCTCGCGAAAAAACAAAATGGCTTTAGTCGACGATTCGAGTAGATGTGTTTTATTGTTCATCTGCAGTAGTTGTTAAGGAATAGGGCCAATTGTCATTTTAAAAGTGTTTTGTTTTGCTGCAGTATAAACATTATGAACTAATTCCACCTGAAGTTTTACATTTTGTTTAGGCCCAACGTAAATAAAAGTGATTTTGTGCTACGTTATCAGGCCGTCGCCGCATTGCCACTTCTCCACAAAATGGCGTTGATGAAATATTCGTGAATGAAGAGAAAAAAAAGCTAGTCGGTTTTGCGAAAAGTAAAATTTTCTTAAAATTGCTTAAAATATACGTGTTTGGGGCGATATTAACGTTTTATAAGCGGAATTTTATTGAAATTGGCGATTTTTATGATTACACCGTTCATGTATTGCGTGGGATTTTTCAAAGACAGGCACTTATATCATGAACCAGGTAAATATACTATTTTTCTCGCTATTATTATTCTGTAATTAATTTAGAGCTGTTCTGTGCTTTACTAATGTGGTTTTCAACCCCCGAAAACCTTAGGGCGTGGCATTTTAGTGCCAGGAACTTAGGGGATTTTTGTCAATTTCTAACTACCTTCATCCTTTTGGGGGCTCCTAATTCTTAAGTCCTGGATTGTTTCACAGTTTTTTCACCGTAGAAACGTTCCTCAAAGTCCCTGGCATGTAATCTAACAAGAAATTTCGATTTTTAAAAGGGACCCATTTTCACAATTTTAAGATAAAAGTAAGCCTTCCCTACGTAAACAGCACTAAATGCAACCAGGAAAGCACCTCCAAAGTGTTTATAAGTTATTTAGTAAAATTTTATTGTGTTACGTAACGTCCCTGGCCAGCACATTTGGCTACAAGAAAACTACGTTTTTAGGTAGTTACTTTGGTCCAGAATTCTGGATTTTGAGAGATTTGCCCGGGAAACTACAGAGGCTTTAATTTATTGTTTAAAGGAAAACGATGAATCGAAGGAAGGTAGTCATCCATCGGAAAATGAGGATACAAAGGACGGCAGCAACGCTTCGGAGAGCAATAGCAGCTCCAGCGATTCTGATAGGTATTTTGGCCCGTTAAGGGAGCACACTTTGTCCCTCAGGCGAACCTTATCCATTTCCTCTTCCTCTAGTGAATCGGAGAGCAATTCCCAAAGTTCGCAGAGCTCTGAATCCAGTGATAACTCGGCTAGTTCTGGGAAGGAAGATGAGCCCCAAAATAATTCTGGTGACAATGACACCAAGACGAACTTCTCCAGCAATGAATCTGAGGATAATTCGGGTGAAAACTACAACGAGGAGGATTCAGTTTCGGAGAAGAGTTCCTCGGCTGTAAGTGATTCCCTGTGCTAGAATATATACAGTGATTTATTAACGGTTCCCTTTACAAAAAAGGAAGAAAGCAAATCGAAGCGGACTACCAGAGTCGTGAAGAAGCCCCCGCCTCGCAAGACGGGAACCAAGAGGAGAAAGAAGTAAGATAGCACCTGACCACTTAGGGCTCTAATTTGTCTCCTAATCGAAGCATTTCTTATCCAGTTGGAAGTCTGAGACTAGTGAAAGTGACAGTGATAGTGATGATAGCTCCCTACAAAATAGGCGTAGTACTGTAAATAGGAGGAAGAGGAGCAAGAAGGCCACACACTACTCCTCGGAGGATGACATCGACACGGAGGACGAGGAGAGACGCAGGTAATTAGTAAGGTAGACTAGAAAGTTTTAACCATCTTTGGTTGGTGTTGAGAGTGACAGGATCCTCGGGTGACAATCTTCGCTTTGACAGACGTCAAGGGAGAGCTACAGGTTTTCGGGCTGTTGGAATCTTTTTCGGGCGTCGGTTTTAGCGGGATTTTTGTAAGGTTCAAAAATTTTTTTTTATTGATTTTGACAAGTTTTGATGAAGAATTTATTTTCAAAAATCTAAAAATTCCATTCTTGGTGAAGTAGTTCCATTAATTTCTTATAATTTTCTACAATACAAGTTAAAAATAGTTGTAACTATATTAAAAATTCATAAAATATAAGGTTAGAGTTTAAAGTTTATATCAAACTTTTTTCAAAAATCATCAATTACCATAAAATTTTCATCAAGAAATGTTACAACATTGTTTTTATGGAAAATATATTGATTATTTTTCATAAATTACCAGAAATAAATTATTAAAAAATAATCGGGTATAACTTTTATGAAAAATTATGTAAACATTTCTCATAATCTATCGATTAAATTTCATCAAAAAATATTAACATTAAAAATTGCATGAACACTTTTCATATTTTGGGGTTTTTTTTTATATCATTTTTCGAACTTTTTATTATTTGTCGGTATGTAGGTTATGATTCACGTAAGTTCTTTCTGCAGTGGCTGTAAATATCGAAGATTACAAAGGTAGGTAGCTATTTTTATTTTATTTTCATTGTCATCCAAAAACGATAAGAGTTTTGCGTAATATAATTCCTTCCACTAAATGTTGACAAATGTTTGTAATAATTTTTCATCAATTGATCATTCTGGAACGTCAAAAACGACAAATAAAATAATTTTAGTTATGTAATAATTTTGTTTGGGTTTATTATGGCTTTAAAATATTTTTTGACATAATATTTAATTAATGAAACACTATAAGATTATAATATTTTATTTATTTGCCACTAGTTTTGATGATCTTGCGTTTCATCACAAATTAGTTCATCAAGAGAAGCATTATAATTAGCACTTAAAGTTTTTCACAACATTTCTTTTGTATATGCATTTTATCATCTGCTCTTATGCAGATTTATTTCCTTTAATTTTTATGAGATTCGAACTTTCAGTTGCCTTCATACATTTCAGCTTAACAAAAGCAATTGCTGAATTGTTCATCTGTCCGCGCAACCTTTAATTCTTGAACAAATGTTTTGAGCATATGAAAGGTGTGAATTTCTTTTGCAGGACTGTTAAGAATAAAGTATCTTAGCCGTCAAACAACGTAGAAGTAGCTAAACTACAAGGTTGTTAAATAACTTTCAGCTTTCATCAACTTACAAAGAAACTTTTGAATGCACACAATTTTATACATTATGTTTCCCTCAGCAATTTTTAAAGAAATTTATGCATTTACTCTGCCGCCGTCTATGATATTAACACATTACATGCGGGGGGCCATAAGTCGCCATACATGTTATTTGAATTTTTTTTTTAACTTTCACCTGTTTAGTTATAATTAGGGAAAACCCATAAAATCCTATCAGGGTGTTATTGCAGAAAGAAAATGCGAATGTTATTGTTATTAGTTGTAGGTAGATCCGTACTAAAACGCCCTCGAGTAAACGGTAAAAATATTTATCCCACACATAACGATCATTCGCCGTAAAAGGCATTAATACCCTTCCCGCATGTAATGAGTTAACTAACCAATAAGCTTAGTACACGATGCTATCATTACTATTCCGGTAGCCACTTCACTTGCGGAAAGTGAAAAAAATGACAATATGGTATTCTGTCTGTGTTGAATAGATATAAGGTCTGTTTTATGAGCTGGTTCAGGTTAACTTCGATTACTCTAGTTCACAAAATACGTGTTTAATGAAATTTTTTTTGCTTTAAGTTACCCGAATGTGCTCTGGTTTCTGTTTCATGAGCTTTGACTAACTTGAACACCACAGCTCATTCTTGTCTACTTTAAAAAATTTGTTAATTGCGGTAGCTATTTTTGCGGTGTTTACTTGCAGCTCTCGACTGTTCTCAGTTGATATGAGTTATCTACCCTACTCTAGTCTTGAGTTCATTAAACAGACCTACAGTGACATTTGTTGAACAAAATAATAACCGTCGAAATTCAGTGTATTCTAAATCTCACTTATGCCGCCGAAGGTAAGAATTGCGTCACTTTGTTTTTGAATGTGACAAAAGATAAGGCGAAAATGTATGAGAAAACCTAAAGTAAAATATAATTCTATTGTAAATTGATGCTTTAATATACGTTTTGGAATAACAATTACAACCTGTTAAATAAAAGAAAAATTTCAACAAGATAAAATATATATACATATAATATTTTTTTATACATACATATATTGTAGAACATTGCATTTCTATATATGTTGTTCGGATTCTACGTAGAAAACGCGACACCAATAGATTTTTTGTGTGTTCTGAGCAAATTGTTGTTGTTCAGCCCCCATGCACAATCATCATTCTTGCTACGATGCGTTTGGAGATTTAGAGAACTTATGGGGAATATGAATTCAAAATTTATCGAAATTTTTATTAAACCTCTGAGCTCAAAAAATTGCTCATTTTTGCAGAATAAGTACACTTAGTCATAAATGAAAATACAATTGAAAGCACTTATATTTATCTAAAAATTACAGTTGCCTTCAACGTATGAATTTTAGATTATGCTGTAAATAGTGAAAAAAATACCAAAAATAAATGTGAAGTGAATCGAGAAAGGACAGAATAGTATATATAGTGTATAACTGTAAACAGTTGCTGTAGATTTTACTAAGCTTATTAGCTAGTTAATAGCATACACAATGGCAGAGTAAATGTATACATTTGTGCTAAAGTTGCGGCTCTATTTTAATGACAACCGTTGTATGTCGTGATGCTTATTTTTGATATTTTGAGATCATATACCATCTTTGCCTATAACATTACTTTGTCTCGTAGTTAAATTAGGAAATTAGAACATTAATTGTGCTATGTAAACAAATGTCATATTAACCGATCATTTGTTTTAATATCAGCTTTTACGTGTTTCCATTGGATTATCAGGATTTGGCTAGAATTAGCTTGTTTATTACAGATATTTCGAAATCGTTTTATGGTCATGAATTTATTTTTAATTGGTGTCTGGAAGCATGAAAACATATACTAAAATATTATAATATTTAAGTAAATTATAGAATCCTATCTATTGTAAGTAGTCAACTATTTATTTTTCTTTGGAAATATTGTTTTTCATAAAAAATTGTTGCAAGGGATCGACATTTATCAGAAGGTATGTAGACTTCATAAATTAAATTTTCATTATCTTCGATTCGGTTAAATTTGAGTCTGTCGTTTCACTTCAACACCTGACTACAAATGGTTAATACACTTTCTAGTTTACCAAATTCCATTAAGCCCAAAACGATAAAAAATTAGTGAAAAAGTCAAATTTCCTAACAGAAGGAAAAATTTTCAAGGTTTGCAACACGACGTGCTACTACAAATGCGGTGAGTTACAAAGAAGCAAGCGAAGATGAAAAAACAGATTCCGAAGACTTGGTTGAGGTAGAAACGGTCGAAGAGACTCCAGCCGAAGGTGATGCTGAGAAGTTTGAAACAATTGAAAGGATAGTCGCAAAACGAATAGGGAAAAAGGGAGTTACTGGCAACCAAACAACTCTTTACGCGATAGAAGAAAACGGTGACCCAAATGATGGTGTCGATGAGAATGATGAGGAAAATACTGAGGTGCAGTATTACATCAAATGGAAGGGATGGTCATATATTCACAACACTTGGGAATCTGAAGATTCGCTCAAAGAACAAAAGGCGAAAGGAACGAAAAAATTGGAAAATTTTATAAAAAAGGAGAAAGAGATTGAAATGTGGAAATCGTATGCCGGTCCCGAAGATATTGACTACTATGAATGTCAACTGGAACTCCAAAATGAGTTGCTGAAAAGCTACAATAACGTTGACAGAATCATTGCCAAGAACATCAAGGCTGACGACTCTATCGACTATCTGTGCAAATGGGAATCTCTGCCGTATTCAGAGGCGACATGGGAGGATGCTAGCTTAGTACAAAAGAAATGGTCACGGAAAATAGAGGAATTCAACGATCGCGAATCTTCAAAAAATTCCCCAACCCGTCACTGTAAAGTTCTCAAAAACAGACCTAAGTTTCTGCAAGTTAAATGCCAGATGGACTATCTAGCGGAGGGTTTAATTTTGCGAGACTACCAAATGGATGGTCTGAACTGGCTCATTCATTCGTGGTGTAAGGATAACTCTGTAATTCTAGCGGATGAAATGGGTCTAGGAAAAACTATCCAGACGATCTGCTTCCTGTATTATTTATTTAAAAGCCAAAGTTTGTATGGTCCGTTCTTGTGCGTTGTACCCCTGAGTACGATGACTGCGTGGCAGAGGGAGTTCTCAATTTGGGCGCCAGACATGAACATTGTAACCTACCTCGGGGACGTCCAGTCCCGTGAGATCATTCGACAGTATGAGTGGTGTTTCGAAGGCTCAAAGAGACTGAAATTCAATGCAATTCTTACAACATATGAAATTTTACTAAAGGACAAAGCGTTCCTTGGTTGCATCACATGGGCGGCGCTCTTGGTAGACGAAGCTCACAGGCTGAAAAACGATGATTCGTTGTTGTACAAAACCCTTAAAGAGTTCGAAACAAATCATAGACTTTTAATTACTGGAACACCACTGCAAAATTCTTTAAAAGAGCTCTGGGCTCTATTGCATTTTATTATGCCTTCTAAGTTCGAGACGTGGGAGGAGTTCGAAATTCAGCATGAGAACGCTGCTGACAAAGGTTATTTTAAATTGCACAAACAACTTGAGCCCTTCATTCTGCGGCGAGTGAAGAAGGACGTTGAAAAAAGTCTGCCAGCGAAGGTAGAACAAATTCTTAGGGTAGAGATGACTTCCATTCAAAAACAGTACTACAAGTGGATTTTAACGAAAAATTTCAATGCACTGCGTAAGGGAGTTAAAGGTTCAACAAGCACGTTTTTGAACATTGTTATTGAGTTGAAGAAATGCTGTAATCACGCTGCTCTTATTCGTCCTGCGGAACAGGAAATTTCCATGATGACCAATGACGAAGCTCTCCAACAGCTTCTTAAGGGCTCAGGGAAACTTGTATTACTTGATAAATTACTTTGTAGATTAAGGGAGACGGGACATAGAGTTTTAATATTTTCCCAGATGGTCCGGATGCTGGACATCCTTGCAGAATATTTACAGAAACGACATTTCCCCTTCCAAAGATTAGATGGAAGTATAAAAGGTGAACTAAGGAGGCAAGCCCTAGATCATTTCAATGCCGATAACAGTCCGGATTTTTGTTTTTTACTGTCGACTAGAGCTGGTGGTCTGGGCATTAACTTGGCCACAGCCGACACAGTCATTATATTTGATTCGGACTGGAATCCGCAGAATGATCTACAGGCACAGGCGAGAGCCCACAGGATAGGCCAAAAAAATCAGGTGAACATTTATCGCCTGGTGACTGCAAGATCCGTTGAAGAACAAATTGTCGAAAGAGCCAAACAAAAGATGGTGCTTGACCACCTCGTTATCCAGAGGATGGACACAACTGGTCGCACAGTTTTAGATAAAAACAGTTCCTCAAACACTACACCTTTTAACAAGGATGACCTTTCAGCCATCTTGAAGTTTGGGGCTGAAGAATTATTCAAAGATGAGCAGGAGAACGATGATGACCTAGTCTGTGATATTGATGAGATTCTCCGTCGGGCAGAGACTCGAAATGAGGATCCAGATATAGCTGGGGATGATTTACTGTCAGCATTTAAAGTAGCTAGCTTTGCGGCTTTTGAGGAGGACAGGCAGTCGCCAGCTATGGACGTTGACGGAAATGATCCAAACAACGAAGATACTAAGGACTGGGACGATATTATTCCCGAAAATTTCAGGAAGGCTGTGGAACAAGAGGAGAGGAGTAAGGAAATGGAAGATCTATATCTTCCTCCTAGAAGAAAAGCTCTTCAGCAAATTGATAAATCTGACCTTAAGAATAAAAAGGAAAAAACAACCTCAGGGGCGGAGAGTGATGAGGCGAGTGAGGCTAGTGGAGACGATAGGCCGAAGAAGCGAGGGCGTCCACCAGTTAAAGAAAAAATCTCAGGTTTTACGGATGCTGAGTTACGAAGGTTTATTAAAAGCTACAAAAAATTCCCGAGGCCTCTTAAAAGATTGGAGGCTATTGCATGTGACGCTGAACTGCAAGAAAAACCTCTTGCGGAACTGAAGCGGATAGGAGAGATGATCCACGACCGATGCGTGCAGTTTTTAGAAGAGCACAAAGATGCAGAACCACCCAATAAAATCGATAAGCAGGTTGGCGACGCTGCAAAGAAACGAGCGAGCAGAGCCACCTTCTCCGTGAAATTTGGAGGTGTGTCGTTTAATGCAAAAACTTTACTAGCATGTGAAGAGGAGTTAAATCCTCTTGATGAAGTTATTCCATCCGATGCTGAGGAGCGGCAAAAATGGGTATTGGAACTGCACACAAGACCTGCTAATTTCGATATTGAATGGACAATAGCAGATGACTCGAAACTGCTCTGTGGCATTTATCAGTATGGAATTGGGTCGTGGGAGGCTATGAAAATGGACCCCTCTTTGGGTCTGACCGACAAAATTCTATTAAATGAAACGAAAAAACCTCAAGCAAAGCATTTACAGTCGAGAAGTGAGTACTTGCTGAAAATTATTAAAAAGAATGTCGAACTCAAGAAAGGTATTCAGAAGCAGAAGAGGCCGAGGAAGCCGAAAGATAAGAAGATAGACAATAAAAAGACACTGGAAATTGCGGCTGAAGAAAATCCTTCTGGGGATGACAAAAAATTCAGCAAAGAGCAAACAAAGAGTGATATGGAAGTGGATGCTTCTGAGAAGCAAAACGCCAACGCTTCGGTAGACAGTGTGAAGAAGGGCAAAGTAAAGCGTATGAATAAGGAGCCGAAGAAGACGAAAAAGAAGGCCACGGACAAGCCAATGCACTTTACAGCCAATAATGAACCAAGAGCTTTAGATGTTCTGGGTGATCTTGATCCAAGTATATTCAATGAATGCAAGGAGAAGATGCGACCGGTTAAAAAGGCTCTCAAGGCGCTCGATAATCCTGATCTGACTCTAACCAATCAAGAACAGGTGAAAAACACGCGAGATTGCTTGCTCAGTATTGGAAAACAAATCGACATTTGCTTAAGTGACTACAAAGATCCTGATAAGATCAAGGAATGGAGGAGTAATTTGTGGTATTTCGTCTCAAAATTTACCGAGTTTGATGCGAAAAAACTATTCAAGCTCTACAAGCATGCATTAAAGAAGAGTGAAGAGAAGAATGAGGATAAAAATGCTGAAGGTGAAGGTAAAGACAAAAAGAAGGGACATAAAGATAAGAGCCCTAGGAAGAAAAACGTTGATTCTGGTGATCCTGGAAAGAAGTCAAATGATTCGATCAAGAGAAAGTACGACGAAGAAGATGCGGATCGCGGCGATAAAAGAGTTCACATCGATGGAAGGTAAAAGAAAGCTTTTAGCTGGTTTTCTTATTTTAACAAACATTTTTAATCTTTTGCAGATCGCGAGAAAAAGAGGAAAGGAAAAAACAGAGGGACGAGTACTATGCAAACAATTCTGAAAAGGGAGGTGAACGAATTCGAAGGAATTCCTCAAATTCCTCTCTCACACCAGTACGGCCTATGTCCAATCCTAGTCAACGAATTCCGCCAGTTATGTATCCTGATGGAAGAACGCCAGTTTCTTTCATGGAGGCAGAACGATGGAATCCCAGAGAAAGGTATACGATTCGTGTCCTCAATTTATTTTGATTCTAATTTTTATTTTATTCGCAGATATCCTGAGTTTAAACGAGACCGATATGACAACTACAGCGGTCGAAGCCATTCTCATGGATATCACAGAGATCATAGGGATAGGGAAAGAAGGTCAGAAAAAAGAAGGTAATGATTGAACAATTTAGTTAAACTTTTTAAAATCTATAACAGCTATTTTGTACAATCAAAATAATAGGTACCCACCGCCTCAGCTAAACTACGGCCACTATATGTCGCCCAATTTCTACATGGGCAATGGTCCTGTTCCTCCAGGGTACCGAGACAGGTATCCAGTGCCTCCAGATTGGGGACGTGATCGAGGTGATTACGCCGATTACAGAAGGGACTACGATCGAAGACAGCCATCTCATTCGAACTCGTAGTCCAAATCAAGTTGCCCACATGCTGGGAAGTGACTAGCTCAGTAGGCTATAGGCTTAGGGAGAATTCTATCGGCGGAATGGTGGAATGCATTTCGCCGCTTTTGCTGTGTAAAAAATAATTTGGATTCTTATTTAAATTGGATTCAGAAAAATGGAGATGGATCAAAAGATTGCGTATGCAATTTTAAAAAAAATCTTGAAAGCATTGTCGATCTTTCGTTTAAGTTAAATTTAAATGATATAAGTACGTACGTATGTATGCATTTGAGCCGCAATTGTTAGAGATTTATAATTTTTTTAAATGTTTATTTATGTGCATAACTTAATCACTAATATAAAAAGTAGTTTGATACTATCTGAAGAGTTACGGTAATTCAAGAAGAACACTCAAAACCCCTTATTCTAAGTACTACAAATCGTCATCAACTGGATCTTGTAAATACTTCTAGCCTTAGTGGAGAAATAGTGTGTCAGTTTTCTGTAAATATTCATGAAAGTAAATTTTTATTTAAAAATTAATCAAATCGTTTTTAAGTTCCCCCGTTAATCAAAGGCGAAGGTTATGGAATAGAGGATAAAATCAATCGAATGGGATCTACAAATTGGCTGACATCGCAATTCAATTCAGCTCTTAATATTCTTCAGTTAACAGGGGAGGAAATATAATTCTTCAGCAGCTACTTTTAATGAAAGGTAGGTTTCAATTTCCATAGATATTTAGACGAATGTTCTTAGTAATTCCGAATGATGTGATATTTGATCCATACATATTTCGATTATACTTGAGAGCAAAGTTAAAACAAAAATTGTTAAGGGTCTAATTTATTGAGAACAAAGTTAAGCATAAAAGATATTGCCTACAGGATCAGTAAAATAAAACGCTCGACTGCAGTTGGCGTCAATAATTGAAAGATATCTGCAAGAAACGAAAGTAAGTGCTTATTTACCAGAATTAAGCTATATTAAATTAATCAGTAATTGTGGAGCTTATTTTAAAAAGTCTCTCACGGCGTTCGTAATTAGCATCAAGCGATGACAAAGTACACATGCATTTTGTAAAATTGGCAAGCCTTGTGTAATATCCAACTTTTTGTAATGCATCCCCAAATGCGTGCTTGCATGTGCGTGAAAAGTGCGTAGTTGAGGCTTTTAGCTAACAAACTGATTCTCCGAATGATCTACGACATATAATATTGCCTAAAAAATTGGATATTCTACATAATATCCAGTAGTTTTACAAAGTGCCCACGTTAACCAGGTTGCCCGTAACATCTATGTACATGTCAAACGCAGTTAACTTATTAAAACTAGATGTGTTGGGATCTTTTAAAGCATAGGGCTTAGTTTCAAAACACTTTCTAATGCTGAAGAAGAAACATTCTCTTGCTTTTATTATAATAGAAGGTAAGCAATTAAGGTTTTGCAGCAATCTAAAAAGAAACAAAATTTAAAATGTTTGGGAATGTCTACAATTTTATCAATTTAAACCCCTAGAAGAGGCTTTTACAATCCTAGTCACAGTAGAACTCTTACATCACTAGTTTTTCGCAAATATTCATCAGAAATATGAGGTGGCATATTGCCCGCGGTATGATCTACAAATTAAAACAAAAGTTCTATTTTTGTAGCCCAACAAAACAATTGCACGTGTGTAGGTATAAAGATTTGTTTCATATTTTTAGCAGAATTTCAGTATTTGGGTAATAAAACTTTGTTTTAAGTTTTCTATAAGCGAAACTGGGTCGGATTCGTCACCTTTTTTCAGTGTCCAAAGGTCGATTCAGACTTGGCTGGGATGAAAAGAAAAATAATAAAGTTGGAAGGGTTAATGATAAATTTAGCTCACGACGCGCTGTGCGTGACTGTACATTTTTGCTTCAATTTAACCGCTTCACCCTCAGCTGTACAGCGAAAGGGTTAAACTGGCATTTGTGTCATTTCCTAGACCACTTTACGCCTTCTTTAACAAAAGTGAAATTAATTGAATTTGAAAGTCATGCCAAAAACTCGTTCTTCATGTCTTTTATTTAATTTTTAAAATAAAAAAATGCATAGCACATCGAATTTGCAGGATTTTCCCATGGTGCCGCGCACATGTTCCTCGGAACGAGGGAGGAAACTGCTTTTATTTCGGTAATAAAGCTGTAAAAGAAAATCCACTAAACTGCGCAATGTATGTGGAAATCCTAACTATTTTGAAGAAACCCGAAATCTCGTTAGGGAAATTCCATGCGGGAAGTACGGATGGTCTTATCAATCAGCCGACCGAGGCTTCTTAGGGTTCTCTTAAATAAACGAGTTCTTATCAGCGAATGTCGAAGAGAGCAGAGCTTAAGGTGCATACCATCCTCATTATTGTGAATACTTTCCCCGCAACAGTGAAGGCCAAAATATATGGATTTTATTTTCAGAAGGCTCTTTGTTTTAATGATTGTAATGTTAAAATTTTTACTACGAAATATTACAATCTGCAAGGATAATAACATGTACATGAGCTTTCAAAAATAGAGCAAGCCACATTTTTGTTTTTTCGGGTACTGAATTTATTTCTGCTTAATTCGCATTTTATCTTCATATTTATATTTTTGTTTTATAATTCGATTAATTGTTTTCTCTTCTCATTTTGTATCGTACCACTTTCATACATACATTCAATATTTAGTAAGGATATTTTTTAAAATGAATGCTATGTTAATACACCTGGGACTAATTTTGTTGCACCATGCCTAAGTCAACAAATTTATAGTTATCTTAAACCAAACGACTGTAAAGTTTTTTGGGTTAATTAAATTTTGAATTTCTAACTACCTGTTTTCTTTCTATCTCTTCTTTAATTGTTACGCAAACTCAAAGAATTTTTCAGATTCAGAAAAAAAGTTGTAAAGTGCAGAGCATTTTAGTTCTGTCTGTTTCGTTAGCAAACTTTTACTCAAAACTATGTATGGCTATAACTTTTACTTGCTATGTATATCGTAAAACTTAATGGATCTATTTAACTTCTTAAGACAACTGGTTATTTATATTTTGTAAGTCTGGGTCCTGGGCATCGATAAATTTTGTTGACCGTGGACCTCGTCTACAGACTAGTTTTATTTCTGATTGCAATTTGAATGTAAAGAAACTTTTCTTTTCCATATCAAATAAAATAAAACAAATGTTGATATAAACTCAACGAAAAGAAGAAATATTTTGTCTGTTGCTCCGATATCTATGGTTGTTTTATGAAGTAATTTTTGAGATGTATAGGTGTATTCGAAAGAGTTTAAAACGCGCACTTGTATTCTGCACCCCAATGAAAATATTTGCTTCATTTATTGACGAGCTCGTTTTGTTTGAGTGGAACTCTTGAGTGCGGCCTGGTCCCCTTCGCTCAGTGAGCCCGCGCTCGAACAAACGCGTGAAGGCTGTGGAACTTTTTGTGGGCGGCATGGAGTGAAAGCGAAGAGAAGTGTTCCAGAGCTGTATAAGCTGGAAGAGCGACCCAGGGACGGGCGGGCGGAGGTGGTTCCCGGCCAGATTCAGTCAACCAGGGACTTCGGGGAGGAAGTCGCATGTGGCTGGCTCGTTGCGCGCCTCAAGATTCCAGATTTCAGCTGCAGCAGTCGGTCGTCCGTTGCGCGCCAAGTCGGAAGGGTGATTCCTGATCCACAATCAGTCAACTTGCAGCCCTCGACGCGCGTACAGTGGACTCTGAACAAGTGCATTTGCGGGCGCAACATTGCAGTCGGTGGATAATTAAGGCTCGCGAAAAAACAGTTAATTTATTTCGCGACAAGAGTGCCCCGATAGTGTGCTATTTTTTTGATTTTAGATGCCCTCCTTTTGAAATGTGCTAGTGCGCGCTCGGCGGATTACTTTCATCTCAGTGACGACGGGCTCAATTAGCCCAATTAAAATCAATTTGTGTGTCCTTTTGTGTGCTTTACAATTTAATTCTAGAGTAATTGCAACCGCGATGAGAACTAAAAAGTAACTACTATCTCAAGACGGTACTTAGTCTTGTCTTTTAAACTAACTTTCAATTTTGACCGTTTTTTTTTAAACAAATTTTACTGGTCTGTGACTGTCCTTCTAAGGGCGCTTTAAGGAATTTATTAGTTGTTCGATTAAGCCATCTTCAGTACGATGGCTGACGAAAGTCTTCATGTACCTGGTGAGAACAATATCGATTACCACATCGTGACCCTTTTCGAGCGTCTTGAGATGATGCGAAAGGACTCGACGTTGATCCAGTCGATCGGCGCCAGATTATCAAATGGCACCCACCCGAAGAGGAGCATGCAAGTCGAAATCAGGACCCTGGAATTTTGGAAGTGAGTACAAAGATGTTAAAACTTGTTTACTTTTTTTGGATCTAGGTAAATAAATAAAATCGCACCAGTGAAATGCCCATAACACGAAAGGAGGGAGTGCTGAAAAAAAGCGCGCTGAATTCCCGCACTCCCCTGCTAGTAGATGCGTCCCGTCTTAGTGTAAGCCTGTGGGCTGTTGAGTCGTCTTCTCCGGCCTTTTTTTTTTTTTATAGAATTTTCTTATCTTTTCCGGACGGTTTTGCTGCGCTGTGATCCGATCGTATTCTTTTTACAGTGCGGTGGTTGGAGTTGCCGATGTTTCCCAAAGAATTCCAACAGCAGCTGCCACAGTTTTGGATTTTTGATTTTTGAGTTTTATTTGGATTTTGATATGTTCAGGATGCATTGTGTGTCCGTTGCGATCTTTGGAAGTTGGAAGAGCCGCTCCAAGACTTCCTCAGAACGTCCCACCCTCTGGGTTTGGTTTGGCTGCATGTTTGCTGAAGCATGCATTCTGAGAATTTATGATTATTCAGAAATTTACTTTTGGTTCACTCACTTTACCTGTGCTCTGTGGAGTTCTGCGGAGTAAGTGATAAATGGGGACCCTCTTTCTGGGACAGTCTCGGGCAATTCGTGTTTTTAGCTCAGTGGGCTTCCCGAGGCTTAAATCAGATTATAGGGGCCTTTGAGTGGCGGCGAATTGAATTTGCTTCAGTTGACCCCTGACTGGGGAGCTAAATGATTTGATGATTGATTTTTTGGGTGATTGCACTTGTATGGTGTTTTTAGCACGATAGACTGATTCTCAAAGTGTTGCTAATGTTAAGCCAATAGATTCACAATATTTCCAGCGATAAGTATATCAAATTTTGTCATCAAAAGCACCCGCAGAGACCAGAGTTGATAGAAAAATGATTCAGCGAAATAAAATATTTATAGATAAAAAGGGGTGGGGTAGGTAGCATTTTAACCTTTTTGAATCATACAACTTCATTTAAGTGATAACTTGATTAGGTTGCCCTTTATTAAATGCTTTTATATTAAATGTTAGGTTCTTAGCAGACCTTAAAAACATCCTACAACTTAATACTTTTCATCAAAATCACATCTATAAAATTGTTATCAAAATAAAGTAACTGTGAATCTGGATTGACGTACATTAATACTTTTAATTAAAAATTTAAAAATACATACAATATCAGAATTTAATAAATTTCTTTTACTTTAGTGATCTGTTCAGACAAATTTTACGAGCTTAAAGAAGCGCAATATTTGAAGTAGTTTTATTGTTATATGAGGTGACGCTTTATACTCCTGATCTTGTACTAATTTTATGAAATTAAATAAGAAACGATACAAAAATTTAACTCTGCAACAGAGGAAATAAAATGGTGAACACAATATTTCAGTTTTACAAATCGTTTAAAGTATAATTAAATGCGAATTTAGATGATTTTAAGTATACTTGATAAATTCGGGTTTGAGAAACAATGAAGAATTGTTCATTAAATATTGCATGTAGGTACAATCATTTAATAAATATTTTATTTTTTCAAAATTGTTAAAGTAAATTATACATTTAATTTGCGTATTAATGTATTTTCTGCAATTAACATTTTTATAGTAATTATCCGTTTACTGCAGGACTTCTCAGGAGCTTATTTGTGAAAAAAAGACCGTGTTACTTAAGAGAATTTTTATATTAATGCATATTCGTTTAAAATTTAACTGAAATCCAATTTCATCCACCATTAAATTCGCTTTATCATCGTATTTTTTGAGGGCGAAGGGTTCGTTTCTGTGAAAAATGTTGTGTATGAAAACATTTCAATTAAATGCTTTAAAAGTCCACTGTTTGTTTACTGTTCATTTTTTGTTATTTCCATTATTGTTCCGAAAATCCAAGGAACAAAACCTTCAATCTTTATATTCTGACCGTTGGCTATCTGACTTCGAAGAGGTAGTCGCAAGCAAAACAACGCTATTTAATTTTCACGTGATTTCGCTCTGAATTGCGTTGAAATCAATGGGTTTAATTTATAAAACAAATAAAGGTGAGTCTTGTTAAAAATTGCGCAAATTGGTATTTGTTTTGCTGTTGCGTAAGGATTGTATGTGTATGACTGGAAAGGTTTAAAAGCTATTTATTCCGTATATAAAATTTAATCCAAAAGTAATTGAAATTAAATTTTCTGTAATTTACAGATCAACATTTTGCGAATGTGCCGCATCGTTTTTTTACGTTTTCATCGTGTGTGGAGCAGCAGCAGGAGCTGGTGTTGGAGCAAGCGTATCTTCGGTACTTTTAGCTACAGCTTTAGCTTCCGGATTTACAATGGCAACGTTGACGCAGTGCTGCATGCATATTTCCGGTAAGTACGCTTTTAATGTTATTAAAATTTTGCGATAACATCGCTGTTTATCTTTAGTTTGAGCTCTTAAAATTCTGACTTTAGCCTTGAAGTCGTGTTTTGTTAGTCTTCGTCTATACGCTAAACGTTTTGCAAGGATAATTTGAGCTCAAACGAGTCGATTTCAGCTTAAGTTAAATCCGGTTTAAACTGTACATCGTCATACAACTATCCTATACCTTCTAAAGACTAAAGGAAAGTATTACATATAAAAATAAGATATCTTAAACTTTTTCTATAGGATAATTCTAAAATGACTACTATGAAGCAACTATTAAAACTTAATGCCAATAGACTGAAAATACTCAAACCTTTGCGCTCTATATTTTTTCGTGGGATTTTAAATTTTCAAGTGCCACTAATTTTTCGTCCAATAATTTCCTCTTCTCCAATTAAAGGAATCTCTTGAAAATGTTCAGTCGAAATTCTACTCCCTCCGGTGCGGATGTCGGTTAAGCCAATTCCAAAATGCCCCAGAGAGATTTAAAGATTCGCTTTTTAGCACGATCTCCTTGCGGTGGAGCATGTTTTGGATTGGCGGCTCCACCAACCGTGTTTGCATTTTCGAATCGCGGTCGACTGAGCAGAGGGAAACCAAACCACAGTTTCCTGTCAGTCCAGGGCTCTGTCCACTTGTTGCTCTGGAGTGGTTCTTAATTGCCCCATCCACTGGTTCGGCTCTCTTCTCCTTTTTTCAATTCATCCGATTTAAAAACGTTTTTGCCGCCCCGGAAAAATTCCAAAAAAATTATTAAAGCATTGAAGAGCAAAAACTCCCGGGAAATACTTAAAAATGTATGCAAACCACCAAAGCAGGTACTTCATAAAGTATTTGAATTTCTTACACCTGTCTCAATTTGTTGCAAATTAAAAAGAAGCCTCTCACTATACTTTGTTTGTCCGTGCCTCTTTGGCTCTTGGTGCAAAAAAATTGCATTTTGTTCACAGCAACTTGCTAGTTCCGGCCATGTGCCATCCAGAGATATGAGGGATTCATCCCGGAGGCTTCCATGACATGCAATTCTTGCAAAAATGTTATGCACTGAGCCACATTTCTCCAGAATTCTGAGGATGTAGACGAGAATAAGTAAACGAAAATGCAAATGGGATGCTCCACGACTTTAAACAGTGTTCCTTCCCAAAATATTGCTCTAAACAGCAAACTATGAGATTTGATAAGTAGTTTTTAATTGAGAAACGCGCAATGCTCTTTAAATACAATTTATATCTGGTTTCTTTGATACAGGTGCCCACATCAACCCGGCAGTAACTCTTGCAACATGTGTCATAAGGGCAATTTCACCCCTCCGGGCTGCGATGTACATCTCGGCCCAGTGCGGCGGAGGGATAGCCGGAGCCTTCCTCCTTTACGGGTAAGTACAGGGGTTGTTTGCTCCTAGTGCTTCTTTTTTTAATATTTAAGTTTTGGGGACAATTGGACTTTGTTTAACTGATTGTAGACACTTTCAAGATCCCGGCAGGCATCTGTTTGTAAAACCCTTATAAAACATGAAGCTGTCTGGTTTACAAGCACCACAATCTTTTCATATCTCCTATTCAAAGTTTCATGCTATGTTCCGAAATAATTAGAAGTTATTTCTTTTCACTTTTATTTACAGTAAATTTTAAGTTTTAAAATCAGTTAGAGTCTACGTTAGATTGAAAACAAGTTAATTTATATTCCAAACAATAAAGTATTATTATATTATAACCAAAAGACTAACTATAATTACAAATCTGGCGACCGTGCGACATTGGTCCTGTACGTTTGAGCATAGAAAAACTAAGTATAAAGAAGTTTCACGCTGAACAAAAATTTGAAACGCGTTTCGATGCGAGGCATCCACCAGCTTTCAGAAAGCTCTTTGATGAAAGTTTCACATCTCACACACTCATGGATTGCTCTCATTCTCATTCTCTTTGAAAGAATATGGCGTTCTGGATCAGGGCTCGCGCAGGAGAGGAAAGACAACTAACTGTGCGCGAAGGCAACCCGAAAGGAAAAGGGGATTGTGGGGTGTGTTCCTGGAATTTCATTTCTGCTGATTGGACTGCTGTTTAGATTTTGTGTATTTCATATGCTATGAATCATCTTGATTTTTCAATCTGGTATTCACCTACTAATTCATGTTCCAATCACCATCTTAAAATGTTAGATTACTTTATTATTATTTTATTAAGAAAATTTTGTTTGTGGGAATCAGAGAAGTTTTTCAAAGCTGATCGTAATGGTGGAAAACCTCATCCTAAAGTTCAAATACTACACCAATAGTAATAAATTTGGTAAAAATTATAATACATAAATAATTAAAATTCCTTGGACCTATTTTAAATGTTACAATACGCAATGTGGGCACTAAAAACGAAAAAAACTGTCCTAGTAAAAGAGAGGATTTTCATCAAATTTTATTTATAATTTATTAGTATCTCAAGCAAAAAAATAACGTTTTCAAATTTAAATCACAACTCCAAATTTTTTTTATCAAAAAAAAAAATCATAATTGACCAATTATTGCTGAATACGAGATTTCCTTGTTTCATACGAAATAAATATATAGGCGTAAACCGAACGAAAAATCTATGGGCAGAAATTATAAATTCCAGGGACACACCCCACAATCCCCTTTTCCTTTCGGGTTGCCTTCGCGCACAGTCAGTTGCCTTTCCTCTCCTGCGCGAGCCCTGATCCAGAACGCGATATTCTTTCAAAGAGAATGAGAATGAGAGCAATCCATGAGTGTGTGAGATGTGAAACTTTCATCAAAGAGCTTTCTGAAAGCTGGTGGATGCCTCGCGGTGGATGCCTCGCAGCGAAACGCGTTTCAAATTTTTGTTCAGCGTGAAACTTCTTTATACTTAGTTTTTCTATGGTTTGAGTTACTACCTTTAGTTGTTTAAAGTTAACATAATTATAATATCTTTATGAATACTTTCTTAATTTCCACTAAAAAAAGTTATACAATAAATAATCGCTAGTAGATTCTAATTTAATTTGTAAATTTCTCGTTATTTTGAATAGTAGACACAAAACGTTGACATTTCACTCTCATTTTCTAAATCATTTAGGATTAGGCTGATATTTTTGCAACTCTGTTTGCCCACAACTTCCTTTCATATGTACATTCACTTAACCAAATAGCCCTCATTCTCCAAAAGAGTAGCAAAAACCTCAAAAAGAATATACTGGTACCTTGAAAACGACTCACAGCTGGAAGAAAAAATTCCCTAAACGAAAATTCATGTCTTTTGAAAATGACTATACCTTACGCACCGACACCATGCCCACCTCCATCAGAGAAAAAACCCTCAACCAGTAACAAAAAAATCACATTAAAAATGGAAGAAGTGCAGCTGCTGGTTGGTATTGGATTTCATGAATAGTCAGCCCTATGCTCCGCGCAAGAAGGACACGTTCGCATCTCCAAAGGGATGATTCGGGTCAAAAATCCTTAAGGAGGCCAAAAAATTGTTAAATCGCTATACAAGGCAAGGAAAGAAGAAACGAAACTATTATAAGAGTAAGTAGTAGAGTTGGAAGATACGGTCGTATTGGTGGGTGCATTATAACCAATTTATTTGGTATTTGGTAAAAATCAGCTTGCACTCAAGGAAGTGACTGCACCGAAAGGGTGCAGATGTTTTGCTTTATGGAAAATATCTGGAAGATTAAACAGTGGATTGTGACCACTTCTGAAAAGAAGACAATAATTTTTGATATTTATCTGATGAGCGTCACTAATTATTTGATTGATCACGGTCCGAGGAGCAGCCCTCCGCGGAAAATGACAATGAAGACGCTGATTAAAAGCGGAATGCTCAGGGGACGCGAACTATGTTGCTCACTCAGCTTGCGGACACCTTGGAGCCTGAAGATGTGTCTTTCGATAAAAGTGCCCTGTGCCGCACCGCAACCTCTCAGGAAGTCGTGACCATACGTCCGACGCCAAGCTGCTTTGAGTCCGCAACACGTGTCCGAAATTTTAATATTTTCCTGTGGACACACACCTGAAATTATCAGCTGCTCACGGTTTTTTTTCAGCTTCCCCCAACATACACCTGAAAAAAGCGACGTTTTTTTATGAGTGCGTTGGGCCTGATCCCAGATCCGAAGCGATTGCTACCTTTCAATACCATCGGCTTGCTAAGTGCTTCGAGCACGGATGTCGGTATGCTGCCCTAAAGAAGGGGTAGAAAGGATTTCGTTTGGTGTCTCTGTCCTCTATAACGAATAAAAAAATAAGTGGGATATGTGTTGAGACGGAAGGAATAAATTTTCACCTGGAATTACTTTCTGTTAATGTACTGTGGCATGAGCTTAGTCTGCTATCTGAAAGAATCCGCACTCTTAATTTTTAAATAAATTAACCTTTCGACTTCAACCCTAAAGCGTTTCAGAGTTAAACAAACGTTAATTGTTTTAATTTTCTAATTAAAAATTTGGTTTCTTGAATTAGCACAAGTAAAAGTGCCTGACCGATATACAAACATGCATGTAAAGTAAATAAGCTTTAATTTCGAGTTTGGTTTTTGTTTCCAATCCATAGTATATATTAAATAAAGATTACTTAATAAAAATTTACATAATACTAAAATTGATTTTAAAATTTTTTTTCGAAAAATAGAAAAATTGTATGTCACATCTGTATATCTTGAAATTGTAGTAATAAAAATTTTAAAATTTTGGAGATGTGTTCTGAAGTCTGTATTGAACTGTAAATATCAATAGTAAATTGAAAATTATACAAAAACTGTCTGAACACTCTCCAATTTGGTATGTACTTAAAAACTTTTGCGAATTTCGAAGAAATCATGCGCAGATGTCTAATGATAAATGTGTCTCAATCTAGAACCCAAGCCTTGATAAAAACTGACTATATGTGATCCCGAAAACATCTGACGACGCGTGTTCAGCACACACATGGATGAGGTCCCAAAACCCATCCAGATCCTTAAGAAAAAAAAAATTTGTTTTTATCCAAATCAAACTTCATCTTCTAGGGAAGAAACATATAACCTGAACTGCTCAGGCCACTGAATGACAACAGATGTTCAGAAAAATGTTTTACTCGGAGGTGCTTTGTATAGTACCACACCTTTTCAGATGGATCAAAAGGAAATTTTCGGAAGATAGCGTCTGTCGTATTTAAGTATAGTGTTAGTGGCCAGGTGGGTAAGGATAGTCTTCAGAATATGTGTACGATCGAATCTCGGGCTGAATAAATTTTTTGGATAGGCATTATAATGGCTCATTCAAGAACAGGCCTATTTCGTGACAAAATGCGGGCGAAAATCTTGATACACTTATTTGGTTCCTGTGTTAAACATTGTTTGGCAATGCGATCATGCAGAGTAATTTTAAATTAAGTACTTTAAAAATTACTTGAGGTTTGAGGTTTATATAAGTATCTTCAGAAATATAAATAGAATAAACATGTTTTTTTAAATATATAAAATATATGGTATATAGAATATACCATAGCAAAATAGCCGTGAATTTTATTTGCGCACTACTGCAAAATTTTCTGGATCTTAATTTAATTTCTTTTGGTATTTTGTTCCGACTATTGATATATAAGTGCGTGGAAGTAAGTCAAAAACATTGTTTTTAAATATAAAATAATAATGGTGATGCAACATTTCACAAAGATCCCAAAGCATCCAAATGCTATTTAGTTTTTATATTCAGCTTGCAAATTAAGCCTGCTAGCATTTGGGGCAAAGTCAACATGCTAAAAATATTCCACCAGAGGTGCCGGCACTGTTCCTACTTTTAATAAATTTCTCTGTATTAATTACGTGTAAATATTACGCTGGCGTAACTTTGCAAAGCTAAGAGCATGGTCTATAAACTCTTTTTCAGGTATAGCGTTAATAAACAGGGCAAGGTACGTTCCTCTAATTTTGCCTGCCTTTTGGAGTTAAAAACATTGATTTTGCCTTTGAAGGGGTCATTAAGAATAATTTGGAATTCATATAATTTTTGCTTAAAATTGCTTCTCACCTTTTTAGGGCAATGGGTTTCCTGTAATTAAGTTTTTTCTAAACTTTTCTAATGTTCTTACCTACTCGATGGATACGATATTTACCATAATATTATATTTCTACAGAGCTTTAACTACTTTGTTAAAATGTTTAAATAAGAATTACTGATACTTTTAATAATTCATTTAAATTTCATATCTTGAAGCTCGTAATATATGTATGTAAGAGATTCTCATAGTCTCAAAAACTAAAAAATAAAATCTAAGCATATATATTTTCAGAGTAGTGTTCTTAAAAAACCCTTCCTTTGATCAAGGTAAAATCTTGGTAAGTGGAAGTCGTAAAGTAAATAGAAATGTTTCAATATGAGAGACTTACATGACCATAAGTACTCAAATCCAAAGAAATTGCGAACCTTCCAAAGGAAGCTCATAATCTCACCAAACCCTCCCTCTAGAGTCGGCCAGAGATGTGAAGCTAGCTCTTAAGCCTTTTTGGCGACAATCTTCCAACCTTCGAAAGTAATAATAATCGCCAAAGGGAACATTTGCTTGCTTTCAAAAAAGAAAAAAAGAAAATAACATGAACAAACCATTCTTTTTATATTTCATTTTGTCAATCTAAAAGTACTTTAGTAGGAAAAGCGCAACACCCGGTTGAATCAAAACAAAAGTAAACCCTTTAGGGCCAAAGAAAGGTTTAAATGGGGTTAAGCATACTCCGCCGCAGGGTTATTGCACCTCGTTATTCAATTTCAACCCTAAAACTGGCGATTTCCAGCCAAAAACTGTTGCGGAAAGGGAGTAAATAAAACAAGGAAGTGTTCAGGAGCCACAAACGACGCGATGTTAACTGCTTTTACGCGAGCCTACAACGCAGCATATGAACAAAGCCATAAATAACACCCTGAGCATGCACGTTTTTCGGCGCCCCCGAACCATTGGTAAACACAAAACATAAAAAGTGATTCTTTGCCCGATTTCACGGAACACATCGAACACGATGCAATTTTTATGATATATATTTTTTTCGGGTAATGAGAGAGGAAGGCACTTAGACCGGGATGGGCCGGGGCTGTGTGCTCGGTTAAGTGCCCTGGGGAGGAAGTGCACCCGGATTCATTCGAATGTTTGAATATTTATTGCCGCTTTGGCCGGAGCCCTGTGGGTGCTGCTGTGGCACTGGCCGGGGTCGCTTCAACCCGTTCGTTCATCACTTTTTTATTCCACAAAGCCGAGTTGCGAGTGCATGCCCCGGGTCACCAGAGACTCCCCGGGTCCGCGGGGTTGGGGCTGGAGACCCTTCGAGCAAAGTAAATGTTTGCTCTGCACGCCGGAGCATGTTGCACCGGGGCTCGGATTACAGTGGGAATTGCAGTCACTCACTTCAGCTACTTAATGAGCAGAATATGTAGTGACCCTTTTTTTAAAAGCTTCCTTGTATTCCTGTGCAATTGAGAAATCACTTGCAATTTCGTCACAGGTCACGAATTAGTTTCACTCCAGGTAAATCAGAATAGACGCTATAAAAATATTTGAGCCTTTAGATTTGAAATATATTGTTAAAATCGACATTAAAATACATGAATGAAAATTAAGGAGGCTATTTTCAAATTTATTGAAGAATTTCGTAAATTCAAAATTTGAGCCAGTTAATAAATCTGAACATCTTCAAATTCAAGGCATTTACATAACATATTTTTCGTAATAGTTTGTATTGTTGAAAATATTAAATCCTAAGAGGTATCATCTATAAATATAATAAGTGTTTGCGACCTTACTAACATAGAGGTCAGAAATGCTCTATTTAAAGAGATGTTCATAGATTTTCTGTGCACAGAAAATTTTATGATTACTAACGTTGAATAAAGCATTTTCCCGATTGAGAATTCAATATTAGTGCTCAAGGTTAACAATTTCAATGAAATTTGTAAAATTTTGATAAAGGTGTTTAATTGTAAAAAAAATTAAAATGGGATCCCATAATACAAATTTGAAAATATGCGATAAGTGCAAAACGTTGTAATTTTTACCAACTGCAACTTTAAATCATGAACCAATCAAATTTTTGGATTTTGGAGGCAGTGTGTATAAATCAATGCAATTTGATTTGATTTATTTTTAAATGAAAGTTGCTTGATGTGAGTAGATGCTCATAAATTTAAATTCAATGCTAAATTGCCTGCTAAATCTGAGCTTATCCGATTGTGAAAAATATACAGCTTAAAATGCAATGTTCATATATATTTATAAGCTTGCCTTAGGTTTTGTCTTATATCATTTATTTGTTTATTTGAAAAATATTTTGATTATACTCGCTCTAAACTAATTCTTCACCTTCAACAAGCCTGTACACTACGCAAATTGGTCTGCAATCAGGTGAAGCTCGTCCGGTTAATTCGCCAATTGTAAGAGGGGTCAATTGCATCCAAGCATCGCATGTGTTGCGGCCAATAAATATGCACTTTGTGCCGAGTCCCTCATCCTCCCGTTGTAAACAAGTGCTCTGGGGTCAATTTATGGGTCAAATTCATTTGTAGCACATTGTGTTGGCGCTGCAGCCTAAAAAATTCACGCTGTCCCAACAGAGCCAGAAACCGCACTACAAAGCCCGATTATTTCGAGATTTGAGTGCCGTGAGTCTTTTGTGAAAATCAGGGGTTGCTCTGAACCTGCGGTGTCGCCTATTTTATGCAAATCACCCTGGTCACCTCAGGGTGACACTGCAAGACCAGGAACATGTGTCACGGCAGCAGCAGCCGCAACAGCCCTCCCTGCAACCCTCCGTTCTAGACTCTAAATTCTAGGGCAGAGGGTGCCAATTTATGAGCAAACAAGAATAGGGCTTGCCTCCCAAAGATGCAAATAAGCGGAAAAATAATTCCGAGGTCGGAATGCTCGGCCTTTGTGGGTGTTGTACTTAATTTTTTTATCAATTGAACGCTACTCCTGGGGCGGCCTATTTTCGTATGCATCATTGCTAATTTTCGATTGTCCACTTTTGATCGATGAGGGACTCATTGGACGAAAATTAGGAGGTTTCGAGATTGAAAGGCTATCGGATTAGGATAAATGATCCGATAGTGATTTGCAGTACTTTAGGGAGTTTTTTAGAAGGTACAATAGGTCTAGTTGATAAAGTACTTATTTATGAAGGGTTTATTTAGACTAAAGAGGATTTCTCAACTTTACATTTAGGATTGCGTGGTTTTACCCAATTTTTTTCATGATTCGCGTAAATCGAGCAGGGGATATCGTTATCTGAATCATATCAGAGTTCCTTTTTTCTATAAATAGGGATATTTTCGGTAGAACAAATCCCAAACAAAGTGCAAAATGCGCTCAGCAGCTAATAAACTTCCTTGAAAACTGCTTAGAAAGCAGAGGAGCACCTCAGTAAATATACTCCTAAGAGGACACTAACCAGGGCTGGTGGTAGTTCCCAAAGAGCTCCACTATGACTTTATTGAAAATTTAAAAGGTTCATAAAAGTGAGTAATTGTCGCGGCCCAAAACAGGCGACACGGCATCTATTTGCATCCCCATAGACGGGAAAAAGAACCTGAAAGGAGTCCCCAAGAGCAAAAACAATTTTGCAGCCTAGTGGGGCTCTACTGCCTTTTGGTCGTAAAAAGCCGTTTGAGGCGGTGGGACTCCTCCAGTCGAGTGCCTCTGCCGGCGCTCCTTATACCTTTTATATATCGTGGGGCTCCTCGGGACGGAACACAGAGAAGTGGCCAGAAAACTCCAGAGGATAGTGTGCGATGTGCCTTATCTGCTGCTGATTCCGCATGCATCTGTGTTCATGACACGCCGACTGAGACGTGTTTTATCCTCTTAAATTGGAGATATATCTTCATTCGTAATCTCCGCTCGTCGCCACTCGAAGAAACGTTGGATGTTGCTTGTTTTTTGCACCCTTCTTGTTAGTGGTTTGTAGTACCTTCACCGAATTTGGTTTTTAAGGTTTTGCCCTTGTAGGGTTCGAGTTAGGCGGATACTTACAAAAGTGCCGTGGCTCCGTGGCTCCCTAGCAGCGCAGCAAAACTTTTACGGATCTCTTAAACAAACTGCGGATTATTTTGCTCCACTTGTGTCTATACCTGCGTCTAACGTGCAGCTAAACCTTCCGAAAGGTAAGAAGGTACATCTTCCCTTTAAGAGCTGAACGCGGAACTTTCTTACCGGGCAAACAACAAAGATACGGAGGAAGTGCCAGAGGAGGAGGATATAGAATTACAGAAAAGACACCTGGCTGTAATGTTTCCTGTTCATTATTCACAATGCTCCTTATATTGGTTGTGGGGCTCCAGGCGAGGAGTACCTGGCCTAAACGATCTCAAAGTCTCCCGTCCGCAAAACGAGGGAGTCTCCTCGGCCAGGATTAATTCTCGTCAGGTGTCGTCATAGCTGCATTATGCATAGATCTAGACCTGAGCGACACTCGAAGGCAACTTCCTTCTTAGGTGTCTCAGTTTCATCCGCGACTGGCTGGGCGTGTGCTTAATTCAATTAAGGTTTATCCAAAATAATAGACAAATTCTAGAATTTCACCTGGTCTTATTAGAGTTAGCCTGTGGAGCAAATAGTGACATCGCTCGCAATTTCATCGAAGTTTACGGAATCAGTATTTTATAATTGAGTTGGATGCCAATGATCATAATAAGTAAACTAATAAAAATGTAGGATCTCAAGCATTTTGAAAAGATCGATTTGCTTTTTAAGGATAATGTACAGTCACTCACTTTGAAAACATGCAGGGAACGTATTTAAATGTTTAAAAGTCTACTACTGGGAATATTTTGAGATGTTTTATTTTCTTTTTACTACGTGGAAATAAATATGTAGACATTATGTGTAAACATTTGTATTTTAGAAGTTTTTGTCATATATGGTATAATTAAAAGGATTTCATTTTATAAGGCCTAATTAATAGATATAATATGTGTTGGAACCCAAAAGATTATAGGGCTTTTTGTGAGCTGTTTGGAACTCTACTTATGAGGTGATCAACGTAAGATTTTAATTTCAGCCAAAAATATTCATATAGTACGAGCTGTCGCACAACTATTTTTACACATCCCCTCGAGTGAAAGCGAAAGGTGTGATTAATAGTTTACATACTGCACATCACCCGAGTCCCTCAAGTAATAAACGAAACCATTAATTTGTTGTCATAATTACTCCAAACTAGGAAAACGATACAAGGGTACAATTTTAAAAAAACAATAATTTTAAACCGACAAAAAACACATATGCACACCAGATGATCGAAACTCTGGCCCAGCAGCCAGTTGAAATAACTCCAAAAATAAAAATCTGTTAGAACAAAAGTATGAGTGAAATGCCGCCAGCTACTTATAAGGGAAAATTTAAAAATAAATTCATTGCGTCTTATTCCCCCGATTTTCCTCGGGAGCGCGGATTTGCTGCAGTCTCTACAGTGAGAACATTTACTTTTTCCCGGAACATTATGATATTATGTGTTTAAAACAGCGATAACTATGATACTTGGAATTCTTGAATATGTAAGCTAATCAGGGCGGAGATGGATTTATAAAGGAAGATAAAAAGAAGTAAGAGACACCAGGCGCGACGTCTGGCGTGAATGGGCTTAATAAGCACCAAATGTGCAGAAGCGCAGCCCGTGAAATCATAGCCTTCTTTTCCCCGGGTCTGTCGGAGTTGTTTACCTTTGTATCGAAACATTTTGAATTACAAGCGCGCCGACCACCTGCCCGCACACCATGACACGGGGGATGGAAGCCAATTCGATCCGAAAATAAAAGAGGTAAGAAGACAGGAAGGCGAATGTGTCGAAATCGTGGCTGGTGCTCAATTCGATTTGGCGAGGCGGCGGCGATCTGCACACATGGGAGATTAAAAGGGCAGGGAGGGCAGCTGACCACCACCTTTCTTAAGAGCCCAGGTAGGAGTCCGCTGATTGCTGGATCGCTCTGCTCGCCCGCCGCCCTGCCGAGCGGATAATTACTGTAGGCACGCTCAGAGTTGGCATCGGGGCTTAATTAAAGGAAAGTCCCACAAAAAGAGCGATCGTGCCAGCAGGTGAGGTGATCGCTCCTCAAAAACGACTAAAATGCTTTCGTCGGCTGGGCGATCGCCGATCGGTAAGAGGCCTATTTTTAATGCAGAAATCGCTAGCTCGGCAAAGGTGGAGGAAGTGGATCAAGTGGCGCTCGGATGATCACTGACCAGCAACTTGCTTGACCTAATCCAGCTGGTGGTTGTAAAGCAGAAAATGATCCGCAGCCTTCGCGGCGATCGCGATCGTGTCGACGACTTCCCTGGTCAGCAAAACGAGGGCCTCGGCCTCCGCAGACGGCGACGGTCGCCCCAATCTGGCCGAATTGCCCAAACGATCTCGGCCTCGGCGCTGCTGCGGCCGCGGATTCATTACGGGGCCGCCGCAGAAACAAGCCAAGATTGATGGACGTGTAATCGTTCTGACCACCTGTCTCGAGGACTTGTCGCTCCTTTTTCCCTTTTTATTTTCGGTCTAATTGAGGGATTTCGCCTGGCCGCGGCGAATCCGGGCTCTGAAACGCTTGTTTTTTGCATGCCCCAGTTGCGTATTTGCTTGCTTATTTTGTCGCAGGATTGAGATAATCTTTCCGCGGGCAAGGCAATTTAATTCTGGGGCGAATGATCGAGAGGACAATTCTTTTACTTCTTTGCATTCATTTTTAGTTATCCTTTTGGGTTGCAGTTATTCCAAGGATGGAGGTCAACCGTACATTTGTTATATGTGTGTAAAAGTCTTTCTTTTGAACGACATACATACATAATGTATTTACATATATAAATATTTGTATATAATAAAATTTCTCAAAAATATTGCGTCACACTAGACATTTGTTTGGCAAATATACTTAATTTTGTATACTAACGGGTGGATATGACAAATGGATCAATTCTAATCCTCATACTCAATAAAAATTTGCAAAACTAAAAACCCTAAATTTATCTACCTACACCACAAATCTATTTTCTAATCTGACCAAAAACTATAAGCTGCATTGTTTTTGTATTTTCAAAACAATTCGAAAGTTTATATTGGACTGATGGTTTATTAATAATTCCTCAGAATAAAAATTTTCAATTTGCATCAACTGCACATCAAATTGCCATAATTTGATTTACATACGTATGTAAAACTTCAAATCTTTAATTGAGCTTTTCTCAGATTAATTGTTGACTTAAAAGTAACTCATTACAATTGGATGCTTAGAATATTTGCTTTCATAATAATTTTCAAATCTATTCATAACCTCCTTTTGTTGTTCTGGAAGGAAGAAACGAAACTTTTAACAAATTTGTATCGAATGTTCACTGACATAAAGTAAGAATTGAAAAAATTTCTTGACTTTACCGATGTTAAATGAAATGGTTGAAATATAAATTTCAATTTAATGTTTAGCGGAAGTTACACTACGTATTACAAATGTAGCTATAAAAATTGAATGAGAAAACGTACTACGTATTTTTTTAGAAGATGGTTCTTGGTTTTCTTTCTAATTAAATTTTCGGTATACAAACTTGCACTAATAAAGGAACTTGTAAAAAATCTAATACAATAGTATATGTATATAACGCAAAAGAAAGTACATTACATTTTTCTCTCCAATTAACTCAAGAAAAGCAAAAAACAAGCGAAAACTCTAACATAAAATGCCTTGTTTGAGAGACCTCCTTACCCAAGCCCATTTCCTTTACCATTCAGTTCATAATCCTAACTCCTGCAAAATATCACAGTTGAGTTAAAAATGTTCCCACGTAACAAACCAAAAACTTTCCAGAAAATAAGCGCATATGTCCCTCAAGAAATCGCCAATTAACGAGCCCTTTGTCCTCCAGCTCACTCATTCGGGTCCCATAAAACAATTAAATGACGAACAAGGAAGAAGGAAGCTTTCCTCCTGCGAGATTTCCATCCCGCACTATCACCCCAGTCGTGCATGTTCCCGAGGACCGGGGAAAAAAGTGAATTCGAAGCAAGTGAAAATGTGTCACAATATAAAAATCAAGGAGGAACAATAAATTCCTGTCCCATTAATTCAAGCAATATTTTTTGAGGACCCCATTTCGTCCGTATGTCGGTGGTCCGCTATTGCAGCGATACCACCGTAAAACGCGACGTCTGTCTGTCTGTTTTGTGTGCTCATTTGCGGGCTTGTGGGGCGTTTATCCCGGCCGTTGGGACTGGGATAATCCTGGAGAAGCTCACACGCGATGGCGAGCCAATTACAATGCCCGGGAATTGTTTATCATTATGAGTTTCCATTTGTAAAAGGAGAAACCACTAAAACAGACAATTATGACACGACGACGGAGACTATTTGTTCCCTGGCTCCATTGTGGACCCATTTGAGCGTACTCCTAACTGCTGCAGTGCAGTGATGAATCACTCGAAATTAGTGGATTTTGCAAGCTTTATTCTGCAGGATATCTTTATAACTTTTTAACGTTGCGTCTGGGAAGAGGACGTATTGTTACACCTGCTTTTTGGTTAACTTAAATCCTTTTTCGCCCACCCTACGTCCTATGCTATCATCCGTTGGATGAATTTTAAATCGAATCAGATATGCAAATCGTCATCAGACGGAAAGTAATTGCATTTAGCAGTTAATGGCCCGTGGAACGCCAGGATTCGTGCCACTTTAAACTTCCCCCACACCAAAATTAACTGGCAATCCGCGGTGTGGCTTCGCCCTACAGATGCCCTAATCCGTGGAAAATTGTACAATTCCCATCTCGGGGTAGGGCCGGCAAGTGTACGACGAACACGCTCAGAGAGGGTATGGTTTTTGAATTTCCCACGTAAATTGAAATCGACCAAATGTTGCAATGTTTACAAAGAGATGTAAGAAAAATTAACATTCAAAAGAGGTTTGATCCTGGTCTGGTCCCAGTGAGATCAAGGGTTGATGAGAAATATATTTTTAGAAGATCAGTAGGGCGGGAATGATCACAACTCCCAAAGGGTTTAAGAGCAGTGGTAACAAGTGTTTGAAGAGCAGCTCCACACCCTTCAAATTCTAGTCATGGGAAAATATCAAATTTTAATTACCCTTAGCACGACCCTAATTTTCAACGATTACTTCCATTTTATTCCTCCAATCCAGAGTGTTAGTTAGGGTAATCGAGAAGCAATTTGCACCATCCCCCACTGAGTTTTCCATAAATTCATGAATGCGAATTCAGCTGCACAATTTCATTTTCAATAACAAAATCTACGACAATTACTTCCCCATTTTGAGGACTATATACAATGATAATATGCAGATTGCGAACGTCTCAGCCACCCCCGCACCCTTATCATCTCAACTCGGAGACAGGAAGTGTAATTAAAGTTATATCCCCGATATAAGAACAATGTCTCCCCAAAGTGAGAGTCAGAGGAGGGTGTAAATGGTTCGTGTTCACTTTGAGCCGTAAACTTAATTTACAAAGTCACATGAAGTTTAATGACGACTTGTCTTTCGACAGCAGTCAGTTTCACTGTTGAGTGTGTTTTACCCTGTTAAAACACCCTTAAGAACAAGAATATTTGGTTAGCGTTGTTCTTAATAAAGTCTAGATAGAAATGTTTTATTGGATTTAAATTGGTATTTTTTGTAGTAAACTGTTATTTTTCTTATACACCTACAAAAGAAGAGTTGGAGAACATTTTAAATAAATAATTTCTTGCTTTATCCAGAAATTCCTTAAATTCGGAAGTTACTCACACTTCATGGTAACTTTGAGATTTTTAATCTATTAATTCATCTGTAACACCCAATATTATGAAATTTTAGATTTTGAAAAGGAGCTTTTTAGGAATTACAACAAATGTAATTCTGTCACCTCTTGGAATCTTAAATGGCAGTGGAACTTTAAATGAAAATTTAATTCAATAAAATATATTTTGTTGTGCTACAGTGTAGTCGTGAAACTCCAGTTTTTTTTAAAAACATTAATTGCCACACATTACAATTTTTAAGTTGGGTATAACTGATATCCCTGAAAAGCAAAATCAAACTTTAGATTTTTTTTTACAAATAATGCATGAAGCTGACCATCCATTTTTTCGGCCTATGTGAATTGAAATCAGTATAAAACAAGTTTGTATTTTTATATATACGTAAATTATCGTTATCCTAAAAATACCTCACGATACCTGTACTAAAACTACGTATACGCGTTTTATTCAAAACTTCTAAGTCGTGATTAACGTCGCAAATTAAAGCTTTTTTTATATTAAACGAAATGTAAAAAGTGAAAAACCAACTTTTACTTTGTATAAAATTTAGTTTACTATTTTCATTAATTATAAGGAATTTCATTAAAGACTGCCATAACTTTGGGGAAATTCAACACTTCCTTATTTCACGCTCAACTGCACCCTTGCCATTAACCCTACAGGGATTTAGTTTCGCTGAAATTCATTCTGGATCCCAGCATCTTTCCCACAATTATTTCAGTTACCTGGTTACCTGGTGATCAATGGGCACTGATTTTTGACCATCTTTTTTCTCATGTTATAGGAGGTATTCGAGAGTAAGGGTCCTCTTTCGACTTGACTTGATGCGAAAGTATCAAATGCCGACTCATGGGATATGGTGGGAATAGGAAGAATCTGGAAACTTCTTTGCGTGGGATGTACATTATGTAACATAAAAAAGCATAAACAACTCCCGCGAAAAGCGACAGTTCAACAAGGGCACCTTGCACCGGGTACGCCTCTTCGACAGCCACTTTTGGCATCTTTTTCGTTGCAACAATAGTGAAAAATTAGCATCCAACCCCTTGAGCACGGATCACTTTCATTCTGGATCTGGAGTTGGCCACTTGAGCAGACCGCCGACCAACCTGACACATGTCGCGAACAAGTGATTCATCTGATTCCGCATGCTTCAGGGGAAGGACCGCGAATTTCACCCATTAAGTTGATAAATTGTTGAGACGGTCGACAATTGAAAATTAAGGGATGAATGGGCACCGGATAATTCCCGGTAATTCGCGAGATAGGGAACGAACGGGTCGTGTCCTCCTCTCGAACATATTTCAAGTGGATTTGAATTTAAATTCGTTAAACGCTCGATGAGCACTTGATGCAATCTGTGGCTACGCCGCCTGTGTGAGAGGTGCCCCCGTCTTGTCGTCCTTGCCACTGATGCGGGCACGGCTCGTGTAATTCGAAATTGATACAGCAGCATTCAGAGCCCTTGGTCTGTGCTGTTAATGTTTTTTAACTCTACCAACCCCCTGAGGTTTTTATTTATTTCCCGGTCGCCTCAATTACGATTGCAGTTCGGGAGGGTAAATATCACACTTACCCGCGTGCCAGGGACATGCTGCCGCCCTCCACCCTTCTCTAGAATGTTTTTTATTTTTTAAAAAAGGGACACTACTGGACTACAAAATTTAAGCCACAGCCGGAAGGTTTAGTGAGCCTTTAACGCTGCACGTCAGAACAATTTGAATCACCCCAAAATTGCAATTCCCTGCCCTTTTTCGAAAGTGTCAGGTTGTCCGGATATGTGACCTTTTGACCGGCCAGAGAGTGTTTATGGCTCGCAGCAACATTTCTGTAAATTTGTTAAAAATTTTCAATTGCCCCGAGGGTGACGATTGCTGGCTTTCCTGGCAATTGCTTTTCGCTTGCTTGCTATTCTTTGTGATTATGAAATCCAATTGCGTCATCCAAGGGCGTGTAATCGAACTGAATGGGCGGTGGGCCATTGATTAAATTACTGAAAAATTGTGAAATTTATGGACACTCAAAGAATTTAGTGTTTATGAGGCCGGGGATAATTTCTGGAATTTTTTAAATGACTTTATTATGAAAAGACAGAACAATTTGGCATTATTTTATTTAGTTTTTATTATTTGAAGCCTTGCAAATATGTAAAACAATCGGAGTAGTTTAAATTTTTAATTCTTTTTTGCATTATACTCGGTACATTTAGTTGTCTGGAGCTATCTTTTTTAAAGGTTTTTTTTCTTACTCAAATTTAGAGTTCTTCAAAGAAAATATACTCGGCTCTCTAATAGCAATTTTATATAACAACGACGGGTGATGCTGTTCTGGCTGACAAATGTAAAAAGGATTCAAGAACAAATTTTATTCTTTTCCACTAAATGCGAGTATTATCAATAAAGTTTACAAATGTATGCAATTATTCATTTTATCATAACGAGCATAATTTGGGGAAACAAATTAATTCAAATATTTTTCGACCTCTCACTTTAAAGTTGGACTTGTATTGCTGGCTCTGCAAATGAATATCCCGGCTCTACCAATTCTGAAATTGATATGCCAGTGCTGCAAGTATTGCAAGTGTAGACAAAATTAAACCTCCATTATTATTAATTCTAAATAAAAAATTATCCAAAACGAGAATGCAGCACAATAATTGGATGCGGATGTTTAGTTTTACTTTATAAAACAAAAACGTTACTAACAAACTGATTAAAAATACTCATTTTTTTCCAATATGTATGCGCATTTTCAGTTCAGAAACAGTTAGATAGTTATGAAAGATAAGCTGTAGACGAAAAGTCGAATAATTACACCAGGTAACATCAACTTTTTTCTCTATTTAACAAGTCATTATGGCAGAAATACGATCTTCTGACTTTTAATTCCATTTTACTCGAGAGCGAAAACTGATGGAGCAATTTAATGCCAGAATCCCTAATTTACGGAAAAACTCCTTTCACATTCGTTGATCATCGTTATATGTAATTAGTTAATAATTAGACGTCCTTTCATATTGTTCTTTTCACTTCGGATCTAGTTCCAGGTTTCACAGGAAATTTTGCATTGAATTGAAGTTTTGAAGGACGCACGTACATTAAGATTTGTGAAAAGCGCATCAAATTGCCATCTTGAACCATATAAATTTTTGGATTAAGTATTGACGCGAAGTGGGGCCACTTGACTTTATTTTCGCGAAATATAAAATCTTTATATACGTGACGATTTATAAAATTTCAATATAACACAAAACTTTTTGCAAACCTGGAACTGAATCCTACATGAAAAGAACATAGCTAATGTAAATTGGTATGATTTAATTGCAATTGTAATTAAATTTTAGCTTCACTTACGTATGCTTTGTACATTAGATAAGTAATTGTAATCAATTACAATAGTGGTAAAGGGAATGCAGAACAACATTAAACGTAATTTGCAAGCCAAACCTGACATGTTATAAGCGTTCAACATTACATAGTATCATATTTTGCGGATGATCTATTTAGTCTTAGCGTATTTCGAAGTTTGTGGTTTTTTAAGTAATTCATATATGTTTCTTTCTCTTTATTTCAGGATCACCGTCCCTGGATACCAAGGCAACTTCCAGAACGCGATCTCGCACAGTGCGTCTCTCACAGCGTGGGCTCGATTTGGTGTCGAGTTCATCCTTACTTTTATTGTCGTACTGTCGTACTTCGTGTCGATGGACTCCTACAGGCGATTTTTTGGTAACGCTGCGTTAGCAATCGGCGCGGCGTACAGCGCTTGCAGCTTCGTCTCGGTGGGTACCTGAAGAAACCATTCGAAACCCCTCAAGGACCTCACAAGAAACCCATCCCCTCCAACCTCCTCAAAAAATATATTTCCTTAAATAACTCATTTGACTCTTCGGCTTCTTCAGTTTCTTTTTCCCTTATTTTTCGGCGCAATCAGAATTTCAAAAATGAAAAAAAGGAACGAAACCAGCCGCCGCTGAGGGCACACCTGCCGTTCAGGAATTTTTTGGGATGAATCGCAAAGAAGACGGTTGTGAGTGCACCGCGCAAGCGCAGTCTTATAGCCTCTTTTCGGCACAATCTTTTTATTTTTTAAATCGAGAGTCAAAGAAGCGGTTTCGATTCAGTTTTCGCCCTTTTACATGGACCAAGGTGTGCACTGGTGGTCATCTTTTAAATTGCACGCCGCGAAAGATGAGAAGAAAATAAAAAAGCCTTGTGCTCGCAGCTTCTGATTAACAACAGAGCTTAGCTCAGCCTCAGGTTCGGATGATTGCATCTCAGGGCCAAAAGGTACTTGCTCGTTCGTTTCGTGCAATACTCAACCTCTGTACAAATGGTTGTGAACTCGTTTTTCACTCAATTAGGATTTCGCGAGCTCTTGTTGCATCTAAAATTGTTGTGGGTCTTGCGACTGAAGGAAAAAACGGCCAGAGATAAATCTTCTGGCAGCAGGTGGTGGTACAAGAACAGCCTCTAGAGAGGAACGTGCCATTTTTATACTAGCTACCCTGAACACACTTCTGCTTATACTTTCGCAGTGGTCGAACATTCTTATCTGAATGCAAAAAGGAAAAATTAAGCTATCGTCCAGTTTCAAAATGATTTTTATCCTTTTTACTTTTTTGCTAAGGAAGCCTTTCAGTTTGCGTGTCGTTCCTGAATTTAAGAGCACTTAGTTTTAAACGAATCCTTCTTGAAATTGGTATGAAGTTGAAATTTTGCTGTACATATTATTAAGAAAGTACCAAGAGTTAAAATTAGATAAATTTTAAGTGAAAAATACCCGAGCTCTGCTCTCACGTACGTACATAGTCCCTGAAAAAGTGATGTAAATTATCGCCCATAATTTTCTTACCATTACAGGATAATATTTTATGTGTTTTAGCGTTCTTTTGGCGCTTTTGAAATATGTTATTTCTTGAACATTATACTTTTTCTATAGAACTTACGATATTTCCAGAACTATTTTTTAAGTTGTTCTATTCTGCGAAAAGTGATTATATTAAAGACCAAATTTAAAATATAAGAGTCTCATTTAAAATCAAACGTTATTACAATTAGCTGAATTTAAAGATATATATAGATTTCGTTCGGTATGAAGCTTATTATAAAATACAAAAGCAAGCATTTTTCCACATAATTTCTTTCAATTCAAAAGCGTTACAGACAAAAATTTAATACTTTCGTATGAGTGACCAAAATCTTGAAAGTCTTACAAAATGAAATTCCCTTTTTAAAAAAGCAAATCATTTTATTGGTCATTTTTATTGCACATTGTGCAGTGTAAAGCATAGCGTATCCTTCGTCCTGCGAAGAGGTATAAAACCTCCTGCATATATTTCTTGGACAGTCTGAATTCCTCCGTCTTATAAAGGATATTGAGGCAGATAAAAGGGCAGGTAAATTTCTAGCCCTTCGTATTCTTTTGTGATAGGTTAACAGGAAATTCAACGAATTCTTTCCCTTCAAAAATTTCTGTTTGTGACTCACTAAAAGTGATTTATAGTTTAGTTTTTCTTTTGTACTCCCCAAGTTTTCCCTGGCCTGGGTAGGCCTCTTTCCTGTACCTTCTTTTAGGCAAATTATTAGGTATGCTGCTTTTAATGTGTCTGGCCAAAGTAAGGTAAACTAATCTGTAGAAATAGGGGTTATGTTGAATGCAGGATTTGTTTAGGAGTTTGCATTACACAGTGTAGTAAATAAAAATTTTTCTACAATACGACTTTAATATAGTATTGAAGTTTTTAGTACAATTAGTCTGTTTAGTCTGAAGTACACCAATCTTCCTTTGTATTTGAGACTTCGTTTAAATGACAGTTTTATTCGAATTTGTAATCTCAGGAAGGTTTTTGATCCTTCTAGAATGTCTTAACTGGAACTGTATTATATTTAAATGTTAGCGAAAAGTCAAAACAGCATAGTGCTATGCTTGAATTGGTTTATTCTTACTTAAGTGCCTGCTGCAATAATTAGGTTAGCATTTTCCTTTCCTTGCGTTTATAAGCATTTTCAATTTCAACTAATCTTTAGATCCCTTAAATAGAACCATTGGCAGAGCTAACATTAATTAACAGTAGAATTTTTGAAACATTAATTTATACCAAGAGTCGTATTGCTCCCAATAAACTTCCGTACCTGTTTTTAGTTTTTGAAAATATCTAAAGTCTACGAAAGTTCATTAAGGGGTATTTGAAACTCTAATAAATTTTATTTTCTTCTAGATGCCATATTTGAACCCAGCACGTTCTCTCGGTCCATCATTTGTGCTAAATAAATGGGACAATCACTGGGTCTATTGGGTGGGTCAAATGTCCGCTGGCATTGTATCTGGAATTATCTTTAAATACATCTTTAACTCACGACGCAACAGCAAAAAGGACAAAGACAACATTGAAAATGACTCATCTAGCATTCACTCGGAAGAGGATCTTAACTACGACTTGGACATGGAAAAACCGAATCCAAAATTTCAGGGCTCAACATACCGCTCGCCCACTGCTACTTTAGGACAACAGGGAGGATACTGCCAAAATTTGTATACTACAGCCCCACCGATTTCAAAATTTGAACCTGAACCGCTCTACGGAGGAACTAGGTCTTTATACTGCCGATCTCCACCACTAACTAGGGCTAACTTAAATCGATCGCAATCGGTTTACGCGAAGAGTAATACTGCCATAAATAGGGATATTATCCCTCGTCCTGGACCTCTAGTTCCAGCTCAAAGTTTATACCCCATTCGGATAACTCAGACTCAAAGTTCGCACCTACAAAACCAAAATGTCCAAAACCAGATGCAGCAGAGGTCGGAAAGTATAACCGCGATTAGGGCATCAACTCGAGGACAAAGTACTCAGCAACAGCAACAACAGCAGCAACAGCAACAAATTGAGCGAACCCAAGAAACTCAAGGTTTCCAGCCGGTTTATGGGACAAGGCACAACCCCAATCCGAGTGATGGTAATATTAAGTACGAAAGCCGAACCTGTGACTCCCGCGATGATCCTATTAAATTTCCAGCTCGTTCCAACCGACCGGAGTCAGTCTACGGTTGGACGCAGCGGGTTAGAGGCCAGTCAGCCCAGTCGGACGATAGCTCGTATGGATCCTACCATGGGTCAGCAATCACCCCCCCGGCTCGAAATCCAAACCCTGAGACTCTAATGTACCCACCACCCCCGCCCCAGAGCCAGATGCGCGGCACTCAGCCAGAAAGGAAAATATCCAGCGGCGGGAACCCGAACGGAAATGGGGCCCCAGACAGGCAGCAACAGCAGCAGCAAACAGTAACCTACTCGACGAAGCCACCTCAGGGCGTTGGAGGAAGCAATCAGGGTCAAGTGATTCCGCATCAGTACGGCATGCTGCCCGTCAGGCAGAACTAGGATCTAGCCACGCACTTCTAATGTAGATTAGCTCAATGTTTGAATTAGATCGTTGACAATAAGAGCGAATATTAAAAAAAAACTGCCGCAGCCCCCTAGAGCCCCCGGTCGCAAAAGCAAGAAATCGCGATCAAGGGGCTCGGCTATTCACCACCCACGCTCTTGAACTCCATCAGCAAGAAGTGGGGTTCTTGTAATTTAGAGGTTTAGGTAATTTCCTAGTAGACTGTGTATGGTACCCCTACCCCCGTATCTGAGAGGTTTGTAATATATCATAACTTGTACTGCGTTATCTTTAGGCTTTTGGATTTTTTTTTATTTTGTTTTTTTAAAGAATAGTTAAGTAATTGTTTTTCTCGTTAGAGTAAGTTTCGGGTAATCACTTTTTTTTGGTAAGTTTTTAATGTAATATTATTTTTAAAAGTAACTAAGTATGTCTTAACTAGCTTCGAAACGTACTGTGTAAATATTTTGTCGATTGTCGTTTTTTATATTCAATTTTTTACCATTCTCTGTGAACTAACAAATAAAAATAAATATATATATATATATATAAGTTTGTTGCAACCGAAATTGCAGTTTTCTTAACTTTAATTTTTTTTACGAACCGTGCTCTGAATCCAATCCCATTTTACTTATACTTTTTTTGCATAGCCAATTAGCCAAATAAAATCTAGATGCGTCAAAAGTACACTTAATTTTAGTGAGAAGCAGAAGCTGAATTCTTGAGAAAAGCATTCGTTCGAAGCATATTAATAAATAACTATATTAATATTTTTTCTCCCATTCATCGTTCAAAATGTATAAAAATTTAAAAGTATTTAAAACTCCCGCTTAGTTCCCTTTTCGAAAGCCACGGAAGCTCTGTCAGTTTAAGAACTTTGAAAATTATCCTCAGATTCCACCAGATGTCTCTGCCTGGCAACTGAACTTTGACATTTCCGTTGAAAAAGACAGTCCTTAAGTTGGTAGCACCCTCAGTCATCTTTGGAATTCGCGACGAGTAGGTGCGACGTTGAGTTTTGGTGAAAGTAACATTTTTTTGTGCAAAAATTTCACCTGTTTCCTAATACTTTTACTTGTCCAACTAATCAATTTAAATTTAAGTAAAAAATTAAATTAATAAAAACCGGTGAAAATGTTCCGTGTCACAAGCGCAATCGTCAAGAGCACAAGGAATCTTTCGAACGCAGAATTGCGAAGGTAAAACTGCGATAGAAACGCTGAGAAAGGCAATTCGCTACGGTAGTTATAGATAGAGCAGTTATAAAACCACTGGGCCACCTTGAAAACGAAAGTCCAAAATAGACAACCTTTGGACTTGCTCGTTGATGAAGGCTCGTCTCGTTATTTTCATCTCGCGGTGTAAATAAATAGTGACGTCAGAACGCGAAGGAAAATCTCCAAGAATTCCTCTAAAGAAGCGAATGCGTGGACTAGGGAGCAATAATAACGCTAAGTTGGAGCCCCCGCTGCAGTTCTGTTTGCGCGGCGGAGCCCCATTAAATTTTGGGGTGCCACACAGGGCCGAGGAAGGTTGCGGTTGGGGGTTAAAGTCCGACTTATTTTCAACCACAAGAGCGAACTCCAAACTTTGTAGCGCGCCCCCGCGACTCGTCTTAACGTTGTTATTCAAATTGTCTCAAAGTGAATCGGCCTTGGGAGGTGCTGCAGCTGACGTTGTCTTCCTCGGGCTGTCTCGGCCTGCCCCAAAATTGGCGAGCAACAGCTGTTGCAAGTCATGTTAAATTTTATTAGGGGGCAGGGCCCTTTCTAGCGTTCCGCGCATTTTGATAAGGCTGGAATGGTGCCCGCTTTCAACGGAGGCGGACGCGGTTACGGGAAATGCGCGTGTGATGACGAGGCGTCTGGAGTTATCACAGCGCTTCAAGAGCCCCGAGCCCCCGACCTGATTGATAACAACTTAATCGAACTTTAGAGCGTGATGTTGCCTAACAGAATTCTTGGAATTATTCATTTATTTCCTGTACTTGAAACGAACTCACAAGATCAAAATAAAATCTTAATAAACTTAGACAACGCATAGCAATGATATAATTCACACCAGATTTATGGATATTCACTATATCCATTTTTTTTTAAATCTGTGTTTTTGGTGGGTATATTGGAACATAATTGATTTGCAAATTATTTACAATTTTTGTTTATTGTTGACTTCAATACATTGTTTACAATAAAACTCTTTAATATTGAAATTATCTCTCACATTGATCTACTTGTTTTCTAAAATGATAAGATATTTGATGATATTTCTGTTCAAAATTCATTGTTGAAGTGATTATAAGTTTTACAGCGTTTTGCACATTTATCATTTGATGGGTGTGTTATTTGTTATTCATTCTCATTTCGCAATAATTTATCTATGAAGAATTTTAAGAAGAATTCTAATGCCACTTTATTACAATTTACTTTGGTGTAGTACCTCCAATACAAAACGTCTTTCGGGAAGTTTTCAAAGTTCATTTTAAGTTTTGATATTAGAATATATTAATTTTTAGGAAATACCTTAATTAAGGAAAACCGTAAGAGCTAAAAGTCGTTTCTCTATAACTCCACAATTTATATCAGTAAATTTATTCCATTCAATTTACAATTCTAATACGAGTCCAATTGATCGTTTAATTATGTATTATACTCACAAGAAATTTGCAAGAATAATTACTTCCTATATTTAACGTAAATATTCTCCTAGAATGCTTCAAGAAAATTTACTATGTAAAATTGGTATTTTTGTGTATTCTATATTTAACTTCATTAAAAACATTCCCTGAATTTAATTGCTTGCAAGTAATAAAAGCGACTGGTGTTTTTTCACAATGTTTTATAATAATATTCTATTTAAAGAAAACAGTTTTTATTTTGATAGGTATAATCCAAAAAAAAGAAAGCAAAACACTAATATAAATGAATTGGAAAGCTGAAAGCTGTACCAAAAGGAAAAAGTTGTAAGATAATCGAATTTAAATTGATAATATCTCTAATTTCAAGCTTTTTCTTCTGAGATTCTTTTCTATATGTACTACGATATTAAAATTTAAAAATGGATACGCCTAGGGTTCTTATGCTTTTTCGTAATCTACCTATTTAAAGTTAGGTCGTTGAATTGAATATGTGAATTTTATATACTTTTCTTTGGTGGATTTTGACGCTGGAATTTTTGGCTAACCAACTAAATCTATTTTTTATTTTTCAAGATTCCTCGCTTCAGCTGCAGCACAACCAAAGGCAAAAGAAGCGGCCAAAGATGACAAGTCCGAGCGTCCAAATATGTCCTTTATGGCAAATATCTTCCGCGGAGAAGTGCAATCGGCCCAAGTGTTCCCCTTTCCCGACGTTATAAATCAGGAAACGAAGGAATTCACCAACTCGATGGTTGATCCTTTCCAGAAGTTTTTCTTGGTAAGTTCGCTCTAGACTGTTTTAATAACGGTTACCAAGAAGGTCTACAATAAGTATCCTACAGGAGGTGAATGATCCCGTAAAGAATGACGAAAACTCCCTGCTTGACCCGAAAACAGCCGATGCCCTCTGGGAGCTGGGAGCATTTGGAATCCAAGTGCCTCCAGATTTTGGTGGTTTGGGGTTCAACAACACACAGTACGCCCGGATGTGCGAAATTGTCGGGGCCAATGACTTGGGCCTGGGCATCGTAATCGGCGCTCATCAGAGTATTGGTTTTAAGGGAATTCTTCTGTTCGGAACGCCCGAGCAGAAAGCAAAATACCTACCTAAAGTCGCTACTGAGAAAGTTTATGCCGCATTCGCCCTCACAGAACCCAGCTCTGGATCTGATGCTGGCTCCATCAGATGCAGAGCTGTTAAATCGGCGGACGGGAAGCATTTTATTTTGAATGGTTCGAAAATTTGGATTTCGAATGGTGGAATCGCTGACATTATGACTGTGTTTGCACAAACCGAGCAAATAGATAAGAAAACTGGACAAAAGCGGGATAAGGTAGGGGGGTTTCATTAACATATAAACATATTTTAAAATTTCAATGCGTTAAACTCAGGTCACAGCTTTTATCGTTGAGCGGGGCTTTGGCGGAGTTAGCAGTGGACCACCAGAAAAGAAGATGGGTATCCGATGCTCGAACACTGCTGAGGTGTACTTCGAGGACGCAAAGATTCCCATTGAAAATGTTTTAGGTGGTGAAGGGAATGGCTTTAAAGTTGCCATGAACATCCTTAACAACGGCCGCTTCGGGATGGCTGCGACCCTCACTGGAACAATGGGCCATTGCATCAAATTGGCCACAGAGCACGCCAACAATCGCGTCCAATTCGGCAAAAAGATCAAGGAGTTCCAAGGCGTTCAGGAGAAATTAGCCCGCATGAGCATGCTCCAGTACGCGACGCAATCGATGGCTTACACAATTTCGCAGAACATGGATGCTGGAAGCCAGGACTACCACTTGGAGGCAGCTATCTCGAAAATTTTCGCTTCTGAATCTGCATGGTACGTCTGCGACGAAGCTATTCAGATTTTGGGTGGTATGGGCTTCATGAAATCTGCTGGACTCGAAAAAGTTATGAGAGATTTAAGAATCTTCAGAATTTTTGAAGGAACCAACGATATTCTTCGGTTGTTTGTTGCTCTCTCCGGCATCCAATACGCTGGATCCCATCTGAAGGAATTGCAAAGAGCATTTAAGAATCCGGCTGCAAACTTGAGCTTGATCTTTAAAGAGGCGTCGCACAGAGCTATTCGTTCTGTCGGCCTCGGGGGCACTGATTTAAGCTCGCACGTTGTACCTGAGCTGCAGCCCTACGCCAAGAAAGTCGCTGAGAACATCGACAGGTTTGGGCAGACCGTTGAAAGACTGCTCGTAAAATACAACAAGGACATCGTCAACCAGCAATTTGTTCTGAAGCGTCTAGCTGATGCTGCTATTGATATTTACGCCAGTGTCGTGACCCTATCCCGTGCCAGCAGAGCGGCTAAATTAAATCTAGAAACTAAAGACCATGAACTTGCACTCGCTAAGGCTTGGTGCTTGGAGGTGAGTTAATTTTTAAATTTCACCTTTTAATCTTTCGGCTCTTAATATCCAATACAATTGTGTTTGTTCTCCGATTCCGAAGAAAACGTGGATATCATAATTCTTAAAAGCATTCTGTTTGAACTTTGATAACACAGAGTAATTTCATAATTGCACTGGGCTATATAATAATTTAATTATGTGCTTTTACGAATAAATTTCTCTTTAACTAGGCCTCCGATCGCGCCCGCAAAAGTTTAAAAGCTACAGGCGGTGGATCGCATTTAGAGCTGTTCTCGACAATGACTGAGATCTCCAAGTATATCACCGAAAACGAAGGAGTCCGCACCACCCACATCCTGGAATCGTGAAGTCCCCCAATTTTAACCCTTCCCCATGCCTGTGTATGATTAAGATGACCCTTCTCTGTATGTCTGTTGTGTGATAAGTATTTAAAGTTGTACATAAATAAAGTTATTTTTTAATTGAACTGAAAACATTTTAATTTCTCTCTAATTTCTGGAGTTACTTTAAATCCAGGTCCATGTCCCGGAATTATGTAATCAACCATTTCGGCTATCATGGAACGTTTTTCTTCCTGGAGGCACGGATTTTCACTTCCCGCACTTAGCCACAGTGAAGAGTCCTCGATGTCCTGCTCCTTCTCGAACAGATCGCCGCAAATTCCGACTGTGGCCCCGAGATTCGTGTTTTTTACAATCACACTTACACAGCTGAGCGTATGTCCTGGGGAGGCGACGACGGCAATATCATCCGTAAGGTTGAAGGCTGTTCGGGATTAAATATGTATATAGAAAATGGGATTTTGACCAGGACAAAAAGCATACCTTTATCGAAATTGTGCGTGTAGTACTTATCCCTGACCGAAGGGCTCTGCCCCACGAAAAGCCACTCTGCATCGTGGAAGAGGCTGTTGTTCCCCGTGTGGTCAGAGTGTCCGTGGGTGCACACGACCGCTCTGATATCCTTCGGGAACAGATTATGTTCCGCAAGACCTGTTAAATTATTTCTAAATACCAATTTCTCCAAATAATGTGATAAGTGCGTACCGTCAGCAATTCGCTGACCATCCCAAGGTGTCATTGTGTCTACGATTATGTTATAATTGTCCTTGCCCTTTATAAGGGTGCATGTGCAATTAGCCCGCATTATCTTCCCATCTTCGGGATCAATGAATGAGTATCCGTCGTGTAAAACATGAATCTCGTTGACCATTTCTCCAAAAACCACGTCCTCTCGACAAAATGCAGGAACTGTTCAAGTCAGCTGGTTGTACACTGTTAAAATGATTCTTAAACATTTGGGAAATTTAAAGCGGAATTAATACCCCTAAGAAAAGGAGGGAAGGTTTAAATTTGTTGAGTTCTGTGATTGAAATCCAAAATATTTTAAATCGAAAGAAAATAACATTCATGAATTCATAAAGCCAAAGAATAAAACGTCTTTTTAATTTTCGATTTGCATTTGGAGAAATGCTCATTATTGATTTTGTTTGCAAAAAGAAAATTACAAAAACTAGAATTTTAAATGAACTTAAATCGAGTTCCCATTTTCAATTCTCCATTAGTGAGAACTAGCTAAATAAACCTCTTACGATTAGTTTCCAGCTAGTTATCTTGTAGCTAAAACTTAAAAAAACAATAAAACCCAAAATATTCGACTACTCTTTTAAAACTTCAATTATAAAAAACAAAAAAACTTCCTCACTAGCAAAACAAAAATTTCAAACACAAAACTTCAAAGAAAATTTTATTTAATTATCTCAGATTCAGTTACAAGATCTGGCAAAACATAGCTTTTAAAATATCTTCCTTTAAATCAGATCTCTGGATTTTTAAGGAGTAATCTTGAGAAGATAAACTGGAAATAAAATTAAAATTCATAAATCAATTTAAAATCACATATTAGAATTAAATAAAAATAATAAAGCGGAGAACTTTCACCAATAATATACGTTTTATAGCAAGTTATATAAAGGGTTAATATTATTAATAAACACAACACATTTTGAAACCTCCCAAAGCAAGTAATTTTTGCCGTTGATTTTGTTGTTAAGTTGCTTACGTATTATTTTAGATAGTCGAAGTGCAACCGGGAACTTCAAAAGGTTCAAGGTTCAACCTTTGAAACTATCATAATAAGGTTTTAAATAAAACAATAGTTGTACTTACAATATTTTATTTAAGGTTTTCACAAATTCCTAAACAAAACTCCTTCAATAATGCCTCTTTATTTCGACTTTATATTTAATTTTCTTATTCCGTTTCCGACTTTTCAGCAAATATTTTTGTTTCAAATTCTCAATATTATTACACAGACAGAATGCAGAAAAAGATGTGCAGAGCGTAAATTACACACGATTTATTAATCATAGAACTAAGATAAGACTTGCAGCTTAGCAGTAGTACTTTAAAATAAACTAATTCACAACTTAGGACTAAAGTAATTAGGGTGTTTTGAAAAGGAATATCAATAAGCCGCCTGCCCTAGAAAATAACAAGTTTCAAAAAGAGTTACAATATTATTTACACTTATTCACTCTTCTTTGTTAAATCGATGTTAGGAAGTTAAAAATTAACTATTTAAAGGGAAATAAACTCTGATTAAATAGAGAAAGTGGCTTTAAAGCTCACAGCCATTTACAAAGTTTTCTTATGTTATTATTTTTTCATATTTAGTACTGTGATTTCATTTTTAATTTCCTTTTACTTTAAAATAGATTTTGTCTATAACGAATTTGGTTATTCAATTTGTAAATTTTTACCAGATTTTTCAGAGAAATATAAAATTTTTGATTTTATAAAAAGGTTCGATTTTTTATCATCGAGCAATTCAAAATCTATAATTATATTGCAAATTGATTAACTTAAAAAATTTGTTGTATTGTTCAAAGATTGATGGTATGCTAGGATTCTATTATGTATATTTTTTCTAAATTAATATGGTTTAATTTTTAGGATTTGTATTTAATTCAAGTATAAACATATATTACGAAATGAATAAGTTTCAGTTAATAATTAAATCACAGCACCGAATACGAAGAAAATGTTGTACATATTTAATGAAAATCTTATAAGCGATAGAAAATATAATATTATTTTCAACTTCTTCTTCTATAAAACTATCACGTAATCTCAATTACAAAATAATGTTTATTCGTTTTTTATTAGACTTCGTTTAGACGAAAATGTCCGTACAATAAATGATTTCGATATTAAATACCTTCATTAAGATAAATTACAAGTAAGAATATTCCTAAAGGCTCTTTCCATAAAGGCCTAATAGTCTAATACGTGTTGAGACGGGACTTTGAACTTGTTCCAATATTTCCAACTTTTATTATGCAAGCAACAATAAAAAAATTTAATATTGATGTTTACTCGAATGTTTTTTTTTTCTTGTTCTTTTTGATATAATTTCGCATTCTTACTGGACTACTTCTAAATTATCTTTCCCTAATTCCAAAAATTATGGTCAACAACTAAATTTTGTTTTATGATTTTCGTTTGCAACACAACTAATATTACAAAACCTTTTGTTTTTTTGCGGAAAAGCAAAATAATAAGAAAGCAACCGAGACAAAACTACTAAAATAAAGAGACGTTTGAAAGTTGGTAAGCTGAAAATATTATCAAAGAGGAAAAACATGTCTTCAATTTAATACCCATTTAAATTTTCAATATGTGTAGAAATAAGTTCATTTTAAAATACGACCGACATATTTTCTGTTTATAGCTATTTTCGGCCGCTTATGCTTTCATTAATACATTTTACAATAGTTTTTTGTTGTAAATATAAATAATTTGCTTTAAAAAGTTTAAATAAATTGTGTAAAGGACAATTTTGGTTTGAAAAAATTGGAAAAATCGATTGTTTTGATATATTTATAAATTAAAAATATCTAAAGGGAAAACATTTCCTAGCTTTGACAATGTAATAAATTTTATCAACGCGTTTGTTAAAAATATCGATTGTAAGTTGTATAATCAAAATTTATTAAAAGAAACAAATACATTTTTAAATAATAAAACGATAATCTAATGTAAAAATGGCAACAAAATATTTAAGATATTTTTAATTATCAAATTTGAATCGTTGAATTAAAACATATCTATGTATATGCTATTTATAATCAGCATAGTTTTGTTTAGGTTAAAAGTCGACTGTAAAAGATCTTTCAAACAACTTTTTATCGATATCTTATCTACTATCTATTGACATGTTTTACCCCTTTAATTGCTTTAAATATACAAATGTATTCTGCTACGAAGTCCAAAATAAATAAAATCACAGAAACAAGTCAGCATAGGATCAATGTAACAATGTAATAAGTGCCGTGATAAGATTTTATAACTCTAGGCTTGAAAATGCATTTTACTACATATTTTCCTTTTCTGAGCAGGAAATTGTCTTTCATGTATCACATAAAGCAGTGCAGGGAAGCACTAGAAAGTAAATAATTTTGCTCAGAAAGGGCAGTCGACGAACATTTCGTTATTTTCATCGATGTTTTACTTTTAGCCATTTATTGTCACAGACAGCAAAGTTACATTCCGTCCAAGAAAAACGTATACTTTTATTTTTGAAGCATCTTCAAGCTTAACTCATATAACAATAACATTTTTATTTATTTCAAAATAAAATAATACACAGCACCATACATTAAATGTAAAATAAAAAGTAGGGGATTTATGCCACTTTTATAAAATTAAGTATCTCAAAAAAAAATAATAATAATAATAAACTTAGGTGTAAACACAACAAACGTATAACGACGCACTCAATGAAAATTAGGATTACTACACATTGTAGGGGGTGAGAAAATCTGTTTGCTTATGTTCCTGAAAGCAAAGAATAATATCAAAAATATAATTTTGGGATAAGTGAAAAAATTATAATAACAATTAGGAAAAGGTGCGAGAGGCGAATTGGTGTAAATGTAAATTCTTACACATCTAGTAAAAAACGATGAGACAAGCGGCCAAATTCTATAGTGGTTTTTTAGTAACAATTGCCTCTGTATATTATAATTTTTGAGTGAGTGTTTAAATGACCTACAGAATTTGGCTGCTGTGATAGGACATACCCAAATTTGTGATTTACTATTTCACACGAGTTTCAAGCAGTTGTTTTAGAAATTTCTATAAAAACTAAACAATCCCAAAACACACCACCAATTTCCCATTAACACCTGCTTGACACCCAACACTTTTCATAAAAATAAATAAAAAGTGTTGTTATCTCAAACAACTTCAAAACAACCACAAAGCCCAAAAATGAAATGAGTTACAATGAATATGGGTAAAATGACTAGTTCTTATTTTTTACATAAAATCATTAGTTACAACATTTAATTCAGCGATAATCTGATTGGCTTGCTGTAACACACTGTTTGACTTTTTTGTGTTTTTGTTGTTTGCGCACAAAAGTTGTTCGATTTGATAAAAGGTATATAAATATAATAAACGTGTTTGATACATAATTTTAGCATATTAAATAACATTTATAACAGAAATTATAATGAGATACAGAAATTAGTTAACATCGGGATATGTAAAAAATTATCCATTTTATGGTTATTGATTTTTTTCGGAAAAACAAATAATTGCCAGCATGCAAAGTAACACAAAGGTATTAGGTGAGATTTTTTTCTGTTTTTCGCCTGACCAAAAATAATTTGTGTATGATTTATAAATATGGTAATTAAGGTTGTCTATATGTTAAACATTTTCCCTCTCTCAATTAATGTGCTTTAATAGCACGTACTACTCAATTTTCCGTTTCATTCAAAAGTGATTTACAAAATTGGTTCCATTCTCGTAGCAGGAAAGCGATATGGATGAGTGGAAAAATTGCTTTATTGCAATAGTTATAATTTTTAAACCTATATTTAGTTGGAAAATAACCTTTCCATATTTTACCTCAGTACTTAAGACTTGATAGACGCTGATTTCTCATTAATTGTGGAGATTTGTGTGAAGAGACTCCCTTGTTTTAAGTAAAAATCAGTTTTTAGAACAATAGATAGATCGAATTAAGTGGCTTTGACGACACCGTCAACCTACTCAAAAATTTGGAAAAGCGTTTGTAATGAAAGACTATTAAAATTCATGTGAAACATGCAAAAGTAGGCTTCGGTGCAGCTTATTTTTCCTAACAACTGGACATTAGAAATGCCAATTTCAATAAAGTATTTATAGAAAAGCAAATTGCTTACATAAGGGTAATTATATATATTTTTAACTCTGCGAAAAATTCCACATTTAGGAAAATTTTTAGAAAACGTAGGAGAAATAGCAGAACTTTGTTTTCTTACATATGTATGTACATATGTCTTTCAAATTTAAATTTAATTATCATTTCAATTAGGTGCAAAAATTCCACTCGATTATATCGCCGGTTTTCTTTAAACATTTCAACAATTACTAAAATCAGTAGGAAAATACTTTCCAATATAATAAATATTCAAATACACGTTTCATTGATAATGCTTTCCGAAACGATATCAATTACTTTACCGCATTTTCAAAAATTCTAAAAAATCGTTAAAAAATCCCCTTAAATACCCTAAAAATCGATAAATACTATATATATATTTTATTTAGTTTTATACTTTTTTCCTAGATGAATTGCCTTGATCATTTTGGTTAGTTTATTTACCAAAAAGAATATCAAAGCAAACGTAAAAAATTTTCGCTATATTTATCATCAATCACGATTTTTATAGCTTGCAAAAAATGTATTCCTTTCGTCCGATACAATTCTAATACTTACACGATTTATTGAATTTCTACGTGGATCTGTTCCTACACCACCTGTCCCGCCGTTACGATAGTCGTCATCATCGAGACAGAGGTCGGAATCTGAATCTGAGCGTCTCGTGCCGCCGTCCTTTGATGAAAATATATTTGTTTTGATGTCATGTGCATATGAGATGGTTTATTTTTTAAGGGATAAATAATGATTGAATTTGTTAATTTATATCTTGTAATAGAAATGCGTAAGGGAAGATGTATTTTGTGTTATTAAAGTAGTTTTCAAATCATTTAACCCCAGTGCCCAAGGTGATGTCCTTACTTTGATTACTCCGAAATGTTTATATGTATGTATATAATCATAAAATGTTACGAACACATTTAAAACAAGTACACCCTGTGCTCTGTATGACCAGGAAACTTATTTCACAATTATTAATTTTTAGTAGATGGGCACCAGGATTTAACGATGACCTACCTGCGTTAATTGCTCGGTTGTAGTCAACAGTCGGGCGATTGGATTGCAGCAGACTGGTAACGTTTCGAGTAAGGTGGGTCTTGAGTGCGTCAGCAAGGGTTTCATGTATCTAGGTAAAATTTCAAATTATGAATATTATATTATATATTAAATAAAAACTGAAAACAGCGCCAACAAGACAGTAACAAAACTATTCTAAACAATAATTCAACAGTTTTGCTGTTAATCTGTTTCTGCTGCTGTTTTTTGCTTTCTTATATATTGTTTTAAGTCTTACTTTGTATCAAAATTGCCCCAAATCCGCGCTAGAACAGCCTTATCATTATTTTTCTTGCTTCCGCCTGGAGTGGTTGCACCATCCACATCTCCATTATCGGTATCCTGTAAAACATTCTATTAAAAATGATTACCCATTTCTTATAACGTGATTCCCAAAATTTTGACAGGGCTAATACTCTAACACTACTACTTTAAACGCTCTATCTGCAATTGTAGCGAGTGCATACCAATTAACTAAAAACAACATATTTTTGTAGTGCAAAACAAAAACTACTAGGAGATTAAATCACAAACTAAAAGAAAATGAAGAAGACAAATTGTCTCACCAAAGAACTTCGTCGCCTGGAGATTGGTAACTGGCCCAAATTCAGTCCTGTATCGATTGACTGTTTCGAAATAAGATTTTCAGTGATTCTTTTTATTTATTTTGATTATTTAATTTTATTTGTTTTTTATTTTGTTTGTTTAGAAGACATGCAAGCTTCTTGGGTATTTCAAAATTATGTTTGTCTTCCATCACTATTTCAAACTCGGATTGAATACAATTACTTCGATGTCCTTTGATTAAAAATTGGATATGCCTCTTTTAAAATTATAATTTACACTTGAAATAAATGTAGGGTAATATTAGTTTAAAATTAGAATTTTTTTAGGACCAATATGTATTATATGAACAAAGGGACTGCACAATAAAAGTATAGAACAATTAAATATACAATACGTACATGTATTATATACAATTCTCAATGTAAGTACAATTATTCTATAACCCTTCCAACATAAAACCAATTTACATGAATTACACACACATCTTGAACAATTTGATTTTGTTCAAATAGTTTCGAAATTCCAATAAAAAAATATTTTTATAGTATTATTTTTACTCAGCTAAGGAATCCACTTTTCAGCAAATATTTAAATTAATAATAATATATATAATATTAAATTACAGACCCTCAATTAAGAATATTTAAAATAATTGCTATATTACTTAAGTTCACTTCTACTAGTTTAGAGCACAGATAAAAATGAACAGTGCTCTTTCAGATGGAATTAAAACAGTGCTACTAGAAACTACACTAACTATATCTAAAGTGTCTTTGGAAAATTAAATAGGCTTCGTTCAAAAGACATTTAAACAATTCCGTGCACAACGAACGACATCAATTTAAATCGGGAGAAACAATATTTAAGAGAAAGACATACATAATTTTGTAATATATGAATTAGAATTAAAATAAGAAAAAAACAATGAATCAGAAATGAAATGGGCTAGCAGCTAATTAGATCTATGAGTAGGTGTTTCACATTCAGTTTTTTTTTTTTTAATTTATTAACATACCCCAGCTGTGTTTTCCATGGAATTATAAACCTGATCGATACGTCGAGCGAGTTCCCACATATAAAAATGATTGTTTTTTTTAAATAAAAATAATGTGCACAAGAAATCGTTCATTGTTTTTTAATTTACTAAATTCGTTAAACATTTTCCAAAGCTTTCAAACTATTGGCATTTAGCGCAATAATATTGAGTAGTAATATTTGTTCCTTTTTGTGGAGCAGTTGGGCCTTGATCGATGTTTATTTATTATAATACTAGATATTTAAAATACACTTTTTGTTCATCATACATTGTTTGAATTAAAAGTCAATCAAATCAATCAAATGTATAAAATTAGGATCTTTAATATTTGATATAACATTCAGAAATTAAATAATATTCTACCATCTATGTATGATAAAAGTAATATTTCTACGAATTATTGCGCCAAATTCAATACTTGAAAATATTAGCAACAGCTCTCCTTGAAACCAATGTCAGCAGAAAAAGGAATAAATAAATTTCATTGTACTTACACTTCTCACTGGATAGTTGTTCAGTTGTTCAGTCTCATCATCTACTCCAATCCTAGGTGCGAAACAAAAATGGTTTAAAAATTCAATTTTAAACTACATCAGCAATACTTACGGAATTTTTAGCCAATTTAATAAAAAGTTTGCTGCACCACCCTGTACAATAACTGTGATTATAACTATCAATGACGTGGCCGTTAACATTGTTTGTCGGGCCTCTGAAACAGTGTTTCTAATTGCTAAAGCAAATGACATGGCGCCACGTAGTCCTGGGGAAGATTAAAGTTAAATTTAAGTCATTTGAATTAAAATCTATTAACTAAGAATCTTAATAGCTACTTCATAAAGCATAATTACCAGCAAAGAAAAGCATATGTTGGAAATTCCAGGAAATTTTTGGTTTTCGACCTAAGTTTAGAAGAAACGAAAGCGGATAGATGTTGATAGCACGACCAATAGCGGCGCAAACCTGCAAAAATGATTTACATTTATATGAAATATTTAAAACGGAAACTTTTTTGAAATACTTACAAACCCTGCTGATATAAAGAAAGGATCGAAGTGATGTTTAGGAAAAGTGAACATTGAAACTCCAATGTAGGAAAATATAAAGTTTTCTGCGAGGAAATTTAGGAGCTCAAATATTTGCTTCGTCCTTGACCTCGAGTCCTCCGAAAGATTGTTGTATGTGTAATGTGCTTGACAAATACCGCAAAAGAGGACTGCAACGACGCCGGTCAGCTCGGAGGCTTCAGCTATCAAAAACGTGCTGTACGACATGAGGACAAAAAGCGCCGACTCCAGCAAAGGGAAATCTCTGACTCTGGTGAACTTGGTCAAGTGTTTAAGTGGTTAAGGAAATCTTACTTTTTATATTATTAGTAAAACATAAAATGTGTTTCAAAGATAGAAATAAAAGTTATATTTTAAATAAAATTGTAAATTTAATTTAAAGACTTTCGGAATTTGAATTTTTAATGGAAAATCGTAACCGTAAGAACTTTTCTTGAAGTCAGGTTTGTCGAGTTTTATTTCGTTCACCTAAAAGAAGCGTTTAAAGCATAATCTTGTTCAAATCTTCATAGTAGAATTAATTTTTAAAAACTACCTACTTCAGTTGTAAAAAAACAGAAAATGAAAGTAATAAAAGCAAGTAGCACTTTAAAAGAGAACCAGGGTAATAAAATAAAGCAAATAATTTGTGATAGTTTGAAAAGGATATCAATGCTGTAACACAACCCATTGTTGCTCCAATCAAAAGCGAAAACATGAATATACAGAAGAAGTCGCTCAGCGACCTAAAGAAGGCATTAGTTTCAAAACCTCCTGTACTTGAATAGTGCTCCCCGTAGTTCTGAATAGCTCTGAAAAATATTTCCGCAAAATTGTAAGTAATTAATCCACGCAAAGGCGGATCCTTATTACCCGCTCAGAACAATGGCCACAGCATCATTGAGGACAGATTCCCCGAATACCAGCGCATACAAGTTGACATCGACGTGCATGTCGTGGAAAATTGCTAAAATCGTCAGGGGATCCGTTGGCGAGATGAGTGCTCCAAAATATAAAGTGTCGAGGAACGTGAAACTCTTCCGCAGATACTCTGGCATCAGTTTCACGCACCCGTACATCAGGGCGCCTATGAGGAACGCTGAGAGAGTCGTGCCGATGATGGCGAAAGTCAAGATAGCGCCGAGGTTCCTAAAGAAGTATTTCTGCAAAGACGAAACGTTTAATATTGGTTACGTTAAACACAATAGAGTAATTAGCGTCATTTAGATTTTATTTCCCTCAATCGACGCGATAACATCGCTTGCTCAACTAGCCCGATAACATTGTTCAACTTTTGTTTGTTGTTATGCTCTTAAAGAATCATAGATAATTTTTACAGCTTTTTAGTATTTGTTTCGTACATTACGATATGCGAACGTTTTAAATAGTATCACCTTTCCGAGAAAAATTTGGTCACAAATTGAAAAAAGCTTAATTCTATGAATTTCCAAATATTCTTTACAAATACGCAATCATAAGAACGAGTACTGTAGTGAAATTTAAAATAAAATTAATAGTTACAGCAAAATTCAAAATGTGATCTTAAAAATGTTTGGATTAAATTGTGGTTGTAAATAAAAACAATTTTCTTTTCAAAATAATTCTCAATTTTCATTTTTGTCACGATACAAGCTCGTATAGACCTCCATTATTTTCCCAAACATTTTCAATAATATCCGAAATAGTGTTTGTATTTTTCAATTTAATTTTCCCAGAAAACAGAAACCAAATGCACCTACTAAATTCCATAGAAGCGACCCACATGTTCGAATATAGTTTACTTTGAGCGTAGTAAACAATTGTTGATTGTTAAGAGTACTACTCACCCGCTTGAGGCTGTAGCCAGCGTGGAAAATAATCGGCGGCAAAATGATGTTGAAAAATATTTCTGGATCGAATGTCGCCTTCAAGTCGATTTCGTTCTCGTCGATGTCCACCACCTGGCCCCGGAACACGTACGCGTACGTCTTGTTGGCGATCGGCTCCTTGTCGTCGGGGACGTGGGGCAACTTCCCTGGAAACTAATTTGTTTTTAGATGGAGGCGTGTCCAGCCGATTTGCGATTTATCAAAAGATTCACACCCACCTTTAGCCACAGGGTGTCGGGCGGCAGGCTCTGATTAAACTTCACGTCCCCGTCAGGCTCAACAGGTATGTGAATGAGGGGGGTGGTGGAGCCGGCGTACCGGATTATCGCCCCAACTATCAAACCTGTGGAAAAATTCATTTGCATTTGATTAAGGGCGGCCTCAATTCCTCCGCTTAGCCCCAAGGCCCAAGACTACGGGCCTAGAAAAGTTATAAAATAAAATATTTCCCTTTCTCTATTTTTAGGCTTTTCCCAAAATTAAGTTTTAGCAAACGGCGAGAATTTGCTAATCTTACAATGTCGTACAATTTCACAAATAAATTACGAAACTGATTTTTTTGTCCAAAGATGGGAGTTATACCCATGTTTGCTTAAGGACAATATCACCGAAGTTATTCCCAAAATATGTTTTATGACATCGTTTAACTCCTAGAGTTTAGGCTTTTTGCACTTTTTAATTAATGTCTACACAAATAACTATTTCTTATTTAATAAATAAAACGTAGTAGATTCACTGTAACAGTAATAAATTTTGGCCCCTAAAAAAATTTACAATGTAACAGTCTAAGAATTTAATTACATATTGCATTTTGAATTTTTTTCGATAGTATGTAAGTTAAAGAATTTGTTAGTACAACATTTGGAAAAACCGAACTGCAGTTCTCTGTTTTAAAAAATTCATTTGGAGTATTTTAAAGCTAGCACTTTTCGGTTTATATTGCTTTCTTTAAGTAAGAATTTATTTTAGCATGCCATGAAGCAACAAAAATTGGATTTTAAACTTTGAAAACTTATATGTAATACGATATCATTATCATTAAGCTGATAGCTGCTACTTTATATTTTGAAAATATCAATTATTGAATCATGTAGAGAAAGAAGTTAATAAACATATTTGTTTATCAGTAAGTTTTATGAAGTCCATGCATTTTTGGGGCACAACAAAAAATATGCCTATATGCAAAAGTGTGATTAAAATCGTTCCATTTTGATATATATGTATATAAGCAAAAAAACTGAATGTTGTCGATAATATCCCGTTCAACCCAAGGCTTATCAGTATTGGAATTTTTTGCGACAGTACAATGAAGTCGATTAAACACAAAACCAACCGACAAAGTTACGGCCGTACATTTATGGGGTAAAATAATGCTAATAAAGAATATCAACAACTTTCCGGGCTACTAGCTTTAAAATTCTGGAAAAATTTTAGCATAATACTTATACAGGTAAAAGCACTGATTAATTTGAACAAGGCATAACACTAAAACAAATATAATTTATTTCTATTTATTAACCGTTCTGTGGTTAAATTAATATGTCCAAAATAGCAAAATTGTTGAATAAAATAACCTTTTCACTTCTTTTGTTATCAAGGTTAAAATAAGTTTCAATTTTATCATTGAGTTGTAAAAAACAAAAGATTGTCTGAAATGCTTTAACAATCGAAAATTTAGCGAGACGCTGGAGAAATCCGTAAATAATGAAATTTAATGAGGTGTTTCATACATTTTTTAGCAATTAATATATGCGAGAAATTCTAGTTTAAGATTAAATAAATGAACGGATCGTACAAATAGAGCAATTTTTAAAGTTGTTTCCCGCGTGACAAAATTAATGTAGAATAAGTGTTGTTGCGTCGAAACTCTGAGAGGGGTGGCAAAAAGTTCCAACTAAATTTAAAACTGTTTTCAGGAACTGTGCTGAAATGTAAGAAAATTGTGTACAATTGTAAGGATTAGGAAGTGGAAAGGGAAACTAGGTTATGAAATGATAAAACGGTAATTTTTGGGTCGAAGAAAACAATAAATTTCGATTTATTGGACCCGGAGGGAAAAAAGACCAAAACTGTGAAGCAGCAATGGCAAAAAAAACCCTCGGAAGCAGTTGAAAAAAAACTATAAATTAAAATTGTATGTGTGTGTGTGCGTGTGTGTGAGTGTGGGTATGAATATGTGGGGTGCGTGTGTGTGAGTGTGTGTATGGGCGTCTCCCCAGGAAGCCGGTGGTCCGATTTCGACGGCCACCGACCTTGGGTCGACTCGATCGCTGGGTCGACTCGGCGACCGCGATAGAGAAGCCTTGACCGCTGATTGCGGTGGCAGCTCAAAATAACACACACTACTCACTTGTATGGCAAACAAGAAATAAATGCACTAAGGAGACTGAATTGAATTGAATTGACTTGAATTTAATTTGACTGTTCGCTTTCACGATTAGATTCAAACTGACTGCTGGTCTCGGAAGCAAGTCTGTCATTCCAGCTCGAGAAGCGTGGGGACGGGCGTTGCCAGCTCAACATATTTTTGAGCTGCGTTTACAATCCAACATCCTCCCCCGTTGCGAGTAGAAGCGAGCAATATGTTTTGTGTAGTGTATGAAATGTGTTTTACAATATTTATGCTACATTCGGTAATGGACATAATGATGTGATATTGCGTTTGTATTGGCCATTGGCTGTCCTGATCGTCACGACTCGGGTAATGCCATCTCCTCCTGGATGCGTCTCGACGACCACGCCCAGCTGCCAGCTCGTGCAAGGTTGTTTCTTATCTATGATGATGACGACGGACTTGACCTTGATCTCGCTGTTGTTACCAAACCATTTTTGACGTTTCTGGAGTTCGCTTAAATACTCCAGATGCCAACGCTTCCAAAAGTCCTGACGGGCCTTAGAAATGAATCTCCAGACGGAAAGCCGGTTATCTGGAACAGAGGCATAATTTTGTTCAGGTAGCATGGTGAGAGGTCTACCTGCTATTAAATGGGCAGGAGTTAATGCAATAGGATCGTTTGGGTCCGAAGATAAAGAACATAGCGGACGAGAATTAAGAATCATTTCTATTTCAACTACGAAAGTATTTAATTGTTCAAAAGTGAGCAATTGCTGCCCTATTACTCGTTTGAAATGGTGTTTAAAAGATTTTACTGCGGCTTCCCAAATACCGCCAAAGTGGGGTGATAGAGGAGGATTGAAAGACCAGGTGATATTTTTCGCACCAGCATAATGTTGAACTCCTTCTTGGAATTGCCCAGAATTGAACAGAGAGTACAGCTCGCGTAATTTATTATTTGCCCCGATGAAATTCGTCCCGTTGTCCGAATAAACATGAGACGGAATGCCTCGACGACCAATAAAACGCCGAAACGCCCCGAGAAAACCTTCCGTAGTCATGTCGCTTACAATTTCAATGTGAACTGCTTTCGTCGCCATACAAACAAACACGCAACCGTAAGCCTGTACCTTAGTCCGATTTCTAAACTTTTTTTCTTTAATAAAAATGGGACCGAAATAATCGACGCCTGTATGATCAAATGCCGGTGACTGTGTGACACGAGATCTAGGTAAGTCTGCCATCTTAGCATGTAATGGAGTAGTACTATGGCGAAAACATGGAATGCAGTGGCGTATAACGCTTCTAACTTGGTTCTTCCCGTCAAATAACCAAAAACGATGGCGAATTGTATTGAGAGTGCCCTGAATACCGGCGTGATACATGTTTTTATGAATCTCGCGAATAATTAAAATTGTGACATGATGGCGAGAAGGTAAAAGAATGGGATGTATTTGGTCTCCCGGAATTGTTGAATGTATTAATCGACCGCCGACGCGGAGTAATCCATGTATATCGATAAAAGGATCAAACGCAGCAAGTCTACTGTCTCTTACCGATTGTGCTTTGGACAACCGGTCGATCTCTTCGGAGAACTGATCCTTTTGAATAACTGACAGAACCCTGCGTTCCGTTTCCAATCTTTCTTGTGCACTGACAACCTTACCTGCACCTCGGTACGGATTATCCTTTACCAGAATACGATAACAATACGACATGGAATTGAGAAGTGTAGAATAAGATGAGAAGCGTTTAAAATCATTGCCGTTGATTTTATTAAGGACTGTACTGGAGACAAGAGCGGCATTTCCGCCCACCTCCGGTAGCTCCGAAGGAGTCGCCGGAAAACTCTTTGGCCAAGCGGATTCAGGATTCTTGAGCCAAGAGGGTCCTTCAAACCAGAGTTTATTTTTAAGAAACTCCGTGGGAGTTTGACCACGAGATAACGCGTCAGCGGGATTACATTCCGAGCGAACATGTCGCCATTCGATTGAGGGACCTAAAGCCTTTATTTCAGTAACTCGATTATTTTCGAAAACTGGTAGTTTTTCGAGAGGTTTTTTGAGCCACTGGAGTACAATGGTGGAATCACACCAGAATACGATACGTTGAATTGGGAAAATGAAAGCGGGTTCAGCCTCCTTGAAAAGACGAGCGAGAACTTGGGCCCCACTTAATTCGAGTCGGGGTATGGTAGTCTTCTTTATCGGCGCAACCCGACATTTCGAACAAGAAAGACATACTGATGTGTTTCCGAAAGAATCGGTGGATCGTACGTAAATGCAAGCTCCGTACCCGATCTCACTCGCGTCACTAAACCCATGAATTTCTATACGAACTGGATTATTTAATAAAAGTCGGCGTTTAATAGATATATCGCGTACGAGAGGTAACTGCTCAGCAAACGCAAGCCATTTCGAATACAAATCTTGGGGCACTGACTCATCCCAACCAAGCCCGCACTTCCAACAGTCTTGCATAATTGCCTTCGCAGCGAGAATGATAGGTCCGAGTAATCCTGTTGGATCAAAAATTTTTGCGATTTTTGACAAAATACTACGTTTGGTAATTTTCCCTGAAACATCAACGGGCTCGACTGTATATAAAAACTCATCGCGTTGAGAATTCCAGATTACTCCGAGAGTCCTGAAAATAGGACTGTCTTGAACTGCGCAATCTAAATCAAAGATCTTTTCATGAATGTTATCTAATGCGTGATGATGGTTGGAGGCCCACTGTCGAATATCAAAACCGCCGCGCTTCAAGAGTTCAATCACTTCATCTCGAATTTTCAGAATCTCCTCTAAAGTATCTGCGCCGGTTAAGAGATCGTCAACGTAAAGATCACGTTTTAATAGCTTGGAAGCTAATGGAAAATTCGCACCTTCGTCATCGGCGAGTTTATGAATCGTACGAATGGCCAAAAACGGAGCCGAAGAGACTCCAAACGTGACAGTGCAAAGCTGATATACCCGCTCAGTGTTTCCATGGAACCAGAAAATCCGTTGGAATTGCCGATCTTCTGGATGTATTAGAATCTGCCGATACATCTTAGCGACATCTGCTGAAAGAACATAAACGTGTCCTCGAAATCGCAAAAGATGACCGAATATTTTGTCTTGGATAGTGGACCCGACCATTAAAGTGTCATTGAGGGAAATTCCACGAGTCGTTTTGGCCGAAGCATCGAAAACCACACGTAATTTTGTAGTGCTGCTAGACGCCTTCATAACAGCATGATGAGGTATATAATATCCTCCGGGAGATTCATTATGGACAGGAGTCATGTGACCCAGATCCATATACTCTTGCATAACCTTACTATACTCTCGATTGAGATCAGGATTCGAACTTAATTTGCGTTGTAATGATTGAAAACGTTTTAAAGCAAGACATCGAGAATCACCGAGTTCGCGTTCTTCATGACGAAATGGTAAACGAACAGTGTAACGGCCCGTGGAGTCGCGAGTAGTGTTTTTTACAAAATGTGATTCGCACAAACGTCCCTCGGTAGTCCTAGATGAGTGTGAATTAGCATCCTCAATTATCCAAAATTGTTCGAGTAAACGGCTTAACTCTAAGGAATCACGAGACACCGAAGAACCCTTCTCGATTAAATTACAAGAAACCGTGGAACCTTTATCAACTGTATTAAGACCGCCGACAATAACCCAACCGAGTTGGGTTTTTTGCAAAATTAAATCACGTCCGTTACTTGATAAATTAATTTGACCTATTGAAAGGAAAGACATTGTGGCTCCAGAGCCAATCAAAATATCTACTGGTCGAGGTAAATGAAAATTAGGGTCGGCTAAATTTTTACAAATATTTGAAGGAATTTGAATGGAATCGCGAGGAAACACTGAATCAGGAACAAGACCCGTAATTTTTGGAACGGTTAAACATGTAAGAGATCTTTGATAATCACTATTTAATGCGCGAAAATTAATCTCAATTGTACCCCGCGAAACTGTTTGTAATTCATTAATAGCACATACTGGAATTGAACAAGCGCGAACAGGCAATTTTAAACGTGAAGCGAAGGTTTCTGTTATAAAATGAACAGTGGCACACGTATCTAACAAGGCTCGAGCATTAATATATTTACCGTGAGCGTCACGAATTCGTACAATGGCACTCATCATTAAATCAGGCCGTAATATCCGAGATGAGGTGTTAAGAGTATGTACGCCTAGTCAAATTGAAGTCCCGACCGTGTCTTTCGCGCTGTGCGCGGTTTTAGGGAACGAATGCAAAAGGCTGTTATGTTTTTTGTTACAGTGTTTGCAATGAGAATAACGACAATCACCCGAATGATCCTTAAGACAATTTCTGCACAAACCCTTGGATTTAACTACATTCCAACGTTGATCAACGGTTAATTTAGCAAAATCAGGACACTGGTAGAGCGGGTGTGATTTTTGACAATTGGGGCACGAGCGAATTGTAGATGTTACTAATGCTCGCGCACTGGAATCAGTTTTTCTGGATTTATGAGCATGTCTGTCCGAGTCACCTGTTCTCTTTCTACCGGAATGAGCTGAGTCTTGACGAGCAATTTCTTGCTCCATGGTAAGAAGACGATCGGAATATTTAGTTATAAACGAGACAAATCTTTTGTATGAGGGAAACGAATTAACACTCAACGACTTTTCCCACTCTCCTCTGACGTCGATGGGGAGCGCTCTTTCGAGCCATCGTACAATCAGAACATCGAACTCTTTGTTACGTTTAATCTTGAGGGACCCTAACATATCTAGATGTTGACGAACCTCATCTATCAGTCTCGACAACTCAGACGCAGTAGGTCTTGTTACTGGTCTTATATCGAAAATCGCGTCAAGGTGTCTTGCAATGAGAATTCGATTCTTGTCATAAGCATCACAAAGTACCTTCCATGCCTTGTCATAATTTTCGGGATCAATCTGAATGAGTGAGATTTTAGCCTTGGCAGGACCAGACAAACATCTTTGCAAATACAGTAATTTAGTCGATTTGGTAAGATCTGGATGATCATTTATTGTAGAAAGGAAAGAATTTTTCCACGAAATCCACTCATTAGGATCGCCATTAAACTGAGGCAACGGGATTGCCGGAAGTTTTACTAAACGTTGTCGCTCTAAGAAAGTCGAGCTGGCCAAAGGGCCAAACGTCTGGTTGTTATTCTGCTGCGCCGGAGGGGTCATATCCGCCACTCGACTGGCAACGCTATAATAATTATCTTGAATTTCCTTCATCCGATTCAAGCCCGGATCATCCGGGAAACTCACGCCGAGTTCATCATGAAGTTCTTCATATCGTTCAAACAATTCCCCGACTCGAGTGAAGCGTAATTTTACGTTACTTTCATTTACGGGTTCTGCATCCAATGCAGCTTTCAATTCAGTAATACGCTCCTCTAATGTTTTTCGCCTTTGTGCATAATAAGCTGCAGTCCTTCTGGTCGACATATTTGTTGAATCAAACAAAATAAAAAGCAGAAAAAATACTGAAAGGGAAATCGTCCACAAAACTTATCTGGTTTTTCCACGAAGACCGCTGCAGGCTGCAACCGGGAGGAAAAAATCCAGGAAAGGCGATGTCCCGAATTCGTCGGCCTCGGAAAGCCGGCAGGCGATCTCGAGAACTCCTTGGCTTCCCCGTGCTATGTTTAAAGAGAAATTCAATCCTCACAGGAGGCACCAAAAAATGTTGCGTCGAAACTCTGAGAGGGGTGGCAAAAAGTTCCAACTAAATTTAAAACTGTTTTCAGGAACTGTGCTGAAATGTAAGAAAATTGTGTACAATTGTAAGGATTAGGAAGTGGAAAGGGAAACTAGGTTATGAAATGATAAAACGGTAATTTTTGGGTCGAAGAAAACAATAAATTTCGATTTATTGGACCCGGAGGGAAAAAAGACCAAAACTGTGAAGCAGCAATGGCAAAAAAAACCCTCGGAAGCAGTTGAAAAAAAACTATAAATTAAAATTGTATGTGTGTGTGTGCGTGTGTGTGAGTGTGGGTATGAATATGTGGGGTGCGTGTGTGTGAGTGTGTGTATGGGCGTCTCCCCAGGAAGCCGGTGGTCCGATTTCGACGGCCACCGACCTTGGGTCGACTCGATCGCTGGGTCGACTCGGCGACCGCGATAGAGAAGCCTTGACCGCTGATTGCGGTGGCAGCTCAAAATAACACACACTACTCACTTGTATGGCAAACAAGAAATAAATGCACTAAGGAGACTGAATTGAATTGAATTGACTTGAATTTAATTTGACTGTTCGCTTTCACGATTAGATTCAAACTGACTGCTGGTCTCGGAAGCAAGTCTGTCATTCCAGCTCGAGAAGCGTGGGGACGGGCGTTGCCAGCTCAACATATTTTTGAGCTGCGTTTACAATCCAACAAGTGTGATAATTAGATGCTTAAAAATTGAAAATGGGGTACAATTCTTTAGAGTGAACAGTTGCTAAGAACAAACTGTGGAGGAATATTTTCAATGTTTTTTGGTAAATATAAACAATAAAACGAATTTGTACATTTTTTAACTGATTAATCATTTAGAGTCTCTGACCAGAATCACTTGTTTCTTTCAAATTGGCCAAGAAAGAATTGGTTCAAAATTTTAGTTTTGTGCATCCTCTTTCATTTTAAGTAAAAATGTCCCTAATTGAAAAACATTATGCTAATCTGTTCGTCCATTTCCTTATAATATTATAAAATCATAGTAAATTATTTTCAGGTAGCCTTTAGCCGTGATCAAATCTATTCACATTAAAATTAATTAGTTATAGTGATAATTTTATCAAAAGCGAAACGGAGTTTTCAACGTTTTCTCAGAACTTAGCTTTAAATCGAACTATGACCACAGAGATCAAAGTTCAGTAAAAATAGTAAACTTATGTATGTAAATATGCAAATTTTAATATATTTCCGACTGGAGACGGCTACTCAAGCTAATATTTAAATAATTAAAATCATCTGGACGAGGGTATGCCAATTACTATTATCATAGAAAAACTAAGTATAAAGAAGTTTCACGCTGAACAAAAATTTGAAACGCGTTTCGCTGCGAGGCATCCACCGCGAGGCATCCACCAGCTTTCAGAAAGCTCTTTGATGAAAGTTTCACATCTCACACACTCATGGATTGCTCTCATTCCCATTCTCTTTGAAAGAATATCGCGTTCTGGATCAGGGCTCGCGCAGGAGAGGAAAGGCAACTGACTGTGCGCGAAGGCAACCCGAAAGGAAAAGGGGATTGTGGGGTGTGTTCCTGGAATTTCATTTCTGCTGATTGGACTGCTGTTTAGATTTTTTGGTTTCTGGCTCACTTCTGTTGAGTTGAGTTGAGCTGATCGTAATGGTGGAAAACCTCATCCTAAAGTTCAAATACTACACCAATAGTAATAAATTCGGTAAAAATTATAATACATAAATAATTAAAATTCCTTGGACCTATTTTAAATGTTACAATACGCAATGTGGGCGCTAAAAAACTGTCCTAGTAAAAGAGAGGATTTTCATCAAATTTTATTTATAATTTATTAGTATCTCAAGCAAAAAAATAACGTTTTCAAATTCAAATCACAACTCCAAATTTTTTTAAATCAACAAAAAAAATCATAATTGACCAATTATTGCTGAATACGAGATTTCCTTGTTTCATACGAAATAAATATATAGGCATAAACCGAACGAAAAATCTATGGGCAGAAATTATAAATTCCAGGGACACACCCCACAATTTCCTTTTCCTTTCGGGTTGCCTTCGCGCACAGTCAGTTGCCTCTCCTGCGCGAGCCCTGATCCAGAATGCGATATTCTTTCAAAGAGAATGAGAATGAGAGCAATCCATGAGTGTGTGAGATGTGAAACTTTCATCAAACAGCTTTCTGAAAGCTGGTGGATGCCTCGCGGTGGATGCCTCGCAGCGAAAAGCGTTTCAAATTTTTGTTCAGCGTGAAACTTCTTTATACTTAGTTTTTCTATGCTATTATTCTGGATGGAGCAATTCTAAGAAATAGGCAATGCCGGCAAATCATGCGGAGTCTTCGTGAGCCCCAATAACAAACATTTGCGGCAGAGCGACATTTGCGCTTCAACTGCGCCAGAGCGACGCATAAAACTCGAAAAGTGACTAATCGGGGATTTCGCAAATAAGCCGATCCTCTGCCGCCAAGAATTTAATTACCCCTTAAATATCCTCATGTAATCTTATCTCTAGAGATTTAGCGGGTTTCAGTTATCGAATCTCGCCGAGTTTTGTATAAAAGTTAATTTGGATTAAGCGAAAAATTTATGAGCCTTTGATGATTAGCTAGTTGGCTCAAAGATAAGACACAATTGAGGATATTGATCAGATTTCTTCGCAGCGAAGGTACGCTGACCTGTAGGACAAAAACTCAGAGGTATGGTTTTGGCGGCCAAGGCCATATGTTGGCGGGGGAGGCAGTCTGCTCCCACCCACTAAGTGGCTGCGTGAAACCGCTAAAGTTTGGGAATTGCAAAATTATAGGGCTCTACACTTGATAGGTCTAGAGCGGCTGCAACCGCTTCCTGAAGCTGGTCCGGAGCAGGCGACGATGGCGTGATTCTATGGCATCTGGATGAGTTGTGGGGCCCCACTGCGCGCCCCAACAGCTGATAACAGGCGCTAACTCGGACGGATGGGCCAAAAATCAATACGGAAGGAAATCGCCCAGGCGTGACGCCTTGGGGCACGGCATGAATAGTAATTGGGCCAAAAATAGCGTTTTCGCGGTGCAACTCCGCTGACTAACCATAAATCACGGCCAGGCCAGTTTCGTGGAGCCAGGAGACGCGCCGGTGCTTGAACAGCCAAATTGTTAGCACGGTCAGTGTCAGCAGGAAGGTGTACAGCAGCAGGTTGAGGCTGTCGATCCTGTGCGTGAGGTTGGCCTTCGCGTCCAGGGCGATGTCGGTCGCCTCCCCATTCCCCCCCGCGACCAGGCACGCGAGGATCAATCCTAGCACAAATAGAACCGAGAACTCGCAGCCGATTTTCGATTTTTTCACTCTGCGACAACGAGACATCTTTTTGGCACTCGTCGTCCCCAGCCGACTGTTAAGTGGATTTTCACACGGTTGTCTCTCTCAATTCGCTCGCGGGTACCGTTGCTGCGAAAAATTACAATTATTTCCTGCACTCGAATACTTCGCACTTTTCTTGATCATTACCACTAAAAAATGAACGTGGGAACTTCGCGAATCTTCCCTGCGTATGAATTCACAAAAACTAGAGCTCTGATGCTCTGCCGTTCCGCCGTCACGAACTCGCGACACTTCTCTTCCTCGTTTTCGTTTTTCGGGTTGTGCAACTTCTCGCTTTGTTTTGCGTGTATAGAAAAATTTTTGACGTTTCTCCTTTCGATGGCCGTTTTTGTTTTTGTTTTCATGGAAGAGAGCCGACAGGTGATGGGAAACTGGAAATCGGGGAAAATTCATGGGTACTTGGCGCTGCCAACTGCTTGGCGCTAAAATCTCGACATCACTCTCGGTGCCTTGATGAATTTGCGGACCTTCTAGCTAAAATTAATTAATGCCAAGTGTTTTTGGGATAAAACGACTTCTTGACCGCAAAGGTTAAAAAGAAAATTATTTCCCAGCTTATTATTGTAACAAAAAGTTAGAAAAACCAAAGAATTAGCAAAAGCGAGCCCTCCCCGGCGGGGAATCGAACCCCGGTCTCCCGCGTGACAGGCGGGGATACTGACCACTATACTACCGAGGACTTACCAAACACGTTTGTTAACAATATACAGGTTATAAGCTATTGAGACTTAACACGTCCCGCCTGCATGTACCAGTGGTACAAAGAAAGAAATCAATTTAATTTGTAGTTTCAGCTAATAAAAAGGAAAAATATGTTTGTAAATTAACTGAATTCAAACGATGTAGAAGCAGCTTAAACATAAACTTGGAGTTACAAAGCCGTCACATGCCGAGAACAACAAATTCGACCGCCGGCGGGAACGTGGTTATCCATGAAATTTATTAACTGCGTTTCGTTTGCCTCAAATCAGTTCCGGTTCTAGGTTTAGCACGAAATTGGGCACTGAATTCAAATTTATGAGAAGTTACCCGTATTGACCGTTTTTTATTTCACGAAAATGAAATCAGCTTGCCTGAACTTATACCTACTTCGTTTCAAAAATTTAATGCTAAACTTTATCTGGTTCAAGATTTGAAGTTTGGATGGGTAAATATCATGGCAATTTGAGGCGATCTTCACAAATTTAGAGATTTCGAATTACGTGAGGGATTTTAAAAATCGATTCAATCCAAAATTTACTATTTAACATGAACAAGAGAGAAAAAACGAAAAAATCGCAGCTATTGTTGATTTGACAAAATTCTGTAGCTTTCTGGTAAAACCATGGGAATCTACATATTTTGAATTCTTTCAAAACATCGTTATACAGTATAACCTCTTTAATTCGGACAATTAAATGCAAGGGTTGCGACCGAAATATCGAAATGTCCGAATTAGCAAAACTGCTACAAAAACACAATTTATTCCGGATTTTTTGCAAATACCTTTTAAAGTAATTAAAAATAACTTACTTTACGCAAAAACCCGACTTCGGAAGACCTATTTTAAAAAATCTATATTTGAGGTAAATTTTGCATCAGCTGCATAATCGGAAAATGAGCAAAAATGATTAAAAACCCCAATTTATTTCGGCTTTTTTTTAATTTTTCTAATTTCTTTTTTTAGGAACAGGACTGTCAACGGACTCAGGACTCAAAGGCCTTTTTACTGACCTTTGACCTTCGACCTTTTCAAGTCTAATATAATTTCTGCTACTGTTGGGTGCATAATATCCAATGGGAGTAACATTGCCATCATCTGAATGTAAAGGAAAAATTAACAAATCATCCAGTATTTATTTTTGAAGTGAAAACTTCTTTTGGGAGGCTCTGAATTTGAAGGGAGTAAAGGGTGAAACGAATTAGCGACACTGACAATTGCAACCCAGTATATTTCTAATAAGATTCCTTTTTAATTCAATAGGAAGTTGACTAATTCCTCAAAGAGTTTTTATTTTAATTCACTGAAAGCGGGACTCTTTTTAAGGGAACACATCCAAAACTAGGAAGAGTGTTCTTATTCGAAATACTACCTTTCAAAATCAATCGATTTATATTTGAATTAAGCAGGAATCATCTGTTTAAAAAAGAGTTACGTTTGGCAGTGAGTAACAATAGATCGGAATTGTTGAACATAATATGGAGATTAATGAAGGTAAAATTAACCAAAACTTGTCTTTGAATCGCGGGTTTTTCAGCTAATTTGGAACTTGAAGCTGCGTTGGGCTGTGTGCAGGGGAAATGAATTCAAGACCCACCTACTTTTGCACCACCAAATCAATCCGGTTTGGGGCCTGGATAATGGTAAAATGTTATTTAAGACACTTACCAATCGGAGCTTGCGGGCGCAAACGTAAGCTCTCTCCGGTGGCGGTCCTAGCTAAAACATTACCTTTTACCTAGGTCGCAACCTAGGCCGGCCGGATTGTCGATATTAAAGCTGGAGGCGAAACCATACTTGTTTTAGGATCGAGACCTGGCTAATTTTCTATGTTTTCCCGTGTTGAGTTTTTGCTTAAAGCTGCCCCAGCTTTTCTGTGGAACTTATCTCTGCTTCTAAGCACTGGGGGGGGAAACATTGAAATTAAACAAAAGTGTTCTGATAAAATTTATCATTTTATCAATCACACATGTGCAATATTGCAAACATGTTTTTTCTTTGTATGGACGTGTTTTCCAAAATAATATTTACATCAAAGTGACACTAAGTTGGTTATAATCTTATTCATAATCGTTAACCACTAAGTTATAAGACATATCTTTCGTATTCATATCAATTATACTTTTTGTTTTCTTGTTATCGATTTATACAAATATGTATCTTTAATTCATATACCACTCTACATTTATATAATTTAAGTTTTACTCGAAATAAATAAATAATCACGTGCTGAGTGGAAAACAGAATGGTCATTGTATTCACATGGTTTTAATTAACGTTCTTAATGTTCATAATTTTTCTTGTTTTAACGTTTGAGAAAGTCAAGTTTCACGTTACAAGTATAAATAAAAATGTTTTTCTGAAAAACAGTGTGAAAATAGCCGTGGAGCATCATTAGGCATATATTCGTTAATCATATTTGTTTTAATCTTAATTTACGTTCTTTACGATTTAATGAATTCTTTATAAACTATCTAAGCAGAAGCGATTTTCTGTGAAGCGCGCAGTGTCTGTGTAAAATACGAAGTGTTCGAATGGGGTAACTAACTTTTTTAAAAAATCTATTTTCACTTTACCGTTTAACGACTTAGCGGAGAGAATGAAGTAAATATTTCAATTAACTTGCAATAAATGGAATGTAAAATTACGAAAATGCTCTGAATGTATTTGGGTAGATAATTTAAGGGTATTCTAAATAAAATTAGCATTTATCCTTAAAATCTTTGCCTTTTAAAGTATTTTATTTTAAAATTATGAATATAAGACAAGAATTATAAATTAGTTCCTCTCTAGAAAGTGGACCGTCCCTCATATCATACACAGAAAATATTATCGAATCGTAATTAAGAGTCCTACACAAATAAAACAATTAAAAATAGTGTAAAACACAACAGAGAAACGCACTCATCGTTGCGGATTGAGAAGATAATCGTGGGTTTAGGAAGATCTCTAAGACTAGCTTGAAGTCGGGTTTTACTCATATCTAGTTAAACACTTACTGGTAAAATCACACAGAGTTTGCGTAATTGTTACATTTAAACAGAATAAGTGTTATTTAAAAGTATGAATCGTTTTTCTCTTCCTCGTTTCTGCGCACACTTTTCGAGTAAACATTTTTATTGGTTTTTTTAAGCGTTCAGGCGCTTTTATTCTATCTTAACGATCACTTAACAAATTATTTTCTATAATTTTTGTAAATAATTGTATTTTAAAAACTGGTATGAGGTATAAGTATAAGTAGATAAATTACAATTATAATTATTATGTATGTCCTACAATTATTAGGGTGTTTTGAAAATGTATTATTAATTAAACATAACTCAAGTACTCAAAATATTTCTTGCAGATTGACGCTAATACTTATTATTTCCGTAAAGGAAGAAATGTTTTCTTAGTTTTACCAAAATTTCAGCCGTTTTAAGCCCCTAAATGTTATGTAGTCGAATAATTTAATTATGCGGGTTATGTCTTTGTAGATTTATTTTGAGACTTACCAGCAATGTCCTATAATTCAGTCATGCTCATCAAATATTTGTCAACAGAGATTCTTCAAAGCCATGGCCACAGGATTCACGGGAATGTCGAGAGCTCCAATGTCCACATTCGGTTCTAATTAAAAGAGCATAATCAAATTAGTTAAAAAAATCCATCCCATCTCCTTCAACCTACCTTCTTCAAATTTCTGGAACAATAAATCGATTCCCAAGTACTCTGTAAATCCGCTCAGGATCGCGACCGTGCTGCATTTGGGGAGACAAATTGGAAAGTTGTTTTTATCGGACTCAACAAATTCCGGAAGCCAGGACATCGATGACTCTAAGTTCTCACTGGTGCCCGAAGATCCCTTGCCTTTCAGCTTCGATGTCCTCTTCGTCTTCTTCTCCTGTTCCAGCTCCTTATCCTGGAGTTTCCCCAGTTTCGCCTGATCCTGCTTAGCCCGCCTCTTCTTTCCAGGTTTTTTGCTTTCCAGGGATGCGATCGTTTTCGCCAGCGGTCTTGGATACGACCCCAAACTGCGGAATTATATTGTTTTTATTAATTAATTAAATTAATTGAAGAAATTAAAATAGGAGAGTTGTTATCGCGAGTCTATGAGTTAGCTAAGTGCATAAAATTTAGTCGCAGTTCATTTTGGCAGGTACTTTTACCGTTTTCCATGGCTTTTAGTTTTAGAAGTGCAAGGGGATCTCTGGGGGGTTTACAAAAGTACCAAGCTTGCCATACACCTAAAAAATGATTTTGTAAAAAAGAACTTTTGGGGTCGGGTTTTTTGCGTAAAATAAACTATTTTTAAATACTCTAACGGCACATTGCAAAAAACCCGGAAGAAATCGGGGTTTATACCATTTTTAGCAATTTTTTTATTACATAGCTAAGGAAAAATATTTTATTTCAAGAAATGATAAAACATTCCAACGAAAAACAGAAAGATCATTTAACCGCAGCAGTGGAAAAAGGCGTACATAGTACCAATATTAAAAGCAGGCAAAGACAAATACCTCTCGGAAGGATATCGTCCAATTGCACGTACATCTTGTTTGTGCAATATACTTGAACGCACGATAATTAATGGGACGCAAACGGACATCCTTCGTATGTTCTCTCTGCTGTACTATTTCGCATGTTTGTTGCATTATTTGTACGACGGCCCAAATGGGCCCCCTTGCGTCTTGCTGGTATTGTTCACTGCAAGACGCACACACACAAATAAACAAAATTGTTATATTTTATGATGAAAACACACATATAAATAACAAATCAAACCACAAATGTAGAAACATTTATTAACAAAGACAAACTGTAATTATCGAAAAAACTGTAACTAACGAAACGACGACGGAATGCCGATAATGTCTTTATTATTTTTTTATTGTATATGTATTGTAACCTTTGACTGTCACAAAACACACATATCTCACTTAACCACAAATGTAACTCACATGAATCAAACCAAAAATCTTACTAAACCACAAATGTAACTCGTATGAATCAATCCACAAATGTTGTTTGACAAATTTTTAAATGAAACTGTTTTTGGAACATAAAAAATGGGGCGTTTTGTTCATTAAGAAATAATAAAATCGCCATTAAAAAATGGGGGTGTGGGGTAGGTGGTTGAAAAATTTGTTAGTTACATAATATTCTCCTATAGATTTAGAGCTAACTATTCTAGTTAGCCTTTAATTGCATTGTACAGAATAAAACAAAATATGTATATAATTTTAGATATTGTTTTTAGTACTTTGAAAACTAAAATCTATAGAATACTGTCCGAAAATTCAGTTTTCAATTACAGAAACTGGATTTCTGAAGAGTTGCGTATAGATTAGGTGGTTACTAAGAATAAATTTGTCTCTGTGTATGTAGTTTCCCCAAAATATGAAAAGTATTTCTGCAATTTTAACATAAAGGCAACGCTAAAGTAGAAATGTTGCAACGGTTGCGCAAGAACTCGAGCTCAACTAAAGGTTTCTTCCGAAATCTATTGAAGTTCACTTTTCCTTGATATCCTGTCATGTTTGCGCAGCACAAGGCCACTCGTCAGTTCCGCATAATTCAATTCAATTAATTGAACGTAGCTCGACCGAGTTGGGGACTCCTTCCCGGTGAGGGGGGACCCCAAAACGGCAACTCGACAGGAACTTAATTACAAATCGCGAGGATTTCCAGGAGATTGTTGTGCCTCCTGCTGTTATCCACTTGCACATGGATTCCCTCTTTGGGCCCGAGTGAGGAGGGCGCCTTGCGGCGATATGTGGAAAAATCGCAACAATTTGTTTTTCTGGGGAACCCCAGCGGCGAGTGCTTTTGACAATATTTCTCGAGTTGTGGAACAGTCTCAGCAGCTCAACATCTCATCAGAGGACTCTGGCTGAATATGCTCCAACTCCTGCCGGGGGCTCACGCTGCCGCCGGGCGATGGTACTCGAGGTATTTCCGGGTGGTGGAGAAAAAAATCCTAAGTGGGACGCTCGCATGAAATTAAATTTGTTTTAAGTCTTCCTCGAAATTATCTCAGTTTTGCGTCCTCTGATGGTACTGGACTCGCCTGGATCTGATGTGGGGCTTGGTGCTCCACGAAAACAATTTCTCAAAATGTTCCACAGCATGCCCTGGCCGTGACCAGATAAATTTCCGAACTCGTCCTAACTCCCTACCAAAAACCTAGGGGGGCTGTTGTCTATCGGGGGCGGTTAGAGTTTCGCTCTTCCCGGAAACGCAGCTATTTTTGCAGCATCCGTCTTGGACCATCCACACACTATCCTAGGGGATTGGGGGTGACTACGAACCAAAAACTTGCAATTAATTGCTTTGCCGCCCCGAGAACAATTTAAATTGAGCCGCACCGAACCTTGGTTTTGTCACGTTGAGGAGATGCTCCCGATGTAGTTTATCCGGGAGTCCCCTCAGATTGGTGTGGTTGGGGCAAACTTTCGGGAGAATAATTACATTTAATCGATTTTGTGGGAACCGGGAGTCTTGCGTGGCCGGCTCGATCTACGAAGTGCATCCCAACCCCATGAGTCTAACGCCCACCCACCCACAAGGGAGTTTTTCAATGAGCCGCTCAAGAAACTTAATTACATCAGAACGGAATTAATATGTAAGAATCAACTTGATGTTCTCTCCCAGCGGTCGGCCCCGAGTGCTCCACAAATGCGGAGCACTGGGGCTCCTCTGGTATTTGTCGGTAATTAAGGTAGTTTCTGCAATTAAAGGGCCCGAGTGCACGAAGGGGCACATAATTAGATCTTAAGTTGTGCAATGCCCCCGCAAATGGCCCCAGTTTGGGCTCCCGAGCCCTCCCCGAGAGTAATTGAATTTATCGAGACGGTCTTTCATGGGGGTAATTGGAGGCACGCATTCGGGGCTCGTTTGAGGTTTGTCGATGCTTACTCAAGGGTTGCAGTCCGCATTCAGACCGAATGCTGCTGGCTTTAATTTTAATTATATGCATGTTAATGGGCCGATGCCACTGAGTAGACGATCCCAACGAGTCTGATTTCAATTCATTATGCGAACTTAATTTGCGGAAATCTAAATTCAGAGTGGATTTATCTAAAGGAATTTTCCATTAATTGTGACGATTTTCGTAATGAGATTATACATAATATACATTTCATCTTGGCTTATAAAATATTCATAATCGTGCCATGTCCTTGCTTACTAATATAACATTTTTTGAATAAATTATACCAAAAGCTATAAAAGGCAGATTATTATTCATATAGTATATTTCACTTTGATCCGAACCTATATTTATTATAAGAATACATTATAAATTTCTTCTTCAATTTAAATCAGCGAAGTACAATAAAAGTTACAAAAGAAGCAAATGTGTAGGGAAGAAAAAAGTTAATTCGTTTTTCCGAAAAAAGTTTGAAAAGTCCTCAAAAAGGAGGATGGCAGTTCAGTTTCACTTAAACGATTTCGGTTTCAAAAATACATATAAGGTTTTTGAAAATTAACTTAAATTTGCATAAATGTTTCCCCTAAATTTTGCTGTCCACATGCCTGTATCCAAATGGCATAGTAATACACTAGTAGTTAAATTGTCGACAATAATGTTTCTTTACTCAGACGAGAATTCATTTTGAAAAAGTCATTTTAGACTGTTTCAAAATATTGCCTTTTCAGTTTTGGTATCTCTGTTTAAAAAAATATCATCAAAAACAAGCGCAAAAAGCAGTTATACATATCCATATGTATGTACATATGTCTCTTGTTTTACATTTGTTCATATTGAAGATATCATTTGGGTTTTTTAAATATTTCAGAGCAAAAAATAAAAATTCTCTATCTGTTTTAGTATTAGATTACAAAATTATTATATTCCTACTGGAAATCTTCTTATTTTTTGAAAAATTAGCAAATCTGTACGAAATTCTCAATTGTTTTGTTTTGTAACCAATGTTGTTTTTAATTTTTGTTTATGTAATTAAAATATTTGTTGATGGAAATACATACAAGATACTTTAGAAAGTGATAATAAAAATTGATTTTGGGTGCACATGCTCAATCAAACGAGAACTAATATAAATAAATAGAAGGGAACAAATAAAATTTTAAATCTTTCGTTGAAACTATGGAGCTCATTGTCTGCTATCGAATTATAATTCCTTTCAAACTGCAATACTATCTCTGCAAAACAGCACCAATGTCCGACTACCTAAGGCGATAACCTTAACCAGTAAACCTAGTTAAGTAAGATATGGATTTGTTCTATTTAAATTTAACATTTACCCTTTAAATTTGTGTGTAATATTTTATGTGAGAAAATTGGTTGAGTCGGACACGTGGACTTAGCTTGTCCCACCACCCCCCGATAAGGGCAGTTGGTCAAAATGGAGAGCACACGTTCTGAAATAACTCCTAATTTAATTCACCCCGAATTCGGGTCGCCCGGCGTTTAAACCCTCGAAATATTCGCCTGACACCGCACCGCCACCAAGTGGAAACCTCTTCCCGAAAACTAAGAACCGGGAATGCAGCCGCGCTCATCGAAGGGACACAGGGTGGGGGCGCACAGGGCGATCAATAATTTATGGAGTTACACGTTACAAGCGAAGCATTCAAATTTAGCGTATGCTGGCGCAAGATTCAGCCGAGGAGTGCTCTGTGATAAATTGGCCACTTATCCTCTGTAGTCCTCAGAAAACAATTTCAGACTTCCTCTGTAGGTCACAAATTCATTTTGCATCGATCGCGGCCGCTGCACGCTGGAATCCCGATTCCCGGGGCCCCCTTTCGCGAGGAGACGACGACGCCGCCGCCTCCTCTCCCCGGGGAGCACGAGGAGCGGACGTAGGGGCTCCTCTGTACACAAGTGCCTCCTCTGACAACGTGAAAAGTTAACAATCGATACCGGGAACATTTTAAAAATGGACGAGGCAATTCTCCAGAGTAGACGGTTTAATTATTCACGGAGCCCCGTCGCTGTGATTAGCCAGTTCCAGGACAATATTTCCCCCGGTAAGTCAATATTTCAGCGGGCTGATGAGCCTGATGGCGATGATTGATTAATAATTTGAAAACGGAACGGAAATATTAAGTAAGAGGAGCTCCGGGCGGCTATTGAGGGAGCCCCAGCGCCCCGCCGCTGTACCCAACCCAGGGACGGAAGTCTTTGTTTATGCCGGGGACTCCGATGGGGCGGTGATTGGGAATAAATTGATATTGTGTGCTGCTTCCTGGCCTCGTATCCGATGGAAGCCACAGTGGCGATGTCCTTCCATTTGCACGGTATGAATTTATTGTACTTCGAGGCGGGGGCGGGGGTAGTTCGCAAACAATATATTTCCGGTAAGGGCCCCAACTATCCCATGAATGACGGGCAACATTTTCTGTGGGAGTGATCATTGGCCCAACTTAAATAGGGTACTTGAGCGGATAGGGTCATCGATGGATACATGCACTTTATCAATTTTAAATTACCTCTAAAAGTTATTGCCTACATTCGCAACGTATAAAATACACACATTGCAATAAAAACTATATTAAAGCTTGCGTCCAATTTTGAAACTTTTTGTTTAGGTCAGTTACATAGTCAGCTAAGAAATCATTGTTAAAAAGAATCAGTGTGATAAAACAATCCCGATATGACTATATTTTTGTTTTTTATTATATTTGCTACGAGCTTTTATATTCTGAAATAAAGTTTGTTATGTAGTACCATATTTTGACTAAAATTTACGCCTTTGCTACAGAAACTAACCTGTGACTGAAATCTACCTCTTCAGAATTATTTAAAATCAGATTTTAAACGTTTTTAATAGCCAAATAGTTACGTGGTTTAGTTTGAAACTAAAGTGCTGTAATGAAATTTCTTAAGTAATAGTATAATTAAATTAAATTCTTGTGATAATAGCATACTATATATAAGGTAATAATCAAATTATTGTGAAATAAATAAAACAAAAGGTTGATCACATTAATTTTTAATAACGACATGCTTGTAAACACATTTTTACAAAATGACTTTAAAAATCTTATGATGGGGCAATAACATCGAAAAACAAGTCGACCGATTTTTTCCTTGTTTCATGACTCAAAATTAATGTTTCAGCCCAAAATGACCTACTCTTTAATGTTGTTTATACGCATTTAGCGTTTATAAATTAAATTAGTTTAATAAAAATTTATTCATTGTAAATAGAATTTGTTTGAGGTCAGTCCCTATGAGAACAGTTGTCAGAAAACGAAAACGTGAGCGATTGTATGTGTTCATGGCATTCCATAGATAGATATCTGTTTAAAAGAGTAAATAAACTGTAAATTATTATGCTTATGTGTGTATCATCCATTTAAAGAAACAAGTCTTCAATTTTCAAAAAACCTTAAATATTTCCATCTAAGGGCTTTTAGGGATATTAGCAACTTTTCCTCATTCATGAACCTTTCTTCCCCTGAATCCCTAAAATGAACCTTAGGTCAGATTGCGTGTTGTTCCCCTGCCTCTACGTTCATGCGCTCCTAGAAATTTCCCAAAATTTCCTGTCCCTACAATTTCTAGCCACACCGTCGAAGAGGAAACTTCAGGTGAATGTGAGGCGTCCCGACGACGATACTCAGCTAATCTCCGTCGTCTGGAAGCGGATACGCAGATTCATATCGTTCCTCTAGCGGACATCTAATTTGCATTTTAATTGAGAACTTCCTTTTGTCGGAAGTTGAGCCAGCAATCACCTGAATATTTTCACAGGGGGGGGTCCTCCAGGAGCGCGGCAGATATCGCTCCGGTGATGAATAATCTTCACAAAAAGGGAATTTTGGCCCCAAAATTTTGGTGTTAAGGAGATTGGCACTTATAGTTTATTGTTATTAAGTTTCCGTGGTGTCGGCGCTGGGAAATGAGACATTCTTCGGGGGTAAGACGAGCCCCTTCCTTTTCCATCTTTCATTCTTATTTATTTTTTATTTTTCGGTCGGTGCGCCTCGAGAACGGGCGAGGGATGCTGTTTGATGATGAGACATGGGAGGCATGTTGATGGCAATCTTGTTTCCGCATTTTTGTCAGGTCAGGGTTTAGAAAATGAGATCTGATGAGGCTCGTGGGTGGAGGGAAGTTGTTGAAGCATTTCCTTTTATGTAAGGGGTAAAGTAAGACCTCGTTTTATTACTGTGTGGCATCTATGGCAACTTTAATGATGAGATACGAGAGGAAGCCACTTGTTAGAGACGTCTGGTCTTAGAGCTTAGAGTTTTATACGCACAGAAGAAGGTCGATGAGGACCAAAAACATATTGAGCGTACCTCGAAGGTTAGGACGGTAAATGCTGAAATGATTATCACGTTCAAGTGGCTCCATTTGAGACTTTGCACTTAACTTTACATTAAAACCTAAGTCTTTGGGGATGTATAGAAATGTCTTTCTAGCTTTTAATGCTTCAATATTTAATGATATAAAATTGTAGAGTTATGAATTACACTTCCACCAGTGTATTAGTTCTTATTCTATCTTGAGGCAAACATCAAAGTTGATTTAAGCTTTAAAATCTATGCAGATTAGATATATTGAACAAATTTTTTTTAAACTTAAATATTCCGACATACAAAATTTAGATATAAAAATTAGTAATATCTTATGGGTGTCGGAAACTCGTTTAGTATTATTTTAAAGTTTTAAAGAGCTTATAACTTATAACCAAAGCAACACTCATCTCGCTGACCCGAGTAAAAATAATCGGTAGCCTTACAGCGGTCGAACAACGGCTGCATGGCGTTTTTACGGGTATACGAGGGCTAAAAAAACTAAAATCACTTTTAAATAATTTTCTCCGGCTGTAAGCCCGGGTACACAGCGGCCGAATTTAGGATAAAAATTAGTTGGCCGTTAATACGGGCAAACAGCGGCTAATTTTTGGAAAGTACAGATTCTCATAGATACTGAAGACTTAGAATATTGTTCAGGCTCAGCTCGCGTTTGAGAGAACTTCACAGTTGACTGCAGTGATCAAAAAAAAATAAAAATTTCGTAAAAATTCGATAATCATTTTTATATTTACTTATTGATAAAGAATTAAATTCTTTATCGAATGAGAAGTACATGTGTATTATTTTCTTTTTAATTTTTTTATCGTTAAATTGCTCAAATAAAGAATACAACAATTTTTCCTGTAGTGTTCAAAGGTTTAAACTAAAACGGAACGAAAACAATTTTGGGTTGTTTTATGACACTTGTACTCAGGTCATTCTGTATCTTATGAAGAGCGGTTAGTTGCTAGCAGGTACTCGTCCTGTTAAAGTGTTTTGTGTTATTCTGTGTTTGATATAAATATTTCGTTGTGATTGATGAAGTGTAATGCGTCGATGTTGGAAAAATAAAGAGTTGTGGGCATTAATTTTTTGGCCAGAAACTATTGAAAGTTCTGTAATTAGTGTGAAAGACGTAACAGAAGCAGTAAAGCCAGAGTTCATTAAAATCGGCTGGAAAGGGGATCTTCCGTGGGTGGATGAAAACGGCATTACAACACTGTACGAGGCTACAATTAAAAAGATATCACGTAAGTCTTTACATATATATTATGGATAAATAAGAATTGTGTAGATTAACAATACTTCAAAGAATTAATTGATATGAATAGATTCACCAATAGGTTAGTTAGAAAAAAAATATTGAGTAATATTGCTTACCTATGTATATTCTCCTCCCCGTAAATAGTATAATTTTCACGTGTTACGATCACCAAAATTTAATGTAATTTATACTCGCGAAATACATCTTGAAGAGAAATTAATGTTAATTTCACATAAAAAATTTTGATTATTTGATGGAAATTTTAACGTTTTTAAGGCGCCGAAACCAGGTATATACTAGTATACCTGGTTTCGGCGCCTTAGTGTCCTATGGAAATTCCTTGTCCGGCTTAAATTTTATTACTTTCAGCTGTGGTAATGACCACTCTGTCTACATAAACATAGCCCCGATCCGGTACACTTTTGTCTGGAGGCATACGTACATTTCCCAACTCTACCTAAATACCTATGAGTGTAAGAGAGATCTAAGTATGCTTTCACTAAAAAAGACCATTGTACTGTTGACGGGAAAAACCTATCTTATTTTCATCATTATTTTTCGAAATATTTTTTTTTTATTCAACAGCTTACTAATTAATAAATTTCGTCGTTAATTGTCTTAAATTATTTCTTTAAAAAATTCTTTTTTCGCAGATCATCGGAGTTACCTCTTATCAATTGATATTGATTGTTTCGGGAAAATAATAAAAGAAACTCAACCAGAACACATAATGAAGGAGAAAAATTCGATCACGAAACTTAAAAAAGAATCAACAAAATTAAAAAACAAACAAAAGGCCAAAGTACAGCAGTCTTTAATAAATATAACAGAAATTGGAAAAACATCGAAAACAGAAAAACAAAAATCCCATAATGATGACGTTGTCAAAAATCGTGTAACTGATGATAAAAATTCACCAAAGAAGAATCAAAAGGAAGATTATTCAGGCGTAGATGACAATTTTCCAAATAAAAGTCTATCAGAGGGCCCGAAAGAGCATATGCAGTGTTCTAATTGCACTGATTGTTTTTGTAAAAGCTGGAGAAAGTTAAGTAAGTATATCATTACAATTGAATATATTCAAAGTTAATAATCCCCAATAAATTAAAATTTTTCTCGTATTGTTTTCAGTTACACCACAAATTATGACTGTATTCGGAAAAATGGTCCAATCGATGAACAAATTTTTGTTAAAAGATCCTGAATAGGGTATGAAGAAAGATAAGGTAATAATTGACATAAAAATCAAGTAATCTTTCTATCTGTAATGATGATTGTTTTTGAAAAAATCAATGAAATGTTTCTATTTGTTCCAGAATGAATTATATCCTAATACAAACATTTTCTTAACTCAGGAAGACATAGATAATTGCATCGCAAAAGCCAACTGTAGTATTCCTGGACTAGTTAGACAATTACTCATGAAAATTCTTACGCCCCAAGAATTAGTGGAATGTGGAACAGCGGAAGGCATGAATAAAAAAAACAAGAATATAAGAACTGCAATACTAGGTAATTTGATGATTTCGTATGTATTAACGCGTTTCATCATAAAAGTATTATATAATCGATGTAAAATTTTGTAGGATATTTAAAACACGAGCGCAACATAGAGATGACAGTACCAGTATTCAACGAAATTGTAAAAAAAAAAATATATTATTGCAGAAATGAGATAAAGTCTATGGAGGAGAAAATTGAAATTAATGAATTAAATCGTAAAAGAGTGCAAGAAAATCGGAAAAAGAGAAAAACCTTAGAAAAAGAAAATAATGGTCAACTTAAGAAAGTTAAAGGTAGAAAACTTTGAGATGATAAAAAATATAATTTTAAATTTAATTTAAAATTTCAATAAATATTTAATAATAATGACTTTTTTTTAAGGCCAAGAAATTGATCTCCCAGAAGAAGAAAAAATTGATAAATCTGAGGAAGAAGAAGTTGATGATATTCAACTGGAAAAACCACAAGAACTATCGAAGGAACCTCAACCTCAAAATCATATCAGCCTGGACGAAGCACATGAAGAACAGGAACATTCGAAGCAGTCCCAACAAGGAGATGAGCATCATAACCCCCAGAGAATTAATCAACAGCAGCCAGAATTATCAAGAAATATCCAACAAAACATACATAGCCAAGAAATGAGACAACAGCAGCCACAGCAATCTCAAAATCGCCAAGATCAATTCAGTCAATACCCATATTCCCCACAACAATTTTATTATCAACCACCCCCTCATTATCCGCCGATTAATTATCAACAATCTCAGCATCAACCGATACCCTACCCACATCAAAATTCTGCATGGTCTTCTAATTGTCCACCCACGTCGTATGCTCATCAACAGTTTCCGCCGTCTTATACCTATGACAATAATTTCCAGCAACATCCGATCAACAATGTTACACAGCCAGACACCAACCTCCAACCACTTTAGGGCTAAAAAACAAATATTTGAGTTTTTTGTACGAATGTATTTTTTTATGTATAAATTTATATATTTTATAATGGCTTTATTTTATATTTAATTTGAATTCAATTAATAAATAATTTTTAATCGATTAATATTGTTACAGCAATGTATAGAACCCTTATATCCTACCGCATATATATATATATATATATATATATATATGTATATATATAGATTTTATTTAGTTAATAAAACCGTTGTTCGCCCGTCGTATAGCCGTATACATTTTAGCAGACAGCCGTGGTACTGCCGAGATTTAGTCTCCAATGTCTTATCGTACAGCCGTTGTACGGCTGTCATATAGCCGTATGGAAAATGTGTAAAGCCGTATTTGTCCGACAAACCGACCTCATTCAGCCTCTGTTTGCCCGTAAAATTTGGTTGAACCACGATTCTTGTTTTGCCGTTGTTTGGCCGTATAAATAAAAATAAAATATTTTTACTCGGGGAGAGTCCATATACCGACAATTAATAAATTTTAAAGTTGTAGGAAAATTACTTCATAATTTACGCCCTGGCTCAGGAGTAAATACAGCACAAAGAAGCCGCCTTAAGATGCGAAACTAATTACACCCACACTTCCGCCGGGGGCGCATTGTTCAGAAAGGGGGCGCCGCTCGACGAGGGTGTTTGCCGTGAAGGGAAAACCCCTCACATAAATTTCTAATCGCTCATCTGTGCACAGTGGCACGGCAATTATTACGCCATCAATTGGCTGTAAATCAAGCCGAGCTTTAGGATAAATAACATTTAAAATCCTTCAAAGTATCTCCCCTGGGGGGATTGCAAAATTTGCCCCACCAGCAATTGCGAATGTAAATCTTTTCTAATGGAGACGCAAATCCCGCAGTAACGATCAGACGGTTCGCATTAAGCGCCAAGAGCCACTTCGAAGTGAGCATCGGGCGGAGCACCCCCACGCAAATGAACTCTATCCAGGAAAAGTAGGGAATATTCAAGGTGATAGGAGACAAACGCAACGCTGATTTACTCCGCTATCCGGACGACTCCCGAGGAATCTGGGGGAAGACAATAAAACAAATCGAGGATCGAAAGGTGGTTGCTCGATAAGGGTCGCCCACGGGGATGTGGGTGGTGGACAGACGGTCTATGCAAAAATGTGGATAAATAAGTACAAACGTAGAAAATCTACAAAGTGTGGGAGCAAGCTTAAGTGCGGGCTTTCCGTGGGCGCTTAACAGAATTTGTAGTCAGCTTGCCACGAAGCCTTCAAAATCAATTTGTTTATAACTTTATGTAAGGCAGATCAGGAGTTTAAAATCAAGAAAGAGAAAAGCAAATATTGTAGGTGGGGTGTAAAATATTCATAAGCCGTCAAATCGCACGCACCATAAACTACATAAATTTATTTTAAATTATAGATTTATCTAAAAACTTTTATTATTTTTTGTTAATAGTAAGCAACATAAAATCCTTTAGTCACTCTCTTTATAGTTATTTTGAAAGAAAGTATACAAACTTTCAAAATAATTGGTTCATTTGGTTAAAAGTAATTGAGATTGTCGATTTGAAAAAGTAAAGTTGAGGAAAAATGATAAAGTTTAAAATAAAATTGTAAACATATGTTTCTAACACATTGATATAGCAAAGAGAAACAAATTGAAAGGGGTATATACTTACATAGAGTTTTATATTAAAGAAATAAAATAGTCCACTCTACACAAATTTAACTGTGCAATTATACCTGCAAAAACTTTTCTAAATATGTAAAACTTTTCCTCGAAATTTTTAAATTTACAAATACCTTTTGAAAAGTATAGCTCAAAAACCAATCAACTGATCATTTTGAAGTCTTGTCAAAATCAGAAGCAATACAAGTCAAACCGCCTGAAGTATTTCAGAACAATCTTTTGAAGTGGCTTTTCAATATGTGTTCATACCTCTGACATAATTTCGTTTAATTGGCCCCGCCGGGTATCCCCTAGACTTGTGCTGCGGAACAAAAGTTATTAATTAATGACGAAATTAAATTATGTGTATGAGCCCCGGGAAAGGCCTGATGATGAACTTTCTCAGAGTTTTAGCGAAACATGCAATAAGTTCGCTTTAATGAAAGCTGCATTTAATTTAATGAGGAATTTTTGTGCAGCCACCGAGAACCAGGTGCGCGCAACATTTTATAAATACGGAGTGCCAGGGGAGCTCCCCCAGGATGCAATATTGCGGCCTGGATGAGCCTTAAACATGCCGCGGTCGCCGGGGCTCCGCAGGACCGCCTTAATTGAAACAGAGATAAAGTGATTACCAAAGTTACTCGTTGTATCGCTGCAGGTTGACAATGGGACGTCGGGCGCTGCGCCCGGCCCGTGTGACGGGGCCTTACATCCAGCACACACCCTCTGCGGTGGATAGGCGCACGTGAGCCCTGGCTTCGGCCCACGTACCCGTACACTTCTTCATTTCGCCGTAAAATTTGCAAGTGCTCATATTGCCTTCGTATGACGTGACGTGATTATCGTATCTCTTTGCAGGATAAAGTACCTTACAAGCCGGGAATATCAACTACATTACCCCTGAAAGAAACTGTAAGCCCCTCGAGCGCTCGTATTAACTTATGCGGGGCTGGGTAGGGCTTCTTAAAGTGATTTGGCGACGTCTTCTGATTTAATATCACGCGAACGAGAAAGGATTTTTCGCAAAAAAATAGGCTCAGACTCCTGAGATTTTCCACCTCATTTCAGCGGCAGCCGATTGGCGTAAGGCACATTTTCCCACCCTCTTCGGGATAAAAGTATGAAAAATACCTTGTCAAGCCGCAGGCTTTCAGGCTGCTTTTTGCTCCAATCCACGCAATAGGCGGACTTGGCCGATCATTAATTTAGCCCACCTAAAAGTACATTACCTACTTTCGGCAACGAACTTACAATTTCATCGTCTATTGTCAGATTCACGCAAAAATTTTCTCCTACCGCTGAGAAAAGACTGTGGGCGATGACTTGATTCAGCATATTCAGCTAGATATTCAGCTATTGCCAACCACCAATGTGCTTGTGATTGGTTTGGCAGTGAATGTGTTTGATTTGGAAGTTTAGAGTTTATTTAAATTACAAATGGACGGGTACACTCAAAAGAATTTCCAAAATTAAGGTTTCAAATATTTCAAATCAGAAATATAGAGAACCTTCAACTTTTATATTGTTAAATTTAAAAATTTTCGGCATACATTTTAAATCCGCCATTTATATAAATATATATATTAATTATATTCATCAGGACATCATAGGCAATACAACTGTAAACGTTTTATTTTAATTGGATAAGTTGATTTTCCATGAACACTTAACAAACAGATAAAGGTATAGAACGTTGAAAATTTTGTAATGATGATTTTCCACCTCAGGTGCTTTTCCAAGATTGAAAATTGAAAATATGAAAAATTCCTTGTCAACCTGCACACACTCAGGGCGAGGTTTTTTCGCGATTCGCGGAGTAAGCGGTCCTACACCCGATCATTAATTTGCGCCGCCAAAGAGTACATTATCTGCTTTCAGCAGCGAACTTACATTTTCATCGTGCATTGTCGAATTCTTTTTGGGAGCGATGTTTTCTCAGGGGCTGCTTGTTGTTAGACAAAGGCTCAGCCGTGGAGCAGGATGAAATAGAAATAAGGAAATAAAGTGGGCGGAAACCATCTACCGGAACCGCTCACAGCATCCTGTGGCCCAGCTCAGTGGGATTCCATTCAAAAAATGAAAAACGAAAAACGCGAAAAACTCCTTTATCCGATCTTTTTATCCAATTGTACGCTTTTTGTATTTGCTTTCCGTCACTGAATTCCTTATTGCCGCCGCGCCGCCCGCCGTCGGGACGCCACGTCCCCCGCATCCGCGGCGGTACCTTTGCATGCACCTGTCTGTGCAGATTTTGTAACGATGGCGAGTTCGCCGAGGAATGATGAAAAATTAGTCAGGGCCCCATTCAGGGGCGGAAAAATTGAAAGAGCACCTTTTCGGTGGGACTCACAGAAGGTAAAAACTCTTGTAAAAATAAAACAAAATTCGCTCAACTTTCACATGCCGAAAATCCTTTCTTAACAAACCAAAATCCGAAGGGTGTATCCAAGCAAATTAAGGGGATTCCCCGCTAAAGCCAGTCCTCCTCCAGTGGCGGCGGCGGCGGCGGCGGCGGCGGCTACACTTTCTTTACCCGCGAATGGTTTCATTTTTCCACGAACATTTTTTCGGGATAAATTTAAATTGATTGTTCAGAGGCGCATGAGTAATCAGCGGAGCGGGATGACGGAGCGTTGTCTGTCGAATCTGAATGTGCTCGCGGCCGTGTTTATTTGTGCAATCAGCGATGCTCCGCTCCGGATGCTTCGCCTTTTCAATATTTAAATATGTTTTCGGTTGCCAACTGAATTACTTCTTTCAGTTGAGCCGCATCCTTCAAAAACCTCCACCCCTCAGCTAAGCCACGCCAACCTTAAAATTATTAGATCGAAATTTTGCAACATCTGTAGAAATCACTGGGATGTGTTTAAACATATTTGTTTTTTTTTGTTTTGTTGTAATGTTAAAGTAATTCAGCAATTGGCTCAAGTAATTGATTTGCCTTGAACAATGAACTTTTGAAATTTGCACTGTAGATACTTTTGGGGAAAGTGCTTAAAAGCTGGCTATTTTTCTGTAAATGTTCACAATAATCACATTATGAAGTCTTTAAGATATTTTCAGTTACGATTTTTAAAAACTCTTTTCAAGAAATGCGCTTTTATATTCGACTGTTTATGAAAGTAATTTTGCTTTGTCTTTTAATAAACTCAAAGGTAAAAAATTTACCTGGATCTAATCATGTTGCACTGAGTGTGAATTATAAATAAAGGTAAAATTCTTAGAGTACTGTTGGCGGTCTGGATGTCCTTCATATGTATGTATACTGGTCCATATGAAATTTATTCGCCTTTGAACGATGTAAAAATTTTGCATTAGATACTTAGTATTAATGCAAGACAAACAACCAGCCGGATATAAAATTATGCATTAAGTTGCAGAATTCTCAAGTAATACTTCCAATTTTTTTTAGGAAACGCAAAACTATCTTCTTAATTAATTATTTTTGAGGAAAATGCACGGCACTCTCGTGCAGAAAATAAAAGGATAATTGGGGAAACACCGGCAAAATCCAATTTGCCAGACGAAAGGAGACTGAAAATAATATCGTTTAAATTATTAATTTAAATGAGCTGCAGCTGAGTCGCACCGCTCATCGCGCACCCCTGCCGTAAATTCTAACAAAAGCCCTTAATCCCCTCCCCATAAAGCTGGAAACGATTAAATCGGACAATTGGAATTGTTTGTGCTAAAACAAATTTAATGAAAGTGAATTAAATGAAATGAACGTGCAGGGCGATGGCCACAAGGGCGAATAAAGAGCGTGAAATATTTTCAGTGACTCGGCTGTTTCGTTTCACTTTTTTACCACTTTTTTGCTCACTTTTTGTGGGGAGGGTAGGGTGATAAAAGTAGCAACAACAACGAAACTGGCAAGAAACCCCATTTCGAACAACAATTTTGGGAAAATAGGTGGAAAATAAAAACGAAAATCATAAAAGCCATTTCCTCGCTGAGTCTACTGCTCTTGCAATGGTTTTCATTTTCATTGTCCGAATGCTTTTTTCTTGGTAGCGCTCCTCTCCATTTGTTCCGATCTTTTTATATAAAAAATATTCGCTGCGGTGTGAGCGGAACCCCTTGGCCCTTAATCCTTTCGAAGTACCCGTCGGATTGCGTGACAAGGTGCCCGCCCGACCCCCCGCTGGAATAGTGTGAAAATAGTGGTGAACAATAAACGCCCGTCCGTTGCGGCTATCTTCGACCAAAGGAAATATTTTCCAGCTCAGTTGAGCTAACGACAATTTGTAATTAAGGTGAAAACACGATCGTGCTGGATTAGTTCTCGTAAAGGGGACCGAACAATCCAGGGGGTGGCCCTTCTGTCGGGCGAAATGCCCGCATGTAACCGGACAATAAAGGGTGCCGTTTCGGGAAAGGTGCTGAAGTTATGGGATTATTAATTAACTGCCTAAGTGGGGGGCTAAATGGCGTGTGTGACCACAAGTTCACTCAAAATGCCTAACCCCATGCGTGCCCGCACAACGGTAGACAAATAAAATTACTCCTGATAAGTTCACGCCAAAAAAACTATTTCGATGGGGACCCAATTTGACCCAATTTAGAAGCATTGAAATCATCATAGTTTTATGTTTCAACCAAAAACATAAAATAAATTGGCGATTCCATCGCTTCTAAGACTCCTTACTGTATAATATTATTTTTTGTCAGCCAACCTATTACTGTCACAAGGGAGCGTGAAGCTCGCACACATTTAGAAACCAAGTATCTGATTATACCAAATAATTTATATTTTTTTATGCATTAATATTATTATTTTACTCTTTTTCGTTTTAATATTTCTCAAATCACTTGCCACTAATTCTTAAAACATCAAAAAGAATCTTTTCTTAATTCCTATTCATACAAGCATTACCTCGCAATCAAATGTACATACACCAAAGAATTTTAGCGTTATGTACTTTAGAAATCAATAAATAAATAAATAAATAGGTATGTGTGATACAAAATAGCTCAATACGTGCATGAATAAAATCTGTCGGTTGAAAACGTAAAAATAATGGAAATTGTAATTAATTTTTAAATTGCAGGTTTTGTATTAATTTAACAAAATTAATTTTATTACGAATTTTTACATATATGAACTAAATCTGCGTTTTGTCCCAATGTATGGCGATTTAGGGTATATTATATCGCGAAAATTAAAGTATAATTAGGGCACAGGGGCGATAACTAATCACGATAAAATATTCAAGTGATTCGCCCCGTCTAACAAGTGATCGATAAATTCCTTCTCCGAAAAATTATCCGCCCTTTAGCCCGCTGGGCAGGCGCGTTAAATGCCCGCCAATTTCACAGCCCTTTTAATGAATTGTCCAGCGTGTTCCAGCGCCCGAATGGATGCCGGGACGAAGATCGGGAGCCACCGGTTATTTTATAATTGGCCAGATTTAAAGTGTATATAAATCCTTAAGAGACCGGGGCCCGGCTCAGGGAGGAGCCCTAGGGCTCCTCGACGGACCTGCTTTTGTAAATCAATTCATCCAGCCGTGCGGACCTCCCCGAAGATTGAGAGATTGCGGAGCCGAATGGGGCAATTTGCATCGCGCTTTATTACATTACGGCGGAACGCTCTAATTGAGTTAGCAAATTGTTTGATTGATGTCGTCGGGGATAGCGAAATCCCCAATTCCTGGACTTTCCTCCAATACAGCACCAAATTAATGCTTGCCCATCTCCGGGAACGGCGGGCACGGGGCTCCGTCGGAGAAGTGCGGGGCCAAACGCCAACAGTCACCCGCTCTAATTCGCAGACAGGAAGAGTGGCAAACAGTCGACGGGGGGAGTTTCAGCTCAGGGCACAGTAAACAGGTCCGAAACAGACGGTCTGGAGCGGCTGGATCGGGATCTGGATAGGGACCGTCGTCGTGCTCATCTCCCAGTCATATCCCCCGTCCGCCTCGCTCCCGCAAGCTAACCTTTGACCCGGTCGCTTTCGACTTGTTAAGATGCATACAACTCCTTAATTTATGCAGAGTTTTCACTTTTGTTCCAGAGCAGTCCCAGCGACTTAAGAAATTTCCGGTCTTTTGTTGGAGCGCTTATAAAATCAAAACTGAGGAAAGTTAAACACTCTGCACGGCAATTTACATGCGTCTGCTTGCTAACTGGGATAATTTGTTAATTTCAGAGAGTTCGTCCGAAGTTTAATTGAAACGAAACTTTACATGTGGTACATTTGTTAAATGGAGTTATAAACGCTTATAATTCTGTTTAAGCGCGTTTGGGGCCCTCGGGAGCCCCGGTGGCGGCGGCCCGCCCACCAACTTATATTTGTCCGAGGCGCTTCGCTCACTCCGGTGATTACAGTCAATTCAGTTCTGAACCAATTTTAATTAACCGATTTGGCCTTCAGTAAATATGGAGATATCGATTTCGATAGTCAGAGCATGCGGGTGGTTTTCACGTTGCGAATAATTTTCTCCTGACGCATCTTTAGGAGAGCAGCATTATACATAAATTAATACCACGAAATCTAAACGAAAATATGTTTAATAATTTGATTTAGCTGAGTTAGCTATTGAACACTAACCGTATGAGTTTGAAAAAATTATATGATAAAATGTTTTATTCTTATTTTAACAAATAGGAACACAGATTTTAAAGCGGAGACTCCAAATTCGCCATGTCCTTATTTTTATAAAAGTCGCAAAATCGACTGCAGAAATTTCTTGAAAAAAATTTAAAAATTCGCTTGAAGATTTCCTAAATCTGTTCTCTACATTCATTTCAATTACAACTAAGTACCTATTTGCATTTTAAATGACAATAACATAATTGCATTGCTTTTACCATTACTAATTGAATAGTAAAGGGATCAAGAAGGAATGGTTCTAACCAAAGCGAAAGCATTAAAAATTTCCTCCCAAGTTTCAGGTAAATTCTCGAATTGATTAAAACGCATCGGATGCAATCCATTTGCCGGCATATTTTAGGTGCAGCAGAAAGCATCTGGGGCCCCCCAAAATGGTGTCATACGTTGATTGTGGAGCTCAAGCAGGCAGCAAATTGGAGCGAGAGCTGCTAATTGGAGTTCAAAGGAGGCTCCCCAGAAGCACTTGACAGGGGCTAAATGTAAGCACTTCCAGGGCCCCATTTAGCCAGCATTTGGCTAAGTGGCACAGAGTGAAATATCTTCGGGAAAACCCCAAAACAACTTAATATCGGATGGGGTGGGGGCGGGGGTTCCGGGGGTGCTGCAATCAGTATGCGCGCCGACGGAGGAGCAGAACCTGGCGTTCTGGCGATAAATCCAATTAATACATCACCGGGCTGCGGGCGGCTGCGACGCGGCACGGGTACGGCACGGCAGGCAGCGCTGTAAAATGCCAATCCCTCGGAGCTTAATTTCCACTCAGTGCAGGCGCTCCTAACTGAATCATCAAATTGCATAATTCACAATATCAACATCATTTGCACTCTATCATTCGCCTGAATGCATTCATTATTTACCCCCGAAATGGCACTCTGAATAATTAAGAAACGTCTATCGATTGCAGGAAAGCCCCCATTAAGTTCTCCCGGGTTCTGCGAAACTATCCCAGATCCCGGGGAACGGCTGTTCTGGAGCCATTATGACAATTTAGTGAGAACGCACACACGCCCGACACGGGCACTCCGCAGGATCATTCTCGGAATCAAATGGACAGGACATGGGAGCCGGCCGGGACTTGGAGCTGGACCGGGATGCTGGGTGAGTTCGCATCCCGACAATTGTCCGGCAGTTAATTTACAGTCTGTAAATAATTAATCAGCAGTACCTCCATTTTTCCCCAAGTACTGGGGCATTCTGCGACGCTGCTGCCCTATCAGAGAGATGGAGTCCAAATTAGTCTACCCCCGAGCCATCCGTATGAATTTTTAATCAGGTGAAAGCACGACGAGCAACATCGTGACATGGAGACGAGGTTGCGCTCGGGGGACAGATAGGCGACTTTAAATCTACGGGAGGCTCCCCGCATAGTAGCACCAGGCACCGGGACGCTCCCGAACGCCCCTGTGAAAGGATTCAGTCCGGGACCGGGACCCGGGACCGGAGCAGCGCAGTTCCGAGCCAAGAATGTTTATTTTTAGTTTCATAGATGAATACTAAGCAGCCCGGCGAGTGCAATGGGACGAGATGACGAACGCCCCTAATGAAGCCCACTTGGTATTCCGGGTTTGGTCTTTCGCTGAAATATTTATCACCGGCTGAATATTCATCTCTGGCAACACGGGCCGTAATGGCGCTAGAATGCGGCTACAAATTAAGAATCAAACAGTCGACTCCCGGGTTCCGGTCTCCCATTTTCGGGACGCGACGGGAGCTGGATTTGTTTGTCGAGGGGGGTAATTTGCGCTCCAACTCGAGCTCCTGGCTAATCAAATGACGGCCAAGTGTTTGACTCTTTCGGGGGGAAATTGGTTACTTTGTCCTCCAAAATTGAGAGGTGTGACTGCAATGTCCGTTGGAAAATATTTAAAAATTCGACAATTTTGGCAGAAACGGGGGCTTGTCTGTTGATTTTTGGGATGTGCAAAGTTTTATGCGCCGGCAGAATTTAAAGGCATACCATAATCTATAAAACCCGCTTTTAGGACTTCAGTTAAATTTTAGTAGTGCGGGAGAATTCTCCTTTAAAATTAAAGACTTAAAACAAGGACATCGCTTGCAAGTCGACAAGAGGAATTTTGTCAATTTACAAAACTAACGATCATAAATTCGCTTTAATAATTGACTAGATTTTGACCAAGATATTTTGTACATCTATGCTTTTGTTTTGTCTCAATTCCCTAGAAATTTTAAAATCTCCAAAACTTTGAATATCATCCAAAAATGAAGTTCTGATATTTTGTATGAAACTTTGTTTTTTTGCGGGTTTTTGCTATATACTTTAATATTTTTGGGTATGCTTTTATAAATCACCCTGCAATTTTCTTATTATTCATTAATTAGACGCTGGCCTGATAAACAAAACAAATAGTTCGGCTTTTTAATTTATTGATGCACTAGTTGTCTACGCTCACTAAAATTCCTGCTGACATTTTTAGAAAATATTTATAAGAATTTTCATTTTAATTAATATTTAACAAATGGCAACAATTCCCTGCAATCCACATTCCGTATTAAGTTTTCTTGTCGGTTCCACGCCCCGTGTCTGCAGGTGATCATAAATCGCCACAACCCTTTTAAAAGGGAGCAAATCTCTTACAGAAGATTTTACTCAAAGTTTCAGAACATATTACATCAAATATTTTTGCAGCCTGGGCACGTTCGAACATATACCAATCAACAGCTTAAATTTCATAAAAAATTCAGGAACTGGAGCGAGAAACGGGACGCGACGTGGTGCGCCACGGCACGGCACGATGCAGCGCCGGCACGTTTAGTGTTCTCCTAAAATCTCGTTTTACCGCAATAAATTTCCGGGCTGGAGTACACGGCGGAATTGAATGGATTGGATGAACGATAGATATAAACCCCGGGATGAGTGCACTCCTCCACAAATAAAATCGAGTTTCACAGAAATTGAGTGAAAAATTTATCAGTTGCCCGAGTCCCGGGTCCCTTCTTCACAGTTCAATACTGCGGCAGAAGCGGGAGCAGGACTCCTCGAGGCGGGAGCCACTCATGATACCCGTCTTTGATAGAAGGCCCCAAGTATGGTTTATACCCATTCAACGATCCTCCCAGGGATCCCTTTTTCTTCCCGGAAGTCCCAGCACCCCGGGCCCAATTCGACCGAGTGAGTCCGGAGAATTTTATTTTTATCGTAATTGATGTAAGCATAGAGAATTAACGAATTCTTCGGAACTTGTTGATGCCGGACCCGCGTCCGATCCCGAGCCCCAGAGCACAATTGGGAGCCCCAGTGTTGTATGTGCTCGTTGAGAGGAGAAGGTCCTGGAAATTTATTTTATGCCTCATCTTACCATTCCTCCCAGTTGCCCTTCTTAGGGATACAATTGGGCGAGATGCCCCTTAAGTCAGGACCAAAGTACAGTCATTACGAAATTGTATTGATTGGGACAACTTTTTGGCCCCGGGGAAGATGCCTTCAAGAGGGATGCAAATTTATGATTTTTATTTGAGGATTTATGCTAGCTCTATGCCCTGATTATTTATAAAAGGAAACCCCTCTTTTGTTTGGGGGAAGAGAGCCAGCAAAAAATATGTACATTTGTATATTGATGGAGTTGGAGAACGATAAAAAGGTCAAGCGGTTCAATACTCTGATAAGTGGGTACAAATAGAATCTGCAAATTGGTATTAATTTTTGACGAGATTGAAGATGACGAAATTTAATATACGGCATTACAAAAAGTGATTTCAAGTGATATCACATAAATTTTGTGTATCCAAATTCCTAGTTTGAATTCTAATCGTTAAGTAATAATTGAGACAGATATTTTGAGAATAAATTTGAGCAACTAAGGATATTGATATATTACAAAATTAGATCGACATTAGTAGATACGATGGCGATAAAGTCTGAAAGAAACTTCAAATTATTGTATTATATTTTTGACTATTCTGAAAAATATAAGTTTAGTTTGAATCTGTGTGATACTAGAGATTTAGGATGGTTATATTTTCAATTGTGATTACAAAAAGGTTTGATATAGAGGTTCGATATTGAATGAATTATGATCTTTAGAATATACGAACTAATTTTGGGGGTTAAGTACGTTCAACAGAGAATACACTTACTTTTGTTCTAAGGTTAGATTTCAGTGTAAAGAAAAGGGACGTTAGGTTACGAACATTTGAAAACAGCCTTTTTTTTCAAAGAAAAAAAAAAAACCAAAAAAATGGCCAAAGACCCTTTTAAACCGTCAAAGGCTCAACATCTGTATATACTCTATAATAAAATGCTTGGCTCCATCTTTCTAAACGCAAGAGGTACTTTTGTGAGCCAGTGCACCTATCCCTTTAACTGAGAAAGGGACTTTCATGCACGTATACGAATTCAAAAGAAGGAGCGCGAAGGGGAGCCTCCATTTCAAACGCTGAAGGCAGGCAAACAGAATTGATCGCTAAAATCCTGAGGCCTGAGCGCAATATTCCAAAGCGATTGTGTAACCGCCGAAACTGCCGAAAACCCCAAAAATATGCTTATTCAGTGGGTTGCAATAAACAAGCCAGAAAATCGAAGACCTGGCCATAAACAAGCGCTTATTCGGTTTATTTTCATTTATTTCAGCCATTTCGTTTCGTATGCAAATGCACATCCTTGACATCTCCCGTCTTTCGCAGCGCGACTCCCCGCCCTGCGCCCTGCCCTAGGCTCCCAGCTTCGGGCGGCGGTGCTTCTCCTTAACTTTCGCTGGTTTCTATTGATTCCGCCCCAGAAGCCTTGAAAAGCGTGTTTAGCCCAATAGGGCAAAGCAGGTAGGGTTCAGAGTATAAACAAGGGCGCGTTCGGCGGTTGCAGGCACTCATCAGGGCGGGAGTGCTCCACGACGGCCAGAAGGCTCTTGAGCCATTCATCAGCGCAATTTAAGCTTTACAATCAATAGAAAGGATTTTCGCACCACGTGCGGGGGCGGCTCAGGAACGAGAAAAGTGCATGCTCTGGTGCAATAAGTGGCTGCCACCCGCCCACAATGGGGTCCCGGGGGAGACCTTGTGTGGGCACCTCCACTCTTTGCGCGGGCTATGTACCCTTTTTTTTCATTATTCCGCTGAAGTTGCACATTGCACGACGCGAAACTCAAATTTATGAGCTTTTACGTTGCACTCCAAGAAGGGTTCATATCGCACTGCAATTCTTCCCGGGAGTAGCCTCCCTGGTGTAATGCATTTCTCGATTTTTTCTTGCCGCTGTTTTTTCTTACCCGTGCGGGGGCGGAGGCCGAGGGCGCCGTGTGCACCTTTTCAAGTTTTACTCCCGCGCGGACTATTAGGTGCTGTCATGGCCCCGCCGGGGTTAATGCAAACATTTATGCGGTTACAGCTGAAATCTGAATTTTTTCCTTAAAAAGCGCCTTTTTTATGACGTTCACAAATTTCGCTGGGGCTATACTAGGGCACGCTTTCCGCTGTGCCACCCGTGCTGTGGAACGAAATAAAATAAATAGCCCTGGTCGGCGCTCCCGGGTCTTGAGCTCGGGTTTTAGCAGCTCGCAAAATTATACTGTATAGCGAAAACCCATCTTACGTAGTCAGAACCCTCCCTAAAAAAGAACCACTCTCAGCGTGACTCCTGGGCGGCAGTTTAGATAAAGAGATTTAGCTTTCCTTGCAAGATTGCTCGCTACATTTAGATAACACGAACTCATTAAATTGCATTTAAAGCCGCAGCCACAAGGTGTTCGGGACTCACCTCAACGTCCCACCCTGTGATTTCTTTATTGGCAGTATTACACGCCGCCTTTTTCAGCGGGGACAAGACCTGTAATTTTTGGTTCGAGGCGCCCAGTTTTAAATTTGTTCAGGGCTATTTTATGCGAAAAATGATTTATGGGATATTTCCCTAATGAAAGAGATTATGGGCGAGGGTTTGGAGGAATTTAATGTCCTGGACAAAATGTGTCTTAATACAGTAAGCTTATATTGTACTGAATAATCGATGGCCTAGAAACACTTTATGACAATTTACGTGTAATCCTAAATGGACAACAATTTAACTCTGATTAACTAAGATACCTTAAGCTGTGGTTTAATTTCAAACGATTTAACAGCTCTGGTTTTCCAGTGGCTTAACTAAACTTACGTTGATGTAATTTCAAACAGTTCCTTCAATAATAACGAATCTATTATTGGAAAAATTTTCTGGTATATAATCAATTTAATCCCTAAACTTAATTTAGCGCTGAAACAAAGTGCGTTAATTTAGTTTAAACTTGAACTCTTTCAAAGTATAGCTGTAAAAGTATGACTTAAGCGTATGTGGTGAAATTGGGCTAGATTTATGTTTTTCAATTACCTGTCATTTGTTAGCAAATTTGGTTTATTTTTAACGGAACATAGTTAAATAAATACAAAGGAAAGATTGTGTGCAAGAAATTCACAATTTAATTTAAACAAGAACTTGTATCCTTTTTAAGACATTAAGGAAGATACTCTTTCAGACTGAATAATCTTAACAAATCTTCTTAATTAATTAAATGCAACTTTAGTGTGGTTTTCTTAATCAACAAGTTTTCATCTGACTTCATTTTATCCAGGAAATCTTGAAATACTTTGTTTTTAGAGGTTGTTTAAAATAAAAAGGAAAGGAATAAAATTCTTTGAATGCTAAATCTATTATCTAGTGAAAAGGGGCGATGTGGTAGCAATTCTCATCTTCAACTCACTCAAAACTTTTCGTTGTAGGTCGAGGAGTTTTACACCTAATTTCACTAAGGCATCCGTAGCACAAAATTACACTATTCAAGGAAAACCAGCTGTTCACTGAAGTTGGCCAGCTTACAAAAATATTTAATTTAGAAACACGCAAGGAGTTGTTAAACCAGAAACTATTTAATGAAAGCTTCTGTATAAGTTTGTGCTAAGTAAATATATGAAAGTGGAAGTAAAACTTTTCGAACGATTTTTGTTCCATCTAAATAAATTCATTAATGCCAGAGTCGTTAGATGTAACAGGGCCAAATTGATAAGCTCCTCTATTACAAATTAATTAAATCTTAATTAGGCTTATCTTTAACTAAAATATTTACGAAAATGAAATTCAGTGTCGTGAATTATGTTCATAACTGACGATTTAATCAGTGCATAATTTGCATAATAAACGGGGATTTGTTTGGAAGGGGATACAAGTGACCTTAAAACATAAATTTAGCACTTAATGCCATCACGTGCAGTGCGTATATGGGATGGGTTGAAAATTTCATAGGTTTCCCCTTTTGAGATTGCATTGACTCTTGTTGACCCCCAGATTGAAGGAACGAGGACCATTTGTCTCATCATTTAACACCGGGAACAGGTGAAAAGTTCGCCTTATGCTCGGGTGGTGTTCGCGCCCTCCATCGAGTGGCTGGGGCTAGTGCCACTCACACGTAATCCACTTTTCGAAAGTGTCGTTATTGACATTTATTAGTAAATTGGCACGTACCCCGGACCCGGGTCGAGCGACCTTCCTGTCCCATCTCAATTGCTTATGACTTCTGACTCTGGTTGCCGACCTCCGTCTAATTCAATGGGGCTCCCGTAAGGTGTGCTGCGTGGGCGCAGGGCCGCCCCGTGCCCCTTTAGATGGTATCAATTTACAATGGCCATGAAACTACCATCAGACAGTCCTGGAGCCCGCCACTCACCCGGGCACGCCAGTCACAGCCATTGGACGAAGGGCCTAAAAGGATTTTTACTGCCTCGACTGTAACCAGTTTATGGCCGTCTAGAGGATATTCGAGTGTGCGGAGCCCCACTGCGGTCGTGAGCCCCAGCCAGAGTGTTTCTATCGAATTCTTATGAGCAGAGAATCCCATGACCAGCGGATTGTGCCATCAACTTCATGTGGGGCGATTCGGAGTTCTACGTGACGCCGTTGGAAGAGAGGTCACTTTTGACCTGAATGGACGAAACAGCCGGACGATCTGTCCGAGGAGCAGGGATCAGGGAAGATTGCGTCTTATATGGTCCAGCTCCTTGGAGGGTTCCGCCTCCGCTCCAAAGCAAACCGACTTGCACGAATGACTGAGGGACATCTTTATCGGTCATGAATATCAATTTTTCGGATTTGTTGTTTCTTGCGGTCATGCTGGTGCGTGCGAGCGTCCCGGCGAATGCCCCACGGAGGGACGTGTAGAGAAAGAATTCAATTTGCTTCTCCTGATTTTACCCGGAGATTACAAATATAACCTCCATGCAAATGAACTGCAGAAATGAAGATTTATTGCCTGCGGACTAGAGATGAAAAATACAAAAATACCAGTCAACCTGAACGTGTGTATGTTGTGAGCGCTTACATGGTATTATTGGTAGTGTTCATTGTATGGTTTCTAGTGCGACAGAATATCGGATTTAAAGGATTCAAAAAAATTGTATTTGATAACATATAGTACAAATTGTAATTTTCTAAATTCACACCATGACTAGCTGTACTGGTTTTTCAGTAAAAACTCTATTAATTTATGGTATATGGTACAAAAGATGGTCATAAAAAGGAAACTGCAAAAATGCAACAAAAATGTTCGTATACAAAGTATCAAGTTGGCGTAGAAATGCTTTCTTGGTTTGATCCTTTCATGTGAGCTAAAGCTAAAATGATTTTAAATTCGTTAACTATAAATCAAAACAAGTCGCCTTGTTAATTATAATACTGTCTCGTGTACATATCAACTTTTGGAGTGTTCTACATATTAGGGAACAATTTCAAAAGTCTGTTTTCATATTCGAAAGTTCCAGAAAAGAAGTTGAATCGTTACAATTTCATTGTGCATACTGGTATAATTGGTACAGATTCGTAAATTACGGATTAGCTTGAACTGATAACCTTTTTTTTTTCGCTTATGCTAGGTAATAAAACTGATTGTGTTACCAATTTAAAGTCTAAAAAATATCAAAACTTCCATTTTTATCAATAGTTTTATATTTCTACTACTAGTATTCAGGACTATCAAGTTCAAAACTTTTTCTGTTCCAGCGTGATGTTGGGCTGGAATTTTGTCCTTTTCGCGATGGAGTTCGGTATAAAATCGTAAATCTTTTAAGGAGTCGAAATGCAGCCCACGATAGACAGACCATGAAGCCATCGTTGTCGTCGTGGTAGGCGGTCCACACCCAAAATCTCAAAAAGCGAAACAGCCAGATGACGCAGTGAAAAATGACACAGAACGAACTTCCCGCATTGTCCTTGTTCATTGTTGGATTTCATTTTCTCTAATAAGCCGGAGCCCCGTTCCGAGGAAGCCCCGGAGCCATCTTCATTATGATTTATGGACGAACTTCTTTATGTCATGAATATTACAGTGTATCCTGGCGGAGTGCATTTCTTGGTGCGCTCCTTTAATAGTTTTGAATTCATGCCAATTCCTTGATTGTCTCCTCTCTCCGGTTGGCAGCGGCTACAAAAGGATTTTCGGCTCTGTTAAAATTTATCCGCGACATAGTGGCGCCCGGTGCCTTCGCCCCTTACTTAGTTTTACACAAATGCTCTGGAGCTGTTCCTTTTTTCCTTTCTGTTTAATTCAAATTGCTTGGCAGCGGACAATGCAATTTTGGCCAGGCGCAGCTCCACGGACCCAGGCTTCCTTTTAGTTCTATTAGATGAAAAATCAGCAGAGGATTTTACTTGCTGAGATGTAAATTTGCGAGAAAAAGATGTTATAGGATGTTTTTTTTTTGGCGCGGCAATTCGTCAGACCGTACTTTCGGTGAGTAATTGGTTTTTGAACAAATTTTATCGGATTTTATTTGACTGACTAACAGTACGGAAATATTGAGATTCTTTTAAAAAGCAGTGAAGGGTCCTTGAAAAATAAAGATATAACTCAAATTTATGCAACATTTTTGGAAATCGTAATCATTTTGCTCGCACCGATCTTCCTGACCAATAATGACTATAGTATTACACCATTTGAACTCATCTCCGGCTACTGCGTTCGTTTTCATTTCATGCATGATTGATAGTCAGAGCGCAGCCGGCTCGATTATGTGTCAATAATTTCAAGTTGGGAAGATAATCCGGAGCAAGTGTCCCTATCAATCTCCAATTAAGTAAATGTCCAGCCATTAAATTAAACTGACGTATCCTTGGTCCTCCTGCTGAACAAAGTGACTGGGAGTATCTATCGAGGTCTGTCCATTAGCAGAATTGGCGTGTCACAGGTCAATCCACCACATTTAAGTGGTCTCTCTAGCGCTGAGTCGTTAGAAAAGAGCCGCAGAATAAAAAAAAATATATGTACACTTATATATGTATGTATAAAAGGAAAACCCGTGAACGGAGCAATATTCATAGCCATTAATTATTTTTACCGCAAACAAACGACAGGGTGACTCAAAAGCGATTGGTGACCCGAATTGGGGGAATGCTGTCTTGGGGGTGAATTGTCCAATTGTGTCTCGATGGGCTTGATATTATTAATCAATATCCAGATAGCACCGCCAATCACTGCGCAGTCTTGGAAGGTGATTAAGATTGTCGTAACAGAGTCTTCGCGAGCCTCAGAGAAACTCCTTAAAGTGGCCAGGGGAAGATGAGGAGGACCTGCAAATGAAAACTGTTCCGAGCTATTGACAGTGGCTGCAGGGACTGCGAGTCGGGGGTCTCCTGAGGGGCTCTCCTGGCTCACAGCAAATATTTTGACAGCAAATAAACCCGAACGTCGGTAATGAGCCATAGGTTTACCGATTCTCCCCGCCACACTGAATTAATTCACGGCTTCTCCGTCTTCGATAAAAAGCGATGGATTATTCATAGCTTGCGCTAGTATAGACTTTGCCCTTAATGGCGTAATCGGAGAGCGGCCCTTATTTAACAACAGGAGAAACGATAGGGCCCCAGCCCTAACCCCGGTTAATTGATTGGTTTTCGTTTCCGCATGGTCATGACTTTGAGGAGTTGCCTCCTCTTTAATATCTATAATTGCCGCCGCAGACGAATCGATAGTGTCATGTACTACAGGAACCCGTGTCATTTCTTGGCACCTCGACCTCATCCTGATCTTCCTATTCCCAATATGCGACCCTGCTGCTCAGACCGACCTTTGCCCCATACCCCAGAATGGATTTTCGGAAAGCAATCGACGTGGTCCGGGACTCATGAAGGGACTCTGCCGCAGTAATATATTTGGACAGTTTTTATTTCCTCCTGCGGCGGGTTCTTGAGAGGTCTCTGACAAATTGTGATTGGAGATTTGATGAAATTGTTTTGCGTCCGCTAAACGATTTATCTTTATGGCCCAATAACTCGCCGGTCCATATTTTAACACGATCCAAATAATATTCGGCGTAATGGGCGGTCGGTTGTCTCAGTGTGCACATACCCTTATACTGTGAGCCCCAGCCTCGTGATGATAGTCCTCGGGGTCAGGAGGCATGCGACTTTCATCGGGGCGCTGATACCATCTGGAAAAACCCAGGACCCGGGCATAAAAGTACGTCCTAAAATAACTAAAAGATTATCTTTACCCAATTTTCCCTTTATTATGGTTTATAGCTATCATTGTTATCCCGACTATGTGTCCTGCGGATCCTGTGTGTGACTATTGCAGTCCCCGTCCACCCTTATCAACTGACTTATTTATTTTTATCGCTCACGAAAGACTTTTTATTTCTCAGAGGACATGCCGGATAACAACCTAAGCGGGCGTGCCGGCCATGGGAGGACAGATTGGTACTTGAAACGGATATAAAAGTTGCATTGCGCTTTTTGATTACATGCCGTATTTCCTCGGAAGGGAGGAACGGGGGAAGTTGTGTTCTTAGCCCCCTTATGCAGCAAAACTCTGGTTAGGGAGCGGGGATATGATTTCTGGAGCGAAGTTCAAATTACCTAGAGAATTCTATTAATTTACGTTTCGAGGACACAAGTCTCTTGTGCTTCCAACGGTGGACCACTGTACGAAGTAGCTGAATTATTGGCCACACTTTGGGATATCTTATACCTCTACCTTATACTTTATACAATGCATTCACAATGCTTAACTCTCAAAACTTTATCAAGCCATTTTTAAAAGAACTCGCAGTCATCGTGGTTTCATTACGACTCTATAACTACCATTTTTTCTCGTATTGTTATCTTTATGGTAAGTATTAAAAAGTTTATTTCATTCATTCGTTAAAGTATATTTTAGCTGTTAGTTGTTAGTAATTCTTTAAAATCAATTTTTATTGGGACAAAAATATCGTATACATCAATCTTATTTTGTTAAAATTGCATACTTTTACTTCTATTGTGAAAAGTTAAAAAATGTACGTACTATGTACATCTATTACATTTGAATCGTAGAAAAAAAAGTTTATCACGTGCCTATTAAGTCTAGCATTTTGATTTAAATAGGAAAAAACTCCACATATTTAGAATTAGAAATTAATGATTTTTCGATTTATACTTTCACTTGTGCCGAAGGAAGTAACTAACTTTGTACCAATTTCCAAGATTGCGAGTCGCCTGGAAGTCCTCTACATCTGATTGGTATGAAAATACGCTTTGATAGTCCGTATCCTTTTATTACGTTTAATTAGAAGTTTAAGCTTTTTACAGCAGTATCTATGAGGCTATACTGTATTCGATATTAAATTTGCCTTAATGCCCCAAACCGTTTCTGAGAAGAAGGGCTTTGACACACAGGCACCAAAATAGATGGACATTATCAGTATGACGTAGGAAAAATATACCTACATAATTTATAAAAGTTATTGGGCCCTATTATGAAATTTGTTCTTAAATTCAATAAGTCTTGGTGTGAAATTCAAGATTTTCATAACTTATTTCTGGAATAGATTTATTCTGATGATATTGTTTTCGAGATTTCAAATTTTGAGTTGTTGAGTTTTCCATGTTCTAAGCAAGCCCTCAATTAAATCTAGCTTCTCTTGTTTTGTGCTGAAATTTGATAGAGTTGAGCATTTTTCTCTCTTCTTTTCGAGCCATTTTGTCCGAATCCAATGCAGCTGTGAATAATTAGAACTCCCACCTTTTCTAGGTTCTGTAATAGAAACATTCCCATGAGAAAAATGCGAAAATATGGCATTGGGATTGGGACATAGAAGGAAAAATTAATTTGAAAAAAAACGCAAAGGCTGTCGAATATTTTTCAAAAGCCCTCGGCAAGTATTTTCTGCCGATGAAAACTTTCTGGGCGACAAACAAAAATGCCCGTCGAAGTGCGAGTGAATTGAATTAGCGCTAGAATAACAAAAAAAGAAAGGAAAAATTGCGAGGCGATAAAAAAATCCCAGCAGAAACTTTTTAATTATTTAAAAGCGTCCCAGGGCACTGGTGGGTGAACTTTTCTAATTAATCAGTCAATATCGCGGACCCCGGCGCACAGAGCGAACCCGGCAACCTGAAAAGAATATCCATTAACATTTATTTACAAATGCTCTTTGGCCCGAAATGTGTTTGACATCCGGCCCAGCAGGGCCCAGTGCTAACGACATCGAGGAATTTAAATTTTTGTTTTATTGATGACCAAAGTTTTGGATCTGTTCCGAGCCCGCGTCCCCCTCCCCCTTCCGAGACCGGGTTGAGCCCGAAATCAGGAGCCCCTGTTTTGTACAATGGCACAGACTGTGAAACCCCTTTTTCCGTGATTCGTGCGAGGATGGTGAAACTTCGCCGGGCAAATCGCCCCAAATCCCTATTCCTTTTGGCTTTGGGAGGAACCGCAGGGCTCCGACGGGGCCCTTCTGCCAGGGTTCCACCGTGGGCCAGGCCGAAGTAACCTCCTTTTGCCGCCGCCGCCGCCGGGAGCATCGGAACAAATACACTTTGATATCATCCTAATCCGCCCGGGTACAACTTTTGTTTTCTTTCGCACTTAAGGGCCCCGGCCCTCTTCGCTTGATGTATAGACGACATGAATAATTCGGACACAAATCGTGTCATTACTCATTATTGACAGAGACATGTGTAACGAACAAAAACCGAGAAATGGAGTAATCATCTCCCGGGATTGGAGTTATCTTGTTTGTTGTGCTCCTGGCCTCGGATGAGGTGATGGATTCCTTAGATCCACAGTTTTGTACCTACAATCAATTTATCTGTCAGGCAAACTTGCTTCGGCGAATGATTGATACCACCGCGAATAAATCATGAGCGCGATTTCCATAGATGCCCTGCTCCTGTTGGGTAGGCGTTACTTTTTTTATATTTCTTTTATATATTTTTTATTTTACAACAAAATCTCACCATCCCATAAGGAGCAGAGTACAGGGAAGTCACCTCGAAGGAGTTCTCCGACTCAGCCATAAATAGACCCCAAAAGTCGAAGAATGGTCCGTAACACGAAAAGGGCTCCTTAACACAATTAGAGAAAGAAAAGGACGACCTTAACCTCGAATAATTACCATTGTCTGAGGTATGTTAATTCGGGCACGTCCGTGGGGTAGTCGGAGCAATGCAATAATTAAAATCGCATAGAGCTCTGACGACCGACCACAACCCGGTACGGATCGGGGGGTTGGTTAAAGGTAAAACATCAGAACAGCACTTAGTCCTGGTTCAGAATTTCTGCCGGGAAAGGGGAGGATAAGAGTTAAATCTGGCCGAACACAGCCTGTGTTGCTTTTAACGTATCGATTTAATCCTTTTTAAACTCCGAATCTCCTCTAATTGACGTTTATTGGACAGCTAAAGTGATTCATTTAAATCGACGTTTATTAAAAATGCCTGGAGCTGCCTCTAGTGGTAAGGAAACTTTGACCCGTTTTCATCTCTTCCTTCTACCCCACAATTTTATTGTAGCTTCCTGGTGAAAGGAACTTAAAATTTGGATGGTAGATGTAAATAGCTTCTATAATATTTGTAACTACTTCCGGTTTCTAGACTAGCAAACACTAAATTATTATTTATTCTCTCAAGGCTTAAAATTTGAGCTTTAATCAATATTTTACATTTGTTTTAGTTATGTATTTACTTTACTACTAACGAAGCATTTTCTAATTTTGTATTTTTATATTTCAGCATATCTCGACTATATGTATATCAGCTGACAGTTACATTTCAGAGAACAGTAAAATCTGCATTTTTGCGCCACTATCAACATTTATTTCATTAGTTATCCATACTAATAGTAATAAAAGGGTAATAACGAATTTTATTTAATAACATCCAAAAAAGTATAATTTATTATATTTCGCCTGTCTTTTATTCCAACAATTTTTTAATTACTTGCTAAAGTTGGTTGTTTTTTTTTTTAGTTTTTATTTTGGGTAAAGGATAATGTAAAACGAAATGAGAAATTGCGGGAAAGACATTATTGTTCTTTCTTACCAATTATAATTATCGATTAGTGTTAATCTGATTCCAAAAGTTTCTTGAATTTGTGTTACGTAATTTCACTTCTAGAATATGAAATTTTGTAAAAAAAAGTTCTAATGAGATTACCCAATCAATGGGACCTTGATATTTGAATTTGAGTGGTAATGTAACGCATTAGAATTAGAAGCCGAGTAAATCGATAATTACTTCTGGGAAACTGCTCTAAATGATTTCTCGTGAAAAGCCTTCAACCGACTTCAAATGGCACCAATTTCTATAAATAACCCCAAAAAGCATAGAGCACTCGCCGAAATAATTGCCACCACCCAGCGATGAAAGATTAAACTCGTTCCCCAAAGTCTGGCGTGCTCCACCCTTCGGGAGCGGTAGGCCCCTTAATTAGGGATATGAGTCCTCCTGCCGTCCATAAAACATAAAAGCGCTAAAATTAGAAAATGTTCAACAGAGAATTCCCCATTCCGGCACAATTTCCAGCCGGGGGAGTCCCCCAGCAGCAGCCGCAGAGAGGCGCGTGGGTGATGCCTTCTGATGCCGGAAAATCCCGCCCTCCCTAGGGAGATGCACCGCCGGTTGTCAGCGACCCCGAAATACCCGCGGAGATTAATTGCCGGAGCCAGGTCCGGGCGGCAGGGAACAGATTGCTTACGAGCTGGAGGGGATTTTCTTGAGCCAAATATTGGACAGTTACACACTCGGCGGAGCGCCCGTTGGAATTTAGATTGGGATTTCTGTTTTTCTCCGGGTGCAACAAGTCGCCCTGAATCCTTCCGGGTGCTCCGCTGGCGCGGTGGGGCTGCTTGGCCCCATGTATTGGATGTGTGGAGAAGTTCAAGCACTGCATGAATTATGGAGCTGTGGAGCGCTGGGGCTGGTGGGGCACATGCCGTCGCGGTGGAAAAACAAAAAACGGCAAAGGCCACGGAATTTTTGCCTCTTCTTGGGGTCTGGTGAAATTTTCTCGGGGTCTCGGGCAGGGCAAAAGTAAAAAAAGGAATTAATACGTTAATTGAGTGGAGCCACAGAGCAAGTGCCCGCCCGACGCAGCAAAGGGCCCCAGGACTAAATAATCAACAAACAGCCGGAAGGCTCTGTGTCGGGAGCGCCCTCTCGTTCGTCGTCGAGGGGCCCCCGGATTTGTTCTGGATCTGGTTGTGCCTTTTGTGCGGAGGGAGCCCTGCAATTCGAACGGTGAATGGATGGAGCTCTTTTAAATTAAACCCCATTGTTTTCAAGTCAGTCAGCCTTTTTGTTACAAACAGGGGGTGTGGGGGCCTCTGGGGGCTGTTTTCTTTGTCCTGTGAATTGGATTCAGCTCCCCGGCTCGCATTCATCCCTGGGAGCATTGAGAGCCCGGGCGCATCCTTGCAGGTGCAGGAAAGGGAATTCGTTCGATTGCTTAAGTACAAAAGAAGATGAAACCGGGGCATGAAGGATAAAAGTTGAGCTCAATTACCTTTCACTTATCCTGACATCGAAAGTGGATCCTTTGATTTGGATGACTTTCCTCGAAGGAGCCCAGCAGCTAGCCAGGAAGTGCATTCACCAGGGAGCGCTGTGCACAAGGGGGTTATTGAAATATTGATTAAATTTCCCGGGCTCTTGCTGGCCATTGTAAGAAATTCTGCCATAATGGGCAGCGCAGAGACCCCCCTCGGCTTCCTCCTTGCATTTAGGGAAAACGTCTTACTTGAACCTGGACAACGCCTTTTCACCGTGAACAGGTGGCATTCAGAACTGGCCATCCGAAGTTTCCGCTAATGATGTGCTCCGAAGATTCAACGGATATTTTAATGATCTCCTTCCTGAAATGAAACTTTTAGTGAGAAACAATATTCAGATACTTACGCTCCAATCAGCTTTTACTTGAATAATCTGAAAATGCATGCATCTTTCCTGCTTTTACTTACTTTTTAATATGTAAGCAAATTCTAAGATAAGCGCAATTAAGACGGCGAATACCTTTAGAATTTACAAAAATTATTAAAAGCTTTTTCTTCATAATATAACATATAAATTTTAACTTTTCAGGTGAGTTTTAAAATTAAGTTGCATGAATTTACTTTAAATGTTTTAACATTCAAAAATTATTTGAAGGTAGTCCAAAGACCACAGTTATACATAGTAGTTATATGGCCTTTGGAAAACAATATAATGATTTCTTTTCACACTTTAAAGAATTAAAAAGTTTATATCATGACTACTTATAATATCAACATCTTGTCAAAATGACTGATACTTTTGAAATTGTTTGCAGAACTTGGATTAACCAGAATTTGTTCTATGCATTTACTCCATAAATAATTTCTTGTAATTGTCACTGCATAACATTTATTATTATGATTCCAGATTGATAATGACCAAATAATAATTAAAATGTAATTGCTTTTGTAGGAAATAAATCTTTATAAGTAACCTAAGTAGAGGTATTATACAGTGAAGGGCAAAAACAAAAAACTTTAAAAAGTATTTACATAGCATAATCTCTGCAATAGGGAAGGACATCAGGGAATGAGCAGCAAACAGATACTTTAAAAAGGAGGAAGCCAAAGCCTGCTCTTTCTGTTAACCATATTTTAACATGATGGAAAGTTTTTGTGGATATGAATTGACTCTTCTGTTCAACCGATCATCATTAATTTCTGATTTCAAAATGGTGGACTGTTAATTTAAAAGTTTGCGCGATTAACACCAAACTTGGTATTTTCGTGTTTTCGGTCAAAATTTACGAATTCAAGATAGCGGACTGTCATATTTTGTAGCTTATGCGATTGCATTCAAACGCATGGTACATATAATATTATACTTAATTCTTACTCATTTGTTAATATATTTGCAGTTCAAATTAAGACTTTAAATTTAGTTTGTTGAAGTTTTTAGTGAAAATACTGGCGCTGGTGGCTTTGATAAAAGATCTTAACACGGTGAACTCCTTTCGAAATTCAGGCTCTCAGCACAACTCTTTCGCTCCCTGTTTAATGCAATAGCATCAATATTTGCACTATGCCGTTTTTAATTCCCCAATGAATTATTTTGCAAACCTGCAGAAGCAATTCCAGAAACAGTTGGCTTCCCTCTTTCGCCGATGGTGCCCCTTTGCTTTGCTCCTCGTCCAGGAGTTGTAGGTGGCACGGCAGCAATCACAGCACGTGTCCTTGAAACAACGCAACCGACCGCCTTTAATATTTATGAAAATGTTAAACTTAAATAACATTGGGACAGGGGAGTGGGGTACACGCACTGCCCGACTCTGTGGCTGGGTGGGGGTGGTATCCCCGGAGCACTTGAGGCATCGGTCGACATGTCAAAACATTTTCCGAGGGAAGGCCCCACGAAGACCCATCAAAAGGAAGCAAATTTCTCGTTTCCACTGGGCGTACAAAATCCTGCTCCCTTGTACATCACCTTCCAGTGAGCCCCCGGGCTGACATGAATGCAATCATCTCTTGATAAAGTCGACTCCTTGTTTTTAGTGAAACCTCCTCGCTTCCGGGTTTTCTTTCGTTCCAGTTAATGCAAATGGTTTCGGGGGATTACCTTTAATGTCACTCACAAAACAAAAGATATCTATCTCTGCAGGATGTAATTTGGGGCCTCGGGAGGAGCGCCTCATTCTCGCCGGAGCCCTGAATCCAGTTTGCATATATTTACCGATTTATTTCGGATGCTAGGCTCCTTCTTGGGGTGGAGGTTTGGGGCTGGATTTCGCCGGGGTGTGGGAGGCAAGATTGCGCTCGCTAATGTTCTCTGATTTTTATAGAAATTGAAAATTCAACTGTTTGAACTTGTAGCGGGCGTCGTCCTCGGGGGCACAACGGAGCTCCAAACTCTGGGGCTGGCTTTGCATGGCTATGTAACATTCTATACACGCCTGATGGCCCCAAATGCCTCAATGCCTCTGGAAGGAGCGCTTCGAGGTCGGGCTCCGCTCTTAAAGGGGCGGCAATGACGTGTAAAAGTGAAAGAAATTGCTTGTCAGAAACACGTGTATCATACAAATGACGTTATATGCGAAGTGGCCGGGCGCGCACCGTGAACGATGCCCCGGCGGAGGGACGGTGGGGCTCCGGGGGGAATGGAGACGTTAACACGAGGTGACATTGCAGCCAATGCTCTCTACTGATTTTGGGGAGCAGTCCCCCGCGCCCCCTCGGCACGCTCGAAGGACCCCAAACTGGGACAAATTCATCTTTCAAATGCAGGCGATTCACGCCTGATGTGAGCGTCGAGCAATTCGATTCGAATGAATTTAAAAAGGCGGAAACTTCCCGTATAAAGACGGATCCAACGTCTTCCGAGACGGCTGATGCAAGGTGCCTCTTTTGTTGGAAGTTAATTGAAACCGACAAACACTGGGGCCGCCCGGGGGATCGGGGACCTGGATACCAGCTTCTGCAAAGCGTTCAGTATTTTGGATGAGTTAAAGACGTGTTTTCAATCTTGCAGTAATTTTACAAACCCTTTCGAATTTTTTTAAATTTTGAAACAGTATTTTACCAATGACAAGACTTTGGCGCGAAGGGAACGTCAAGAAAAATCAAGTATCGAACGACTTAAGAAAAGCTTCTTTATTGACCTTTGAAATTTGCCTCAGAAAATAAACTGTCTATCTGAATTAAGATTTGTATTAACAATTTAATTTTTTTTCCTAATATTTATATCTATGTATGTATGTATATGTAGTGCGCCATATGGGCTCTGCTCCCGAAAGCGTTTCTGATTTATAAAATTATGTTGGGGCCTTGTCCTTATAATAAAAATAAGTAAATAATAGCAGAATTTCGGACGGAAGCCAAGAGTCACGTTCTCTATATGTGTTTTATTTTTGTTGACAACCGTGGTTTTCATGCGTGTATCGAACACACAAGCCCCGAATGGCACAGTTTTAGATAAAACTATGGCACCCGAGGTGGCTGCAACCTTTTATGAATAAAGATCTGACAGGGCACTATTTCATTATACTTTGAAAAGTAGTAAAAATGTTTAAAACTATTAATTTCTTATTTTTACTGATTATCCACTGCAGCAAACTTTACTAAAAAAAGAATTCTTGCAACTACATATTTCAGTTTTTACTAATGAAAATAATTTTAAACCATTGAATTTTTTTCAGTGTGCCACAAAGTTGAATACAATTATTATTAAAATATAATATACAAGAAAATTTTAAAACAGGATTGGAGTTATATACATATATTGTTAATTGTCAAAAAATACATTCCTTACAAAGTCCCACTTACTTCATTTTTTAACCCTTTAATTTAAAAAGTCTCAGATAGTGAATTAATTATGCACCATAGTTCGCGAAGGACTTCGTCTCGTTGCGTAATATTAAAATGGGTTAAATTCGCTTACGGGGGCTAGAGAGCGCAGTAATTTTATTGTAGAAAACATCAACCAAATTGTGCTCTACGGAGGTCGTCGCAACGACAACGCCGACAACGACGAGATCGCCACGGCGGCATGTCATTACGTTAATGTTGGCAAATTTGATTTGAACCATTTCATGATTAAATTATGAAAAAGGTTCTTGTTGACTCCAAGAGTCCGTCGTTCTGCAGCGGTGGATGATGATACTTTTCGCATTATTCATCCGATGCTTGGCGGGGCTGCGTTTAATAAGGTTAATTAGCAATTCACCGCCGCGGTGCAGTGCAAGAGATCGTGGATTAAAGGAAAATTCACTTTATATTGCTTCCTATGCCACTGAGGGTACGTTTTAATATATGAGTTAATACGATGCTTGTCATGACTTTCTCTTAATTTTGATTTAAATGAGCGGAGCTTTTCGAAATAATAAAAGTTTGCTTGTATTGATTTATTAATTGTAGTATTTTTTTACAGAGACCTTTAAAAATCATAAGCTAGTTTCAACGCTAATGTTATAAATATTTCTCTCATTCTAAAATACTCACTTTCCTCTGATTTACTGCCTTTGTCACTTTAACTCATAAAAATCGGATGACTATCGAGCTTTTTAGAGTGTCACGTCATTTTAAAAGTATTCAAGGAAAAAAACTGAGATTGCAATCTCCCGGGAGTTTTACGGTCTTAAGAGTGCAACACGTCTCAGCACGCCTCTTAAAGTGATAAAATAAGTCGTTTTCACCTGGATAATCTCCGGAGAGCGCGAATTTCATGAAGTTTTAAAAATAAATTGTGAGCATATAAAGTCGTCACAATTGTTTACGACTCATCGAGAGCCGGGGAGCGTCACGACTCATTCCAAAAAGTAAAAAAAAAAAGAAAATTCTATTTGGCGTCCAAAAAGAAAATGAGCAAACAAAACGCCTCCCGATGTATCTCTGAAAAAGACGTCTCCCGGTTTTGTCTCCGAATCGTAAAATCGTGTTGTAACCGCCTGGCCATAAACGGGGAAGTCCCGAGAACCTCCCCCTAAACACGACAAAGTATCGACGGTTGTGCGTTGCTCCAGTCCCGAAAGTTATTGAAATTTAATGGCGCAGACCTGGCAGCACGTACCAGGAATAAAGGCGAATCCTCCTGGTGAATGGGAGCACGTCTTAGCAAATGCCAGACGAAGAGTCTCAGCCTGTCCCCCAGAACTCCTCGCAACGCCAAGGAAAAGTGCCTCGGAAGATGTGAGGATCGGTTTGCCGAAATAGGCGCTGGGAATACCTGCGTACAAAATTCAGGACTCCTCCGCGTTTGAGCCTTGTACGAGATGATGGCACAATTGTCTGTCTTCTGTAGAGTGGGTCGATTTCTTTATTATTTAAGCTTTTCTAATTATCTTGCCGTTCGTGTTAATTAGTCACAGAGAGACTTCCTGGAGCCCTGCTTCCCTACCCGCGATGGGGCTATATAGGCATACACGATTCGGCAAATTTGACTCAGAGCCCCAAAACGTGTGCCCCTTTAAAAAGTGAATTTCAGATGCTTCTCATAAATAATTTTGATTTAATTTGAACTCCTCAAAGCTGAGAGAATATTGAAGATAAAAGCCGATAAGGCGATGGGAAAGGGGAGGGGGTATTTTCCACTAAATCGAGCCCTAGCATCCCCCCTAGTCCTGGGAATCGTTTGAGATCACGAATTTTCCCGCTTAAAGTATCACTTTTCAGGGAAATTAATTTCGACTCGCAATTAAAATAGCGAACGGCAAAAGAACCTCAACTGCATCCACTCCAAAATCACTTCAATAAGACTTAGTCCGGGAGCGAAAAGACTTCCAAGGGGAGGAAAGGGGACTGGGCGACAGCATCCACCGATCCAAAAATCCTGGAAGGTGCTCCAGAATAAGTCGTGAATGCGGGGGAGAGATCTCTAAACTGATGTGGCTTGGATTCCCGGAGCCCCGGTGCAAGTTTAAAACCCCAATGACAACAAAGGCCCCATTGGGCAAACAAATGTTTTTCTCCAGCGGCGCTTATTTATTACGCTGAAGGAGCCTCGACCTGCCGAATGTTGGAGGAGCGGCCAAAGAGCACCGCCTGCGGAGCCCCACCGGAGCCCCACCGGACCCCCAGTGTAGGAGTAGTTCGGTATGCAAAGTGGCGAATTCATTTGCTGTAATTAAAAGCGCTCAGTCCTTTGCGCGTTCGGCTCTTAATGAACTTTTTCCTTGGGTTTTGTGCACTGTGCGGCACCGAGGCACTTTCCCTGCTCGTCGTCGTCGTCCGTTTTCGGTTCAAAAAGTCCCAGTCAGGATGCGGCCAATATTCCCAAGGTCGTAAATTACGTTTGAATGTTCCAACTCCCGAGGGGGGACGTTGACGGGAAGAGTTCCGCCTCTTTCATACGGACCGTTTCGACGAGGATGCGATCCAGGAGCCCCACATTATTCCTGGAGCACTTGCGCCAGGACTCAATTGTAGCAAAAGACAGGAAGTTCTACTTACGGAGACAAATCTTCAATTAGTCCTGGTCTGAAAACTTTCGGGACCAGGAGTAATATGGAGGGACGCATGGGGCTGAATAATAAGAGATGGCCGATATGCATGCAACATACCCTCAACTTGTCTGTAAGATATCTTGGTGGAATTTCTCCGAAATTTTTCCGCAAAATTAATTAAGTTGATGCTGGTGAAATTTGCCTCAATATGTCGACAAGGTGAAATGGTGCCTTGGCGTAATGAATCCTCGAGAGATTGAGGGTGGTTTGGTCCTTCAGATAAAGTTACATACAACATTCCAGTAATTGAGGACGAGATTTCTCCGGATAGTCGAATGAACTTTCGTAAAATTGTGCCAAGCTTTCTTGTGAACATGCTTATAAAATCCATACTGAGATTTCAGTAAAATTTGCTTACGATCTTGATTTTAAGATGTTGTTATTGTGTTGGATATGAAATATTAGGACTTACAAAGACCAGAATACTCGTTTACATCATTTAGATCCTTTTAATAGCTAAAAACAAGGACACATACATATTATAATTTGTACCAAAATTATAATTAGAAAGGATACAGAAAACTCTTCTAAAAACATAGATTTGAGAAAAAGAATACTCCTAGAATTTATGGTTTGTGTTTGAATTATTTCTTGTTAAAGTAAAGCAATTATACTTTAAATGCTATCAAGGAAAAGCACCTATCCCATTTCACCCGGCACGCTATCGATCACGAATCAAAAAGTCGTTGAAATGAGCATTCTACAAGTTCTTGCCCGAAACCAAAATAAAGATAGAAATTCTATCACAACTCAGAGACGAGTGCGGCCAGTAATCCCGGCTGTTCCACTTTTCCTTCCAATCGAATAAATATTCAGAGAGCTGCTGACAGGGCTACTTTTCACAGCGAACGTGCAAGTTTATGTTTTCCTCAAATTATTTTATTTAAAAAGCAGCAAAATCCCGACATCACCTGGGGTTTCCAGCCATAAAACTGAAATTAAAGACCCAATTTGAAACTATTCCCTGCAACGTGATCAAACTGGCAAAGTTGGATCTGTTGAAAAGGTAAAGGTGGGCACTGGGTGGAGGCCAGTATTCGCCCCCGGGCTCCCAGGGGCTCCTGGCGGCCCCACAGCCCCTCCTCCCCGTCAAAAGTTTGCCAGCGTCTTCAGAATAATCACCAAGACGGAGCCAATAAGACGGCAGACGATAGCATGCACAGTGCAGAACAAGTAGACGAACCTTGATTCGATTCCGGGAAGAATTTTATTTCATGTTCCCCGGCTTTATTGAATTTGATATCGGGTCTGGAGCCCCGTCGCCGCCGCCGCCGCTGTTGCCGCCGCAGCTCCGCTGGCTGCAGGCACGAGACGCAAGACCGGCAAATGGGTTCGGAACCGTCGCAGACGTGCAGCGACTGCTAAACAAACTGCGTGTGCAGTTCTCACGGCGTCTTCGCCCCCGCGCCCAAGGCAGAAATTTAAGGCTCGTCTTTCCTTCGAAGGGCGACGCCAACACCCTCCCACTATGCCCTGCGGGGCGGCGACTAATTATTAAATTATGAATTTCTGGCTGACACATTTCCTGATTGCTAATTGATGTGGTTGTGGATTTGCGTAATTTTAAGCCGTTTAGCAACGGGCGCACGTGTTTTAAATGTTGAGGTGCTCCGACGACACCTGTGTCTCTTTACCGGGGGAACGCACGAAACCTCTGGCAAATTAATTTGCTATCATAATTTAAGTTGGTCGCTGCCTCCGCACGCAACACGGCGCCTCGGCTCCCCCGCCCGAGCGTGGCTGGAGCATACACGGGGAGCCCTTCGTCATCCATTTCAGACCCACCCTGTGCAGGCCCCTTCATCCCTCTTGCCCGCCCCTCCTCAGCCGAGTACAGTTGACGGGAGTAGTAATAGGCTTCGTGCAGGAAATGGGATCACAACTTTGAAGTGATAAATTCGCGCGGTTTTCTTTGATTTCGGAAGTAAACTGGCACGTCGTCGGGCAGGGAACATGTTGCTCTCCCATGCAAAGGGGATTGAGTGTGAAAAAGTCCTTCCTCCCCCTCGCATGACGGAGGGATCCTAATGAAGTTGCTCCCGAAGGCAACCACAAGATAAATGCCATCTTCGCGAAGTGCGTTTATCGCGGTAAAAGGAGTCATCCTCTGAAGAGTCCTGGTTTCGAGCCGTAATTAGACTGCGGTGGGGTCGGGCTTATTTTATGTTTTGTATCGAAGCAGCAAATCTTTCGTTTTTGATCATTCCACTTTTTAATATTCCTATGTATGAACATGGAAAAATCAAAGTAATTTGAGTTAAGGCTTTATTCTTTCCTCTATTAAAATTTGCTACGAAAAATTGGCAGGTATATAGGTAAAGTATGTATATTGGCCGTTGATTCAACCTAAAATTTAGAATTCTTATAACAATAAAAAGCTAAATTTTAAGTATTATTAGTTAAGATATTGAGCAATATGTTGTAATCAGTAAGCTATTCAAACTGTTTTAAAAATCTTATATATTACATATTCATATTACTAAATCAAATTTGTTTTTATTTCTATGATTTTCCTTGAAGGTCCAAAGCTTAAAGGAGAGCATGCCGAATTAATTTAGAGATTTGCTTAGCCTTTTAGCCAATTAATGCAAAAGGAACAAATTTTGAAATAAAATTATGCAGTAATTTGAGCTGCCTGTTTTCAAAGGAATCAATTAAAAATTGCCTAGGAATAGGTACTCAGTAAAATGCCTTAGATATCTATCATCTTTAGACTAAGTGTTCTTTATTTTAAAGACCGATAGATATTTTAAGATGCAATGGTGAATATTCTGACACAGAAAAGCTCATTTAAAGAGTTTGAGAATAATCATAGAGACGAATAGTTTTCTCGGGTCATTAACAGTTTTGCTTTTCAAAAGATACTTCTCCACATTTCCCTAAGAGAGTTGTAAGAAAAAATATCTTCACCAACAAATCCGTTTTACCTTTAACAATAAAATTCCTTCTGCTTCTGAAAGACCTCAGAATTTCATTAAACATCCTCCGGGGTCTGCAGAGTACCAGGAAACTGGAAAGTTTCTCCTAATTCTCAAAACTGTTGCTACTTAATCTCGATGAAAGTGTTCTTCATACAAAGGAGCCCTGGATATTCCATGAAATTCAAAACACTTCATATATATTTGAGGTTCCTTAAAGCACCCTGGTGAGAGGGACTAGTAAGCGAGGTGCAGTGCATAGAAGGAGGTGCTGGGTGGATACCTGCAAGCAACATAATATTACAAATTGCTAATGCGAGATCCCATTAACCAGAAGAAATTTACTTCAAATTTATTCTATCCATCACTATCTGGCCGTACCTTCGTCGGTCCCGTCACACCGGATCCCCGGAACCCTTCCTTGGGACCATTACAGCACTCGGGGATCCCAGAGCCGTCCTGGCCGCACGAAAGGAACGAGCATAAATCTGAAGGAAAACCCCAGACTGCCTCGTGTACGACTTTATATGTGCAAAATTAAGTTTCGCTGTGGTTTTCAATTTAAAAGAATTTTTTTCCCCTTCACTTTTCGGATGTGGCCATTAACCTGCCGGATGTTAAGCTTTTGAATTATTTGTTAGCTGCTCCTGTGAGCCCGCCCGCCCGCTATCCGTGCGGCTGGAGAGCACCAGGAGCAGCGCACCTCCTGAATCTCGAATAATTAATTATGTTGTATTAATTAGTTGGGGCGGGGCTGAGCTCTGCTCTATGGCTGTGAAAAGATATGGTTCAGCAAGTTGTTCATTAAATTTCCAGTCCGCTCTTGAAGCTCACACGTCACGAGAACGCCATCGGTGGTGGCGACGGCGACGGTAATGACGGGGTACCTGAGTAAATCCGCACAGTCCTACTGGGGTTTAGAAGACTAACTAACTTTTTGCCAAACACAACCAGTGCCCAGGGCCGGTTTTGGCGGTTAATTTATTATAAAAGAAGAATCCATTTGGGATCCCTTTTTCTATAGTTAGTTCACAGGTGCAGAATCCATCAAACATTGATGAGCGCACCGCAGCAGAACTATTTTAATATTCCAAACTTCTGTTATCTGTCTAAAGTAGTTTGAATTAATTCTGGATCCATTAACCCTTCGAATAACCTTCTTAAAAATACGTACTTTTCTCTATTTTCAGTCTCGGTAAAGTATTCATACATTTATAAAAGAAATTCTTTCTAGGAGAAAATTTCGAAAAACGACTTAGGGAATATTAAAAGTAAAAATTCAATTGAATTTGACTATCTATTTTATGTTTTCGCTCAGATACTGCTTAACTTTGTATGTATGTATTTTAAAAAATTTCCAAATCAAAAATCAAGTTTAGTTATTTGAACCAAAAATTGACTTTCAATAGTTATTTTTTATTTGCGAATCAATCAATAATTTGGATTTTATAACTTTAACTTTATATCTTTCGCGAATGTACAAAAGCTGGCATGTTAAAATGCTACTGATTACTAATGTTTTACTAAAAATATTTTCAACCTTTTTTAAAGTTTGTGAAATAATTAGTTAGTTTAAAGTATCTACTCTTCCCTTCTAAAACGCCCTAATTAGGCAAATTACCACTAACTGCAAAAAAGCTCTTACTGACAAAGTCCGGAAAATCTACCTCGAAGCTGCCGAACTCATTGGGCGATGGAAAGGTTCCGAGGGTTCCCATAATCATTCAATGACCAGGAGCATCTCTTCAGAGGATTGATGCATTTATTGAGGTAATCGCCGCCCATCACTGCCAATAAAATCGTTCATCTCCCATCACTCGAAGCGTCAACGAGGACCGAGAGGTCCGACGGCGTGCGATAATATGCAGCGCTTTAGTGGCCATAAGCATCAATAGGGTGCCCCAAAAGATAGCTCCCGTTCGAATTGATGGCGCTCAAAAGTTGGGGAGCACCGAAGCAATGAAATGCGGGGAGTGCACCTGAAAGAACCCCCGGGACCCCCGTGCCGCTTCGCCCCCGCCGTCATCGTCGTCAAACTCTTCCTTGCCGGAGTCCCGGGGCTGCTCGCCCATTCGTGAAGTCATAAAGCGCTAATTAATGGGCTCTCGTAAAACTTTTTCCCGGTATGTGTGTGCGAGCGCCCTCTAGACGGGTCCATAGTTCAGCTGGCTGCGGGGGTGGGCTCAGCCCGGGTGCGATTGTGTTGAGCGCGAATGTAATTGACTCCCCGGTTTAATTGCAGGCACTTACACAGCTCACTGCATACGGTGTACAGGTGAATTGATGTTCGCGTCTAGAGGTGCGCTCACAAAAGCCCTTAATTGGCTGAGTTCTATGAAATCCGCTGTTGTACATAATTCTGCAGCCCTTTATGCGGGCGTAAGCATTATCAGGCGGAATTATAACAAAATAAAGGCGCCGCCGAACAAATAACGCCTGCAGATGGAATTAGAGAAAACAAACAGCATCGGATTTGTGTAAATCACGTCCGGAAGGAGATTAGATTAAGCAGCTGAAATGATGGGGATACAGCGCAGTTTTAAAGTAAAATTCTCTGATCTTAATTTACTGCCGGCTTTACGAAGTTTTTTTTAGAGTCATGTAAGCGTTTTTAGTTTACAATACTAATAAAATGTGGACGAGTTTGAAATATATTTTATATAATATATAATATATATTTTAATATTATGTTTCAAATTAAGCTCTTCCTTGACTCAAATCTGTTCTAAGCCCAGTTTAAGATTTTCTTATGGAAAAAAAACGTTCTATTCATTTTTTAGTTTCTAAGAGGTTTTCCAACTATTTTAATTTCAAAATGTCCATCGTTTAGGTTGTGCAAGTAGGCTTTCAACTTGGTTAAATTCTAGTTTTTAGTCTTCAACGTTAATATTAAATACTTGTGCTCGTTTAATAGTAACGCTGAAACAACTTTTGGTAGCTATATTGACTCTGTTCTGCCAAAATTCGACTATTGAATTTAAAATTTTGTACTTAACAGAGGCTCATCTCCGACTATCGATGAATTAGGTAACTTATCTTTTACCGTCCATTCATAGTCATATTCTTTTGTGAATATTTCGTAAGCGCCCTAACAAAGTGTTAAATCTTCCACTTTCATAAATCAAACCACATTCTAAGACGCTTCCCAAAAACAAGAAAATCCCTGACATATGCATTTATGAAAGGAAATAACCTTCGAGCCTCATCCGAAATCAGACGTGAGTTGAGCCTTCACATCGAGGACTCCGATAACGTTCATCACTTGGCTCATTCGTTTGACGCCGCACAGAAGAGACAGAATCGGAGCGCCAGAAGAGCCCCGTCTCGGTTTTCCTGGATAGGAGGAGGAAAACTGATAGAATCGATAGCTATTGATGACTTCAAGGTACATTGGCTCGGGTTGACTTATACGAAGGAAATCAGGTTAATTTAGTTCCGACGAGTCAATTCCTTACAGCTCCCCAAGTGCAAGCTTAACAATTCAAACGCAATAACAAAAGCCAAACACGCCGGGAACAATTCATATTACTCCTTTGGGGAATCATCAAGCGAGCAAAAGTTCAAGTCTATTCAAATGAAGCATTGTTTCCTCGGGGCATCGATTATGTATCCGGTGGATGCTGTGCCCGGACCCATTTACTATCGTATGTATGTGGCTATGTGTACCTGAAATGGCACACACCTCGATTGTTCGATTGATCCCCCTCCGTTCGATCGGCCCCGCAGCCCCCGGTTCGAGCGGCGTGCCAAAATGTTTTTCGTCCAAGAAATGGGCAATTAATGCAGGCCATTTTCTGGGCAGCAATTAGTGTATCAAATCGTCAGATACTCGGATGCTTAGGTCCTGGTAAGGCTCCCACTCACCTGGTGTGTGTCATATTTGCTCGGCAGGTGAAACGGCCCGATCCTGGCCGCCCGCACACCTTCAAGCCCAGGTCTATGTATGCCGTTGCAGGTGGTGTCGGTGCGTTGCGGTGCGGCGCCGACCCAACTGGCTCAGGTGTGGGAGGGTCTCCCATGGAATTTAGCAGTGGACCCGAAGGCACACACCTGTCTACTCACCTGGCGAATCGTACGGGTGGGTGCATATCAATAAAAACGCCAGCTCGGAGTTGGTCTGGCCCCATCGTTCGTTCGCGGTAAGGCAGTTCTGTGCCTGCCGACAGTGCAGTGGATTCCGACGGTTCCCCACAGCACAGGTATTACACGACCAATTGATCCGGTGTAATTCCCTTTAGAGCTGACACCAACTTTTAAACGAGTCATTGCCTGCCGGTGGCAACCCCGGGGGTAGTTTTTTCCTTCTATCCTTCCTTCTGCGAAAAAATTCTTTTTAAAAGGAGGAAACTACTTCCTCACCGCAGGGTCTAAGAGTGACACGGTAGAAAAAGAAATACTGCCAACTTTTAGAGAGAGCTCCCGGAACTTTCGCGTAAATCTTGAGGTGTTGAGGTAGAGATAATTAAAAGTTGAACGATCGTTCAACATATTAACAAGTTTATTTAATTGAATCATTAATGTCTACCTAACTCGTGAAACTTAATTGCAATAAATTATCAGTTTAGAAAAAAGTAGGTTCTTTTTAATCAATGATTCTCCGTGAAACTTATTTGATAAACTGAAATTTTCTAAGATAAGACATCGTACATTACCTTTCTACCGGGTTCGGTATAAAACTACTACATGTCAATTTTTATAGTCGCAGGAGTTTGTAAGCTTTTCGTATTTTTATGTAATAACTGAATGCCTGACTTTTATTCCCCAACGTAAAAAGATCCTCTTACGTTCTGATAAATTTTCTCGAATATGTATTACAAACATATACATATACTTCATAATATATGTATTTCTAGTATATTACACTTACGTTTAAGTGTACGTTTTCACAAATCTAAGAAAAATTTCATAATAACTTAAACAGCGGATTTCTTGATTTACTTAAAAGTTTTGGAATGATATGTGTATGTATGTATAGAGTATTAGCCATATTAAAGTACGTATGTTTTTAAAATTTCATCCGACGTAACTATTGAGGTGTTGGAGATAATTAAAAGTTGAGGGATCGTTTAATGTATTAACGAGTTCATGTAATTGAATCATTCCCTCGAAGGGTGTGGGACCCGGACCGGGTGAAATTGGGTCGGCTGCTCCATAGTACATTACGCCTAACCGCGCTCAAGATCCCGTAAAGCGTAATTACAATAAATTCTCAATTCGGGATAAATAATGTCTAGACAGTACAGAGCCACAGCATCTCAGCCGGGAAGGGTCGGCTCTTATAATTCATCCCTCCGACCGGAGGCGGTACCAGCCCCATCTTTCGGGCGAGCAGCGTCCTGCCCGGGAGCGTTCTACTCTCCCGAAAAGCAAACAAACTGAGACAAGATGTTTTCATACCCCAGTGTAAAAGACCTTTTCAAGGCGGGGGCGAGGGTGTGCTGTGGCTTATTTATGTTAACAATCGTGTAAATATTTATTGAATAATAAACAAGACCTTGCGGGACGGCCACAACGATGTCGTAATGATTTCCTGCCGCAAGGACCTTATTCCGCCCCTCTGGGGGGACGACGGGGCGTTGTGGTCACAGTCCGGGCGAGCTCCCCTGATATGTTTCGCATATATCACCGCCCGTGATGAATAAATCAAGTAAAGCATTTTGCAAAGGAACTGAGATTATTGCAAAATTACTGTAATTCGAAGCGTAAATCTCTGTGATTTACTGGCTGAATTCAGTTCGCTTCGCTGGCTGCTGACTTCTTCAATATTGCAACAGATGACGTCAGAGGGGGTGGCAGGCACTGTGCTGAAGTACTCGTTGCAAGAAGCACAAGGAATTTATTTAGCAGCTTCAATCGAATCACAGCTCATGGTTAAGCAACCTTGTCTTAGATTGCAAGGATGAACAAATAGACAATATGTCCCAACTATTAAAACGTTTAGAACCCTGTAAAATGAACCGTAATCTAAAGAACCCACATATATAAGGAAATAGCAGTACGTAGTAATTACATTTTTAATTTAAGCTTGAGCAATAAAAAAATCGACTGGCTTTATGCAGGATGTTTTGCTACCATCCGATCATGGGTATGCCAATCGTTTGTTCGGACGCCCTCCTCCCTAAAATTGGTCCCTTGACCCGAAAATTGCAGTTGAAAATTGGGAAACTAAACTTTAACGATCTTAAGACCCAATCCGCGAAAAAATAAGCCAGAAAGGCGAATATGGCAATTTCAAAACCCAAAATTTGACCTTGCACATTCATTCTGAACATTTTGGTTCTACGGAAAGATCGCAATTTTTTCTGAGGAAAATCTTCCCGGTCGATTTTTTTCCGAAACAAAATCGTCCTCGAATCCGAACTCGCGTTGCGGAGTTATTCGTGGTAGAGCGGTTCAGCACCATGGCATGGATTGGTGGAGCCTGGACCGAGTTGGATTTGGTAGACTAAGAAAATAATTAAGACGAATTTATTACTTTTATTGTGAAATTCGGTGCGTGGGATTTTTGTCTGCACTTGATCCATAGTTTCAGTTTGTTGTAAGAGCTCAAATATTTCGAAATAAGTTTGTTTTGAACATTACACCGCCAAAAGCTCTAAAGAATCTCCATTTATATTTCAAATCAAAACCCTCTCAATATCACGGACACTTGCTAAAATTTATTTGCGAATGTAAATGAAATTCCAACATTAATTTTCTCGGAAGCGAAATCCGCTTGAAATGAGCATAAGGCATCCATAACTATGTTTGGATCTCTGTAATTCAGAAATCACACAAACCCAACGGCAACTTATCTGTTACTCAATATTATTGCCATCTTCTTCCATTGATTAGCACGTTACCATAAATCTGCTCGAAATCCGTGTTCCATTTTCTTATCGATTTCCTTCCTGGACTCCAGAATCGGGCTGAGCTGAGCAGCTCCAATGCACACAATAAGTACGAAATATTTGCGGGGGTGGAACATCAACCAGAGCTGAATTGTTGCCGTGGAGGATGGGATTGTGGGGTGCGGAATTCGAGTTTCGTACTAGAATGTAAATATTGATGTCTCTCAATATTTCCTGTTGTTGCTACTGCTGCCATTATGTCTTTCTTACCGAAAATCTCATTTTATACTATCTCGCGTTTGCTTGCCATTACGGGGAGATATTTTTACCTGTGTGCGCACAAACATAGAGGGGATGGGATACATCATCAGTAGATGCTAGATGCTAGCAGACCTATAGTGGCATTTGTTACACCGTGACAGTTTCAATTTATCAGGATTCCGCTTAAGTATGCTTGCATCCAAAGTCTACACGAATTATGCTTTCAATTGATATGCGAAGGGAAAACTAGGTTAATTTACTTTTTGAATATTCGTTTGCAGCTAGACCATCCCAACGCTGGCTCTCCCCTCCCCTTCTCCTGAGTTCTGATTTATGAGAACCTAGGTCGAGCCAAGCTGGATTTATTTGTGATTCTCCTACTCGATTACGACATATGTGCCGGCGACATTGTGTCATTTTGGCGTTTTTAGAGAGATTGTAGGAAGTGATTCGTTTTTGTGTTTTTCATAGTTAACAGGTGTAGATAATAATACATATTCGGTGAAATCGTCTATACAGGGTAACATGTACAAAATGAAAGTTGTATCAACTACAAGCAAATCTAAATTAAAGTTTTTGATTGTCAGATTTTGTTCAGACAAGTATTGCGATATCCTCTTCTTAAAAATTGACGTAAATGACGGGCTATTCAGCTAAAGATATACATAGCTGAATAACCACTATGAACTTGTTAAATTCGCTTTTATTTAAATATTAATTTAGCTTACAGTACAAACGTGAAGTTATTTTCTTTTTTTCGTAGACAAAGTTTACTTTAAGCGGAAATACAATTTCCCTATATCATTACGAACAATTTTTAGCCCCTCTCTAAAAACCTCAAGACTGTCGGAAACTTCAGAGAACTAACATGCTACTTAGGCTGAAACGAAACATTCATTTAACTGACACGAAATCCCTGTATGACTGCCAGGAGTTCCTGTCCTTAAGGGCTAATGTTTTTCCCCCGCAAAATACGAACCCCATAGAAGGGAACGCCCTGCAGGAGTAGGTCCATTACAGCCACCGCACATATAAAGTTGAGGAGCATCTAGGCGAGAGAGAGAATTTCTAGCAACCCAGTTTTAGACCGGTAACGAGTTCACTCCATTATTTTCATGTTGACCTGGGGAGTGAAAGGACAAGCAATTTCCTTGTAAAACTTGCGGAATAATTACGTCGATTTAATTTAACTGCAACAGAAAATTATACACAAGAATCTTGTGCTTGGTCTAGATTGTGTGGCACCCTGTGCTGTAACAGTGGCAGCAGCCGAGGAGCCGAACCAGGAAGAGCATCCGGCGGAGAGCAAGCTAATCCCTAGTCCGGGGGCTTAAAATGCCTGAAACCGTTGGGGAGACCCCGGCAACATACTCTTAAGAATGTGGTTTAACATGGGTGTTGCGATTTTATCCCTGCATCCAACTTTGAGGCGCGGGCGGCACCACAGACAGCAGCAGGAGCCCCAACAGTGCGCCACTAGCAACAGTAGCGACAGAAAAGGAATGGCTGAAAGTCCTGGAGCGCTATTCTCCAAGGCGTTTCGTTGCTGTTTTGTCTGCTTGAGTTAATTAGGCTGCCTTAAAGTGCACTTCCAAACGGCGAAATGTTTCTTGAAACGCTTCCCTTAAACGCTCCTCGGGGGAGGGGGTTGCGCCATGCACCGACCGTCCCCTCGTTGGGCTTCATTAGGTACGTAGTTCCGAATCCTTCGCATTCTGCGAGATAATCGAGTTTAACTTATTCGGAGGCTATAAATGCAGAAAAATAGTGAGATATCGCCGGTTGCTGAAAATTAAGCTCTGCGTTGCGGAACGTGCCGGGGAATGTGGAAAAATAAATTGTAAAATTTTTGAGGCAGAGGGGTCTGCAGCATAAATGGAAGGGTAAGTATGCCCGGCAACCCATTGTTTTGGTTTGGATCAGGATTTAGTTCCTGCCGCAATTTCAGGAATTCTCAACGTTGGTTACGTTGATATTAATTAGAGGAGAAGGTTCTCCTTCGCTTTCTAGCGATAAACATTTCTTATTAAAATTCTACTATCAAGTTAAACCATGCCCATACTTTAAATACTAAGATTTTAAGCTTATCATGAGTTTCTGGAAAATTACTAAATTCCAACGAAACAGAAGGAATAATAGTGAAACTTTCATTATATAAATATATTAGTAAAAACAAAATATATGGTGTAACAATACATGTACATATATTCGTCTGTATTAACGATACATACTTACATACGTTTGAAGATCTTAAATAAGCTTTTCTTGAAAATATATTTTTAGAAAACAGTTATTTTAGAATAGAAGCTTAAACGGATAATAAAAATGAAGAGAGAGGTATGCAGTTATAGATAAATGAATTGATTAATATTTAATAGGCTGAAAAACCAAGCAAACCAACAAAATTAATTATTTAATTATAGATGGATCTGTGGTAGTGACACAATTATTTTGAGAATAATTGAATTATGCAATAAATTGTAGGTCAGAAGAAAAACTGTCCAAACGTGACCCCTCACTTTGATTGGCCAAAGCATCTCCTTGTCGATTCCTTCGTGTGACCTGGGAATTTTCGCTTAACAATGAATTTTTCACGTTGCTCGACCACACGAACCAGGGATCAAATTCGAAATCGATGAAAATCGCACGATGACCTCCTGACGGCGAGTGCCCGCCGAACTCGAGAGGAGCACTGGAGCACCCGGCGCCGCCCCCACGTCAGCGTCCTTCTGGCGAGTGGATGGCAACCCATCAGTCCCAAAGTCAACAGTTGTTTTGTCTGTTAACAACTGCTCGAGAAAGGGATAAATTACAGTGGAAGGGCATTTTGTAAAGGACCCTGCCCTGCAGGGCCACAGCCGGGTCTTATCCCCAGATGAGATCTAAATTAGTGCAACGAGTCGCAGCCATGAATTTTTAATCGATACCCATGGCGGTCGCTGCACAGCGCTGCACATCGCTGCAAAAAACGGGCGCTTGTACTAATATACCTCCATGAAAAAGTCGTTGGCAATGTTTGCCATCCTTTTATGGGGTCTGTAGACATTGGGAGGACCTGATGGAAGGGATAATTTCATGAAAAGGATTGTGCAAACATGACGACAACAAAGTTATGTTTGTCCAAGACGGCTTTTGTTTGAAATGGAATGGTACACCAGGCATGGTGGGTCCAGGATGAGACCAGACCAACGAAGGTTTAGGGATAAATCCAGCACAAGAGTAACTTTTGGAGAACTTAGTGCCGTACTACAGAAAGATGGCACAGACTCCAGACTATGCTCCAGTTACGGGCACAACTCCCTGGTTCCTGCCCCTTAAATAGTTCGTCTGGAAAAACACATTTTTCTGTGTTCCAGACATTCCGGCGGCGAACGACACGACGATTCACAGTCATGTGTGCTGCTGGGACTGCTCCAAGAAGGCGCTCCGTTGGCACGGCATCTCGGAGTCACTCGGCGGCGTCGCGGCCCATCAGTGTCGCCACTGATATCGTTAAAATCGGAAGCTGTAATACGTTAAGTTGGCAGGACACTCGTGTCCTCCCCGTTCCCGAAACTTCAACCCTTCTACCGCACCGGATTTTGGTACTAATGCTGCAGTCCCTCCTAGATCCTCTGCCCTCATTCCCCCCGGGGGAACTGAGCGATAAATATTAGATATTCCCTTAGGATGCCAGCCAGAAGCTCGAAGGCCATGAATAATCGAGCCGAGGACATGGCCTTATGAGAAGGAAATATATCAGAGCCAATTTTCGTGAAAAATCACCCCTTACCCGGCCGAAGTGCGCGATAAAATTTTAAACGGGCACTCCACTGCCGAGTGGCCCCAATGTGTCTAGTGGAGCCTTTGTTTTCGAGCCGGGGCCCCTGACTCGAATTGATACCTTGATCCCTCCTAATGTTCCATGGATGATTTGAGGGGCCGTAGAACCCCACTTGGGCTAATCAGCCAGAGGTAGTCTTCGTCGGAGGCTGTGAGAGCTCCTGGACCCTTCTGTTCGATGGCAATATCCATCCCATTGGTTGGGGCACTTGTGGCACTTGACACTGTGATGCCGGAAAGTGTCAGGCTCAGGTCAAGCCTATAAATGCTGGAGATGCTTTCGATCATGATTTATGCTTTTATTGAGTGCCGGAATGCCGGTGAGAGGTGGTTAATTGTAAAACTTGTAATTGAAGGGCTTCCTCCTTCAGATGGGTCTCGTTAGAGCGCAAAGGGTGATTAAGGAAAGGCAGTAATTGCTATTTCGAAAGATACGATTGGACAACGCGTTAATTGAGAGGGTTTCATTATAATCTTCGTTAGGTCAAAGGTGTATAACTAGTAAAATCCCATTCAGTTCCATTCAATATTCATTTGTTAAATAATGTTATTAGCTTAGTTGAAAGTTTTGGGAGTAATTTTAACTTACTATCTGGGGCATATACTTTTCTGAAATGCGAAAAATCGAAAAATTTCCTCGTAATTTAAACAAACTGACTTGTAACATAAAACTGAAAGAATCTGATTATTTACAAGTGAATCGATAATCATAAATACATATGAAAAACTTATCTATATGCAATAAGTATCCTAAAATAATTAAGTAGGTATAGCATAAAATACGAATTCAAAAGTGAATCTTCAAAATGCAATAAATAACACTAAATGTACCCATTAAATGGAACTTGGTGTTAACCAGCTTTCCGACCGTTTATTATCTAAAGTGCTTATCCTTTTGAATTATTGTCCTGTTTACCCTAAAACTTTCCGGTGATAACTTTTTCGACGCCAAAATATTTACTCACCACCTGAAAATGGAGGACAAAAGAGGACAAATAAAACGAAAAAAAAATAGTAATAATAAAAGAATCAGATTGAAGCAGTCCAGACAGCGACGTCTTCCAGAAATGTTTACAAATGTCCCACCATTCAAACTAGCCCATGATTTATAGTTTCCCATAAAGTCGCTTCCTGGAAGTGTTTACAGGAATCACTCCCGTGAAGCGAGCGACAAGCAATTAATGGGGCCTAACACGCAACGTTGCCACGGAGCTGCGCTCTACTATACCCAGGGACGTCCCGGGGGAGGAAATCATTAAGACACCATAAAAATTATCTCGCCGCTGTTCTACAACTTTGTAATTAAAAGGGACAGGTAAAATTCCCCACCATTAAGCGGAAGGTGTATAATTTCAATAAGTTCACCTGAAGTTTAACGTTGGCCTTGGGACCGACGTTCTACCCGGGAGTGGGGCTAAGGGTGAGTTCTTGGGGGGTTGGTGACGGTAGATTTCATAAACATAAAAAAGCACCGAAGCGTTCGACGCGGGAGATGGCGGGATGGTTGCTGTATGCATGGCTGGGTTCAATTTTTCACTAAATGTTAAAAAATTCCCCCCGGCATCACGACCTATTTCTAGCAACATCCCCCTCCCGCGGCGGTCCCATCTTCCGCTCTAGGACAATTATAGCTGACGACGTAAAGTGGTGGTGATAAACCCACCCAAAGTGCGCACCACACCACTCAAAGGGCTCCAAGGGCTCTGGCTGTGCCGGAATTAGACTTAAAGGTGTGCTCCGCGCCACACTCGGGCGGCAGCTTGTAAACTGACACGATTCCCAGCATAATTATGCTCGTGAAAGCGTGGGAGGAGGTTTTTTTCGCAAAAGGCGCTTAAACATAGTCTCGAGGCTAGAAAAAAAGAATATGAAAGTATGTAGGAGGAAGACAAATTGCGCGGCTGAGGACTACGGAGGAGCCTAAGAACATAGTTCCGTGTGAACATAATTTTTTCTTTCTAGCTGACCAAAGATAATTTGGGCGCCTCGCTGGCCTTCGAGTGAAGAGCATTCGGTGCGCGTGAGTCCTGTCGGCTTAGCCCCTCTCCCGTGGGATATGTTTGTAATGGGCACAGGACTTAATCACATTCGTGATAACTTCTGGCCACAGAGGGGATTTGTTGCCTGTTAACTTGTCACTGGCTGTGCATGGGATTTGTCCTCTCCCGGAAAGCTTCTAACTTCTTAATCTATTCGGGCTCTAAGCCGGCTATTAAGCGGACAAAACTGCTGTAAGCACTGATTTCGTCCCTTATTAATAACGACGACGAAAACTTTTCAATTTTCGGAATATGATTACTTGGACCGGCTGTTAGCACTTAGCAAAATTCCCTTGTGTGGACTGAGATTGGATAGTTCAAGGATTATTTTTAATCCTACTTATATAAAGAGGGAGTGTTTCGTTTGATTTATAAGTTTCTTTTAAATCAAATGGCGGTAATAGTCATTTATAGCATTTTATGAGGCAAATATGAAATGGTTGTGAAGGAATAATGAAATCTTGAATAAAGCTCAGCAGTCGATGAATGCAAATCATCACTGAGCTTGAAACTCAAAATTACTTGTGCCTTGGTTTTAGACAAATATTTATGTTTGTTTATACATATATGCAATCAGTAATGTTATTTTAAAAATCAATATTTTTGTGTTTAAAATAGTATATTTATCATAAAGATTAGTTTTTCCCAAATTGTATATTAAGTATAAATTTTCAGCTATGTCTATTACCTAGTAATATTTAAGATGTATAGTATAAGTTCTAATTCGAGTATTTAGGTTGTGTGCGAATAGTGACTAAATGCCGACTAAACTAAATTTTCGGCAATTAGTATCAACAATTCAGGTTTGAGTCTGTTGAACGAAGTATTTAAATTTTTGACAGGCGTAAAACCCTTAGAGGAACGAACGAATTAGTTCGTTCCTCCAAGGTAAAACCACAGATCAACCAGGTACTATCAAAATTTTAGTCACTTCAACTTTTCGCAAAGATCGAACTATATTTTCGACACTAAATACAAGAAATTTTGTTTAGTGGGCATTTACCCACTATTCTTGCAAGGCCTTAAAACAGCAGTTCAATTATGTATCCAAGTGTAAATCCTGAATTCTAAATAAAATTGAATTCAAAGTATTTTCGTATTAAAATATAATTCTTATATTTTTAGTTTAGCACATAGAGATATATTGAGAGAGTCATGTGATATTAGTTTTCTTGCTAGATATTTACGAAGATATGAAGAACAAATTAATGGCTCAGATCTCCAGATGATATTGACCTAATGTTTTATTTGCGGAAAGGTAAATTTCGGTCAAGTTTTATCTTTCAATGAAAATTACGCTAATAAAAAAATCTAAATCTAAAATCCAATAGAACTTTACTTATTGACAGAATTTAAAAGCTAAAGCTTTTATTTAAGAAAGTTTGACTACCTACAGGCAATATTTATTAAAGTGCTTACTAATTTTAGCCACTGGCTATGCAGTGTTTTGGCTATTTCCGCCTTGCTATGGTGATTACTGTTCTATTGCGATCTTACGTATACATTTTATGTATCTACCTACTGTTAAAACGCTGTTATTATCAATAGCCATTAGTTATGAAAGTGGATATTTTATGATTTTGATCATTAGCGTACGGTTGGGTTAGAATCTCAATTTAAAATTTAGAAAAACTGAGCTTTTGTATGATCCTTTATTCATTGAAATATATTCATATTTCGCGGAAATACCGCGGAAATACCACAATATGAAAATAAAAAAGTTTATTCACATTTGACTTAATTAAACGGACAGTGCATATCCAGAAAACAATAATAAACATTCACAGCATATAGCTTCCAAATGAACAAATTTATCATTATTTCGTTAAAGTTCTGATACTAATAGTGGCATTATTACCCAAATTCAATTAGCTTTTAGTTAAGTTCTTTTCACATTGGCTATGGCTCCATTAGTTGTTAATTCTGAAATTATTAGGTAAAAGCAAAATATCTCCAATTTTAAGAATGTATGTAGTTACAAATTTTCATTGATATCATCTATGAATGCAAGTCGCGATATTCATGTTTTCTTTATAGAAAATGTCGCAAAAAATATAAAAACTAACATGGTTTTAAAATTAATTATGTCTCTAAATTTAATTTACCTTGCTTCAAAAGGTAATTGTACAGCAAGTACCCAGCTCCAGTTCGGGCGAACACTTCCCTAATTAGGTGCCTGAAAGTCAATAGACTGGCGAATTAGATGAACTTCCGCCTCCGTCACAAAATTCATGTGATGTTAGCCAAAAATGTCTCATTAGAACCCAGCGTTCTCCCCTGTCCACTGGACCCCCGGCCCCACCCGTTGCCATGCCGAGAGTAAGCCACTGTTCGTGTAAGCATAATTCAGCGGTGTGTACATTACGTTGATTAACGGATATTTATGTGTATGCTCACACGAGAATAATGTAGAAGCTGAAAAGCGCCAGGGTTCGTCGGTTGAGGCAATCTTTCACACCCTGCAAAGTGCTCTTGAAATAAACTTCCCTTTGAGGATGTGTCGTATGCCGGGCCGGTGTCCCGGTGTCCTGCCGCCCCTTCTGGTACCCTTCTACTCCACGGGGTCCCTTTTCAGGAAATGGGACAACGTCACATGTTGACGGAGCCCCGGATCCGTCACATCGACTACGTCGTTCGTTGTCGACGTGCAGGGAGCCGCCGACTCCCTCGTCCTCATCTTCGTCGTCGGCGGCGGGTACCCGAGACCACTCCACCAGCATCCACCAGGCACATGCTGGCGGATTCTTTGAAAACCTCTCACAGAAGTTCAATAACTTTAGCAAAGTGGTAGAATTCATTAGCTTTAATTAAAAGTCTGCTTCACTTAAGTTTGCTGCCCGTAATGAACTTTTCCATTAGCCGCCCTCCTTCGGCCCCCAAAGCCCCTTCGCTGGCTTACAGCGAAACTCTCGTTTGATTGACTTTTATAGATATCGATATTTTGTTGGTGGCACGACTGCTCGGTCGGAGAGTCCTGAATACCAGCAATATAATGATATGGAAGTGGAGCAGGAATAAAGGTTTATTCAGGGCTAATTTAATGAGATCCTCATAAACCGAATCTGATTTCTTTTCAGGGCCCTCTCTGTTGGGGCTTCTGAATGGCTTATTACCCGGCCGGGCCTTCGTTGTCGTCTTCGACATCGTCGTTTCGTCGTCATCATCGTCGTCCGGCAAGGCAATAGTTCTTCTTCCACAGCGCCCCAAAGAAGGTATCTTCAACTTCGACAGACATTCGTCTAGAAAAAATAAAACCAGCAAGGACTGCATTCATTTAGCAGGGTAGTGTAATAGGGCTTCGAAGTCGAAAGGAAATCCTTTAGCGCTTCAAACAGACTGCCCAACTTTTTTAGTAAAATTTACTATGGTAAATTGCTCTTCTTAGCAAGGACAAGTAGTCAGAGGGAGTTCTGAGAAGGGCTGTCTTAAAAGGCACCCGTACCGCTTGCCCAAGAACCATTACCTGAGATGGATGCACTCAGGGACGAGGAGGAAGACCAACATCTCCTTTCATCAACTTAAATGAAGGTCAAACGAGACACGCACCGCAGCAGCGCTCTTCCCTAAAATTAGACCTTTTCGATGTGATAGCATCTCGCTTTTCACAGACGTGAGCATTTTAAGGTTTTCACTTGGTTCCGAGAATCCCTTTTATCCTTATCACCTGTTATCAACCCATTTTCGGCACCAAACCATAGTGTGTCCCCTTTGTCCAATAAAACAGAAGCAAAATGAAGAAAAATTTAATTTTCCCCCCCGGAAAATTCAACTATCAAGGAAGGTTCCTTGCCGGGTCGCCTCTATCCCAAAAACCAGGAGCAATAAGCATACCTGCCGGGTCTCGACCCTCGCCAGGTAATCCTCCGCCCGAAAATTTCTGTTTTGCCTCGACTTATCTGATCGTGTCTCGTATCCCTTAAATATGGCACTGGTGAATTGTTGAAAATACAAATCTGCGACAAAGACGACACCGAAAGGGTTCTTCTCTGAAAAACTTGGCACACCTCCCTGGGATACCTTGCTTTAAATATGTCGCCCATTCAAATTCCAATGAACTTTTTATCACATGGAATATATTACGACACTGGTCCCAGTCGGGTCCCACCCCATCCCGCTTCTGATGGCCCGGGAAGGGACGCGGCGAATCCAACGAACGAACGAATGATCAAAAATATGAGAGACACCCATAAAAAAGTTTTTTGTGCGGCGCTCCTCCGGCAGCCCCGCCGCCAAGCGCCAGCAAACAAATTTTTATGGGGCCACCCTTTGGCTTATACAAGTGGCATTAGACGGGAACGTATGGATCCGGGCGGAGATAATGGCGACATCTTGTCTGCTATTTGGCTGTTTGGGGTAAGTAGATTTTCCTGGGGGCGCTGGCGGGAAGGGCAGGAGTTTATCGATTGAAAGGTCCTTTCTGTGTGTTTTCCATGCGATCCAATAAAAAGTTTTATTTGCCCCGGCTGAGATACAGAGGGCAAATAAAATGTGGTCAGTGATTTTTCGCCAGTGACACAGAAAAGGGCGCCTTATGACTTTAGGATGCTGTTTGTGGTGTTGAAAGACTTTCGTTTTATCGGTGACGCCCTGTTTTGGGGGAAGCTATCAGATTTTTCTTGTAGGGCCCTTTCTATCTTGGGGATGTAGTTTTGAGAGCATCTTTGTTTCAACTTTGACAATACCAGCTCCTGTTTTTGAGCAAAATATGGTTAAAAACCAGATGACCGTAGTTTGGTCATTAAACAATTAAAGTTCACTATTGAAATTTGTCAATTCTAGTTCGTTTTGCAAGAAATGCTTTTCATAACTGGTCAAAATATGAGTATTTGTACTTTTTAACTATATTAAAGCTAATTGAGCATTTCCTTTTACGATTTCTAATCTAAGGAAAACATTGATTTAAAAATAATTTGCCAACTTTTGGTTTTTGGTAAAACAATCTTATGTAAATCAATCTTATTTTTTATTTATGCATTCATATGGAGAGACTTCGACACCAATTTTTGTTTCCGCTTCATTAATAGGCAAAATTTTTCCTCATTTGTTATTCAGAAGTATTCCTTTAGGGTTCTATCAAAGGATTACTAAATATTTATTCAATTTCTTGACGGATCTGCAGCGTTTAGAGTTACAGTTTTAAAGTCATTCATGTTAAATTTATTTAAAGTCATAATTTTAATATAAATCTAGTTATGCTAAAACATCTGTAAAATAAATAGCGTAACTTAAAATCAATCACCTGCAGAGCAAGAAAAAGCCTTGGAGGGTGAAAAATAAACAAACATTTTGGCGCACTGAAAACTGCCGGAATTTACGAAATTAGTGCGATTTCTGTTCAGGGGATGCCTTTCAGCAGAAACAGCGTTAATAGCATAATTTGCAAAATGTCCTTTAGGCGGCGAACGCATCGAAGCCGCGTTACAGCGCGAAGCCATGGGTGCGTGCTCGACATACCGCCCACCATCCGCGATTATTTATTTAACCGAAAATGTTAAAGTTACCCATTTGTCGGGCTGCGGTTAATTGGGAAATTTCGTTCCAAGCGCGAATATGCTCAGTTAAACTTTTCACCCCTTCCCGTCCCGCAGAGCACGCATGTGAGACATTTGTTACGTGACCGCAGTTATTTGATACAAAACAGGAAAATCGCCAACCTAAACTTATTTGACTGATATCGCTAATTTGATCCCGGGAAATGATTCATTTCAATGGAAACCAGGAGCGCCATTTGAGGGCCCCATAGGGCTCCGGCAACAAATGGTTTAGCGCGTACCCAATTTGTGCGCGAATTGATTGCATAGGTGTGAATGATTTAATGGGAATCTAACAAATTAGGTACTTATCCTTGACTCCATAGCTTAAAAATGGGAAAAAATAAATTCAGCGCTCGTTTGAGGACGGCTAAAATCGCCCTCGGGGTTCGAAGCACTGAAAGGCAAATGGACAATTTATGCGATACGAAGAAGGCTGCTAAGCAGGGACAAATGCGCCGCATCCCTCAAAGAGAGGATTTTGGTTGACCCAACGTCGGCCCTATTTACATATAATATGCATTTTGTCGCACTTATCTCCGTAAAAAAATCTCTGTCGACTTTCTGTCGACTAATGTAGAGAAGCTGGGAGCTGTCCTTTCAACTAGACGGAATCAAAGTCGCACTGGAAATATGAAGACGAAGCGGCGTGATAATATAATATATTTTTGTGATGAAAGTTGCTGAAAAAATATCTTTTCTCGTTTTTGGCGGAATGACTCGCTTTTTTCTACTTATATATTTTTGGTCGCTATACTTTCTCAGTTCAAGTAGAATGTTTTCAACGTACAGAGCAGAACCATAGTCGACACAAAGAATCGTAAAGAAGAGGAAGATTCCTCGCAGGACGGTCAACCATATGCAGGCAAACTTTTCATATTTTCCTCATCAACTTGAAAATCTCGGGGACACTTTTTGTCCTGGCATTCGTTTTTGGTTAGAGTATGCAAATTATATGCTGCCCCAGGGACGAATGGACGTCCTTTTCATAAAGAAAAGTTATCGTTAGACGTGGTGTACTGTATGATATTAGTTTCCATGGTGTCATTCTGGCCACCAACATCAAATCGACAACGGCCACTGGTGGAGCATATTTTTCGCGACAGAGATAAAACCCCTCCCGAGCCCTCTCCTTGCCTAACATGGGGTTTCAACAATCTGAATACAAATTGAGACATTCTGAGGGCGACGACGACTCAAGTTCTCGTTAACTTGAATTGCTTAAATGAATTCAGTTTGATCGTTGCCCGCAAACAAATAAGTTTTTCGTTCTGAATTTTCTGAGAAAGGTTTTTGAGCGAGAGAAGAGAGCCTTTATCAAATTGTCTGTCCCACTTTTGGGAAAGCTTTGATTTAATACAAATATTTATTCGTGGCAAGAAAACATTGAACGAGGGCTCTGGAGCCATAGTTTACTGTACCTAAATTATTTTCGGAAGTTTGATTTGTAGAGCTATTTGAGAGCAAATAGACTAAACTTTAATTAAAAGGGGGAATTTTCACATACAAAATTTAAAAGAACTCGATGAACCGAAAGGCATATATTTGAGAAACTTTGTGTCTGCGGTTTTAATGTTGGATAGTTAAAGCAAAAGGTCTTCCGAAACAGATGTTCTATAATATATAAATGAAAATTTGATTCACCAAGCAGCCATTCCTTAAATGATAGAACATCTTGAGTTTGAGGAATTTCGATTTAATAATATTAGTAGGATTGATACTATTTATGCAATATATGCAAGAAGCTTACAGTTTACATATATTTAAGGACATATCAGTGTCATTTAATTTTGGGAACGTAAGATAACTGAACCATATAATTATTTTGCGAGTGCTCTCACTACGAGTTTTACCTACAATCCAATCAAAATAGTAATTCCAAATTTTTATCGAATCCACAAAAGTGGCGAAATGAAACGAAATCCTTTAAACTGGAAATCTGTAGCATGTGGTCTACTTTATTGGTTACCCATAAAAATCCCTCAAGAAAACTATACCTTTCCCAGAAAAAAATAAGTAAAAGAGGTAAAATAAAAATCGGTGGGGCCGCAAAACTTTCAATTACAATCACCTGAAACTTTTCAGATCCGCCCTGAAAGGCCGCGATAGCACGACGGAGTATGTCGTAGGATATTAGTTTCCTGCCGAAAGTTCTACATTTCTGCAAAACCATGCACTGGGCCCCGAACTGAGTCCCTTCGCCCCCGGGGGAGCTTTGTCGCAGTAATACGAAATTAAATTAAGAAACCAGCATAACTCCTGGAATTTATAGTTCTCCTGCTGCATCGTAGGGCGGCATGTTACATGTTATTTTTTTCCATTTCGCCCCCTGTTGTTTCAGTTTTAGTGCACAGGGTGAAAAGAAAGTTGCCGTTTTCAATTTTCCAAGGGCCGTGAGCGATATAAATTGCCTCGCCCCACACGTTCTTCCTCTGCAAGGACTATTAACGTGCGAAAACTTTCAAAACAGTGACAAGGTCCAATGCATTGCAGTTGCATTAATATATTTTGATTTTGTTCTTTTTTTACCTACCTTGAAGAGGTCACAATTATAGTTGGTCTATATTCCAAAATGTTGAACTACCCAATTTTTAAAATGTATATGTATAAAAAAATAATTATACATACCAGGTTCCAATTAGCCGTAAAACGTAGTAGGTACATATTTTATGTAACCACTTTATTTAATAATGTTTGGTTAGGAGACCTTTGTTCAATTAATAAAATAATTCATTGATAGACGACGGAAACAATAATCATTCAATTAAAAGGTGAAGTAAATCATTATAATTCTTTTAATCTCATCAAAATGTTCGAATATTTTTGTTTCGATTGGTCGTTGCCATCTCTATAATCATAAATGATAAATTTAAAATTGTAAGACATATATAATTAATGAGGAATTCCTATTTACTTCTCAGTAATGCGCTAAAATTTTGTTCTCCTATTTAATTCAAATATATTTCAGACATGAATAAATTAAAAACTATAATTCCCCCTATTTAAATTGGGAAACAGTTTTTTGCCAGAGAACAATGGGGCAGATTGCATGAATTATGGTAAGGGTTTATAACTCATGCAGTTTTAATTAATCGCCATCGGACAGGTAGGCGAGGGCGGTCGCTATTGATGGGGCTGTTTAGGCGTGTCCCCCGGGTGTGGAGCACGCCCCCGCACCTGTTGCGAGCCGAACCAGGGAGGTGCTTTGGGTATGTTAATCAAGCCGGGCATTGTGCGCTCTGTTTTATTTAATTACAGGTGGTGCTCGACTCGCCCTCACATGGGTCATACAGGAAATTGCTAATAAGATTGTTCGTTAATTGAGTTACCCAGCTCAATTTGTACTCCTTGTCATTCAGTCGGGCGACTTCGCCCCAGAACTTGTCACCCCTGAGCGCCCTACTGCGGAGCACCCCCGGGACGCCGCTCCTCGACCGAATATTATCACCTTGTTCCAGGTTGTTCGAAATTCAGGTAACACCGAGACGGATGGCGTCGTTAATGAGATACCAATCTAAACGGCACATCACTTAAATTTAACTGAATTTGACTAAAAAGGAAGTAGGATGATGGGGCTCCGGTATGCCAGGCGGCGGAGGAGGACCGCGGGGAGACGAGCGGCGGCGGCCCTAAGTGTTTCTGGGTGCCTTTGAGCAATTTCTGGAATTTCATCTGAAGACGTCGGCTTTTGCGGTATCTTGCTTTATTGCCAGAGGTTCGTGGCCTCGTCGTTTATGGAAGATTTAGGGGGCTAAATTACAGGGGGAGGGCGATTAAGTTAATCAACGTCTCTTAAATGGCTTTTTAAGGATGACTCCCAGTTAAGGAGTCCACTGACGTGCCTTCACGCCCTGTCTTCAGACACCTGCTTTTTGTCTTTAAGAGGCGCAACCTGCGACACCTCGGTACCTTGTTAGCCCCTGGAAAAGGTGATTTCATCGGGTAAAGGTTTTTTGTTATCTTCTTTGCTCTGTCATTCCCGCGGACACCTCAATCCTGAGGCTAATAAAATCCGGGGGACCAACAACAAAATTTACAATGATCGTTTAAAAGCGGTTAAACTCATCAAAAATTAACCACACCGTCATCAGTTATCAAATAAGCGGAAAAATTTCTCGACAAAACCTTCTCAAAATTAATTTCATGCGGATCACATTCACACCATCGCGCTTTTTTGGACGTGTCGCGGTAGCGCGATGTTGCCCCAAAAGTGCCCCGAAGGCCTATGAAGTCATTAAAGTTATTATGGAGCACAAAAAGAAGGAGGCCTCTAGGGCAGGAAAGAGCCCCAGCCGGGATGGGGCCTGGTCGAGCAGCGGTGGCACGGCGTTATTTTTTCGGTCCTGGCACTGAACTGAATAAAATTGTTTGCATCTCTCATAATCCTCTTAAAATTCGATACACAAATTAATTCCCGAATTGAATTAACACGCTCGCTAGGATACAATCCTCCGTAACAGGATATGGTTTCGGAGTAAAACGGCTGCTCCTGTGATGCTGCTGCTGATGGCGGAGCATATCCTGAATGGCTCTGGGGCTTCTATGTTCGGGCCTCGGCGCTCCATTGAAATTGCGCCGCCTCACACCCTGGCTGCGCCACCCCCATATCCGAAAAGGGGTTCTCATAAATTAAAACGGCTTTAATTTTTATAGAATTTCGGTTTTAATACTTTTTCCTCGCCCGCTTTGTTAAATTTATGCCACGGATGAATATTCCATCGAATTTCGCGAATATGCTGGATTTAAGTTTGCTTAAGCACACGGTTAACGATCACTGAAAATTTTTAAGCGTACCTATATCTTTTCTGAGAATGGATTTAAAATACATTAAAATTTACGTGTTCCAAAGAAGTTGATTTAAAGGAATTTTGAAATTAAGCATAATCCAAAAATGTTTAAAGGGAAAAACACTCACTTTCTTACTTAAGATTGCTTGATAATATTGTTCACATTGTTTTCTGAAATACGTTCATTAAAAAAATACATTCTAAACGGTTTTGAATTCAAAGTCGTCATATAGTAAAATTGTGATTTTGATTAAATATTGTGGGTACTACAACATCATTTAACTATACAATTTTTAAATTTATTTCTTAAGAATTTGGACTTGAATTTACAATCAGCGTCCCTAAACTCTTCTAATACCATTTTACACCAGAATCGCTTAAAAACCCAAAGTCGATTATACATACATATGTTGATTTAAAATCTCGATCTTTTGCACCTTAAATTTTAAAGTATATTACTAAATTGACTAAAGCGTTCAACCCTGTTTTAGTCCCTAATTTCATGTTAACAGGAAATGTAGGAATTCAAAAAATCATACAAATTCATTTGCAAAACCTCACGCATTTATTTTGATTGAAATCACATCGTTTACCACGCAAAAAGAAGAGGAAATCATTTTAATAAAGCTCTGAGCGCTGCAGGACCGCTCCCAGTCGATTATTAACTTGTTTAATGAAGTCCCCTGCTGATTGGGATATGTAAAAACCACAAGCAGTAACTGGTTGAATCAACGTTTTAATTTTTGACGATTTTTATTGTTAATATTTGCTTTCCTCGAAAATTGAAAAGGAGTGATTTAATTGCGATATTTGATGAATTTTGTTTTCGTAGGAACCTTAGATTTTAAAGTGCTTGTAAAATTTACTTATGCATTCGATTATTTTAAATAAAATGTTTTGTTTTTCTCCAGAAGTAATAAATATATTACTTCAATAGAAGAGAATTATTATTTTGAATCTAGACAATTGTATAACTTTTACCGAAAACGATTTAATTAAAAGAGGCTTAGGATTATTTTTTGAGAGTTGTTAATCTAATTTAATTGAGAAGTTAAAAAATAACACTCAATACTTGGCATGGTTATCCGAGTATTATTATTTTTTTCTGAATAAAACCTCGAAAGTAATGCCAATTAAAAATGTAAAAGTAGGTTGATCCCTCACGAGCGCTGCTACGTGACAAAGAAGTGACTAAGGGAAGAAGCCCTTCTCCGGAGCACACGAAAAATCTTTTTCCTCTCAAGGTAAAATTTATATCTCGGAAGACGCTTCTTAAGCCCGAACCTGTGGCCCTCGAAGGATTCCCAAATTAATTGTTATCCTACGAATTCCCAGGTCTGAGCACGAGCCGCGGCAATTATCTTTCGATTAGAGAGCCTCATCCTCATCATCCATCCCTAACGAGTTTAGGGAGGTGCTCCATGATTGACAGGCCTCCTGGGAGGCGACGGCGACAGGAAAATCGAGAAGACGGGGAAGATGTGACACCGCGAAATATTTCGCTAATGCAAATCCCATCTGGCTGAACAAGCGCTAGTTTTGAATTGGGTGCGCACTCTGTTCCCGAAATTTTCGAGTTCCGCCAAGGCTGAGAAGTCGCCATGCTTTCCAAAGGAAGTCGTCACTCCCGGAAGCCCTGGAGCTCTAGAGTCTTGGCGAGCCCCAGCTTGGCGAAGACCCCGGAGCTCCTTGAGGAAGACGACGAGTAGGGCAACCGCTGAAAGAATTCGCATGACTAATTGCAGTCATTTAGAACAGAACATGAGCAATTTTCCTTTGGAGGCGACATAAATTGTGCAGCGTAATTTCGGCGGTACGTGAACGGCAAGCAGATGCTGCGGTGTGCTGTACCATTTCGAGTTCGCCTTGTACTCTTGTCCGGGATCATCGATTCCCTCGAAAACAGCCCGGAAGAAGGAACCCAAGCCAGATCGTCTCTATTTCAATTTATCGATGAGATATGCAGGTTACCGCGACGGAGGTTAATTTGAATTGAGACGTTCCGCATAAGCATTAAAAGTTTTCGAGCGAAGAAAACTAATGGCGAAGGAGCACATTTTACAGCCATTGAACAGTCAAAATGATTTTCTTGCGGAGCAGCTTCTTCAGCGCACCCCCACTCGAGGAGGTGCAAATCTTCTTACCACGAAATGCTTTTAAGCGCAGAGGGTACTTCAGATAATGCCGAGGTTTATGCATCATATAATGTCAAATAGGTGGCGGATCTCATAAAAGGATTTGCTCGTGGTGGCTTTTAAGATGATCCCCTGGAGGGATGAATCGATTGATTATATTCCGCTGAGGGAATTCCTCGACCAATCCAAAACTTCTCCTTCCCCTTCTTCAGAATTAATCATAGAACGCTATAGGAACTTTTTTTTGGCGCCTCAAAAGTGGATATATCGAGAGTTAGACGAATTGGTGGCAAGTTAGGGGGAAAAATTATGATAATTTTCAAATCCCTCGCGTAATTCGTTTCTGGTGTCGTACCAATCCACGCGGAATAATGAGACAAAATTGAGATTTATTTGAGAAAGTTCAAATATTTATAAGAACGCGCAATTTCCTTTGCGTCTATCGTGCTATTTGAGAGGCTCGTTGGGGAGTGACGACTAAATATTGCTAAAATTCAACTATACCAACGGAACTTTTAAATTTTTCCATCTACAAATCTAGTTAAAACTTTCTTAGTGTACTGGCACTGTGGTGGTCGCTCAGACTTATTGGAATTTTCTAAGACTAATATCACACAGTTCATATCACAAATAGTTATCATCAGCATAGTTTACAGTCCGTAAGTTGATCGTCGGTAACCAAACCGGGAATAGCTGATCCTCTTCCCAACAAAGGGTGCCCGAAGCCCATCAGTACTTACAAATGTTATACAAGTGTTACACAGGGTATTTATTGATTTTGAACCGAAAATCGGTTAATAGGAGATATTAAAATTTATTTACGTATGTAAAAATAAAATTAAAATGTAAACCTATTAAGAATACAAATCTAATTCAGTTCTGCATTTTGTTGAATTGTAACTGAGGCCTTCAATTGTTATCTAATCACTGAGCAAATAGGTGATAAACGCGGAGTACCTATAGAAAATTTTTATGTTAATCTTAAATTATTTAACATATATGTATGTAGCAACGTCATTTCTAGTTTCTAGTTTAATAAATATTTCCCTTCAAATTATTACACTTGTTATGAAAGCTACTTTAATTATAAACTCATTTTTAAAAGAAAGAGAGACCTTTGGAAAATTGTATTTGAATCAAGTAGGGAAAGAAATAAAAGAATTACTTTTTAAAAAAAAAATTGATTGAAGCAGAAGCAGAATGATCAAACATAAATAAATATTGTACACGAATAATTGAATTAACCAGAAGGATCAAAAATAAATAAGTATTGTTCGAGAGGAATGGAATTAATAAAAATATAATTTGAATTTAATTCGAAACTTTAAATTAAATATCTAAATGAAAATGGACATGTATGACACCTCCATATACAGTTCGTCAATTTAAAAATGTGGAGAAGCCAACTAACATTCAATATTTCAATATATGTATGTATGCATGTATGTATGTATGTACATATAATCCAATATTTCATTACATAATCTCTATTAAATATTTCAACAGCACATATCCATTTCTATTTAAATAGAATGATTTTTGACGCAGTGCATGATCCGAATCCTTGACTCCTTCGAAATAGGGCTACTACTAGTATGCTTCTAAGCTATAATAAGTATGTACTTGAGCAAACAAACATGAGTGCTTTTATTATATTATTACCATTACCACTATCTTTATTTTTTTTCTTGTTTATATTTAATTTTTAATATTCGGTTAGTTTCGATAATAAATAAAAGAAAGCAATTTTAATATACGTGAGCTTAACTTTACATACATATATCACATGTTTTGACATTAGAAACCTTATTTGGCTCTGTTTGATAAATAACTTTTTGGACGGACATCGAGAGAAGACAATAATAAGCTCAACATAAAACTTACTTAACATATATTTCAAAAGACAAACTGCCTGTAAATTTTCTAAAATGCAATGAAGTGATGAAAGAAAAATATTTATTGTTGGGTCATCTCAGTCAATTACAAAGATAAATAGCATTTTCCCACTTTCGGGTCAATCGAACCCCCAAATTTCAATCATTATTATATACTGCGGTAGATCTGTCCCGAAAAAACCTGTTCCTTTCCCAACACTTCCCACATAAATCTAGGGCCAGGTGACTTCCTAAAGTCAGCCGACACCGCATTAATCGCCGATTAGGCAAATTAATAACACCACCCGGACCAGTTAGTCTCCCAGGGATAATTTTCCTCTTCCAGTTTTCTTCTCCCCGATATTAAATCGCCGTCGATTTACAGGGCCTGGAACAGCAATTGATCTCGGATTTCTGTCTGGATGGCGGGCTCCAGAAGAGGATGATGCACCTCTCCTCACCTGCCACTGGGGAACTCGAGTGATTCGGTCTGCTCTCGAAAGAAAGATGAAGAAACGCGGTAATTGTAGGTTGGGTCCTCCGAGAAGATGCTGTTTCCTCGCCTTCAGCATTTCATAATTATTTTTAATCGGTTTATCGATTCGACATCGCCGCAATCGTGTTCCTCGGCGACTTTATCGCCTCGCTGTCAGATGTCCGCCGATCGAAAATTTACCCCGGAAAGATGCTGCGATAAGAAGTGCATCTTAAGCGCTCTGAGGCGTTCTGGATGATTACTTTCCGGCGCGTACTCCGGCAGTCATCAGCTACAGGCGTAGTTACTTACTCATGTCCGGATGATGAGAGATTGGAGGGCTTCCTAATTGGATTTCGGGACTGATATGACACTTGGTGATTTGTGAAGGCTTTAGGTCTTTCCTGGGTTCTTGCAGTCTTGCCCAGGATTCTTCTGGAGATCAGTTTTAATTTCCAAATTAAAACACCGCTTTTGAATGTGGTTCATGAAGAGCAGATGGAAAATTCCTTGAAGGATCATACTTAATTTGTATAATGCGATAAAAACAGTGGTCAATCTTTCTCTTCGTAAATTTACAATTATTTTGTATAGTATTTGTAAAATTAATAAAGTTTTTGAATGCAAAGTCAAATTTTCAAATATTGAATACATTTTGAGGAAAACACATTTCAGACGCGCGTTCACATTGCTTTAAGGTGCTCCTCATGGTAGTCACTTGAGCCAGTTAATTTTCATTATTTTTATTACTAAATAATGTAGTTTGTGATCACCTATTTTTTTACTGATTCATTTAGAGGATGACATAATCATTTCTTTTTACAGTTGGATTTCGAACGGTAGAGTCAACGGTATTGTTCTATTGTTCAATTCTGTCTACACAGAGGGAAATATCACAGTAAAATTTAAATTCCTGGTATAATAGAATTTACAAAACGATTAAAATCTTCTTCCTTTCTTTGGTTTATTATAAAATTAATCTTCTTACGCTTTGAAAAAATTGCAACCTTGAAATAACTAAATAAACAAATGAATGAATGAATTATTAAATGACTAAAATAACCTACTTCGTAATAACTTTTATCTTCGTAGTAACTATATTAATTAGTATGTAATAAGCATTTTTACGTATACGACTTTTATGTTAAATTTTCAATGAAACGCGAAAAATTTCAGGAATTTGTAATTTTATATAGCTATACTTATTTTTCATTTACATTAATGAAATAGTATTAACTGAATTAGGTAAATAAATACTTATATAAAAACATATTTAAGCGTTCATAATGCTTTTAATACGAACATTCGAATTTAAACGTTTTGAGCAGTATTAATTTTGATAACATTTTGCAAACTTGAATTATGTAAAGGTGTAAATTCTTTATTATTTCATTCTGAATTTTTCAGAATAAATAAATTATTAAAAAAGGCCCAACTAAACCTAATTAGATAGACCTCATAAACAGTAAAATAGTTAATATGAACACATGTTACATTTTTCTTGTACATTGCCACGAATGTTAGTTATCTTATTTTATTCAGTAATTCATTAGTTCGATTTGCAAAAAACTTTCTAAGTTCCAGTAAATAACCTTGAACGATTACCATGCAATTTTCACTAGATTCAAAAATTCTAAACGCGTTCTTCTTCACATAAAACTTGTCTAAATCCCTTCATGGGAGGTCACATCCACCCTTCCAGCCCTCAGAGAATCTTTCACAAGAAATCCACAGCAGGAGCACATCCATCTCGGTTTAAAAGCTAAATGTCCTCGACCCCGTCACTTCTGCAGCGTGTTAACACAAAATATCCAGGACAAAAGCGACAGACATCGCATCGCACACTGAAAGCGAAGTCTCGCGTCGCATCGCAAAGCATAGGGACACATTCAAGGGCGATATATCACCCGGGTCCCTGATACGGCGCTTAATCATTTCCTGAATTCCTGGAAATCCGCTTTTCCGAAGCTGCAGTGCTCCTGTTTTTCCTCTTCTAAGCTCAGACACGAGCGTAATTTACACGAAGATCTAGCCGTGCCCCAGTGCGAGTCCATTTAGCATAATAATGGTATTTTGCAATAAAGCAATAATCTGCTCGACCAAGCCAAAGAGCATTCTGTGCGATTAAAATAAATAAAAAATTGAACATAAAAGTGTTCATGTGGCGAACTGCCAGAAACAAGGCGGTGTTAGGTTGACTCGTCGAAGGATAATCCGGCAAAGCAAAACTTTAAGCAATTTCGGTCTAAGTATTCGCACAGGAGTCCGATCATCCCCCCAAGTGCATGTGTGTGTCCTGTGCTCTTTCTAAGCACCGAAGTCCCATTTAGGACTCGATTTTTCCATATGGTTTGCCAAGGCGACCACGGGAATCGATGCGATAAACTTGATAATTTGGGGGAGGGTTACAAATTACTTGCCACCGCGGGCCCTAAACCCCATCAATTACAGGAATTCCGATTAACTCTATAGTCGTGAATAGGGCGGGTGGGTCGCCACGGAGCATCCGAGAACCCCAAATATTGTCTCGGGTTTGGGCAGGGCCACATAAATAATGTTTTAGCCATTTAGACACTTCATAAAGCAGGAATTGGGCACTTTTGGCCCATTACACTCATTTCAGCAATTAACGAACGCATTTTCCGCGCGCAAAATGCACACTATCCCGGCTTACGTAACTCGACGGGTTAGCAGGGGGTATTGGGGGATGGTGGGAATAGGGCTCCTGTCGCCAGGAATGTGGGAGGGTCCGCCGGACCCAGACCCAGCCCTAGCCCTAGCAACTGGCTTATCGGCAACTATTTGTATGTAAATAGCGAGGGCTGTAAGTCATCGGGTAAGTGCTGGGTGCCCACTGCCGGGACTGACCCCCTGACCTCTTGGAAATTCCATGTAGTCCTGGTGGCCAAGCACTGAATAGGAACTCCGGGACCCGCACTGATATATGGCCACGGATTACACACTTACAAGTCCCTTAACTACTACCAGCGGATTAAATTTAATTTATGGCCTGCTCCTTATCCACGCTGGTGACCGGTTGATACGTGAAATAATAGAATCATGATAAGTCAAAGGATATTGCCCTAATGAATTTGCCGGCCAACACATTGTCACGCTGCAATTAATCAAGATCTTGTCTATAACGTCTTGGGACCTCATTCTGCATGCCTCCTTGGCACACCGGCCTCCGGATTTGCACTCCTCCGGCCGGCACGTTACAGGGTGTGCCCTAAATGATAGTTGCACTCCTCTTGCTATTGCCATCAGATTTTGTGTGCAGAGGCTTGAAGGAGTCGTGAATTTCTTATAGGCATAGCCCTTTGGGAGTTTGCCTTTATAATTTCTCTCAATTTGTCGACCAGAAAGCCGTATTTTGCATCACTTGATACTTATTAACTTATCATAACTCTGGATAAATCATCCTGTACTGAAGAGAGAAATTCAATTTTAACTATGTAATTAGTTATATTGATTTGAATCTACACTCTATAGAGAGAATTCTCTTTTATAGTGCAGCAAAATAAAATCGATTAAAAGTTCACCTTTACCACTTCTAAAATTTCACATTCAAAAACTCCAAATAGAGTGCTGTCACAGCTCACGACATGCATTCGATAGCACACGATTGCTATTTTGATAAGACGATATTTTTGCTACATTTTATCGACGAAATAGCCAATTCCACGAAGCGAAAATTTTGTTGTTCAAAATCTATTGATATAGAGGTCTAATTCAAATGATTGAAATGCAATTTTTTAAATAATTCAAGTTAAACGCAACTTCCATACATATTTATTTAATGCAAATGTTTTAAAATGTGCAACGACGTGGGTTAAATAATTTAGAAAAAATGTCATACTTTTTCCATTTTCTTGCTCGCTAAGCCAAGTATGAATCATAAAAATAAAATAACTTCAATTCTATACTATCATGGATCATCACCATTATAAATTTGTGTTCATTTAAAATGCATAACATTTAATTTACTATTCTTGAACAATTATATAATAAATTCGAATTAATTGTTAATGATTTTGTTAGGATTTTTAGGGTATGTTGTAGAACACAAATTTCTGAACTGTTTCATTTAAAATATATGTATGTACTATATGTTTAAAAAATCTAGTTATTGTTCGAAAATAAGAACTAGTAATCATCGATATAAAATTAGAAAACTTCCAGAATTTGAATTTTAAAACACAGTTGTACCGCGAATTAGAAAAGTAGATTTTATAAATTAAATAGTTTGTCCTGAAAATGGATTTTGAAGTCGTCACAAATTTAAATAATGTTGATAGGTATAAGTAAGGGGTGTAGAAGCAAAAGTGGTTTTAACTTCTTTTTTTATAAAAATTAAATTAATGTCGTAATTCCGTATCTCTAAACTTGTTATGTTAATTCTAAGCAAATTTCCGTTAAATTTGCAAAAATCAAGATTTGTTTCCACATAAAATAGCTTTAAATCTTTCTGGAAGATTTCCTAGAATAAAAATAATTGATTGCCTTTCCCAATCGAAATTCTTCGCCCAACCACAAGTTTGGACGTGTGCGGAGCAATTACTAGAAATAAATAAATCGTGAAACCCAAGAAGTGGATAAATCACTTTTTATGGGGAAAACAATATCAAAAATGTCTACAACATCCTGGTCCATGGGGCGAGTCCCTTCTCTTCCCGGATGCGGGGGGCTTTCTATCGTGCAAGGCCCCTCCACCGACCGGAAATTTTCCCTTTATGGCTGAAAGTTTTCCTGGGTCCTTCGCCCCATTCAGAGACGAGGCCTCCACTGAATGTCGCTACATCTCCGATTATTTGCCCCTTTTCCCATTGTGTGCGACCAGGCCGGGTTGGTCCGGAGCGGGTGGGCCCCGGAGAACCAAATCCATCTCAATCAAAATCCACTTTGAATTAAGACCAAACACTTGTACTAACTTGTCGAAGTTTCAGTGGTGTCCCACCTTAAGTATGTCTCATGAAAAATGTCTTCTTTGCGGTCGACTTAAAATTCAAGTCATGTTCCCTGTGCTCCATCCGCCATCACGGGATATAGCAAGGGTCGACGGGAAGATATATCCCGGGCGGTGGAATGTCACTGAACGGCACCGCTAGGAAGAAAAAACGGGAAGAAGGGAACGTCGGGACCAACCAAAGGATCCCGAAAAGCTTGTTGTTATTCACCAGACAATTCCATAATGATCTGGAAATTTGTGCTCCGAGCCAAACTTGCCCCGTGGGAGAGGGCCGATCGGGGGCGGGTGCAAACGGGCGGAAACGGCCAAAACCTGGGCCCGACGAGGGCGTAGTACAGCAAGGTTCTATCGGGGGAGGGTGTGGGAGTGGGCAGGACGCTGGGGCTCTCAAGATGGTGTAGTAAATTCTTAAAATCAATAAATCCGCACAGTTGGCGGGGGCGTAGGCACTGCCTGAGCCTCCAGATACAGTCCAAAAATCAGTTTACATGCTCCTTACGCCCTGAGCCTGCCGTCTTTCGGGGCTGACGGAGCGCTTTATGTTGCCCTCAGAAATCGCTCCGGTGTCTGTTGAGGCCCTGATGGGGGAGGCATGATATGTGAAATTCAATCAAATATGGAAATCGATTTCGAACTCGCAGGGAGGGCCCGACACGGAGCCCGGGCATGCTGTGATCCCCTTTGCCGGAGCAACAAAAGGCTTCCGTGAAATTAGGCTACGGTGGCGGAGCAGCCCCCGGCGGCCCCTCTGTGTGAATGGGGTTTAATGTGCTGCCCGATATGCAATATGTGATTATTCTGAAATTTGTGATGACGGCACTCGCCGGTGGAAATCTCGGCTGCCTATTGAATTCATGACATAACAGTTAAAATTTAATTAACGGATAAATCTGTAATATCCCGTTGTTCCGCTAAGCCGCCCCCGCCCGGCCACCGGTTTTCGAGGGATCCATTTCAGATATTGTTTACCGGGGCGGACACTTTTTGTTCTGGAGAATTTTGAACGACGACACTGCGCCCCAAACTGTCCAGCGATTGCAGATTTTAATGTCAATTGATGGCCGAAATTTTCGGGCTTCGGTGTTTTGTGGCGCAGTTAACTTTACTAAATGTTAGCAAAATCTGGTTAAATCTATGCCAGAATTCACAGATACCAGCAAAATTACTTTGGTGCTTGATCATCGGAGTTATTTTCAGAATTCAAATTTAAGTAAAATATGCGCTAGCTATTGGTTTTAGTTATAGGAAATTATGGTTAAAGATATTTCCAAAATAGCAACGGTTCATTATTACTATTACTTAGAATCTTATTATTTTTATCGCAGTCTAACATTTCAAACTAGTACTCTACGCTCTGCGGAATAATTGAATAAAAGGGAATGTAAACATTTACTAGATGATTTTACTTCAGTATTTATAAATTACTGGCCAATATAGCAAAGGAATTTTTGAAAGTGTAAAATTATACATGGTGATATTGATTTATTAAAATGCAAATTTAATTTTTCATTCTAGTATTAGGTACTCCTATACGAATACAGAGAACAATTATTACTTCATTAGGAACGTTTGCATGAAAATGAAATATTGTATAATACAAAAACGGCAATTTGACAGATTTTGGGATTTAAGTATTTTTAATTTAAGCCCCAAATTAACAAACCACGAAATAAAGTTTTTAGGTATTAAAAAGAAAATCGACAAACACATTTGTAAAAAGGGGATACTTACTCTGCTTAAAATAAACAAATCTGTGGAAATAAATACTTAAATATGCACTCAAATTTAACTGTTAATGCATTTTTGAAAAAGTTTATTTTAAAAAGTTTTCAATTTTAGGAGTTAAGTCATGCAATTGCTAATGTACAACTTTTTGACTTTTTATCCACTTGTTGACACGAAATGTGTTTATACTCAAAAACGTTTCTTTCCCTACACGCATATCGTAAAAAAATTGCAATATTACACATTTTTTTAGAGTATTAATAAACGGATAGTCTCATTACTGGCAAAATTTAAACCAAAACTGAGTGGAATTTGTACATTCGACACTTTTCATTCAGCGAGCTGGTTTTAATTTTAGTAACTTTCTCTACAGAAAAATGATTATTAGGAATCATCATCATCTTACGAAAAGGCGTTTGACTGGGTTGCTCTAAACTAAAATCCTAAACTAAAAATCCGTTTATGTAAAGGAAAGGAGCCAAACTACATAAACTAAAGTGGAGTTGTCCAAAATCAAGGATGGGGTTTCAGAAAATATGCCATACTTTTATATCTGGTAAGTGTTAAGTACTATTCAATTTCGCTTTTGGTTTTTTATGCAGACTAAATCTATATTTTTAGCTCTTTAGCCAAATTTTTTTGTAAATTTAAAAACAACGTTCGTAAAACCGGTCAAAAGAATATCTGGTCGAATTTGTAAAATCTGTAAAAACAGAAAGGAAGCATATTAACCCGACCCTAATTCATACTAAGCTTATTAAGATAATAGTCGTTGACTAGGTTTTGTTCGTACGTAAGTTAAAACATCTATGCCTTTTCGTAAACAAAAATATTTGCGGTTCTGGCCAAGCTTTCTTATGTATTATTCAAGCAAAAATTTTGTACACAAAATCCCTCTTTGTTTTAAATTCATGAAAAACTTTCATCCGTGCTCCATTTTTGGGGAGCATAAAACACACCTCTGCAGACATCCTTGGACGAGACACACACACACACACAAACATACATCTGTCGGGCACAAGGTCACTTGAAATCCTTTGAGAAATTACAGCCAGCGAGGTAAAATACCTGTTTCTATCTACCCCCTCCCAGGCCCCACACATTCGCCTGGCGAATTATAATCTCCGAAAATTGTGAAGGGCCAAAAAGCCTTCGGGAGAGAGGAGCGGAGGATAAGGTCGGAGGGTGAAAGGGAAACGGCTTGGCGTGATGAGAATTACCTGACAAAGATTGACAAAAAGGGTTGCGGTGCTCGGTCATAATTTATGAATAAAACATGGCCGCTCAAATCTTCGACGGGTTGGCAGACGCGCGATACGGCAATTGGATTGAATTTTTATTGTACTATTTGAATAAATTTGCCCGCAGACACCCGCAAAAAAATCAGCTGATGCTTAATATACTCCGGAACCCTGCTGTGGGTTGATCCAGAGTCTCCCCATACCTCCTCCCGGTCTTAGAAAGTACGGACTGTTTCATAAAATATTTCGATATTTTTCAGCAGAGCAAATATCCAAAGTAGAGGGAGTAGTGAGCCTTTACAACTTTCATCTGTTCTTAAAAATAGATGACCCCCGGAGTTGTAACAACTCTAGAAAACCGAGTCAATTGCCCCTGACTGTTGTAATTCTAAAATATTTTTGAGACGTGGACGTCGACTGCGCCCCGCTTTTTGTTTTTTCTTAATTAAGACTTAGTTCGCGGGTCCCGGCTAATGGCCCAGTCCGAAGAAACTTTTCTTCTTGTTTGTCTCTATTTAAGTCAATTATCAAGTTGTTAATTGCTCCGGTAAGAACACACCTGCCCATCTGCGGAGTTTGATGCGGAGCACTTAATTTCCGGGACACTGCTATTTGTTATCCCCTGGGGAAAAGGTGAAACAGCGACGATGTACCAGTTTCCGGCAATTTCGGGTAAAGTGCTTTGCACGATGTTGACTAGGTGGTAAAGAACCGTTAACAGCCTCCCCGTGTACTCTGTATCCCAAAAAGTAGGGGATATTCCGGGAGAAATGCGGGAAGATGGGTCCACTAACCCACACTATAGCCAACAGTCATGTACACTCTGCATCGCGATTCAGTGTCGTTCGACCCCTAAAAATTAGAATGCAGATAGTCATCCTGAAGGACTTTGATCGCCGAAGGTATCGAAAAGTGTCTGTTGGCCCACCACAACCCTCCGAGGGAATGGGTACAGGAATCCTTTAAATTCTGACCCCTTGAAGGAAGCCAAGTGACCCTTCCGCTCTTATGGGAAAATCTCAATAATCGACAAACCCAAGACGTTAACACTTTAGGGTTCGAGGAACGCCGGGGCAAGGGGACAAACAAGACCCTTACACAGGGTGACCCGCTCCCATCCCCGGAGGTGTGCTGTGAGAACTTTAAATGACTTTCGTGTTTAAACAAAAGTTTAACTTCAATTATCCCTGGGAGCAAGCGAGGAATACAAAACCGCTTCATCGGCGGGAATTTAAGTTTTCGGGAATTTGGGAGCGATTCCTGGAATAATAGCTATACACCAAGAGCGCGAACAGCGGCTTCAAGGGTGAGATTTTGGGGGCGCAGGGCAGGGCTGGTTTGTAAGGTTTTCCAATGAAAATTACTGCCGACTTGGCTTCATCGCTCCTATCAACTCCATAAGCCCTTATTAGGGATAATTTATGAAAGTGAGGCGTCGAAAGGAAAAGGATATTGAGGCAGGACGTGACTCAAATTTTTGCTGAGATTATTTCTTCGCCCTGTGCCGCCACAACTCAGCGGGAAGTGTTAGAAAAATGTCTAAACTTTTTAGGTGAGAATTAAGTGATGAGTTGCGAAGATTAAGGAGAAGAAGCAGCCGTCAACCCTCCCCAGAAACTCCGCCCGAACCAAAGGAGGATGGATGCTGGACAAATTTACATAAGTTAATTCTTTTTTGGGTTGGAATCCCCGGGAATGGAGTTGCTAAGCGGACATTTACACGGATTTCCAGTGTTGGGAGTAAGCTTAAGGGATCACGGTCCGTTTGGACGAGCCATGAGCTGTTTGGTCAGGGATTTTGATTTTTCGCAATCGATCAGGACGGGGATCAGGATGTTCAGCCAAGTCAAATTATCACAAAATATGTAAATTTAGGGAAAATTTTTTGATGTGAGATCGGCGAGGTTGAGGTCGATACGGAAAGAAGTTCAGCGAAATGGACGACAATTTTGGGTTTAGAGCAAAAAAAAATATTGTTTTTTTGAAATCCATAAAAAGCATTAATATATTTGTAATAACTACATTCAAATATTATTATTAGGCTATAATAAAAATTTAGAAAAGCAAGGACATACATACATATAGTACAACATTGCACTTACAATTAGTTAAATTTGAAAACAACATTTTAAACCCTGGCTAGTTACTGATGTAACAGCAAACATACTTTTAACAAATTTACGTGCATTATGTACTATGTATTAATGAACTTTTTTTTAATTTTATTAATAGATACTATTTTATGATCAAGTATAAATTGTAATACTTTTTTATCTTAAAGAATGAGTGAAACAAACATTGAATTTCATGTATTGATTGTTGCATTTTCGCGGTTGTCAAAGATAAAATTCTCTTGATTGAGTATCGCACGCGAAAAACATAAATAACAATTATAGTTTGTGTTTTTTAAAAAAAGTGCACCATTCTTAACTCATCGCATAATAACTCTTCTCAAGACCTTTCCCAGTCATCGACACTGTTGGGCGGTAGATTCGCTTTCACCACGTCATCCACCACCACCACTTTCGATTTACGCTATTTGTTTTTACCCATTTTATGGTGAAGTTGCATGACAAACGCAAACAAAAACCCTACTGCGATTATGTCGTAAACTAATACCATATCTATCCAAAAGTCATCTACTTTTTGGAAGTGATTTCCACATGCTACCACACTTCAGAATCGCTTTTTTAGAAAAGGATAAAACAAAATAAAAATTGCCTCCGTCCGCCCGCATATAACCCCGCAATAAGAAAAAAAAGGCAGGCGACGAAATGAAAGGGAAAAATCATTTTATTTATAGACCTTGACAAATTGCGGACATGTGACGGTATCGATTTAACAGGAATATGACAGGTGAATAGTCACAAGATAAATCTCCATCAATAACTCCTGGGCCCCGGGGTAAGACAATGGATGGAAATTTTTGCGGTAAATATAATTCAGGGGGCGCAATATTTTCGGTCGGTTCCCTGCTCACAATGTCTCCTGAAAATGGCCTCAATTTATAACGTTCGGGAGAATGGCTGTCGATACCCGGCAATTCTGCAACTCCCTGACAGAACAAAAAAAATTACCAAAAAATTGGAGAGTTTCGGAAACCCTTTCATTTCCCAAACTTTTTTTTCGTAAAAACCTTGACCTCGATAACTCCGGATCAGGACTGTGAGCTTACGCGACTTTATAGCTGCGGTTTCGATTTAAACCCTGACCTTGATCCTGTCCTGCACAAATTTTGGATCTATCATCAAACGACAGACTACTGATTCATTTCGATGTTCCTATTGCAAGATATTCTTCTATCCCGGACTTCTCTATTTTTTATGTATTACTTTCTACCTTTGTGTTTCACATACTATATTAAAAATTTGATTCTCTAGAAAATAATAATGTCTTTATCCCTCGGATAAAAGGTCCGCTATTATAACGAAAAATCGCTAATTTAATGTTTGTTTTTAATTTAGCCCGACTGTTCTAGCATTAGTACTGAATTATATCTGTAGCTCTTTTACATGGACATAAAAAGAAAAAAATTAAAAATTCTAGGTTAACGTCTTATTCAGTCACGTATTCAGCTATTAAATACATGTTACCCATAATGGGAAGTTTTAAACTATTAAAACATTTTATTTAATTTAATTCTAACTATTCCACGAAAATATGGCATTTCTATTCTGTAGCTGTGACTGCATTATATTATAATAAAAAAATCCATTTCCTAGTCAGCCTTAAGAAGGCTTAAGGAGGCAGAGTGCCAACCTCATCGTTGACTCCTCCAACCGCGAAATTTGTTTTAATTCTTTCCAGGACTGCAGACGCTGCGGTGTGGCACCTCAACTCAATTCCGCAAGGTCATCGTTGCTGAGAAATGTTTAAAATATCCTGGACGAGGGGCTCCGAAGTCGACAGGGTGCAGCCAGCCGTAGTGAAGCGTTTCCAGGAAGATACGAGGGGAGCACCTGATCGGACGTCTGGATCTGGCCAACATTTAATATGGAACTGGGGTCCAGACTCCGGTTCTCAGACACAGTCCCCTTGGAATTGACGAGGGCTGCACTGCCGCACATCTGGCAGAATAAATATTTAACAATATTATAGTTCATTACGGCGTAAGTTTATTGACTACCCGAAAAAATCAATTGCCATAATATTCTCTAAGGGGATGGCGGAAGGTCGGGCGGCCTCCAGTGAGCAGGACGCAACGGCTGTCGCCTCTAGTGAGCCTCCGCCCGACTGCTGTGTGTTTTCACAGGACACGACTCAATTACATTTGAATCTCAAATGAATGAGCCGAGCTAAGTACTCCTCCTCGATACAATGATGCGATGGTTTCTGGGAAAGCAGGAGCCTCCGCCCTGGTGCCCCGCAGATGAAGGCCACAGGACTAGGGCTTCTTTCCTCGGAGCCTCGCACAGTATCGTTATTGTAATCGTCGTCATCTCTCGAAAATTCTCCCATTCAGGATTACATCTTATCCCCAAGTGGAATATCAAAGCCGTTGGCTGTCTTATACAAATTATTTGTGTGAAAGAAAAGTAATTTGGAATGACTTGACAAAATTGGTTACAGCGAGCAGCCCTTATATGTACGACATGAACGAGGATAATTTGCATTCCGGGAGGCGGGAGTCCTTCTGGATGAGCGGCGATGCCGTTCTTTCTTCCCGCCCTCCTTTGGCACGCTACTGGTTTCTTCCCTTTATTATTTTCCGTTTTTTTCCTTCATTTTGTAATTACACGGCGGCGTCCCCCGGTCGGAAACACGGTGCCACTTGGTAATGACTTCAGGGGACGTTTCGCCGGATTAAGCGACTTTGGTGCGTCTGTTTGAATTTTTTCTTTTATTTACGTTATAAAGCACTTTGCACTTCAATTGGGTTTTTGGGTGATTCAGCCACCAAATTTATGTAAATGTTGACACTGCCACTGAGCCGTTCTGATCTGTCGTATGGAATTGTTTTTGATATTTTCAAATCCCAAACACCCTCGCCGTCGCTCTTCCGGCAACCATATTTCGGAAGATTTCTTTCATTTCTCATTTCGGAAATACATTTGATTTGTGCTACTCCCCCTTTTTGGGGGTGAAAACTTATTTCAGCTTTTTCTGAATAATAAGGAGTATATAGAACTGGTTGCGCTTGATTAGATTTTATTTCTCCGGCAATTTTGCCGATCAGCCAGCAGAAATGCGTCCCTTTAAAATTGGTAACATTTTAAATGTTTTTCTGCTGTACACCAAATTAGTTACAGGCTTTACAAATCACTAATATTTTTCTTACTTCCTTGTTGCTGAATATGTAGTTAAATATAATTTCGATCGAGAATAGCATGGTCTGTGCTAGCATTTTATTTTTATCACTGCAATCGTCTTGGTTTTATTTATTCTAAACTTATGCGTGAAAAGCTAATATGCTACTCATCCTGTTTTTAAAATTAGCTTTATCACTTTCATCTGATTTTTCCTTCCTGTTGTTTTTATCAAACGCAATTTCTTTATAGCAAAATACTTTAAAAGTCTGTTTTTCAGTGATCTAAAAAGCAAGATCCGACATGTTACATGTCCAAAGTTAGGAAAACATTTATTTTATATTATTTATCCTCTTATTCCACTCTTTGAAACATCTCACCCTGCCATAGATATTTTACAGCCGTCTCGAAGAGTATTTTTCACAAATTGGAAGCAAATAAAAGGGCTTTCTCATAGCACATACACATATGAAAAACTATACAGTTGAAAATGTTTGCTGTACGTTACAAGAAAAATCCTCCCCTATTCGATGCAAATGCAAATGCAAATTTGAACATCCTGCTGCGAATTAAAGGTGAGCGCTGGTGAAGAGTCTCCCCCGTGTCTCGAGTGCATTTATTTGTGCAACTAAAATCGAAGTGGGAGCCAACACCATAAATAAACAATAAACAGAGGCTCCACTGAAATATTCACACAATCCGCCCCCGCTGGGGTGTTTTCATAAAGAAATTTCTCATGTTGAGATGTGCGGGGGAGGTCGTGGCATGGAGCTGGAAGGGACAGAAAAAAGCGAGCCGTTCCCACACAGAACAGCCGCGTTGTACGATGATTCCCTAATGACATCCTCCTTCGGCAAACACAGGCTCTGCCCGCCTTTCAAGGAGCCTCATAAGCGGAGAGTTCCTGTCCGAAGCATACGCCCCGCTCCATTTTCCTCGACGACGACGAGGACTACATTTTCCCGGCAGCCGTCCACCCCGACCACCCCCGCTCGTCCGCGCCCTCTTATTTTTTGTAATCTTTTGGCAAAGCTAGTGAAGTGCAAACTTTGCATTTAACATTAGTGGAAGCGAGTCGGGGTTGGGGGTGTGGGTTTCCAGCATGGGAATTTCTGAAAGTCTCTTACACGGATCTTTCTCGACTTGTGCTTGCTACTTGAGAAAATTTAATAATTTGCTCAAATATTTGCTGACTTCTTGTCGAACGTCGACGACGACGGCTGGCGGGCCGGGGAATAGTTTCGTGATTTATTGCCGGGCCCGAACTGGGTTTACGCCGCTTTTTTCCCCGCTCACCCTCCAAAAAATCCTTCCCAGCTCTCTGGCGAAATGAAACTTTCAAATTGAGCCCGTACTCGCTATTTTAAACGGCTCCAATTCTGTGTGCACTTCTATTTACCAAAAATGAGTACATGGGGCCCGATTCAGCCAGCTGCTGCTCCTCCTGTTGCGGAGCCTCTGCAGCGCAGAAGTTCATTTTGCAGAAAACGAAAAAAAATCACTCTCCTTTTATTGACATAAAATATTTATAAATAATATCAATTGCATTACTATTAACTATTTTCGGCTATTCCAATTTCCTTATTATCCCATTCATGAAACTTAGCAAGAGCTTTTCCGAAAAAGTATGAATTGATTCCTGTAATTTTAACTTATTAAAACTAAAAGTCGCTAATCCAAATTTTTCAATCAAACTATAAAGTATCTTTTCGAAATTCCAATAGAAAATTGAAAAAGGAATTGTATGTATCTGGACTTCCAGACGGTTTTCTAATATAATTTCGTTTTACGTGAGGTTTAGGAAATAGCTCGTTTAGAACGACAGCCAGATTTTGTTCAGCCACGTATTGCGTTTCAAAAGGGTTAAATATGCATCTGTATGCCTACAAAAAAAGCGGAAGTGTAAAATAACCTAAGTGCAAGCAGAAATTTCTATTAACGTTAAAAGTCTATTAACTTTCACCTGTTTTGCTATACTTCGTTGAGCTCCACCTGCTGCCTGCTATGCACTTGGCTAGAAAATCAGAAATATTTTTTTAACTGATAATTGCCCATTTTACACCCATCCAGTAATTGAGCCCTAAGGGCGCCTTGCGTGGTTTTGTCATTTGGCTCATTCGGGCTCATTTGGCCCATCAAGCGGTGCGCGGCGAAGGTGAATTATCGCTTTAGTGGCGTTATTACGAGCGCTTTAAGGGGCCGTAAAGCGGAGTCGGGACGACCGTAAGGGTGTCGTAAAACTTGCCAGTTTATTATTATTTCCATATCAATAAACCCGGCGGAATTGCCGCACGATCTCTGCGAGTTGGCGCCAAAATTTATTGCGGTGCAAGCGGCTTCCCGCAGGCCCGCATCAATGGCGAATTAAGCCAAGTTTCGCGTCTTATTAAGGACTCTGCAAAACATTGACTGCCGAAATAAAACCGCCCCCGGGACGTGGCTGGGTGAGGGGCTGCAGTGCAGTTTCAAGGCTCAAGTGCGCCCCCGAACTCATGTTCACCGTCTGCTATTTTGATAGAGACCCGCTGCTGGGTTTATGGTGCTCCTCGAAACAAAGAAGCAAATTAAGCACCTCTTCGCGTCTCCCGAACCTTCCCGGTTCCCGGTTCCCGGTCCTGTCTTCCCTTCCGCCTTCCCGGGGCCGTCGTCGTCTTAGTCGCAGCTTCTTGCAAGGGCCCCATCTGCCGAAGGAGTCTTGCAGCTGTAACTTCTTTTTGCACTATGTGCGCTCTGCTGTGCACTGAACGGCGCAATTAAGCGCTGTTTCAAGGGAGTTTTATCGACGGGCTTGAGGCACCTTAAACGTCGGGAGGAATTACAAAGTATCGACGACGTTATTAGGACTTGTGTTAATCTGTGGCTGCAGTAGCGACCCGAGGATGCAATAAATTTAGCCATCGCCACCAAAGTCCTTTTGTTTTTCTCCCCTGCCAAACTCACGCTGAATGCAAGGAGTGTTCGTAAAATTCGCGTAAAGTCTATTCGAATTGCTTCTACTTTTTATTATTTATCGTAAAACCTTTATTAGCAAATAAAATTCCCTAGAAAGAAAATATAAAAATATATAAAAACTCGTGAAGAACTATAAATTCTACAGAACGGACCAATTTATTAAGCTTTCAATGGAATCAATCAGCATTATACATATTTTTCTTCTTTTAGAACATACTTATTGTATCTTTATATTTCATTTTTGCAAATTTACAAACGCTCAGAATGTACATGTGTGGAGCAGCGGGCTTGCTTTATAAAGTAATAGAACTAATAGTATGGAAATTTGGCAATATAATAATAATCGCTGCGCAGAAACCTGTAGAGTATGTGCAATGAGTGAATGAGAGAGCACAAAAGCCCAGTGCAATCTCTGTACATGAAACTAACCCCTGCAACCTCAGGGTGCGCAGCAAGCTTGAGTGGTCCAAGAAGGGTAGGGTTTTGGCTCGCCTGGAAACGGGCATTGGGCACTTCAGCATATTAGCGGAAGGTTCGAAGTCTACTTAAGCTGAGTAATACTTTAAATGGTTGTAGATTTATTCATACATTACATATATGTTATCCATATCTATATCGCCCTAATTACTTTAGAAAAACCTACAGTGTGAAATTAGTGCAAATTTATTGATAAGCCATTTGTACTTTATTCAGCCGTCAATCATCTCATTTTAAAGTGATAGTTGATGAAAAATCAAAGTACAAATTTGCGCTTGTCTGCCAATTGATAACCTAATTTTTTATATTCATATAATCACTCAACTTCAAACAATGAAAACAACCTAAAATATTTTCTTTCTATCAGTTATTTTTTTTATTCGATAAAAGGAAGATCTTCCATAAATCTATTGTTTTACCCATTAATGGAAATATATGCGGAAAATGGAAATAACGCCTTCATTTCAGAGTCACTCATAAAAGAAAGTAAAAGAATAAAAGTTACCAAGCTTTATATTTGCGCAAATTATAAAATTTATTTGACTACAACCTGGCTGAGGTCGGGAAGGTATGAAAAAGGTGATTCTATCGCAGAGAGACTGTCGTTTCACACCCCCGCTCTCCCTTTACCAACCCTTATTACAGCAAACCGCAACAGCGCTCGGCTAGAGACCGCTGCAACTGAAAAGGAGACTCTATTTAAGCATTTCCCGGAAAAAAGTTTCTTTCCCATGAATAAATTTGTATAATCGAAAAACCAGGAACAACCAGGAGGACACGGCAACGGCAGCACCATCATCAGCGGCGCAGCCCGCCAGAGGCGTCCACCCCGAAACACGCGGCAGCGGAGCCTGGGGAGCTGGACCAGGCGGGTGCATCGCCCGGCCCGGAGCCCGGGTTCCGTCCACATGCACGGATAGTCGAGATAAGACAGATGATGTTCCCATTAACAAGTCATTAAGCAAATAGCACGACACTGGCAGGCCGTGCAGGAAATCACTTTGGATATATACGGAGTGCCCAAATTACTCCCTTTAATCAGCCCAGCTGACCTGGTCCACTCACCTTTGATAAGCTGGCCAGCGCAGCCCGACGTGGGGCCCCGACGGACGGACTTGGAGCCGCCGCAGCCCCAATCCAGCCGCCCGGCTGGTAATGGGCTGCTTGCTACATTAGCCCGCAAATGAATCTAATTAAAAATGAGTCACTCTCAAGTGATTTTCATATTAATCTCACTTTCAGGAGTGATTTGTCAGCAGCACCGAGGCTCCGCCGGGTTTATTGAGCGGGAGGTGCTGGCCAGTTAAAAGGGCGGCTTATCGGGCCGAGTGGCTTAGGGCCCCATTTTGGAGGAATGCCCGCTTGAGCCGTGTTGAAGCACACCTCATGAGGAATTTTATGCTCTCGAACAGGTCCTCTATCAGTGGCCACTTTTTTCGTCGTCAAGATAAGAAGTAGGGCTGACTAGACAGACAAAAAAAAGCAGATAAGTACTTCTGGTTAAAACATTTAGAATTCTTATGTTTTTTCATACTTATGCAAAAATGAATGGACATTTATGCGACCCCTCTCCATACATAATTTTGCAATACCATACAAAATTGCAATCAGGGTTGGTCTCGAGAGAAATTTTTTTATGAATTTGAAAATCCTATGCAAAATTATGTGAAAATTCAGCCAAACTTCTAATTTACGCACTTTGATCTATTTTTATACCGAAATTTTAGTTTTAGTCACAGAAATTATTTTTTTTCAAAGAATGTAACGAAAATATAATAACGTAGACAAAAAATGCTTGAACTTTAATTAATTAAGCAAGCATTTTGCAAGATCAGTAGTCGGCTTGGGAGGATACGTCGTTTTGGCGAACTAGAGCCATATAAAATTGTTTACAAACAATGCTAATTTAATAGTAGTATTTGCACTCCGATAAAATAATTCTCTACATCTCTCCCCTGAGGCCCTATCTTCGTTCGTCTGAGAGCCTCTTAATTTATCGGCAGTTGTAGAATGCTGAACGAGCGCGTAATGCAATAACCTGAAGATTGTCATAACTCTAAATTTAAAAGGCGTAAGGGATTTCCGCTAACGAACCTCGTAAAGGTTTATCGCGGCATAAAGTGTTATTTCACCGCTTTCGTCACCTCTGCGGCACCTGCAGGCAGAGCCATCTTCTGGCGCACATTGTCTTTGCAGCCTGATTAACAATTCATAAGCACTTACACTTGAAGAACGGCTTCCAGGTGCGGGGGAGGCAGGTAAACATCGACAGGAGTCGGAGACAACTTTTTGAAGATCGCACTCTCGTCGTCGTCCGGAACGCTCCACCGAGATGAATTTCGCCCCCTGCACGAGCAGAGGACCCGTGAATCGGTTGAGCTTAAGCGGACCCGTCTCCGGAATCCAAAGAGCATGAATTATTCACGACACTTCCGTGTCATCATTCATTATTGGGGTAAGCATGTGTGACATGGTTCACGTCGACGGCGGCACACTTTTGCCGTGTGAAAAATTAATAGCGGGCACATTATTGGTTTTTGGGGGGTGCCGGAGAACGAATCATCCGCTGTGACAAGACTGACCCCAAAAACATGGGCTTCAAACTCTGGACCCGTAGTCCGACCGGGTGTCAGCGCTGTCCCGCACGTAGCGCTGTTTAGCAAAATTGGGCCCGGTAGCTCAGCAGTTCCGCACTCCGGCTAGAAAATATGCTCGTCAGCCGGATCTTGGACCCGGTGACTGGTGACTGGTGACTGGTGACGACTATGCCAAGGCGGTTCCGGCGGAAATTTATGGCATTCACCAGTCGTCCGAATGTGACGAGCCATTTAAAGTAATTTCAGATATATGAGTGAGCACTGCGCCGCCCCCTTGTTTCAGGGCGCTCCGCGTGACAAATGACCCACACGAAATTAAGTGTCGTTACCCCGGCGCTTTATCCCTTCGATTTTTATGAAGTCGATTGTGCCGGCACGACGAGTGAACCGAGCAATATCCCGGCAAATTGTCTGTCAAATGTAAAATGAAATGGCCATAGACACTATCTCGCTGGAGCCCCATCCCGAGCCCCTGCCGTGTGTCGGGCGTGTGCGACACCTTTTGATCTCAACCGTGCCCAACATTCTGGCGTGCGGTGAAAAACTGATTCAATTTACAGGAAAAATTCCGGAAAATACACTCCTTTCTGGTCGGAGCTGAATAATAATTTCCAGGAAGTGGAATCCTTCCCGCTGAATTCATTTCAATGCAAGGTTTCCCGCTGCATTGTGGGGTATATTTTCTGCAGTGCTCTTCGGACCCGCCATTTGCCTCCCTTTTCATTTGCTAGAGTCCACCGGGAATGGTGGGACAGAAGAAAAAAATTGTAGAAAAATTAAATCAAACGCGCCCCCCAGCTGCAGTTGTGGGCTTAGGCCAATGCGCGGGGAGGCGACGGCGAGACTAAGGGCTGCTTCCGAGGGGAGGGACACAATAGAGCAGCCCGCCAGAATAAAACCACGACACGGGCTTTTATTTGAGAACAAAACTATCTGCCACAGACGATGTGCCCTCTCTCCGCTTAATTCACGAAGCCCCTGGTCCAGCTTTATGCATCCTGCTGGAGCACAGTGTCCCTTTTTGAGAGGAACAAAATATCACAGGACAGTTTCTTTATGATGGATTAGCTTGTGAACTTGGGTAATGCTTTATAAAATCCCAAAATTAGAAAAACCTTTTAGCTTTTAATTGTCTCTTCAAGTATCACACAACTATAATATCTTTCAAATATAGTCTACGTGATCCTTTGGACATATTTTGGAAAATCTTATTAATTAACAAAACTCATTAAATCTAATTTGCAGCTATTTTTAGAATCTTCCCAAAGACGAAAGATTTCCAATTTAGTATTTAAAATATACAACAAAGAATTTTAAAGTAAGTAGTGCTTCGTAAAATAACATTCAAAATTGGTGGTATTATCACAAATTTAATTCCCTAGGCCCACATTCATTTTCATAGGCATATAAAAAAAACCATTCCTCACACTAATTAGGCTCCACTTAGTGTAAATTTTCCCAATTAAGAAATCCCAAAAACAATTCAATTACGGCCACAAATCAGGGCGTTAATTGGTTATGCATTTAATTTTCTCATTATCTCCCGCCCGGCACGGCCCTACGCATTTTCCTGGAAACCTTCGCTCTACGGTTGCATGGACCCTCGATCAATCTTCAGCCGAAATCAATTTGTCCCGGCAATAAAAAGAGTATAGAGTAGAAAAAAATCGACCGCCCACCCGAAATACACCGGAGCCCCGGAGCCCCGGAGCCCGGGAGTAATTTATATCCTTTCGGGAAGGCGCAACCATGGTGGTGTTTGATCGGAGCAAAACAGGCACCTCAGACAATCCCCCTTAAGTGTGGTCAGTTTAGGGCCTCGGGTCCTCAGGTGCTAACTGCCCTTGCAGAAACAAAAACAAAGGGCCGGGAAAATAAACGAGTCGACAGGGAAGGGCGGGACCTGAGACAAAAGCGGAGGCGGAAGAAGAAGGGCCCGCCGCTCGAGGGCTGCCCTAATTTACGACCGACTGATTGACTGACTGCGGGAATCTTTATCACCCTGCCCCGACGTCATCTCAGTGCGAGATCCCTCGGGGTAGGGTCTGTAAAAGCGGACGATTTACGGCCCTTCGTAATTACAGACATTCGGCTCCGTGTGCGAGGAGAAGGACAAAGGGCTCGGAGTCCTCAAGGAGCCGAAAAATAATTGTCAGGACTACGCCCGAGGTGGCAAGGGAATCAGGCGTCCTGTCCTTTCGGAGCGAATACATTTTACCTTATTCCGACGGAAAGGCATGGGCCAACACAAATTCGGAACGTGTGGAAATTTCCAAAGTTTAACCGAAAACTTTTTCGATGCAAACTTCCCGAAAACGGGAAGACACACGGACTCCCTGAACCTTGTTGTGGAAGCCGCCTCTGATACGAACAACTTCTGGCCACCAGATACACTTCAGGAGCAATTGAGTGAGACGGCAGTGGATTTAACCGAGTTACCCGAGCCTGAGCCCCGAGGAGGATCCCGGAGTCCTGTTGCTCCTCGCCAGGATTCCTCCTCCGGCAGCTTCCGTGGTCGGCTTCTTCGTTGTTATCCGAGGAGAAAAGTTTCGAGGAGTTGATTATTGTCACCGCAACCTTCCTCGGTTTCCACGTGCATGTGGGCACTTTCGAGAGTCATGCAAACTTGCTGAATCGCTTGTTTATTCAGCTGAGAAACTGATTACCGTGGTCGCCCAGTTCCGCCCTTTTTCGTGCAACGAATTGTCTGCTTTTCCAATCTCCACCAATTTCACCTGGCTTGTTGTCCGTTGCACTTCACCTGAACGACGGACGCAAGTGGACACCTTTTCAGCACGAACAATTGCCACAACAAATTCTGGAGCTCCTCCTGTGAATTGGGATTTACAACAAAACACTTTACATTGCAATCACCATCAAAACAACATTAAAAGTAATGGTACCATATTTAAGTATCAGCTCTAACAAAAGCAATTGTAAATATTAAGTCCATATGCAGAGCAATCATAGCAATTAATGGTAGGTACACTCTAAGAAAATTCTCTAGCAAAATTTAACTTGATGGGCTCTAGTAAACTATTTTGATTAATCTTCAGTACAATTTGAAAGTATTGAATAATTATTGTATCATACTTTAATTTCTATCACATTGGCAAAAAGTCTGACCACTTAAGAGATACTGCAATACTAGCTGTACGATATCAAGGTGTCCAAAAAGTAACGTTCAAAGAAAAAATTTAGATTTCTCATACCCATGTATGAATTTTTCTGATGTTTTGTAGTTTTCGAGCTATTATTTTTTGATACTATCAAAAAAATCCTTTTGAATTCTCGAAATGGCTGTTCAGTAAAATAATTAATGATTAATTATCAAAACTTTCGATTTACTTTCAGTAATTATGTTACCCGGTTATTTTGCCTTACTTTGAGTATCACAATAAAAAAATAAAACACAAATTAAGTTAAGTTAACCTAAGCAACAGTAATTTCTAGAAATTTTCTTTGATGTTTTAAATACAATTCGCTGGAATGTAAAATTCACATTTTCGTTCGATAATTTGTAACTTGCAATAATGTAATTTGATTATTTTATGCGTGCAAAAACAATTGAAAGGGATCATTTTACAAAACCAAAATATCGAAAAGATACCACACAAAAAAAGATAATAAATGTTAAAACCATATTAGTGCATTACTTTCTGAAATGTAAAAACAATAATTACTCAAAAACCACAAAAATCCAGGAATTTACTACATGGAGTATTTTCAAACACCCTTGGTTAAGAGCAATCTAGATTTTTTCTTTGGAAATCAATGTTTGGACCACCGTGTATAATATATTACTGGTCAAATTTACTGAATTCCTAGCAAAACCAATCAAAACTTCTAGAAAAATTCATAGATTTCAAATGAACTTGACTGTCAAATCAGGTAAAAACACTGCCTTTTTAGTTACATAGTTTTCTGGGAAATATGCATATCCCAGAAAACTATTGCACTAAATTAGAAAAATAAATGCCGTAAACTGTTTCAGTAGTTGGAGTGGAAATTATTAGACAATAGATAATAGAAATTGACTTTTCACTAGATATGCATTTATTGAAAAAGAAAATGTTTACCCCCTTGAATTTTAAATAGAATTTTCAAATAAAATACTTATTTTATTTAAAAATATTTTTTTTGGTTCCATATATGAGTTTTAGAAGTTTAAATAAATTTGTGAACAATTTGGATTTATTTGTGTTTTGGTTATAGAATGAATAGTTTTAATATGTGTGCGAAAATCTTAAATCTATTTGCACATGGATTAAATATATTTGCATTTTGATTAAATTTATTCGTGAACAGGTTAAATATGCTTTATTATTATATTATTATACTTTAATGAGAAAACAAGTAGAAATTACGTACAATATGTAGCATCTCACAGTAAATTGTGAACCATTTTGAGTCACTAGCTTTTTATATTATAATTGAATTGCCAATTAATATTTATAATTATAATTATTATTTCGATATGAACCAAATTACTAATGCAATTCAGAATAATGTATTATTTCAGAACTCCGCATGTTGGGGAGTCCTCTAGGGGCTGGGAAAATTATTGCAAGCAATCAGAAGAGCCACATTTCTCATTCAGTTGGGGATTTATGCCCTAACACCCTATCTAATGACCCATTCCCCCTCCCCGGAGCTCCACCGTGCCCCAGAATAAGCTGCGGCTTAATTGTGGGACCGCTGATGAAGTTGACTTTAACGGCCCTACCGTCGTCGCCGCCGCCGCCACCATTGCTTCTCCGACTAAAATCAAAATTAAATGAGCTGGCGTCCCCGCGCGTTACTCCCCGGCATTTAATTAATTATCCGAACGCACTCCCTTGCGTGGCGGAGACTGCTCCTGCCGCCGGAGTCGGGGGCCGGGATTACGCCCGGGGGATTTCGCCGGTCGCAAATAACATGTAATAACTCACCTTGGCCCCGCACGAGATACGCGGGGGGTTCGTCACACGCACTCACCCGCACCTAGCCAGGACTGGGTTAAGCTCTGGTCCTTTGTCTCTTTTTTATTTATTTATTTTTATTTTCAAGGACGAACTTGATGAAGGTTAGGACCACCGGGCCTGGCATTAAAATCCTCCGATGGCTCCGGGTTCGGCGAGTGAAATTTAGTTGAAAAAGATTTTTGGGACATCAACCCACTGGGATTATGGCGCCCTAGACGATTTCTGCTGGATTCTGTGGTTTATTTTTAGTGCTTAAGCCGAGCTGGATCATTTTAAGAAGATGGAAAAGTTTTGGCATTTTACCAACGAAGGTACATATGCAGATGTGCCTGAATTCCTAAACTAAGCGGGTTTGCGATGGAATTCTATACAACTTTCTATAATGATTTAGTGTGGAATACTAATTTGTTTTAAATGGGTTTATCACGTCCTCATTCGTTTTACACGTAAAGTTTGTACAAACACTTCCAAAGAAAAAATATAGTATCATTTCCAATTAATTTAATTCAACAATACTGATTAATTGCATATGCATGCGTTAAATTAAAGTAATTAACATAAACTTAACAGAGTCGATTCTTCAAGTGCATTCTATTAATATTAACATCAATTTCGAGATAACAGGAGTTAAAAGAAGGCGACATCGATGAAGAAAGTTCATTAAATGCGTTGAATGACTTCAAACAGTTGGGTACCAATTGTCAAATTTGAGTCAACGACAATTCAATTTACAAATTCTTACAACTTTAAACTACATACATATATTATAAAGCACAAAGATACAAATATATATATTGCATTAATCTTCTAAACAAGGAAATTATAAAGTTAGGTTTTCACTAAACTAAAGAGAGCATCTTTTGGGTATGAAATTTACCTGGCAATCTGCAAATCTTTGAAGAGTTCAGTAACTTTTTCTTTGAAGCACAAATTTAGTTTTGTGTGAAAACTATTTGAAAATTTAAAGTTACTTAGTCGACAGTTATTAACTCCAAAATCTTCCTCAGTATCTACATACATATACCTGCATAGCGTTACTTCCAGACGCCTCTTTTGAAGCTTTCAGAAAAGTGTTTAGGTCTTTTGTACTAATTTTAAGTGTGTCGCCGCTTCTGTCGTACATAAAAGTTCGTCTGGAGCGAAGCTCCAAGTCCATTAAAAGACGGGATGAGCATAAAAAAAGCAAGTCAACTTGTCTGCTCCTTTCAGGAATCTCTAAATCCGCACTGACCTTGGTGCTCTCGGGGACTCGGGGGATGAAAAGTTTATTCCATTTGGTACTCACTATTTCGCCAAGAACATGTTTTGCTCTTAGCTTAATTAATTGAGAAATGCCTGTGAGTTGACGCCCCTGAAAAGGCATATTAATTCCAGAGTTAAGTTATGGATAAAGTTGCAGTAAAATTTGACGCCCGAATAAATTCGAAATGAAGTTGTCCCAAATATTTCCCAGAGTGGCTCCTGTGCCAAATTTCATGAGCTCTGCTCCAGAGGATCGGAGGAATCCACTTAACCTCTCCCACTTGCAGCCTGTTTGCTCTACGGTAACGTACGACTAATCCCTTTATCAGTTTCGATATCTGCCGTCCCGGAGGAGCTCCAGAGTATTCATATTTGTGGCGTGTCAATAGATTGATGCCCCGGTACACCTCCCACGCCCGCTCTCGACTCGTTCCTGAAACTTCCCCTGGCCTGTTCCTGAATCCTCCCCGGCTCACATGTCGAGAAGGGGGCTGCAGTTCGTCAGCCCTCATCTGAATGAGATTTTCATTTTGAATTTGGTCACGTCTTATCACCTGGATTTGTCGGTGGATTTTACCCTACTCTGCAAATTGGCTTAAGAGATTTACATCAACTTGCAAACAAAGTGTGAAAGAAACTTTTATTCCATGAGTGCTCCCCAGAAAAGTGGTAAATGTTTTCCTATAGAGGGGAGGAAACTTTCTGCCGCCGTTGCGGCGCTGCGGTGGTGGGTACTGCGGTGGCGGCGAGCACCCCCTAGGAATATAAATTTACTAAACTTTTTTCCTCTCCTTTTTTTTAAAGTGTTCATCAATTTAGCATTATTTCGGGAAAAAATCACCTCGACGTGTTTTAAGTTCATTATTCTGCCAGGTGAGCGTAATTTTAACCTCGTTAAAGTTGTTGCCGGTCCTCGTGCCGGGCGCGCTTGAAATTCCTCCCCTTTTCTTGGAGCTCCCTGGAAACGGTCGGGAACATCGTGTGAAATCTTAACGATTTAAATTTTCATTAAATGGTTTTATTGGAGCGAGGATTCCGCACGACGACACGACGAGAGATGGCGGGGCCCCAAAAGAAAAGAGGAGCGCCTGCCACCAGAATTTGCTCTTCGAGTGACATAAGTATTTTATAAGTTTAATGGGTGGCTCGGATCTGGTGGAACTTTGTCTTTTTAATTTCGCTGCTACCTCATTTGCTTCGTATAACTGACGGTTGTTTTATCCAGAAACTGCTTTGCATCCTACGTGGTGTTAACGTTTGTGGACAATACTTAAATTATTATATTTGTTACCTTTTAGCTTAACTATAAGAAAATTCAATGTGTAGTTGTTTGGAAATATTAAGTAAGATTTATGAAATATATAAAAAATGTATGATTTTATCTAGTAGATGTACTTTGCCTTAATTTAAGTCAGGTCAGATAATAAAATTCAGATTGATTTTTTTAGGTGCAAATATCGAAGACCATGTCTCTACATAGCAATTATCCAAACAATTTTTGACGATATCTAAACAATAATTTCCATATCTAGACGGAAATCAATTTTAAATTTTTATTTGGAAGACAGTTAAAATGAAAGCGATCCTATATTTTTTAAACCTGGAAAAAAGAAAACCGATACAGAAAGATCAATGCAACTTTTTTATCCAATTACAACTGTAAGTTTACATATTCATATTTTTTAATTATTTTTGCATCATCATACCTAGACTTCATATTTGTTTTTATTACACACTAAATTAATAATAATACGATCAAAGCTTTAATTTTATTAGTTTTAACGACACTCAACTTTGAACTGAACTCGGCGTTTCCTTATCAGACAGTAATTTAAGCACAATTGGAAAAACAAACAATCACGTTTGAGATCACTACCCTCATCTTTATCACTCACTCAACATTAATCTTCTATAGTTCAGTTAGACTTAGACTTGCTAATTCTTCCTGATTTAAAATTTCTCTTGGTTTTCCCTTGTAGCTGGAGAAACCAGTAATTTTTTCTTTAATTATAGAGCTATTGAAAAGTGATTTTCGTGCGTAATTGCCCCACGATTTGCGGGGCCAAGTGGCACAATCAGAAAAGGTTTGTACCTGTTTATGCAAATCATGCAGCTGTTGCGCACTGCAACATACAGCATAATTGCGGCAAAGTCATATAAATTTGACCTTTCATTCAACAAGTCTCGCCCATCTGCGAGTTTCGATGGATCTCCATTGTGCAGCCTTCCTGCCCAGAAAGATGCTTATCTCCGTACCTTTTCAAGATCTCATCTTGAAAGAGTAAGATTTCATTTACTTATATTTTCGAGTCGAAGAGGCCGGCCTTGCCGCCAAAATCGATAACTTATTTCTCCAGATCATGGTGCACCGGCTGAGAGGTCGTCCTCAGTGGAGCCCCAGCGCATAATTGCAGTATCAATCTTACTGGGGAATGATTCGTCTCGTAAGATGTCTTAGAGTGCCCTGGTCTGGCGCATGTGGACTTCTTGGTGCTCAATCTCCTCGAGAGCTTACAACCTGCGATTACACCGTCAGGATGTCCTTCTTTTTTCGTTGATCGGATGAGCGTTTAGCGCTTAATCGATGGCTTTTTGGCACGCAATGACTCTTGCTCCCGGACCCTTTCGATAAAAGAGGAGGAGGTTCCTTACCCGCCGCCGCCGCAAATTTTTATTCGTGAATCGTTTTGTATCGTTTTAGGTTTTTATAAAGAGGTTGAGAAGGTGAAACACATGCAAACGATGGGTGTTTTAGGCGTTTTAAAACGGATATTGGTTTCACGCCTTCACGCCATGAATGGGGCTATTCAAAAATTCAGTGTTGTACCATGGCACTATTTTACATACCAATTTAGCAAGACAGCTTACAAAATAGAGTCGTCAATTTGACCTTTTCCTATAACAAATTTTGCCGTTAAAACAACAAAGAGTTTAAATTACTCTATGAAGCTGAATAACGTTTTAAAAAATTTGTTTTAATGGTAACGCAATAGCTTTTATACAACTATCTTCAGATAAGTTTGTAGTTCTCAAAATATCAATTGGGAAAAAGGTTCCACAATTCACCAAACTTATATAAACGTCTTATTTTTAAAAATTCATAAATTTCATAGAACTCTTTTAATAATATGTACATACACATGTACTAGCGACTTTTGTCCAAAAGAAATAACTTTAAAATTTTTATATTTGCAGTAAACTTGAAAGAATTTTACGACTTCAAAGAACTTTTTCAGGGAAGTCTGTCATCTCGGTAGCTGGGCTAAATAGGGTAGACAGAAGGAATTCCTGAAAACCGCCCTTGGTCCGAGAGGAATTTCATCTAATTACAGCTGATTGAGACGTTAAAAAACAAAACTTTTTGCTGTGATTATGAGACGCCCATTCTCCGGATTTAGCTAATTACACAATATTTGTTCACCATCCTCAAATTTACCAACAAGGAAAAACTGCCACTTTTTACTATCCCTTTTATTTGCGTCAACCAAATGCTTCTGGTGTACCCACTTTGCCTTTATGTTTACTTTTCGCAGGTACACAAGGAGCGGTGTATGCTCCCACGGGGAAGGTGGAGGCGTGAATGCAAAATAATTAAACGGTTGAAGTTTGTGCTCTAGTCACACTCGCAAATTTTGGGGTTTGTTTTGAATCCAACGCTTCAACTTTTAATGGGTTTCATTGATTTCAAATTGTTAAGAAACAAGTTTCTTGCTGAGAATAATTTTTATGAATTTGAAGGCAATAAAATGGGCTTCATATCAACTATTTTTGGAAGGGCCTTATTAAAAGTCTATAGTTTTGGCATCTGTAGTATATAGTCCATCGAACTATGTTTATGATTTTCTCATAATATAAATAAAAAATTTCTTTCAATATATCAATGCAGTACATTACATAGGTTGAGAAAAAACTGATGAATTTATTATAATTTAAAGTTTAAAAGGCAGAATCTACGTTAATTTCGAAAACAAAATCGTGGAGGGGGCGGGGGGGAGAGGTTTTTAAAATATAGGTTTTATAAGTTTTAGTATTAAGGGATAGGGCTAATCATCTTTTTCAACAAATCTAATTTAATGTTTACAAAATCCGCTATTCCCAAAATTATATTTTCAAAGGCGGTGACGATTATACTTGAAAAAAATTCTTTCCTCTATATTAAATTTAAACGCCATATTCTAGGCATTATAATTTATGATTTTAATTTTCTATCAATAATTTGTTTCGTAAATGGCGCTGAAAAATTATTAATCAAAAAGTTATTAAGTTAATGAACAAACAAATATAAATAAATCATCATTTTTCTTCTATACCACAAAATTGTAGAACGTATTTTAAAATAGTGAAAGTTATCTTTAAGTAACAAATTATGTCTAGAAATATATTTTGATACGTAATTTTTAAAAATATTGTTATAGCACTCCATTGGTCTTCCAAAGAAAGATATGTTTGCAAAAATTGAGACTTTTATCGTAACTAAGTTAAAATACTTAATTTATTTGACTTTTACAATACACAACGGATAAATCTATAACATATATCTTACTTTGCAGTCCCTACAGGACGTTGACAGACCAGTCTGCCCCTGAAGAACCTCAGCTTGATTAAAAATTCCCTTTCGAATCGTTCTGCTGAGTCCGCATACCCCAGCCGCTGTCAACATGTTGCTGGACAGTTTCATTTTATTCAAAAATTTCCCGGAAGTGGCGGCATTCCTGTGTATAAAAGTTTCTGGCCAATTCTCCTCCACGGGGGAGCCTCGCAAGTGCCCTTTCGAACAAAACCGGCGGAGGCCCCGTGCCTCCAGAGTAGGTGCCGGGAGTGCGCCTGTCTGGAAACCGAAAAATTTCCCAGTCCCGATTGTGACACATCCACCAGCAGCTGAGCACCACCAGTTCCCAAGAAGTTCTGGCTGCAGTCAGTTAGTCGAAGAAAGTCTTCTTGTCGTAATCTCCGCCGCGGCTCGGCCACAGCAGCTCGACTTCGACTTCGACTTCGACTTCATTCGCGGTGAAGTTCTTCGCTGGTTCGCACAGTTCGCGAGGAGTGGAGTGCCACAGTCTGAGATCGTTCGTTGTATGTTGTATTTTTTCTGCGTTCCGCCGTCGCCGCAACATAGCGCAGCATAGCCGTAGCATAGAACTAGTAGAGGCCAAGGCGAGGAGCGAGATTATCTTGTGCATTGTGCGTGAGCAGACAGGGCAGACGGGTGTCCTGGAAAAAATAGGTGACCACCATACCCAACCGCGGGGTTCGGCGAGGTTATCAGCGGAGGCGGTTTCGCAGGTGCCAGGACTCACTGGATGAGGAAGATACACTTTTTTTGTTTTGTTTATACAGTAGGACCTTCGGCGAGGCCCTGTCTGAGCAGTGGCTGAGGTGTCGGGAGTGAATACCTTTGCAAAACTCCTGGATGATTTCATCCAGCATCCAGCCAGATACGTGACTCTCTGCGGGGCGATAAATAGGGAGAATCCACTCGAAAGTGGCTGCCACGGTGTCGCGGTTCCGTCCGCTGTTCCATTTTCTTTCAACGTTCAAGTGTCTGACATCCTCGTGAAAGGGTGTAAAGTGTTAAGCTGCCTGTGGGTGTTTGAATTTATGTAAGACAACAGTCTGGTGTCGTTGCAGTGGAAGTTGTGCATTATATTCTATATCTATTCGGTTGTGCGAAGATAGAAGCGGAACGCCATTTCAAGGATATTTAAGTTTTGCCCGCACACCCTCCTTGGATTACTTTGTTGCATCCACACAGCCCCGCCGGACCGCCCACCAGCCCCAACAAAAGCCAGACACATGGATAAGGCCCCGACCCGAGGAACTAAACTTCTTTGATTTGTGACTTTGTAAGTTTACTTTCTTTTTGCGACTTGCAGGTATAAAAGAGCAGTTAACGGCTGCTCTGCATAGCACTAGCCGGCCGACAAACTTTCTATTGCATCCTTCGAGGTCCAGGGAAGACCGGAAGACTCCCGGCCGTATATCCTGCCCGAACAGAACAGGATATGCCGCTTTTCACTTAGTTCACTTTGGTTGTTCTTCGAAACTTGCAATGAAACTTAATGTCCTCCTTCACCTTTCGCCTTTATCTCTCCTGCTCTTTTTTACGCTGAACGATAACAGACATCTCGATAGCTATTTAAAATCTGAACCTCTGCCATAAGGCCAGCTTAACAGAAAATTCTTTCTATTTTGATCTGCATAAAAACTCTTTTGCGGAGGTTGAATATTGAGAAATTTTGTTTGTTGAAAGGGTTTCTGAAGGGTTTTCGCTTGGATTGGCTCGTTAGAGTAATTTAAAATTGAGTTTAAGTTGAACCTTTAATCTTTGGAAATATGTATATGCCTTGTTATGCGCAAATGAAAAGTTATACTGGCTCCAATTATTAAACATTTTTGGGATAAGTAAATGAGGATGAAAAGGTAAGGTTTAAAGGTTTACATGAACGTATAACAGAAAGCTTTAAGAAAATTCGTAATTTATTTAAAGATGTGCTTATCACGCTTTTGCGCAAACATTTTAAAAACTTAAATTACATTAATCAAGAAGCCTACTTGGGAAAATGGCACGTTTCCTATAAAAAAGTTTATTCGTGATTTAGTCCAGCAATAAAAGGTAAATTGTTTCATTTAATTTTGTATACTGCAGTAAAATAGCTGAACGATTTGTGTATCAACATGATCACACATTACATAATTACAAAAAAAAGAAACAAAAAACATATTGTTAAGCTAAAGATCATGAATTTGGTTTTTGAATAACCGAAACTTGCGAGTAATGTATTTATGTATGTGCGGTTTACCCTCCGGTAAAATGTACGTTAAAATTCCATATTTATTAAACTACGGTGAAAACTTCTGCGATGAATCTTTATTTCTTAATGATTTTTAAATCTGGCCAAAACACGATATTTTGTATCACTTATTTTTACTGCATTTTCCTCGAAAGCAGAAACTTACTGGTATTTTCATTTTCAAATTCTTAACTTACGAAAAACATCCTAAGAAAGATATTTGTTTCTTGTTCGTCAATATAAAATTATAGGTACATCTCAACTATTTCCCCAACCTACAAAAAAATGTATGTTCATTTATATTTTCTGAAGCAATTAAGAAGAACATTGTGAAAGTTAACATTTCACAACAATAACTTGGGAACAAAAATTCGTATTTCGAAAAAACGCTCCACTACATACACTACTTTTAAAATGTTTCGTCCGTTTGAAACAATAAATTTGATAAGATCAAAGTGAGCAAGCTGTTCAATTTTTGTAACAAGTTCGGCTCAATAGTTTTTCCCCAATTATACTATAGTTAATTAATAAAACAACTTCGCTTTGAAGCGACGTCCCGATTATTTTAAAGCTAGAATAGCTTTAAATTAGAAACCCATTTATTGAAATTTGTTGGACCATAAATTGTGAACTGAAATTGGCACCCTCAACAAATAGTGGGTTTATTGAACACTTCAGTTCCACATCTCTAAATTGACAATCCATAATTGGCCATCGGTTCACCTGCTCACTTGTTCAAATGTTTAGAATTTTGCTTTTGCGAATAACGTCTCTTATTTATAACATAGGCCCATTTCCAGTTGCCACAATGAGGGTTGGACTCAAACTTTCCTTGGACCAGTTACATCTATCTGCAGAAGTTTCCTGCTGTGTCCAATCCACCTGTAATGAGCAAACAACTTCCATTCAGTGGCACAGTTCTCAAGCTTACCTGAGTCGTTTGAATGTCCGGAGCATTAAACTTTAAACATTGATTGCAACCCGCCCTTCCCCACACGCCTCTTGTGTGGAACGCAAATTGAAAACTGCACTGTTCCTACCTGAAAAGGTAGTTAAGTATATTTTGCGTGACAACAGGTATCTGTTCACTGCGGTGTCTGTCTGTTTGCCTTTCTGTCTGTAGGATGTAAATTAATTTCCATTCGTTTCCAGCACCTGAAACTTCTTCCTTTGCAGACTTCTTCTTTGGTGGACCTTGTTTACCCTAAAATTGGATTTTGACTTCGTTAAATTGTTTCATCGAATTTCAAGAAATTTTAGAGTTCGTTCGCTATGGCTAGAGGTTACACTATTTTCAAAAGTGGTTTACTTGCTATCTTGAAATTCATCTTAAAGTATATTTTTATTTATGTTAGTTTCGTATCACCCTATAATTTTCCATCCAAATGATGTCGTGTCGAGCCTTGGAATTTAATGCGCACGTGTATCACACCATCACCCGACAAATTTTGCTACTGCGGCGCACGAAGTAAAATCTGAAATTTTTTATACTTTACAAAAAAAATTGTAGTAAGAATTATTAAAAAGCAATAACACTTTACCTCCTGAATCAAATCCTTAATTTTAGTTTTTGTTTAAATATTCCTCGCAGGTAAGCGCATTAATTAACTTTTAGTAAACCACTCGGAAAAAGAAGGAAAAAACACGATGATGCTGACGATGAGGACGAAGAAGGACGAAACTGCAATAAAAACTCATTTTCTAGAATAGCCTGCACGTTCCCGTCCGTTCCCGCGTGCGGGGAAAATCACGTAAAAGTCCTTCTTGAAAAATTTCTTACTTAACCGGGGGTATCCTTGAAAAGTGCTGAGCTGAATTAACACGCTTAGCGCAGATTATAATGCATGAAATCCGTCAGGAGGGGGAAAGTTTTAGCGGCGCAAAGCAGCAAACAGAGTAAGTAAATTCACCCGAGCACGCTAAGGGTCTAATTAGCTGGTCGCTGTTAGCAAATGGTCACGACAAGGAGCATTTCTTCAATTTAAATATTAATTTGAAACAAAATGGGCAACAATTAGGTAATATGCAGCTCTCCCAAAGCCGGACACGACCGCTATTCAGATTTAAGAGTTTACAGCCCTCCGTTCCCGCCCTTCACAATTTTGGAGGACGAACGGATGGGTCTCAGCGAGTCCTGGCAAATAACTCAAAAAGGATTTGCCGGGCTCTTTGCGGGCGGCACGGCTTAAATTACATTTTTTATGTACAGCGAGAAACCTAAATTCGAACAAATTCCACCAAATGAACTCAAATCCTTGGCGGGATCGGAGAAAGGCGAGAGTAAACAAAATACCCTGTAAAGCTACACCGAAATAGCCACCCCCACAGTCCCGAAAAATCAGAAGGCAATTTCATGTGGAACATCCTTAAGCGAAGGTCTCATAAAAGGGATAGCATAAATTCTTCAATTTTTATTGCCCGGCCAAGAGCCAGGGAGCTTCAACCCGCACAATGTGTATAACTTTTATTATTTATTTGTGCCGGCCCTAAGCAGCAGAAGTAATGAAGACAAAGTACGAGATAAAAAACGGAAAAGAAATCAGAAAATACCAGGACCAGCCGGTAGCCGCCAAGTAACCCTTCCAGCCGGCCGTAATCAACCCTTTTCGCCTTAACGCTGCTTTCAAGTAGCAAAAATCCCCGCTTGTTCCCACTGAATTGGTTGGTATTTAAGGGGTTCCGCAAAGGTCCCATCTCGGGCCACTGCTGGATTGCAAAGGAATCAGAAAAGTTCAAAGAGTAAGCAGCGACGCGCGTTAAAGTAAGTTTTCTTAGAAAATGTTGCTCTTTTTTACCAAATAACAATTACCCGAACCCTAAACAGCCCGAATGGCCCTTTAATAGTCTTTTTATCTACCGGCCGCGGACGATAACCTTGGGGCGGACGGCAAAACCACCGCAACGGGAGGGAATAATTCGATAACAAGAGAACAATAATTCTTGCCGCCTCCAGAGGAGGCGCAATATTAAATGTCGTTGGGCATCTTTTGATTTATCTTCTTCGTATCTTTTAAAAAAACTTCCACCTTTCACAGGTAGCAGGAACTTCAGGACTGCAAGAGGGAGGGTAGCTCAGAAACTCTGAATTTCGGTAGGATTTTACTGGGTTTATCAGTAAAACTCTTTTTAATGAACTGGATTCAGGGAAATCGCACAACTTTTTGCACCTTTTGCGGAGATTAATTAAAATTTCAAAGGGTAGGCACTAAATTTTCGACAACGATGTGTGTGTATGAGGGGGAGGCAGACGGAAATGTTGTGGGCGGAGAACCCAGCGAATGGAAGGTTGCGTGCACTTCACATTTTACGGGGAACACGCAAACCACTTCGTGAACTTTAAGGCAAGGCCGAACGATTGTAGTTGGCGGATTTTTAGCTGCAATTTTCCCGGTGGCAGTTTTGGAATTTTTCATTGAAAAGAAATTTTCTTCCTTTGTGTGCAGGAGGAATTTTCATGCAATATTGCAATAAATAGATGTAAAAACTTGGGACATACCATATATACAAAGGTTTACGTGACATTAAATCTCAATTATTAATTTTAAATCTCTTGAGAAAATGTTTATAAATGAAACCTTTTTCCAAGGCGATCAGAAGGACTTAGTGAGACCTATATTTCTACCGGTTATTCAGCGGCTACAATTTTCGCTTCTGTCCGAATTCATATTCCACTACCGAAAGTGGTTAGCTTACGAACTCTCCCAGTAGTTACGCAGCTACAGGCAAACCGCTGAATAGCCGCTATTTTTTAAATCAAGTATTCTCAACTTTTTAAGATCTCTTAACGTGTTGTGAGGGTGAAATCGCTTTAGAATTAGGACAATGAGCCCTTATTCATTGAAATCCATAAATTTTTCGCGAAAACACAATAACTGAAAATCAGGAACATTTTTAAAATATTTTACTGATCCTTTACTGATTTTTATGAAAGTTTGTGCATTTAGTAACAAAATCCAAAAATCTTTTTCCTGAGATATTAAACTTTACAAGTGATAGCTTTCCGCTGTAGGTAATTTCTTCACGTTTTTTTAAGCCTTTAGCGAAATATGTGGAAAATCTTAAATTACAAATACTTCCACCGAATATCTGGTGAAAAATCGACAGGAGTACTAAAAATAAAAATATTTTCCTGTACACTTCTATTGTCATTTTAGATATGAGACAAATGCGTGCTCGGCGGCTTTGATAAATCCAGGAGAATATTTACTTTTAATTCTTTGTTTTCAAAGATTCATAAGAACTTTTGAAAATTAAGTGTATAATAGTGTTGATGTAAGGATTTTATATAATTTGTAATGAAATTTTCTGGAATTGTGGAAAATCCCGTTGAATCAGAACGTCAATTTTCGTAGTTATATATCTCGGGAAGTACAATTAAACGATAGTTTTTTTAGTATACTTGCCACTTTCGATTCTAAATGAACACTCTTACAAAGTTTTGTTAAAATACGTGTACAGATTCCACATTTTTGAACTTATTTGGAATATCTCCTGCGATAAAACCCGAACATCAATTTATAATTGAAAATTCATGATAGTAAGGTAAAAAAATCGAAGTTAACTTTCCACTCCGGAAAACTATAACAAAATACAAATTCATCATAATTTCGTTAAAGGTTTGGTTAAGTTAGGCTTTCCAATTAAATAAGTTTTTAAACTTCATTCATTTAAAATTTATCCATAAAAGTAAAAACTCAAAAAATGTATTCAATAAATAAGTACTTGCAATTTTGAAAGTATTTGCATAATGAGATTTTGTGTCATTTTTGATCTCGCTGATGTTAAAAGTTATTTGGATGCAGAAATTGAAATTATTTAACATCAACATTTCTATTTTGTAAAATTGGTATTTTTAATGGACTATTTCTCGTTTGCGTCTTGGTTCTTTCAGAAAATCCCTCTATAGTTAATAAAGAAATAAGTGAGCTATGTCAATTGGAAAGAGCAAGCAGTTTTTAGAAAAACATTATATATTTCTACAATAAATATATCACAAAAATGCGAAAACTTCAAAACTGAAAAATAAAAATATTTTTCAACCTTAATACAATAAGTAGAGATGTCTCTATTTTTGGCACTATTTTTTAGACTACAATAATTCGATCCTATTTTAGCTCATTTTGTTACAGCATAAAGCCTGAATTTAAAAGAACTAAAGTTCAATACCTGTGTCCCAATGTACTATATACAAATAATTAAGATTGCTGAAGATGGGTTCTTTCTCTGAATTTTAAACAAAATTCGTGTTTTTGAATTTAAATAAGGCAACGTTAACACTAGTATTTAAAATTGTGAAAAGAAGATTGTGTATTGTTGGCCATTTCCGACTACTAAGTACCAGATTCAATTTGGTCGTTAAATCTGACGATGCCCATCCTGGCAAGGACCCATCCTGTCAAGGCTGCAGTCTCTGAGAACTCATCAGGGCAATTAGTGAAGGACCACAGGGCATGCTGGCTCCGGGCAGGCGGGGAGGGGTCCCGGCATCGCACGCTCGTAATCCGCCCAATTCAAATGTTATGATCTCCTTATCGAGCTGGAGCAATCCGCCGCGGGCCGATTCAGGGGATTACTTTGTATGGTCCTGGCCGCAGGCTCCACATACTGACCATTACCGAAATTGCTTGTTATCACCGAATTAGTCCGCGCGGAAACAGTTTAACAAAACCATTACAGTCGCCATACGGCGGCCGTGTAATTATGTCCGCTCGGGCAAAAGTTATAAAATTTTTGCACGCTCGCTGCGGCTGGCGTGGCCCTCTGCTGAATTGGTGCGGAAATTAAATTCTTCGCGAAATTGATTGTTTTGCGTAATTAGGAGTATTAATAATGTTGCGGCCCTGTTCGCGCACTTGTCCGAAGATTTTAAATGCGCTCTCGTCTGGACCCCGCCCGCCACTGCGCTTAATCGCGTAAAAATTCTGTAGCTATTTTGTGCACAAACAGTGGGCCATAATTAAGAATTTATTCGCGTTTTAATTTCGCGGGTTGCCTCTGTAGAGGGAGTCGTTAGCGAAGCCGGTGCACCTTTCGCGATATTTTATTGTTCGAATTCTTTTGTTCATTTCCTTTCTTTGTTTTATACTGAAAAAGATTAATCGCATGATGGTGTATTGATTGAAACATCTAAGCGCACCTAATGCACTTCAATTAGATCTGGAGAAGCAAGGGAATTCAATCATAAGTGCATGTTCTGGGTCAATGCAACATTTTAATAAAGATTAACTGCTTAATAGGTCAGCAATATACAAGAATGTATTTATAATCCTAACACCGTAGAGAATATCGTTGTAAAAGTCATTTTCAAACAAAAACTAAAAGCATATCTAAAGTTGCTTTTCTTTTTAGTCGATCAATAATAAGATTAAATTAAATAAAAAAAAATAAAGTTAATTAACAGCGGTTACCCCAGTTTATCTCTTTAATTTGAAGAATTTTTAAACTTTTCTTTAGAACACTTATACATATGTATGTAAGTATTTGTTTTAAGAATAATTTTGCTTCTAAACAAGTCATACATTTGTATACATCAGTTCTGTAGGATTTTATACTACAGCATTGTAGGATACGAGCTTGTAATATATGTAGCTCAAGCAGAAGTTTGATATTTTATCTAAATATTGTATTAAACTCTTAAAATCTTTAAGATTTTCTGAAATATTCTATGAATTTTATTTTTCTCTGTTAACCAATTACTTCTTAGAATTAATGAAAAACGAATTCGCCAATATGCTCAATAACATTTTGCTTTAGTTGTCTTATATTTTTCTAAAAACTGTAAAGTGATGTAAACAAACGAATTTTACATTAGTGAATAATTAATAACTGTATACATATGTCGTTAAATAAATCAATTAATGCTTCTCATACAAAGAGCGTGGTGAATTTTGTAAACTGCTGTAAAGGTTTTAGGATTTTAAATTAATTAATTGAGAGGATTATGTTGCGAGCCTTGTTAATTGTTTTTTATAATCAGAATTACTTTTACCCTTCACAGCTAATGCAAGTCATTAGGTTTTAAACTCTTTAATATTTCAATACGTACGGAGATTTGCATGCGAGCGGAAAAAACGAGGGCTCGAGTAAACCACGGCGTGTGGCTGCCAACATATTCCACGAGATCCCCGCGAAAGGGCGTAGTCATCATCAATTAAACAATCAATTGCCATTCAGCCGGAATCACCGCAGCGGCATTAACTTTTTTCCGGGCAGATAGCGCGCTCCGTGCAGAATCCGCGGGCCGGCAATTATTCCCATTTCAGCGGGAATTATTTGCCCGTCGCGCGCCGTGATGATGATCGATTATCCCCGCGAATTAATAAAATTTTATCTGCAAGTCCCGCGAAAGCCATCTGACCCCCGCTGGCTGCCCTGATGGAGTCGTGCAGAGCCAAGGGCGCAGGATGGGACCTTAATTGGGCGGCACTATGCAAAACAGAGGACCCAAAGTTTGAGAGGTGCCATAGCCACCACCTTTCTGTGAACTGGGGGGCTCAGCGAAAAGTTGAATAGCAGAAAACAATTTCAATTGATTTTATTTGGTTGGCGAATAAAGCGAAACGGGGTGTCTGGAACAAAGTTTCCGGCCCTTTAAAAAGTTCGTCTGTATGCAGCGCAGGCCGGGCACGCTTCCCGGTTAATTTCGTGCCATTCAAAACAAACCTGTTGTCATATCCTCGAAAGTACATTTCACTTAAAAACAGCGCACCACAAAAGTTTTCCTTGTGCCACCGCCGCCGGGGCCGATCCCGCCTGCTGGCTGTTGGAAACAATATAGAAAAAAAAGGCAATATTAAGGAGCAAGTCTTGAAGAAGTTCGGAAGGAGCCCGGCGATAGCGCGCACGGAGACAGAAAAAAACAAGGAGTCGCACAAAAGCCAGCACATCCGAAATCGGTAAATCATTGGGAATTCTTGTGCCGCCCCCGCGTCGGCAGAAGACAACGAACACGGCCATCTGTAAGACGACCGCCGCCCTAGCAAAAGGAGCCCCAGAAGGAGCTGCTCTGGCGGCGGACGAGCGGACGGGGACTGTACATTTGTACGAAAATCAGGCAAATCGATGAAAATGGTGACGATGGCAAACGATGCACCTTTATCGACTGTTAGTCCCCCGGGGAGCCAGGGAATTCGCAAATAAAAAGGATTAAAGGACTTTCTTTATTATTGCAGACTTGTCCTTGTTAAGTTTTCGCCCGGCGCTTCTTAGCACCGGCCCATTAGGGGGCCCTGCAGACGTGGGCCCCATTCCTGGAAATCCATTATCTCCGGTCGTTTCGGTTTCCGCAACCGCTCCGCCGCTCCAACGTCGAACTACATACCTTTATCCGTTTCTGGAGCCCTTATGGGCCCCCGCAACGTTGGGGACTTTTCGAGCGATGATGGTCCGGATGGTGAATTCCTGCCCATAGGAAACTTTACGGATTGATATAGTGGTTGACCCGTTGTATGCCATTTTGTGGACTTTTCAAGTTTTCCGTGTATTTACTCACCAACAATAACAACAAAACTTCTGCGGCTGTTTATTTGAAGGAAACTTCAACTGTACAGAGGGAGCAGGGCGGGGTCCTGAATTGTCTGGCCGGGTCTGGTCGCACGACTGCCCTCCAACCCCACGGCGCAAAATTTCACTCGGCTCATGAACCCGGAAGTGGGCACGAGGCTCCAAACTTTTAATACAGAGGAAGCCGGCTGCATGCTTATAAAAGAATCCTCTGATGAGTCCAGATTGATCAAGATTGGTTTGTCAAATGTAAACATTCCCCCGGGATTTGTTGGTCTCGCCTGTTGGACAGCTCCTCCAGCTTTCGGACCGTCGCTCACTGTGTATAGGAGGTTTTGACCCGTTTTCCTGGATCACTGCACTCCGATTGCGGACCGTCGTTGATTGGACGATGTAAGCCGCAAAATTGACTTTCTTGATACCACCGCTTGCAGTTGCACTCAGCAGGAAATTGAACTATGAGTAACTAAAGCCTGGAAAATAATTAGGTGATCGGTTTTTTAATTTTACAAGAGAGGATGGGAGCAAAACAAATTTAATGTAATTTTAAAGAGTAAAAATAAAAAGTGGAAATTTTCGGTTTCTGATAAAAAAATATTTCCCAGAAGCAATTTTAGGAAAATTGAGTTAAGGCTGAAAAAATATGTAAGTGAATATTTTATTGAACTTTTCCGATAATTTCTTTCCCTCTAAAAGTGCAAAGACCTGAAACGGGAGAAATATATTGGTCCAAGAATTTTCATTTCTAAGAAGACATTTAATGAGTGGAACATTATGCTCAAAATTCAGAATTTTTTTTATCGTTGCTCATGGAAGCAGCTGCCTTACCGTGCATTTTTTTGTTACTAGGTTCAGCTTCCACCGATCCAACCATTGTTCAATAGTAAAAGGGTTGGAAGAGTTCAAGAACCTAGACGGACCTTCTTTAAAATCAAAAGGAGTATTTGCGAGATGATGATGCTAATTAACGATTGCGAATGATGACCCGGCTCACTGTTTTGCCGGGGTGGATCCAATCAAACAGAAAACCGCGAAGCAGAAAAACGAAAGATATTTTCTCTGAATAAATTTAATTCACGGATCCCAACTCCTGAGGGAATTCAACGAAAGCATAAAAAGATATAAAATAAAGTAAATTCCCATGGCGCACCAGGAATTTGGTCTGAGCTGAAATCGCAAGGAAAAACATCATCCAGCTCAACTCTGACCCGAATTGTGGGGAAAATATTTGCCCAGTGAATTGAGTGCCGCGGGAGTCATTACCGCCGCCGGGTGTGCCGCAATTAATCCAAAATAATTAAGTATGTAAAAGGGGGAAGAAATCGGTGTAAACACAGCGGTGGGTGAACTCCTTGGGGATCCTGGGTTAAGACGGGACTCCGGGGCGGCATCTTGCCCGACTTCAAACCGACGACGCGGCGGCGGCAGCCGCGTTCGGTGGGGCCACTTGCGCGGTCCGGCACAAATGAAGAGGCTGATTGACGGAATCGGTGAAATTGGCAGTTTTTATGAGCAGCTGGCCGAGCGCAGGGGCGGGGGTGGTTGGCATATTTCCCCCGAGTACCTACTGCACACCGTAGCGAATTTTAATGCTGCGGCTGTTATGCTCCACTTTGCCGGGGAGCCTCAGCGGCGCGGCTGATAAGCATGAATACATTTGCATAAAATCAGCCGGAGCTCGGGTGCGATGGGGTGCACCGCGAAAAAAGCCGCGGCGGCTGCAAATGCGGCCACTAAAACTCAAGGAGGTCTGCGAGAGGTCTGGTCATTAGCAGATCATAAAACTGACGAAGGCCAGCAATTGTGGCCGGCGGATGTCTCTGGGATTTATGTCCGGGCGTCGGAAAATCATTTTGCCTTAACCCCAGCCCGGGGATTAATTCGGTTTGGATTGGCCGTTTATTACCCGGCCGATGAGGCGATGGTATCTCGGTTTTCATGACGAGGGGTCATTTTCGTAGGCGACGACCTATGAAGCACCCTGGGCTCCAGGGATGATGGGAGCGGGGGCGTAGCAAAAATCCTCTTGGTTTACACAAATTGCTGAGCGCACTTCCATCAAGGAGACTAAAGGGCTTAAAGTGCGGAGCTGGGAAGATTAGGGGAGCAAGATCTAATTATAGATGTCGGCAGAGGCGTGCTTGAATTAATGGGTCGATTTGTCCCAGGAGAACCCTTTTCTAATCTTGAGAAACGACACAGATTATATGGGGATAGGATTCAGGGCTCTCCGCCGGCCCTGGACTAATTTTTGTATACATTTTAGGAAGACTACAGTGACCACAGCCTGAGCCTGATTTCGGACACGATAACGCGGCGACGAATGCAAAAAAATTCAAACAAAAATAGTTGAGCCTTGAGCTATCCCTGTAATCCCTTAATTAACTCTACTCAGAAAAATATTTTCCTAGATCAATTAAAAATCAAAACTAAGCCAAAGAAAATTTGAAACAATTTGTATCCTAAAAAGTATAGTCGTCGTATTGGAAACAACTGCTTCTAAACAAACAAACTTCAAAACAATTTTTAATAACGTTTTTAGTACTATGCCGTAGACAAAAAGTGTTTGAACGACGCTGATGCGCAATTCAGCTTCAAAATCTTCTGCGCTGAATTGTGCATCAATGCGTTTCCAACTTAATCGTTTTGGAGGATTATGATAAATCTTAGAATCATCGTCGTTTTAATCCCTCTTCCTATAGACCTTTAAAGATCGCATAAAGATCGTTGAAATCGAATTTTAATTGCATGCGAGCGGGGGGTGAAGACCTTGGCCAGGTGTTAAATGACACAAAATACGAAAAAAGGCCACCTCGCGCTGGTGTGTGACGACGACCGCCCAGTTGGATGACGCGACAATGTCTCCCCGCCGGGAGTTGTCCTAATTGAAAAGTCTTTTCTAATAAAGTGATGGATTACCGATGATGGATGACACCCTCGCACTGATGACTCTTCAGTTCTCGAGCACTTTGCAGATTGTAAGTTTAATATCTTTTCCGCTTTCAAAGCAAAGCTGCTTAGCTCGGCGATTTCTCAACAACCCCGGCCACCCTCGCCCGCCGCTGGGGCCCCCCGGAACCCGGTGGAGCACCCGTTGGAAAGCAAATAATGCGACGTGGTGACGGTTTCCCTTTATCTTCGCGGGAATTTTCACGAATTTTATGGACGGATAGAAGCATCAATCTTTTTTAACATCGTTTGATTGCCAGCTTCATCTAGCGTCAACCAGGTTCATTTAATGCGACAAGGGAGCGGGGTTGGGGGAAGAATTTTCCGCAAGGGTTTACCGCATCGAAAGACATTGTACTTCGATTGCAGTTGATCAGCAATTGGAGGAGGTAATAAGTGGAAACATTTTCGAGGAATTTAAGACTTTCACATTTTGACAACTCAAATTTACTTGAAATAAAATAAATTTTAGCAGAAACATAAAATTATAACAAAACTATTACTATTTGTAATTTCATGGATTTTTCAGTTAACCAAATTCTAAAGTAATTCCTATTTTTTAGTCTGCCTGTCCATCCCCTGTCCTACTTATAAGGGTCCTTAACTTTTGACCCGTAATTGGTACATGGGTTGAAATTATCACAGGATATGCAGTGTTATGCCGGATATCCCATCAAATAATTAAAAACCAGCCCAGTGTTAGTCGGATTCCCTTGGAGGGTTCCACACCACCGAACAATATATTTGTGCTATGTATTTCACATACTATTTAACTCAAATAAAATAAATGTGTGATTATGTTAACGTATATGGAACCCTCCGTGCGTGAGTCTGACTATCATTCATTTTATACCGTTGTGGGATTATTAAAGCTTAGAACACTATTTATTAGTACAGCCATTTGAAAATATTTATTCAAATAAGAGCAAAATTTCTTTATAAAATAACTAAACACTCATATAGGAGTATGTACAATAAACTCTGGTTGACCAACCAAAAAATATTATGTATTATTTTTTTCTAAATGTTTAATTGCTTTAAACCTAGAACTTTATTAATTTCACAATCAATTATTGAATTTTTTATGTTGATGTTTTTGCTTTCAAAATTATAAGCATATTTTAATTCTGATATGCTCATTTCCACGTGAAATTTTATTGTATTCGAAGTAGGTATTTTGATTTTCTCTATCGCTTGTTACAAAACAAAGTTGTTGTCATAAAATTAATTATAATTATCGGAAACTTAACCAAAATTACCATGGACCAAAGAAAAAGCATGGTTATACCTTCTTTGCTTGGAATTATCAACTTACTACTTTATCTCCTTGTGCATTAGTGACTAACTACCAAACAATCAATTTTTTCCTTGTAAATCAAGAAATAATTTAATTTTGTCGTTGATGACAGGTTCCTCATTTTCAGGTTACGAACGAAGATTTTTGAACTGTATCATTAACTAATGCCCTGCAAACTGTCGTGAAATTAAATCAGCGCATGTTTATGATTTTCAGAAAGGCAAACAAAAACGGAATAGGCGTCATCCGTGAAATTACCGAAAAGCCGGAGTTAATGAACATTAGCACCCCTGGCGTCCCCGTTTTACAAAACTAGGACGCCTCATACATCCCGGGGAGCACTATCTTATCAAGGGGTGCAGGATGCCCGTCGCTCCTTAACATCTTAATTCTTCGCAGTCGACTGCTTCAGTTTTAATTTCACTCAATTAGAGAACGAGGTTCTGCGACGGGGGCGCACTCATTACTGCTAAATTAGAATCGTTAATGCCACTTTCGAGCTTACTCAGCTTGCTCAGGGAATTGCCCGGGGTGGAAAATAATAAACCGCCCGGGCGGCGCGGCGGGGCTGGCGGGGCGTCATGGGTCCCAGGGCAGAGCCCTTGAGTCGCGACAACATGCGACAAATTCTGTTGAATCACTACGAAAATACCAAGCCATTCGCAAGGTACTAGAATATTTTTTTTTTTTGTAGAGGGAAGTTGGGAGCGCCGATTCGTGAAATAGGGTTAGACTGGAAGATTTTGGTGGTGTGGTGTGACCAGCCGCAGGACACCGGGAAGAAGTCCCTAATTCAATAAAACGAAGATTCCTCCTCGTTGGAGAGAAACATTTACATGTACTTGGCACAATTCCAGAGCTTCAAAGTTTCGAATTTAAATTTGCCGCAACGACAATGAACTTCACCGGAGCAACCCCCCTGGCTGGGGCTAGCAACAGCAAAGCTACCGGGTGTCAGGTTACATGGAACCTGCATTCCACCGGGTAAACAAATAAAAGTAAAAACAGCATGCAAATAAATAAAACCGAGAAATTCTCCGGATTGGGAAAACTATCCCTGCATAAGTCCAGCAGTCCAGCCCGCCAAATTCGAGAAGGAAGTGGCAGGGAAAATTGTAGTTATCGGATTTCAGGGAAAGCCGGGAAAATCAATGGCCGTAAGCGGCTTAGCGGAGCCCCGCCAGCCGGGCAGCCGAGCAGCCGTGAATCTGTGCAGCGGACTTGCCAGGTGACTGAATGGGTCAGAGCGCTCCCGTGGCGGGACTGCGCTGAAACGAGAAAATTCCCATAATCCCGGACGAGACCGGCAGACGATCCAGTCTCGAGCAATCACTCAAGAACGGCCTGATGGCGCCAGTCGATGGGGTCCGCATGTGCGGGAATTGTTCCCACACCGGCGGCCCTTCGTTGACGTCATCGTCGCCGGCGAGGAAGGGCTCGGATGAACTTAATCCATCGGGAGACCCTGACCCGGTCTGCACTCGAATCTAATTTATGCAAAGCGAACTGCATAAAAATATCCTGGCAGGGCGACCATCAATCACCATTATTGGCATTATCGATTCCATCCGAGGGGAGCGCGCCTCCCGGACGAAGCTGGACAATGGACCCTGGCTGCTGGACGACGACGGGGACTTCGACCGTCCCCGAGTTTGCAAAGCGGAATTGGGTTCTTAATAAGAAAACACCGGAGCTCCATCCAGGAGTCCCCCATATGGGGCCTCTTCTCCTTGACTCCCGGAGAAAACGAAAACACCGAATGAAATTAAGGTAAACTTTGTGTGTAATTTGAATTAAGCGATGTGAATTGTTCCGGAGCAGCTGCAAGTTGACTTTGGCAAATGAATTCAATTCAGACGTCCTGGGCGACACTTGAAATTTTAAGCAGCTCATTTGGCTCCCGAAGGCGCTCCCGGTGAAGCTGGGAGCCGGCGCCGGGACTGCGCCTAGCCAGACGTCTCCTGGCTCCGGGACTCTCGAACTTTTCACGTAATTTAGTCATTATGTCGCTCAGGAGAACGCTCGGCCACCACGGCTTTATTTGATTTACGCGTTGGTGCAGCTAGAAGACCGCACTGCGCAATTTATCCAGACCTGGAGGCCCGGCCGCTCAGACAGGCGCTGGCAGGTTTAAATCGGTTCTACGGTTTCAGCTTTTGGAATCCATTTTAAATCGTCTTTTGAGCGAGGATTAAGGCTGCACTCAGATGAACCGATTGTCGCCAAGTCTGACGCTTAAGTAGGAAAAACGACGGTGTTTTAAATAATCCAACCGTCGGCTGATTGCCTATTAGAGAAAAAACTTGTATGTCTACTTATATATTTATAATAAAAGTTTCCATTTGTCGTACATCATTATCCATCTGTTGTTTTTACCTGAACAAGAATTCAATTCGAGTGATGCGATAAGCCTAATATTAAAAACCAGTACTTGCATACATATTATACATAAGTGACTGTTCTCTCAAGATGAAATAAATGTCAAAAACTTTCAAAAACTGATTTAAGACTAAACTCATAACACTAATCACGCCAAGTTTCACTTTATTCCGAACTATTAAAACTTGAGTTATGTCGCTATGAATCTCAAAGACTCAAATGTTCTATTAATTTATAAATATTGGAACATAACTATTTATGTATGTCACATCATCTTCTTGGCTGATAGACGAGCATATAGGACTTAAAATCTAAAATACCAAAATTCGATCCCCAACTTGTTAAATTTTCAAACAGAATTCTCTAGGCTTTCTTCACTTCTAGGTGAATTTGCCTCTTAGTGTGAAGCAATCATTTATTTGGTAATTATTTTGAAAGTTTGTAAAATAGGGAGTGCCCGTTATAGACGAATTTTTAGAAAGAGGCCAGTATAACGACAAAAAATAGTTGAGTTTTATTAAAGTTTTTCTGTTAGTGATAGAAAAAAAAACAATGGGACATACCACTGCACGACATGTTTTAAGGGGGCGGAAAAGCGGGACTGTCTTGATTTTATTGCAAACGAAATTCCCTTCTAGAAAAGGGCGAAATAAAAATAAGAATGGAAGAAAAAAATAAAAATAAAATCAAAACGTAGGGCAGCAGCAGGAGCAGCAAAGCAATAAGGCACGGGGCGAGGACAATTTATTTGCCATGTACACCGGAATTGTGCGGGGCGGGGGCTGAAAGTGCTGAGGACGGATCGTGACATCTACCAGAGGACATGCCATCGCACATTCTAGAGTGACACATGCGGCATTTTTCGTGTCCGGGGCGGGGGCGGGCCGGGTTGACGGCACAACGGGTGTAAGATTGCTCGACAGTCAGCACCCCCGGATTGACAAAACTTTCGTATTCATAACCGATAAGCACTTTTCCGAGCCTTGTATATCATTTCCCGCTCGAAGAAGTGCCCCACCGAAGCACCCCGGGCCCGACACGTCCTCCGCCCCCGCCCCCGCCCCACAGCAATCTGTATCAAGTGCCCCGATAAGTGTATGTAAATCCGATAGCATGACATAAATTGGCACCGTACGTATGCTGAATAGAATATCGGCGGTGGGGCGATAATAGGATAACGGAGCAGGACCCGCCCCCAGCGCGGGGCGGGCTGGGGCTGCGGTGGCCGAGATAAAGGACTCCGACGACTATTGTATCCCCGCCGGAATCCAGGTAAACCACTGTGATTGCGGACAAATCCCACCGTAATGGTCACACCACCGCCATCCCCAAGGAGGACGAAGGGACATCTGCCTCCCGAACCGAACTGCTACTGTTTTTATTCGCCCTTTATCTGTGAAAGGCGGGAAGTAATTTATTGTCCTTATCGGTCCTTTTGTCGCCTTCCTCAAAAGGAGCCAGGCAGCCAATGGTTCATAAATCAAAAAGGGACTTTGTCTAGAGCTCCTCTCGAGCAGAGATCAGCGCCATCCTGCCTCAGGTAGGCGCAAGGCAAAGGGCCGGCGATGTCGTCCTAGCAGGGGGTACCACCGACACGACACACCGGTGATTTTTGAAGAGGAAACGTACTTCACAGGATGATGAATCGTCTAATCCTTTTCACATCAATTTTGCATGCTTCGAATAGTTCAATTTGCTGCTCACTAGAGAGTATCTGCTCAAGAGCTCCTCTTACACTCTACAATTCGTATAAAAGGAGCCCCCTGAGCCTCCGGAGCCCGCACCCGCCGCTTAAATGGCAAAAAGGAGCAAGGGGAGTGCGGCATCCGGAAAAAATCCTTTTTTCCAATGAAAGGATCTGCCGCCACCGGAATGATTCGAATCGATGATGTGACCTATGGTTTTCGTATCTGCCCAAGAGGATTCGAATCCTTGTCACGCTTCATTACGCTTTAAATATGCAATTTTGGGTATGCTCAGAGCGCACCGGAACAGAACATTCGCTTTTGCTGGATTCCACCCGCAAAGCAAAAAAACCGTTAACGACAGTGGTTCTCCTCTGTTCTATACATATATAAGAAAAAGCTCTCTAACAACCGGTAAAACGACCCTCACTCCCTTTACCCTAAAATCTTATGACTACTAAGGCTTTCAGGAATCTTTAAAAAAGTTTCTTCGCATTCTAGAGGCAGTGCTTTTATGATAATTTGGTGACATTTGCCATTTATTCAAGCGAGTCCTCCTCCCCCGCCAGACGGTTGGATGAGCCAGCGCGAACCAGATATGATCCAGTTCGTCCAACTTTCCTTCGGGAATGAAAAACATCCGAACTACTCGACGAACTCTCTTTATTGCAAATAAATTCACTTTGAGGCCTGGCGTGGCGGCGCAGTCGTAGCCAACAGCGCACACAAAAGCGAGGGAAGTGCTCCCCTTTTTAAAGTTTCTCGTTATATAGTTTTTTTGGGGATTTTGAACAAGGTCGACCCCAAGGGAACTATAGTTGAGGAGGAAAGGGAATCGCGTGACTGACTGACATTAGCTGCAAGGCATAATCCTTGCAATTAATAGAAGTAAAAAAACGGGCAAATGATGAATAAGTGTCCTCGATAGAGACCCCCTCGTTGAATGCCACAAGACGGCGAACTTTGAGGAATTTTTAAGGAGTTCCTCTTTGCGAAGATAATTGTCACTTAATTTAGCTTGTCGAGCGGCTATCCTGGATCCCTTATCTGCCCTTATCTAGACGAGTTGCATAACTCGATTAGTCTTCAGTTAATGGTGTCAGGATGTCCTCTGAAAATGAGACTGAATTATGGGCGGATTAATTGTCCTCTGTCTCTGCGAAAAATAACTTTTGAAAAGATGGAGAGTAGTTTTAATCATACCACGGATTTGTATCCGTATACTTTCAATGAACGTCGGGGATAAAAAAAGGATGTGACTAACTAATATTTCAATAGTTTCATTCTTTGTGTTCCGGAAACGCTTACAGAAAAAAGTATACACTCTCATAGTCCTATAAAAAATTGCTCCATCTTTAATTCAATGCTTTCAAATAAAATTAGTTGGAAACTCTAAAATTTCACAAAATTAGTGAAGTGAAAATGGTTTCAGATTCATTGGGCTGAAACTTTAGTACTTAAATTGCTGCCGAATATACCGGGGACCATGTCCTGCATATTTTCTTGTTATATTAGATTTTAATATTGAGGTAGTAAAGTAGTTACTTTTCCATTCTACAGGGTTGCTAAACATTGTTATACATAGTCTCCTGAGCAACATCTGCCTTGTTGCCTTTCTCAGAAAAACCGTACTTAAAACCGCCCATGCGTTCTGAAGTTACTCGTGCTAGAAGGAGTCAATACCATGGTCCAGGTGGAGCGTTGGAGCCACGACCAAGCCTCGTTAGGTTGACTAGGCAGATAACTATATAAGAGGAATGTCTTATTTTTATTGTGGAATTCTATGTATGAGGTTACTTTAAGGATATCATATGAATTGGGTATTTTTTTTTCTGCACTTGACCCACTTTAACACGAATAATTTCGGAGTTAGGAAATCGAATTCCAATGCTGTCTTTTTCTCAGAAACGCCCCAAGACAGGAAAGCTTTCTCTCTGAAAAAAATTTCGATATTCCTCATACAAAAAATCAGGGACAGAAAGGGCCAAACTCAAATTTTAGGCGTTGAAATGCAGAATCGATTGACATACCCCTGTTCAGACCTTAGGAAAACACCGTCTATAATATGTTTAGTATTGGAAAACAGAGATGCAACGTGCACACTATCACCCGGACTTATTGTTACTTCTTACGCGTGTAATAATAATTTGTGAAAGACCGTCAGCAATTGCAGTTAATTCGCTTAATTAAAACTTTGTATCCCCCCACTTCCCCCATAGGACTCTTGAATGAATGAACAGTGGGGAGCAGGACTCTCTCCGCCCCAATTTTGCATTATGGGTGCAAACGTGGAGATGGGGGAAGTTCTAAAGTTGTTTGGATTGCCGCGTTCGCAGGCTCCTGCATAATTAAGGCTTAAAGGCATAATTACCGCGATCGATGCTAACAGAACGGGTTTTAACTTTTCAACGAAAAGTGCCCAATTTCGACATTCGATTTCGTTTCGTGCATGGGGCACTCTCTGTTAGAATTTATCGATTCTTTGCGCATAGTTTTTTAAGAGAAAGTAGCCCGGAAAATTGGACTCGTGGAAATAGAACGGAGGAGCAAGTTTAGTTGGTCTTTTCTATTATGGATGCTTCTGGCGTTAAAATTGACACTGAATGAAAATTTGACTTCCACTCCTAGCTCATTAGTCTTCCGGTGAAGGTTTGCGACCTGCTTTTCAACCTCCGGCATAGACAGAAAAATTAGTCCATGCATCCAAAAGTTCCTCCGGAAAGTTCATAAAAAATTCAAATTAGGTGTGCCATTTTTCATTTAACCCTATGTAACTGGACAACGTGAAGAAATGGATTAGTTTTATTTACGAAGTTTTAAATCGACAAACAAATCTATTATTAGTTTTGCAACACGTCCGTTACGTCTTTTAAATATACTGATGACGGTCCGATTTATTAATGTTGTTTTCCGGATCTAACTGAAGAGTGTCTTTCTGGACAGGATTATACACAGTCGGAGGCAAAATTGAGAAGACAAATAAAATATTTTTTAAAGAATAAAATAATACTAATATGATGATAAGCCAATAGTACCTTCATGGTATGAAGAACTGAGGCTTATTTCATAAAATATAAAATTAAGAATAAAATTATTTGTCCTTCAGACCAAACGAAATCGATTTTTTTCTTCATTTGAAAATTTTTTAAAAGGATATTTAGAATCTCCGATCTTGAATAGTAGGTAAATATTTTTGTTATTAGATTAGTATTATTAAATATATAAATAATTTTGATCCTTTCGTTGAAAATTTTTACATTTGTTCTCTCATTTTCATCTCTGAGGGTAACAGATGAATAATTAATAAACTAATCTTGAAACTAAATAAATGCCAGTGCATTGCATTTCACAAATGGTGAAGAGATTGTCCTCTTTACTAGTTGGATTGCTCCTGTGCGAGCGAGTTAAATGTCGTCGGCAGTGACTACATATGGTTCGTTTTCGGGTTGCGAAGGTACGAGCGTAAGTCCCACTTAGTAAATTCCCTAGTGAATGTTGTACTGCAGGAGTATTTAGAACGTAAAATTTTATTTTTCTGATACACTGGTATCAACTTGCGGGTCTTTGGCGCATGCTCGAGCCTTTTAATCCGATGCAGGATCTTAAATTTAAGGTTCCTAAATATCACACCTCTGCTTTGGAGGGTTCTTACACTGTTCAGGCGTATCTGGAGCTCACTGTCCTGGAGTGACCTTCAACAGGAAAACTGGCATCTTCAGAGGACGGTTCTTGGAATTGACGAAGGGATCTTTACTTTTCTTCCCTTTGTCTCCCACTAAGTCTTTAATTTGTTTTATTTGTTTGGATTAATTTCTCTTTTCGTCTCTATTTCTACTAATTACATTTGATGAAATCTAATTTTTTCATTTTTATCATTAATTCTTATTGCCTTTGTTATATTGCATAAACTTAAAACAGATTGTGAATCTTGTAATTCCTAGGCCAAAAATCAATATAAAAGTAATAATAACATGTACATACATACATACATATGTAGCTAAGAAAACATCTATAATATAAATAAATAATTTCTCACAATGAATTTGAAAAACCTACAATTTGTCCAACTAATATCTTCAAAAATTTCTCCAAGGCTCCGTTTCTTGCAACTATTTTCAGCTGAAATTGACTTCCTCATCGAGAGGTTTTTGACCTTATCAGGAAATATAAATGTTCTGCTCATGAGGATTCATTTCTATTAAAAATCTACTTACATATGAGATCGGAGTGGATCATTGACCTGCTCTCAATTAATTTACCATAAATTGGTAATGTGGCCTGACCGTTTTAGATGGCATAAGTCTCAAATCGTAGAGTGTTTGCCATAGAAAAACCCCCTTAAAACCCCTTTTTCGTTTTGCAGTTTTAAAACTAACTCCACAAGCCATCCGTACCACCGCGAGCACTATAACCCTTTTCATCGATTGGCGAATAGGACGCAAAGTGAGTGACAGTGTGGGATTCAAACAGGGAACGAGTCAATATATTCTAACCACCCCAACCCTCTTTCGAGCATAAAAGCAGAATTAGACTCCGTCAGCAGGAGGTTTTCATCAATCACTTTCTAGAGTGGAGCACCGATTAAGCCGAGCGCCGGTTATTAATAAAAAAAAAGTCCTCTGCAATGAATAGACGGCTTTTCGACCAGCAAAGGCCCAATTGAAATATGAATTCGATCGAGTTCCCCGCATCCAGCGCCCTCTGTGGAGCTCCACTCTTTCTGCGCAAATTATCTCTGCCGCATTCGAGTCTATCTCGCAAAGTGCGCGTCATCAAAAGTGGACGAATACCAAGCAATAAACAGTGGCAGGTGAGTGGGCCACCCCCGCAACCGCGTCATGAGGCTCCTCAGAAGAATCAATTTCCAGAGAAAAATCCATATGAGGGCCACACAAAGCAAAAATCAGGCGACAGAAATTGTCGGCCGTTTATTAGAGGCAATTATCTCGTAAAACGCAACACTAACGTGTGTAAAGTTGTGTTCCCGGCCGTGTCGCCCATTTGGGAACCTTGTTTCGTTCCCGTCAATTGTCTAAATCGAATTCCCTCGGGAGTGGGCAAACGGGGGCTGCGCTGGACGACGCTGGCCAGACGGGGCTCCGCAAGTGGGATGCACTTTCCGGGCACTCACCTACGCAACAAAATTGTAAAACAATTTTATGGGTCATGTCGCGGGACACACAAAAATAAAAAGCGACACCTTGGGACACATTTTGGAATTAGTTAAGCGGAAAACACGTAAAAGTTGGTGAAAATTTATTTTTCGAGTTTATATGTCCGTGCCGGGCTGCACAACGACCGCTGGATTATCCCCAAATCGAGTTATGCTGCAAGCTCGGCGCTCGACGGATGGCGGATTTAATATTTTCTATGGGTATGGTGCATAGAGTGGGACGCTGGAAATCCACTGCTCTTTACAAGTTTTTTATTTTATGCTTTTAAATATTGTTTTTTTATCGCTAGTTTTATAGCTATTTTAATCCCCGTATTCGAAAATTCAGTTTATGCTAAATTTAGCTATTACTTTTCTTAAGCTGAACTGAAAAATCGGTTACAGAAAAAATTGAACGTGTTCAAAAAATTCACGGAAGTATTTAGCTATTGTGTGAACCTAAATTAATTTAACGAAAAACTACTACTGAGTTTTAAGATCATTTTTTATTTAATAATTCTGAATCAAAAACTTTTTTTAAAATTAACTATCTTTTAAAAGTTAATTTTGTTGTTTTTGTAAAAGTAAATGGTATGATCAAATCAAATTTTATACTTTGGTAGTCCTTAAATCTGAACTTAAAATTGGTTTTCAGACAAGTCAAAAATTTTCATTTCATACTATGTCTATTGTTATACTTCAGTTGCTCAACTCAACCTTTTGAAAAGGGAAGGACCAAGACATCCGGAGCTCGCTCTTAAAACGAAAGTCCTGCAGCTACGTTAGTTTGCACTTCTAGAAAACGCAGAGACCTCAGTATTTGCAGAAGTATGCTAACAAGTGGATTTGGATTTTCCCATTCAAACAGAAATCTTAAGGAGCACAGGGTGGGAATCAGCTGCATTGAGGAGCAGTTTTCGTTCGCTTAAAACTTTTGTCGTTATATCAGAACCAAGGGTCCTGAGCGATCTCATTATATTCGATTCTAAACTGCAATTTAAAGTTTTTAAGAAGTGTGTTAAGTTTGAGACATATTTTAGGTTTAAAAAAAAAGTAATTGACTGCACCTATATGCACGTCGAGAGCAAACCAGAGTTCGGATAGTCCGGAGCCGGTTGGTTTGGGGCGCAGTAACGACTTGCTCTTTACTAGCAAAAGTTCCAGGACTAGAACCGGAGCGCCCTCGAGCAGTTTGAATAGAAACTCCATAAAAACCCGAGAAAACTTGATGTTTCCAAAGACAATGGCCAAAGTACTCTTGTGGCGGATAAGATCTCCCCGGAATCCATACTTAACCCTCTTTTAATTCTCCAGAAATTTCCCTAAGTCGGAGGCGGAAGTCGATTCAGGGCTCTATTATTTGCCGGGGCGTATCTTGGGAGCACATCGCCATCATGCACGGGCGGTGGCGCTCCGGCGGGGGTGCTAACATAAACCAAGGACTCTAGGCAGCCAGGATATCCTCGGGGATGGGTCAAATGCGGGCAATTAACTTCGATTTGCACTTTTTCCTCCCGAATATTCTGGCCAGCGGCCACATAGAGCCCGGTTAGCTACTTCTGTTAAGGACTTCTGCCGGCTGCTTCTGGTCAGTGTCTTCTAAGGGCTGAAGGCTGAGTACCGGAAGGAGGAATGTTTGCAGGTCCTTTCGTCAAATTAGGGCTACCACCGAGATTAAGCGGCTGTCAACACGACCCGTCACAATTTGCCCAAAAGTAAATTGGGAGAGTCGTTATCTTTCGTCCAGGAAGGCCTAAAGGGCCGGTCTGGATGCGGGGGCGGTCGTTTTATTGTTTTCCGCCCAGGAGAGTCCTCTATTACGGCAAATGGCTCCACCCCTGCCCCTGTGCCCCTGTCTGTAATAATGTCCACGTTCGGAATCCGTCTCTCCGGACCGAAATGGATGCGGCCCTTTGCACGTGAAAAGGGAATGTGGCCCCATCATCGTCCCAGGGAGTGGAGCCCTAAGTCACCGTAAGGACTATTGTCTCTCTGTGAGGGCAGTTTTGGTGTTAGCTAAACGAATTAAGGTCAGGAAGCAATATGCTGCTAACGGAAGGGATACGCTCCAGCAGGAGCGTCCTTAAAGTCAAGGGCAGTTAAGGGGCCTTGGGGCACTGCGCTGCGTCAATCCGTCCTGGATGCTGCCCAAAGTGATGATTATGTTTTAATGTAAATGCGTCTCTCGGCCAGGCCTGGATTTGTGGGATTTTAGTTGCCCGGGCTCGGCCGCTCCGGCTATGAATCCGGGATTAATTATGCGGATGAGCCGGGCGTCGTGGGTCGTGCTGCTACCGCTGGATGGAAATTACATGCATGCGGAGGCGGAGTCATCTTGTGCTGCGAACACAGCCCCCACCCTCCCGGCCACGAGTAATCCGGGGTGACATATCAATGAATAGCATGCAGGCTTGTTACCCAGGGTCGCTCGCAGCTGCATCAGCGCCTGGCCTCTGGAGCCTGGATCTGGACCCGGCACCTCGGCCTTCTCTGGTGTTGGCCAGCACACGTTTGTCCCGGTTCTGGATTTGAACGTGAACACGATGTTTGCTTTCCTCGAAGGGCAATAGTTGCAATTTATCTGAAATTCCAGAATGCTTCGCATTTAATTTACTCTCGGATGTTGCAGGATGCCATGGCCGGAGGCACACAGTCACGCCCGCGTCCTCGGATGGGAGACCGATTTATGCTGGTATATTTGAGATAAGTACTTAAATTAAATCCAATAGCCACAACAAACACTTCGAAACAAAGCGTAACTCGCGCTTTAATGTTTAATTAATCATTTAAATTACATAACTGCGGAGAAATGAGTTAATTATTTTTAAGGATCATTTAACCCAACAATCTTTAATTCGTTTGAGAATTCATGGGTACAATTTTTTTTATTATATATCTTCTACATCAGGATAAAAATATAAGAAACTTCCTTGTAGTTAGAAAATTAATGGTTCATAAAAATAAGGATAAAATATACAAAAACGATGATTTCATTTCATGAAAGCTAGGAAATGTGTATAATTCGTTAACTACGATAATTTCGATGTATTCATATATATATATGTACAAACCACTTAGAAATTAGTTTAAGCTCTCTTACAAGAGTAAACTAGTTGATTCTTACCTGTGTTTCCCAGGCACAACTGTCCATAAAATAAAGCTAAACTTCTGATAAAATAAGACAATGCCGGTTAAGTACAACAGGCCCATAGAACTTCCTTAACCCTCCAGTTTCCAACATATCACCGGTATCCAGAATTTCATATACAATATTTTAACAACAGTAAACAATTTCAAAAAAAAAACTAGCCTATATCACTTTTGACAACCAGATCTTCAGACCTATAAATTTTCGTCGAAATCGGTTCATCCGTTTCGAAGATTAGCAAGGAAGAACAGACAGACGGACACAAAAAAGTACTCGTAAGTCAACTACTCTTTATATCTAAGAAGTTTCATAGAAATCAGTTTAGCCGTGTTTAAGATTAGATTAATTTTCGGCCAAACTTAGTACTTCAACATTTTGGGAGGTCGTTAGCATAGCTATAAACCTTTGTTTCAAGAAAACAAGTATATTGTTAGAATATGACCTTAATCGGTCAAATTGTTCAGGGGTTACGCAATCACTAATAGACGCACCAACGATTTATATCAAATAAAAATGTTAAATTCTTACATTTCAATGTAAGTAATTAACAGGAACTCGCCAAACCTTGCTTTTTTAAGAAAACATTTTAAATTAAATAATTCCAAAAATGATAAAGTAGCTTAACAGTAATATTATAAATAAATGTATCAACAGTATTTTATTATCACAAGGCGATTACCATAAAAAGAGGCATAAAAGTGTTTACATAATTTTGCCAGACGATGGAATCATTTTCAAATTTAGATGATTAATGACTGATTGAAGATAAGTGGAAATGTTCAGGTCAACTATGAAAGAATTTGTCAACGCTTAACGAAAAGTGTCACCCCTGAAAAATTAGGCTCATAAAATTGTCTCCCCGCGACTATTAAGCGACCCAAGTTAGCATTCCCCTGTTAAACAATTTACTTTAATCTGCATGAGGTCAAATCAGCATCTTAATTCTTCACTGCTCGCTTGAAGTCGTTCCAACTCCCTAAACGGACTGCCGCGTGGTGTCGCATCAATCAGAAAGTCGCTTAAGCCCTTCGCCCTGTCGCAACGGAGGCGGTTATTTAATCCGGGACCAGCAGCCTCCGCGGATCGGAGTAATGTTTACAATTAGCGTCATTAGCCAGACAAATGGTAATAAGCCCGGGTTCTGGACATGGGGGCCGCGAGCTGGGGCCTGATGCCATCGGCCGACGCAGCACGATCCGAGCGCGCATCAAGTGCAACGTGTAACTCATTCCGGGAACGGGCGATTGGGATCAATTTTCACTTATCATTTGTCAAAACAAAGCTACTGGTATCTGGCCGTCTTCATAAATCTCTCCCGGAATTGATTAAGGAATTCCCGGGCTCGGGAGAGAAAGCGAGGGCCCCATTTATCAGCAGTCAATCACCGCCGGAGCTCGAGCAGGGCCCCTTAATTAGGGCTCCGAGCCAATTGCGCATGCTGCCCGCGTGACTGCGTAGTCGCCGCCGACGCCGCCGCCGACGGTGCCATTACCGCGCTCGTGCACTTCAACACCCAGCGGATGGTCCGTGATTTCGAATTTCATCACATCGCATCTCATCTCGCTGGATGCCGCGCTGGGACTCCGCGCTGTTTCCCAAGAGCCACCTGGAGCTCCAGGGGGATCGGCAAATATCGCGCTGCGCCCCCGACTGGCTAATTCCCGGGTGTCAGAATGACAGGCACCTCAAATGTTTGCGGCACCTGTTAGCAGATGCTTTGATACTCGGCGTGACCTCCCGAAATCACCTCTTCCGGGAACAGAGGCGTCTGTTTGCCGACGACGGATGGATGGGCCTCGGACCCAAATTAAGAGTTGTAAGCCCCCGCTTCCTTGGGCATTTACGAAATGTTCCGGGGATCAGGGCCCAAACCCCAAAACCCCGCCATTTCGGTTTGTTTAGGCTTCGGCCACCCATCGACGGGCAATGGCCTTCTGCTCGTCTTTGTTTGGACAATCGTTTTACTTTCAAATTACCGTCTACCGTCCGGCATCCGATTTTTGGGGCTGATGGAGCCCCGACGCCGCCGATGATGGCTTCAACTGCAGGTAAATATTTGAGATGTTTACACTTTTTTAAAGGCAGTCACTCCGCTCGACAGGGCGTAAGTGGGCTGTTAATATTTTCTTTTGTATCCGCATCTATTTGAGTTCGGCAGCGCTTCGGTAATTAAAGTCAAACAAATTAAAATTCTTGTCGGGAAATATGTTTAGTCGTTATTGACACACTGTACGCAAGTTTCTCTCCCGTATGACGCCGGGATATTTTTTTGGGCGCCTAAAAATCGGAGTTTAAACCACTTTCCACAAAAAAATTAAAATTTATTCAAATGGTAAACGCCAGGGTTATTAACGTGTTGAAAGGAAACTTTCTGTTTAATGTTTGTAATACATGCTTATGTTACTCAGTTTTAAGGGCTTAGGTCAAGAGCATTTTTACCTCCGTAAAAGTACAAAACGAATAAGCCAAATCTAATAATGATTCTGCAGGTGTGGAATAGGTTTGAATTTATAGTCATTTCATTTTTGCTGAAATCTGCTTTCAAAACCCACTCGATGTTTAGCAACTTGGGAATATTTTAAGTTATCTTGACTACCAAGAGAATTAAGTTATGTGCTTATATATTTATATGTTCGTAAAAACAAAGTCAGAGATTTGAATCCAACGGACGATCATATCTTTAGATGATGATGATTTTTTAATTAATAAATAAAAGATTAGACCTCACACAGCCAAAATAGCACGCATATGTATATGGTATTTCACAAAAAAAGGAATCAAAATTCTTTCCAACTAAACCACTGAATTTTAATAACCAAAATGTAAAATAGTAAAATATCTAAGTTTGTTTAGATAAACCATATTATCTCCCAATAATAAAGAGACAAATAAACTAATAGATATATAATTCTCATCCACAAACATCGACAATTATCTAAACAAATGGCCTTCTACCAAATTCTTACAACAAAAAGTTCAAGTTTTGCTCTCAGAGCGGAGATTATTGCCAACTCTTACAGCCTGAGTTTTATTTCTTCTTGACTCTTGCAAAGTCTTAAAAGTTTTTCTCCATGGATTTGTTACAATAATATACTACATATTAATTCTATTACAAAAACTAAAAAATTAATAAAAATAATTCTCTTACAAAAATTAAAGGACTCGTTTTTGAGTAGTAAGAATACATAAATGTACTCGTACTATATTTTAGTTTCCCTCAACGATATCATCTTAAATGTACCATAGAAACCCTATTCACGAATTGAATAAATTGAATTCCGGGAATTTTGTCAGTTCAAGCACTGTCGAAAAATATTTGTTTTAGTAAGTAATCAATAATTAACCTCAATCTCCAAAAATGAAAAAGATTTTGAAGTCAACTTGCTGGCATTTACTTGTCTATTAAATAAATTTAGATGTGTGTATGTACATGGATTTATTGATGCATTTCATATTTTGAACTTATGATTTCTAAGAAATATTCCTTTTCTTCAAAACCCATTTTTGTCTACAACACAAATTCATATCAACTTGCTTGCAAAACCGTGACACATCAAACAGGACAAATGCAAAAGAGGGTCCTGAATGCAACTGCCTGTTCCTACCATTCCGAACCACTAGTTCTTATTCTTGCCTTGGCAAACTCTTTTAACAACTAATAAGCATTATGCCTGGGTTCATGCACTCACTAGAGCTTGCGACCCTGCATACTGGACAGCTAATTATGTCCAATCCTAGTAATTCCCGACAGAACTACTTTCCCCGAATTGCTTGTGCAATGCAAATTAAATAACTCCCCGGTAGCGTTGTGCAAACAAACAATTGGAGCTCACAGGTACCGGGAGCGCGGCAACGAGCCTTATCACGGGAGCCATTAAGCGAAAGCCCTCTTTAATGCAAATCCACCCACTCGCCATATTTGTCAAAGTGCAAAAAAAAAATAGAACTGCTAAATGAGCCGTGACATTACAAATGGAGCTCAATAGAGTGGCAAAAGCAGTCGCCTTCTAAACTGCAATTCGAATGCTCATGTTCGACAGCGCGGCTCCCGGGGGCTCCACGGAGGGCAAAAGAGCCCCCGTCGCCCGAAAAGCCTCCAATTGGCCGCTGGCCACGAACGGCCGCGATTAGCGTTTTCGGTTGAATGATTGCTAACTAACAGAAAAGCGGCTGCGATAAATATCAGAGCCTGAATGTCACGAACTCGTAATTGTCCCATGAAGCCCTGCGGGGAGGGCGGTGGGCATGGCTTGCAACGAAAAACAATGTTCGACCTACGACCCCACGAAAATTTGCATACCGACTGACGACGATTCATACAAAATTTATCTAAGATCTGCGGCTGCAGCCGACGAGCGTTCTAGTTTTTCGATTTCGCAGACTGTCTGCAGTCTGCACAGCGCCCACCTTAATTGCAGAGCAGGCAGGTGGGCGAATTTGTTAAAACACACAAAAAAAATTATGAACAAATACAGCCGCGACGTGCAGTGCCCGCCTGGAGGACCAACCCCCGATTACACGATTCCCCGATTTCTCGATACATTTCCGGTAGCCGGAGCAAAACGTTGTGGGTTTTTCCCCGGAATTAGAGCGCTTAAATATTTATAAACGTTTGCATCTGGCTCTCTGTTGCACCACATATTTAATGGCCCTTATTTTTTCCATTTTTCAGAGTAAACCATGATTCTCAGAAAATGCGGGTAAACACCATGGAGAGCAGCAAAAAAGCCATCGGAGCAGTTTTATTGTTGGTAAGTACTCCAAGTAAGCTAAAGCCCCATTTACACTGACCCAAAAGTGTCAGGCGACCATCCCCCAAGGGATTTGCCTGGTTCCCCAAGCGGCCCTGGAATAATATTGGACGAAATATTCCTAGAAATCTTGTGTACTACTTTGCCCGACTGAGCTCAGGAATCAAATTAGACGAGGGAAAAAAATAAAAGGATTGGGGTTGCTTGCGTGTGCCGCCACGAGATTCCACTACCCGCCGCCCTGGGGGAGCCTGTCAGACAACCGGGACCGGGATGCTGCGCCTCGTATCGGAATTATTATCGGCGGCGCTTCCGGCACAGCATCAATCCGCCCGGAACTTAATACCTCCGTAATCCGCCTCATCTCTTCCTTGATTCTCGGCTGATCTGGGACTTGGCCAGCGGCGGCGGCGTCGGGGCGGCACGGGATCTGCAAAATAGAATACATTCGCCTCAATTTGCTGGGACGGTATGGGCAGAGTCCTTTTCAGTCCACCCCCGACGGGACTGGATGACAACGGGCTCCCGAGGGGTAGTTTTGTTATCGCTTTGCGGCACTGCATATTGCTACCCTGTCAGGGCTGAACATAATTGAACCGAATGTGTGCACAAAAATTGAAACCCATAAAATAAGGAGAAAAACGACCGCAGAATAAATGGATTTTTTTTCATGAAAATAATGGAACCATCTTCACAAAATCCCAAGATCCAAAAAAATATGAGCAAAATGTAAGAAGAGATAGCACAATGACATTTTAATAAGTAATTATTCTTAACATAGTCATTTTGAAAGGTTTACACAACCCAATAACAAGAATGCAGTATGAAGAGTTTTCTTTAATTTTTACGATATTTGCTTTAAAATTAACTAAATACATGTTACATAATTATTTACGGCGATTTCGAATTCACATGCACAGCACTTCTCACTAAATCTTCGGACCGCACTGGTACTTGACTCTTTTTTCCACCTAAATAAGGTGTTCAAATTGAACTGCATTAAATTTTTGTCGGAAAGACGGCTCCAACTAAGAGGTCATTAAAAAATCAGTTACTTGTCTTACCATAATTTTGACTATAAACTCCGTCTCAATGGCCAGAAGGGGCCATTATTGTTATAAATAGCGATTACAATATCAAGCAATTTAGTCTACTCGCATGAACACTTCGATTTCGACAGATAAAAAAGTGTTCGTAATATACGAATGAATTCGAACGCCTTACGCACTATTGGCGCTATATATTCCCATAAAAAATTATTAAGTAAAAAACCAAAACATCATTTCCCTTGCGACATGCTTTGACAAAAATCGCTATTATTGAGACCTATGAGTGAAACTTTTAGTACAGCTAGCTTTCGAATCGCGGTATTGCTTTGGTTAAACATTTCTTGCCTGGCAGTTGTCGACAGATTAGGGTTGGAGATGTTCTTTTAGGCTCCTACATAGTCCGTATGGTATCCTACAGAGCTTTATTTTGAATCCTCTTCTTTTCAGCTTCTGCATAAAGTACCTCCCTGCTCTTATAAATCACTTACTAGGGCATATGTACGCTATTTGGATCGTCCATTAGGACCGGTGGAGGAGTTTATAAGTGAGATGAATGAGGATCTAATGCAAGTTACGGAATGCGCTAGGGTTAGTGACTTGTGCCTTAACCCAAAAAGTCCATTTGCAGGAACCTCGCGCCAAATTCGTTGTATTTAACTTACTTTTCCCGCATAATATTAGACGACATCCCCTTGCTCTATGCTGACAAAGACAACAATTTAGGAATAATAATCAATTCATCATATGATCTACTCTGATCATATCCGACTTATATTCAGCAAAATGTAGGCTATTTTGCGTACACTTTGGTTGTCTGCGAGTATTTGGTCTCGTGCTTTACTTCTTCATCTCATGAAAACTCTTGTCTTACTTTATATCTCCAATAGGTGTATTATTTTTCCTCGTCAAGATACGAATTGTAGCAGAAAACTTAATGTACCATACAATGACTGTGTCTTTCGTTTTCCGGCTTCGACGGTATGATCGAGTGCCCAAATCGTACTACCATTCTTGGTTTATCGATTGGCTCATATTTACTCTGGCTGTGCCTAATCTTTCTCCACAAACTTTTTTATAAAAGGATGTTACAGTAAGTACTTAAACGACGATTTAAAATTTCTTGAGTCTAACAGGCTTCCAAATGTGCTCATTCGCAAACATCCCCATGCTGTATTTGAGTGCTTTCACGTGGTACACCTTACCGAGTTCTAGATTGGTGTTCCGGTGACCTTGGAACGCGCAGGTTTTTCAAAACGATTCAGCGAAGCCTTAACAATTCATTTGGCCTCAATTTTCTAAGTAATTAATTTACTTGTTATATGAACAACATGGTTAAGATTCTTCTTCCCTCCTCCAACTCTCATTTTTTTGTTTTCATCTCCTGCATATTCCATATTTCTTCCCCAGCTTTCTTTCTCTTCTGCTCTCTTGGTTCTTTACTTCTCCTTCCTTTCATTACTTTCTTTAATGTCATGTCAATTTTCTGTTATTTCTTTCGTTTTCCTTCCTTTCAGTTAAGTAAATTTATTGATATTTGTTGGTCTTATTTCTATTTCTTGTAGCTTTATACAGTCATACATATTTCTTATACATGTACACATGCATACATACTCTTCTTATTAGTTTATCTAAGAATCACAAACAATTAATGATTTGAACAAATAATTTGAATCTGAAATTCCGTCTGTAATGAGCCCGTGATTAATTAGGTAATAAATATGTATATCTTCCCGATGGTTCCCTTAAGTCGAAATTATTTTTGTAGTTGTAATTTAAGTAAAATTAAATTATAAAAGGTTTTAAACAACAAAACACGTTTTTATGAGCAGTGGTTTAAAAAGTTAAACATTAGCAACATATTTATTATATTGTCAGCAGAATTGATAAGTTTGCAAATTTTCAGATCGATAAGACTAAGAAATGCGTGAAATGTGAGTCGAAGATTTCGTTGGAATGTTACAATTTAGGATAATATAATCATGTTAAAAAATGATATCAAGTTTTTTTAAATTTTTTAATTCTAAATATTATATAAAATTCCCTAAAGATTAGGTCGGTAACCACGTATAAAAATCCACATACAAAAATTGTACTCTATTAGGAATTGAATAGGACCTAATCTTTTTTTGAAGCCGGTTAAAAAATAATAAAAAGCAGCATAGCGAGGGATCTGTCCCTTGTCGCTTTTTTTGGAATAGAGTACGTATAATCTTTGCTGCCAGAACGTCTGGAGCCGGTGTAGCCATAAATCTTTGCATTTCGGATGAATTATTCAAATGGTTCCCACCCGCAAGATGACTGACTAGTCCTTCAAAGGAAGCAGAACCGTTTCCTTCTCCGTTTTTTCGCCTTTTATAAATGCAATTGGACGTCTCAGGACACATAATGATGCCCAGGAAAAGAAGTGGGAATTCGGGTTAATGCTGGCGGTGAACAACTTCGGGATACGAAGAAGTATTTTCAAGTCGGATTTGTTTGCTGAGAAATCCATTTTCGGGGTACTTCAGTCGCTTGTCCGCCACGAAGATGGCGGAGCTGCAAGTGTACGATACCCTAAAATAATGGACGTTAAGATGAATGAATCAATTTTTGTGTTTTTAGCAGGAAGTGGTGCTTTCCCTCTCGTTCCGTTCCTGGCGCTTCCGGGTTCTGGAAGAGCTTTTCTGCAGATAAAATGGAAGGAGACTTCTTGGTGCAATTCATGCGGGCATCAATGTTTTTCAAGTTCCGACTGTGGATTCCGGCTGTTATATGAATTTTATCTGTGGCATCTTTGACTGACGATCTAGGAAGGCAGTTCTCAACAAAATATTCGTGATTTTTAAGAAACTCGAAGTAGTATTTTTGAAGTTTAAAAAAATTAACTAGGAGTGTTTAGAAAGATCATTATTTGTGATTTTTAGAAACAAACTCACAATGAAGAGTGTATTTTAACTACACGATCTTTGATAGTCGTGTTTTATAGGAATACCTTTGAAATTAGATTTGATCTATTATAATTTATAATCTCTTCCGAGTAAATATAAAATTGAATTTCAAATCAACCCGTTTAGTTCCTCTATGAGCTTAAATCTCAAATAGAACATACAAACAAGCAGATGGACGAGGAATTACTCCTATATGACTGATCCCTAAAATTACTAGAAATTACTTTTAAGATTAAAAAAAGAAGAACATCTTCTTATAAGTTATTTTGATGTAACGTATTTCCTTATCCATCAAACCTTTTAAAACCCTAAAAGTAGAGACTCCTTCCTTAAAGGGAGATCGACAATATCTCTGCAAAAGCACCACAGCATTTGGAGCAGAATGTTCCTTGTTACCCTCAGTTCATCCCCTTATCACTGAAATTTCCCTGGAACTCCCGGAAAAAAGGATGTTGGTAAGTAACAAAAGTCAAATATCTTCAGCGAATCGACTGAAACGTATCCCGGTAAAAAAAAAAGATTCCGTAAAATATTATTGATTTGCCTTCTCCGCAGCTGCGGGGCAGAGATATGGAAATGAAAGAAAAATACTCCTTCGATTCCTAAGGAAATTCATAAATACATCAAGTGGAGCAGCAGAACAGGAGTCAGCCTCGGAAAACCTATTTCCTTGAGGCATCTCCGCATATTTTCCGGAGCATATCGCTCAATGGGCGGATTAACGAAGTCGGCGAAGGCCGCAGATGTTTCACGCTATAAATAAACAGCTCACACGTCAATGGTCATAATCACCTAAATGCACCTAATGAGGTTCTTAATTAACCCCCCTGATGCAATTAGCAGCGACAAGAGTTTTTGTGGATCGACTTCTTCCACATAATTTGCAGATTCCGTTCAGGCAGACGTTCTTCATCCACATGTGTTGGGGTTTTCACACTTAAGCTCATTAAAATTCAATAAACCTTTCGAAGTGGCGTTTACCTGGTGTAGGGTAATTACACCATCTAGTTTAAATGCAAGGTCTTAGCTCCAAAGGTAGTTGATTACTACTTAAACACGTTAATACCTAGTTGTACTGTTTCCATGAGTTTAAATTCATAGTTGCTTACTTAAAACATTTTAATCTGCTTAGTAATAGACATTTATAAACATTAATAACCACAAAGTAATGACAATATTTCAAGTACAGAAATTGTGATGGTTTCACAAGAAAATTTTATATTTTCCAGAAGTGGAATCAATGGAGCATTTTATTTGTTATTCTTTGCGATATTGACTTCTTGTGTCGCTTTCTGCTAGTTTCGACTTCTAGAAAAATACTAAGAAAATATACATCAATTTGTTTTCAAATTGAACAGTATTCAGAGCATTTACAAATGTTTTACTAAATTGTTCCAGCATTTAGTCTTCCAAGTAGAAACTACCTTCCAAGAGGACTGGCTTAAATCATTCAGCTTGATTACATTAAGTTGATTACTAATTAAGTAATTTGGCAGTTTAACCTTTTTTCCCTCTGAAATTCGGTGAGGCATGAGAGAGAGGGGATAATAAAATCTACACTTGGCTTAATTGATTGTTCCGAAACAATTTGTGTTTATAATGACGAGGATGATGACGGAAATTAGTCATATTACATTAATTACCGAAAACCGGTCGAGTTTGACAGCATGACAATCCCGCGTGGGTTGAACAATTGTGCGTCAAATTATTTTAATGGATGTTTCATGGCTTTCGAAAGCTCTACATAATAATATAGATATTATACTGCTGATAATAAAAGTACCATTGGAATTCAATGTCCCTGAAAAGTTAAAGAGTTTCTCTGATTTTTGAGCCAAAAAATTGTCAATGTTTGGAGTTTTTCTCACGAGTCCTTTACTGTTTTTATGTATGAAACCTTTTTCACAGAATTAGGCAACTCTTAGAGTTCATAAAATTAACTTGTTTTCTTTTTTTTACGGTCATAAATAGTGCAGCACGGACTGAAGTTGATACCTACCTTATAAATAGCATGGAGTTCCAATTGGTTTCAACTAAAAAATTAAAACAGTCGAGTTAAAACATTACATATGTATGTATGTGCTTCAGTTCACTAATGTCCATATTATCCAAAATTCCAAGAGCAAAATATTCAATGCGTAAGTTGGGGAACAAAAATGTCTTTTTTCGGACCAAAAATGTAAAAAAGGGAAGATGCAATATATGTAAATAGCAACCTTTTAAAAACACAAAATTTATTCGTATATTAGCAAACTCGCCAACATGATTTTCAAGTAATTGCCGAAAGATTAAAATCAATCAATCTTTTATAAAACAAATAAAACTGAACTTTACAAACATTGAAACACAAGGCACTTTTTCAAAAAATAAACTGGCCTTACATTGTTTAGAAGCATTCAGGTCAATTTCATTATTTTCATTTGCCCTACAAAATTCGTAAAAGTAAATAAAATTTCCATTTTCGTCCGCAGCATTTGATTCACCTTCCATTACGAATTCGTTATTATTCGATGTTCCGATCAAGACTGCTCTCAAATTGAATAAAATTTGATTTTCTGATCTTTATATCTGTATATATATTTTTAAAATGTTGAAATTTTAAATGAAATTAAAATACCACCGATCACTGTTCAATGTTTTGCTCACTGATTCAGGTCAAAACTTGCACACAATAGCAGAATCTTAATTCAAAATATATCAAACTTATTATTTTAAGCAGAATTGTTATCTTTGTAGAATTTTAAATCCTTTAAATTAAAGTTTGTCATATTTGCATTGCAAAGCTCTTTTAAAATTTATTTTCAAATCTTCACTTCTTTTAAAATAAACTGAACATCTTGCGATTCAATGATTTTCTCCGTAAAATTATCAATTTTCTTTCTATTAATTCGAAAGTGCTGCCTTTTTGATTTAATAATGTGTTTATTTTTCTCAGTGCACTAATGTTTAATAAAACTACAATATTGTTTCCATTGTGCTTAGTTTCATAAAAAGGAAATAAAGTTGATTCAAAAGATATAGTAGTACAATTGGATTGACCAATAACATCATTGCTACTGTACCTGAGTTTAAAAAAAAAACATGTTACTAATCGTTTTTGTGTAAACAAAATCCCATAAATATGTTCAAGGATTTGAACAGTAACATTTATTTTGGAAACATATTGTGCTTAAAAGTGCCAAAAGAGGGTTCGTTTAGACCTTTGAATTTAATTTCTTTAAGATTGGATACGATTAACTCCATTCATTAAATATCTGAGTGAACTAGATAAAAACATGGTTGAATTCTATTCGCTAAACAAATTGAACTGATTTTCTCATTATTAGCTCATAGGAATTTGGAATAAACTATCATACATACGAGATAAAAGCAAATATGTTTTGAATATTTTCCCCTTTCTCCGCTGTTATTTGTCTGACTTAGGAAATGGTATTTCCAGCCACATTGTGAAAAGTGATATTAAATTTTCTTGAAATTCTTCTTCTACTGCAATTCGGGATCGAGCAGGAATCCCATTTCAGTTTGCGTCCATCCTTTTGAAATTGCACACTGCCTTTTGATAATATTGAAGAAAGTCAAAGCATTCTGGAAGGCACATTCGCATCCTTTTCATGTCTGACCCTGCACTGAGGATGTCTTCTTATTTTTCTACAGCTGCTATCTTTTGACTTCTGCTGCCTTGAATGAGATTGGAATAGCAAACGAAATTCCGGGACAAATTCACTTAATAATATTTTCACAGCGCTGTCGGGGATAAATTCTTTTTCTGTTCGTAAACAGTCCTCGGGGGCTCTTCAAAGCTATCTTCAGCCAAAAAATGCCCAGCAAAATTCATTTCTTTGAATTTTAACTGCACAATTGCATGATACTCCACCGTGAAATATTGCGAATATTTCTTAAGGGCAATTTTTTGCATTTCTATTATTACATCACAGACAAATTATTGCCCGGACGTAAGCTGATCTTGTTGTTAGCAATTTGCGATAGGATTATTATTTATTTTTTACTACCCCCGCAAAAACCTGTATGCACCCGTTTAAATTATTGGGCACGTACCCAGGCAAGAGTTATGTAATTTACGGGCCTGGATTTATGCCTACCGTAAATCAGGTTTGTTGTTTTTTTTTAAACATAAATTTTTTATTAAACACAAAACATCCTGGTCGGCTGTTTTTGCTTTTTGCAATGCGCGGTGTACCTTTATAAAAGGTTTTTTTTTTAAGGGGTTAAAGCACTAAAGCGGGTTTAAATACTTTAGGGGTTTTTCAGGGGCTTTTACTGGAACGTTACATAGGGTGATAAGAACCAACAGGCAAGTAAAAACGTTCTTTGCATAATTCACAAATTCGTTACCTCGGCCAGTCAACACATAAAGGGCCTTTCATTTATGCTGAGAAACCCTTGAAAAAAGTGACACGAATTTGGTACTGGTGAAGTTATCCATTTAAAATGTATTTGTTTATCTGATTGTGGTTTCCTCAAAAAGGTAATTAATATGTAAAAATTATAAGTACGAATTTGTACGCCCGTATCTAAAATTCTATACTGCAAAGCATAATTAAATAAATCTTTCAGTAGCCAAATATTAGTGATTTTCTGGTTCACCAAATTAATTTGGTTTTTGACATGAACAACAAAGGAACTTTAGATATTTATATCTTTTGGTCTGTATTTTATAAATTAAATATATAATTTTTTCGCAAGTCTACTGATACCTAAGTAGGTATACATTAAATAAATAGTACAACAAAGTTTAAATTTTTTAATTTATGATTGGTGGCACTCATGCCTTTATCTAGCTAATTTAGATCAACCTAAAATTATAGCACAATTCTCTACATTTTTACCATTTATAAATAAATATAGATGGTCGATTTGTTTTTGATCCTTTGTCTAAGCGAAATTTGGAAGTATAAATATTTGATCCGCGCTCTGACTAAAATTAGTACGTCCAAAATTCTCAGAAAACCCTTTCGTGCCAATAAAAATTTCGTAATACATATATAAACGCAATATTTTTTAAGCACCTTTTCAATAGAATAACGCATTTTCTGAAGCCCCGATTTGCATAAGAGAAACGCAGTCGCGTACCTGGTGATTAAGCAATATTTGCTTTCACTTTAACCATAAAATGCAATATCTTTCGCATAAATAAAAAAGTTTATGTTTATATTCCGCGGGCGACCTACGACAGCAAAATGTGTAGTCATCCCCCAGAAGAATGGGGCAGGAGGCGCTGTTGTCTAACCCGGAAAACGGAGCCCCACAATGTGGAGCACCCCAGAAGCAGCAGCAGCATAGCTCTCGGGCATGTCTCTGACCGGTTTAGCATAAATCGAACATGTGTTCCATGTGTAGCGAACGGGTGTTGCCCGGCGAACGCACTATTGAAAAATCCCCTCTAAACCTGCTTACATCGATTAGAGGGGAAGCCCCAAAAGGACGGCAATTTGTTACCTGACACGAGTCTAAGATTACGCCAAAACTTGATCGGTTGGGGTAAACATGCACGCAGTGGGCTAGAGAAGCGCTAATCCCATTAGCCTCATTGCTGCTGCTTCGAATGACGATAACAATAATAAAAATAATGATAATAATAATATGCGAAAGAGGGTAGAGGGGGTGGGTGGTGGAGGGTGTCCATTAATTGATCCACCTCACCGTCTGTACGTTCTAGAGAAATCTCGGGCTAGATGAGTGACAGTCGGTCGGGCACATGCAGCAAAATGAGCTAAAAGACAACTATGAAAATTTTATAGGTACTAGGCAAGGGCACGTCAAGGCAGACGGTCGACATGCTGTTTTGAACTGTGTCAGAGCATCTTGCCTACATCAGGATTCTTTTAGACAATGAATTATTGATCCCTTGTCGACGTAAATAAATTATGAGGGTTGAAAGCGTGCCGGAGAGGGGATGATTATGCTCGTAGAATGCGCACGACACGCTGAAAAGTGGATTGGGGTGGCAGCGACGCACTTAATCATCTTCGATCTGAATTTTCCCCTGCGCCCCATAAGCTTAATGGAACCCCATATTGCAGCTTATGTAGCATTAGTTCTGCAAGTTAAGACCCAAAATAATTCCCCCAACGCACTTTTGCACACAGAAGAGTCCCGAAAGTAATTAGACTTATCTTCACACTTGAAAGAGTTGTCTAAAGTAACCTAAATTTTGGTTCGATACCACGAAAACAGGCTTTTACAGTGAATTCAAAGTTCGGGATAAATTTTTCAGCGGCTCCACTCAGCCGACACTTTTCATCTCTCTGCGAAAACCCACTCTTTTTCCGTTTTTTGGTTCGCGAGAGCTTTACCTGAAATTGCAAATTGGGAGCAACAAAACGATTTCTTTTTTTACTCTTTATTTTACTTTCTTTTACATTTTTTGTATTTCCAAAACCTGAAAAACGCGACAACGGAGCTCCAATCGGAGGGAATTATTTATTCAAGCCCCGCTCTGTGCTCGGCGTCATCGTCAACGAGGTTCGGGTCTGAAGTATTTCCGGAAAAGTCCTGAATAATTCAAATATCGCGCACGCCGTATACCCGCCGCTCGCAGCTCAATTGGGCCAAAAAGCAGTGAAAATTACTCAAATTTTATCGGCGAAACTTTTCTGAATGAGAAACAAAAGTTTCGTCTGATGGGAAACTATGGCGGAAATTACAGTGGCCGTTAAAAACACCTCACCGGTTAGAGTGCCTAACGCCTTTTTCTGTGGGTTTACTCTCAAGAAATTACACTATGAATAATTGAAATGACCCCAATGCGATCGATTTATTGTACACTGCAATGCATACAAACGTCCTTTGAGGATAAACCTAATATAAATTGGTCCTTTTTCGAAAATACTTAATGGCCCTGCGGATGATAACCCACCACCCATCGGGGACGAGAACGAAATCCTTCTGCTCAATTGTCGAGAAAAGTGAATGAATTCCTTATGAGGCTGGACGAAGGGTCAATTTTTCCTGTCATATGCTCAAATAATAAAATCAGAATTAGCAAGAGGATTTCCTAGGATCCCTATTGATTTCGGGTGATTTCGTACAGAAAGCGAAATTCGATTGCCCTTGAGGCTTTCGAGGACGGACGGGGTCTGTCTGTTTGCTGTAGGCCAGCACGCCCGAAATGAATGGACAGCACCGCACCACGAAAAAGTTTCTTCCCTTTTCTGGAAGATATCTTTCATCTAGGGCAGCCAGCGGGTGAACTAATGTCTGGGGTTGTTTTTTTCAGTTTTTTGTATCTCTAACCTAATTACGATCTGAAGGGTCTGCTACTTTTCGGATGATGTAGTGTTGCCTTTTTTCGAAGTTGGAAGTCAGTTCTGCGTCTGCCTTTGGATCTAGTCGAAATTAAATAACTCACTGATTTCAGAAGGCTATAGAATTCCACTTAATGTAAGCAAATATCACAAGTTGGTATAAGAATTCCAACATTAATTTTGGGAGGAATTGACCTACTTACACACTGTAGTCTCTATTCTAGGATACCGCACCCAGGGGAAAATTGAAACTTAGTTTTCTATATCAATTGTCCATGTATGTATCTACCACCACTACTACTATGAAAAATCGTAGCTTTAGGTTTACTACTAGCGAATAAGTTTAAAAACAAAACCTACATTTTCTAAAACTTTAACATTTCAAATATATGGATCTTAGAAATATATATAAAACAATTCAGAATTCCTCAAACTAAAATAGTCTAACTTTATTGTCCTTGAAAATAACTTTCTCAAACTGGTGATAAAACCCAATGGATGGATCTTTATGAAAAACATTCTCAGGTTACTATCCAAAAAGGTAATTTCATTATTATTAAAAAATGTACGTGCGTATATACTTGTAAACTTTGTAAGAAAATGTGTGCAATGTTCAATTTGATTGTAGCTCCTGCAGTTTATCGTTTACATCAGATCAGAAAAAATCCTTCGACTTCCATGTAATGATAATGTTAATATCGTAAAATATCTACTTGAAATTTTCTTCTAACCAACAGGACAAACAGGGTTGAAAATAGAAATATAGAAAAATGAGTTAGATATGTAGGACAATAAAATGGTGAAAAAATATGTTTTCAATCAAGTATAGTGCATGCACACAATGTATGCCTTTGTATATGGCTCAATTTTTAATTTTGTAGAAAGTCAAATAAAATCTCCGGCTAATAAAAAGACCGAGTTCCATCCTACGTAAGTATCATTCAAAGTAAACACGTCGGAGAGGGCCACTGAAAAGTTACTACCTTCCGCCCATCGCAACCTCCTCGAGACACATTTATTAAATTGAGTTCGTTTTCCACTTTCCAGGCTTTAATCAGAATTGCCCAGAGTACGACGACGGTGAAGCTGAACGCCAGCGATGCCTTCGACGACACATGGCCCACAGAAAGCGACCTGGAGAATGAACTTGAGGTAGAAATTTGTCGGTGATCCTGCCCGAATGTTATTTTTTCATCCCTTATTTAACTTTAGCAAAAGCGAGCAAAGAACCTGGGCTGGTCACCCTGGTCGGACTGGTCGACCTGCTCGAGGTCCTGCGATGGAGGAGTCTCCCAGCAGCTGAGACGGTGCCACTCGCCGAATGGCTGCAAAGGGGAGACAATTCGCTACAAAATCTGCAACATGCAGCCCTGTCCGGACTCCCAGGATTTCAGGGCCCATCAGTGCGCCGCCTACGACGACGTGCCCTACGACGGCACCCTGTTCAAGTGGACGCCCCACTACGACTACGTGGAGCCCTGTGCGCTCACCTGCAGGTAAAATGGGGCTGCAATTAAATAGTAATTTATATAAAATAGGAAGCGGTGGCAGCAGCCATGTGGGAACACTTCCCCCCGGAATAGCCCAGGCACGGAGCCCGGCCCCGTGCAAATACTCTCCAAACATATTATTTATGGTGCGCGCTGTGATGAACATAAAACATAGCCCCGGCTCAGCATCTCTCTATCGGGGAGCACTCATGGACCGCTCAAGTTGATGCCGCCGGCAGGTGCACACCCCCGAAAAGCCACAATAGCTCCACATGACTCTTTGATACCCCAAAACAGTGCATGAATGAAATATTCAAGTGGTATAAATATTTCAGCTCCGGTCTTGCTGCTATGAGCCCCCGGAAGGCCCGGACGCATTCAGGTCCCTGGGCATGGACCCGGCATAAACATGTTATGGTTATAGCTTTGGTTTTGCACCATGTCTCGGTGCTCCGGCTCTCCGGCTCCTTCTGTGAGGCCCCCAGCTCCTTAACGTCTGGAGGCGTCCTCGGAGCCCGGCACTTTACAGCTTACCATACCTTTTATGAATATCAGGATGCAAAAATGAACACCACCCGCAGCATCTCACTAAGATCCTCCTTAGGGCCGCGCAGCGCTCCTGCCCCGAGATAAATGGCCGAGCTATATTTATGGCGCTTCATCAGATATTCATGAAAATCTGTCCGAATAAATAATTAAGGGAATTTTCGGCAAGTTCTCCCGCACCCCAACGAACCCCCATTCAGCTCCGGTCGTGGCATCAACGTAGAGCTCCGCATCCTGGCCTTACATTGTCCCTCTAAAACTTTTATTCCGCCCACAGGGGGAGGCCCGCCCACTTGCCGGACGACGAGTCCACCGTCGAGGTCGAAGGTGACGACGAGTCAGAGCCATTTGACGAGCCCAGCGTCATTGTTCAGCTGGCCACCCGGGTCCAGGACGGGACCAGATGCAGACCTGGAAACCTTGACATGTGCATTCAGGGGAAATGTCAGGTAAGCAGATGCCCTCGGTGCACCTCCACCGGATTTATACATTTTTTACAACTTTCGTAAGTATTGCTAAGTTGCTCGGTTACTTTTACAACGTTCGAGAACGTCTGAGAAGTTTTTCTTCTCCAGGTCTTTTGTGCGAAAAACACGAAATAAGAAAAAAGAAACTTCTCCTGATGTTTGCTGCTCTGCTGCTTTATTTCCACACGAATTGAAAATTTTCTACTTTTGCCCGACTGTCGCCCCTCACATACTTGTTTCTTTTTGAGGGAGTAAGAAGGATATTTTTCAGTAAAATATTGCGACAAAATAATGGTTGAAAAGGTTTGAGTGCTCCACCTATTTTCGGTGAATCTTGCGTGGGACCTTGATTTAGACGAACTAACCTGAGACGTCTGAAAAATTTTGCTTGAAGTTCTCTTGAAAAGAAAACTCTGGGGACGGAACCTTCTAAAAAAATTCTCAATACGTTTTCGAGCAGTTTTGTAAAATACATATTTTTTTTCTTGAAATGGTTGACAAGTTCTTAAATCAATTTTATTTCCTTTAAAGAATATAAAAATGTCTGCTTTTTTCAGCCGAGAACGATGGGACTTAAAATAACAATGCTGAAGCTGAATTCCGTTGAGTGTTGTAAAAACATTATGTTGATGTGGTCCTGACAAAATGTTTAAAAATATTTCGGTCTCCTTCAAATTCAGCTAACTCAAGCTGACTTTCGTTTCTGAAGTTTATAATACATTAAACTTGGGACTTTTTTATCTAATTATAAGGAAAATATCCTTTAATATAAATTATATTGTTTTCTTTTCTTTGACTTTCCTCAAATTTCGAACTTCGGAAAACAGATCTATTTTAAGAAGGATTTTGCTCTTATACTGTAAGCTCATTGAGTTTTTATATAAAAAAGTTTTTTTTTCGAAACATTTTCACAGAATTGTTTATTTAGTATTTATTTCGTCAAACCCATGTTTGCAAAACAATCTTTATTTTTTCAGTATTTTCTTTATAATGTAAAATATGAAGAAACAATTTTAATTTTTCCATTCTTCTTAGATATATGTATGTATAGTATAATGTAATAAAATACAAAATATACAATAATAGCATTATTAATATATGTATATATGGTAAGACAGAAAAAAAAAACAATTAAAATTAAATGATTACCACTTTTTCAATTTGACCATTTGATAATGGTTTTAAAAAGGCCATTATTTGTACTAAAAGCAGTTTAGAACATCATTAGTTATATTTTAAAGTAATTTTAAGATTTTATAACGTTATTGAAGGCATTAATTCTAGCATTCGAAAAATTATGAATTTTGACAATGTTTTTGAGACACCCGAGTTTTTGTTGTTTTAGGTATTTGTTATGGAATCCAACATAGAAAAAGCAGTTGAAAACTTATCCTGATCTAAATTTTTGGTATTTGGTAAACCTATTTAATCATATACTCGTGTGCAAAAATGCATATTAAAATCGTTATTACGTTCTGGGGTCATCTCCCAAGAGTTAATCTGGCCGAGCCCTTAAGCGCATTTAAAACGCTTTCAATCAATTTTATCAATCAGAATCCGAGTTATGTGTAAATAACTTCTCGAGCTCAAAAGGTTTTTAATTGATTGAGGTTCGTCCTTTTATCACCCGCACAAACACTCATCAGTCCCATTACTTTTGTGACAGACCTCGGCATTAATTGGTCCATGGTCCGTCCGGTCGGGCCCCAGCGCGCAATAACACAAACCGTCCGGGCGGGGCCGCTGAGTAAATTAATTAAAAAATATCCCCTGCTTTAGTGCCCGGCTGTAAATTTACATAAATTCGGGCACAATTTTCCAGGGATACAAAGGAAGCCTCCAGAATATTAATTCCGCTGGCAGGATAAAAAATTCACAAGAAAACGGTAAATATTTAAACAATTTCCGCGAGTCAAAAAACTGGTGGAACAGGACAAATTATGGTGGTAGGGGACGGCTGTTACACCGGTTAACGTGCGGGAGATGCAGACTCTCTGTGCCCAATTATTCCCATTTTTCGGGAACAGGACCCATTAAGCAAATCATCCATCAATCGCGGCACAAGTTAATTTAGCGCACACCTTTCGCGCGCCGGGGCGAAAGCGATAAAATTGAATTGACCCAAATCCGGGCAAACAATAAAAGCCCCGTAAAAGCCCTGTAACATTTTCAATTTTATACAAAATAATCCCCCGGCGTACTGTCCCAATTAATCAACAAGAGCGAAGAGAGGGGTTCAGGACACTCTCTGGGATTGTGGATGTAGGTTTGAGGGCGCACAGCTTCCAGGCAAGGGCTGAAGAACCAAATCTCGCAATCATAAATTTATGGCGCTTTTTAACACAGCCAGTTTGAAACAACTTTTAAAAAAGTGAAGGTTCTCGATTTGGTTCCAATGTGCATATGTATGTTAAAGATTTTCTCGCGAATCACACAATGGATCGACTTAAAACTTTTTGCATAAGAATCCCCATAAACCAAGAAAAGTTTTAGATGTTAAAAAAGCAAGCGACTCTAAACATTTAAGAGGAAAGCCACTGTGACGATTCAAAAAATTGTCAATCTTTGAAAATTTGTTTTCTCATTTACCTAAGTATATGCATGTACATAATTAGTTGGTAGGATGAAGAACATTTTATTCAGTATTTCTTTGTTTATTTAATATTAATTTTAATATTGTAAAAATCAGCTGCAACAAAATGGCTTTTACATAAAAATGCTTTTAAAGTTTTGAGTTTGTTTTTCTTAATATCAAAAACGAGGTAGTGAGGATCACGAAACTCAATGTAACGCAATGATGCGGTATTTTAACATACAATTTGTTTACATATTTCTGACAATCTACAATATACTTTTAAAAAATGAAAAAATCAATATGTTGAATTTTTTGTATATTACAGCGGTGTTCTGCTTTAAAGAGTTTCATATCCCCACGCGTTCCGAAAAATATGAATAATTTAAAAATTTTGTTAAAGGATATTTGAGTGTGAATTATAAAAGACACATCGATTATTTTAACATAACCTTTACCATCGAAAATAATCCTATGTACAAAACCAAAAGTCTCTAAAAAGGAACCTTAGATTATTAAAGAAGATTAAGAAGATTATTAAGAAACCATGGCATGAAATATTTGAATTTAAATTTTTTTAAACACTTTTGAAAATACAATATGTTACCTTTTTAAATGTCTTTCTTTGCAGCGAGTCGGTTGCGATTTAAAAATTGGATCGACTAAGAAGGTGGACGCGTGCGGTGTCTGCGGGGGCGACGGGAGCTCCTGTTCCCAGCCCCTCTATCACTGGGAGATGGCGCCGATGTCGCTCTGCTCGGTTACGTGCGGTGGTGGTAAGTTCCAAGTCACTTTCATGCCCTTTTTTACTGTTGTTTTTACGATTTGTCTATTTTCGTGTTATTTTCTTGCGCGCTCCTTGGCGACTCCTCCGCCGAGTCGTGAACAAGAATCGGAAGCCCGAGCTCCACCACCGCGACTCCGCCATGTTTACACTGGCGGAGTTCATCGGTAAAAAATCACTGGGGCCCATGAATTATTCAAATGCTAAATTCGTCTCGTTTTTCATTATTGACACGCACGTTCCTGAGAACTCGAATTTGATATTCTACCGCAGCGGGTCGGTCCCTCGGGAGGCCATCTGCTCATGGGTCTCGAAGGAGCCCACCTGGCCCGGGAGTGGGTTAGGTTGATTTGGGGGCGGAAACCTGTCCTCCCCTCCCATTTCCCTTTCGGATGAGGTGAGCTGAACCCGCTTCCTCCCAAATCCGTCTTCAGATAGCATTTTATCGAACCGCACCGATGTTCCTGAGCCATCCCCCCGGCTTCGTCCGCTCCGCTTTCATTTTGTCGGCGTTGTTTACCAAGTTCTGTAATTTGACCCCCTGAACCCGTGGGATCCACGTGGAGGAAGGGAGGACGCGGGGAATATGCTCCGCGCGGATTTGAGGACGACACACAAGATAATCTCATGTCAGACCCCCAGGGGAGAAGTCTTCCTTTAGCCCTTTTCCCCCTTAACTTTACGCTCATAATTACCGATGGATTTCAATGGATTCGCTTGGATAAGGATTTTATTTTGTGTGCTCCATGACAGGAATCAACCCTCAGATGATTTTCAGGCAGTGCGACGACTGCGACGAACTGCGAGGACTACGGGAAAAGTTTAAATGCACGCATATTCCCTGGCCAGAGCCTGGCGAGCGGATCGAACGCGTGATGGATTTTCAAAATGTTTATTTATTACAGCGACCTGCGGATGAGTAATGGAATAGTCAATATCCGGGCCACGATTATCTATAATTATTTGCTGGAAATGTATCATCCCTCATAAATTAACCCCGTCAGGGTCGGCCCTCTGATTTCAGTGTGCGTTTGTTAGGTGGGGCCGGGATCGATAGGAGTTTAGTCTAAGTGGGACAAATGTAGTGCAATGTTAACAGATTTGTTGGGAATTCAAGAAAGAGGAAGTTAAAAATTAACCCGTTTTCATTTTCAGCTTGAGCAAAAAGTTTTTATATTTTAAGAAGACCCTAGAGTTAAGATTAATTTTTGAAACTAAAACAATCAAGGCAAACTTAGACAATACTTTTATATTAGGTAGAAGAACACTTAAGTTTATACATGTATACTAGTTTTTTCATCAGTAAGAAAGAACCTTTTCTGAAAATTTAATTAAACATTTATGGTTTCATACACAGTTAAACTTCTTGCTAACTTTGTGATGCTTTTGGATGTTGAAAACATATACTTCGGGAATATTGAAAAACATTCACTGCGGGTGTATTCGATCTATTTTGTTCCTTATTACAGAAATTGGGAATTATGTGCAATCCGTTTTAACTAAATAAATTTCTCCTTTTTCTTCAGGGTACAAAATGTCCCGCCCGACGTGTCGCAACCGAGTTACCGGAGCTGACGTGGAGGAGTCCTTATGCAGCGGTTCCACGCGACCAGAGCCCTCTGTCGTGCAATGCAACACCCACCTTTGTCCCCCGAAGTACTTAAATTTTCTACATATTATATTCAGGAATTTTCCAACCAATCTTCTTACAACATATTTTTAAAAAAATATTATTCATGTCTTTTCTTCCCGCTCCCCAGGTGGATCGCAGATGAATGGGCCCCTTGCAGTCGACCGTGCGGCGGCGGTTATCGGGAACGTGCAGTTGTCTGTGCCGAGGAGAGCAACGGCATTAAGACTAAAGTATGTCCCTCCTCCCATTAATTTATGTCCACCCTGTAGCAGTGCCGTGCGGCGGAAACATAGAGGACAGTGCCAATTTATATTCAAATTGTTCGCTTTATTTCCGCCTGGGGGAGGGGTGGTTTTCCACCCCCACCCTCATAGTGCAGCGGTCCCGCGGAGAGCCGTTAGACTCGCGGTTCTATATCTTCATACCGTTCCATTTGCAGGTACCAGACGTCATATGTCGGACTCCGAAGCCACCCGTCTCGGAGGCGTGCAACCTGCACGAGTGTCCGAAATGGGTGCCAACCGAATGGTCGGGGGTAAGTAGCACTTTAATGTTCTGCTCGTGTGTCTTAAGTGCTTACATATGTTCCCCTGTGTCTTTTTTCCCACTTATCGTGAGTTCTAAAAAACCCCCCACTCACAACCCGTCCCCATCCCAAGCCCGTGCGACTGCAGCCCTATGTTTTTTTCATCTTCTGTCTCTTTCTCTGTGTCTTCTCGCCTCCTTCCGTGCATACTATACGTACTATATATAGTGTTCAGTGTCGTGTGGTTCTGGAATCCAAATTCGTGGTGTTGAATGCATGGATGCGGATGGAACTTTAAGTGCACAGTGTGATCCGCATACAAGACCACCGGCAGCACAGCACTGCACAACCGGGATGCCGTGTCACAGTGAGCCTCCATTCGATGTGAGTCCTGTGAAGTTTATTATTTCTTTTTTTTTATTTTGGTCTTGCTCTTCTTCTTTTTCATTTTTCATATTTCTTTTTTTCATTATTATCTATAGCAGACGCCTTGTTATGTATACTGCACCCCCAACCACCCCTTTCATATGCACTTAAAAAGCTTTTTTCGTATGTTTTTAATGTCGCCGGAAATAGTTGCATGAAAGTAAAATTTTCGCTGTCCTTTCTGCTGTTGGGCACGCGCTGCCGCGCTACAGTTGCACTTGCAGATGTTGTTGTTGTTTTCAGCTTGAATTGCACGCGTTTCACGACGGGCGCCAACCCCAAACTTGGGGGTGAGTCCCCCTCTCGGGCTCCAACAGGACTGCGACGGGACTGAGGTCGGGGAAAAGTCTGTGGCGGTACGAGCGAAGGAGCAGTGAATTGTTAGGAAATGATTAGAACTGAGCTTGCCACTTCTGCAGTGTTTTAATGCATTTTCCTACCCCCTCCAGAGCTGCACAAGAACACATATTTTATACCCCCGGACCGGGGGTTGATTAAAATTCTTTTCGGGTGCACTCGGGGCTTTCTAAGGAAAAGAGATCTCATGCGTAGTTTATTGTGTGCGATAATGTTATTGTTTTGAATATTTGAGGACTTGTGGCAATTTCTGCTGCACTGGCCCCTTGTTGAGGTACTTGCTTTCGGAATATGAATTGTTACAAGGGTGCTTTATATGGCTTTTGGTCAGACCAAGAACAGTGCGCACTCACTTAATTTTGCATAAATTCTAATTTAATTTGAATGGGTGTTTCAGTCATACACTTGCACTTAAGGATCTCTGTAACCACAGGGCCTTGTAATTAATTTCCTCTCTGTTTACATGTAAGCAGATACAATCTGTTTTAAAAACTCGATCTGCTCTGCAGCCGAGTGCAATTCAAGGCTTGCCCATCTTAAGATGAATTGAGCATGTTAACGATCCTTAAGCATGGGTCGAAATTTAAGGAAAATTTATTTAACATTAAACAGAACCGAAATTCCTTCATATACATCAAATAAAGTAAAACCAAAAACCGATATTTTAGTTTATCTTCTTAATTTATCATAACTTTTTCTTTTTGGTTGTCATGAAATGACGACAATATTCTAGGATCTACTGCCGCAAGATCGTTGCAACAATGACAAAGCAAAACTTTGCAACTTATCTTCGTTTTTTTGGTTTTTCCTAAATAAAGCTTAATTTAATTAATGACGCCGTAATTAATTCACTTCTGCTTGTAGTTAATGATTCAGCCTAGCTAATCTAATTTACTTTAGCGTTAGTTAGAAGTCCTATTGTCTAGCACTTATGAATCGCTTATTATTTCTTTGAAATATGACCTTCTTAACTTCGTAAGCGAACGCAATTTTTTAAGATTAATACGCTTGCCCTAAGAAATCAATTTGCTTATGTTCTTTCCCGCCCTTTTCGCTACTTTCCTCCTAATTGCTCCAAATATTAAAGCCATTCACAGCCCTCTGCTTCGCACCGCCACAATATGCGCCTTAATGCGAGCCTATTTATTTTAGCCTCAGAATATCTTCCCATATATGAAAGTAGATTTGACGTCCTCCTGACCCATTTTCTTGGCCTCGTTTTAATAATTCTCGCCGGCTATGTTTTTTTCCCAGGAGCAAGAGCAGGAGCAGGAGCCCGAGGAGTCGAGCAAAAGTGACGAGGAGGACTCTGAGCAGACCTCATACAATGACCAGCCGTTCTATTCTCATCAACTGTCGAGCAGAACCCACCACGAAGAACTACCTCCGAAGGCCCAGCAACTTATTGGCCAAACAAAGCCATCCAGCGAGCCAAGGTACTGCGGATGGGGCGGAGCCCCTCGGCCCCTCACGGGGAGAGGCTGATTCCTTTTAATGGAAATTACACGTGTCTATCAAAGAACAACACCTTCCCTTGACAGCGCCGTGCGAGCAATCAATCAAAACTTTTTCAATCGCAATTCGGTCACAAATATTCAACTCGATTCCGCAAAAAATAAAAGAACGATATTTTATGGGGCAAAATTGCGGGGGTGCGGTGAAGACATGGCTTCGTCTCGCCCCCCATATGCAGTAATTTGAGGGAAAACAAAGCAATCAATGATTTACTTGAGGGGCAGAGCACTGCCTTAGACTTCTGATGTGTCCCGATCCGGAACCACCCAGAAAACTTTATCGGTCGGCATCCCTGGCAACGTCGGGTTTAGGTTTATATAGCTACCTTTTCTTAAGAAAAACGAAGTCCCCAAACCCAGTGGAGCTTGGCATTAGCCAGACGACCTGACTCCCTTTCCTACCCTTGGTCTCCTCGAACCATTATGGCCTCAGCCATCTCAGCCTCAATGTGTTTATTGGAACCCAAAGGCGTGAATAATTAATGGAATAAACTTTACGAAAAAAAAATTACGCCTACCGTAACTAATGTTTGTGTAGCTCGCGTACAATAACAACAAAGGTATCCCGCCCGGTGCGCCTCCCACGGGACCTCGACAAGCGGCAAGCTCGTGCTCGGGTTTTCTAAGTTAGTGAGGCGTGGATGGGCAACCCACAACCCTATACCAACAAAACCCACCCCTAGCAGTGTACTATCAGAACTTGCCCCCTACTACTATCAGAACTCACTCCCATTGCAAGTTTAAGCTAATTAAAGCACGCCGACGGACTTTTGTCGGGAAGGTCCCGAAGCGGGGTGTCGAAGTTGGCCCACAGGATAAGTTAATTTGAAAACATTTTTCACAGGGATTCCTCAAAGCCATGGAGAAAATCTCGCAGAGTCATTGTCGCACCACGACTTAATCTCATTTTAAAAAGAGGCACTTAGCTAGGGGCTCTTTCTGCCGGTGACCAGCCCGGAGTCAAATTTTTTATGTCCCTTGTTTACGGTGGAGCTAAGTCGATTCAGATTTATGGGACCCCCTAAACCCCTGATTCCCCGACACCCCCGAACTGACCTTGCACCAGAACTCGGTCCAGTCGGGAAAATTTGGGCGCGTTCAAAACAAGGAACTTAAAGCACCGCGGAGGAGTTTTGTGTTTTACGAGCACAAAAAGGACACCGCCTTCAATACGGATCAGCTGAAAATGCCGGGCACGTTGCTCAGTCGCTTTTTTATGGCATATCTTCTTCATTTATTTTTCCTCCTTCATTAATCAAAGGCAGTAAATCGCCAAAATGAAAATAAAAGGAGGAGGGACAGTCGGGGGAGCTGTTGCTCATTACGGGCAATTTGAAAGGAACCGGTAGTTGCCGGGGATCCCGCCATCCCAGCAATTTAGCAATCTGCTTTTTCTTTAAGGGCATTTCCTTCCCTTCCGCAAGTGCCTTTAGCAGCGCAGAGCAACATAGTCGCCGCCTTGGACTAAATTCGAACAATTTTCAGGAAATTTTTCAAAATTCAATTCGTGTTCAGGCGCTTCAGTGGCGGCGGGAAACGGGGTAAAAAGATACACGAGGTACCTCAGCGTAAGCATATGGTTCTTCCAGAAGATTTAGGTATTCCTGCCCTGTGCCGGGAGATAAGTTTTTTACAGTGCCCGCTGCTCTTCTGCAGATTCCCAGATATGAGCGTGGATTTCTGCACATATGCATGAGTTGTAAATAATCTTTTTATGATGATAGCTCTGCAAAAAAATGAGCACTCGCTGAGGGTGCTAGGGAGGGTTCGTAAAGTAGAAAAGGAAGAAAATCGGCAAGCTCCCAAATCGGCCGTACGACGATGAGGGAACATGAAACGACGGGACAACACTTTCGGGTCGATACAACTTTAGTGGAAACCTCGTAAATTTTGAGCTTTTCAACGGAAGTTGTAACGTGGATAGTTCCATTGGAGTCTGTGGACTAGTTGTAAATTTTCTAGGATTTTTTTTTATTATTCGCTAGCTTTTCTCGTCGCGCGCTTTTCAAAAAATCTCTGAGCCAGTCCCTGCGAATCATACGATGTTCCCATAAAGTCTGCTTTAAAAAGTTTTTACCGTCAATTGTTCTTCTGATTGAAAATTGGGAAGGGAAAAAGAAGGGAATTTGCAGTAGATGTTTCACAGCACGTCGTGCGGATTGCAGATTATACTATGCACTTTATTGGAAAGGAATAGCTCCGTCGAATTTATAGTCAAATAACTTTTATTACCTTACCTGTGTATGTATTACATGCCACATAGATTTGTATTCAACATTTTATGATGCAATTAACTAACAAATATGCATTTCAAATTTAATTTATACCATGTCACCTATTGAAAAATCTTTTATGACTTCAAAATTTATGAGAATTTAGAACAATAAATATTATAGTAATGGTCGCAAATAAAAATTAGGATGCAACTTTTTTCTAATATGTATGTATACTACATATAGTAAATGTTTTGAAAATTCAATTTTGGTTAATAGTTATAGAAATTGAAGCAATAATAAAAATAAAATTAAATAATCCTTGACATTCATCAAATGATTTATTTCCAGTAATTTATTTAAAATAAATAACTAAATAACTAACTTAACTAACTTTCTTCTCATTTATGATTTTTTTCCAACAGTTACATAAAAGACACCGACTGGTCACCGTGCAGCGTTACTTGCGGCGAAGGTGTCCGTCGTAAATCTTACAAATGTAAAATTCTCCTGGAGTATTCCCGCGCAATAGCAACAGTCAATGATTCGATTTGCGAAGGACCAAAGCCTCAAGATGAGGTCGAAAGATGCGTCCAGGAGCCTTGTTCCATGGCGTTTGGGTATGACGAGTCATACCCCCGGGACGCGATCAAAGTAGGGGTTTCAGAGCCTGGAAAAACGTACGTTTGGCGGGAGCAGGGCTACACCAGCTGCAGTGCTTCCTGCCTGGGAGGTGTGGAGGAACTAATCATAAACTGCGTCCGGGAGGACAATGGGAAAGTGGTTTCGCCGTTTTTGTGCTCCCCAGAAACAAAACCGGAGGCTAGAGTGAGGACTTGCAACGATAGACCTTGTCCGCCACGGTGGAACTATTCAGACTACACCCCCTGCTCAAAGTCATGCGGTATTGGTATAAAAACTAGAGAGGTGCAGTGCATCCATGAAGTTACCAGGGGTGGTGAGAACACCATGGTCGTTCCAAACAACATGTGCCCCCAGCCCCCGCCCGCAGATCGGCAATACTGCAACGTTTTAGACTGTCCTGTGCGCTGGGAGGTTTCTGAATGGTCTAAATGCTCCCAGTCTTGCGGATTTGGTATAAAACAAAGAAGGGTTGAATGCAAGCAAATCATGGCTCAGGAGCACAAAATTGAAAGACCTGAGTCGATGTGTCCGAGCGCAAGACCAGCTGATAAGAAGCCATGCAACGTAAAACCATGTCCCCCGGAGGATCCTAGGCCGGCCATCTCAATAAACAACTCAACCTACATCCAGCATGACCCAAAAAAGAATAAGATAACTCTCAAAATAGGGGGAGCTGCTGAAATTTTTTTCGGGACCCAAGTAAAAATCAAATGCCCAGTAAAACGTTACAATCGGACTAAAATCAGATGGAGCAAGGATCATAAGCCCTTGGCGAAGTCAAGGAAATTTAAGATTTCGAAAAAGGGGGCTCTACGAATTTTGGATATTACCTTCCGTGACGCGGGGGTGTACACCTGCCATGCGGGACTAAGCACAGCTGACATAAATATCGATGTTAAAGCAAAGCCCGGTGGAATTCAGCCCGATGAATTCGAACGTAATCAGGACGGCTCTGGTAAGAATTATTTTAAAAATATTATATTATATGTAAATTTATAAATTTTAATGATTTATTATTTTAGACCGCTCTGTTCGAGACCGCAGCGGAACCGAGTTCTTGACGTCAGCTGATATGACTTCGGAAAAAGGGTAAGTTATAAGCAATATGCTTTTTTTCTATGACTATAAAATTAAAAAAAAGCAATAATGTTTATAATTGCTATTTTAATAACGTCATTATCCTTCTTTTCAATAATCCCCTTGCAGATTGCTCAATTCAGCGTTTGCTTTTCTTAAGATGAATTTAGCAGTTAACGGAGCAGAGAGTCCTTTATTTTTAATTTTTACGAAATTCAATAATTTTTTTGATAATTTTGTTTTATTATCGAGTCTCATTGAGAAAGAAAAGTTGTTAACACGGTTGACAATATGTACTCACAACCGATTATGAATCTTTTACTATTAAGTAATTTGAAAACAACTTTCATGTTTAAAATTCATCTAAAACCAAACCTCGTTAACTGATTTGTCTACGTATTAGACTTTCTTTGAAATTCCTGAGAAAAATCCAAAACGCTAAAGTAAAAAGGGATCTTATAACCCTATGGAGAATCATTTCCGTCCAAGAAAACTTTCTTTCTTTCCTCTTACCTTATCGAAATCCCAAAGAACATTAGCAGTAATCCAAGTCACCCTTTTGGAAAAGAAACAGGCCATTTGCCTTAATGTTTTCCGTGGCGAAAAACCAACTGCAGGAACCGCCTTGTAATAGGACGAGGTATTTGTCGAACGAGGTATTTTTGTCGTCTACCCGGCAAAAAGACCACTGAAAGGAATATGCAGTGAGGCTCCAAAGGATCCTGCATCTGCATCACCCCTTGGGGGGCGCCACTCCACGACCTCATCATCTTCCCCGTCCTCTCGACTGCATTGAAGAGCATTTTTCTAGCTTTTCGGGGGTTGGGCTTCAGCCGTCCAATCTTGTGCAACATGGACTGAAGCGCCTATTTTTCAGATATATTGTCCATTTCCCTGAGATAATCTCGTATAACTCTCTGCAGGAAAATTTCTATTTTGCAAGTTAATTCGCTGATATTTTTCCCGTTTTATCTTTCATAGGTCCACGGGCAGGAAAAAGCAACGAGAGCGCATAAAGGACAGAAATCGACAAAAACCCGATGGGTTGCAACATGCCGATAGCAGCGTTATGGAGGACGAGGTACGTAAGACTTTCCCCGGATGAACCAATAAAAAAAGAACAGACACGATAGCAAAATCATTTTTATCTCTCTGTATCAAAAAGTCGACTATGAGCAGCTTTATAGGGGCGCTCATGTGAGCCCATTACTGAGTGCAACTATCCTTGCACCTGACGTACTATCGAGCCGTACCTGGCTCAAATCTCACCCCCATTCCGAATCTACCCTCCACCCTCGAAAACATATGCATATGTATGTATGTGCATATATGGCCCAAGCATAACTCTCGAGAAATCGTTTCATCTCTGGCAAGCAACAAAAAAGCAGAAATTCGTGCCTGTTGCTGCCTAATTGCGTTACCTGGCTGAATTTCATTTTCCGGGGGTTTGGAGGACGACGTCGACGGCGGCGGCGGAATTTTCGTTTTTAAGTGACGGTCTCACCGAACGAAGAGGAACTGAAATTGCTGCAAGGATTAAGTGGACCAGTCTGCACGACTCTGCACAGTCTTCGCAGACTACTTGACCTTAAGAGGATGGGGCAAAAAGTGATTAACTTTTTGCTATGACTTATGTATTTCCGCGAAAAAGGAAATATTTAAAGACAAAAAGGAAAGATTTTGGCGATTTTGATGACGTAAGGTCTGGACACTGTTCGTGGACAAGACATCCAGAGAAACCAGCTCCAGACGGCAATATTGATTTGAGCTCTGCGCAAATATCACTTAGATGTTTTTATGGAGACGATAAAAAAGTTACTGGGGGGCATAATATTTGCTCCATAACATTGTGCTATTTATTGGATTTTCACCCTACGCTAGCTCTAGCTTCTCGTAATTTCTTCGTCAATTTTTTCTTATATCGCTGATGGCTCGTATTCCACAGCTTTGGTGAAATTCCTTCTGGTACGATACCTTTAAGCTCCTTAAGTTTGTTTTTCGCTATTCGATAATTGAACAAGATTTTCGAAATTCTGGGATGATTTAACAAAATTGTTGTTGATATTTCCGGTTTTGTGGTGTAAGAAAACTTATTCAATTATTGAGACTATTACACAGAAGATGTTCTCACTATACAGCCTTACACAAACTTTTAGTTTAAGTAAAACAGCTCGAAAAAACAAACATTTTGGGGATATTAATGGAAGTTTTAAACTGTATTTTATCATAAAAATCAAATTAAAGTATAATATAAAACATCATTTTGAAATATTTATATTTAAAGATTTTTTCTTAAAAAGATCTTTGATTTCCATTCAACCAATATAGTAATGTATGTACATATGTACATATAAATTAAAACTCCGTGTAGATGCAATAAAATTAAAATCATAAATAATAAGTAACATTGATTGAGGATGAAATGAAGTGCAAAATAAGAGCTTACATGTGGAATCAACATTAAAATAAGATTCTTTGATATGTTTAAAATAAAAACAAATGTCTTTTGGAGAAAAGAAAGGCAACAAATTAAGTACTTTTTCGTATATCTCCAGGTATGTCTCAAATGATCTCGTTGCCTTTTATGTATGGTAACTCAAAATCTTATACTTTGCGTGTAAAGGGATAAAAATGCTTATTTCGTTAGGATAAAGCAATATATCTTTCAGAAGTGGGTGTAAGTACCACCCTCACTTTTTCTAAAAATATTGCACAGTTCGATTTGGGGCTCATATGAGCTTCACGTTTTAATATTGTTGAAGAGTGCGTTTGTCTGTAGCTAGCTGTGCACGACATATCCAATAAAATATATTGTCTAGGAAACAATTTTACATTGTTGGGAAACACACAAAAGAAGACTCGATTACACGCCCCAAGAGCCACCGCAAAAACTCAATCTTATCAAATTTGCAGCCAACGAGTGAGAAAATGTCTAACAATTTCCTTCGTCCGCAGTCCCAGATTTATCAGCCGCCTCAAGATGGTATTCCGCACACAGCCGCCAGTAGTTCAGGTAGCCGAACCATAACCGTGCCAAAGATGCCATACTTTCAGGCTCTGCTGTCCAGCTTACAGGTGAGATGAGACTGCTTCCGAATTTAGCTAAATTTTTTGCCGTTTGTCTCGTTTATCCATTTGTTGTTTTCTTACTTCAGTTGTGTTGTGTTATCTCCCCGAAAGGGAAGCAGGACGATTTCCAAAAGTTTCATTTCGGAAAAGTTTTTCATTTTCTGTACACGTTTTTCTCAGTTTGCTACTCTACGAACTCCTTGCAGGCCTTATTTTCATTGTTTTGCCTTGTACAAAAATATTACACACACACCACCTGTTTATATGTTCGTTGGCTTTCATAGTTTTGTGTTTTCCCACTATGTTTTATCCCCATCCCAAGGAGGTGCTCGTATAAGCGAAATTCAATATTTTTCCTAAACATTTTTCTGTTTTTATCAACCATCTTTTCCTCACAGTTTTTGGAAAACTTTCCTCATCATTTCGATTTGTTCAGTTTTCGCACATTTTTTTTTTATTTAGCTGAAAGCTTTTGATTTTTAAATATAAGACTAAAATATATAAAAGACACAATATATAGAAAGCAGCACATACCTACCATGTAAGCGCTCTTTATATGAATAATCTAATATTTTTTATTTTATTTACTATATTCGACTCATCCAAGGGATCATCACTATGCTTTTACAAAAGTTTTGCATGCCATTTGTCGTTGTAATTGTGGTTTTTCGTCATTTTAAAAAACGGAAACAATCCTGTTCTCTTCTGTTTTGGAGTTTTTTTAAATACAATCCATTGATGAAATTCGTAGACTCTGTACAAAAATACAATAACTTTGAGTTTGAGCTTTTGTGGTTTTGGTGATGCAGTTGGCGTATACCAAAGTTACATTTACACTCAAGATTTCACAAAGCGGACTTAATTTTCCTCATTAATATCGTTTCATACCATCTTTCATCCTAGGCTCCAAATTTTTTATATGTATTTACTACTACTTAATTAGTCTTAAGAATTTCTTCAATGGACGCAGCCTTAACATTATTATTTCTAAAGTATTACAAAAATTGGAAGAATTCTCTTTACTTGTTCAAAATAAGCCAAATCAAATTTATTTGGTTTAAAACAAATTGCATTTATTTCAGGTGTAATTTAATAAAATTTTACAGAACTATATTATAGTTGAATAGCCACGAATTACTGTCAAGACTAATTCTTCACTCTAAAATTCTACAAACTATTTCGGAATAGAACTTCCTAAATATAATCAATTTAATCTTAATCACAGCAAAGGATTTCCCTCCCTTCCTACCCCGGGCCCAACAAGGGTTTTTACACACGCCCTTGTATTCCTGGACTCCATTCCTCGATATGTAGCAATGAAGTGGAATTCCATGTTCGTCACTAACGCAACCCAATTATTTGGAAAAACGTCCACGTGCAGATGAGGGTAGAAGGAAGCACTTTCAGGGGATGTCACATGCCATTAATCAAAACATTGTGGCGAATGTTTTTTTTTTTGTGTCTTTCATACCATGCAGTCGAAGGACAGTGCTCCTCCTCGATTACGTTAGGATGACTTTCCTGGACCCAGTCTCCAGCCACACTCTTTGAATAGCAAACACTCCCGCCGCCACAGCGACAGGTTGATGCGGTCCAGGATCGATGACCGGGAAAAATGCTTATTGTGTGAATATTCTATAGTAAATTGCTGCCCCTTAATTCACAGGCATTTAAAATTCAATTTATCCCTAAAATCCATTCGTGAACCAGGAGGAAAAAGTCTGGAAAAAATCCCCTTTTAAAAGGACTAGACGGAATTCACATTGTCCGGACGTAATCCTGCAGAGCCCCCTTGATAATTTTGATGTGCGGATTGCATCGGCTTGAGGGCAATATTGCCGCCTCTCATAATGCTCTAGTCTCCCAACAAAGTTCTAACAATTTATCGATTTCATTTAGAGTGGCAACAGTTGCCACCGTCTATCCCACAGGATATCGCAGCACAAAAGTCTAAAAGCAAAAAGTGCAACACAACAAAAATTAAAAGCAGAAACAACAACAAGAAAAAGGGCGGCCAAAACAGAGGGAAAAAAGTGCTCCCGATGTGAATCAATGAAACCCTTTTTTATTCCTGTTCATTTATTGGATATTGGAGGAAGAGCTACTGGAGACCACTGCGTGATCAAGTTCACACAGTTCCACTTTTTGTCGCACTTTTATGAGAGGGCTCCGCAGCCCCAACAGCCCCACAGGGCGAATGTTTCTGGTTTCGGGTGCACTTTTTCCCGACTTTTCCAGGTATATTGCGAATGTTTTTCCTTAATTAATGTACATATCGACGATTTTCCTTTTACAAAAACAATGTTTTTTTCGAAGCATATAAGGCTTTGTGTAGCAGTTTATATGAAAAAGTTGGGCTTATCTGTTTTAATAAGTAAATCCTGCAAATTGGCACATTTTCATTGACTATTTCCAAAAATTAGAAAAATATTATTAGGAAACTAATTGACCCCTGTGAATACTTCCCGCAACAATTTTTTTTTTTCTGCAATAATATTTTTGTGGAATGTTAAAAGAAACGATAATTTTTAATAATGTGTTCTTGTTTTTCATCACAAGTGGTGAACGTAATCTTAAAAATAATGAATTAATCATTGCTTTTGATACAGTATTAAGGGAGATATAGCGTACCGACAAAAGAATAGTCTTGAGAAATAATATATAATATGTATAACGATGTATGTATATTTCAGTTGAGCTATATTAATGTTTTATTTTTTTGCGAAAAAGAAAACTTTCAAGAATGCATAGATACCTCTTTTAAAAAGACTTTACTAATAATTTTATAGTAATTACAAAAATTAAACTAAAAATGCTTTAAAAATTCATACCGTTCTACGATTATCCAACTTTCGCGTAGTAAGGTAAAACAATAGAATCTCTACATTTTCTGCTAAATTGTTGAAAACAGAAAGAAAGGTTAATGTATGTAAGTTAATAAAATCTTAACAAAAATACCATTGTAGATAAGGATTTTTGGAATCTTCAATTTCAAATTTGTTGAACAACTTTCAGAGTATAAAGTAATTTAAAATGTGAAGTGTAATCAATTTCATATTTTATTATATTGAATTTCAAATACTGTGTCTCTAAAGTAAATATATATGTTTATCTCTGTCACTTGTATTAAGCGAAATAAATAAATAAATAAATACAATGAGGAGTGAAACTGTAGCAGAATGAGTTTCCTTCTTAATTTTCTTCATTTCCTTCATTGCACATCAAGAAACTCAAATAATTTGACTTAAGTGATCGCAAATTCCCTCAATTTAAAACAAAAATGTCTAAAGCGTGCACCGTTTTTACACTTTTGCACCGCAGAGGAAAGTGCTTTTTTCTCAGAAAAGAATAGTTGTATAACACTATTTTTATTTCCTAATGACTTATGTAATGCTTTCCATAGTAATAAAAGAGCCTGAAAATTTAAAAAATTATAATTATATACATGTAACAGTTAAATTTTGAGAACTAAGCAGTTTAGACAACGGTAGGTAAATTATTCACAAAAATTGCAAATGAGCTTGCATTTATTTCCGAAATTGTCGAGAGTCTTAAGAATTCTTATAGGATTATACCTAGCAATTTTTCAAAAGAAGGTTACGCATAGTCTTTATCATTTGCAAAACTTTTAGCTTCAAAATCCCAAATATCCCAAAATTAGCTACACTAAACATTGCATTCAATTCATAGTTTATGCATAGTACGACGAGCCTTAAAATAAGTTAGGATGAAGCCTCTGAAGTGGAAGAAAAGGACTACCATATCGTTAAAAAATAGATCAGCGCACTAAGTTATTGTAGAAAAACATATAACAAAATTCTATAAAAAACATGTATGCGGTCTTATGAAAAAACCTTGTCGGTAATAATAAATAAGGTCTAAATATCTTCTAAAGGATAGAGGATGTGTGGTATAGTATCAAAATCAAAATAAATGCATTGGATCACTAAATAACAAACCGCAAATACAACTATGCAATAGCAAATGCAAACGCTTAGACCTATTTGTGCCACAGAGTGAATACCCATTAAACGTTTTTTACATTCAATTATCGTAAATTCAATTAAGTTAAATTGTTTTAGTTTCTTAAAATATTGTATTATAAAGTGTGTACGGGGAAAAGCATATTAGAAAAGTTTATTCATTTTTTAAAGATAGATATTTTTTTCAACCATACGATATTCTGCTGCAGTTTTACTCCTCACTGTAAATCTCTGCGTCCAAAATTTCATTTCACGATTTTTAGAGAGCTTTCCAAAGTTGAAGATATATCATTTCTTGTAAGTCTTTAAATTTATTTCAATTTTATTTAAAGCCAATTTTAAAGAAGAGCAGAGTCTAAATTACCAAAGCTTAGAATAGATTGAATCGTAATCATGTTCAGTAATAGGAAACAATTTGGAACAATGTCGTTTGCCTGAAGAATCTGCTTTCTATGGAAACATCTTGATTGATTCCTTCTAACCGAAGCAATGTACCAATTCCTTGGTTGTTCCATAATTAATAGGTTTCAATTTCTTGCAGCGCAAAACATACTGCAGACATTCCGTGGTTACGACTGTTTTCCCTGCACCACCAGTCCCGTCTGCAAAATAAATTCTGCTCGTTCAATTGAACCAGACAGGACGATTAGGATTTGGGATTTGCGCATGCATGCCGCTTGTTAAGGAGTTACCCTGTAAACAGGGATCACTATTAATTTGCATTTAAACCGTCTTCCAAGAGGAACTAAGCAACTCCTGGGCTTCCTGGGAATGTCTTTCCTTACTGAGATAATTTGTTTTTCTTTTGCTGGACCAGCACAAGGTGAATTGCGCCAATAAATCTTTTGAGGTGCTGGACCCAAAAGCTTATTACATTGAAATCCAAGGAAGAGCAACAATCCTCCCACCCCCGCCTGCCTACTCAGAACAAAGGTGGACGCATAAATCTTGGAAAAATTGTCCGAACCCTGGGATGCTCTCATGGTCCAGCAAATTGCAGAAGGCACCCGAAGAAAATAGTTGAGCGGGTGGAAGAAAAACCCAATTAATCAGGTTCCTGGATATTTTTCGGGAATGTCGAACTCTCTAATGATTTTAATGGAAAGCACCGGGATCGATGAGCACATATCGATTTCGCCCGATACGTGCACATATGAATCCGTTCCCATGGGGAATAGGGAAAAAAATCCCGAAATACTCCCGATCCAGTCGGACTGCAGAGACTGCAAAAAGAGCAGGATCCCGCCGCCCATTCAATAATGTCCGGAGGACGTTAAAGTTTCAATCCGAAGCCTGATACTTTTAATAAATAAGAAACATGACGCTTCGTCCCGACGATAATTCACGAAAATGATCACGGGTGACTTCCCAGTTCCCAGGTCCCGGTCCCGGAACACTACTACTGTTCCCTACGAGGCAACAAAAACAGCATATCTCGTTTGGGGCAACAATAACAGCATGGGGCGGTCTAGGGTGTAGAAAAATTAACACCACGGGACAGGATGGGGGCGAACTGTAGCAGTCAGGATTGTGAAACATTTTTTAACGACGACGAGGGAAATATCCGAGGTAAAATCGCTGAGGATGAAAATTCGCCAATAGGTGGCCGGGAAAATACTGGGGAGCACCCCAGGAAGACTGCAGGCGAACAGACCTTTAACAAAATAATCACTTACCGAACAAAGTTAGTTAGGTTTCGGATTCTCTTTCGAAAATTGCAAGATAGCGCTGCGAGGGTGCAACGGGACGCGGAGATGCGGTCTGGTGTTAACTTTGCCAAAGATGCAGTTCATCCTCCCCCGGGGTCTCCATTGGGCGGACTTTGCAGTGACACAGTTTTATTCCCTGCTTAACTCACCTCCTGCATTTTATTAAACTTTCGGAGATTTTCTTGTAATTTCCAAGGGAACATTTTTAAGGTCTCGTATTACAAAAGGGCTGAGGGTGGGTAGCGGACAGGCGGGCGGTTGGTTCCATGCAACCGTGAGTTCATTATGAAAAGGCTTACGAGGGAACATTAAGAAAATTTTAAGAATAACGACCGGAGATGGGTTCTGGCTTATGGGGTTGATAACATTATATGTTTTTATGCTTGGCCCTAAGCTTCAGAGGGTAGCTACCTAGCTAGCGTCGTGTCCCATGGTAATTTAATGAAGGCAGATATATTCAGGGAGGGCTCCAAGTCAACAAGTCGCCTTCTTTTCTCAATATTGTTGAGAATCCAAAGGACCCTAGAGTGCTAAAGCACGTCCTTGCCTATTTGCCAGGGTAAGGGTCGAAAATAACGCCGTGAGTGAGTGAGCTAAGGGTCGAGACTAATTTTTAAACGATTTGGTTGCTATAGCCAAGGGGAAATAGTAGCTATGTATGTACATATTCCCAAATACTATTAAGTTTTCTTTGCAAAATAAAAAAGTTTAAGTGTAGTATTTTATAAATGAAATTGAATTTGTTTGCATTGCTTTGAGACTATTTTGATACCATTTTTTACATATATTCCTTATCCAAAAACAAAACCATTCTCGTATCATGTTTCAATTTAAAAAAAAAAACTCTAGCTCAGGTCTGTATCCGAAATTTATGTAAATTCGAAAAGTGTTACATTATTATTGAAAAGGAACCTTATCTACGCAATCCATTAAATTTCAAAGGCTTCGTAACTATCTTAAGAAATTTTAACACAATTTTACAAATTTTTTAATAAAACGCAAATATGAAACAGTAAACAACAAAAATCAGCATTATAACATTACAAATTAATCATCTGTTCATTCGACCTTAAATATTAATGGTGCTTGACCAACATTTCATGCAAATCGCCATGGTAAATTAGTAAAGTATTTTGGGATTAAAAAATTGAGTCCGTTTATGAAAACTTCATTTATTTATTATCTAAGTAATTACACTAAAATGAACCTCTATACCACAACCTATTTAATTTAAATATCGTCCTAAATAAATTACTGAAATGGGTGTACTAGTTCTATTTTCAACAAATTTCTTTTTAATCTAGATTAAACAAACACACATAAGGCTATTAAACAAATTACATTACCTCAGAAAACAAAAACGTTTACGAAACTTACAAAAGCAGATTATTTAATATTGAGTTTTTATTTTAAAGCTAACTAAACATCTGCTTCATAAAGCAGTTAAACATACCAGAATAAGAAACATCATATCCACATCCCAAGGCCACAACCACCATAATCCCAATTTTCAAAACATATTAAAAAATCCGATACATTTCATTTATTTATTAAAACAAAAAAACATTAGTTAATTTATTCATTTTCCACCAAAACATCGCAAACAGACACAAGGACACACTAAATAGGTAAAATAAAAATAAATAGTATGATGTTCACAGTCATTTTCATATTTATGATTTCCTTACCAGCCCCGCAGCAAGTAATGCCAAAATTTCGATTGTCCGGGGTCAAACCCGCCGGATTTCGAACGGCAGCAGCACCAACGTAACACGGGACGCTTCCGGCTCATTAAATGCTTCATATTGAACCCGGCGAGCAATAAAATAAAATACAATAAAATCAATTGGCCATAAGCCGCGTATGTGGTAATGAAATGAAAAATAAAATATATAAAATTAATGAAATGTCGATGTCCGGTTGAGACCGATAGCCAACCGATAGGCTCCTGAAATTTTAAAAAGGGTGTGATTTATTCAATTTCCTAACGAGGGCTTTGGGGCCTAACAATTTTCGTATTATTAATTAATAATTGAGGCTAGTGGGACATAATTGGGCCGTATGTCCTTCAGAGACACACACCCCCGCGCCCCTTAAGGTTTGTCCTGCTGCCGTTGGAATTCCTGCTGTTGGTGAAATTAATAATTGGCGTAACTGGCAAGGTGCATATGGCTTTATCGCACGGCAGTAGAGAACATTCCATGGAATTGCACCTGACGGAAGGCGTCCAATGCTTGCCGCATACATTTAAGCATAAAGGAGGGTTGTCGCCTCCCCACCCAAAAACCCCTCTCCCCTCCACTGCACCCCTCCCCTGTATGTCTGTAGGGCTGGACAAGTGTAACTGCATCGAAGTACATTTACTAGCCAGGGCCAGGGCCGCGCAATGTTACAAATATCCGTAATTATCTTCATCACTGGACATATGTCGAACTGCCCGAATTTATTGAATACAGGCGGACGAATTTATTGCCGCAAAATGAAACATAAAGTTGGAAATTATTGATAAAAACGATAAAATTGCGGACAACAAAACCCCCCTTCACACCGGTGCGATGCGGTTTGTGTGGGCGGTTTTTACAGACGACGAATGAACAAAGTAAAAAAGATTATAATAAAAAAAATACTATAATATCGATTATCGCGGATAAATTAAAATTTGCCCAATGAGACAGAAGTGGGAATTTTTCTGCTCTACTTAATTGGGAGAAATTGGCTTAAGCCTCTTGTGATAGGCCTATCAGATTTACGGGAAGCTTCCGCGTCGCCCCGGTGCATTGCACAAAACCACAAATCATATCGATATTCGAGTGGATCAGGCAAAATTTAACGAATTGGAAGCGAATTTATGCAAATTTTGCGGTAAATGTTAATTGAATTTCCACGTTGAGTGACTTCGACTAAAGTTTATGTTTGCCCTTTTAAATGCCTCTCTCTCTCTATCTCTTTCTCTACCCTTGGATTTGACCCAACGTTTGAAAACAGCTGAACAACTTGCACTCTTCAAAGTGATTCAAGTGCGTAAATCGAGTAGAGATAAAATATTAAAATCGGTTTTTAATCGCTTTATTTTCATATAAATAAAGAATTATTTGCAAATTGTTATAAAAGAACTAGTGTTATCCGCTATTTGATTAATTTTAGAGTTTTTAAGATATCGAATTAATTATTTGTTGAAGTAGAACCAGTGTAAGCGCAAATATATTGGTAAATATTTCTGAAATTATTTTCAAATTTTCCAATAATTGCTTGCATTACAAAGTTGCTTATCTGCATAATTCGTAATTGTCAAAGACAAAAGCTGGTAAATATTGAATTAAACCAAACTTGAATGGAACCCTTTTTAAATAAATTGCAGGGTATTGGTTGAATAACAACACATATAATTATTACAATTCATTATTTTAAGTCTCCCATATATGTAAACTTAAAGTTAATTAGTGGAATCTAATGGAATTTTACTTTAAATTTTTTTTTTACAATTTTTCTTGGATATTAATTTCAGGAATCGCATTGAGTTTCATGGTAATACAAAAATTTCTGACTTATCTACATATTTCATATTATCTTTGAAATCAAATCAGCTGAACTAATATTTATTCAGTAAATATTTAAATATTCATCCCTTAAAAAATTACTTACATAAGTTGGTGCATTTTTAAGGTAAACTACGATTCTAGCTCCAGAGACAAAATATACAAAAATTGCTTTCGAGAATTTTTCGGTTTTAAATGAAAACATAAATTCACTGTAACTGCGGAATCCCGAAGGTATTTAATTTTAATTATCTCAACTTGCATACATTAAAGCTGTTCACAATTTAGTATGTACTTTGTAACGTAAGGTACAAGTCCATTAAACTTTTAATTTAATTAAAAATTTTTGCAGCATCTCATTTTGGTGCGTGCTCAGGACCATCGGTCACTTTCCCGGTGTATGTGTGTGCGGCCGCACAAGGCAAATGCAAAGTGGACGCCGACACACGAACACATAATTTAAAACAGGCTGGGGTCAGTTACGTGGAATTTAACTTTTACGGTGGGCATGTGTGGTGAAGGAGCTCTTTTGCCTTAGTTTAACTCATCAAACAGACAAAACTGGGCAAAAATGACTTTTGCTCGCTAATAGGTCAAGCAAAAAAACGAAAAACAAGCGAGAAATTAGGGCTTCTTGAGACTGTAGAAGGCAAATTATGTTCCATTTTTTTCTTTATACCTATCGTTAAAATTTTAAAACCACCATCTGGTCCCCGAGTTTCAATTTGAGTTCCACTCTAATTTAAATTAAAAATGAAAAGTGAAATTCGAGAAATTTTTTGAGGCGCGCTGTTCATGCTCTATGTGGTGCAATTTTACACATGAGACGGTCGTTTTAATGAACATGAAAATTTGGACCTCGAAATATGTAACTAAATACCCTTAAAAAGCGTCTGTCTGCTTCCAGCTTCCGGGGAATAGTAGGAAAACAGGGTACCAAATCCGACAAAAAAAGCCCTCATTTGATAAAAAAGATTTTCAGTCGTGTCACATTTTAAGAGGCAAATCCTCGGTTAACCCCCTGCCACGGGAGTTCCACATTTCCTAATTAAAAAGCGCCGACCTGCCGCGTTAGGGACGGGTTCAATTAATCTTCGTACCGCACACCTCTCGCATATCGCATCACGGGAATATCTTTTGACCGCCTTTTTTATACATTAGAGCGAATATCATTAAAATAAATCGGTGCATAATCACCCGAGGATGAAAGCTGAAAAATCCAGGGAAGCGGAAAATCTTCTAGCGTGCAGCTTTCGCTCCCGAATCCCTGATTCATCTGAATATTTGAAAAAAACTACGGCTGCCTTAGGAGCGCCCCAGGCACCAGCAACAGTCTTGAGGATTTTGAAAATACCCAGCCCCGCCCCGGCCTCGGGAGCTCTACGCCATCAGAGCACACGTAAATTCTATTGCATAAATTATTAATCCGCGCAAATGCAACCTGCAAAAAAATCGTAATGTTAATTAGTGATAGAAGTTTTTAGCTCCTGCGAGCCGAGTTGGTGCAGCCATAAAGACAGAGCTAAGCAGGCGAATGCATAAATAGTGCAGATTTGCCCCTCGTTCCTCCAGGCAACCTAATTAGGGACTCCGGCGTTATAGGGCAACTTATCGCGACGGGATATGCTCGCAAATAAATTGGAAAATTTCCACTCTTTAAGAGGCAAAGAAACGAAAATTTATTTTAAGTTTTGGGTGCGCGTTCGCTCGTGCCGCCCGCCGCCCCGGACTGAGCGGTGCTCCGCCCCAGTTCACGTGAGGCTCCCCTAGCGTTCGTTTTGAAGCAGTGCGGCCCCCTTTTGAAAGGCAACAAGTGAATTACTTTTGTTTGAAAATTGCAATAAACTTGCGCCCGGGCAAAAACTCCGAAAGCGAACATTTTCCAGTCGGGCAAAACTTCTCAAATTATTTGAGTGAATCTTTTGGGAAAGTTTTACTTGGCTGGGGCCTGCTTTTTGTGGAATATATCAAAAACTGTGGTAAATTGCGCAATTATTTGTTTGTGGAAGGTACCTGCAAGTAAATCTCCCAAAACTTTTTTGCCACTTATTTTGCTTGGAGGAATGTTATCAATCTTGGATCGAAATTCGATGGTGCAGTCAAGTGGACTTTGGCTGTTGCTTGTCGTTTTCAATCCACCCGATCTGTGCAAAGTTATTTGGTCAGAACTTTTAGAGTAGAAAGCAACTAGCAGTTAATTAAGAACTTTTAACTATTTTTGTATTAAGCGTGTCCAACTGATCTCCATCCTGGGAGACGAATACAAGCTTGAGATATCGTATTAAAATATCTTTGCAAAGTCTGGTCGCTTTTATGTTTTTGGTATGGTGTACCTTAAAAAAGTATGAAACAATTTTAATACAAATTCAATTTTACTTTTGCTCAAAACGCCAAAAATAATATTCACACAAGTGGGTCTATCAATTCTCTCAATTCAGCTAAAAAAAACATGGCCGAATTCTCAATTCTCAAACACTAGAAATATCTTCAAGTCTCAAATTGTTGGGAACGAGTTTACTCGAATCTTAAGTTATAACAATAAAAATATATTTTGTAGATACATACATTCCAAAAGCAAATGACCTATTAAAAATTGCGTATTTGTAACGATATTTTAAGTACTCTCCTGTGAATTTTTGGGATAGTGGAATTAAAATCTAAAATTTGCCAAGCATCTGTGCTGAATCGCAGTTTAAATATGTTAATCATCAAAAATCGTCCCCTCCTCCAAAAACTGACACAGCAATTAAAGTGTCTCACACTCATTTGGAGGTATAATTGCAATTTTATTTGAAAACGCTTTTAATTAATTCGCTTTATGGAAAAATATAAAGGAAATGTTTAATGGAATTACATCCACCCACTTGAAAACAGAACAGACACTATAAGCGCCCTTCCCCTTTCATCCCCTCCCCTCTTCCTGTCATTGTGATGCAAATAAAAGAGCCGCTCGTGCCGCCGCGTATGCCCTAAAAAAGCATATTCAGCCGCATAGTGGAGACGGGCAGATATTAAAAGTTCCATTCAAAATAATCACCCCCACGGCATTTGAGGAGCAATAAAGCACGGCAAACTGCCGCGAGCATAATCAGAGGCATTAAAAATAAAATCAAACGACGCGGCTACAAAAATCAAAATTTATGAACATACGAGGGGATGAGGGTGCTGCCGGGCCGGCCGCATTATGTAGCTAAAGTTAATTAAGCAGACGTGCGTTCCACTGCAGCGGAAAATCAATTTCAGGCTCCAGTAAGGGCGCGATCTGATATCTGTGGATGCGATCTTATGCGTAGCGCTTGCAGCTACTTTCAAGCACCCTAAGGGCAGCCCCTCCCCCGCGACGCATCGCCGGTGCAGCTCATCTGCCGCTTGATTGCCTTGTTTCTTGCATGCCCGCTTTTCTAAGTGTACCCCATTAAAACCCGGTGCAAGGAATTATGCAATAATTGCGGAAATTATGCGAACGCACTAACCCGCCAACCTCCCTTTTTCCAGTTGTTTTGGCCGTTCCAGAGCTTCAGCAACTCCCGGGGTCACCAGGTTCTGCTGGAGAAAGGCCTGGATTTCGGGATCGATCTCGAGCGCCTCGAAAAGGACGAGCCGGTGAAAACGATAACAGCTTACGACATCCCATCAACCTCATCGACGAACGCAATTATTTTGGAGGAAGGAGGTGGACAAAATGGCGACCAGTCCCAAGAAGTTCTCTTCGAGTGGACTACATCAACGTGGTCGGAGTGCTCGCAAAAATGTGGTCCAGACGGCGGACTCCGGGTAGGTTTATGTCCCAACAGAATGCGAAACCAGAATTCGAATTCAATAAAACAAAACACAAATTGGGTTCAAGTGAGACTCGCCTAAATCGATATGTCAATTTTTACTAAAGGCAAACAAATATTATATTATTCTTATGATTTTCTTCCTTCTTTGCCGTGTTTAAGATCCAATTTTTGTGTGGAAGATTAACTTTATGCATTAAACTGAGTGTAAACTGACTATAGCGTAAAATCCAATTCGACTCTGAATTGTATTTATTTTTGAAGAATTATTAGTGTTGAGGCATATAATAGCCAGCAGTAGACTAGACAGGATTTTAGATAAAAATTTGAAAAGAAAGGAAGTATTATGCAACAAATCCACGAAAAGTAACCAAATTCTGTTCTGGACTCAGCCTTCTGGGTTCTGTGAATAGCTCGCAGGGTGCATTTATTGTCTATGCTACATGTCGAATGCAATTCCAGAGGCGGTCCATCCGGTGCCTGGCCAAACATCACAACTCCACCGAGACCGTGAACAACGGATTCTGCGAGGATGCTGGCCTCCAGATCCCGGACGCGTTCGAATCCTGCGGAGACGAGGAGTGTCCCCGATGGATTTTAGGGACATGGAGTGTGTGCCAGCAGTCCAGGTGCTTCGGGAGGAACACGGCCATCCAAAGGCGGGAGGTCCACTGTAAATTTTTGAACGACACAATTAGCGAAAGTTGCGACGAGAACGAGCGGCCGATCGAGAGGCAGGAGTGCTACAACGAATTATGCAAAGGAGTTTGGCGGGTGGAGCCGTGGTCGGAGGTAAGTCCCGTGACGAGACCTCAGCTTCTATTTGCATACTAATTCGGCTTAATTCAATAAATTTACCCTTTTCCAGTGCAATGCACACTGCGGTCAGCAGGGGATCAAGTACAGGATCCTCCAGTGTGTCTGGTACGGGACGAGGCGGCCGGCCGGGAACGCTTGCAGGAACCAGCCGAGGCCGGCCGTCATGAAGGTCTGCAAGGGTCCGCCGTGCGTTTCCAACTGTGAGTTCCTCATAATGCTCCATATGAAATTAATATTAATAATTGGTTAGATTGTGCTCGCCCGGGCGAAAGCAGCAACTTTGTGCCCCGCCCCGGCCCGCTTTCTACATGACTTCAATTGCGGGCGTGCGGCTTTGCCTTTTCTTTGTTATGGTAATATCTTCTTTCCGGGCGGGGGAGTCTATGGAGCTCGCCCAGGTTTGGCCCAAATCCCATTATTTTGCTGCTTTCAATGCTAATTCACTCTATGGCCATTCTCGGTGGTCTGCTCGAATGTTAAATAGTTTTCGACCGCCGCAAATATGGTTCGGCACAATACCCCTAAAGTCGGATGTTTTGAAAGGCCTACGTATATTTAAACTTTTTTAGTAATTTCGAGCCAACAGGTTCAGAGTATATTGCATATTAAGCACTTAAATAGGACAACATCTCAAAAAAATTCAATTTCTAAAAGAATCTCCATTATTTGGGTCTTAAAATATCGTTGGAGTCTCAACGCATATGAGAATATATCCTCGCTTCCTAATTCTTATTTAATCTTTAATCGAATAAAAAATAATCATTTGAGTCCCGAATTGTAAATTTAATAAAGTAGCAAATTCAAAGTGTCAAAGAAAGACGGGTTACTATTCGAAAAACTCGTTTGGCCATCACATTACAATAAATATCGTCTTTCAAGTCCCAAGTGCTCAAGAATCTTCGAGTGCCTGATTGCCTATTATAAAAGTCAATAAAACAACTCGAGCACTGAGAAGATTTATAGAATGCCAGACTGAATTTTAAATCCTGTCTTTGACATAAAGAGTGAAGGATATTCTCTAATCTGCAAACATTTTCTAGTGAGAATAGAGAAAGCAAATAAGTAACATACATATTAACTATGATTTTTATAATGCTTTGCATTTATTTTCAATTACAACACATCTTTATGATTTTCTTCTAGTGACTGAATGCAAAGACACATCCCGCTCCTGCCGCAACGTCCGCCTCATGGGTCTGTGTCGACTACACCGGTACCAAGTAAAGTGCTGCAAATCTTGTAGATTTAATATATATAATTAAGTTAGAAGAATACACTTATATTAGGTCTTATATACAAAAAAAGAAATTGCGCATGCATAGTGCATCATATTAATAGAGGTAAACAAGCAACAAAGAAAAAAAAACAAAAAAACAATTGACAAAAACCCCTAGCATAAATCGAATGTATTGTTAACAAATTACTCAAAGTAAATGCAACAATGTATAAGTGAAAGAATAGTACTATATAAATATATCGGTAAACTGTAGCTATAAAATTGAGGTATTGAGAAATATTAAGAATAATTGATAAACTTTGAAAAATAATTATATAGGAAAATATAAATTTTTTATATAAAAGAAAAACGAAAAACGAAAAACAGAGTGATTTATTAGTTATTCAAAATGTTTGATAGCAACAAGTTTTACATAAAAAATACAAAAAACAACAAATGATAGATACACAGACACAATACACGAATCCTCCTTTACGGCGGGATCCAAGCGGAAATTGTAGAAGTCTTGCGACACTCTAAATTCAAATACAAGTATGTTGATGCCACGCAACTAACAGAAAATTAAACGAAATAAAAAATATTGTGAAAAGTTTGTATATAGCGTCACGGATCTGGTTTCAATACCAGCTTATAATAAAATGTTTGTGCCAGATTATGGCTGAGTTGGACACAGCTTCATTGTTAACTTCGTTTGTTTTGATTAAGTTTGTAAGTTTTTGAAACAGACAATTTATAATTGGATTTCGAATTTGAGCGGCGTGAGATAGTCGTTTAGGTCAAAATGGATATGGTGGTAAAGGACTACTCAACGTCAAACAAATTAATAAACAAAACATGAAAAAAAAATATCTTAAAAAAAATAATTGAATTTAATATTAATGGGCTGACTGTACGTACTTTTGGAATATTCCGCTTTTTTTTAAGATTGCCTTTTCACCTTCTTTTTTTATATTGCATTCATCCTGCTCTTAAAATTCAACCATTTGGTTTTTTTCCGTATGTAGAAATTGATGTTGAGGGCCTTTTATTCTTAACCTAACTTGGAAACAAACTATTTATGGCATATTTTAAAAAAACACTATAATTATAATCATTGGTGGATAAGATTTACTCATTTCTCGTCTTTCTTTAAACTTTTCTTCATTTTGGAAATTTATTTCTGAAAATTACCATATAAGAAGCAAACATAATAAAGGCTTTTAACGTTGTTTTGGAAAGCAGGAAAATGGTAAGTGATTTGATTGATATTATACACACATTGTTTCAAATTACAAAAGACTTAACTTAAATACTTAAATCTTGCAATATAATTACAAATTAAAACATTTTTATAAGTGATTCTAAAACAAGATATTTCGTATAAATCTTCGTCTTATTTGACCTTCCTTTTCTTGATGCTAAAAAGGAGATTTTTAGGCATATATTTTGAAAAATACCAATTAAAAAATTTAACTAAAATAATAAACATGCAGCAACAATTTCCTACTTCTTTACGTATTCTCCTATTTTCATTTCTTACAATTGCTGTGCCTTGGAAAACATATAATACTAATTTTCAGAAACTGAGTCCATGCAAAGAAACCAAAAAAAACAAAAGCAGATCAGCCCACTTTGTAAAATATCATAAATTAAAATTTGAAAAGAAAATGATATATATAGCTGTAAGACAAATAAATTTACCAGTTAAAGTGGAAAGGGTTATGAGGAAATGAAGAAAACCTATAAATAATACTATCAAGCAATAAATCGACTGAGGTTGCTGTATTGTTTTCGTGGTCCTAAGAAAAACCATAAAACCAATTTGTACATAAAACAACCAACTTTAGATGGAATACTGCGAGAAAAATTAAAAAAGAAATTCTCGTTAATTGATAACAAATATTAATATAAAAATATATCAAAGGACATAAAACAATCGGCGGCAAAAATAGCTTAAATGTGAAAATAAAAGCAAATTATAAAAAAATTATAAAGTAAATGAATAAAAAGGAAGATAAAACATAGGATTGTCTAAACTATCACAGAAATCATATACAAATGTATCTGTAGGCGCATAAGTTGTTATAAGGAATATATGTGGAAATTGTATACATAATCAAGCCTGCAAGAAGTCGTACCATTCACAAGAAACCCTTTACCAGAGGCAACTTACAAAAGAACCCTAGTAAGAAAAGTGTTCCGTGGCTCTCGAATTGGAGCACTTCATATCTACTCATAAGTTAAAACTCGTCGTCACTCATAGGTGCAGTTTCATCTCATGTATGTATGTATAATAAATAAAAACATTTATCTGTTTGTTTCAGAAAACTACACAAAGAAACACACAAAAAAATAAATATTTTGCGTCGCATAAGCGTTTTGTATGCATTTGAATAAAAGTGGAAATGCATTTTTTGAACAATAACTGCCTATTCAGACCAAAGTGTTGATAAAAGCTAGCGAAAAGTAAAAAACAAAACAGAAGTATAAGAAAGAGTTAAAGGTAAAAGCAGAAAAAAAATTTAAATAAATATGGTGGGATTTCTCATTGGAAATTTCGTTTGATTTTGAGCTGTCACAAAATTGTTCAATTATCGTGTGCTAAAAAGTAGCAATTAGTGAAATATAAAAAACAATTAAAATAGAAAATATTGGATGAGCAAGTTGGGACGAACTAGAAATCAATTTTGTGTAAATAAGCCATAAAATAGTATTATTGTAAGGTTGTAAATTTAAGGGTTATTTTATGAATGGTATACAAATTTTAGTTGAATAAGATTAAAGGAAAATTTTATTTTTAAACTTGGTCTTTCATTTCCCATATTCAAGATGAAAAGAGGAAATTTTGAACTTTTGATAAGAAAAAAGTTTAAGAGATCAGCCCAATTTTTATAAGCAGAAAACATTAGTGAAATAAACATTGCATAAATAAGAAAATTGAAAAATGTTATTTTTATATTGAACAATGTTTGCTAGATAATGAAGTTCCTACAGTTGGCCACTCAACATTTGTTTTTCTTATGCTGAATTAAGCAGTCGACTATAAAAACTACATTATTGAATAGGGACATTTATTTTCACATATTAGACATGTAAGGCTAACACATCGAATGCCAATTACGAGCACATTCGCAGTCGACAATAGCTGAATACTTGGCTGAATATGCTCTCAGCAGCAAAGCAATTCAGACAGTTGAATATGATTATAGAGCCCAATACATTATGAGTTCTGCTACGATAGGAAAAAGTACAAATTTTAATTCAATTATCGGAGGTTCTAAGAGCCTAAGGTTTGACTCGACTCGACGAAGCTAGCAAAATGCGTGTTAGAAATCCGGAGCAAAGTGTCGAACTGCTTCAGCGGATAACCCGCTTAGGCTGCTATTATGCGCAGAAATGAGTTCGTCCCCTTCTTGAGCATTGTCTGTCGCCAAGCCTAAGCCGCAAGGGACCCCCACCTGTCTCGTGCGTGAGGGTGTCGATGCTTTATGTTGCAACACACTCTACCCCCATTCAGGCCCTTACAATGCAATTGTGTTTATTTATTTTCCTACCCCCGCCGACGTGTAACATCGCTCCCCTAATGCGCACTATTTCCTGCATTCGTCGACGTGGTAAATGGCTTTAATGATATAGTCGTTCCTGAAAGAAACAATTAACCTCCATTTCAAAGGGCTCAAGTATCCCGGAGCTTTCAATCTCTTCAGCTTAAGATTAAGTTTTTTTTCTTCTTCTACCTTCTTCAAGTTTTTTCCGTGTTATATTTTTTTCGTAAAATTATGCTATATGCGGAGCCATTTGTAAATCCCTCAGCGTTTATAGATGTAACTGGCGACCCTTTTTCCCGTAGTCGTAACGTTTAAAAAATATAAAGAGACCGCTTCAAGCACGCGGTGAGCGCGACTTAGAACTGTTGCGTGTCTTCAATTTCTTGCAGGCTCCGTGTGACCGGGGGACCAACCCTTTTGGCGCCTTTAAACTTTTACGCTATAGCTCCTCTCCTACCTATTCGCATTTATTTTTCCTTTTTTCATCCTGGAACGGTGCCCCGGGAACCAGGAACCATTCCCTCAAACGTTCCAACGGAACGGGGTCACTCGGATTTGTCTCTGAGGTAACGCGCGGCAAGTCAGTGTGATTTAAATGATTTTTTGATGCAAACACCATTTCACCTGGTTTTAAGGGGATAAATCATGCGAGTTTTACTTCGTGTGGAAAACGCTCCCGGCCGCCCCCCGAACTCCATGCCACGCGAATGATGCTGGGGCCCTGGACCCCACTTGCCAGTTGAACAAAAGTTTTCTGGGGATGGTTGATAGCCGCCGTGAATCTGCTCTCTCCGAAGTTGTCCCTTTTGTTTTCTAATTTAACGATTTGTGAACAGAGTAAGTCACTGAAATCATCTGAGAAATTTATGGCGATTTTGTCGAGTCGAATTGGGTGCTTAACGAAGAAGAATTACAAGCGACTTCGTTAGTCATGTCACTTTAAATTTGATATAAGTCATGAGTTTGATTATGTTAACGCTTTGAAATAAAACTCTTACTTATGAAATATAAAAAGAAAAAGATTAATATTTCTCCGATTTTTATAGCTTTATTACAGTTTTAAAGAGTTATGTATTATCTCAAAGGAGCAAGAGTTGAATTCTTAAAAATTCATACTTTCGCTTGCCTCTCTTCCATAATCGAGTTTATCAAAAAAGGATAAACGTATCAAACTGAAATTGGACATAGTTAGAAAGTTGGTTAATAAATATATAAGCGATGAGAGTTCAAGAAGAATAGGAAAATTATAATTCTTTTTGCAGCTTTATAGTACATATACCAATTTACGTTCTTTTGTACCAATTTCTTAACGTAAACATCTCATAATATATAGCACTGCAAAAAATTAATGTGACCTAGTAACCAAGGACCCTATTTGAGGAGGGGGAAGGAACAATATCGCGTTTTCTCTAAGAGCTGAATTGCGTGCATTAACTTTTGCAGGTAGTAGAACACGAAATAAGAAGAAAACACGAAACGAAACGATTCGGTGCAACAGAATTCAAAACTGTCGAGCTCATCGTTAGAAATAACCGATTTTGCAAAATATCAGCTTCGCCCTCATTCCGCATTGTAGCCCACCAAAGCTCAACAGAACTTGAATTCGGTTTGCGTCTCCACTGAAACAGTAAATTTCAGGCTGATTCTGCGTTGTAGACTGTAGAAAAATCAATTTCGTTCTCATGGTAGTAAATCACAAGAGGAAAACCCACAACAAAGCGACCGTAGTAACCCCGTTGACCGGTGTGCGACCTAACCTTTATTTGATTTTCCAATAAATACGAAAAGACGGGGCAGTGATAAGTCAAGGCTATAAAAAGGTATGCTGGACTCCGTACACGCGCGAATTACACCGCGCGGCGGCTGGTCTAAGGGCGCCTTTACCCTCAAAAGCAGTTTTAGAGCGTTAAGAATGGCAGTAAACACCTGTGCCGTGCCTCGAGCGAGTCTCGTCCCGCGGAGGAGTTCGAACAGTGTAAACGATGACTCCGGAATTGAGTTCGAGGCTGAGGGATTTGTCTATTAGAGCGGGTTCGTTTGTTTTTTATTATTATATGCATGTGTTTTTTTGTGTTTTATTTTTAGCTGTGATTCAATGTTTTAACTACAGCTTTTGTATTTATGTATTCAAAAGCAAATATAAACATAGCAATATTATTCCGAGGCTAGGGTACTATTGTTTTCCCAAAAAAATATGTTTCAAATTCAAGTTATCTACGTAAATAGTGAAAGAAGTGGTACACTGAAACAAGACAACTGTCGCAAAAACTTTCAAAATTCAAACATTTTATTTATTTAGCTTTCACGCCCAAATTAGTTTAAACCACAACACATTCACTCATTTTTATAAAATCTTTTGTTTATAGTGTGAACCTCTAAAAAATCGTCTGTAGAGTTCCGTACCTCATATGGAAAATTGGAATCCTTATAAGATTTTTTTGTTGTCCGACTGCCTCTCTGTTTCTTCGAGTGTCAAAGCCCTTTGGGATATCGAGTTGAAATTAATATCGAATACTAAGGTCTATAGCCTCATACTGCTATAACTGTTTAACACATTTACATACTAAAAGTTTCACTAATCAAAACCTATAGTGCACTTCTCAACGACACAAAAAATCTTGAAATTTCGTTTAAAGATAGGTATATTATCACAAGTAAAGGAATTAAATCCTAAAATGACTAATCTTAAATCCAGTTGTAGGCAATGTTTTTCTAACTTTTACATTATTATAAAGTACTTTAATACCTAGTAAGCATGCACATAAAATAAATATATTTTGGTACATACAATATGTAAAGCATATCATAACGCAGAACCCTCTCAGGACGCGATTCTTAATCGCACTTGATCGTCGTTTTTTCTACTCAAAATAATAATATTGATTTAATCTTAAAAAATACATTTTTATAAACAATCTCATCTTACTTTTTTTAGAAGTTTGTTAATATGTGTGGAATAGAAACAATCCATTTTCAGACATCAACAAGTTAAAAATAGTATCTAACGTGTTATCGGCAAAGTGAGAAAAGTTGGTGTACATTATGTATAATTTGATTATCTAACCTTAAGGCCACCCTATCAAAATTCAGTGGAAAAGCGTATATACCGGAAAAACAAACACAAAATGTGTTTGCTGCCGCGTGCTTTCAAAACTATTTCTGCAGCGAAACAATGCGGCCATTATATTTCCTCCTAAAAGAAAGCATCCCCCAGACACTTAAATCTTACAGACGTCAGCGACAAATAAGGCTTTATTTGCACTTCGTCTAATCCCATAAATCATCAGGTTTTGTCCTCTAATCCGGCCGTATCGCGAAACCCAATAAATTGCCTCCATTAATCACGGAATCTAAGAAGCTCGGACTTGCAGTACAATTCCATCTCGGGCTGTGCACTTAGTTTAAGCACTTTAAGTGACTTAGCCACCGCTCAAAAGCGCGTTGCGCGACCGTGCCGCAGCCTCAGCGTCCACATGTGGCTGTCGCGACCGCACCGCCCCAGCCCCCCTAAAAAAATAATAGTAATAATTCTGCATACGAGTCAAGCGCGAAAACGGTATAAGCGCGTACTGCAGATGAATTGGCGTTCCACCTGCTCGCGCGTCTTGAATTGAGACTTCTTCGCGCTTACGTCACACGCACGTCCAGCGGCCGCCGCTGTTGGCAGGGCCGGCGAAGATGCGCGCCTCGCGAGATCCAAGATTCGCTCGAGATTGAAGAAGCTTTGATCATCCTCCTCGCAGTGGGCTGGCCGGAAATGGTCCATTGAGCAGTTACGCCGCTTATATGAGAACATCCTGCGCAGAGCCCGCGGCCGCGGCCGTCCACTCGCGTCTCGCGGCGCGGCCGTGGACGGTGGCGTTGAGTAACACTGCCGCGGACATGATTTACACTAGACCCAATTTCGGTAGACTTTTCGCTCGTTAATTGATTAAAGTCTCAGCCACGGGAATAAAGTGCTGGCAACTGGCTAAGCGTGTGCCGATCTTCAGTGCGACAATTAGCAAATTTCGGTTGAGCAGTAGAAAAATGTCGGGGTCTGCGAATGCAAAAACACTTTAAAGCGAAATGAAATAAACAATTATGCCTTTCTGTATTTGTTACTGTATATACATAAAGTCAAAATATGAATGCATCCCAGAGCCTCGCCTAAACTTAGCTTAAACTCGCCCTAAACCTATTTCAAGGCCTGAACTTTGTTCATAGTAATCAAACCTTCAAACCGAGTTTAAGTCTGCTTCCAATTCGGCTTACGCTAGAGCAAGACTACTTTAAGTCTAATTTTCTTAGACTTAATTCAAGTTCAACAATTTTAAAATTCACCTAATTGTAGCAGTAAGCATCCGAAATGTCGTGTAGCTGAAACTCCTTTGAACGAATTCTCCGAAAAACCATAACAATTGAGTTAAAACAAAGACTACTTATTTTAAAATTGTTTGATCCAAAGTTTTCGACTTATTATATGTATATTCTAAAATAAACTCTTGATATATTTGTTGTTTTGTATTTAAAATTTCACTTTCATTATAGCAATGTTATTAAAAAAATAGTTAATATAACTAGCTTTATTGCAATAAATAATTTATAAAAACTTGAAATTGTGTATTAAATATCTGCAAGAAAATTAAAATTAATATAAGATTTTCAACAACAAAATACTTGTAGTAAATGACTTTGTTACGTAATGTAAAAAATGGATGATTAGATTAAAATCTCAGCTCGCAGCAGGTCTGAAGCTAGGTCCAAGCCAGCAATTAGCTCATTAGTTTATTGTGAGACTTCGTATGAATTATATCAGACGGAATCAGATTCGTCAGTTTAGTTGGCTTATTATCGTACAACCTTAAAAATAAGCATTCTCAGATAAATAAAAAAAAAATAAAAGTAAATAAGTGCAAGAAGTTTGACTTAAAGATTAAAATAAAATTTTACAAATTTTATTCGAGGAACAGTGAACTAAGCATAAGTTCCTAATTTATAAAATTCTTTGCAGTGAAAAATAGAGTTCCAACGTACTACTTTGAAAACATTGTTGTGAATTCAGGCTCTTAGCAAGTTGGACTATTTGTCATAGATTTTGTTAGTTAAATGGTCATTTTTTGATTTTTTGTAAGTTGCATTATCACGCTAATGGGTCCTTACTCAATCCCAGAGCACGTGTGCTACTAAAGCCCACTCAGCCACTCGTAAATCTCAATTAAGCCGTTCCATAATATTTCGCGACTTCTCATAAAAAATTAAGATGTGCGTGTTGTAAATTTTCATTCACGAGGAGTCGACAGCGCTTCATTCTCGATTTTTAGACATCGCTAAGCTCAATCTTTTCAAAACTAAGTCTCAATTCATACTTTGCATTTACATAAGAAACGAAAATGTTATAAAACAAAATTTTGACTTATTTGAATTTCATTTCGTTTTATAACTTGGTCAGACTTAGTATACAAACTAAGTATTGTAAATTGCGTTTATTTTAACAGTCGTTTTATTAGACTACTTAGTATCTTTGAAGATATGCTAAAATTGACCAAGTCATAGAAAAAGCTGTCTTCCTAAATCCACTGATGTCACGCAGTCGTTGGAATTGAACCATGTCCAGGACAGTCCACGTCCAATGAGGTTTAAGTGGAGGAGTGGAGCAATAATCAAGGTGTACGGTGGCTCGCCGTACGCACACGTATGGCATCGCATCAGAGAAATTAGAATGCTCTAAAATCAGCACATGACTTCCACTTCCTTTGCGCGACCTTAGCGACAATAATTGTCCTCCTACGTCCAGTTGGCTCAGCGTCAGTCCTCAACGACACTGGCCTCGGACTTACAATTTGTTAAGTAAAATGTCTCATCACAGGAATAAAAAAATAAGAGTAATAATACAAAAATCCGCCGAAACAAAAGTCCGCGTAAAGGGGAGGGAAAACATGAGCAAAACGCGCGACCAAAATCCGCCTGGATTCATTCAGACCCTATCCAAGCGGAGGAACCGAATACGTGTTGAGTCCACATTTTGATTGCAGATTATCTTCGTCTATTATCCGGTGGTTATGTCGCCGTACAGCCAAGTCCAGCCCATTCGTTGTGGCTAGCTCCAGGGGTACAAATGGAAATTACTCTTGATTAAGCTCCATCTGTGCCAACCGTTGTCCAATTTGAAACGTTAACAGCGCTCGGATTTTCTCATCTTCCAATGAGATTTAATTCAGACACTTGTCTGTTGCGGTCCGGGTCGGGATTATGGTCGTAGATACTGTGACTTAAGAAAAACTCCTGTTCCTATCGTTTTCGCGGAAAGAAGTGATTCGCGCCGCCCAGGAGGTGATTTTCGCTGTGGTTCTCAATCGACCGATCCTGCTAGACGGGATTTACCTGAAGAAGATTATTTTACGGTGCGATTTCTGTTCTGTGGCCTCATTTTGTGGATTGTTTTGTGATTTTACCTAACTTACGCACGTTAAGAAACTGAGAAGGGAAAATGCCCACTGAAGCGGAGGAATCCATTGATGCATTTCATCAGTACTACACCAGGCCGCATGAGGTCCCAAAAAAGACATCCTTTAAACAGATGTTCTGGAATCGTGAGGAAAGGACTATTTTTGGAAGAACGGCCACTAGTTGGAGTAAGTTTAAATATTACTGAATTCGGAAATTTTGCAAAATATACAGAACAAAATTGTTTTAGGAAGAACTAGCTATTCATAAAAGTTCAGTTCACTGTAATAATACCATTAATTCCGATTTAATCAAATTCTGTAATATTCTTTATTAATTAGATTATTTTTACATTACTGTACATAATTTAACACTTAAATCTTATTTAAAAAATGTTGGTCGTGTAATACAAACAATTTTAATCATACTCAGCCATAAAGATCTAATTGAGGAAATAATTATATTCAAACATATAAGAATTAGTTTCAACAAAGACAAATATTAAATTCTACGATACGAAATCACGATTCAAGTTTTCAAAATTTGGAATAGATGGAATAGAAAGTTGACTTTTCCATTTTTAATATACATATATTTCTCTTTCTTCCATCGGCTCTCTCAAGATATGCCAGAACGCAAACTAATGATTTTATTTTATAATATGTTCTTCAAATTCTGGACTTTGAAAAAAACCGTGAGTGAATTATACTTTTCAAATGAAAATTAAAATTACGAAATTCCTAAATTCTTACATACATGCTAGCTACATAGTGATTCTTTAATCTCTAAGAATGTTGATAAATTCAAAATTCCCACACAAAGTTTAAAATTATGCATTTATTGCTTCTGGACGAACTTTGAAAGTGTCGACTTGCACAATAAAAGAAACGTTCACCCAATTTTTGATTCAATGCCAATTTTTCAATAAGCACCTGGCATCGGCGGAGTCTGCATCTTAAAAACTGGCTGCAGCAGGAACTCGACTATAATTAAGTATAAATTGCGGCAACGGCCGTATTTCATTTGGCTTCAATAGACCCAGCTGACGCGCATGCTGTCTCATGCAGCGCAACATTAATTTCAATGTCTCGCTTAAATTTAGTCGTCATTTTAAAAATCTAAATTAAGCCTCTGAATCAAAGCAATTAGAATCTGTCCTCAAAAGCAAAATTTGGTCATTTGGACATGGAAGTATCTTTCAGATGTCTTGCAGTGAGAAAATAAGGAAACATTAAGCTACAACTCATTGTTTAGCCAAAAATGATGTTCGGGCAATAAAAGAAATAGTGATGTCTTCATAAAAGAGAAAAACGTGTACATTATCACATCTTAATTGTCTGTAGCACCTCCTTCGACTGCTAACTCATTTCGCTTCCTTGTTCCATTAATCGAATGTAATTTTACCAAAATTACAGTGACATTGACACGAAAAACACGGATACGGATGTGTTTTTAGGGTTGCTTACCAGAGAAAAAGTTGTGTACAATTTTAGTCTGGTTGTTAGTCTTTCAAGGAATCCCAGGAATGAATGTGAGCCTAGAACAATTTGACTGTTGTTTTCGTCCTTATAAAGCCAACTTGACACGCACTTCTTACGAATCAATAAAGCAATTTCACGTCTTACAGACAGGCAGACTGACACGATTTTTGTAAGGCTTTCGGGTTTGCCCACTTGACGTCATCGGATACAAAATTTTACTGAGGAAAAAACCGTCATTTAGGGTCGATTATTAAATTGATACCATTACATTGTTATTGCAGCTAGTTAATTTATTAAAATTTCTGCTCTGCAACTTTTTATCATGCTATTGTCTGCTAAAGAAAGGTTTATTAGCTAAGCAATTTGGAGATTTTATAACACTAGGTTTCAAAAACCATATTCATAATTTTAAAATAAAAAGAATTTGCTATTCCTTATTAATATGTATGACGCATGTAACGTAGGTATGAAATACCTACTAAATAAATTCAATTTTAATAAACAATTTACATAAATGTTATCTTCGTTAAAAATTCAATACTCTAAAAAACTAGGAAAGTCTTGTATTTAATGTTGAAAGTAGTAGCAGAGGATTTTGAACAATATGATTTTATACTTTTTAGGGCTTAGGATTTTTGGAATCAGTTTTATTTTTTGTTTATTTTTTAATTTTTTAATTTTTTATATTTCATTCTTGCTAGTTTCATATTTCGGATAAGTCTTGTTTGGCAATATGTTGAATAAAACACTATGTTAGTTTAAAATGTCATATCATTAATTAAAGTATCGTTTCAATCGGAAGTTCCGAGTCTCGCCCTGCTAATTATTAATTCTTAGTTTTTGGTACTATTGCAGCTTTTCACATTGTAATTAGTTGGCTTAAATAAACCACCATTTTTGGTCCGCTATTTTAAATCCGCGCAATCGGGCACGGAATGAACTATCAATGACCCTTAAGTCACGCATATGCATTTTGTTTATGCATATGTTTTGTTCCAGGAGATTTACCATTCTTATTTTGATTTACCTCTTTGTTGTAGTGCCCCTTGGTCTCTCCGATTTTTCATACAAAAAACTGCCCTTTGTCCAATTAAATATTGCAATTTAATGTTTGAAACTGAAATCACTAAATGATTGTACGATGGAATCGAGTTTTAGTCGAAAAACTGTGCATATCTTTGACATGTTTGTGGCAAATTTATCTTTCGTGTAAGCTATCTAATCTACAGGCTCATAATACTCACTAGGAAATGCTTATTACTTAATATGCAAATATCATTAAGCAATAAAGGAATATAACTTTTTATTTCTAATACAATTCAGTAATTGCTTTTGTTAATCCGGCGACTGGAGTTTTATTGTTCCAAAACAATAAAGTTAGGCAAATTTTGACCAATGTTAAAATATCGAGGAGTACTTCTACGGGTTTTTGAATCAACAAAATCGAAATATTTTTACAATTTTACATGACGCTCTATTTGGAGCATTTTACCTTCAATTTAATTTAAATACCATATTTAAACTTAATTGGACTTATAAATTCCTGTTACAACAACAAGATGACACGAATCGACTCTCATTTCAAACGACAACTTTAAAGTAAAATGGTATATTCAAGCACAAAAATATATTATATTATATTAAATTACTACTTCAGCTTACCTCTAAATGATTATGAAAATAGAAAAAATTAAATTGATCTTCAAAACATGAAAGAACAAGAATACCCAATTATCAATATTACTGGGCCAAATGAGTTTAACGCATAAATTCTAATAATAACAAAATTAGCTTTTAATGTTCGCTGTTTTAAAGCGTGTATAGTTAAGGTTAAAAACAAACAAAAAACAACGAGTCGGGCTCGTGCATCGTACAAGGACAAATATAAACAGTTATAAGTTATAACATAAATAATAAAATAATAAATAATAAGTTATAAGATTCATTAAATTGTACTCTATGAGTATTTCTAGATATTATTGGTATGCAACAAAGGTAATTTTTGGAACCGCATAACTAAATTTCTTTTTAAAAGATTGTTGCTGATTTCCTAAAAATTGTACTAGTTAGAGACATAGTGTTATTTTTCTTGTGATATTTACATACAGAAATCGCTATAGCTATAATTATTTCACATTTTTAACTATAAAAATATAAATAGGGAATAGTATTTTGCTTCGCATTTTTCACCATAGATAGAAAACTATGCGACATAAAAGGAAATGAAAAACTATTTCATAATGTACAAATGAAGCCTTTTTAATATGATACTCTACTTGAACTAGTAACTCTACTTTAAAACTACGACCCCCAATTTTGGGGCCTTTTACAATAAAAATAAGATTATTTATTAAGTTTGCAACGAAGTTAGGCAAGCTTTATTTCAAACTATTCCAAATTTCAAGTCGATTAGTATTAGCGAAATAAGTAGTTGTGGTAAACAGACAGACAACTAGACAGAAATTCGAAGTTGCACTATTAGGATTCTATCTTACCATTTTGGTATAGGGAATCCTAACAACTCACTTTAAACCTCGAAAGCTTCAGTTCGCATATGACTAACAAAATGAGGTTTGAGGGTCCACTTGATTACATATGCAAATAAAAAATATCTCCCCTAAACAGCGCTCAAGCAGAAATAGCATTGAATCAAATAAAACCTTCGAAGCTCATAATTAGTTCCAGCGAAAAAAAAATACAAAGAGTCTGCACACCCCCCCAGAGTGATGTGGTACCTTTTGATTGAATCGTATGCAACGAAAATTAAATGAATTTCCGCGGTCCCTTCCAAGAGCCGACCACGTTGGATCACAACAGTGCTGACCACATAAAGTGGCCCCCACTGCAATTTCATTTTATTAAGAAGCAAAAAGATAGAAGTTAGCCTGACTGACCAACTGACCAAGGGGAACTCGGTGCCGGCCGTTGGAAATGGCTATTGGCATGTGAGAAAGAGGTGCTCCCCCTTCCGCGAAAACGATTTAACGTTGTAATAAAGCCGCGGTTCGCTGCGTCGCGACTGCGGCGAAAGAACGCGCCTCTGGCCTGGCGGATGACCTCATGGATTTTGTATGGTTTGGTTTGTATTTTTGTTTCGCTGGCGTCGTTTCTCGCCAGTTACTCAGGAAGCGAACGAAACCCTCTTTCGACTGCTACCGCAGAGAACCTGTAAAACGGGTTTACTCTTTCCCATTTTTGAAATGCGCCTTTCTTTGGGCACTCGGTCCCTTCGCAAAGGCGATCTCTTCATTTATTAAGTACCCTACCCAAAGACTTCTCGGGCAGCACCCGGTTTCCCTGGGAGCGCGCATAAAAGTAATTTACTCGACCAAAACACGTAGCATCGACGACAGCATAATTATCGTCTCTTTTCGCGAAAGTCTCGCACATTTGAAGAGCGTCTTTCAGCTAATCGATCGAGCAATCGAAGCAATCGCCGCAGCGATCGTGCTAAGAAAAGAGTGTTTGGCTTATTTTCCTTCATCGCAAACGAACTTCTAAACCACTGCCGCGAGCATCTTTTAAGGCGTTGTCGTCACAGATCGTCGGCCGCGCGTACTTTCGATGCACCGCATAAAAAGATCGCCAAAATTCAACACGAAGGCCGAACAGTTGCATGCAGATCGGTTATTCGTGGACTAGTGCGTTAAGAATTTCTTTCGGGAGTTACATAATTTATTTTTTTTTAAACCAAGTTGATCTCCAGAAAGTTTTCCCTTTAAGTGCAACAGAAAGCGATTTTATAATAGAAGTTAGTGACCGTGAATTGTGTCAGGTTTGGTGTCGATTGAATCTCGGTCGATCGCCTGTAAATGTTAGAAGAAATCTCTTGAGGTGTGCAAGGATAGTGGTAATTGTCTGTCTTCAAACGATTTTGCTGGAGAAAGACAAGCATCAGTAAAATGTCGAAACGTAGGCCTATGGCGCCGATGGAACTGGAGGAACAAAATTTTGGTGTGAGGAACAAGCCGGAGCCGTTCAGCTTGCAGAAGTTTTTATATAACCATGAAGAAGGCACGGTTATGGGCCGGGATGAGACGTCATGGGGTAAGGAGGACCAAGAATCATCCATCCGCCGAATATTTCATAACGCAAGTTCAATTAATGGGAAGTGGAAGTCGCAGTGGACATCCAAGAGGAGTGCAAAACCATGTGCAGTCTGCAGCGGTTGTTTACAGCGCTAAAAATAACCACCAGCCAAAATAACGCACATAACGTGAAAATCGGTTCGGAAACAAGGTTGGCATGGCAGCCTAACCTGCAAAAGTGTGCTGGCATGGTTCATCTAATTCAGCGGCCCAAGAAGAGCCGCTCGTTTGCGTTGCACGGCGCCAAAAATTCCCCAATTTAAAATTGCCAGCGAATAATGTCGCTAAAAAAATAAATATGTTTGGCGTCCTTTGCATCTTCCACGGAATAGTCAACAAAAATTAGTCACACACATGTCCACAACCACATTAAAAAAAACCTTTTCTAATTGATACATAGGCAAGCACGCCGTTGCTATGCGATATCCACATTGACACACCTTAGTCTCACCTGTGTGGCTCGAACCTTACCTGTCTGGGTACCCACTTACTACCTTAGCTTACCTGCGCCGTTCGCGGAAATTCTTCGAAAATTGAAACGTTTCTTGCTGCTGGCGGCTGATTGTGCAGTTCGCCCGCCGAAGCGGCTGCAACTGAAATCTGCAAGCCGATGCCTTATCTTCGCCAGGTCAGATTGATTTCTGCAAATAAGCGCTAAATCCGCTTGTCGAAGACGTCGGGTCGCAGCGAAGTCGCAGACGCCTTCGTCATCAGAAGACGGAGGTTGTGTGCGGCAGGGGCGTCGTCCGCTGGCTTGGTTGTGTGAGCCGAAGTCAGTTAATCATCGTTTTCTACCTTCCTCAATGGAATGCCAGGCGTACCTGTGTTAATGCCGCTTTCAGTTCACTGATAACCGAAATTTATATTTTTATCAGGCAATACATAGTATGGATTGCCAGCTGTTCGCGATTGCAGACGAACAGAAGGGCGTTTCTTAAGATGTAGGATCAGATTTAAGTTCATATTAGTGTAGGAAAAACTATCGCACTTTTTAGGGTAATATAATGAAATTAACTATTTAACCCTAAATCATTAGCATGGTCTTTTTTAAGATGAAACTCCAAAATGTCGTGTTTTACATTCGAATTCAATAATAAATACCCTTAGGTCCATATCTCAATTCTGCAGAGTCCGATGGTCTGAAATCCAATTTGTCTTAGCTATAGCTATATATATAGCCAGTGTTAACAAAATATTTTAAAAAATGTAAAAATGTTTTCCTAATGCAAAAATTCTTGTAGACAACTAGTTTCGGAAATGTAAAATTTACAGAACTGAGAATTCAGCTGCTCTTAGCTGAAATATTTTCCGTTATTATATTATTAATATTACTCAAATGGATCAACTAATATTCCTTTGGTAAGAATTAAATACAGAAAGTGGATGCAATTTTGGGGCTTCTGGTATCCCTCGACAAATTCATTATGCTCATTAGTTTCAAGTATGAACTTTTGTCTTGATCTGACTATTACAAAATGTAAAAATGATTTAGATATTTGATATGTACAAAAATACCTATAAAAATATACACATTAGGCTTAAGAACTCATAATAACTTTTATTTGTTTTAAATGGCAAATAGTGATTTAGAACTGTGTCCAATGTGGATAATGAATCCAGAACAGTTTATTTTTTACTATTTATATGTAAAACCACTTAAATTCAAATTTGACCTATTCTAAACACAAATCCCATTATCAAAATTCATCTTACTATAAACAATTTAAACTGTCAGAATAATTAAAATTATTATTTAAATTATAAACCCCAAATTTTTACCGCGATTAACTTAATAAAATTACAAATGTATAAAATTAAGAACAAACCCAAACAATATTTTCATTTACTAGTCAATTACTAAACAAAATAATATATTTTAAAAAATAAAACGACTTTTGAAAACTATAATTCAAGCTCTTTATTAAGGAAAAAAAGATAAAAGAATGACTTCTTCATTTTATTACAGGTATCATAATACTTTTTAAATGAATCGTCCCTTTTCGCTTCAGCTTACCTGCCAAGTACAGTTAAAATCATGTACTAATCGCTTTATGCTGTAACATTTTTATGCATAACTGATAGCAGAATTGATTAGACTGAATGATAAAGATAATCGGTCATTGCACAAAAACGTTTATTACCTGAAAGTTATCAACGAAATCTCATTGAAGATAGTGAGTTAGCTAATCTTAAGCAAGCCGATTAGTACGAGTCTTTTCACTTTGATCATTACTTAAAATAAATCGTCTAAGTCAAAACATCATAATGACTTAAGATTTATAATAATATTACATGCTGTCTAGCCTACATAACAAATCAAGCATCTTTCATCTACCACTTTAACTTTATTGATTACGCTTTTACAAAATACCAATGAACATTTACAAATACATAACCTTTCGTCATTTAGAAATTGTTTTCCCTCACTATCCAGCCACAAACTTTTATGGTCTAATAAGAGAACTATAAAAAAAAAAAAAAGAAAAGGAAACACCAATGGTGTATGAAGTAATCAATCGATGCTCCTCTCTGATCCAATTTCGTTAAGTGTCTGACTCACAAACATATCATCCTTTCGGAACTATAAAACAAATAGATTACTTTTATGTACTCACATAATTTGGCCTTTTCCAAAAACAAATAATAAACCTCCAAAATTATCCATTATCCTAGTACAACTAAAATGAGGTTTTCTAAGCCAAACGCAATCCAAGGCGGCAAAACAAAATCGTTAGTTTTATTGAATGCATTTGCATGTATTAATTTTTATGCGATTTTGCAAAAAGTATATAAACTTTAACTACTTATTCGTTTTTGTTGTTTCAGAACTTTTTATATTAGGTAATGTTCTGAATATGCTTTAAAATTCAGCGAAATGTGTTTTGTGGAAATGCAAATGATTACCCTGAAAACAGATATATAATTGAAAACATAAATATTTTCAATAATTTTGAAAACCAATCCACTTGGGCATTAAAGCCTCTTTTATTTCCGATTTCCAAGAATGATTGAATTGTTTTCAGTGGGGACTACAAAATTATTTTCCAGGTACTGCGACATTTGCCGATTAAAATTAATTCTGTGAAATGTTTTGCCACTTTACAGAACACTAAATAGCTTGTTGTACTTAATATGTCTGTTTTTACAACCAGCACACAAAACAGTGCTTTTTTGACTCATAGCCTAAAATTTGTTCAATTTTAATTATCTCTATGCACAAATCAAATTTTTATTTTACACATTTTATTTTTTATGTTCGCGCACAGTCTTGTCAATTTCATAAATATAATATTTTCTATTTTTAAATTCTGGTAAATCTAAAAATTGTCCGAGATTGAGTATTTTATATTTATATTACGTCCAAAGATTTATGACTAGTTCGATTTGTAGTTTTGTTTCACAGGTGTTGGATAAAATAATCGATTCATTCAACTAAAGTTAATTTTATAGAATTTTTACAGCTTAATAGTTATCTAAAGTTGTACTCTTAGACGTTTTTTTTCCAAGTAAATACTGTTGTAAAATGTTTACAATATTTCGTTTTTTTTACATTTCTTTTCACCCTACAACAAAATTCAAAATGACATTTGCCGCAACCGAAAATCATATCACTTCATTATTATTTACTGAAAAATTATCACAAAATTTGATTAAATCAGTCAACGCTGCTTCCTCAGAAGCTGTCGTCGCCATCTGAGATAGGAGTGATACAATATCTAAAATTTGTAAGAAATGGCACGAGAACTAAATCGTCCTCGTTAAAGAGTTCAAGTTCCCCTAACTCTGGGCGAGCACTTGTTCTCCAGAACAAGAAGATAATTCGAATTAAACAATTAACCCTTCTCGTGTCTTCGGCTCCACCCGGAATGGGTCAATTGCCCAAGTTTCAAGTGTGACAGGGCAATTTAATTAGCTACTTCCAAGACGATGATGGATCCATTCATTAATAATAACAAAGTGGTCGTAGCAAGTCGAAGTTAATAGCTGATGTTCTTGTGAAGAGTTTCAAAAATACTGTCTTCGTAATGGGGTTAAATTTAATTGTTTTCTTTGGAGTTTAGAAAGTTGAAAAATTGAAAGCCATTTAACTAGTTAATGATTACTAAGTAACAAATTATCGTTTTATTTTTCAGCAAAAATTGGAATTTTCTACACAATTTTCTATGGTGTATTAGCAGCGCTGGTCGCAATCTGCATGTGGGTATTTTTCCAAACACTTGATCCTCGGATTCCAAAATGGACTTTAGACGGATCACTGATAGGAACAAATCCAGGTAAGTCGCACCTCTTCACCAGTAGTAAAGAAACCTACGATATCAAACATTTCAACAGGTTTGGGCTTCAGACCGCTTCCGCCAGAAGATAACGTCGAAAGTACCCTGATCTGGTACAAGGGCACAGAGTACGAGAATTACAAGTATTGGACAGAGTCTCTGAATGATTTTCTAGCTGGTAAGAAATAGCACCGCCAGATAAATAAACAAAAGCATAATGTCTTCTATTTTGAGAAACGCATACTGGTTGATCTGGTGATCTTGTCGTTTGCCTCGTTTTTCTGTTCTAATTTTCCTTTGAGACGACTCAGGCTGTAGCATCTTCTGTTGTGACGCCCGTCCCGACTCCTAAAGACGTGTGGCGGGGCTGTCGTTCTCATTCGACTAAAATTTATTAAAATATTACCCATGTGATGGTCGTCGCGGAACGCAGCAGAATACTTAACATTTTAAAAATGGACAAAAGCCAGAATCTATTTTTAGGCGTTCTTTGTATATAATTTTTCCGTCTTTCCCTCTCAGACTCCGTCACGACGTGCATGTAAATGTCATAAAAACTTATGTGCCATTAGAAAATTGTGTAACACCTCTAACGCGTCGTACCCTTCAGCAATTTTTAGTTTTGGATATTTTTAAATAGACCGCCCGTGAATAAATTGGGAATTTTGCAATTTTTTATTCGTATAGCCTGGTTATTTTCATCCCCTTGATACTGAACAGCGAGAGAACTGTTTATGTCTTGATTGTTTATATTAAAAAGTCAAAAACCTTGATTTTGGAGACTGAAACTGAATTATTAAGTACATGTTTGTAACTGCCAAAATCCAGTTGCGTAAATAGAATATATTTAAAAAATTTGTTTTATTTTAATTTTATATTACAATGAAAGTTCAGAGTAAATATTTTGAATAAAATTTCGCAGTTTACAAAATCCCTGGTTTAACGCCCGGTCGAGGTCAAAACATTTACAATTGTGACTACAATCAGCCGCCACCAAAAGGGCAAGTGTGCGATGTGGATATTAAAAAATGGGAGCCATGCACACAGGAAAATAACTACAGCTATCACAAAAGTGCACCCTGTGTTTTCTTAAAATTAAATAAGATTTATGGCTGGATCCCGGAGTTCTACAACGATTCCACAGATCTGCCTGAAAACATGCCAAAGAATTTAAAAACTTACATCGGCGACATGGAGAAAACTCAGAAGGAAAAGGTTGACAAGTTTTATCAAAATATCTTGTTTTTAAAATATTAATTTACACTATTTTTAACTTTAGATGAATACAATTTGGGTGTCTTGTGAGGGTGAGAATCCAGCCGATCAGGAAAATATTGGACCCGTCAATTACATTCCTATCCGAGGATTTCCAGGATATTTTTATCCATATCAGAACTCCGAGGGATATTTAAGTCCACTAGTTGCTGTACACTTTCAGCGTCCAACACGTAAGAACTCTTAAAGGAGTTTCCATTTAATCAATTATCAATTAAGATGGGCGTTTCATACTCATAAAAAATTGGTTAGATTTTATCTTCATTTAGGTATTATTTTCAATTCTGAGCTTGCATGTCAATCGACATCCGGCAAGTCAGTTTTATATCCACCAAATTCATATTATTATGTGCACGAACTGAAATGAACTAGTTGATAAATTCAGCAATTAGTAAGTGCATGATAAAAGATCATCTTTCTAGGGAAGTATTAAAAATTTTAAATGCCTACAGCTCCATATAAAATTTAAATTTTAAAACATAAGTTCTAATAACGCATTAATAACAGTAAGGTTTTTCGAAAACTTATTCAAAACTTCTAATAAAATTGTCTAATGACATTGAATTCATAAACTGATTCAATTTTACACAGAAAATTTTGACTTGCACAACAAAATTATTCTGGTATCTTATCATTTTTTTATCTCAAAATCATTTTTGTATTGAGAGAATACATAAATCTTTTTTGTTACTTTCTAATAATAGGATTTTCAAATACAATATAAATGTGATTTAATTCCATGAATATTTCAAAGTTTCAATATAAATTATCTTAAGTATCGTTAAACTATGTTTGTTATTACTTTTATATTATTATTTTTAATGTTCTTTTTTCGTTTTGTAAATCGATATTTTAAAATGCTAAAAACTGTCTGTTGTATTTTCAGGAGGAATCATCATTAATATCGAATGCAAGGCATGGGCACGTAACATTAAGCACGACCGCAAAGAAAGGATAGGTTCCGTACATTTTGAGCTGTTAATTGATTAACAGATGATTTTTCTTCCCAACTCGACTCCCTTACAAATAAAAATGAAGAAAAACATTTTCTCAGAAGCTATTTAAACAATAAAGTTAATGAAAATTAGAAAGAAATACGAATCTCACTTTGTAAATTATTGATAAGAATATTTGTTCTTGGTCTTTTTGATCTGTAGTTAAAAAAACACAAATAATTTATATGAGCTCAAAAGGAATAGAATTTGGTACCCACACAAAAACAAATTGCCGAGGACCAGAGAATAAGAAATTAAAACTAAGCGAGAAAACAATGTCATCTTCGTTAGTCTGTAAAATTTTGTTTAGTCTTGTTATATTTTAATTTAATTTTATTTTATTATTTAAAACAAAACTTTTTTTTGCCTATAAAAGTTAACCAAGTCCATGTAGAAAAAAAACCTAGCTTTACTTTATGTTTACTCTTAGACCACGTCGCGAGACACTCAACTGAATGCGATAAAAATATAGACAAGGAAAAATATTAAACAGAACATAAATAGTTGCGCTTCTTGCGGATATTTTGCAGAGGTTTTCTTCAATCAGTGAAGAGAGTATAGTTTTTTTGGTATTAGATATATACTCAAAAAATCGAAAGACATTACCCCTTTTGTTTAAACATCGAGTTAAATAACTAAAATTACGAAATAATCTTACGTTTTATCCAACTGTTGACCCGGCCAGAGTGGAGTGGACTTAGAAATTCGTCCGCTGACGAAGAAGGCAGCATCACAACCGCGTACTCATTCCGTACAGTCGCTTTTTCCTTCTTTTATTTCTTAGACAACTAAACATAAAGCCTTCGGGAACTCCTTGTTTTTGCTAGTAAAATACAATAATAAAATCCGAAAGTATTTACAATTCTCTCACCGAAATGGCATTAGTTTCTAAGCAGAGCACCCTGACCGCGTGCACCTATGGATGGCTCCAGCAGCGATCACAGGATCCTTTTTCAAGTTTCATTTCTCTTTCGATCTACCTGTTTCTGATTTATGTTAAAAACGTAAAATATCCATTTTATTTTGCCATACAGCAAACATTTTGCTGTCTGAATTTACTTGGTAAGTAGTGTTTATAATTTCTCTATCTCTTAGGAAACGATTTCTATTTAAAATGAAAATGCTACAACTCTTTCTGAGAAGGAGTTTCAATAAAGACGCGATTGTTTGGTAGATGTAAATTATGAGAAAGATAAATCGATTTGAATTGATTGTGTTTAATAAAGGTATTTTTAAAAGTCGAAAAAAATATTGGCGTTTCATTCGGTTTTTTTAAAATTATTTTAATGTTTCTAATTTTCTTCTTTTGGTAATTTTAATTTTTCAAATTCTTATTCAGCTCAATTAGGTTTTTGCAAAACTCCCGAATTTCTTCAATAGCCTCACGTGATGAAGGATTTTGACTTTTTGGTGTTTAATAAATCGCAAGTATTTCTCAAATGTAATTTTAAAGTTATCACCTTATAATTTTTTGTTAATATTCCAGCTATAAAAAATGTCGATTTCATCCATAAACATCATGAGGCTATCAAATTAATGCCACAAAAGCTTTAAAATAAACACTGATCACATTTTTCATTTTTATTTTGCCTTACATAGTTTAGATTATAAGAAATTATCTCAAAGCGATAACCAATACATAAATGCAAATGATGTTGGTCCAGTGGTCAATCCAGTCTCAAACTCTTCAGACGCGTTTTGTGATCGTTGTAAAACTTACTATTTGTTTTGCTTGAACGATATTTTGTTGTTTTCTTTTCAATATGTCATCCAAGCACTTGCTTAAGGAAATAAAATTCTGTGAGTGTACTTTTCAAATAAGTTCTCTTTACAACAGTCAATTAACGTATATTGAAATATGTTTATAGTTACGTTGTCTTTCTTTTAATTCTCTAATTCGTTTAGATCCGTTTGCCGTCTTTATGCTTATGCTGCAATTATCCGAAGTAACATCATCAGTAAATCAGCCAAGTAAGTGAAATATTTAAGAAAGCAAAGCAGATATATGAAATTATTTGTTTATCATTAAATATTTCACAATATTAGTCTTCATATTATTAACTAATAGTAAATAGTACACAACCTTATCTATAGTAACAATAGTTTACAATACTTATAATGTTTATAAAATTCAGACTAATTGGTTTAGTATGTTTTTGTTCATTTACGAAAATTGAAAATGTAGGTTTAATGCTATTTTCATCCATTCTGAGCATATTAAATGAAACTAAATATTGATCATTTATATTTAAACTATGACTGTCCGTATTGGAATGTTGCTCCAACAATATTCGTGGTCTACACTTTGCCATAACAATTTAGTATTATGAAACCTAGGCTTACAATTAACATAACATTTGCTCAATTTTCTCTGCACACCTATCGATTACTATGTGTATAAGTAAACACTATCAACAGGTCTAGAGATAATTCCAACCCCACCCGAGGAGCAGAGTGAAAGAAACTTGATACACTTAAGAAGAAACTACAATGCCTCAATGTGGAGCAATCGCATTGCTGACAGTTTAATACGTAATAAATATCCCTGAAATATAATTCCATAATTTTAATAATACGTCTCACACCAGAGTATTATTCGATTTGGCCGATTCAAGGACATGAACGGATATATCGATGTAGCTACGATAAGCCAGCACCTAAAGGTTTCTATTGCGATGTTGATATGAGAGTTTTCGGGGAATGCGGTAGAGAAAATTATTTCAGTTACCAAAGGCAGAATCCTTGTGTATTCTTAAAGATCAAACCCACTCCTGGATGGATACCAGAGTTCTACAATAGTACAACGGATCTACCTAAAGATATGCCAAGTGAAATTCAATCCGAAATTAATGATGCTCTAACATCTAACAATTTAATAAAGGCAACTTAAACTCCATATGTATATTGCACACTTTTTAATATTTTCTTATCGTATAGTTACAAAAATTGTGGGTGTCTTGTGATGGCGATTGGGCAGCTGACAAGGAGTTTATTGGACCAGTGCAATATTATCCTGAACGTGGTTATCCGGGCTTTTACTTCCCTATGGAGGATGAATCCAACTATTTAAATCCACTTGTTGCTATACAGTTTCGTCGGCCTTCTTGTAAGTAAAATTTGAAATATACAACCAATAAAATATACTTTACTTATTGTTTGTGAAATTATCTTTCCAGATGGAGTCATAATTAATATCGAATGCCGACTTTGGGCGAAGAACATCCAATATGATCAGAAAAAGCAATTAGGCTCTACAAGTTTTCAACTTTTAATTGACTAGAGATATAATATTATTTACTTATTACATATACAAAAAAGATAATAATGAAAAACCCAACGCAATATATATTTTAAAAATTTATATCCTATATTCAGAATCCAGATAATTGAAACTCAAGAAGTAAAATGCGAATATCTACAAATAGCCTTATCCAGACATTGTGAATTATAATTACTACATACTACATACTAGACGAAGCTGTTCATAAATAAGTACAAGCTTCATTATGTCTATATTGAATTTTAAGTAATAGGTACTATTTACTTTATTGGTTTCCTTATTTTCAGAGATATCATAATCCTTGTTGAAGGCCAACTGTGAGCAAAGAACATAACGTACAATCTTTAAATTTTAAATTATGTTCAAATTAATCAATCATTGTAGTTTTACTCCAAGTCGTTTTTGATGATCCATACAAATTTTGATTTAAAAATATGATCGAATTCTTAAATCATTCAAGTAGAATTTTATTGATAAACTTCCCATAGGGCGTATGTGTTCCTTCGAATTGTTGTCTACTAAATTCATTAAAAATATAATTTATGTAGCAAAAGAATAATTTCATTTCATTATTATGGCTTTGCTTCGATATGGCCGACGGAAAATTTGATGCACTTTGTCAGTTAATTCGTTTAAACGTACAAAACGTAAAAATTTTTTAAGTTCCACATCCCAAAACCTTTCGAAAGCCAATCGTCTTAATTTCAAAACAAAAATTCGTAATATTAACAGTGTTATTATTCCATTATTTACGTTGTACTTGTAATTAATTATCATCGTTTTAACAACAAACATTTGTCATGAATTTTGAGCACCACGAGAACTTTCTGCGGACTGCAATCGTACATGGATTAAATACATTTTTTACTCTTCACTTATTCTTTCGATTAAAAACTTTACATATTCTACAAAAATTCTAAAACGTGTAAACGAATTGAAACAATCACTTCTAGAATTGGTTTCTCAATAGTTAAGAAGATATATCTTAATCTTTTAAGGCCATCAAATATTGATATTAATTATCTTAGACCGACCTACCTCTTCACAAAAATCACATAACTGCCAATTAATTTACTCTTGACCGAATTTCGTACTTTTTTTCAAATTTTAATTGGAATGATAGGAACACTTTAACCTTTAAATTATCGTAAATTTTTCAAATATGGGTTGTATGACGAGCTATGTAATACGTCATTACCTGACGTATGAAAATAATTAGTACAGATTTGTGGATTGATATATGAGAGATTCTAATTTTGATATTCCACTATATAACCAACTAGACTAGAAAATCATCATGATTTTTTGTTTGTTTTAGTATTTCACATAAAAAGTTTTTGAGTGTCCATGCATGTCAGTGAATTTTAAGTCAAACATTGGAATTCCCCTTAAAGCACGTCTCAATATTTGAAAATTATGACGCTTACCGAATTTCAATTAGCAGGAATTTTCCGAAGAATAAGAAGAATGAAGGCATATGTACACGCAAGAGTCACTTATTAAATCAAATGTTATTAAGGAACGCGGTGAATATATTGAGTTCAAAAATTTGTTGGAGTTTTTTTTAAAGTTAACACCGACAAAACCGTTCACAATTTTGGAATATTTATTTCGAATAGTATTATATAAATAGTAATATGTTCATGAATAAACCCAAGTCTTTGAACTTAAAGATGTATGTATGTAAACATATGTATGTGCTTAGTATTGAGGTAGTGTCAATGTTCCATAAACCGGAGAAACCGGACCAATAGTATCAAAAACTAACCAAATTTTGATATTTCTGCTACTTTTGAATGTAGGGTTCATAAATGTGCAAGAAAATTGTAATTTTAATCCAAATAGAAAATGAAAGCAGCTCTTGAGAAAAATAGTCAACCGTCTAAGGTCTATCTAAATAAAGCAAATAAGCCATCGACTAGCCTTGACTACAAGAATCCAATTCAATGAGTTTTCTCATATAAAAGTAAGACCTTAAGACCACAGAAAGGCGACGAGGGAGAATTATGCCCGGTAGCAAACAGAGGAAACTTGAAAAAAGCAACTGCAACAGGTTGATCTAGTTCTATCCGCTTCGAACCTGGGGTGATTACCATAACGCCAACGCCAAGTTCGCCTCAGAGTCCAAGAAGTGTCTATCTCCAATGGATTTTTGTGATTAGCATACAGCCGCCGAACTGAAAGCTGATAAAATTTGTCCAAAAATAAAGCAGTCCGTGTAATTTCGGCGGAATGAGCGATCCTTAGATGGCGACATGGAGTCTAAAGACAGTCATCACATCAACGTCTTCGGGGGGTCTTGTTCTGCAAAAAGGTTGGAGAAAAGCCCTTCATAACTAGTCCGCACTCATTTCTAATCGAATGGGGGGCTATCTAATCTACATATAAGCCGTATTGCGTCAGTGAAGTCATTAAGGCGACAAGGCAAATTAATTTGCTGGAAAATGGGACGATGCGCCCGCTCTCCATGAATTCGAAAGAGGGAAATTCTCGCAAAGCTCAAAATTTAAGTGCGTATGTACGATACTCGAATGTAGATATGGAACGTGATAGATCCACCCTAGTTATCGCCACGGGGGCTGTCGTCTCTGATAAGAATGATATGCCCACTTATTTTATTATATTATGTAGTTGTCCATGGCTCGCTAGTCGTCTTGCGTGATAGCTTCTTCGATAAGTTCGAACCTGCCAGACCGAAACGCACTTTAACGATCGCTAACATGTCTATATATGAACTTTTCATCTATCTCTTGGTGGCGAAATGCGAAACACACATATTTACTACTCTACCGCCTTTTGTTTCCTACCACCTTGCGCGAATCTCGTGCGAGATAAGAATGACAAAAGACCAATGAAATCGAAACGTGCTATCAATAGCCCAATCTTTAAGAAAGTCTGCTATCAAGAAAGACGGTCGAGGATAGTGTGCTCGAGAGTGGTTCTGGTCTGTTGGTCTGCAAAGTAAGCGAGTTTGTCTTGTCGCCGTTCGGGAAAAGGCCAGCCAGAAGTAACGAAATAGACGACGAGAACGAAAAGACGGAAAGCTGAACCTACTCTGGGAAGAAACCGGGAACATATACGAATTATAATACGCATAGTGTGCTTTTTTCCCTGGTTCTGTACACCGCATTCGCTCAGCGCTCCGTGGGGCTCTGTCGGATGTGATACGACTGAGGAGAGTATCATTCGTGTTTTTCAGTAAAACTCAGTAAAATATAAAACCCCTCGCGGCTTCGTTCGCGGCGAGTACAAGTGGCAAATAGCATTCGTGGAAACTCGAATTCGAAGTGGTTGTACTTTTGGCTAGAGGAGCTAAAAGAGCTGGCTAAGCTTAAGCTGAAAATCACACTGAGTCCAGTTAGCCACTTTAGTTCAGTCTGTGATCACAGTTCGTGGGCTTAGGTACACTGTTCGTCGAGGAGGACTGCTTTACGCCTGGCTTTCTTTGAGCAGAAATACAAAATTTTTGCTCTTTTCTCAAAAGAAGTTAAAAATTTCAGTTCTTCATCATCAGTACTATCGGCTAAGACCTAGAATAGACACCCTGGTAAAAATATAACGGACGACAGACAGGCCAGGCAACTAGCCAGAGCCTTAATCATCCGCCCACCTCGAGAGATCCGGATCCCGCTTCTCGCTCGGATTTATAAAAGATATATTACAAAAAAATAGTGCTAAACTAAAAGGAGAACTTCGAATATCCGCGGCTATAATTTTTGTCTTCCCGGATTCGATTTTGCTTGCGAAGGAATTTCCACGGAAGCGACTGAATTTGTGTCACCAAAAAGTTCAAATTGTTTTTAATAAAAAATAAAAGTGGTCACATGTGTTCGCGAATTTTTGCATAATAAAAATATAACTTTTTAAACCAATATTACTGAATTTTTTTTAATAATAACAAAATCTAGTGCCAGTGCTAAATTCACACAATCGTTCGTTACTTTTGTTAGTTGTTAAGCGTTTTTACCAGTTATATATCCCGAGAGAAGTCTGTTTGTTAACTAATTTGTAAAATAATATATAAAAAGTAATAAAAGGAAAATGACCAACAAAATGGAGAGGAACGGGTCAACAGTCGCCACCACATACGAGTTCCAGTTCCCGCAGCCCAAGGAAAAGTTGCCCTTTAAGTACATCCTCTACAATCCCAAGGAAGGTAGTTTCTTCGGACGCACTCCCGCCAGCTGGTGTAAGTACCACATTTATTCAACTCGTATAAAATGTTGTCACCACAGAATATTTTCTTAAGTGTTTGTGGGAATCATTCATTAAAATGAAACGAACTAAGAAAAAATACTTAAGGCATTCCGCAGTCATGTGATTTGATTAAGCAAAATTAACTTCCTTTAACAGTGCAGTTATGCTACTTATATGTTAGAAGAAGTGTTTTAGATTAATTAAATGAAACAGACAAATATTTTTTCACAGCTGCAACCTCACTTAGTGAGATCATGTTTAGAAGTATTTCAAAATTAAGTGAACCACGTGGTAAAAAATGTTCTTAGAGGTTATAAGATAAATATATTAAATATATGAAAAACTGCATCGATATTAAATTTCATTAAACGGAAAAACAAATGTTACCACAACGAAATAACAACCACCACTTCTCAGCTTAAGATAAATGTGTAAGAAGATTATTTGTTAGTTGCTATTTACACTAAAAACTCTCTCTCTTATATAGGGCTATCATGTGGTGTACAGCTGTTTCCGAAAAGTCGTTGTAACGAATGGATTGCAATTTATTGCTTAGTTTCAATGATGTAACAAGACTCAATAGGTGAACCCGATAGATATTACGACTGGTCTGCTTTTTATTAAATATGTTTCAAACATATCAATAAATAATTTTGAGTACCCTACGAAATATTTATTAATCGCCTCCGACAGTTTGTTTTTCATTCTTTTTAAGTTAAAGTGTTTCTATCACATTTATGTGATTTAAACTCATAAATCTTGCGAAATCGATTAATGAAGGAGGTACTTCCGTTTTGTAAGTTAATTTTAAGTGCCCGAAGCGCCGCCGCCTTACTTAAGATAACAAACTTAGGTTGAGCAATTTTTTGAATGTCCATATCGTACCTATTTTTCGCAAACAATATAGTGTTTATTGTTTTTAATTCTTAATTTAAAATAATTAAAACAAACATAATAGAATTTTAGTATGCAATTATTATTATATTATACAAAATCGAATATTCAAAGGAAAATACAACTGCATGTAATTCAAAACTCTCTCCCATGTTCAGCCAAGTTGTCTCTTCTATATCTCAGAAATTTATTTTTGATTTAAATTCCTCAAATTTAATTAAAAGCGTTTTTGAACAAATTTATCTCAAAAAGCGCGTCAAACATTAGCTGATTTTTGTGACCCTCAAACTTCCACTACACCATTAGAAACAGCGTTTTCACAAGATGTTTATCTCTGCCGATTTTTTTTTAATAATATTAATTTTATTCCTATGATTCATTCAGTGCGTCATTGGATTTTCGGGGACAGGAAATTAATGACGCATTTTATACGGCGGCGTCTCGTAATCAGATTACGTACGGGTTAAAAGAAGGTAGCCGATTACTAGAAGAACGATTTAAATTTTTTCACAAATGATATTTTCTCCTTAATGCTATTCAGCCCATATTGTATCATTCCTCAAAAATTTCAGTGTATTGCCTGGAATACGAAGAAGTTTCTCCCTCATCAGACCTTCCGAAGATTTGCTTTCTTCTTGACGTGTGCAAACAAAATATTCATAGTAAAATTTTTAAGTAAAAATATCCAATATTCGAATAACGTTTAAAATTCTATATGTATTTAATATTTAGATAATAAGTAACAATTAATTAAATTTTGTAAGCTATCCAGAGTTTTATATAATATACTTTCCTTCACTTTTTAAATTTGGTAAAACGAAAATTCGCGGAATTATGTATAATAAGCATTAATTTTCCATTACTAGTTTGCTATCATGTTAAGAACTCAAAATTTACTAAATGCTTGTTTTTAAGAACCTATATTACTTTTATTTAATTAACCTAGGCATACATATGTGCATTATAACCTGAAATAATGTATGCATACCGACCTCCTGAAATTCTGTTTACAACTCCAAAAGCAATTATCATTCACACCCGAATAAATTCTTCAAAATGCAATCACGAATTCATCTAAATATTCAAAAATATTTCTTTGCCTCAATTCTGGTTCAAAACCCTCATTTTTGTGTATTTATTATTTTCTTCTCTTCACTCACGAGAAATGTGAAAAGTGGGAACAGACAATTTAGTTTCAAAATTTGTCTCCCTCGAGAAAAGAAAAATGTCTTACCGCCAACAGAAACGTTTCTTTTGCCAATTTATTTTAAGTTCCTCAGGCAGCACTGAAGCAAAAATTTTCCTAAAATCTGTAGACAATTTTCTCGGTTATGTAAATAAAAGTTCGAAATAAAACATAAAAAATTGTACTGAAATTAGCCGTAGTTCACCATCACTAGGCGATTAAAATATGCTACTATGTAGTAAGGCAGCTGTTAGAAAATTTTTGAAAAAAATATACTCCTTGATTCGATTGCCCTGTTGTCCACCTACATCCTACAGAGTGGAGAGTAATGATTCCAATAAAACATATTTTTATTATAAGAAGCAAAAATTAAGGTTTCCTCTTTAAAGCGATTTGTGATACTTCGACGTCACCCGAACCCAAAATAAAAAATTCGTCCCACCCCACACACAGGCGGGATCGCACTGATAGCGTATTTTGGCGAATCTCCAAGAATGCAGTGAAGTCGCATTAAAAATAGATGTCCAGCGGTGACGTCTTATGACATTACCTCGCTAATTATTACGAAAAAAAACCGACCTGACATCACTGATGATATTGAAAAGCGTGTTGATCTTTCCACTTGGCGATGAGGATCGCTTTAAATCCAACACTCGAATATAGCATCTTACGAGCAAACAAACAAAATGCCGCGATCGCAATAAATCCTGCTTTCTACGATATTACGCCTTATCAATTTTGATTTGTTCTTCTTTAATAAATAAATATTTTCGAATATTTTCCCGCTGCAGCTGTATGCCAACAATTGTGGAAAAGGTGCAAATAAGCCAGACCCACACAACTCCTCCTGGAAACTGCTTGATCTTTCTTTAAGTTGGTGAAAAGATCGATTCATATCACGATAAAACGACGGCTCTAATTTTCTGCGCAAACAGACAAACAACAAATCAGATTTTACATTCAATCCAGAAACGTGCATTCAATTAAAAACATAGAGGCCACAATACTTCCGAGTGATTTGCTTATATAATTATAAATTGGTGTTTACCTCTTCCATAATGCATGAAGTCGCGACCAGAGCCCCGTGTCGTGACACAGTCGCGGCCTTTAATATAAAATCTGAGCAGTAATATGCTGCTTTATCCAAAACAAAGTGGTTGGATCCAGATCGAGAGTAAATTAGATAAGTCTAGCCGCTCTGAGGCGGTTTTCACCTGAAGTAACCAAGACATTACTTTACTTGACGTCAGGTATGAATTTTTTATTTTGCAGAAATGCTGTTGCGCTGGTGCGAAGATGGGATTACTTTCCTGCCTGGCAACTTTGTTCGCATTCTTAATTCAGTTTCTGCCGGTTATCTTCAACCTCTATTTATCTAAAAAGAAACTACTTTCGCTTGAAAGTGTATTTTCATTTACTGGAGCCAATAGAATTTGATTAACGATTTTTTGTAGCCCAACTCTGCGCACAATTTAAGAATTCCATCCTTTATGTATATAACTCGATTCAGTTGATCGAACCAAATTATTTTAATATCAAACAAAATTAGCAAAATAAATATGAAAATGTCTGTTTTTAGAAATGAACGATATCAAATCCAAGGTATTTAGCTTCTGGAGAGAGAAATTAAACTACAGTAAATTTGGTCTTGACCTAGATATTTAAAAAATCCAATTTTCAAATTTAGGAATTATCTGTGAAATATTTCCTTAAAAACTAAAGTTGATTTTCTTATTCAAATAAAGTGAGTGGTAAAAAACATTTTGAAAATTATATGTTCGTTTCCCAAATTGTATTTATTTATGAATATTCCACATATAAATTAGTGATCATGAAAGTTTACGATCATTTTCTGGAAAATCCTCTAATGCTCATTCCGCTTCTCAGAAATTCACAAAAATTAGAGATATTTCCAAAAAACAAAATTCATATACATACGAGTACATACATATACCTATCTACCAATTCGTCGAACATAGAAACTTCCACCTTATCGGATCGAACCTAATCAAATCAGCATTGGAAGTTGATCTTGAAAAGAGCAGGATAGAGTTTTCGAGCGTGAGCTCTGTCCGGTATCATCTAATTATTATCTTCGAAGTGTATGTCACGCATTCTTCGTTCTAAGCCCGAACGCCAACTTTATCTGTCTTTGCGGCAATTTCAATTTGATAAACCAAAAGCGCAGACCGCGCACCGGCCAACACAGAGCTTAAGTAGCGCTCAAAATCATCCTGAAGTAAGTGGCGTCTGTTCGGCGACGTCATTTAACTTTAATAAGAAAACCGACAAACCTGTTTATTTCTGTTCGGTCTTCGATTATGTCTTATTAGTTATCAAAAAAAATACGATCATCTTATTCTTTTGATCTGGGTCTCTCAACTCGCTATAGAGCTACTGTCTGAGCACCACCTAATCTGATACCTGTCTGACCAGGTCTCAGAAAAATTAATTGGACTTTTGGAGTTCAAGGAATTAATTTTCGAACCGTTTGGGGCGCTGTGTAATAAATTTTGTGGAAGTCACGAATAGCCTATTCAGGTTTTTTTTTATTAAAATAGCCACTGATACATATATTGATTGAAACTTTATTCCTTGTTATGCAATAAAAAATAAAGCAATTTGTGCATCGTCAACCAGATAATTCTTAAAGAATGGATAGACTCCTAAAACTAAATCATTCTAAGCCATAAGGCTAAATTTCGTTTACCGCATCTATAATACGCGTACACATTATAGCTTTGGCGACTTTTTTAAAACCATAATTTGGTTAACGTTTTTAGAACATACAAACCATTAGAAAAAGTTTTATACAATATTCCTTGAAAGCAATAAACAATTTTGTAAGATAGAGTTACTTTAAAAACTATGTATAACAAGTACCAAAAATGTGTCATGCAAATTAATCTACCTTTGAAATGCAAATATTAAAGTAGATTGTATAAGATAAAATGTTGAGCAAACAAAATTTTAGAATGGTCTGACTTCGAGTGTTTCACTTTCCTTAAAAATTCATAAACGATTTTCGGCGAATGACTAGATTTTATGGATGTTTGCTAAGTAAACTTAATATTTGCTATAAAATAACCTCTGGCACAACCTGCTAAAAATATCGGTGTAGTTAATAAACTGAGTAGAATGATCCATTAAAGTACACACAAAATTTGCGTCCAACGATTTCGCGAACAAGAAAACAAAATAATTCACTGCAATCCCTGCCAAAAATGATAGATGACCACACCCTAGACAAGAAAACAAAGTCAATTACCCCAAAAACCCCAACATATTATTTTTTGAGGTGGAACTAGACGTAAAGGAGAACTATGATTTCGAACGAACCAATCCCATTTAACGTACGTTTCTTTTCTCTATGGAATTTTCCGCGAAAATTTTAATTAACCAAATACACCTGTAGAGCAGTAAACAGCCTATAGAGGAAAAGAGGAAGGAAATAAAAAAGGAAACATTTTAGCACATGGGTTAATGGCATTAGAAATAATTATGCCTCGCCCCAAAGGAGCCGGAGTACCTCTACGGGAAAGAATTTGTCACACGCGATTAAGTGCCCTTTTGGGGCCCCGCAGCGCTGTTGGGGCCATTACCCAGCCTGTTATATCAGACAATTTTATTTTTCTATTTTCCCAATAAACAAGCCTTGGAGTTAGTAACTGCCGCCCCAAGGTGTGGGGCAGGAGCCCCAAACGAGCTGGAGCCGTCGACGGGGCTCATCCATCGAACGAGTCAAGAAGACGCTCCTCTCGACAGCTCCTTTTTCAAATCGATAATATGCAAGACTTTGCCGGCAGACGGGCGACAGTTAACGCAGGGTCTTGTCTGGTCGCTTGCCGAATGTTAATAACGTCTGTCGAACTGGAGATCGCTACATCAAACGCATGAAGGTTCATGGAACCTCCGGAAAGATTAAGACTCATCCGGCATGCTAAGTGCGCGCTTATTTGAACGACTCATGACTCATGGACTATCAATATTTTCAATTACTCCAAAAACAGAGCGGCACGGGTCCCGATAAGTGCCCCAGCCCATAGCGATTTTATGCTAAAAAGCCAATTTGCGATCTCCCCAGCGAAAAATGGACATAGTATGCGAATCGAAACGTATCCAGCATCTTCCTTCCTCTGGTCACCCGCGGGAGCCTTATCAATTCGCGCGAAGAACTCGTGACATCTAGCGAGCTTTATTATACAAGAGGTGATGATAAGACCCAGAGCAAGACTATGAATTTTCCACGTTTTATTTGAAAATCTGCGGTATTTATCTTTTAATTGGGTCTAGCACGGCTTTATCATCATTCTCCCGGCATACAGCTGGAAATTAAATAATTTAGCTTTTACTCATACAATCACTATGGCTTTAAGCAAATATTGTAAATATGTCTATGATCGCTTTTAGGCGACTCTGCAATTGAGATAATTTCATGTTTTCACTTAATTGCGAGACTATTAGAGCTGTGCTATGCGCGTGGATATTTTTTTGTTCATGTTTGGAAAAGTTAAAGGAATCAGCTGAGGAGAAGAAACAAAAATAAGTGAAAACAACTAAATAATGATAAAAATATACAAAGTCACGAAGAAATTATTAAGTATCAGCAAATAATCTCGCGAAGAATTCTTGAGACTAGTTCACGTTTATAGCAAAGTTTCAAAAATTACTGATAAAGTGTTACTTATCAAATAAAATTTTAGGTCTTTTGTGTTAGGTGTGGGCAAGATTTTTTTTATTCTCTTTTTGCACGATAGATACGTTACAATAAGCAATATTTAAAAATTCTTGTTAGAGTTAATTTAGGAATTTATTTCGTTCTTACACATTTTAATTCATTAAATATATTATAAAAAATAAATTATACTTTAAATATATTATGAAAAATAAATTATACTTTCAAAACCAAACTAGATTACGTAAAAACTACATTATGTCTTTAAGCACAATTCGAGGATTCCCACTCATGTATGCTTATAATCCACATAAACTAAGAGAATTGCGAAAATTATAACGCAACAAAGCAAATGAGAAAGAAAAACAAAAAACAGGTAGGGAAATAGGGGATGGTAGTTAGTATAGCGGGTTCGCCGTTTATGGTTAAAACCAGTAAAAACACAAATATCCTGAAAATGTCATACTCAATTTCAAACCGGTAGTCTTAACACATACGAAATTATACAGCACTAACTTTTAAAAGGACCGACTTCCACACAAACGATTATTCTCCATTTTATATGCTTAGGAGATGATTTTCGGAAACCCTCAAACACGTCGTTCTTGATTTCCAACCATGATTTAAACTGTAAAAATAACGGAACTCCCTTTTAAGGGGACCCGCTGTTCTATCAACCGAGAATTTAAGGCATTTGTAAAATTTTGTTTGAAGGTGAAGATAATGAACACGACACTTAAACTTTGTAGATATATTATAATAATCAAAAAGCATACAAACACACTTTTACAATTATCAAAAAAAATTTTAGTTGTTCACAAAATGACGCTAACGATGATTCCTTCAAAATATGGAGCTGGGTTACGGCTGAGGTTTTAGCTCTATCACTTATTTCAAAAACAAACAATTAGGAAATTATTAAGCTATCCTCAGAACCACCAAAAAAGAAACTTTATTGTTACAAAATATCGAAATATCGCGTTCTTAAAATTTGAATATCAAAAACATACTATTTTTAGTTAAGGTTTTTGCGTAAAATATAAGAACAATACTATGCTTCCATTCGTGAGGCGCACCAATCATTCGCTGCCTACTATAAAGGCTGTACAACCTAAAATACCGTCAAGTCAATATTATTACAAAAATTTAACAGCATATTCTCAAAAGACAGTATGTTCCACATATTAAAAAGAAAATCGATTTCTCAAAAATGTTAGACTACCGCGTTCCCTTAAGGGATAATTTTAGAAAAATCTAACTGAGTCACTAAATTCGAGTTTTCATGGGTTTCACTTCAAAAATAAAATATTGCCATGTAAACTTGCATCTCCTATTTTACCCCTAAGGGAATTAAAATGTTTTGTTAGTTAAAAAAGAAACTAATCTACTGCTAAAATATCATGTAAATAACTTAAACAGTTTCGACTTGCCATTGATGAATTAGCTAAGGCAATCAGGACATGATCTTCTATCAGTGGCGGCTCGTGGTATTCTAAACAGAGGAGGCAGAAAATTCCATAATCTAATTTGTGGCCCCACGCTGGCCAAAAATAGTGACAATCACCTTTGCTACCATTATCGCCTCTACACTACATTATATAAACATATATATTTAAAAAAAAAGCAAAAGCTAATAAGAATTCAAATTTTATGCGGTATTGCATATATTCTATACATACATAGATATATTTATAGCTATTTATAAATAAAATCTACTCTACATTTCTTAATGGTCGCAAAATTATTTATAATATTGTAATACCAAAGCGGGTCTTTTTCCAGTTCCTATACCAACGTTTTTTCTATGCTCAAAAGAGCCAAATCCGATAGCCGATTTTGATCCATTGTATTTGTTCTATAATCTTTAATTCTTTCCAAAGCAGGAAATCTCCTTTCTGTACTAACTGATGTAGCAGGGATTGTTCATATTAGTTCAAATAATTTTGTTAACTCCGGCATAACGTCAGTAATATTATTCTCGATTAAATTATTTAACAAAGATGACACTGTATCCCTATCATTCTACAAAGTTTCTTTACTATAAAACACAATTAATTCACTTTTAAGTTTAACAGAGTCGAAATTCGTTATTTTTTCAACTAATGTCATTATATAGACACTACTAAAAATTTTGAAACAGAAAATTTGAGAACTTTCCATGAATGCGAAAAATGCATTTCATACTCATCAAGCTTAACACGTAAGTTTATGCAGATTCGCTTTTAAACGACCAAAGCTCAATCTCAAAACTTTTGCTCTGATGAGGCTAGCCTCCGGGCACGCACACGCAGAAGTCTCAGGCCCTGCAGTTTTCTGCTCAGATAGACACACACAACTACAACTTATTGCATCTCCATGACTTGTGCTTAAAACCTCCTTGAGGCAATCGGCGCACTGCCTCCTCTGGCACGCACACACAGAAAGCAAAGCTGATTTGTCGCGGAGAAAAGAGCTTGCGCAAAGGGAACTTTCTGTTGGATTTGACTTAATAGTTCCGACTGCACAGCTCAAGCTCTTTTTTTCGCATGGAGTGGGTTCTAGAGGCTAGCCTCACGTTGATTTCATGCGAAACTTTCATTGCACAGGGCAAGGCGAAAATTACAAATGTTGCCATAGGATACAAGGAATTTCTTTGATATTTCAACAATTTTACTTACAACAATAGTTCTTTAAAAAATTGTGTTAACGTTTTTACTTTAATTTACAATTTAAGTACTTAAGAACATTTAAAAATTGATAGAGGAGGCACTGCCTCCCCTGCCTCCTCTGACGAGCCGCCACTGTCTTCTATATGTATAGATCGTCCCTGTGGAACATTTTTTTTAGATAAAACGTATTCTATATTGTTTTTCGAATTTCACTTTAGCTTTGTACTCAATTTCAGCACAATTAGTGGAATAATTTCAGTGTGAGACTGCTAAAAACAGACACTTTTGGATTTGTAATATTATAAGGGATCTCAATCAACTTACAGTAAGGTTAAGAAAAATGAACAAGTTAGAGCTCAGAATCAGTCATTTTCCAATTCATGGTAGTTACAATACTACTTTGCCTTTTCAAAACCAGAATCAAATATTTGCATACGTCGTTGAGTCTTCTTATTGGTTCAATACTAACTAAATTTTTTTGAATTCCTTGAGAATATTAACGTTACAATACCAACATACGTATAGGCAGAAACAAAGTTTATTCGAAAAGTTTTCCGTTTTGGTAAAAATTGGAATAAAAAAATTGTGTATAAAAATACTGCCAGAATACTGTTCATCCAATCTATAATCCAAACTAAAATACTTGGTTATTATTGCTTTAACAATGTACTTTCCAAGAAAAGAGTATTCACCGCATTTACTTATTGTAAAAATTGGAGATTATTACTTTCTGAAAGTTGCCTATTTTGAACTAATATTGGAATCCATTTAATTAAGACTTAGTTATGCATCTTATGCATTTTTATTGCTGAACAATAAAGCAGGATATGTGAATGCGATAAAACGTGAGGGGATTTGCGTCATCTCCTTGATGGCTGAATATTAATACATATAAAAGTAATAAATTGTTGGAAATATGTAATACCAATCGCTTAACCCCCAACTGAGGGGCGATGTTAATTAATATTATAGGAATATTTCTACGTGTATGGAATCTTTTACAGAACTGGCAGGTTATTAAAATATGCTTGGAGATACGCATTAAGCGAGTTTTGAAATTACGAAATGAACAGCAAGGCTCCGGAATACCATATATTCAACATTATTCGGGTGTTGTACTAAAAAAGCAATAAAGCAAAAATCCACCCCCGATCCGACGAGTAAAAGCGGCGGGAGATGAATTTATAAGCACCTCGACAGTGTCAACCAAAAAGCATTTTCAAGTTAACTTGACGTTTTTATAACTCCAACAAAAAGCAATTGCTCTCGGAAGGAGGGGAGCGGGCTTATCCCTGGACCGCGGAGGAAAATGCAAAATACAAGCGGTGACAACTCATCCACCTATGCATGCAAATTCACCCACCAAATGAAAATTATGAATATTTTACGGGTAAATGAAACAAGTCAATTAAAAAAACTTAAGCTAAGCTTAAACCAGAATAAATGTTTACCAATTAAATGACTTAGTTCAGCTCGCCAACGGGCGATAATTGCGCTTCAATTAGAACACCTCGAATCAATTATCCGACTATCTGAGAAAACCTCCTTGAGCGCGACTTGGCACGGTGACGACGTCAAGCGCGAGCGGATTTTGATAAAAGCAAAATAACGTAAAAAGTCGGGGTTGGGGAAGAAAACAAGGGCAAAAGAAAAATACTGCGGTGGCCCAGTCTCCAAGTTCACGTCGAAACCAGTTTTCGCCAGAGTGGAAGCTGGGGAGCCTGAAAACCAGAATAAAAAATAAAATGAGAATTAAATCAAATAAAAGAGCTACGAAATCCGCGAACAAGTTCGCGGAAATTTTTGCAGCGCCTCTGTCGTCGGCCGCGGCTACCAACAGCCGAGAGAGTTAATAAATTTTAGCTGCAGATTATTACGCAACCAGAGCCAATTTCGTTTCTAGTGAAAGGACGTCTATGCAAATTTCTTTGGATATTTACAATCGTCGCGGGCAGGTTCTTGACCGGCCGCGGTTCACTACGAATTATTTCGGGTAAAAACCGATTGATTCACCGGCACCGAACGCAAATTGACCGCGATGCGTTCCGCGACATGTGCACGACAACGGCGCATGCTACATGGCCTAAAATATAATAAGAAAAATTAAGAGACCAGTTTTCTTTTAAAAAAGAACAAATTTTGTATGTTTACGCTTGACGTAAACACTTTACTTTAGCTTGACTCATCCTGACACAGTCGACCCCAAAGAATCGGCGGGCTGGCGAAAAAAGGAAGTTATAATTAGATCCGCACACTGTCCAGCTGATGGACTTTTGTACTGACCAAGCCACACATGCCCGCTTTGTCAGTTGAAGATCTTGCAAGACGATCGTCAAGACATGGAGTTGATCTTCTTTCTTCCCCCATGTTGGCGTGATCGTGCTGTGAATCACTGGATTCCATTTAATGCAGGGCATGGCTGCTGTTCATTAAAATCGTTTTTATTTATTTGGGTGAATGTCTTACAAGCCTTTGATATTACTCTGATTACACGATTATGTCGCGTTTTTGCTAATTTGCATTTAACTAAAAGTTGCACAATATCACGACTATAAGGTCTATGAACCTGAGATACAGAGTCATACTCGTGCGTCGATCGCTGTAAGATCTGATCTCATAAATATTCACATCTTTCAAGTGCGATCAATGATGTGAAGCAACCTTGAATTGGTGTAAGTAAAAAACACCTGGAAATTGAGTACTTTTTATCATACATATTTTCTCTGCATCTTTATTACACCTCTGCACGAGGACTTTGGACTGACATATAGGTGTGTCGGACTTTATTTATGAGGGTTAAAACAAATTTGAATGTCGAATTTCTAGCTTAATTTATTTTGAATTTTGCATTTTGCGATTAATCAATCTTTTTAAACCAGTTCTTGAATAATTTGTTAGTGCGATGGGGAAGCAACAAATTTTACTTTATTTTGATTTAACTTTAAGAAAACGTCCACATGCTCTATGTGAAGGATTGCAAATTTGACAATTTGATTTAAAAGAATCATAGCTTACATTTATATTTTAGTCTCTATAAGACAAACAATAATTACGTGCCGGATCTTGATGATTTTTTTCCGAATTGATACCATGTGTATATGCACACATATACAAAAATATAATGGCACCGTCTTTTCATTATAAAATTTGAAGCGAAAATATTGTAGTTAATACTTTTGAATTACTAAATGATAAACCTAAGTGAGCTACAAGACGTACATAAAAGAATCACGAACTATGAAAACTTGAAATACGTTACTGTGATTCTCAACGGTCCAGATGTAGATATAATAAATACTCAGAAAGAAAACCTATAAACTGGGTAGGTATTTTAAATAAATAAAAACTTAATTAACATGACCTAAAAATAATAAACTATTATTCTAAATATATATTCATATCATTGCGAGCTATTTAAACTCAACTGGATTCTATATTCTACTACAGTGAACTAGATCTCACAAATATTTAAAATTGTTTTTTTATGTTCGTAAACTACCCTCATCTGAAGGAAACCAATAAAATCGGAATCTTTCTCAAAAACGAAATCTCATTAAACACACAAAATGTTGAACAGCATGAAGCTGGTATAAACATAGTTTACTACCTTGTCTGAACTAATATACAAGTTAGAGATACGTATGGTCAAAGATGAAAGCCAAGCTCTACGTTACAGGAAAATATTTCAACTTTGTTTAAACTAAACCTTTTACTATTTACTTATTTAACAAAATGCAACTTCCTTCTTCTGAAACTGCAAGCACAACAGAAACACGATCGGCAAACGAGACTATACAAAATATTGACGACGAGGCAAAACCATTGTGCGATCGTAAATCGCCACATCGAGGAAATTGATTCCATTCGCCATTGTTACTTCATTGATTGCCATTCAGTAAACAAAAATCAAGATAATCGTTGATAAGTCAGAGCTAACACGAACGACTGCAACATGCCACCAACTAGTACAATAAATCGATTTTCATTCGTCATTTAATAGTTCACAAATCTATCAGCGAGCTGCTAAAAGATATCGCTCAGCGAAATTTCTGAACTTCAGGCTTCATGTGTTTTATAATTACGTAACGATCAGAGAGCAGATCAGCCGTCTGGGTCTGGTGGTTGCCACAATGATCACTAGTCCATTATCAATTGGTAAATGGAAAATGAGCAAAATTTAAAGCATTGTAAGTATCATTGCATCAGGCGAAGTGCCGATCGAGCTCATTCTGAACGCCGGAAAGGAAGCTGGCTATAAATGAAAAAATAAATTAAAACAGAAAAATCGCGATCATGGTGGAGTTAATGAAGTTAATCGACAATTATACGAACTTAAATTTGCTCAGCTGACTGCCCGAATGTAAACCGGTCTACCTGTTGAACTCGATAACGCTTTTTGTATGCTGGGAAGCACACAAGCGTAAATTCAATTGCTCAAGGGAGGCCTTGATTTCACTGTATTTTATTACCATAAATCGATCACTGAGAATACAAAAAAATATTGCAATTGTCGCTTAATAACAGCGAAAAACGCCTTCCAATATCACCCAGAGAATCCAGACTGTATTATGTTTCGGAAGAAGTGTACTTATATCTAAACATAAGAAAGAAAATATGGAATTCATTTAATCAGGTAGAAGCTTAGTGTATCGACTTCCATGAATTCACACTCAAGAGTATTCTTTTAATATCTTTTCACATGCATGATTTCGCTAAATTCTGGCTTCTCTTGTATCTTTTCCAATCCTAGAAAAATAAATAAACAATAAAATAGAAATGTATTTTATTAATTTGATTTCTCATAGATAGATAGATTTTTTTCGATTAACCTTGTAAATATTCTACCTGTTTATAATAGTAGAATATTTAATTATAACAAATCAAAAAAATAAATTAACTTTTTCACCTTTCACGCTTATTTTCCTCCCTTTGAATGTTATCACGAACTACAAAAACTACTCGTTGTGATTAAAATTTAATGAGGGGGTCATGACATGATCAATAATAACAATCGTGACCACTATGAATTGAAAAAAAAACATTTGACTATTATTAAAAATGCCATGTTCCGTAGAGAAAGTACTATGGTTTATTTTGAATTTACGAACGAATACGATGACGTAATGTAATAACTATATATAATTCTTTATAACTTATTTTTATTTGAAAAAAAATTAAATTATATCTAAATATACCCCATTCGTGCTGCACCGCTTAGAAACATTAACCGACAATTTGTTAATTTGGTGTTTTCCATTAATAGATCATTCCCATCACCAGCTCACCACATGTGCTTGCAAAAAACAAAAAACGCAGAAAATAATATTCTTAGTGGCATTTAATTTTGCCTATAGAATGTCTATCAAATTAAGCTAGCTTACATAAATGAGCATTTGTCGGTCGTTTTTATTTGTTCCTCAAAGTAATTATCAACAGTACTCCAAGCACTTATGAAATACGGACAGGGATCGCATTTCAAGGATACTACCACCGACAACTGCCCGCAGTGACATAATGGCTGAATTGATGGTCACTTGGGATTAGCAGAAATTGCTACCATCTATTCATGACGTTTTGGCGGGAAATCGTTCCAACATTTGACTTACATATATTCTGCAGGTCATGTAACTGCCGGCTTTGTTCAACATATTTTGACCTTTCAAACGAAAAGTGAAAAGATATTGCTCTCGTCGAGGTATGGAGGTGTTTGTGAGAAGTGTTCTTTGAAGTAGGATATTTCAAAATTTTAATGACCATTTAACAACAGAGCACATCAAACGAATATTTTAGAAGCAAAACGATTTTGGTTCGTTTTTTAAAAAGATAATTTTCACCTGGTCTTAAGTATCCACTTTTCCAAAACTGAAAATGCAAAAATAGAAAGGCATATGTTTTCTTCATCATCTACTCGTAGTTTCTTACATAAATAAACTAAAGAGTTTAAAAGTTTGGTCGAATTATTTTGGGAATATCTAGTTGATTGTGAGTCCCCAAAGATCTATTTATTTAAAGAATTTTGAAAACGTGACAAGATCATAAGAAATATTTCGTGAAAAGAAAACAAGAAATGTTTCGTGACAATATCATAATAGGAAACATAATATTTTATGGACGTTGCGCTTGTTTGAAAAGCCTCACCTTTTTGAGGGTTTTATTGAGAAATACTAAATTAGTTACATACTATAAGTTGACCATACAATTATTGTATTGCAGATAAATGAAACATTAAGAAGATTATTAGGTACTCAGATACACAGGTACACAGGATTCCATGTTTTATGATTAACTAAAAAAACGTTCGCACAAATTATCAGTCTTAACATTTAAATGCTCTCAATATAATTCGACTTGCGTAACAACTTCCTAAATTAGAAAAACCTTTATTTATAATCAATAACACAGCAGTCAATTTACTTTTTTGTTAAATTTGTCTTTGTATTCATCATAAACTCTTCAACCCCAAATATATTTTCCTCTTAGCCGTGAACAGATATATGTACTCCAGCAATTTATTCTATTTTGAAAAACATTTGTCTTATTTTCGGAAAAAAATTATGATCCAGAAAAAAAGAATTATTTACCGGGGGAAAAAATCCATAAATTTCAGATCATGATTATCGATGAAGTGGATAAACTCTTTTAAACACAATTTTCTAAAAAAATAGTTTAAATAAGAAAAATACTAAAATCTTCGAAATCGCATACATAACTAATAAATTTTTTTTTCTATTTTCAGCCAAACTTCTTTTCTTCTACTTGGTATTTTATGCTGTGTTAGCCGGACTGTTCGCAATATGCATGCAAGGGCTTTTTGCTACCTTAACTGATAACGAGCCCAGATGGAAACTAGATAGTTCAATAATAGGTACAAATCCAGGACTGGGATTTCGTCCTTTAAGTGAAGAAACAGAGCGAGGTTCAGTTATTAAGTTCAATACAAAAGATGCTAGTGATAGCGACTACTGGAAAGGTCTTCTAGATGAATTCTTGGAACGTAAGTAAAATATTTAAAATAAAATAAAATATGTAATGTCTATACATACTCATAAGTAGTAATTAAATTAATTGAATTAAAGAAAAACGGAAAGAGCAGAACGAAAAGACCCTGCATATAAAATACAAGTACCAAGCGCTATTTAGTTTAAAATATGAAGTCTTTTAAAATTGTGGAAAGGCTATTTTCATTTTATCCAGTCATCTGCTAAATACAGCTTAAAAATATTCCAGGCGGATACAGAGTCTAAATTACCAAAAGAAATAAAGTCTGTTCTGTTATTATCCCACAACTGTTCATATTTTCTACTTCCTGCTTTTGATAAATCATGTTTGCACGTTTTAAACTATCAGGTTTATAACACATTTACTACTTTTTTTAGCGTACTTGGATTCAAGAAAACTACCAAATCAAGGAAAAAAGCAAAAACACTGTGATTTTAATACTACACTTGGAGCAAATGAAGTGTGCACTGTTGGAATTGAACACTTTGCGAATTGCACACCAAAACACTCGTATGGATACCTCAATGCAGCTCCATGCATATTTTTGAAGTTGAACAAGATTTTCGATTGGGAACCAGAGTACTACGACAACGTGAATGAACTTCCCGAGGAGATGCCACAAGATTTAAAAGACCATATTACGAAACTGCCAGCCGCTGAGGTGTGTTGCCGAGCCTAGAATTATAAAATTATTATTTGACTTGCATTTTATTACTTCAATTGCTATTTACTTTCTAATTTTCATGCTTTAGCGTAAACAAGTTTGGGTATCCTGCAAAGGACAGCATGACTATGATGATGAGAATGTTGGTCCAATTGAATATATCCCGACGCGTGGCTTCCCATCGTATTTCTACCCGTACAAAAATGTCCAGGACTATCTTAGTCCCCTGGTCGCCGTGCGCTTCCCAAGGCCAAAAGTGAGTGAGTTGGTGAGCATCGAGTGCCGAGCCTGGGCGAAGAACATCATCTACAGTGGCAGTATTCGGGATCGCAAAGGATCAGTAACCTTCCAATTACTCCTCGATTAGCTCGTACCTGCCGCAGCCCACGTGTATTAGAGCTTCTGTTTTGTTAGTGTTTTTTGTTTAGTCATTTCATTTCGTCATAAGGAACACTTAAAGTTTAAGGTCCAGCTAGGATTAGAGCATCAACTATGGCGTCGAAACCTTCCTCCTCGGTTTATTGTTTTCGGTTTACCCTTTTTTAAATACTTTTCTTTCGTGTCTACCTTTTTTTGTACAAAAATAAATAAAAATAAACTTTTTTCCATAATTAACGCCCACACTTCTGCCAAATTCTATTTATTGCCATCCTAAGATGTAGGGTATTTTTATGAAAGCGATAAAAATCATTGTAACATCAAATATATTGTAAAACGAAACAAAAACAAAAAAAAAGAAACAACTAAAAACAAAAGAACTTTTCTGTTTTATTGAAGATTTTTTTTTTAATTTATTTTAAGACATTGTTGGCTATTTTGTCATTAAAGACAAACAAAACATTACGTACTTCTTTCGATGTGTTTCATTTTTAACCTTAATCCAAATACTTTCCTATTTATTACAAAATATGAAATTATTCCTTCAGCATTTTTTAGCAAAAGATTACTTATATATCAAAATTATAAAAATTCCGATAGGATAAAAGTGCAACTATAACTTCCATTTTAGAATAGAAGAGAGTGGGAACAACGAAATTAAAGTAAACATTTTAAGATTTGTAAAGATAGGAATAATCAAAACTTAACTAATTCTCGAAAAAACAGGCATCTATACCTATTTTAAAATTTACTCACCTTCATCCTTTTTCCAGCTCTAAACGATTATTTCTCCATCTTTAAAAATAAGTAAACTGCCGAACCAATGCAAAAACAGCCAAATTTTCAATTATAAATATTTTTTTTTTCATATCGCTTTATCATTAAACGACTTTTTAAATATATTTACAAATTTCTTGTTAATTCAAACCTATTTTCTTTATCTCCAAACCTATTCAATTTTAAAAATGTTCTCCGATCAAATATTTAATTCTTTTCTACCAATTATTGTCCAACTATAACAGAAAACTCGAATGGTCTTAGCGTTCCTCCGCCATTGTATTTTTTAACATACCTACATATATGTAGAAATTATACATTTAAGAATTTTGATCTGTTTCACTTTTTTTATAATACCATTTTTATCTAGAGTTAATAAACAAGAGAAAATTACCTTAAAAATACTATACTCATTTGAGTATATCCTTAAGTCTAGACTCCTCTTTAAGTTTTATAACTATTGCGAATTCGTTTTTATTCCTTTATTTATTTATTTTCTGTAATCATTTTATATTTAATCACAAAGTTTCTTTTTCTTATCACATAATATATTATCATTTCAGTTATAATTGTTAAGTTCAAAAGAAAAATTCTAATAAAAATTGTTCCATAAAGAAAAGATTCTTTCGGAAAATGTTGAATATCTTTACAAAATCTAAAAACGAAAACATTCAAAGTACATATTTCTAAGACATAAAAAAATAAACAAATAGCTTAAATATGTAACAAACGATCTTATAATTAGGGCTCTGTATGGAGAATTAATGAGCACTATCACTTCAGTATACAAATTGTGCCAAATTGTTATATGCAAATATATTTCAACAGGTTGTTGTAAAAATTGGGAAAACTTTTTAATAATAGCAATTGTTTTGTCTCTCAAAAACAAAGAATAATAACAATAATACATTTCGCACTCAGTTTCTAAATTTATCGGATAACAAATTTTTTGATTTTTTCTTCATTAATTAGGCATATTTCAAAGCACAATAACACAAAGGTCGACAAATTACATATATGTATGTATTTATATGCTTATAACATCCCTGCATTTATATTATGCACGCAATTTTTTTTACATAAATAAGTAGCTCACAAAATTGAGCTAAATATTGCACTGATCAGTAACAAGAAGTTTGTAATCCTAGAACATTTTCCTATTATCCCATTGTTTCAATTGATTGAAATATATTCGGACAAGTATGTAGATGGAAAAGCACTTTTTCAGTTCTTTACTTATTCTGCAATTATCCAATATGTAAATGAAAATATATTAATTATGGAAACAAACTCTACGAAATTTGTATATAAAAGAAAGGAAGAACTAAAATGTAAATTGCAAGCTTAGCACGGGGGCTAGATTTAATTTATAGTACTAGAAATACAAGAAATCTTTTAACATACACCGGACAAGACTAACTACAAATCAGTAGAAATTACTCGGAGAAATAGAAAATACTAAATTAATGTAAACTCAAAAGACGAGGATATTATAGCATACTACTAAAAATCATATTTTAAAAATCACTGAGCTTCAAGAGTTTTAAAATACATATTTAAAAAACTAAAATTAGGTTTGCCTATCTACAAATACAATCATATCAAATGCGAATAAAAATTACTACTATATGTATGTATTTAAGTCTTTTTTGTTTTAACAGTATCGCCTTGAGTACAATAATTTAACCCATTATTTTCAATACCCCAAAACTCCTACCTCAAAATAATGAGATTTTTCAAGAGTACATTATTAATTCCACTTTACCTTAAAAATTACCTACATTGCATCAGAGAGGTGCATTTTACCATCAAAAGACAATACATATGTTGCAATTTCTTCAAATATACAAACAACAGAATAGAGAATAATAACAAGAAAATAAAGAGCTCTTTAAGAGTGCGTATTTTGATTTTTTAGTATTAACTTAAGTGCTAAGTAAGTTCAATTTTTAATTGAAATCTTATCAAGTTTAGTTTTAAGCTCCCCACTTGTCGGTCTCGAGGTACATTCGATTTATATTGTCTCTTAGGAGTTTTTCTTGTTCTGAAATAAAATTGTGTTTATTTGCTGAGTTATCATTTTATAAGATAGAATAATTTATTGTAATTGTGTGTTTATTTTTTCATTCATTCTGTTTACCTCTTGGTAAGTTTGCGATTGTGCTTTGTTTTTTTAAAAATTCTAAACAAAGCTCTTTGCTAAGGCCGAATGCGTGCATGTTGCATGTGAATGTTCTGGAAAATAATTTAAAAAAAAATTAATAAAAGGTATTTCAATAAATTTAGGCTATCCAACCCTTAAAACTGTTTTGGAACCTTAAATTTTGATTTATACAAAATTAAAACAGTATTTTTAAGTAACGAAAATCGGTTTGTGACAAATAAAAAATGAATAAGTCGATAAGTTAAATCTCTAAAATCTTACCCTAATTGTCCGAACGTAATATTTTGCTGAAACATCTGATCCTCCCTCAACTCATGAATACTCGCGTCATCCTCCTGCAGTGAAGATCCTGATGAATTCATTTCCTTTTGCTGCATGGCTGTGTTCCCTGGTTCTGCAGCAGTTTTAACTTTTCGCGTCTTAGGCACAGGACGGTGTGCTCGTTCGCACTGTAAAGCGTCAAAGAATGCGGCATTCCAAAACCTTAAGGTATGCCAGATAGGTTGCTGGCGAAGGTAAGTAAATAGATACTCCCGATATGGCTCACAACCAGGAACTTCAACTGCAAAAAAATAGATGAATTTTTGTCACAATTCATCTACAAAATAATATAGTAAAAATATTTAACTTACTTTCATGATAAAACGTGAAACACATATTCATAAGAGTCTTGGCAGGTGAGAAGTCTTCGCTTTCAGAGCATTCGAACAGGACAATGGCGAAGTACTGGACGAGTGAGTAGAAGGTCGTTTCATCAACCTTTTTTGACTTAGCCCTTTGGGAGTTGACGAATCGTGAGAACCACAATCGGCCAGATACAAGCCTTGCTTTTTGACCAAACTCTGATTTGAGCTCTAGTCCAATTGAAACGCTGTCTGTAAAAAGCACTTCGACGAAGTGCTTCATAAATTCTTTAACTGATTCTTCAGTTTGACTGTCTAAGCTAATTGAAGACGCCCACGACGGCACGGAATTGTCTGATTCTGAACGTATCCAAACTTTTAGATCCGATGACTCTAGACTGCCACTAGGGAGTACAGGATCGTTAAGGCTTGTTAGAGTGCTGCTATTGGAGGTTTTTTGAATTGGGTTTTTTCCTAATTTAGTAGTATCACAGCAGTTTCCTTCAGGCGGAGGGATGACATCGATTACTGGAGTACTAGCCAAAAGTCCATTTACAGCCTTTATTTCTTCCTCTATATCTGTGTCCCCCCTATTCGGAGATTTTGAATCAATTGAATTACTATAAGTGCTACTTTTGCTACTGTCGGTTCCGGATGATGCTGATTTTGGTATACCAAGCACTAGTTCTTCTTGAGTCATTTCTGTAAAGTTAACCAGATTTACTTTATTATTCAACCCTAATATGATGCTAAAATTTCGAGGGTTCACTTTCTGATATGGACTACTTAATTCAGCGCTTGAGTAAAAGCAGCAAGCTGATTATTGACCAGAAAGTGGAGTTAAATTAAAAACAACTTAAAAGGCTTACTTGGGGTTAAGTTTGGATGTCTAAAACGACCAGACAATATCTCTTCGTGGGCTCGTCTCTCCTTAACTCTTCGAGACTCAAAGTCAATTGTTGAATAATCTATGTAGTCATCGTCTTAAAGAAACATTTCATTACATACACGTTCAAAATGTCTAAGGCACTAATCCATATGTACATAAGTATGATAACTAATTTACCTTTATTTCCATTATTCTCTTCTTCATCATCATCTTCTAGTTCCTCGTCGGAATTTGTTGTTGAACTAAGGCTTAGAGCTAAATCGAACTGTAAATTGGAAAACAGACTGTTAAAGGATTTCATTCTAAATTAATTTATATTTGTGTTAAAAACCCAAATTTCTTTTACCAAATTCTAAACATAAAAATAATTATAACACAATTTCTTGCTATAGTCTATTGTATTTTATAATTCATGCTTTGATAATTAAATGATGTTATGTCGTCGGAAACCAATTACAGTGACATCACCGAGGCGAGCTACTATTGTTTCCTTACTTTACTAGATTCAGGAATGATAGCTGTAGTGGGAAATCACAGTAGCCTCGTTCTTGGTCGTACCCTGCTAGAAAGAAGCTCACATTCTTTGCTGTAGTTTATTTGTGGATTAACTATTTTTTGACAAATTAAATAACTAGTGATATTTGTTGCGATCAAACAGTATTTCCTTAATCATCTGCTAAAATATTATATAATTATTTAGCTAGGAAAATTGTCTTTCCAATTCACTTATTTAATTTATTAGGACTCGGTATAAGACCACACCCATTATTAGTTTGAAATACTAACTTTTTATAAAATGAATAAAACGAATATGTATATTCAGAAATATGTTTAAATTAGCCAGAAAGTTTATTAATTTTCATTTTAAAAAATTTGCTTAAATCTTTTGATTGCATATTGCATCTTTCAAGTGCATAATTGTTTAGAATTTTTAGTGGTTTTTTAAAGTTTTTAAAAAAAATTTAAGGCAGGTAAACGGAGACCTTTTACTTTTGGAAAAGTCTACTAACAAAAAATAAAGGCTTGCGAAGCTAAACTTACAATTTATGAACAATTAAAACTTATACCAAACGAAGCGATCCCATATTGAAGGATTATTTTAATTTACTTACTAAACAAGAGGGTTCCTTACTGGTTGAGTTTTTCTTAGTAATACGAGTATGTACATATATGCAGTGCTTAGTTTATGAAAAATTTGAAACTATATATATTAGTAAATTTTAATTTATTACGCTTATGATGAAGACATAAATTTTACAAACTTTCCTCCTCAAATAGTCAAATTTTTATATAGGTGTTCATTTGACAATGCCAGACATAATGCAGGTCAGTTTTTACCTTATTACCTTGACATATAATAACCCCGAAGAACCTTGGAAAACAAGTTTCAATATTTTTTTTATTTTTTCACAATTTCCTTCCACTTCACTAACTGCAATAATACGACACCAAAACTTCTTTATTAAAGTCCTGTGGAAAACGGCTTGTACTTTTATGAAGTATATGTTTTTTTTTTTTTAATAATTGGAAAGGCAGAAGAAACCCAGCGCTGCGAGTTGACACGAAAGGACAAAAGGAACTATTGTGAAACGCAAAGTGATGATATCATCTTCCGTCTGTATCCTTGCAATTTTCATTTTCCGAGCGCGAATACAAAACATAGAAAAGAAGGAACGTGAAACGTGAACCGTCGAGCCGTGGGCACATGATTGTGAACGTGAAATGCGCATACATTGGAGCGTTTTTCTGCTAAGCTGAAAGTTTATTTTAAAAGGACACTAGTTTCTCTTCCATTCGCAACGGGACTATGTACCCCAGAAACATCGGTCGACGCTGCCGTCTTCGGCGTCGCGTTGCCCCCACTTGCCCTAGTGGTAAACAACTCCTTTATAAGTCTCCTCCTCGGTGGGAGATCAAGCTCGTTAATTATTTGGTGTGTGTCAGTTGGAATGAATTCCCAAGCCGTCCAGAAAGCAAGACAGCTGTAAAAGTGCTTCCCACTTTAATTTATTTTTTCAATACAACCGAGCCACCCCATCGAAGGATAAAACGTCTATTAAAAGATTGTGCACGCCACAAGGAGCTATAAACTGAAATTGGATTAATATCGAATCCTCGTTGTCTCGGTATCTCCTTCAGACGTTTCCTTGGTGCCACCTCGCGTCACCTCCTTAAGATTTTCTCGGAAGAAACCTTCAAGGCATCGATAGATTCGCGATGCAGTGTCTATTTTATTGGCAATTTCATAGTGACTGCGTACGAATGTAGCCCGAGTTTTATCAGACACGAGCATACCTTAAACAGAGCGAGAAATAATTTTTACCCAGAAAATCGTAAATAAAAAGTATACGATGCATGAAAAATTAAACTTAAACTAAAACCACATGCCAACTACTACTACACTTTATCTAATTACCGCATGAACTAAAAAATAAAATAAATGTGCATGGAACCAACCTTATTAGAGATGCCATTAAGTAACTCGTTGCTATTCCCCAAAACCGACAAGAACTTCGACTTGAGTATCCCCGGAGTGCGTCCCATTAAGGACTTAATCTTGGAACTCTCCCCCTCACGTGTAAAATGCGTTAAATCCACCATTTTCACCACTTATCCGCGTTCTTCACCCCCGGTTTTTTGTATCAATCACTGCAAACACCTCCTCGAGGAGCCCACAACTGCATATCTTCAAAACTTGAGTATAATACTGCAAAAAGCACGTCTTACACTGCAAAACCTCCCACCACACTGATTTCCCCCCCTCGTCCAACAGAAAGTTAGGGCATTTTCTTTTAGCGAATATTAAATTTTATAGGGTTTTACAGCCACCACTCATCCCCAACACGTTGCGGCACACACTCTGGGGGCATACAGACAGAAATATTTAAGCACCGAACTGGGGAGACATGCCAGGGAAGGTACAACACTACTTGTCTACGAAACCTTGAACTCTAAATCGATTTTCAACCACCCGATTCCTGACACTATTCACAACTTTAATGCGATCGGAAAGTATCCCGGGGGCTTTTCTGGGTGGGCCTATGTGGGGTTGGTTAACTTATTTTATACTTTTAGTAATAAACAGAACGACAGAACGACAGCAGAAAAAGAAAAACACTCCTGAGGCCCGGCTCCTTCGGGAGCTGGAATGATGCTGGGGTTGAGGAAAGTTTTGAAGATATCCTCTGTGTACCCGAAAGGCACTTGACACCGCGCTTCCAGGAAAACGTCTGCAACCCCGGAAGATCTTATGCCAATGCTACAACTCAGGTAAAAACTTGTTACAAATAGAAAGCTTTGGGGCACATTTTGTCTCCCCACAGCCCCAACAAGAGAAAGCTTCTCCTTCGGATATTGCACATTTTTCAGTGGCGTCACAAAGAAAATTTGAAAAGGGAAACTGATGAAAATTTCATAGAATTTTTTAATTTCTCGACAATTATTCTTTTCATAATTACATTTATAATTATCATTACCTACTAATTCAAAGTTATGAAATTGAGGAATTTATATTTCCAAAACTGCTAGGTATTTATCATCCAGCGTACGCAATAGAGCCCTTGACCATAAAAAGAACAAATCCCTAGACATCTAAAGTTTAAAGTAATTTAAAGCATTAGAACAAAAAGCAACCTCTAGCAATTATATTATTGTATGTGATTTTTAGTGTCTTAAACAGAGTAAATATTTTTATAAAATATAAATCGTGTTCTAATATTATTATTATTATTATTATATTTTGCTAACACTATAACTATATGTGTTGTATGTACTTTTGTAATTTTATTAACTTCAAAATTATATACCTATATGTATATGCGATATATATGTATATACGTATGTATCATACCTTGGCATATTTAACACTAATTATATACCGATATATTTTTAAACAATTTAAGTTATTATAAATTATATCACTGCACCACTAACAGAAAGCTTTTATTGTTAAAAATGCAGATTTCATACATTTGTACTTGCACAAAAATTTCACCGGCTATTGCCCTAATTAACAAAATTTCAGGCGGTGTTCTCGTTTATTAAGACTAAGGAAAACCTTTCAAAAAAACAAAATCAACATGCTCATGTTATCTTAAAATTGCAAAATTCCCTCAAAGCCTGAAGGTGCACACTATAATTGAAAATCTTGCTACCGGAATTTCCAGGAGAATCACTGCCGACAGGAATGAGCTCTCCTGCAGGAATATTTCGAATGAAGCTTTGCATAGTACACGCAGCAGGGATGAGGCAGAAGAATTTGTTCTGGCGGCAGATTTTGTTTACCTTTCAGATGGCAATCAGCGGGCATCAATTACGTATGCAAAAAGCTCTCCTCATCCAAAGAAATACTAAATAAAATTCGCGCCAGCAGCAAAACGGCCGAGATTTTCGTTTAAAAAATATAATAAAATCAAACTGTATAACTATAGCAGGCGTCTCGCGAGTCGCGAAGAAATCTGAGTATACTCGCTCAATCTTTTGACAAAAACGAACTTTTCGCATAGTTTTCAACCCATTCAATTCGTCACCCACCTCCCGAGCACCAAACCTGATGAATGGAGGGCCCTAGTCTTGGCGGCGCGGGTTTGCGCCAAATAAGGCTCCCCTGGAAACGATTGCGGTCAATTCGATAAAATTCGACTCGAATTCAGCAAGAACAGTAAAAAACGAAATTTAAGCAACCTTATCACGAAACAATGAAATTGAAAGGGTTAAGGTGGAATATGTGGGAGGACGCTAGCACCACAAATTGAATCGAAAGGGGTCGGCACGTCGAGACATAGTTTTTAATGGAGCTCTCACTGTATGTAAACTTTAAAGAACCCCTGATAATTGGGGTTGGTGAACTTTGAACTCAGTAAGCATAGGTACAACGACGCGTTGTATTCCTCAGGAATTCGGAACGTGGGTATGCATTAAGCACCATGTAATCACAATTCGAGAGGTTTCCTGACTCTTCCATCTGAAGAATAACGTGAGCCTGTAAAAGAACAATATTTGCAAGAATTTGTCTACGTAGTCTAAAGTAATACTTAAGATTGATTTATATATATTTCTCTAATATTTCAACACCAATAAATATTACCTATTATTAACAATTTCCGGAAGGCATTAAATAATGCTCTACTTCTTCAGAAATAAGTTCGTTATGTCTGGAAACTATTTTTATTGCTGGGCTAATAAACTTTCTTAACGATATCCAGATGGCAAGCATTAGAGATTAAATTTAGCACAAATTTCTAGTTATGGAATCTAATGTGTGTAATTATGGATAAAATCACTGCACTTAAGCAGTCAAGAAACCCTGTGTACCAATACCGTCGATGAGTGATAGGACGTGGTATGTAATCTAGAAAAAGTTTTAGATAAGTGTTCTTTTGAGCTGACTGTATGGAAACTAAATTATTGCAGTGAATTTAAGATAAAATATTAGATATATTTATATCAAAACAACCCGACTACTATGTAATGTTTTTAGGTATATGGTAATAATAATTACATATTTAATTCACATTTGTTCCAGTTACACGAGATCAATTTAATTTTTTTTTTTGTATGATCATAACTTTAAAAATGCAAATATACTTTCTGCCATTTAAAAGTTTAAGTTTTAAGTTTTATCACAGGCAACCCCTTTCCAAGATCAAAAACTGCACTGCAATTTCGAAAATGAAAGTCAAATACAAGAAAATCTCAAGTATATATAAAATTTCTCCTAATGAAAAACTGAAACAAGTAAATTCTTAAGCACTTTCCTTTCGTCCTGCTCTCATCAATTTGCAGAACTGTCGACGGATCTTTTTCACGAAAAGTGACTTCAGTTCAGATTTTGTCAATGAAAGGTGTCCGTCGTCTCCTCTCGATTAGAATTTTCCACATCTCGGAAGCCTTAGAGTCAGACGCTGGGAACATCATAAGATCATTCGAAGTAAACTTTCTCAACCGAGCGGATCGTATTTTGCTGTCGGCGTTACATAAGGATACATACACTAAATTCGCAGTGTCTTTAATTTTTATGAAAAAGTGCCTTGTGAAATTGTGTACTTGCAAATAGTGGGAAAAAATAATGGTTTTCAGTGATTTTAGTATCTTCCGGCGATTCAACTTATAGTTTCGCGACACTAATGCAGAATTTTTTGTGTACATACTTTTACATGTGTTAAGTTCCCTAGTTAAAAATAGGCGTTTTCTTGCTCTCTCCCGGGATGTGTTAAGTCTTTTGGATTTAATCGACCAAAATGAGTGTAAGTTGAAAAAATTCGCACCAACAATTATTGCGCAAATTGCTTAAAATTAGGTGGTACCCAAATCAACTGCTGCATGGTTGTCACAAATTTTCGGTTTTTCATAAAAAATCACTGCTTCCTTGAAGCAAAACTTTCAATTTTTTTTTTTTTTTGAGTGGCCAGGGCTTATTTATAGAGTGTAATGCTTTTGGGTTCTAAATTTAAATATTGTCCACGAAACAGCGCTCGAAGCCGAGAGACAGCCAGGAGTTCTCAAGTGTGCCTTGGTAAACGTGAATATTTCTCTCTATGTAATTGAAGCACCCGACTAAGAAGAAGGAAGCATTCACTATCTTTGAGCTAGGGTAAAACAGCGGCGACGACCGACCCAACGAAAAGCGAGAAAAGCGAAAAATATTTTCTTCTGTCTTTTTGATGCATCTTTGTTTTTTTGGAAAATATTTTCCCTCCCATAACTAAAACAAACAAAAAATTTTCGCAAATTTCAAGCGAACAGTGTTATCTTCTTCTTCGGAAAATTCACAGATTCCTACACGTAATGTGGGCATGTTCGAAGCTTTTCAGCCCAATTTTCATGATGGTAATAAATAACGAAGTTTATTTGCACGGACAAACAATTCAAATGTTCGTACACATCTTCTATTTACGGCGGTATTCGCCGGGAAATAGAGCAAGCAATTCGATTTTTAGGTTGAAGATCGAAGAGTCAATCGCTTCCGCGTGATCTATTCGCATAAGCAGGTGGACTATATAAGTGAATCAAATTTAAACTATATTATTTCAAATTAGATTGCAAGTAGGATGGTTCAAGAGCTAAAATGTAGGAAATGTTGGGTATGCTGAACATTAAAATGCAATATTGATATAATTTATTCACTGTTTCTTCTTACATGTGCAGCTTGAATAGACCTCGCAATAATATCTCTAAATTTATTGAATTGAAGAAAGCAAAATGTCTTCGAAACTAGGAAAGTGGATTCTTTGCATTTGGATATATTTAGTTAATTTAAAATTACTTGTTTCGATAACTTCCTAAAATTTTAAGCTACATTTGGACTTGTTGGAGTCAATTTGAGTGCAATTCATACATTTTTTGATGTTCTTAAATTTAATTAACATGCGTTGTCATACATGTTATTATTCTATCACAAAAGATCTAATAACAAGTGGTTTTTCCTAACGAGGCTCAAAAATTGATTTTATTCAGAGATAAATTAAGCCTACGTGTAATCTAAAGCCCCCCATACATTAGGGGGCCGAACTGATCAGACTAAACTGAAGCAGATTTGCCTGAACAACCGCCTACTCTGAGGCAAAATTGCCCATACACTTATCGATTTTGCATCTGGTCAGGCGGAACTGAAGGCAAAATTGATAGTGTATAGGGAGCTTAAGGGTTTAAAAATTGTTCAACAAATGTAAATACCTATATTTTTCTCTCAGCTTGAATTGCATACAATTAATATAAATATTTGACTTCAAAACATTGAATCATCTGGCACATACTTCTTCGTAATGAGAGAATTCAGGTCACTTTACACATTGTTATTACTTAATGAAAGAAAATCTAATTCAAATTTTGTCCTATTTAACTTGAAATGAATTATTTTTTGGCACCCAGTACTCTCACCTCATCTCAAAACGATAATAAATAGACAATACAAATAAAAAGAACACTAAAGTATATTCTAACATGTCTATTTAAATTTTTGCGTAGTTATTATGTACTAATAATGTACTTGCAATTATCTATATAACTGTAAGACAGTAATTATGAGCGTGAGTTAATATTTAATAATTCTCTATCTCCATAATTGTTGACGACAAGTATTCCATAAATATCTTTTTCCGTGGTCGGATAAAATTTAAATTCAATATTTCGTTCACGATATAAGGTGAATTTACGTCATTTTATAAACATATAAATAGGATTAAGAAAAATAAATGTGAATGTACCCTGGCGAGTCAGTCTTTTCATGAGTCCAACGCTCTTAAGTTTCTAAAGCAAAATACTAGCAAATAAATTGGTAAGGAATATATTAATGCAGAAGAAATTTGAACAATTCTTTTGCACTACATCATGCATAATATACAAGTCTGCCGACAAATCCTCGATCGAGAGATAACAAAGGATCACCAGCAGATTTCTTAAAAGCGAGAGTTCATTTACACCCCTCATGTCTATCATGTCTAGGAATTGGGCACTGAAAACAAGGAATTTGATTTTAAGGAGGCGAAAGAAACACTGCAGGCCTACTCATTGTCTCAAGAAACTCATCGAAAGATAGAGCAAGCCATTAAAATTAGATACTCTAATTAAAGATACTTGTCGCAGTTTTTGGGGGACAGACGTTGACGCTTGATTTTCATCAAGCCATCTATTTTTATACCATTCGACGATTTCCACTGATGTTTTGGTGTGCAAGATACGGTCAGTGCCGAATCGCACGCTTCAGATAATTTTATTTCCTGTTTTCTATGCTGTGTTTAACATGTCATTTCTTTTTCCGGATAAAATTTTTGCAAAATTAAAACAAAAGAAATGATGTAAAACATTGGTTTTACGTCTGTCAACTTACTTTTTAAATTTTTAATTGTAGTTCTTTATTTCGGAACTGGGTGTATTTAAATAACACATGAGCAATTAATTAGAAAATGTAAAGCGAATTCTCCATTTTTACTTCAGAGTCCAGCAATCACTCAAAACTTTGGCTCTTTTTATTTTCTTAAATTAAGTTAAAAAGTAAATTTTTCAGAACTTACGATATAAAGTATATTAACTTTTCTCGACAACAAACATTAATTATAAAAAGAATGAAAATGTTTTGAACGTTGAATAGATATACTATGGCGTTTTTCGTAAAGAAATAAAATGAAATATTACCAACATTGAACTCCTTAAAATAATAAATGTAGTGGACTATTATTTCCAATTTTATTTTGCTATAGTTAACTTACTATGACCATTTCAGATTTATGCTAAAATGCAATAAAAACTTTCTCATACTCCTCTATTTATTGCAGAACTTTAATGGATTTACCAAACTCCAGACTCCAACGTCACCAAAATTAAAAAGTGGTCGATCAATGCCTGAATGGGTGGTAAATATAGTTTCATCACCATTCCCAATAAGCATAAACACAAAAGTTTAAAACCAAAATTTACGCTCACTCTACATACAGACATATACCAAAATATATCCAAACATATATTTCTTTTTTTTTTGTAAACTCTAAATTTAAACTTTCAAATTTCATACAGAGTGAAACACATGAGCGTATTGGGCCAAAACCACCTGCTCCACCACCTGTCTATGAAAGACCACCACCCGCTCTCCCACCAAAAAAGAATCAAGTTGAACCAGACTATGAAGTGATCGAGTTTTCCGGACAGCAATACTCGAATGCGACTCCATTAAGGCCTAAAACACCAGGTTTGTTGGGAAATGCTATGTTTTCTATTTCGAAAATTTGTAAGATTGTTTTTTGTTTTGAAATTGCAGACGCGAAGAGGAGCGATGGACTTAAATGCACTCTATGTGGATCGCCATCTCCATGGGTTCGATGTGAGCAATGTGGCCAACAGATATTCTGTGCTTCTTGTGATGATATGTTCCACAGGCATCCGAAAAGGCAGTTACATTTAAGAAAAGTATTTAAACATTTTTTTATGTTCTTAAGTATTTTGTTTATATCAAAATAATTTTTTTAAGGCAATTGAAAAGTGTCAGACGATAAAACCGCCACTGCCACCAAAATTAGATCCTCACTTGATAACAGCTCCGGTTCCACCGCCGCGACGCAACAAAAAGAGCATGCCGTCGCCACTTCCAATGCGCAAGGAACAGGTACGGGTCTGCGTCATCTCGTAAATACAAAGAAAACCCCAAAAATGAAACCAACCAAAGATATAATTTTAGCACAACTTAGATGCATTGTTGACAATTATGTTGCTATATCTTCTTAGAAATTCTATCAACTGTTGTTACCTTTACTATTTGCCTAATTTACTCAATTAACACCCATTCCGTATTCTCCAAAGCTATTTTTCTATACATATATTTTTTTATTAATTTTATTAATTTTTTTTTCTTTATGAAAAGTTTATAATAAATATTTATCCCAAAAACACAAAGTTGGTACGAATTATTTTTTTATGTGAGGTCTACGTGTTTTGTAGATGTTTTTGATTTTGTGTCGTAGTTAAATGTTGCAAACTATGTTTTTAGTAGACTATATGTTTCGTTTTTTTGGTTGAAGTGGTAGTAAAAGTTGTTTATGCTTAGAACTTAAAATCCTTTTATATTAAAAACAAAACCCGGTGGTAAAAGTAAAACAAACCACTAAATTGTTGCGAGGTTTCTTTTATTGAAAAATGCATCAAAATTGTTTGGCCTAAAATCAGATGAGTGTTCCGAAATATAAAAGTATTATTAGTACCGACCGCAATAAAATAGTAAAGCAAGCAAGTAAGAAGCCTCCACGGTTACTATTCCCGGAAGGCCTTTTATACTCTTTTGCCTATGACCCCAAAGGTCCTCGCACGAAGTCCAACAAAATAAAAATCCTCCAAACACATCGCATAAATTTTGCACCATAATCGTCAATTTAAATCGTAGGTGTTAGGATCAATGCAACCACCACCTAGTCCAGCTCTATCTTTGCGCGATCGCATGGGTTCATTTCGTAAAATGATCAATCCTGGGGCACGTCCACTTCCAGAAACACCAAATACAGAACCATTCAGGCAAACATCATCGCCAAGATCCACAACTCCAACGGGTCGTTCAGTTTTTGACTCGATTCAACGACCTCCATCATTAACATTAGAAAAAATTAAGACGAAAGCTAGCGCTACTCTAGATAAAATGGCACTACTTCAGCAAAGATATCGTCAACATCAGCAATCGATGAGAAATGGAAGAACCGAGGATCAGAGAAGATTGAGTGGTTCGTCTAATGTAAATGATCATGTAAGTTACCACCCTCGAATTCCTTCCATTATGCTTCTTTCTAATAAACGCTGAAAAACATTTTCTAGACGAATAGGGGCATTAATTATCCAGATAACCTATCATCTGACCAATGGTCTAGCCCACCATCCCCTACTAGACTGCGTTCCGGAAGTATGTCGTCCGGAATGAATTCAAATCGTAACTCTATGGAAAGTTCTCATTTTCACTTCCCTCACCATCAGGAGCAGCAGCAACCTGTGAGGAATATGAGCGCTTCTGTATTTAACTTGGATAGAGTCGGGCAGAGACAGGTTCAAAGCGCCTATCCACAAAATCATATGCAACAGGTATGACTGGGTCAGTAATAAATCCATAAATGTGTTTCAAAAATAATTGCAGGCCCAGTCAATGGCTCACCTTAATTGTATGGGCTGCAACACCCCTCAGGGTTGGAACGGTCAAAATGAATGGTCCCAAAATTTAAACGGATCCAACATGAGCCTTAATATGCCACCAGGATATTATCCAACACAACAATCACCAATACATCCTCCACCAGTCTGGGGCAATAGCTGGATGGGTCCCAACATGTACCCATATCCAATGGGGATGATGCCGATGATGAATAATGGTAATCACTTCCACAATTTCTGACTTCCTTAATAAATTAAATAGTAGACCGCTAAACTTAAATTTTAATTAATGCTCATAAAGATAAATTTCTATTCTAGAACTTTTCTAAAAACTACCTTAGTTTTAGGCATGCCGCCAACTCCTCTGCCCAGCCGAAGAATGCAATCACGCAGTGGATCACGAGCAGCATCACCTGCACTAAGTATCAAGTCACGAAAATCGGTGATGTCCTCAAGAAAGAGGAACAGCTACACTGAGCAAGAGCCTACAGACGACGAGGACTCCGACGACGACAGGAGATCCATAAGGTCGGGAGCGATGAGTAATCGAAGGTCACGACGACCGTCTACAGCATCGCAAAGTTTTGACAAGGAAGACGACAGTGAGACCATTGGCCACAGCGCAAGGGGTAGAAGTTCCCAGCGAGCTATGCGCGAGCGTCTTGCGAAAGTTGCAACTCGTCCATCTCTAAATTTAGTCAGGGATAGGAGCGAACGGAGCTCTATTTCATCGCCTAAAAAAGGATTTTCTGATTCCCCAATAACACCCGATTCTGAATCTGAGCCAGGCACTAGAGCTTTGGTCCAGGCTAAGATTCAGGAGAAAGTAACCCAACAAATTCGGCAACAGCAGCAAGCTCAGCTGCCCAAGCAGAATTCTGTAGAAAGCCGGCATAGCTCCAGAGAACGCGGAACGACGCCTCCAGAAAAACCAAACATCGAACGCACCACTGAAGAGCAAGTAGAAGAGCCCGAAAATGACGGACCTGTGGGACCTCCACCCTCAGCGCCCGATTACGAATGGGAGTGCGAATTTTGTACTTATGTTAATGAAGCGAATGTGCAAATTTGTGCTATTTGTTGTAAGACCCCGACTCATGCACCTACCAAACCCAAACTGCCTGAATCACCAAAAGAGGCCCCAAAGCTAGAGCAGCACCAATACCAGCAGAAGCCCGACTTAAATGGAACTACAAAATTGATGGGTGTTATGAAAATAGCACCGTCATCTGAAGAATCCGAAGATCAGAGCCGTATAAAGAAAAAAGGTAGGAGTAGGAAGATATCCTTTGGGCTGGGGACAAAAGCCAAGTGACCCAAGTGTGTGCTGCCCTACGTTTGTTGCTTCACTAGTTAGTGTTCAGCGTTTAGAAATTCTTTGTACTATTTTTTTTATTTGTTAAAGAAATAGATAAACTCCCGATCAACTTTACCAAAAAAAATATTTATGTTTTGCACCTAAGTGACGATATCCAATCTATCCTGCCTTGCACTGATCGTTGAAAAAAATAAAAACGGTGTTCCGATCAATGTTTCAGTTTTATGAATTTATTGTCAACCACATAAAAAAATCCTAAACGCTCGTCCTGCTTGATTTTCGTTAACCAAGAGAAATATATAAACAACATCTAAAATAATGAAAAGAAATATAAAGTTCAATAAATAAAATCAAATAAATAACACACAAACAAGCACATCGAAATTCACCTTGTGCTTTTAGCAATTCCACGTGTTTTGTGTCTGTGATAACAAATTTTCTGTTGAATTCCCCTTTGTAGGACAGGATATGTCCCTTGAGGACATTTGGGCTTCCATTGAACAAAACATTAGTGAAACTGCCGCTGCTACTGCTTCTAAACGAAACAAACAAAACCTTACAGCAAATAGCATTGCTGATCCAGGATCAGATACCACAAAAACGAAGGTCGAAACTGGAACTCAGAAGTCCCTGAGTAAGAAGACTTCGACTGCATGTGGTCCATCTCCGCCTCGGGAGACGAAGAAAGCAACTTCTGTATCCACGGGAACGTCTCCTCCACCCCAGAGTATTTCTACTCAAGTGAGTTATTTCGATTTTCGTTGTAAATTTGTAGTTTATAAAAAGTTTTATTTAAAATAGACATATGACACCCTTCCAATTTCAAAGGATATTGACCAGCTCATAGACAGACCTCCAACCAGGAATACGGGAAGATCTTACTCGATTGCTAGTCCTAACAACGTCCGTCTTAGCGACAGAGCGATGAGCCAACAGAGTTTCAACAGTGATAGCCAGGTGTGTAATTTACATTTACCTTATAGTAAAATTCGAAATTTATGATCATATACCGACCAAGATTCAAAAGATATATGTATTTGTATAAACTTAAAAAATCTCATCTACAGAGCTTACCTCCGACGCCACCAAAACGGCACATGAGTCCTACTGGATTAAGCAGAAAACCAAATGTTGATCTGAACTACATGGATCCAGAAATAAGTGCATTTTTCGAAAGGAGCACAACTCCATACTTTCGCGAAATGACTGGATACAAGCAAGATAGGTATAAAAGCCAAAATGATCTTCGCCGGGATGATCTCTACTTGCCAAGACGACCATCGATCGCTGATATGCTCAACTATCAAAGAGTAATTATTAAAATAATAAATGAAATAATGAAAAACAAATTTATATTTAGTAACTAGTAATTAAAAGTAACTAAAGATTAAAAAACCCAAATATAATTAATAAAGTAATTACTTTTTAGACTCAGTACGACACAACATTTTTCGACCAGTATGATCTTAGACGAGACATAAAGCCTAGAGACCCTGGAATGGAACTCATCATGTTGCTGAAGGTAAAGACCTTCTTCCCAACTGGAATTTAATATGTATAACATAGCTTACAACTTCTGCTCCAACAGGAAGCTGAACATTACAAATTCAACGCCGAGGAAGTGCAAGCAGCACTTAAACATTGCGGGGATGCGCATCCTATAAACTGGCTTCGAGAAAACTGGTCAAAATTGATCCAAACCGTTCAAACCCTCGCAACGAAATACGGACAGGAACGTAAGGAAAATATAATCGGGACAATATCCGCCATAGAAGCCCGAGAAGCCCTTCGTTTGCACCGAGGAAATGTGTGGCACGCCGTAACTGAATGCATCCAGCAGCGACAGAAGAAGTACCAAGAAATCTCAAAACGTGGAAATTATTCCCGGGAGGACATTGTCACCGCCCTGACCGCCCACCACGGGAACATTGAGCTGGCTCTAGTCGATTTGGGTAAAACTCAGCTTAAACCATTTTTAATGCGAATCTGGGGTCCTCCGACTGGGGTCGAGAATGAGAGCGGAAATATATTGTCTGAAAATCAGGACGCGGCTAGAATAGGTTAGTATTGCTGTAGTCCTAACGCCTTTAGTAGCTGTTTTAATTGTACTACTTGTTGAAAGGCATCATGAAATTTTTTTTTGAAAATATACAGGGTTTCGCAAATTAATACATTTTGTTTTAGTAAGGAGAAGAACGAAGGTGTACTCGTAGACTGACTGTCCTTTCAGATTACTTTGCAATCCGAATTTAATGCAGCCCTTGCCCCTAATTTTCAAATTGATTATACACTTTATAAAACTTAGGACTGTTAGGAAGAAAGCCTTTGTTTCATCGAATTATATCCAAAAAGTTTTAATTTACCTTATAGTTCCTAAGAAATTGGGAAGAGGAATGTTTCAAAAGGTTACTCCACAGTAATACGAAACTTTTATTTATCGAGCATCTAAGTATCTTCTACCTTTCGAGCATATAGAATAGTTCTACCATAGGTATATTTTTACGATTTAGTTTTGTAGCAATACAATTATGGTAACATAATTGGATATAAAAAATATATAAATGCTTATATTATTGAGAAAATAGTTTTACCGATAGTGATAGATCAAATGACTTAAACTTTTTAGGGAAAATTCAACTTTTGTTTTCTATAATAATTCTTTATTTCTAATTTACACACAAAATATATACAGATATAGTATTTAGACAAATAATCCCCATAATCTTCAATTGATCCGCCTGCTTGTTTAATTTACTGCTCAAAAACTTTTGTCAAATGTAACAAAAAATCTCACCCTTCAATTTTTTCCATTTTTATACGTAGATCCTTCAATAAACGACTTTTTAAATGCCAACATAGATACAACGATCTCCTTACTATCAGGCAATACTCAAGATCCCCCAATAAAGGACTCAATAGGCGGCACAGACTCCGTATCCAATGTTTCAAACTATAGTTGGGAAAATAAGGACTATTCCGAAACTGCTGAATCAAGTCACAACCAGAATTTGCTAAAAGACATAGAAACACTCATTGGACACATGGAGGTTAATCAAGCAAAACAAAACGAAAAAATGCTTCTGAACATTGAAAATATGCTTGGCGGCATGATGAATGGACAAAGCTTGAAACCAGACTTTGTCGACTCACCAGTTACAATCACTGATAGATTACTAGTAAAAAGTCCAATAGTCGTTCCGACAAGGAATGACAGTACTGATGACGTAGAGGCGGATATTAAAAATTTTGTTTCCCAGCATATTCAGGATATTATTCCAGATTTAGTCGAACAAGTTGAGAAAGAGTTGCAAGAAGAGGAAAATGAAGAAATTAAAGAAATATTTGGAAAACAAGAAGAGGATAACAGGCATTTCGTAGAACCTGTTCGACCACCAGAAGATCCTGGAGAATACCTCATGAGAGAAGTCATCATACCAAGTTTACAATATTCAAATATTAAAGAAGAAGGACCTCTATCACATTTTGAAACTGAAAATTTGGAAGACTTCAAATACACACCTGAAAATAATATTAAAATGTTGGTAGAAACTAAACGATTGGCGAGTACACAAAGTGCAAAAAGAATCATTTTCAAAATGGGATATGAACCGGAGAAAGCAATAGAAGATTACAAAGATCAAATAAAGCAAGGCGAGGAAACTTCCTATCACAACAACTTAGAAGCAACAGAAACTTCTTCAACTGAAACAGCCGAAATAACCACCTATGAATTAAGGGATATTACAAATCGTGAAGTATTGCAAAAATTAGAGGCAACAACAGGGTCTTCCAACACAATTAATAACACAGACAAAAATGAAGCTTCAAATAATATTCTCCACAAAGATCACTCTGCTTTGCAAGAAATGAAAACTGATAGTATTAACAAGAATGAAAATAACACCTCCATGAATAAAAAATCGAAAAATATGCAGCCAACAAAGGAATCAGCGAAATCAAATAATATACCTCCAAATAGTTCTGAGCTTCCTAGAACAAAAAAGACTTCGAACCATGCTGAAACACAACAAAATCGTACTGAGCCTAGAAGAAATTCGATAAAGTCAAAAATACCAGTTCGTAAAAATTATAGTCGTGTAAACTCTAATCAGTCTACAAAAGATGCGGAGAATCAAAATTCAGACGAAATAGCTCCTATGATTGGTATTGAAGCAGGACACTCAAAACAACAGGAAATCGAAACAAATGCGAACACCCCAGAAAATAAAATGAATGAACAAGAAAATGAAAGAAAAATAAGTACAGCTAGTATTACACTACAAACTCCAACAACAGCTAAAATTGCTCTTAATACAAACAAAATTGAAGATAATAACCAAATTCTTGTCAATAGTTCAACAGAAGCAGCTCAGAACTCCGCTGAATACAATAATCAAACTTTCAACGATGCAGAGGAAGTGGAAATTTCAGATGACGAGGAAGAACTTTTTAGTGGTATTGAAGGAAGCTCTGATGATGAACGATTCGAGTTAGTTTATAAAGTTGTAAAAGAATTTATCCAAGTTGATAATGTTCCACGAAATATAGAGCACATATCCCAGGATTATCCAACATCCGAGGAAGAAATGTTTAGTGTGCACAGTGAGGAAGCATTTTATCCACCAAATATGCCGAATACAATTGAAAATGCCTCTCAAATAAGTTCAAATGTTGCTTCATCTTCTTTTGATCGAGGCCTTGAAATTGCAAGTCCAACCTTGTCGACAATGTCGACAAATGAAATGATTTTGATAATAAATGACGATCGTAAACAGAATGATGTTATAAGTGAAGATGAGAGTCTAATTGATCCACGTTCTTCACTTACTGAAAGAGAAACTGTGGCAAGCTCTAGTACTTCTGAAATTAGTCCAGATAGTACAACTAAGACATCACAAAATTTATCTGAATTAGTTGAAGATACCCAAAGAATTATCAAGCAGATGAAAGAGGAAATCAACTTTGATATTGCATCATTTGAATCTGAAGATGATGATGGGTATTCCGAAGTATATACAGAAGATTACAGTGATGAATACTATGACGAAGAAGTTGAAGAGGGTGGTGAAGAGGAGGAAGAAGTGAGCTATGAAGAAAGTGAAGAAGCAGCGGAATCAGTTGAAGAATATTCTGGCACTGAGGAGGAATATGATCGATATCTTGAATCCGAAGCAGAGCAAAATAGTGAGATGCGTCCTACATCACACGCTGAAGGAACAGAAGCAGAACAAAATATTGAAGCAAGTGCTGCTTCCCAGGTTGAAGAAGCTGAAGCTCGCACTGATTTTAATGCAAGGCAAGAAACAAATACTTCTAGACCAATACAAAATCAAAACGATCATTTGGTTAGCTCTGAAAATGAGGACTTAACACCTCATACAAGCACAGAAGAAATTAATGGTTCAGCAAAGCATGCAGAACCAGTTCAGCATGAACTAAAACTTTGTAAGGCTACAGAAAGTATGGAAATTGAAGTAATGGATAAATTAAGATATATGGACGAAAGCGATCAAGAATTACCCGGCGCTAGTGAGGCCAAAAGCATTGCTCAATTTAAAACAATTCCACCACTTAAAGAGGAACCTGGAAAAGGAGCAAAACAAAATAGTGAAGAAAACGCAGATATCAATATCACAAATACTCAACAAATTGATGTAAGTAATGAACAATATAACAATGTAAGCACCCAAAAAAGCCAACATTTACATGACGAAACACAAAACTATAACACTAGCTCAGATATAAATGAAGAATCAGATGCTTCGGAAGAAAGTATTCAAATTCAGCCAACTAAGGAAAATACAATTAAAAGTTTGGACGTCATGAGCAAGGAAACTGCAAGTGAAATTGTAATAGATGATAGCATAACTACAAATGTTCAAAGAGAACAAGGAGTAGTTCAAATGCCCACTAGTTCTAAACTAAATAACTCTGTCGAATCTCCAATAAGAGCTGATGAATCCAAAGAAACTAAACGTCCGGAAAATAAAACCACTATTCAGGAAAAATCGAAAATTGGAGATAAAACTGTTGCATCAGTAGAAGACAGTAGTTTGCTACATGTAAATGAAGAAAATAAACAACCTGAACAACCAATCAACACGAATTCTTCCCTAGAAATTATAGAATCTATTAACAAGCTAAATAGAATTCTTCAATCAGAGGCTTTAGAAGTCATTACAAACGTAGAAAACGAGAATATAGGAAATAATCTTGTACAAGAAGAAGAGGCCTCTAATGACCTTAATGTTGATATTCAGAATATTGCAACTCAAGATGCGGTTAGCAATTCTGGTCGCAGCAACACTGGTAATATGACAAATCCCCAAGACAGTTTTAAAAATGCAAGCAAAGATATTCCAGATAATCTTAGTATAACTTCTGCTCAAAATCAAGCAAATTCGCACGACGCCGTAATTGTCGGTACTAAACTCGATTTAGTCATAAATAATGTTCAAACGGAGAACAAAACTGATCAACAATTAACAGCTGATCTTTCAACAAATTCTCAAACCAACGAGCCTGAAACCTTGAATAAGCCCTCCGTCTCTAATAGTATACCTCTCGTTATTTCACAAAACCAACAACAAACTGAACCTGAAATTAAGTCAATTACTTCCAACATTTCCTCTGTGGAATCTCATAGTCCCCCTCAAAATATAGTTGAGATAGAAATAGTTCATAACCAACGAGAAGCTTCGCAGCCAAAGGAAAAGATAAAAAGCACTAAATCACAAAAAGCCAATAGAATACCAGTTCGCAAAAAGTCGATAACGACAACACCAGTAAAATCAATTAAAGCAATTCAAGAGGAGCTCCTTCACAAGCAACAGGTACAAGGAGCACATAAAACTATTCCAACAATAAAACCTTCAAAATTAGCTCCCCCAAAAATCATCACAAAAGCTAATTCTGTAACTGAAACGATTTCAAAGCTAATTACACCGAAGATTGTAAAAGCCGGACCAAATAAACCATCAAAAAGTGGCTGCGAACCACCACTCCCAGTTCACAAAATCCCTAAGAAGAAATATCACGAAACATGCTTCAGTGACGAAAATGCAACATCGTCTGATGATGAAGATATGCAGCAAGCGCTGAAAAGAAAACAAAGTGCTCCTGGAAGGGTTTTCAGAGCTTACCAAAGTTTGGAAGAACCTGAGCCACCTGAGGTAAACGAACTATTTTTGCTAGAAAAAGTTTATAATTTAAAAATACTTTACAGATCCTTTCTAGAAAACTGTTGGACGAAGGCTTGGTAAGTAACTTCGCCGAAGGTGAATTGGCCGCAACTTTAGTCAACTTAAAATTCCAAAAAGAAGCAGCCTTATGGGCTGCAAAGGAGTGCTGTGATCTTGACCAAGCAATTGCACTTCTTCAACAAGAGTGCGAACTATGCACAGGGAAATATCCGATGAATGAAATTGTTTCTATGTTAAAATGCACTCACCAATGTTGCAAGGACTGTGCTAAAAACTACTTTACTATTCAGGTAACTTTCTACGTTTTATGTGATTATTGGACGATCTGAGTTGAATTTTTCAGATCACGGACCGCAGCATCATAGACTGCACTTGTCCCTACTGTAAAATGCCCGAACTTCAAGATCCTGATATCCATGAAGACGAAGTTTTAGAATACTTCTCCAATTTGGACATATTTTTAAAAAGTATTGTTGATGAAGACGTTCATGAGCTGTTCCAGAGGAAGCTGAGAGACAGGACTTTGATGCAGGATCCCAATTTCAAATGGTGCGTACAGTGCTCGTCGGGATTCTTCGCTAGACCTAAGCAGAAGAGACTGACTTGTCCAGATTGTGGATCTGTAACCTGCTCACAGTGCCGAAAGCCGGTAATTTCTTTTTGCCATATTATTCGATACTTAGTCATTTGTGCCCCGTTCAGTGGGAAAAGCAGCATGATGGTTTAACTTGTGAAAAATTCCAAGAATGGAAAGAGTGTAATGACCCTGAAAAGCAAGCTGAGGGTGTGGCACAGCATTTAAAACTTCATGGAATTAGTTGTCCTAAATGCCGATTTCAGTATTCTCTAGCCAGGTGAGATTCAAAACATAAGTGCAAAATTGAAAATTCGAACGATATGACTATTCACGAGTATTAAGAAAACACACCAAAATTGGCTAACTAAACACCTTTTGAAATCCTTTCAGAGGCGGATGCATGCATTTCACTTGTACGCAGTGTAAGTTTGAATTTTGCTATGGTTGCGGAAAGCCCTTCATGATGGGTGCTAAATGCACTGTATCGCCGTACTGCGCTAAGCTAGGACTACATTCGCACCATCCTAGAAACTGTCTTTTTTATTTAAGGGACAAGGAGCCCCATCAGCTTCAGCAATTACTTGCAATAAACGACGTACATTTCGATACTGATTCTGGAGAAAAGCTTGATGGCGCCAAAGCGACTATAAAATGTCCTGTTCCATTGCAGAAAGAAACACCTACAGGTCTTGTGGATGCTGTATGCAATGGAGATGTTGCGGAAGGACATGCAGGACTGTGCAGGTATTAAATTTTTAATTATTTCCCAATCATGATCCCTCCCGACCAAACCCTAACACTTTCGCAACTATCGACTCATGGGCTCCCAAAACATTCTAGAAATCATTACATTGAGTATCTATGCCTTAAAATTCGTAAACACGAAATCGATCCGCTCGACATTCTAACTACAGACGATCTTGAAGTGGTCGTGAAGCGAGCTAATAGGCGTTTGCCGCCAAAACCATATGGTATCCTCGATGGCCTTTATAAACGAGAGCTGGTCAAGGTAAGATTAAACAGTCGAATTTGCATGGTCCATCCCAACCACAAAACCTGCTACTAACTAGAAGATCATGTCTCTTCGCTTCTTCTTTATTTTTTCTATTGCAAACTATTTTGTTGATTGAAGAAAACAAAACATTTTTGTGTTCCCTTTCGGGTTTTACAACAGACAACACTACGTTGAGTATTTGGTGATGGTGGTATACAAGGCTAACATTGATCCCTTACCGATCCTCGACCTCACCGACTGTGTACAAGAGCTCCGACGACGTGGAATTGCGCTCCCGGAAAGAGGACCTTGGGACACGGATGAAATTTATCGGGAAATGTGCGCTAAGGTTAGAATACAAAAACATTATTTAAAAGGCAAAATTCATTTTTATCGCTATTTCTTTTTCGTATGTCATTTGCTCGGGGTGAGGAATGAATAGTTGAGTGTACATACATATCTCTTTTTGTGACCATTTACATGTTCATGTTTAATACTATTGTTGAGTGTTGTAGCACTGCCTGAACTGAATTCATTCTGAGTTTGAGTTGAGGAGTATTATTGGCTGCTGTAAGACCCGAACAACTGTCGTTTATTAACTGAGTGCCTAATTTTAGTATAAATATGCTTGTGCTTGTGACATGCATCCATTAATATATTAAAAGCCTTATGTAGCAATTAAGATTTACAATGAATGACAGTTTTGTAATTTTCTAAAATGAAATTAGTGACGCAATTTGTGAAAACTTCTGCTGTCATGAATGTGTTTTGGCTTTGGGAAATAAATTACTCAAACTATACTATGTAATAATAATAAAAGTGCTTTTTCATCTGCAGATCGTGAAGGAGCATATTCCTATGAGCTGAATCAAAACACGAAGGACAAAATGGAGTAGGAAGCTGACATGGAAACAGAAGAAAGCTAGTCTTATTAACAACAATTATTTTATAAAATTGTATTTGTACTTTTAATTTATTTCAATAAATTTTTTAAGCGATCATTTGAAGCAGTTCCTGACTTGGAACTAGCCTTGAGCATAGAGGCCAACTGAAGCAGAGTATTCTTCTTCTGCGTCTTGGACACGAAGTTTTTGCTCTTTTCAGTTTCTTTAACTTTTTTAACGTTATGCGAAGAAGGAAAGATCTTTTTATCTTTTTTAGTTGGTTGCAAAAAATGTTGTGGTCGTTTTTGTTTAACTGGTTGTCTATTACTTGCAATCTTAAGCCCAGCCGTTTTGTCCTTTTTCTTTTTAAGTTTGGGTTTAAATGTTATATCTGCTTCTTTCTCTTCTTCTGGTCTTTTATACATTTCCCCAGGCTTTTCCAGATACATAGGACACTTTTTATGGCACATATTGCAGGTAACGATCTAGAAAGAATGAAATTTACATAATTTAGGAAAATGGGTCTCAGATTGAACCATTCTTACCACGGCACTTTTCAATCGCTTCCTGTACCACTTAGCCCGATTTTTTGTTTGTTTAGAAAGCCTTTCCCCCTTATTTAATGCCTCAACTAATTTTCTAGCTCGCGGACTGCTTACAGTGCTGGGTTTGTGGGTCAAATAAAAGTTCCCATCGCACCATGGCGTGGAACACCTTCTGCATATTGTTTTGGTTCCAAATGCACTCTTGTTGCTTAAACTCAATTCGTAACCAAGAGCTTGTTTTACATTTGTTCTTTAATGAAGAAATATTAAAAATTGCAGTTGTAAAAAGAAAAAGAATTACAAATAGTACGACTTCAGCAACTTCGTTATATGCTGTTTAGGAGGTAGCAATTGAGACGCCTTCAAGAGAAATGAAATCCTGGCTTTGTCCATATTTTAGTCACTCGTGTAATAATTTTTTGAAATTTTATATCCCTCGTTTAACTCTATTTGTTGAAAAATCCTGCAAAAAATTCACCACTCGCGCACTGAAGAACTGTCATATATTTAAACGGTAAACAAATGTGAAGATGATTGCAGTTTACAAGGCTTTGAAATTTATTTTCGAAATTATTCATTAAATTTTAGAATTAATTCAATTTAAATAAATATAAATGTATCTACTTTAAATAAATTCAACTATTTTATTTAAACTTCTATATAAGACTTCTATGCATTGTTAAAGTTTCTGAACCTTGCCAATTGACCTAGTTGGCAATTTGACAATTCATAAAGTTGTGACGTTTTCGTTTCGTTTTCTGCAATAACCCAAGAAATTCTTTCATGAATGAGTTAAATTCAGAAAAACAATGGACTTAAAGTCGTTAATCGGTGATGTTGACTTGTCAGCACCAGAAGGGATACAAAATGCGATATCTTTGATAAACGAAAAAGAAGTAAATCTCGGAAAAACCCCAAGATTTGTACTGATCTTAAACATCTTCCAGAAAGAAGTTGATGAGCAGCTCGAAGGCTTCTTATCGCGACAATGCAACATCGAATCGAAAATGTCCAGCTTAGGAAAAGCGCTGGATAGCCTGGCCACCGTGGACAAAGATGCGAACAAGCTGGCCCTGATGATTTCCCACACCGCCGAGCTGGCCGAATCTGTGAGCGCAAAGGTGCGCCGGCTGGACGAGGCACGGAGCAGAGTCTCGGAGTGCCAGAAGCGCGTCCATGACCTAATAGACCTCCAACTGTGCAGCCAAGGAGTCATCACAGCTATTAAAGAGGAAAACTTTGAAAAGGGCGCCGCCCACGTTAGCCGCTACCTGTCCATGGACAAGAATCTCCTGCAGCGGACTGCGGATGACGTTGCAGGGTCTGTTTCTTCTGTTAGTAACGCTCTCAAAACTCTAGAAGAGGCGACGACCAAAATTAGGGAGCTGGTTGCGCAGAAATTCAATGAGGCAGTCAAAAAAGACGACCTGGCTTCCGTGGAAAGGTTCTTTAAGATCTTCCCTCTACTCAATATGCACGAAGAGGGTATTAGAAATTTCTCTAGTTTCATTTGTCAAAAGTTGGATTTAAAATCGCAAAAAGAACTCAGAAATTCTCTGGAACTAGCAAAAGCTGAAAAAAGATTTGCAGTAGCATTTGCCGACACATTAACTTCCCTTCTCGAAAACTTTGCAAAAGTTATAGAAGTTAATCAGCCAATTATTGAGTCTTGCTACGGAAATGGATACCTCCTGCAGATGTATGACATTTTGCAGAAAGAGTGTGATAAGGAGGTGAAGCACCTTTTACTCGAATTTAATAAAAATCGGCAAATCAACAAGAGAATTTCACAAATTAACGATTATATTAAGAGCGGTAGCAGTGGTCAAAGTCTAGAGAGTTACAGGAAGCCAACAGGGGGCTCAATAGATAAGCTTAATCCAAAGGATATAGATGCTCTTATTGTTGAGATAACCTTGATGCATTCCAGGGCGGAACTCTACTTTAGATTTATGCGAAGGAGACTTTTGGTAACTTTATTTAGGTTCCATTGAAATACTTTAAACTTATTCATTTTGCAGAACGATATTGAGGCAAGCTCCCTTGAACAAGAAGAAAAAGTTGCCAAAATCAAAAAGTGTGAGATACTTATTACAAAATCAGATCTAAGTCGCCAAATGCAAGAACTTCTTGGCACCTATTTACTATTTGAAAGGTAAGACTATATATCTATATCAATTCGTAAGCACTTAATAACTAGACAATTTTAAGGTATTTCATGGAAGAAAGCGTTCTTAAAGCAATTGCGTTAGATACTTTCGAGCTCGGGCAACAATGTTCCAGTATGGTCGACGATGTATTCTTCATTATCCGAAAATCTATCAGGTAAATACCCCTTAAATAACCGCCCTATTGCTTACTCAACTGTTTCCCATCAGACGCTCCATAAACACACAGTCAATGAATGGCATCTGTGCTGTGATTAACAATGCAGCATCTTGTTTTGAGGGCGATTTTATAAATGCACTAAGAGGTCCTTTAAAGTCGGGATACCCTTCAGGTTATATCGATTTGGCGCAAGCTTACAATGCTATCCAATCGTCTATTCAGCAAGGAAAGCTGCAAACCAGTGATTCAGAGCAGGCAAAAACAAATTTTATTGTCCAATTAAATAACGCGGATATGTCTACAGAGTATATTGAAACTTTGTCGCTTACAATGAATGAGGAGATCCAGGGAGCCTTTCCCGCAATGACTAAGAGAGAAAGAGAAATTTTGGAGAGCTGTATGTCCGGGCTAAAATCAGTTAAGGACTCCCTCAAGGCTGTGGTTGATTTTGGACTGCAGCAATTACGTTCCAGTGCAATTAAGCCAAGATTGCACCCTTGGGTTGATCAATTTCTGACATACAACCATCACTTATCCGAAGTAAGTTCCGAATTCATCCAAATATTTCAATGGAATTTTAAAAATAATACCATTTCATAGGAAGAGCTCTCAGCATATGAAGCTGGTGAAACATTTGCACAATTCTTAATTGTCCAAATAGATGGCCTTTTAAATTCCTTTAAAACGGTACTAAGTCCTAGAAACTATGACGCCCTCGTCAGTATTTTAGCCGCTGAAGTTACAGCCCGTCTAGAGCGAGCCATTAAGAAAACTACATTTAACAGAGTAAATTTATTTAAATGCTCTCCATTTCTAAAATTTTCAAAAATCGTTTTATTTTCAGTTAGGAGGTCTTGTACTGGACCAAGAAGTTCGTGCTTTAGGAAGTTATCTAACTGGTGCAACATCGTGGTCGGTTAGGGATAAAATGGCTCGACTAACACAGATTGCTACCATTCTGAATCTGGAGAAAATATCTGAATTATCCGAGTATTGGGATAGCAGTGAAGGAAGCGATATGCCAGCCTGGAGAATTACACCTAGTGAAGTCAGGACTATTTTAACTTTAAGGTGAGCTTGAAAACAGCCTTGTAATTAACGAATATACTAAAAATGTCTTTTTCAGGACTGATTTTCGAATGGAAGATATAAAAAGGTTGAAATTATAAAAAGTTATTAAAGGTTATACTGAATTTGCTTTTGTTGATATTAGAACAAAGAAAACCAATTTGAACTCGGGATTTCAAGGTGAGTGATCATTTGTCAGACTAGATGCAGTATTTTAGAATTATTGAGACCCAGACGTAACTGCTTCAAAATATCCATTAAATTTAGCTAGAAGATCTTTAATACTTTAACTAGTTTATAAGCTTCTCCTTAACATTACTTTCCGACCGATGGAAGTGGACAAACAACACAGCAGCAGCAAGCCTCGCTTGCAGATCTTGTTGACTCATATCATGTGCCCATTCTACCCTTCCCCAAAATTTTAATTGATACTCCTCCTCCAAACGGGAGAGTTGCACAGCTTTTTCAACGGTAAGAAATCTGTCTATTGTTGCACATGCCAAGATTATTGATTTTAAGGTATCTACTGCAAAAACGAAGCCTAGAAAGAAATCAAATTTATACGATTAATCGCTGAGAAATAACTTCAGCTAAATACCATGAAGTGCTTCAATATCGTGCGATGAAAAATATTTAGCAATATTCATTTTATCCTCGTCCGAAATTTGTGGTGCTACAATATCCATAGTCTTCTTAAGATTTGTGCCATACCTCTTATTAAACCATTCTATCACCGGTTCCCACTCTTTGCTTTGGAACTCTCCTAATTCAGGTTCCACCTGATCAAAAAACGTGTTGAAATGTTTGGAGCATTTAAAGAATTTACTTACATTTGAATGAAAGAGGACAGTGTCTGTTTCAATGTAGTTGATGAGGTAGTTGACCATGTCCGGTTTTTGCAGTTTATTTGGATTATCAATTGCTGTAAAGCACAGCGAGGTTAAGTGCATTGAAGATTGGACTATGTTTTCTTTCTGACTATCCCATTCTGTAGCAACTGCTATTGCTAGCGGCTCACTTTTTACTACGAAAGGAGTTCCCTTAGGAGTTTTCAGTCGCCTTTGGTCGAGGGTTACCTCGAATTTTCCGTTACTGTAGAGCACATTTGTGCTTTTATAGAAACGTTTTCGGGTGGCTGTAAAAAGGGAAAAGAATCGAGTCACCTTTCGAAGTATTCCCTGAGCTGGATTGCATAAGACGATTGCCCAAAAAACACGATTTTAGCAATCTAACGAGATTTAATCGTGGAAATGTTATAAAACCCTTTTACCATACGTCCTTAATTGGGCCTTTGCGATGCACAATGATCTCGTAAATATATTAGTTGAAAACATTTCAAAGTCCTTTCCTTTTTCTCTTAATAATTAACAAAATTTAAGAACGAAAATGACCAGACCCGGTAAACACTAAGCGGTCAACAGCATGGCAAATGTCAAAAGTCGTGAAATGTCAACATGTTTTTCGCCGCATTTATATTTCTAATTTTAAGCGAATTTAACGTTTTAATAACCATTCTAGATTAAAACATTTCAGTGAAATAGAAATATAAGACCTACTTTTTTCTATAAAATTTGTGTTTAAAAGTTTTGCTTTAATTAAGTACTTGCAACTAACTTCATTCGAATTTTCGCCGCCATCACTGTAAAATCAAGGCAAATTTCCCCTCGAATTCTGAGGCGAAGAATATTTTGGTGTTGTCGCCATTGTCGTCATGCTACTACAGTTGAATGAAGCCGTCAGCCTGGTTGAAAGCTAGGCGAATTGGTCGCGGGAGCTTTTTAAGATTGGCAGGCAGGCAGGCGTCTACCCAGAAAAACAATTTTTTCACAGTATAATCTGAAGTTATCTACACCGTTTTACCGCTTAGCTGCTCGCAAATTTATTGAGTGCCCGAAAAATTTACAGAAAACAACAAAATGAGCGTTGAAGAGGAGGTGCTGAAAATACAGAAGAAGCTGAGCAAAATGACATCCCCGGATGGGACGGTGAGTTTAGCGAAGGAAGACATCTTTTTCCCCCGATTTCCCAAGGATTTTGCGGTGTGGATTTAGCTGTGTTTGCGCTAGAAGTGTGCAATTTTTATAGAAATATCCCTTGGTAATAGTTCAGTCTGAGAAAAATGGGTCGGGCCAACTGCAAGAGCATGCTGCGGTGGTTGTTTTGTAACAACATCATAACCTTAAAGCTGCACCGGGCACTGGGTTTCGAGTGCGCGCCCGCCCATGGAGCTGGAGGGGGTTTGTTTGTATCAACAAATCCTTGGAAGAGAGGCTCATCTTTAGTAAAGGCTGGGATTTGGTGGATGTGGCTGTGGTTTACCACTTTTCAGCGCGACCGGTGCCGCGGCCGGCTTTTTCAAATTTTCGCAAAGGCTCAAAAGAATATTATGTTTTCCAGGCCACTAAATACCAAAAACCTATTCCAAAAGTGCAGCCGTCACCAAAATGTAAATTCCTAATTTACCAAGCTAGAAAGTTTTTACCTTGCCAAAAAAATTTAAATTAGTGTTCTAAAAATCCAATTTTACCATGACATCGCCGGTTTTCGGTAGCATTTATTTTTACCTGGGTGGGAGAGATAGCGTATTTTACAATTTACCAAAATATCTTCGTACTCAAGACTCAATTTTCCAGAGACTTCATTCATGCAGCTTACACTTACACAATAAAATTGTTACTTTACTATTTATTCATTGTACTTTGCTGTCTTAAACTAGAAGAAAACCCGAACTTTCGATGCTGGTATGATACAAATAGGCAAACAACAAAATGAATACACTCCTGAATATTTTGTCGCACAGCTATTATTAATACTATTGACAGACATAACTTTAACCTTTGCATAACAAACTATGCCTTTTTGAATGGATATTTGAACAAAACAATGACTCCAAACATTGTGCAAAGGTAGTAATGGATTGCATGCGACTTAAAAGCTGTTGCTTTTTGGATGCTCAACGTAATCTCCGGACTTAATTATTATAGTATCGAAAATTTTGGAGGCAAATCAGAAGTAAGGTTTATCAGTATAAACCTCGAAATAAAGACTTATGGACAGCCGTGCGCACGCAATAGAAACTCAAAAGAAAATCGTGAACGTTTGGTTAGCCTAATGTGTACTGTTAAAAAAAATTATTCAAAACATGGCTTTATAAATATAACGCAAATTTTGCTTGGTAATATACTTATTTTAGAAACTGCAATGTGTAATTGTAATAGGTGGTTTTACTTTCAAGATATGATGAACAGTATAAATCTCGGTTTTCGCGAAATATTGAAAGTGTATTTATGTTTTTTGAACCATAAGTGTAAGTATGTTCACCTCGAGAACAACATGATATTTTAGCATAAACTCACTGGGTTAAATCTCCTCGCAGTAAAGCTACCTCCTCCTTCTCGAAATCAAGAGTGAGCAAACGTAATTAAATGCTTCTTTCATTAATTTTCTTTGCTATAAAACGGGCTGTTCAACTTTAATTTCTGCTCTAGGGTCGCCAGTTCTACTAAATATATAACGTTAAGCTTCGAAGCAACATATTCCAGAAATTATAATCTACGTTTACTGTCCATTTTCAATTAAAAAAAAAAATTTAAAACCAGGCTCCAAATTGGGCAAAATGGTATTTTCAAAATGTTCCATCAAATTCCTGCATTCAATATAAATTTTCTATTCCCACAGGGTCAGGAGCAGGCGTTAGATTTATTAAAATCCCTACAAACACTTAACATAAATCTCGACATCCTTACAAAAACGCGCATCGGAATGACTGTAAACGAGCTGAGGAAGAGTAGCAAAGATGACGAGGTGATAAGTCTGGCAAAAACCCTAATAAAAAATTGGAAACGTTTTCTAGCGAATACACCAGCTCCCAATTCAAGTTCGAGCGGTAAGGACAGTAGTAGCAGTAGTAAATCGAGTAAATCTAGCAAAAAAGAGGAGAAAAAAAAAGAGGAAAAGAAGTCCGAGGACCGACCAAAGGTCCAGCAATCCACCTTCCCTGCGTCCAGTAATTCAATGACAGACGCTGTACGATTAAAATGCCGTGAAATGCTTGCGAATGCGCTTAAAACAGACGGTGAGCCTCCAGAGGGTTGTCCGCCCGCTGAAGAGCTTGCTGAGGAATTAGAGGAAGCCATATATGCTGAATTCAAAAATACAGATATGAAGTACAAAAATCGCATCCGATCACGTGTGGCGAACCTGAAGGATCCGAAAAATCCGACCCTTAGAAGTAACTTTCTTTGTGGCGCGATCACTGCTGTTAAACTTGCCAAAATGACTCCAGAGGAGATGGCCAGCGATGAGATGAAGAAACTTCGCGAGAAGTTCGTTAAAGAAGCCATCAACGATGCCCAACTGGCGACCGTACAGGGCACCAAGACCGATCTCCTTAAGTGTGGAAAATGTAAGAAACGGCACTGCACATACAATCAGATCCAGACGAGAAGTGCTGACGAACCTATGACTACTTTCGTATTATGTAATGAATGTGGACATCGCTGGAAATTCTGTTAATTCTTTTAAATATTTTTCTTGATTTTAAAAACGACACAAATACAAACTGTACGGCGTTTTGCGTATGCTTAACACAGTTTTTGAATTTAATAGAAAAACTTTGAAAAGAAAACGAAAACCTATAAAAGATGTTAAACGAACACGCCACATACTGAGACGTGAAAAAATGTACCAAAATTTCCTATGTTCATCCCTAAAATCGCAGTTTATCCTATCCTTGAAAATCGAGTTGGAAATGTAATTATAACTCGCTCATTTCCTTCCCCTTTTAATGTAATTAATTTTATATTTAACTGAAGACTTAATAAAGTTTTAAATTTTAAGGTAAACACCTCTTTAGTCTACCTACAACTATTGGAGTTTCTACAGGATTTATTTTAGATCAAATCGTTTCCTTTCTTTCAAATTCGATATAAGTTAGAACGTAGCTGTTCTTGTGGCCAAATCCATATTCAAATCTTAACACAATACCAAAAATCAGACGGTATCTCTTTTTTTCAACTATGTAGTAAAGTATTAAGAAAGAAATCCCCAAGACATCTTATTTATTTATTTTCTAAAGGGCTCGCGCCAAGCACTTGCAGCTCCAAATCACACTAGAAAGCTTTCACTTTTGACGAAATTCAAGAGGCCAAGCGACTCCCACTGTAATCTCCAAAGTTCAGGCAAGTGCCCCTTCTTAAGTCACTCATTCGGATTTGAGTGGAATTGTGTTGAGTGGGTTTTCGGCAGCGGTTTGAGTAGGAACTCCCAGCAATCGTGGGGGGGTTTTTGGCCTGATGCGGATGGTGAAAAAGGTAACGTGGTCCCAATAATGGTTTATTGTTCATCGTTCGGTTCAAGAGAATCAACGTGAAGAAAAATATATATCGTTAAATAGACAGGTGAGCTACAAAAAGACCGCCCTTTTTAAAAATTTCACATTTTCGTTATAATTCATTTATTCTTTTGAAAGTTTTCTTAAAATATACGAAAGTGTTAACCTATTGGAGTTCTAAAAGATATTGTGTAATAATTCTGCTAACGTTAATTATAAAGCATTAATTTAATTTGAATTTGGTGGTTTTAATCGTTCTTTTTTAACTTTACGAAAAACTCGTGATACCGAAAGATATTTAAAAATAGTGTGATATCAAAAAATGTTTAGAAATAATGTTTGTTAATGTGTTATTTGTTTCTTACTCTTTAAATGCGAATTTCAAATTAATTTTAATGAGTGCGACATTTCTTGAAGGCGAACTCCGCGAAATTTTGTATAGTAATTAAATGAAAATCCATATCGTCAGCATTTTTTATTCTTCAAAGTCGCTTTGTGTTTAAATGCGCTTAAATTATATTATGTATTTATATTTGCATGCTAAAAACAAATTTTGGCGAAAGCTTAGTACTCTGTTACGATTTTCTGAAATGAATAACAGAAATCAATTTGCAGTATTATATTAAATGAATAATAAATCACAATACTTATTTTCATTAGTTCCAATTTTATACCCAATTTACTTTTGTTTTCTGATTCAAATAAACAAAAACACAGTGTACATTCAACAATTTGATTCAAATGGCATTTAAACTGCTGCCGATATTTGTTCCTTAGATCTTTTTTGCAAACCGGGCTCAAATCTCGGACTTGAGATTGTTCTGCATCATGGCAAATCAGCCAACCAGTTAACCTTCTAGGCTAAACTGTCACTAACTTCTATCCATTCGGAATTTGTTCATAAATTATGTATATAGAATCAGTATTTAAATATAAAAAGGACAACCTTGTTTATTAAAATCTGATGCAGAGTAGATTTTAGTATAGATTATACATAGTTCCAGTAAATATGTCTAATCCTAGACTTTTATTTTTCATTAAATCAAAGCTAAACGAGAGACTATTAGCTAAGAGGCTAGCTTTTACTATTTAATTATAATAAATAAAATATTGCGTGAAATTAAAGCTATTCATATCGCTATTTTATTATAGGCTTGGTCTTTCAAAACTAGTTCTAGAATTGAAAATAGAAAAAGAGTAACAGAGTTTTAAGAACCAAGAGATTTCTAAACAACAATAAAATTATAAATTCAGAGCATAAATCTTTTTCTAATTGAACATAAAAAGCTCGTCCAGTGTACTTATATGCAAAATGCCAACAAAGTCGTGGCTTGCAATATCCCCCGAGCACAAAAGTCCAAGATCAGTTTATGGCTGCATTAAAACTTCCAATAACTTTAGCTATCCAGACCAATCGCCATGATACGGAAAATGTTAAATTAGGAAAGGCATTCGCAGGCTCAAAGGCATTGGCATCTCACTAAATCACGTCTTCGACTTCCTGATTGGCGTTCAACTCCAATTCTGAACCATTGCAATCGCAACGTTCTCTTATTTTTTATGCAATGATATATTCCACGAATTGTTTAAATTTGAATGGTATTGATCAAATTTGCATAAAAAAGTATTTTTTTAATTATGCGCACTTCAACTCAGTGCGATGCATTTGCATATTAGACAAAATTCAAGTTTTCCCATTTACACGCAACGGTAGAAAATCTTCGACTGCCAAGGCTTTCCACTTTTTTCCTACTATTATATATTTTACCTTTTTGCACACAATTGCAATTTTTGTTTGCCGAAGTCTTCAGGTCTTCGCCAGCCAGCTTCTAGTGGCATTTACATTCGATTTGGCCAGCAGCTGCCTTCGCCATTAGACTGAGGCTCTTCGCCTTGGACCCAAAATGCAAAAGCAGAGCCCCTTAAAAAGAAAAACCACTTCGAGTTTTGGAGTTTCTCGGCGGCGAGTGGAAGGAGGTTACGCCGCTACCGAGTTAAGTAACTGCTAGGTGCTTGGAGGAGACGCAGACGTTGGGCCAATTAATAGTAATTAATTGGCTGTAATTATAGGGGAAATTTAAATGGATGGATGCATTGAAAATTGGATGGTACGTTTTCGCGTGAATTGTTCACATAATTTGCATTGTTTTTGCAGTTGTAGGTCGGTGCAGTACTGAAAATATGGGAATAATAGTCGGCAATTATTTTCGAGAAGTATTGTCACTGTAAACCATGGAAGAAATTAATTTGTCAATGACCAAGAAAAGATCTGTTCGCACATAGTTTTAAAGAAATCCCGTGTGTAAATTATACTTTCTGGTACTTTTTAGACCATCTTATGATTTGAATTCAGATGTCTATCAAAGCCTAATTTCTTATCCAAATGAACTAGACGATCAAAATCAGAAAATTTGTATAACTATTAGAAATACTAGAAAGTAAGGAATTGCAAATTGTATTTTCAAACGATAATAAATGCAAAATACAGCAATTCAATCGAAAAGTAGAAGCGCGAAATATAGATACAATTAATGAAATCATTCAGCATATGAGACATAATCTTTTAAAATCCCTTTCTTTTCACCGATCCCGATAATAATAATTAAATAATAAATAGTCGCATATTGTTCCATAAATGGAAAAAAACAGATTATCTTCTGCTGCTTACATAATATGCAAATCCTACATAATACCTGGCCCGCCCAATTTTATGTGAAAGACTGGTTCATCTTGAAAAAGAACGGCCGTGCAGAAGAACTGGTTTCATATTCGACCGAATGTTGTAATATTTGACACTTTTACAATAATTTAAATATTTAAAATGTGTGCTGCCCTAGGAGCCTAGACTAATCAGCGGTACGAATAAAAGCACAATGTTGAGTGATTCAAAAATTGAATTTATTAAAAATTTGCGCGATTTATGGTCATCAAGGTGCTAGTCATTACCCAGAAATGGGCGTTTTAACTCTAAGCCACTTAGGAAGACTGCACAAAAAGTTGTTATGTAAAGCAGGAACCGATTTTTTTAATCAAACCCATGAGTCTCCCCTGACATTACGCTTTTAATGAGATGATCATCACATGAGTTGAGGGTTCAGAAATTTTTTTATTAATCGGTTAATTAACTTAATACTATTTTTGGGATCGCCGAGTTGGAAATATTTAATAGCTCGGTTTACGTATGGCAATCTTTCGATTAGAAGTTCATTGACGGAACCGATTTTAAGTGGTAAAATTGGGGTATAACTTCTTGTGTTCAAAGTCAAACAATTGCAAGCGTTTCATAAAGACCTAATATAATTATAATATAAACATTAAAATTTTGCGCGATCAAATAAAACAAATAAAGTAGACAGTGAATCTATTATAAATAAAATAGATAGTTTTTTGAAAATTTTAACAGAACTAACGAGAAGCCTGTTTGTTCTACAAAGCAATCTAGACAACCGCAAAAAACGCATCAATTTTTTATTATATACTTACTGTATACATTTTCTTTTCCAGAATGAAATTCTATACAGTTTTCCTCATCTGCGCCTTTGTCCCATTGGCCTGGTCGAACTCCACCGGAGCACCAAAGGAAGCCTGCTCAGATTTAACACCCCAGCATGGCGTTGGCACCCAAAGCTCACCACCACCGTATAGCATGGGTCTATCCAGTGATGTGATTAAATCCGGCGATCCAGTAAAAATAACAATCCGAGGCAACTCAGGAAATGATCTCATCAAAGGATTCTTAGTCCAAGCCCGCATAGGAAGTGAACCAGTCGGAACCTTCACCGCAGGCCCCAACAGCCAAACGTTGGACTGCAAAGGGTCTAAGGATTCAATTACCCACACAAAAATAGCTGGAAATGGCGTAAATGAAGTTAGCTTCTCCTGGAACCCTCCAAGCGACCTGAAAGGCGACATCTCTTTTGTCGCAACTGTTGTCCAGGAAGCAGAGGTGTTCTGGGCTGGAAAATTGTCCAAATCAGCTACTATTGCTTAGATAATACTAAGTTATTGTTAAGAGGAAAATTTAATTGATGTTGTACATTTTGAAAGAATCCCGGCTTTTTTTATTTAGTTGTTTGATAGTTGAATTATGTAAGCCCGCAGAGAAAGTTACCCAATAAAAGAAATGTTTTAAAAACAATAATAAAGATTTTGTCCAGCACTACTTCTACCCTAGTACGCCGTATGGGCGGAAGGGGCACGAGAGCTCTTCATATCAAGTTGAGAGTGTCATTAACCTTAAATAAACCTTTTGTTTCAATTAAGTGTACTTTATTTTCGTTGCATCCGTCTAATTTTAGAATTCGATGTTTTTAGTAGATTCCAGACTACATTAAAACTGGTTAATGTACCATTTCTGCGGGTTGGCTGATTTAGAAATCAGGTTCTGAGAAAATACCAAATTTCATGTATGGGAGTTTTTGATTTTCGCTCACTCAGTAATCTTTTTTTGAAAATGTAGGCATAGTTTATACGATTTACGTTTGTAAATAAAAGCTTGCAGCACCAATTAAGAACTAAATATTAAAATTATTTTAATACTGTTTGCATACCTACTTTTAACATATGCAGACGATCTCTCTAATCTTTGAAATTAGTTTATTTTTATAAAAATTGTGCAAATTACACCTCATTTCTTATAGTCTACAATTTACTAAATGTTATCTCTAAATGTTAGAGCCCTTCAGGTCATGTGGTTAACACACTGAGGTATCCATTCCTGAAGAATATCGGATCAGTTTCATCGCTGACTTCCCAATTTCTAAACGGTCTATAATCTTTATAAGGATTTTCTTTACACGATAGTAAGATTGGGAGTTCTCTATCCTCCTCTAAGGAAATTTGAACTAGTAGTTGCAAATCTTGCATAGCTTCCGCTAGTGTGTAGGAAGTAATTAAAATAATGCTATTCTTGAGATGAACCATACCGCGAAGAGCAGCTTTCCAAGGGTTATTTCTATTCAATTCATTCTCGCAGAAGCCACAGTTGAAACAAGCTATAACATCTGGACGTTCTTGCTCGCAAGAATGCTCTAAATAATCCTCGAAAGTTGTTGCATGGAAGCTGTGCACCGTTTTTCGACTTGGTTCTAAAACTTTAAAAATACGCTCCTCAGTTTGCTTATCTTTTGTCACCTGTGGTCCTATGAAACGTAATGTAATATTCTTATATACTGGTAAATTGGAAAACAAATACAAAATTTGGAATTGCTGGAAAAATATATGCTCCTTTTCTGCTCCAACGACATAAACCAAAAGAGAATCAGATAAAGTTTGAGTCATTTTAATATCCATGGCATAAAGAAGAGTGGCAACCCAAGAGTAATTACTTGCGTAGGCGAACGGTTGGTACTCATCCAGGGTCTGGGGCGTTCTAGGGATCGAAAATGCATCCCGACAACTATTTTCCAGCACATCAAATAAATGGCTGCAGTACCGGCGGTCGATGCCTATCTTAAAATCAAATTTCATGTAGAAGTCGCTTTTAAGGTAGAAGTTTTCGTACATCATCAAGAAGTGGCAAATTTTCTCATGCTGCCTAGCATGCCTTTCCTTATGCTCTTTGGAGCAATATGCAGCCACATTGCAGTGACTGCAATCGAAGGCGCTATCAACGTTATACGAAAAACAAATTTGACAAACTTTCGGAAATGTTATAAGCTCGATTTCATGTTGTTCAAGACTTCTCTGCAACGCCTGGCTGAGCACGTTTTTGGCGCAAATAATTGCCTTTTCAAAATGTTTGGCTGACTCGATTTTTCCGGTTATCAAAGAGATGTGAGGAATATTACAAGATTTTAAAACTCGCTTCACGCTACGACAGAAATCCTTGTGCATCCGCCAGTCCAAAGCTTGGTGCTCCGCCCCACAGTAGCGAATTAACGAGCAACCGCTGCACAGAAGTAATTTTTTTATTTGAGGCTTATTAGCAAAGAAACACAAGTTGCATTTATTGGCGCTGAAGGGGAAGTTGAACATTTAACTGAACAAATTTGAATAAATTGCAAAATGTGTTGAAAATAAATTTGAAATATATAAACTTACTTGGCTTACCAAAGGTTTTGATTTTAACGAAATTTTTGAGCAGATTTTGGAATCGACAGTTTCTTTTTGCTTGGGCATCTAATTCGGTCGTCTTAAGTAAATCTTTTTAATTAATTTTCAATGTGGTAAGTATTTATTTAGGGTTTTAAATACTTAAAAATGCTTGGTCTCTCTTAACAGTTTTTCTCAGCGAAAACCACAATTGACGGCTAAATGCCAATGAATTCCGGATAATCTTAGAAACGTCATAGAAAACATCGGTTAACACTCGCAGGAATGAATGAAGTTTCTTTCATTTCCATTCATTCCTCCGAGGCTTACACTTTGCTTCGAAGAAAAAACCTAAGGGAAGCGCGATATAACTTTCCGAGCATGGTAAAGTCTGTCTAGTGTTAGTGCAAAAAATATTTGCAGAGCTCAACAATGCGAACAAGAAAAAACCAAATTTTCTGACCACAAACTTTTAAAAAGGGAAGCCCTAACATTGCGAAATTAAGAGAGCTCGTGCTACCTCCCCGAACAAGCGTTTTTACTACGATTGCTTAAATATAGAGCTTTTAAACATTTTAAATTATTATCTGAACATTTTAAATTTTAATAGTTTTGGTATCCAAGGCTTAAATCGAAGCATATAAAACCCTTTTCTCTTGATGACGATAATATTCGTCAAAACCATTCTAAAATCTTCCCAGTGCTCTATCCAACAGCTGTAATCCGTTATCCAAAACGTGACTTGTGCTTGATAAACTGTCAAGAGAATTCACTCGAAGTTTTTGGAGTTCCTCTCACTAAAAAATTGAAAATAAAATGAACGTAACATTCCTTAAAGATATTTCGAATCTAAAACACATTCTTTACGTTTGGGCCAGTGATAAATCATCAGAAACAGAGAAAAACGTAAATGGCATCAAAGAAATCGCATCTGGAGCTTCGGTCACAGTGGAGAACCTCGATCGACTTACTTTAGGTAATTTCTTTTAAATTCTTAAAACAATTGCATTAATTCTAATTAGAATTACTTCCCAACAGCCAGTCATTCAAAGTCTTCGTTCGACGTAGTTGTAGTGGCCAGTTCCTCCCCAGCAACCGATGTTTTAAGTAACTTATTGAAATTATTGAAACCCTCTGGAAAACTGGCCATTGCCAGTGTGAATGCGAATCCAGACACTCCAGAATTTAAGCTCTCGGGCTTTGTCAATCCAAAAGAAGTAGATGGAACTGTTCTGTGGGAAAAGCCAGCTTACGAAATTGGATCTGCAGTAAAGCTGTCTTTTGCAAGGAATGGTGACGAGAAAAAGAAAATTGAGGCTATTTGGAAGGTAGATGGAACCGATGATGATATCATCAACGATGAAGATTTGCTCGATGAGGAAGACAAGGTTAAGCCAGATCCCGAGTCATTAAAAGGTGAGAACTTCTCCCATGCATTATTTCACTTTATCTCCACAATATCTCTTCAGTTTGCGGCACAACTGGCAAGAAAAAGGCCTGTAAAAATTGTACCTGTGGCCTAGCTGAAGAACTTGAAAACGGAAAGAAAGAAGCAGATACAGCAAACGCAAAATCAAGCTGTGGAAGTGTAAGAGTTTTCTTTTGTTCGGTTTAGAGTTCTTTTTCTCAATTTTCATCTTTATTTCTTTCAGTGCTACTTGGGCGATGCTTTCCGGTGCTCTACCTGTCCTTACTTAGGTATGCCTGCGTTTAAACCTGGTGAAAAAGTTCAACTTAGCGGTAACCTACTTAAGGCTGATCTATAATAGCATCGATCATAGTATTAAAACTTGTGTGGAAACAAAATAGAACTATAATTATTTTATATTCTTAAATACCCTTCCCTTCCTACCTGCACTCTGCATTTTACTGGAACCTAATGTTAAATAAATATTGACATAAATAACATGGAAGTAGTGAAAATGTCCGCGATCTTGAACTCGATTTTGCTTTAATTCTTCAAGGAAGAGCTAAATTGAAAAATCTCATATAAAAATACTCTGTGAAATTCGTTATTTCTTTAAAAGTGACACGAATCACTTATTTTCGTCTGTTACCGTTTAATTATAAGCACGATTTGTTATCAAAGTCGTAACATGCAATTCAGCCGCAAAGAATGAAAACGAAACGATTCGCTAATATATTTAAGTAGTATAAAACACTGGAGAAATTTTTCTCCAACTCACATTATCAGTCAAGTTCATCGACTTTCAAAATCTAAGAATTGTTATGCTGTAAGTAACAACGGAAATGTCTAAAGGGAACACTATTTTATACTTAGTTTCTGGTTTTCAAATTTTTTAAGAAAATTATTTGTTTGTTTCCCATCCAATTTTGCAGCTATTCTTGAAATTGGAATTATAAATTTTAAAGGAAGAAACTTAAATTCGGTTAATATTTTTGTGTGGGAAATGTGGCAAAATGCACGATGATAATAAAAGACAGATAGGCTCATAAAAAATATATTTAAACGTTTACATACTTAATAATTACATAAGAATATTACTCATTTAATAATAAAGATAATATTAAAAACAAAGAAACCTTCCGTTCTAACAAATATTGAGTGAAAAATGAACTACTGAACCGAGAAGCTACACAACACACTCAATCGCGAATCGATAACAGACACTCGAAACCACAAAACAAAGGCAGCCTGAAAGAGAGCAGTGCTTAAAGTCCTTCTCAACTTCTATTCAGCCGCTGTATTTTGTGATTCTACAAGAAAAACTACACATCCTGATATCCCTCACAAACTAGCTCCTCTCGGTCTTAAAAACTACTTGGGAGCATCTTAAAATTAATTAAATAACGTTTTTTTTCTCTTACGCAATCGTTTTTCATCAAACTCTTTTTTAATTGTTTTGTTTTTATTTTTTATAGTGTTTACTCACTTCGTTGCATATTTTCTAAAAATTTTGTCTACATTTTGTTAAATCAGAGCAAATTTTAACTATTGTATTTATTGACTCGGTGCTTTAACCATTTTATTAAAATTTTAAATTACTTGTTTTTCTTTTATTTATTTATTTATTTTTTTGTTCGACAAAAACCAACAGTCGGACATCACCCAGCAAAGTCTCTATCAGTCCTCATTCGTCTTTTGAGTCTAGTATTTATAAAACTAAAAAAATATCTGAAAAGCTTCAGAAAATGAGTTTTCTACGAGCTTCTTTGATTATTTTTGCTTACTTTTGCTTCTCTACGAATGCTGCTTTGTATTCTTACAAAATATTAAATGCAAAATTTGTTCGTAAAAAAGTCGTGTATTGCTTAAAGACCAGTGCGGAACTTTTATTTATATTTCAAGGAGGCTGGCGAAGAAATGTTATTTTATAAATTACCTTTACAACCACATAAAATTTTACTAACGTTATTACCAATCCAATACAATTTTTGAGCCAGGTCAGGCTACAGTCAATTAAAAGGCCTCAGCAAATACGCACACAAAGTGTTTGGAGTTTTAAAAATTAATTTAGAGTAATATTTTTATTTAAACCTAATTATTTTTAAAAAGAGGGGTTTTATTTTTCTTAAAATAATATTGCTACCTTAAAACCCCCAAAAAAACTACATTTAGTTAGCTTCATTTACAATTAAAAACGCTGGTGTAACTTTATAAATTTTGCCGGCCTCCCTTACTTTGTAAAATAAGTCTTAAACTGAGCAAAATAATATTCAATTTTTCGAGAAAGTTCCTCAAGCTCTATAAAATAAAACAAATCGCGTGATACGGGGTGTTGCATATAATACTAAACTTTGTCAACTCCCAAAGTCTGTGATGCATCCTGCATTTAAGTAAATACACATTAAAAAACAAAAAGCATTAAAATATAGCCAAGTATAAAGTAAAAGGTTAAAATTGTAAAACATCACAAATCGCTACATCTTTTACAGATTTTTATGTTTTTTTTGCTTTTTTATGTTTACTTCTCGTAAAATTACACACACACAAGAACGGTGTTTTCAGGCACGTGCATTGATATTTTACTCCTAGGTTTGTTTTGTTTTTTAGTCTAAGTTTACAAAATTAGTCCGACAATTGTTTTCTTGTTTATTTCTCTCTCTTAGGAAATCATGCGCCAGTCTGGCGGGGACACAACAGTTATCGTCTTCGCCATCGTCGTAATCTTACTACAGTCCTCATACTAAAGAATTGTTCTAAGGATATGCCAAAGGTTCCACACCCGGTCTCATGTGAACGGTGCGGCAAGCAGTGGATCAAAAGATTTTGTTAGTTCGCTCGAACTATTCGATTTCCTGTAACCCCACAGGTCCATTGCTTTTGTGCAACTATCCTCGATTTTCTCAATCTGAAAAGAAAATAAGAAGAAAGAAAAACAAGATGAAATTGAGAACAGTTTTCGTATTACTTTACTAAAGGGGCAACAACGTTGGAATTTAACGGATAATTAAAGTGGGAGTATACTACACACCCTAAAAATGATTTGTATAAACTTAAATATACAATTGTAGGACCGGAAAAATAATATGCTTTGCACATTACAATTTGTTCAGTACTAACAAATGAGAATGCAGTCTATGTATCCAAAATGTTCTCATTTTGTTTCCCAACTTAATGTATGTAGCAGCTCTAAGCAAGTGATATTTTGTGGAAGTACACTATTACTACAATAAATCTCTTTTCCTAAAACCAACTTCTAAAGTAAATTGCTCTTTGTTGAACCAAACCAGGTGGCACTGAATATTTAACAAAGACTTCGGAGCTCTAAATTCTATAGAGCAACAATGGCATGCTTCTTGAGAAGTGGATGTTATACCAAGTGAATTCCAAAAATTGAACACGAGAGGTGGTTCATAAGGGACTTTAGCATCGTCAAGGTGACCTCTGAGTCATGCATTTTTTAAAAACGGGTTTTAGCACTTCTACTTAATCTCGCAATTGACTGCAAATATTGAATTCTTGTGGTCAACTACATCAATTCCCGAATATCGAAAACTAACCAATTTAAATCAAGATGCTAGTTTGCTCTGCTTTCTTCGCAACCCAACTTCGTTTTATAGAGCTAATGGGTAGAACCGGTGGTAATACACACAATTCAGGTTACTAAAACCCAGTGCTGAATGTGCATTTCACTGTATAAACAAAATAGGACCTTTTTGTTTCATTACAAACTTACCTCATCCCAGGTTAAATCTTTGATCCAATGAAACGGCGCTGATTTTGAATCTCTGAAAGTGGAACTTACACCGCCAATGTTAAGTTTAGTGTGAGTATCTAGGAATTCTTCCACCATCGGATCGAAAGGAAGCCCATAAAACTGGAGAACCTCTTGAGTCATTTCGTATGGATTTATTGAGAGATCTTCATATCGCAGAGTTCTGTAAAAAATAGTACAATATAAAAAATAAATGAAAATCCCATCCCAAAAATTAGTTAACAATTGCTAATAAGGGGTCAAAACGGTCATTAATGATGTTTTAACTATACATACAATAATTACTCACCTAAAGCGGGACGGATATTTTTTGTACAATTTTTCAGCAGCATAGTAGTCTGCGACTAGGTCCTTGCACAAGTTTGGTGCATAATCACAATCTGGATTCCCTGGGCACCATAAGCGATGCTTCCGCGACTGCATAGTTCCGCGAGGGTCCCGCACGAGCAGCAGAAGGCGGACATTCAAACTGTGGGAAAAAGAGAGGGTAAATAACAACCGATTTAATCACAGTCTGGAGGTATAAGGTAGATGCATATGTGTATATTTTTTTTATATAAAAAAGTGCCGGAACAGGTTACACCCAAAAGCCCGCTTAAATTACTCAATTGGGTGAATGTTTTTTTGCCCCTTGCCCTCGGGCTCCATGAACAAAATCCTAACAAGCTGATGATGGTTTCTGAGTGGAAGAGTTGGGCGAGCTCCAAACCACAAAAATGCATATCACCTTTAAAGAACAAGAATCGCAATCTTTGAGTTGGACATAATTAAAAATTTGCTGAGTAATTAAGAAGTTGCGTAATAGCGTTTTTAACAAAAGTACGTCAACGGGAGATTAATGGCTCCCGGGTGTAAAGAAAGAGTGCCTGTCGTGCCGTTTGAGAACTGCTCTGCGAAAAATAGCCGTTTTCCACCTTTATTCTTTCTGCAGGGCTTCTGTAACCGGTGCAGTTGCTTGGTACTTTCGTCCTCCAATTGCATAATTTATACGGAAACCCATATACATAAGGAAGTCCTCCTCTTCCCTTTGATCCCCACCGCTACCACAGCAAAAAATCTCAACTTTGTCCTTTCTTCGGGTTTCTCTCAGAGAACCTTTTTGATTCTTTGCCACGAAAACATGTTCTGGGCCCCAGCCAATTGAACAAATGCAGCCCTGGACAAAGCGGCCCCGGCTCGCACTGAAATTCAATTAAATTCCCATTAAGCTGCCCTAGAAGTCGTTTTAATTCGGGTGATAATGGACGGCTGCCGGGCTGGTTGGTCTGTACTTAAATCGTTTACTGGGCGGGACCTTTGACTATGTGCGTGCCTGTGTTCGAGCCAACAAAATTTTGAACTTCGTTGAAGGCAGCACAACTTGGTGACCTTTCCTCCGCCTTCTTGGGCTATATTACCAAAAACATCTGGAGAAGTTTGTCGTTCAGCCTCAGCTTAATATCCAGGAGGAGGAGAGACCAGGGTAATTAGCATTAGTTCGTGTATGCAATCCCGTGACTGCATTTGTAGGCACAGTCCAAGAAATTCCCGGATTTGCAGTCGGTATGATTTAGTACTGGGCGGATATGGTTTTAATTACTTACACAGTTCTCCGAGCTTAGTTCTTACTGTGTCCGATAATTCTTAATAAAACTGGGTGGCTCCACTGCACTTTCTGTGTGAAACAGTACCCCAGATTCCAGGTTTAAGTCTTTAGAGAGAGACTTAGTTCTAATAACTTGTCGAAATTCTTATATACATCTGTTGTACGAGTATCTTCTATTATTTAACTATAGATAGAAATTTACAACATACAAGAGGCTAGTTTGAATATACGAAAACTATCCAAAATTTATATGCTGTGGCTGTAAGTGAGGAAACAGACGGTTGTGAATATTCAAAACTGAAATTTACTGGAATTGGATTTGAGTTGACTTCCAACTCCAAGCAACTCTTTGATTTATTTAGAATTAGAATCTGTTTCGGTGATGAAAGGGCGGTAGGCGTTATTTATTGTACCCATTATTCTCATTTATCAATTTACTTGGACACAAGTTTGCAGAGTACTGAGTTAAAAGCCTCCCTTTGTGGGCTTGGGTTCAGTCTTTCTATATTTAAAATTTGTAATTAAAAATTGACTATATACATATTACATGTGCATATAACAACTTCACTTATATACAAATATGTAAAATTTTCAGTTCGACCAAACTGTAAACTAAGGTAATAAAAAACTGAAAATATGTTACAGGGTCTCAAGATTAATTTTTTTGTTTATTTTCATCGACCAAGTTTTATAATATTCAACCCCTCCCTAAGAAGATCGAGTACTCTTTGAGAACATCTCTAAAAAGATTCCCATTTCAGCATTCTAACTAAAAAGGAATAAAAATTAAGAGGGATGACCCGCATACTTATCTTTTTACCAGAAATACACTTCATCTTCCCCTTCCGTTCCTCCGCAGCCACATCACTAAAGCAAACCGGATGCTTACTCTGAATTAATCTCACCAGCGACCCCCTTGGAAATTTAAGAATTTACTCGAGAAATTCCGAGATTACGGCTCTCGTAAATCTAGCCGCAATTCCAGAAGAGATCCCGTAGACCCGATTTCCTGGCTCGTTAGCATGCCCAGCCTCCTCTGGCCTGGAGCTGGACAGAGTTCGCATTTAAATAAATCTCGCTGCCCAGTTAACCTTTCGCTGAATATGAATTGCTGGCGAGTGAGCGACGAGTGGAGACCTACAGCCCGACTCAAGGAAGCCTTCAAAGGGGAAAATAATTAAAAAGACATAAATTATTCGCCCTAATCGCTAGACGCCTGAGACTTTTTCGCTAATGAGAAGCAAACCTTTGTGCTTTATTTTATTTTCGGCGGCGGGGGTTTCTCCATCTCCACTTTCGCTTTTTACACGAACCTGAGATTTTTCCATCCTCCGGCTCCAGAAGAAAAGAAAGCCCGATATTTCAGACAATGCAGAGCAAAAGCAGGGAAGCCACTTTTGGCAATTGTTAATGGCACGAATGGTTCCCTGGCTCTTCAGAGGACTGAGTGTCTGTCTGCTGTCTGACTGACTCAGTTTAGGGACTTTCAAATAAGAACAGACAAAAAGTGAACAAAGGCCGCTTTTAGCTTGGCACTCGTGCGCCCGATCTTAATCTTAAATGGGGCCCAGCAGTAGTCACTCAAATCAGTGGCGTACTGTAAGATTTCTAAAATGCGTTGGTCACGGCGCGGAAATGCAAGTAACTGTCGCCGCTGTGCAGTGGCCGACATCCGATGTTGGTTTTGCTAAGGCTTTTACGATTTTCCTGACTCTCTTCGTCTGTTTAAGACACCGCAACCGAGTGCTTTCTACTTCTTTTGCTCGGCGGCGGCTGGCTTAAGACGCTTGATATCTTTCTTGCATCCAGAAGAAAAATAAATTGCAAATCTGGGACAAGATTTCACGTTCCAAGTGCGGGCCTCCGCTGGGGTACACTGTGCTCTGCACTGTGGCTGCTGTGGGAGAGAGACTTGCTTGACTGCTTTTTGGGACAAGATTTTCGGTTTTAGTCGTTTTAATAATTACAGGAATTCGAGTAAAATAATTCAGAAAGAACCAATAAAAATTCGTACAGGTTTTTGGGGAGATAATTCCACTCACCCGAAATTCCTCCAGAACCTACAGCAGGAAAAGGAATGCCTTGCCGGCACGCAATTTTGCTTTATACATATACCTTACATATATTGAAAGCCTGGAACCTGCTGATAGTTTTCTTTTCATGCTCATTTTTTCCAAGGCACATTCACTTTTGGGGCTAATCACCGCCTTTGGTTCAGTTCTGCAGGTACATAGTCAGAAAAGTCGTTTTTATGCAAATATGCTTCCGAAAGTTATTTATTTTGAAAGAGCCTCCCGAGGTAGTAGCAATCTAACAATAAGTATTTTGGATAAATTTATTCCTCCCTCCGGCCAGATGTCAGCAACGATAAATTGGGTTCCAAAAAAGACGGCTTTTACTAATGGGGCTCAGTACTACAGGGTGCCGATAAACTATATTGATTATTATGCCAGTTACGCCAAAGTAAAGTACCATTGATTTTCGCCGGAATTTGAATACGTTTGCATTTCGGGTTAATGCTTGTTGGCTTTAGGAGAAGAGCCCCCTCCTGTCCAGTGTCGTAAAATGTTAGCTAAATAACATTTTTGGAATGAAATTGCCATAATGAAATTTATGGGATGGGACTTTTTCAATATTACATAAAGGCGTAATGTTCAGTAATAACTAAAGTCGTAAACCGATAACATTACATGGCATAAATTTACATGGTCTGGTTATATTGAATAAATGTGATTATTATCAAAGGACAATAGTCTTTATCGATATTTCATTTATTAGGGCAGTTCTGTAATATACCTGCAGTCTTATTTGTAAATTCACAAACTTATTACATAATCGTTGAATGCGGTTAAGATTTCATCTACCATACTATATACACACTTCGAAATTTAAAAACGCCTAATAAATACAATTTTAAACTAACTGAACCGAACATTTTTCAAGATAATTATTATTAAACTGGCGTCAAATAGTTACTAATATCTCTTTCAAACATTATTATAAATTTGTGGAATTTCCAAGCATAAAACAAATATAATTTTATACCCCAATCAGAAACGCCGCATATGTATGATTGTCCCAATTAGGTAATTCAAAATGAATCTTAAATTAGTCTTTAACAGATCATAGTTGGAATTTGTCAGTTTTTAAGCAGTCAAAAATTAACATGACAGTAATGGGCATTGACATAGGCTGACGGGCATTTAATAAATTTGTAATTAAAAGAATCGGTCAATTTATACACTTTATCTCAGAATTAGAGTATTTCTGGTCGAGAAATGTTGGTAATTAGGGACACGCGGTTGCTTAATATACAATTATTACTAATTAGGAAATTATGCGTTTATTTCATTTTTCTAATTTAGATCAATTGCTTTTTTAATTTTGCGTCGCCGTCGGTCCTGAAGATGATATAGGGATTTGAAACGTAAATAGTGGATACTAGACGATGTTTACAAACATTATTTACAATCACAACTTAAGTTCTAGTAAGAGAAGTTTTATGTAAGTCTTTCTAGATAAAACAAAAACTACAAACCTACAGAACATTCTGGCAAACATTCAAACAACCGATAGCAGCTGTAGCCTGATTTTTTAGATTAAATCCTGAAAATATTCACTCCCACGCAACAAAACTCAACTATAATTAATCTGGAAAAAAATGTTTTTTGGATGAACATCAATTTGGCATGCATGCACTGACGTCAATAAAAATGTTTTCATTAGGCCGAGTGCAGGGTGGTAATATGAGTGGTTTTGGTCTGCGTGGGCGTGGATTTTGCAGTTAACCTCCGGGAAACTTAGTGGAGCGTACTAAAACATATCCCTAACTCACAAACTGGACGCGATAAAATTTCAAAATCTTTTGGCAATTTTTCAAATTCCAACATGCAAAAAACAAGCAAATCGAGGCCTATTCCCTGTTCCACATACAACGACGACGGGTAGTGCGAAGTCATTGAAAGAATTTCAATTTTCGAATTTCCATGCGTCCATTCATCGACGATTTGTTGGACGTGCAGAGCAGATACATGAATCAGATTCAGTCGAATAAATCGAGTTAGAGCGATACGCTCCGGGAGCAGGCAATTAAATTGCGAGTTTATTGCAATTCTAGTGCGGCTAGTCTCCACGCGGATGCACCCAACAGTACGAGTAACCGAACTATGCCAGGTAACTGCCGAAAAATTAGTCACAGACCGCGGTAAATCGGCAGAAGGAATTAAAAAAATCGCTCTGGGTGACTTAGCGCCCATTTCCGCTTTGTTGAGTTCTATGGAAGCAGGGACGCCTCTTTGTCTCCGATTTGGTTTTCCGAAAAGAGGAAAAAATGGTATTAGAGCAAGTAAACCACATTAAGACCCCGATGTAACGGATTCTACCGTCCGTTGAACATCAAACAACTTCGAACCAATGCCCAAGAAGCGTGAAGCGCAAAGGAAGTAGCAAAAGAAGTTGATCTAGGAGTGTGTCACCAAAGTCAAGGTGGTTAACGTCTTCTTTGATAGTGAAATTTCTCCCTCCGGTGCAGGGGCCCCCCCGCCGGCCGGCCGGAACGAGGCAGACCAGTGGCACTGTCCAGACCCGGGCTCCGGAGTTTATCTCTTGCTGCGCTGCACTGTGCTCAACTAAATTTGCATACATAAAGTAGAGACGCTGGCGGATCAGAACTGAAACCAGCCGAACTTAGCATAATGCAAATTTCAGCATCACTGAGTGTCATGCACTCACCGCAAATTGCCTTGCTTAAACATTTTCACTTACATATATTTATATTTTGTGGGAAAGCTGTTGGCAGACATGCATGCATACTTCTGTAGAGTTATTACATGTCTATTTATTTTTTTTAGAAAAAGTTGGAATCAGCCACACACGCTTATTACTATTTTTTTCTTAGCTAAACATAATTTGAGGCTATTTGTACGCATGCCAATTTCCTGCCCAACATCACGAATTGTGCCAGAGTTATTTCTTTTGCGTGATATTCTGACAATTTTGCCAGCCATCCTCTGTCGTGATTTATGAATTATATAAAAACTTGCGTTTGTCCGACGTGTGGACTGGAAATGGGCACCATCGACGTATGTTGCATACACCGGCTAATGGTCTGGAATTGCTGGGACTCTGCACTACAACACTTTTTCCCGTAAAATACGAAGTAGAAAAATTTATCTCTAATAAAAATTATCAAGTCGGTGGTTGTTTTTTACACAACCCCAACTGCCGGCAATTGGCTGTGAGAACCTTAACAACTTTCGTGGTTTTGCTTTGATTGGATAACGTAAAATAAAAGGGAAACTCAAACTAGTGTTCTAACTGCTCTGTGAGCGCTGTAAATTGTTATCAATTTTTATGTTGCGCAGTTTAAATTTTTTTATTACAAAATTGATCGCACAACAATGACGGAGAATGCTGATTGCTTGAAAAACAGGAAACTTTGTAACTTTAATGCAGTGAAAGGGGAACCTTAGCTTCGTTTGTTAGATAATCTCTACCTCCTTCATTCATTCATTCATTCATTTTCTAAAGCAGCCTGTACTGCCGTATTTGTTAAAACTCGTCAAGAAAAGAAACAAATTAATTAACGCTTATCTAAATAATGTTAATCCTATTTCAAGAAAAACCAATTTTACTATTTGTATAGACACTTTTCTGCAGAGAATTTATTAAACTTTAGTTTCGAGCGCAACTATTTTTAATTGATTTTGAACTTTAACAATTGTTTTTCTATCAAAAAATACTCGTCATGCCTCCTAACGAAAGCATTACAAATAAACATACTTTTTAAAATAGACTAGTAAATTCCTGATGTATGACAAAACAAAATGCCATAAAAACCTTGCGTCTTCGAAAAATTTAAAAACCTGTCCTTGCCTTGTCGCGTTTTTTGTTTAATGCTGCTACCAATCCAGCAAAACTTATAGTAAGCATGACATCTTTTTCGTGCCGTAGATCATCAAAGATAACTGCTCTCCCACGCATGCTTGCTCAGCTAATTATCTAGCACAGGTGGCATGTCATATATACATACGTATGTGTTTAATAAAAAAAACTATGTGCAACTTACAATTTATGATTAATTTAACGATTGAGGTCACCATTTCCAGTCAATTAAACCATGAGAGGCTCCGATAAAACAGCGATTTCGTGTGGTTACTGGTTAAAACAAACGACTTTGTCACAGAAAAGGTGGCACTTCTTCTAGTTCCACACCGCAGCTTATCTCATGCAGTAAAACGATGATGCAAGTTATGAGAATTTTTTCCAGGTTTAAAAATAAAACTGTCTTTAGGGAAATCAGGAAGACGAGGACGATGCAATTTAAAGTAGGTATGACGCGTGTGACGCGTTAAAAGTCCTTCAGGAATTGAGTTAGTTCTGCTCCCGGCAGTGCCAATGGCTCCGGTGAGACTCCTATTAACTTTGAAAGTTAATTTCGCTGCTTCTTCCCATGGGAACCGGATGGGAGGCTACTTGACTAGAGTTCCGTGCATAATGCATGGTTTAATTCGGGCTCCTCTGCATCTGTGAAGAGTGCCCTGAGTTACACGTGCCGGATTACGTTATGCCGGCACGCACTCACGACCACGTCGTCGGTGTGTCGGGATTATCTCTCCATTAGCTTCCTCGTTAGCAGCATCCTTAGCATGGGGATAAAAGCTAAACACTCCCGGAGATTACGCTGTCCTTTCAGACATTCATCCCCATTTATTCGTAGTGGGGGGGGGGCGGAGCCTCCCGACTCAAGTACATCGGATCTGCTGCTAAACGCCGTCATCACCCAGGATCCCACGCTCAATTGGACGTGTCCTGGAGGAAAACAGTTTTTCTTTCTGTTTTGCATTTTCTTCTCAAAAGATATCACGACTGGCGGAAACATGTATTCAGCAAACAATTATTTATTTACACACCTTACGCATTTCCTTTTATTTATTTTTTATTTTGTTTTCATTTATCTCCAGCGGCCACCCCCTGTGCGTTGGAGGGTTTTGTTTGATAACATTTTCTGGGCATATTTAGGGGCTTCGGACTCGTTTGCCGTCTCCCAGTTTGAAACGTTAAAAGCATTCAAACGTGCAAGATATTCAAGTAAAATTTCAAAAAGCTCGAGATTAGCTGAGATTCTTCAGATTTTTATTTAAAAATAACCCTCCTGCAGCCCGGAAAGGAATTGCGGAACAGAAAAGAGAACATAAATAGGTCGCAGTTAATAAATAACCAGGCGGCTGAAAACGTTTTTCCGGGAATTATATATTACATACACTCATCCATCCAGCAAATTTGTGGCCGGCCGGGACTTCATACCTTAGCGCCGTAATCATTCTGTTAAAGGCTGACGCATAAATCGTGAGATTGTTTCGCCTTTTTCAATTATTACTGGGTATAATGGAAATGAGTGAAAGTCTTCCATGAAATTATTAATCTGCGGCCTTCGGGTAATTAGCCTGAACGCCCGGTACGCTGGAGCTACTTTGGTTGACCACGCTTCACCCCAAGCCGTATAGGCGCATATTTGCATGATGTAAACGCTGAATTGCGAATTACGCCAGGGAGGTATCGCGCAAATTCACTTTTCATTGCAATTTATGTTGGAAAATGGAAATTTATTTTAAATTGATTTGGAATAAAAACAAAGAATCAAAAGATAAATTGAGGTAGAAGTCGGGGCCTTTATATGTATTTAGCTATCAGTAAGGTAATTCAACGTACATCACATAAGAACCTTCTTCTACTTGACAAAAAATGCATCATAAATCTTGCACAAGCACTATACTTATCATTTCATTTCAAAATATTACTTGATTAACGATAACAAATATTTTTAATTCCGCCAGACTAATAAAAACCATTGTAGTTTAGTTTAGCCATAATAATGTTTCTTTTTTATTGACTTCTGTATTTAAAAAAGACCCATTGTTGTTTGAAAAATGCCCTTATTTATCAAAGGACAGAAACACATACACTGCGGGACACTTGATTACCCTCACTCGAAATTTTCGCGTAACACATAACGTTGTGGAACTATTTCTTGGAAACAATTACCACAACATTTCTTATGTCTGGTTACATGCTACCTGAGGACCGAAATAAAAAATTGAAGAAAAGCTGACCTGGAAATTCCAATTTTCAATTTTTGGGCTATTTAAAAAGGGACACTTGATTACCCTCATTTGCAAAAAGGCGTAATAAAACGAAGATTTTTAGTTTTTTTAATAATTTTATTTTATGTTAATATTTTGTAGGACCTCCGTTTTTACATACAACTTCAAAAAGTCTCTTTGGTAAAGAATTGTATAAATTTGTTAAATAATCCAAAGAAATTTGCTCAAAAGCATTATTTATGGCTGCAATAAGATCTTCCCTATTGTCAAATTGCCTTCCTTCTGCATAAATCTTTCGTGAAAGCCATCCCCAAACATTTTCGATAATGTTAAGGTCGGGAGATAGAGCTGGCCAATCCAAAACTTCTATGTTGTGGTGTGCAAACCATTGCTTAACTCTTCTTGCTGTATGGATGGCTGCGTTGTCCTGTTGTAAAATCCATCGTCGACCATTGAACATTTCGTCAAAATTTATTTTTTGGATTTCCAAGAGTTCAATGTAATCGATTGACGTCTGTCTACCTTCTAGAACAACTAGGTCTATTGCGCCATAACACGAAATTGCAGCCCATACCATGACGGAGCCAACAGCGGTATGACGACGTGATAAAAACATGTCAGATTTCCTCAAATCGTGGAAGTAATGTTGAAAACCATCAGGCCCATCCAAATTAAATTTTTTCTCGTCCGAAAAAATCACCTGGTGCCATTCGTCCTTCCAATTGAAATGAGCGCGACAAAATTCCAATCTACTAATTCTATGATGCTGAAGTAAACGTGGTTTTTTTTTAAGTTTTTGCCTTCGGAGATGCGGGCACTGTTGAATTACTCGACGAACTGTTCTGACACTGGCTGAAGTCCCAACTTTATCTTTTATTTTTCGAACAGATGCTGCAGAATTTGACGCTTCGCGTAAGATAGACCTACGGTCTCGTTCTGTTGTCGCTCTTGCTGTACGACCTTTTCGGTTTTTACCATAATTTTCGGGATCGTTCAGAAAATTATTGATAGTCCAAGGGTTTCGTTCAATTTATTTTGCAATTTCCCTATTTGAAAAATTTTCCTGCTTTAGTGCAAGAATTTTGCCCATTTCTTGTTTTGTCAGCGTTTTGCCACGACCCATCTTTGCTACGATACAACAAAAATATGATCCACTCTAATGAATAATCTGCTGCAGCTAAATAGATCACACTTTAATTAATTTGGAAGCACCTTTACTCTTTGAATGTTTAAATCAAAGTAATGAGGGTAATCAAGTGTCCCTTTTTAAATAGCCCAAAAATTGAAAATTGGAATTTCCAGGTCAGCTTTTCTTCAATTTTTTATTTCGGTCCTCAGGTAGCATGTAACCAGACATAAGAAATGTTGTGGTAATTGTTTCTAAGAAATAGTTCCACAACGTTATGAGGTACGCGAAAATTTCGAGTGAGGGTAATCAAGTGTCCCGCAGTGTATGTATGTTAAAAATTAATAATAGCTTCTTTTGTAGCCATCGATGCTGTTAAAAAACCAATAATGTTAAATAAATTACGTGTATTCGCGCTAATTGTAAATTTTAAAATAAATGATAACAAAACTAAAGTTCCACACTTACGCAAACATACAAATTTAACCAAAGATGCAAATGGGTATTTGTATAACATACTTTGATGGATTTTTTTTCTTTTATTAAAATTGAAATAACAACCAGTTGGTTTTGAAACTTTAGGCGCTCTTTTCTTTCTTCACAAAAAACGTTTAAAGATTTCAGTCTACATTTATTATATCAATATCTCCAAGCTATAAGCAATTTAATAAATAAGTCGTTTGCGGAAGGCCATTGAAGTCGAACGCCTTTTTTTAATAATATCTAACGTAATAGTTGTTAAATTTCTTACACGTTTTCAAAAGTCTCAACGTATCAAATTTTCAATGCATAATAATTAATTAATTAAGCTATTTTAAAACTTGCATTCATTCTTTTATTACCCAATAAGAAAATAAAAATCTCTATTTAAAATAAGTAGTTTTTAGATAGCATTTCACATAAATTTTAAAAGCTCTGTTGTCTTTTTCTCGATTTGCATTTAATCTGCTGTCGCTTTTATGCACTAACATTTTCACAATTCATGACCAGTTATTCCAATTGGAATTACATATAAAACATGTTGAACTACGACCAAATTTTGGAAATATGCAACTCAATTTAAAATATTGCTTTACTAAGATGTTTTTGTGACCTGGTTTTTGGCTACGTACGAAGCATAAATGGAATATATGATCACTTTCTTTTATAATAGTGAAAAGACCCTCACCTTTTTCACATCCCTTCTCTGAAAGAGTGATGAAAAACTTCATCCTCCTTAAACACACTATCAAGCAACCTTAAATGAGAATCCTCAAAAAGGTCGCATGTGTCTTGTATGTCTTAAAACTAATTTAAAGTCACGATGGCACCCTAGAAGGTCAGTTATCCTCGAAAAAATATGCAAAGGCCCGAGCACACGGTGCATCTGCATGTGCGACATTTTGCATAAGACAGTGATAGTACTATGAGGCGTACAGGACGCGAAATTGATTTTTCATCTCATACTTTCCCTCGTTTTTGCATTTTCATCTTCACCACCAGACCGAAATACTCCTCCATTTCACAGAGTATTCTTTCACGGGTGTGGAAGGGTACTACTTTTGTCAACTTCCTTGTAACTCGCTCCCCTTTGTAACGTAATCCTGGGAAAGGATATGCAGTGGTGTACCATGTGCACACCACCTCAAAAGTGACAAGGCGCTCCACAACCCACAAACATGATGGGGCTCCAAAGACTTACCCACTGCGGAGTCGGAGTGGTCTGCCTTTAGAGCTAGAATTGAATTTAGAGCACGAGAGACATACGCTCAAGCAGGGCAGCAATTTCGCTTGATTAACTTGAGTCTCTTTGTGGATCAATCGTTATGATTGACAGCATAGTAAATGCACACATATGGCTAGAACGAAAAGTGCACGTCATTATTACCAGTTGGATGGCTGCCAGTGATAGCAATCGGAGAAAAGTAAGCCAGCCCCAATCGAGGACAATCACAGACCTTCTTAATCTTATCTTGTCCGAAGCGCGTGAGAAGTTCGCGCACAGCAGAAAACAAGACAAGACCCACGCACCGCGGGCGGAAAGGTACATTTCTCTTGAGTCAAATTAATCTAAACATCTTTTTTTCAGTTTACTCAAGCCTAACTAGTTTGCTTTCACAAATCCTCAAGTACGCTAAGTTGTCCGAGCCCCTGCGGATGATTATTTGTATTTTTTCTTACTTCTTGCTTTTTTACCTCATCCGCCTCAAGTTCACGAGCTCAGAGCCTTTCCCGCCCGCTGCGCTGCAATGCCCCACCCCACCGCTGACACCAACGTACCCGTGTCTCACTGGCTGTTTATTATTAACGCAAAGTAAACAAACAGCCGTTGCGCTTACCATCGTCTTTGCTGTTTCGCAAGAAGCTTTTGTGAATCCTAAATTATATTTCCCACCGTTTCTTTGGCTGAGCTGTGGGCTCGCCGACCTGCTTCTTCTTCTGGGAGACGGATTCCTTCCTTGAACTTCTTGTGCGAATGGAGCACTGGAGACACTCTGGCGCAAGAAGGACTAACCTGAATTGTATTTCGTATATGAGAGAAGCACTACTCCTCAGCAATATTTTCTTAACCCTAGCTGAGATTCAGCAGGAAATTTGCTTTAGGCTAATTGAAAGAACAAATGCAATAGTTTCTCTGAGTCGCAGTACTTGTTGGTTCTTGTTCCTTAGTTTTTCCAAGACTATTTATTTAAAGTTATCTCAGACTTTTAATCTTTTTAAGGTATTCCGGCATGTAGTCTTATTGTTTAAACAAATACGTTCAGCAGAAACTACGTCCTAATTTGTTAAAATGTAAAATTTAGTAAAACGAATATTCAACATTTCTTTAAAATACGTTAAGTAAAAAAATTAACAATTTCAATTTTACAGTATACATATATTTATTTAATAGACCTTCTAAACAATTTAAGCAATGTTTAACACTTTCTCTATCCTTAACTGTTGCAAAGTTATAAAATTCAAAACCTGAAAAATATGATGCGAATAGCATATCTGTCAAGAAAAATTTAAATACGTACTTAACAAAATAAGCTTTTAAGCTTTACAAATTACGAAGTGTTTCTACAGTTTTAAAATTATATTTTAGTAAAGTCACCTTTGGTAACAATTCTTAAATTTTATTATTCATTTTTTGTTGCAGCTAGTTACTTGAAATATTTATAAAACTTCAACTTCAATAATGTAATTCTTTCCCATATTGAGCCAAATCACCAAAATAGTGAATTTTTCATGGACCTTAATCCAAAAATCAACATCAACATTTTTTTGCCGGACGCAAGAGAAACGTGCACATAAGCTTTCCGCTAAATTGCATTAGAAAACATTTAATGCCTAACAAACAAACACGTTATCATAATGCATTAAAATAAAACAAAAACAACATAAGCAACATGCCCTCGAAATCCGCAGCCGCTTTCTTACGCAATTCACGGACGACGATTGTCCGGAAGAAGAATTATGTGCCCAACAATTTATACAAAGGAAAAATTTCTCCTTGAAGGCCGCGACCAGTGCAAAACATGAAAGAAGCAAGAAATTATGAATTATAAAGAAAATAATTTTCAGCTTTCAGCTGAGTTGAGGGATTTGTCCACGGGGCATATATTTTCAGCAAGTTGTGGTACTGAAAAAAACCTGCAGTGTGCCAAAACAATAATACCGCAAAAAGAAAATGAAAAATAAGTTAAAAAAGTCATGAAGCCATCAGCTGAAAATGAAAACCACATCAGAAACAGTGTGGTGCAGGGAAAATATTTCGATGGGAGCATTTTCCGGGACTGGAAAACAACTCCCTCCAGTAAGATAAATTGAACCTTTTACTTTGCTTTTTAATCAAAAATTGAAAACCGTGGAGGATACGTAAAAAATCCTTAAGTAAGCCTCTCGAAAAAAAATATTAATGTACTTTTACCAGGCGCAATCATATCGTTGGCGAAAGTGCAATACCCTAAATTTTAGCTGAATTGAATGTTAATTCTTATAAGAAATATTTCATACAATTCAGCTTATAAGAAACGATCAATTGCTTTTTATTACATAACTACTATACATATGGCTTTATTTGTTTTATGTTTATTATATAATATTATAACTGTATATGTATGTATATTGACTACTGCTATATTAATGCTGAGAAAGCCAAGACCTCAAGTAGTTAATATAGTTTAATATAAATATATTGCGCTATTTTGCTATTTTGGCCAATTACGTAGTATTGCACTATCACAGAATATATGAAAAAGCATTTAATTCCCTCAACTTGCAGAATATTATGCAATTACATAATTTTGTAGGGCGCGAGTTGGGAAGGCGAACTTTTTCCATAGTTTCGTCTTTAATTGAGCCAGATAGGCCGCGATTCGCAGTCGGAGTCCGCCAACAAAAATTGCCGACCATGCATGTTGCATATGTCACGGTCCGACGGGTGCGAATAGAGCGCAGAGCCTGATCTAGAAACGGATAAATCTTGGACTTTGGTGGAACAAAGGAAAAAATAAATGAAAAGCCCCGACCACACATAGGAGCAACGTTCCCTCAGCCACATAGGAAATCAATTTTCATATGCAGCTGGCAAGCGGTCACTCACTAGTGGTCAGCAAGTAGTCGGCCGATGTGTACCGCGGAGCCCGAGGGCTCCGCGCCCGGGGCCAAGTGGGGAGATCAAAAGTCAACTTGCATGCGGAACGTCATTTATTTATTTATCTTATATAAAGTCAAATGCCAATTTAATAGGCAAACAATAGAATTGCGCTTTAATTGGGACCTGCTCGAGCCATTTACCTAGATTTCGGTTCGTAATGATAGATTCATATCAGACCCATTAAACTCTGGGGACAGACACGAGTTTGGAGCCCCGCTAAAATGTATAATTTCAAGGTAAACCAACTGTCGGTCAATTTGGATGCACGACATGTCGCTCGTAAATTTGTCACGGATGAGGGTAAAGAGCAGGGTCTCCTGCGGCTGTAGCCCGTCATTGCGCGCTTTAAATTACACCTCAAGAAGGGGACGAGCCCCATGTTAAAAAGACGATAGTCTCAGAAAACCTTTCAGACATGCGAAATTGCCGCATAAACGTTCTCAAGCCGGAGAAGTGATATTTTGCACTTCTTGCAGCTAAAGGAGCACCATGGGTGATGGCTGATGCAGCCTACAACCACAAGTCACACCTTTAAAAGTGCCCCCGACCCCACGCCAAATCGTGCGATATTTTCCCTTCTTCCCAGGCCTGCATTCAGCCACCGAACCGACTTTAATGAGCAATTTAATCTGACCTTTAACTCTGTGCGGTGCGCGGTGCTATCGCAGAATCAGGTGGAGGTCCAATAAATGGTCCACCGCAGCGGATGCTGAGCTCCCAGTACACCACAAAACATCTTGAGGCGGTCTGGCCTTTTCCGAAAAACTGAATCGATTTAAAAACCGAAAATTGTTTTAACGGAAATTCCGATATACAAGTAAAAAACATAGCAACCTTGATAGAAGCCAATTTTTCTTCTAATTATCTTAGACGATCGACTGCTTAGCCGCTAGCGTGCAAATTACGTAAGCTCCCGGGGGGAAACAAAGAGCCGATGCAGAACGGCACGAATCAAATTGCAATCGCTCACTTATTATCTACGAGGGGCAGAAGGTGCAAGGGGGATGATTAATTAAATTGTATTTGTTTGAACTTTCCTTTAAGACGTCCAGAGAGGAGTTTCAAAGATTGTCTTTCTGACTTCCAATCAGTGGAAGCCTGGCGTCAAAAGCAAATATTATCTCCTGTGCCACCTGAGTCGACAGGAGCTTATGGGGGTTCCTTCAAGTGGTGGCCCCATTTTGCACTCTGATTGATTGTTCCCCGATTTCCGATCCAAGTTCATGTTGACGTGAACTTCCTGGATATCTTCATAAAGTCTTTGTGACGAATAATCCGTAGAAGCCTCGTGTTGATCAGAATTGGCCTTTCGTATCGCCTTGGAGAACAGGTCAGAATTGGTTAAATTTTTCGATTAGTGCTAAGAGAATAAGGTACCGTGATATCAAATTAATTAAGTTCAATATTATTAAATCCAAAAGTACTAATCGTTTAACCCAATCGTTGCTTTAAATCAACACTTAATTACAAAAGCTGAATGTTTGAAAACAGAGTAAATTTCTGCGCAATTACAAAAGTTCAAGGCTTATATTCTGAATTCTGTTTGTAGATTAAACAATATATATAAATAACTTTATCAAGAACTAAGTTTCTATACGTTCACTTGCTTAATTCAGCTTGAAGAGATTTATTGCTAAAAAGATGAAAAAAACCTGGACTCTTTTAAAATCGCCACCTTCAATACATATGTAAGTATTTCAATTGCAAGTAGTTTTTACGTATGCATATTTACATATACAATATTTGTTTTTGCGATAAAATGAATAAAAATACATAGAATTCGTCCCCAAAGAGATCTGAAACCATGACCACAATCTCCAATAGGTCGCATAATGTCCTGGTTAGTTAACCTTAAACTGCTGCAGGCTCCCAGATATTGGATATTCCCGGCCTGGCTCTGGTCCTAACTATTGGACGACACGAAAAAATTGACCTACATCAACGCACGTAATTCAGGCCACCGATAAAAAGCACGAGATTCCCTTTCCGCAGCCGGCTTTTATAACAACCAATTGAGGCAAAGAACTCCTTCCCCAAAAGTTTTGTAACGATTTAACGTAATTTATATGCATGAATCGCGAGCACCATATGGGTCAAATCATAGGTGCGCTCCCGTTCTATAAGGATATACGCCCCAGACGCCTTTGGGAGGCAAAAATCCCTTGTTATGTTCTGTTCACACGGTCTGGCAGTTCGCCAAGAGGATGGTGGGCCAGAGAAATAAAACAAAAATCGCCTTTTCCCATTAGAATGCATGAGGAATCGATATAGTGGCATATTTCAAGTTAAAGATTTTTTGTTGTTATTGGCCGATGGCTCCTCTATACCTCCTTTTTGCTAGTGGTACGACAAAATCAATATCCACCGGAAAGGTTTATCTGCATTCATATTATATAAGCATCTCTGTGGCATGCTGTGCGCTGAGGGCGGATGTAACTCACTAGCTGCGACTATAATTTATGCACATCCGTGCCAACAGACAATAAACAAAGCAATCCATCATAGGTGTAAGGTGAGCAAAAAATAAATAAAAAGCGCTATAATATCCCACACGGTCGGAGCGAGCGCCAGTGGCAGATACTTTGTTCGTATTTATTATATGCTGCAGAAGATTATCCCGCGATATTAATTGTAGTATCGCGGAATGGGGACAAAACAGTAAATTACTCGCAATTCGAGCGGTCGCATCGGTGTCTTCTGTCTTTTCCTTAATGTCGTTCACCTACCTGTGCCTGCCCGGTTTAGCCTATGCCACCCAGCAGCGCCCCTCTCATCTGTGTGCCTTCTGTGGGGCCGAGCCCCGGCAGTGCAAGTACCCAGGTAAAAAACAACGCCAGGTCTTAACGCTTCAGATGGCACACGTGAAATTGAAACCAGGAAATCCCGCAAAACAGAGGAGCCCCAATACGGCTTTGCCATACTTTGGCCAGGCAGCGCATACTCCACTCCACCGTCTTTTAAACCCCTTCCCTAGACTCCCATTTAGATGTACGTTTTGTTTTTGTAGTGTCGTCATCGTAGTCACTAGAAGAAAGCCTTTATGTTTTCCTCTTTTCTGTACGGTCTATGTCTGAGCCCGGCCCCCTGTCTACTATTATGCTTCTGGGGCGAAAATGCAATGCGCTTATGAGCTGCAGAATCATAAGTAGTTTATTGGCTTACTTAACACCAAGCCGGTGGCAATTGAGAGTCTCGTGCACCTCCGTCGCCTTGGCTGAGGACAAGGAGAGATGTGGTAGCTTGGAAAATATACGGGCTATATGATTATTTTCTACAAAAGACAATCGTTATTCTTTTGGGGGATATACAATTCTTACACGACTGCCTGGCTTTTTCCTTAGGGGACATTTTAGCCAAACTGAAGTAATATAGCGTCTATTTCTTCCATAAATACAAGTATATTTCAAAAAGAAATCACTTCATCGAATATCAAAAGAGGTATATTGGCTGGGGGAGAAGACTATTGTTATTTTTAGGATGAAATTTGCATTGGGGACGAGGCCATATGCAAATGGGGGAGTTTAGTTTGTTCAGGTTTTCGTTCTATACGCAAAAACAAACCAATTGTCTAAATATGTGCACCTTCGTGACTTCAGTTCTCTGAATTTTATGGATTAAAAACAATACACATCAAGAACCATAGCATATAGATTAACACAGAATAGATATAAAATAAGTAGATGAAATCAGAACATTTTTTTGCAGTTCTAGTTCGTAGGTATCGTTGTTATTAGTATAAGTCCAGCGTTAGCTTTAAAGGTGTAATATTAAATCAAAACATTTTATGATTCCTTTCTACATATGCACATGAATATACAAAATACCAAAGAAAATTTTAGGCATCCATTAAAGTTCCTTCTAAAGAATGGTAATAAGTAATAGTTACCTACATAAATTAAAAACCAAGAATCCTATCATAACACTTCGTCAAGCTATGAACAATAAGAGGTTAATATACTCGTTAAAGCCATTAGTTTTCTACTTTAAGCAAATCTTCATGATTAACTGTTCAAAATGCAATTACACTCGTACTTCTGTATATTATGCTATCTCTCGTACGATGCAGTTCAAGACATGCTTAATGTGATTTTCAAGGAGATTAAATAAAATGGAACTTTATTAGGAACGTTGTCTTTTGTACGTCTTTTTTAGCGGTTCCCTCTCTCTTTCTCGCCTACGTGTGCAAAAGGATAAATGCCATTTTTTTAATTAGTGATATTTTCACTCGTTAAATTTAATATCTGTGCGCTGAGTTCCGGGATTAAAGTTCTGTTCAAAAATTTAACAAATAATTGAATGTAATATCATTAAACGGAACATTATTTTGCAATAATTTCATTAAAAGTATTTGCTTAAAAAAAGGAAATACTTAACGAAGTACATTTCCAAATTTCTATTTTATCACTTACAATTTTTTTAACCAACCAATACTAAGTTGATAGTTTAATCATTATTTTGTTATTTATAATTTTTTTTTGTATTTCATATCTACCATATGTTATTAGATATAGTAAATATCTGAATCGCTAAAAATTCACCCAGAGTATAAAGTTCGAGCGGAAAGATTCTTGGTGTTTCGGATTAAAACAATAGTTAGATAACTCAACTTATTTTGATTTAATTTTTTCGTAAAAACCGTAAAATCCATTACAGTGCAGTGTTGAACAGCGTACATTTAATATTATTATTATTATTTTTCTTTTTTGCCAGGAAGAAGGAGATTGAGGTTTCAACCAAGAGTTTTCGCAGCTCAAGCTAAAATAAACACAGCTATTATCGTTTGGCTATCATTCAAATTTTCAAATCAATTTTTGGCACACGTCGTGCTTCGAAGGCTTTGGCATTAATCGACGATTCTGAATAACTTCTCCGCAGTGATTCATTACCGATAAATCAAAGAGTTTTTAACTATTTTTATTTAACGAAGATATATTCAGCAAATGGGATTGAAGAGGGTTAGGAAATAGACGGTTGTTGTGCCTACCTTTCATCCTCCAGGAGCCTTTCAGCGACAGACAGCCTCAGTCTAACCACCTTCATGCTCTGAAGAGGGAACAGCTTGCAGAAAGGTGTTAAGAACTTCGGTCGCCAGCAGAAGTGAGGATACTCCTTGCACTGGGCCCAGAGTCGTTCGTTGTGTTCGAACAGATACTTGTGCTCCTTCCCGTAACTTAAGTACTCCTCCATGCCACTGTACTCACAATTTAGTAATTTCTTCAAGTTTCTTATCGCCCGTTTATCGTTTGGTGGGCCCCGGATTTGATTAATTTCAAAATTCAACAGTGGCTCGTAATGATAAAAATTTCCTGGCATAGCATTCAAGATATCGCCCAGGAATGTGGAGCCAGACCGCCAAGTTGTTATTATCACGCTGCGGACGGGGCTCCCACCGCTCTCGGGGGTCAAATCTGTGAGTTTTTCGGCATCAACCCCAAACCGTCCCGAGGGATACTCGAAGTTTTCCATCTCCTGGACGATTCTCGCCCGCTGCTGGGAGAGGACATCGACTATGGTAACCGACTGGTCGTACGTTTCCGTCGTGTACGAGGGCTCCGGAAGCGGACGGTGCTGGGTGGCTATCAGCAGCAAAATACACAGGCTGCTGACTCCACATATTCCTATGAGATTCGCTTTCCGCGACATATTTACAACATTACCACCGTTCATCCAGCGCACTGATCATAACTTCATTTTACCCTAAAATTTGAGAAATTCCTCTAGAAAATAGAGCTCCTTAAGATTAATTCGGGAGGAGGGCTCTGCGCGGCCTTTTAGGATGCAATTTCTCTCCGTTGTCGTCTTCACAGAGGGCCCACTTATGTATTAAAGCACTTCTTGACACTTCGCACACGCGATTTTACACCTATTTTCCGCCTAAACTGATCACGATTTCATCTCACTTTGTGATGTTTCATTGTAACTGAACACTGCGTGGGTGGCTGCTTATCTCTGGCCCAATTCCGTACGCCGTCTAGACGCGTTTTCGCATTTTCGTTGCTCACTCCTTGGGTAGGTGAAAACAAATAGTCGCTGGTGGCCCGCAATTGCCTGCAACCACCTTACCGCTCCTGTGTCAACTGTCAAACTGACGGTCCGTCGACGGTTCATTCGACTTTCTATTTGGTTAGGGCTGGTCAAAGCAAAGTGATTGTGTTTGGAGAGGGGCTATGATTGCACGGAGGAACAAACGAAAACGGAGAAGCTGCATCCACGAATACCTTAAGCTTTTCACCAGTTGTGTTAGAGAGATTAACTTGTGTCAATTCTCCTCATTGCAGTAGTTAAAAAATGGTATTTTCGAGGGGGTCTTTAATTTTTACGTTGCTAATTTATTTAAAATATGGATAAATAAGAAAATCACTATTTGAAGAAACAAAATACTATGATTTGAAATGGGATTAATCAAATTTAAAGTTTTCTTGCTAAACTCTCCCGATGCTCCTATCCGTTTCTTCCAGAAAATGTACTGCTACTAAAAAATGGGAGATTTTGAAACATAAACAAACTAGCATACCTGAATTAAAACTTTATTTTCCCATTTATATAATTTATGTTAACAAATTTGTTTATCGGGTATCTATGGGGACAGAGGTGGATATAAAGCCATTTGCTAGTCATCTTTAAACTATTGTAATAGCTGATTTTATTTTATCTTATTTTCCTTTTTGTTCACAACAAATCAATTTATGTTTTTGGACGGACTACAGGATTTTATGAATTGTTAACACAACGCTTTAGACATTAATATTAATAAAAATGAAAAGACAAGGTTGTAGATTATTATAATTGTGTTACCAAATTATTTCAGCTAATTTTTGCTTTCCATTTTGGCTGATTTATGTTATGTGCTAATTGCGTACTTGTGGTTTTCCTAAATGAAGTGTTACAATGAAGAAGTGGCTGAAAGCTCCTGCCCGGGTAAGTGTTATGCCGACTTCTAAGATCATTGTGTGTGAAGATCCTTTTAAAGAGGCAGACATGATTGAATTTGAAGGGAGGACAAGACTTAGGCCCCATGCTGCGCCTTCCATTAATTTAATGGGTATTCCTTCGCTATAAATTATTAAATAGTTTTAATAATTTTTGCTGAAGTAATGGACAATTTTTGAACGACGTAGCTATCTGGTTATTTACACAACAAACATTAACGGTTAGTTTATGAAATAACTTTTATCAAATATAAAATAATAATTCATTTTAAAATATGCACACTGCATAGGCCTCAGCTTAAAGTACTCACAGTGGTAACAATAAAACAACATTATTCACAATACATCAATTCAAATTTTCGCGCCTTTACATGGTATGCCCCTTTTTCCTTCTACCAGAAAACTTCGACCCGTACTGAAATCACAATTCCTTAAGTAAACACACTAACACATCAGCAATTTTAGGTCACCTGATCGACTTCTGTCGCATCTCTGTTCTATTATCCAAGGATAGGGGTCACTCTCCCTGAGTGGAATGTGGAGCAATTTGGTTTGTGGCATAGATAAAAAGTAGCTCCATTTTGTTTTTAAAAATTGAATTACTTTAAAACATTAATATTTTATTATTTTATAACGAAGCGCATAAATCAATTGCTCCGTAATTTTCAATCTGAAACTACTTAGAGTTTTTTTAACAAATTGAGGTCTTTCTAACTTTCGTACGAAACGAATCCAAAAGAGCTTGTTGTATAAAAATCCCAGAATTTAAAAAAAATTAATTTCAGGTACTTTCGACTCCTATTAATTCCTTCATTCAAAGTAGTTAAAATAATGCGGTAAAAAATTCAATTGAATTATTTTGATGTTAATTTCCACATTAACAAATAGAATTTAAAAGTAACTAAAAATAATTTGTCAAATTCTATGACCTCTTTATTAACCCATTTCATTTTTTAAATTGATAAGTCACACTATATTTCAAAAGCATGAAAGAGGCGTAAAAACTCTCAGGAAAAAGAAATTACTTGTCCATATTTTCTGAGCAACAAGTACATTTTGTTCTAAAATTCGGACCTTCCTCTTTTAAAAACTCGCTATGACATTCACCTAGATTACTATGATTGAGCAGTACTAGCCGCAATTAAGCTGTCAAAATCGTCATGAGAGAAAACAAACATCGAATGGGGAAAATTTATCGTTTTGTGCTGATATTCTCCGCGGTATTACGTAGTAATTGCTTAATTTAACTAACCGCGACCGCAGGCCCCCGGAGACATCCGTTTAATCCGCGCATAAGTCCAGAACATGACATCGATTATAGTCTTGGACTCCTCCGATGAAGAGGTTTGTGGGATTTTTGATATTTTAGCCCGGACGGCGCTTCCAATTGATTCCCTGATTGTCCCGCGCCCTGAGTGGGAATGCGATTACCTTTATCACCCTTTAATTGCCGCCATTTAAAACAATGAGTGGATTTTTTACTTCTCAGAGAACGGACGGTAGAATATGAGACCGGGAATCGTCTGGTTTATTCGGCTCCACAGCGAAAGACCTTTATGGCGATTCCCGCCATATTTTTTTAGAGAGGTCTTTTCACTTTATAAAACCCCCCTTTAACCACTTTGTTTCAGACTGAACCGGCAAACAAAATTTCGAGACCTCTGCAGCAGCGACTCCCAGTTGCGCCTTCTTCTCTGGCTCTGCAGAAAACACCACCCCCGCAGAAGATTCCTCTCCAGCAGAAAACTTCACTCCAGCAGAAACCACCGCCCCAGCAGAAAACTCCGCCCCAGCAGAAGCCACTCCTTCAGACAAAGCCGCAAATCATAGAGCTGCCCAGGAAGTCCCCTATTTCAATAGTTCGTCTGGATAAGTTGCAGCAGCAGCAGCGAACATCAAAGTGCAGATCACCGAATAGCAGCGCGCTCGCAACAATCTCGAAAAAGAGCGGAGGCGTCGATATGGTCACAATAACCACAGTCCCGGCCTGCTTAAGGCAGACCTCAGTTACCACCGCCTTTCCTCCCGCCACAATCAGCCCGAGCGTGTCCAAGCCGGAGACCACCACCAGTTCAGGAATCTTTCGGATAGAAAAGCCGGAAACGAGCTCTAGAATTTTTCGAATCGAAAAACCTGAAGCTTGTTCAGTGGTCTATCGAAAAGAAAAGCCTGAACACAGCTCAGGAATTTATAGGCTTGATAAACCCGATTTCACCTCCAGGGTAATTCAGATAGAAAAGCCTGAATTCAGTTCTAGGATACTCCAGCCAGAAAAGAATGAAATCAGCCCGGTGCCCGTAATCAGGTTAGACAAGCCCGAAACCAGCACATCCCCAGCAACAATTATAACCAAAAATTGTGTCGCACCCGAAAAGCCAGAAGCGTCCTCGTCCAAGTCAAGTTCCAGGAGCAGTACCCCTCATACAGTAATTAATAAGCGAAAGGTTTCTGAATCATCAGAAAACGGGAGCGAAAAGTCCATGAAACGGATAAAACCGACGCAAATATCGGATAAAGTCGACAAATCGTGGGTAGCATCTCAGAGCCCCGTAATTGCAATAGACGACGACGACGGGCAACCTCCAGAAAGCGACAAAACGTCCGACAGCATTCAAAACGGCGGTGGCCCCCCTTCTGTTGGCTCCTCAAAAGATGACACCGCTCAGGAAGATGAGGAGTCCGCCCCGATCCATCCAACGTATGCAGCAATGCTGGAAGCGTGTCGAGCGGCTGATCCATCTCCAGACATGGAGAAATTGATCAAAACAAAACTTCTGAGGTACTATCACTCTGTACATCCGGACTTTGTAGTGTCCAAAGGGTTCTGCAAAACTGTGAAAGCAGTAACAAAAGAAATCCAAGACTCACCAGGGCTCGTCTACTATAAGTTAAAAAGCGTTGTCGAGGAGCTCAAGATCCGGCGGAAGAGCAAGGAGACAGTGATCAGCAACGAGGAGATCACCTCGACTGGCGACGAGAGGACAGATCTGCAAGTTAGGCGGCTGAGCAAGGCGCTGTATATAATTACGAAGAAGATTGCTACGCTCGAGGAGGCTGATGTGGACCTCGACGATGACAACTCGAGTTACCTCCAGGTGGAGAGGTACAAGAGGAGAGCATGTGAGGTAAGAGTGGGAGTATCAGGGACGAGATGCTGAATTGCGGCGTCCTACTACTATGAAATATCCACTGTTGATTTCATCTAACAGCTACAATTTGTTCTAGATTTACGACATGATCTGCGATCTAACGGGCGAAAGTAAACATGCACATCGCTCCGTAAAAAAGCCTATAACTTTTCGGGGAACATCATTCCCAGAATTTAATAGAACCCTTCAATCCTTCGTCAATCGCACCAAAACCTTCCCAGACTTTTATGATGTCTACAGGTGTTTGGAGTACTGCAATGCACAATACTGTCTTGGGCTAAAAAATGATCAGATCAAAAGTGTTGGTAAGTTGGTGTTCCTTTGGCTTTTCAACACTAGCAGAATTTTAAGGATTGTAATTATCTCTTCCTGTTCCAGCACAAGACGCCTTCATTAAAATTGGTAAACTGTTACAAAACAGGCGAAAATCCGATTTATATGAAACTGTTGCACATTTCACTGGTTGCTCAGCAGACCCTGCCGAATCCGATCCAACACTTAATGCAAAATTGCATGAGAACCAAAAGTATCACACGAAAATTACAAGCATCATCGACAAGTAGGTTTTTCAACTATCGCTTCGTCTATTTAAAATATGTGCTTCCTGGTAATTAAGTTTATTTTTGATTTTTAGATTTGCCAAAGAACAAGAAGTTGTTAAAACGGAACACGAGAAAAACAAAATAGCACTAAAAGATGGTGAGAACCAAACTCCTCCCAAACCTACACCAGGTAGTAGTACGGGAGAAGCTCTGGAAAAAGACAATGAGCAGGAAATCGTGGGGATACCTTCATCATGTGTAACGGTTCCTACAAGTAGTGATGACCCTTCAAAATCTGGCGGTACGGCTGGATCTATAACAAAAATTGCAGAAAAACCCCCCGCTGATACTCAGGCAACTAAGAAAGATGTTGACCTGCCAGTCGTTGAAGAAATAATTATATCCGATGAAGAATCATAGTGCTCGGAATGTTTTTAATTGATTGTTTTTGTGTTATCTTTTTTATTTCTTTTTATAAAGCAGGCAATTTATATTTTTAAGAGACGAACTGCATGTTCAAAAGCTGTACTGAAAAATCAATAAAAGGCAAGAGTTTAATGTCAAGTCACTTCTTTGTTATCTTTTCCAACACTAAAGTCTCTAAAAGATATCTTATGTTCTTTTAGTTGTAACTGATTTTTCCAGCACATTTTGTATTTACATACTCTGCAATCTTCTCGCATTATGCGCCATAGATCCCTTAAGATTTTCTTATCCCAAGTACAACGTACATAATTCTTCAAGTACAACTTTTCTTAAATAAAAATCTGCGCGTTTCTTGAATGTTCATCTCTCCTGATTTATTTAAGAACGAAAGACATTTGGCGTTAAGAGCTACGATTATTAAAGTGGAACGTATTTGACGAATCGGAACGATTTCGAAATAAGAGCTGCAAGACTTGTTTTATCGCTATTCAGTCATTCTGAAGCATTCGTAGTGAATATTTGATTGCTCTCTAAATCACAAAGGTCAAGATCACCAGACGATTGTTGCTGATAAAAAGACAAATAAAAACCCGAAGAAAATATGTCGAACATCGATGAGAGCCTTGAGAAATTATATCAACCTAGTTCTTGGTGTTCGCGATTTGAGACTAGGGAAGAAGTGGTTAATTTTCACATAAAATTTGTTTCGGAAGGTTTGAAAATATTTCACTATTTAGAGAATTAAAGTAGAGACAAATCAAGGTTCTAAAATTTCAGAAATTCAGCTTATTTCGTTTGACAATGTTTTACTAGTTTATGCATTTCGTCAGCACATATCTATCTAAGTTTTTATCTTATTTAAAGAATCGGAGAAAAATCGTCAACGTTACAAGACCAGATTAAATATTCGCTATGGTCCTGGTAAAGGTGAAACTTTAGACATTTATTACAAAGACCAGGAATCGGGTAAGAAATTTATCTCAGAAATTATCAAGCGATGAAATACCAACCATCGCACCGACATAGGCACCCCAATCTTCGTCTATGTCCACGGTGGATATTGGCAGGAGCTAAACAAGGACGATTCGGCATATTGCGTTCAACCGATCGTGGAGGCCGGCCATCGAGCTGTAATCGTGGGCTATGACCTATGCCCAAAAGTGAGTTTGAGAGAAATTATTGGTGAAATTAAAAGAGCTGGAGACTATATTCTGCAGTATGCTAAGGAGACCAATGCAAGGTGAGTAGGATTCTACTAGACTTGAAAATTATAATTTTTCAATTAGTAATGAAATCGATAACATACGAAAGTTTTCTTATAAGAGCTTTTATAAAAAACGGATTGCAGTCAATTTATATTTCTTAAAGTTCGCTAGTTTTCGCCGGGCATTCCGCTGGAGGGCATTTGTTAGCGTGTCTTCTAGAGGAGCAAACACTTATGAGTCCACTCGTTAAGGCTGTCGTCTTTATATCAGGAGTTTTCGATCTAACAGAGCTCTGGCGCACATTGGAAGCAAACAGGAATAATATTCTCTCCCTTTCTGAGGAGGACACAAAGGAATTATCCCCAATATTCAGGAATTATGAGCACCTAGCTGCGTCACATACGAATTTGAAAATTTACTTGTACGCAGGCGGAAATGAGAGCCCAACATATCTTAGAATGTCAAGAGATTTTAGCAAACATTTAAAATATTTTGGACTATCGTCGAAATATGAAATTTTGCAAGGGCGAGATCACTTCGACATAGTTGAAAAATTGAGTGAAAAAACCTTTCAAATATCTCAGTGTATTCTAAATGAATTGAAGGCGTAAAACAGTTAAATATAGTTTTTTCTTATTCTTTTTCATTAACAGAACATCCACGCAGGATATATCCGCTATTACCCGACATATTTACTTCAGGATGTGTCCGATTTGGAAGAATTTGATACATCCTAAGCCAGTTCGAAGATAAGTGAATCCCCGTGATTTGTGAGGACGTCTTCAGGTCTACGTAGATTTCCATGAGGATCTCCTTACATAGATTAAAAATTACTATAGGTCGTGAAGGTTTTAAAAATGGCAACAGTGCTTTTATTATAGTGCTTGGGTGTTCCTTTGCTACGATAACTAGACTATCAAATTTCTCCTGCATTAAAGCACATGCGCGCTGATTTTCTAACTGCCATTTAGGCGGATCCTTTTGATCAGCTTGTATTGTTCCTCCGCTTTCACTTTCTTCGAGTTTAGGTCTTTTTGACGTTGTTTCATCTTCTGGAGGAGCATGCCTTTTGGAACCTGTTGCTTCAGAACTGCTATCATTGCTGCCTACTTTAGGTTCTATAAGGGATGTTTCACTATCTAGGGGTGTATCTGGTTGCTTTGTAGGGCTTTCTGTCACAATGGGTTTAGCCTGATCCTTTTTATAAAACTCTCTGAGAACCGAGTAAATGTTTACAGAAATGCACCGATTTAGCTGCTCCTCAGGCAGATCCAGGGCCAGAACAGCTTGTTTTTGTGGCACATTTCCTGGATGCATATGAACTAAAATTGCCTCAGTATTGGCTCCGATAGAATTCATAAACGCTGCCGGTAGCAGTCCACAACTTCCAGACTCGTATAGAAGGAAGTTCCCAAAACCAGAAACTCCTGAATAAGAAATTATTTGTGATAGGGAGTCCATTCTGATACCCATGATTTTGTCAGGATCTTGTCTGTAGTAAATTTCAGCAAGCAACCTCACAGTGGGCTGTATTATCTGGACGTACTCGAAATACTTTCGCTCCTTTTTCTTTAGATATTTTTCTTGGGAGTATTCAGTTTTCGACATGAATGTCTTCGAGCTCTCGACAATTTTCTCAATAATTTGCGATGATGCAGTGCATTCTTCCTTTAGTTTATCGATATCTTCTTTTTGTAGGCTCTGGGAGCCCCCATCATCTACAATGTTCCTGTTGTCTGAGCCGCTTTCTGTTATGCCCAAAACTTCTCTGATACTCCTCATATCTGTTTCGGAGCATATCTCGAGGATGTTGGCTGTTTTCTTGCGCTTTGTACCATCCTTTGGAATCATTTTAAAAGTTGAGTTATATTTGTGACCGTTGATATTCCCTAGTTCGATTTGCTCCTTCCCTAACATTGTTGTCGACTCCAAATTGCCGAATTTATGGAGCTTCGTGTACTTTTGGCGCTGTATGATTATATAGTCGCCTAGCTTAATAATCGGATAATCTTCTGAAGACATCTTCTGTAAAATATATTGACCAGTTTGTACACTTTTACACTAAAAATTAAAATTTAATAAGCTCACGTAAACATTTAGTTTCTTTAACGTCACTTTGACAATTTAATTCAAAGGAAACACGTGCAAAATTCGTAGTGCCATTGAACAATTTAAAAACTTTCGGAGAGTTATTCTAGTACAATTATATTGTGCAGTGGACAGGTGAAACGACAGCAAAACATAAACTTGACAGAGGCCGGCTTATGAAATAAATATTTTCTGAAAATTGATTCGTTTTGATTTAAAACCCAAATCTTGGTGTATAACAATAATTTTAACAAATATACAGAGATGGCAAAACATCATCCAGACTTAATTTTTTGCCGAAAACAGCCGGGAGTTGGTAGATAATTTTAGATAAACGTTCACTCGCGAAGATCTAAGTTGTAATTTTGCCCCACAAAATTTCTAGCTATTGGCCGGCTTTGCGAAAAGTGCGATGGAAAATGCGTAATTTGCGATTCGTACGTCCGTCCTTGCACATTAGTTAGAATCTGCGATGAGTGCAACTACGGCTCGTACCAGGGCAGGTGTGTGATCTGCGGGGGCCCCGGAGTCTCCGACGCTTATTACTGCAAGGAGTGCACGATTCAAGAGAAAGACGTAAGCTTAGCTGTGGCCCTAGCGCTTGTAAATAACTAAATTTGCAAATTTTAAAGAGGGACGGTTGTCCGAAGATTGTGAACTTGGGCAGCTCAAAGACAGATTTGTTCTACGAGCGGAAGAAATATGGTTTTAAGCAGAGGTGGATATTTCCATTTTTAAAAGCGACTAAAAGCGGAGTAACTTAATTTATTTCCAGCTATTAACCAAACTGGATATTTGCTTGTCATGTGAACGTATGCGTAGGTGAAAGCGGTTGGATGTTGCGACTGTTTTTACAATCTGTATTTAGGCTCTAAGTTTCTTTAGATATAAATAAAGTTTTAAAAACCCCTCCCTCTTTTATATTCTTCAAAAATAATCATTCTTGGAGGCTGCACGGCGAAGAATTTTAGATTTTAAAAAACATATGTATATAATATCGATTTTTTAAGAATGATGCTTAGGTCAGTCGGAGCATCCAATAAAGGAGTTCTGACTTCGATTGTACGCGCAAAATTTTATTTTAGTGAACCCTGAAGCAGATTGTACCCCTGTTTGGTCAGAAAACCGTTTAAAATTTATCCCTATAATATTAAAATTTTTATTTATGCTGTTTTTCGGATTTTTTTCTCGGCTCGGCTTTATAAGAGAATGATTCTCTAAAATAATTCTATATACAATTTTCTAGTCACTTCATACAATTCTTCATTAAAAAAGAAAGTTAGCTGGAGATCATGCAAATATTTAAGTTATTTAAATGTCACTTTGACGCCTTCTGTAAGATTAGTACTGCCACTTAAAATTTTGAAGATTCTAGTCCAATTTTGAATCCGAGTTGAGTGGCTGAAAGCGAATTGTTAAAAAAGTGGTATTTATCTGGAAGTCGAACTTTCATGGGTCAATTCAGGGAAATTCTGTGAAGAGTCAACCAACTCTATCTTCACAGCTTAAAATTGTCAAAAATGATATTTTTCAAAGGATAATATAAATTATTATGTAAGACGCTTGTCCATATAATAATAATGGACAAGGATAAGACTATTCCCCTGGCTAATTAAGGTGAATAGTAGCATAAAACAAGCACGAGCACGAAGAAATTGAGCACTTATGATTGAGGTCATTGCGTGCGACTCAACCAGAACATTTCACAAGTATTAGCTATAAATAATTTGCCAGCTAGTATGCCTCCTTATTTTAAATTCCGACGCCTTAATTTACCTTAAACAGGTAACGCTTTAGAAATTAATTGCTTCAATAAAAACATGAAATTAACTCGATTCAAGTACAGGGTACATTCCTAAGAAATAATAGGGAACTCCGAGGATTTGGCAAAAATGAAAACCTAAACAATCTCCACGAAACAATTATTGTCTTACTTGTGGGGCAGACTATGCTCAGTTAAACTAAAATTGCTTCCTGCACTGGTGAATATTTTACAACCAGACTGACCGAAATTTTACTTTAAAACAGAAATTAGACTTACCAAAAAATTATTATGTAGAATTACATTAAAAGAAAAACTAAATAAATAAATAAACGCAAATTACAGTACGATGTAACTGAGCGTAAACCTTTCACAAATTCGCTCCTTCAGCCGGTATAAACCATTCGAAATTTGTGAAATTATACTGCATTTTATCGTATATTCAAATCCGCTGGAACTCTTGTTTTCCTAAAATATAAAATGCTGTCAAAGACTGCATTTAAGCGAAGGACGAAGGAGTGTTCCATTTATTTTTAATTACTAAGATTATTAGCAACAAAGATAAATAAAAATGACATTTCTCATATTCGCCATGAAGTTTGCAACATTCTGAAAAGTGGGAAATTTCCCCGTAACATGGATGTGAACTCAGATAAACCAGGGTTTTCAGATTTGTATGGGAAGACGCAGATCTCTATACTGTTCATTAAAAAAACGCAACTAGCACAACAAAGCTCGTAATAAAAATGGCAAAACATCACCCAGATTTGATTTTCTGTCGCAAACAGACGGGAGTTGGTAAATATCTGCATGTAAAAACACCACTCGAGCATAAAGTTTTAACTAGTTCACAATTTTTACAGCTGTCGGCCGGCTCTGCGAAAAAGACGACGGAAAGTGCGTGATTTGCGATTCGTACGTTCGTCCCTGCACTTTAGTTAGAATTTGCGATGAATGCAATTACGGCTCGTACCAGGGCAGGTGTGTGATCTGCGGGGGCCCCGGAGTCTCCGACGCTTATTACTGCAAGGAGTGCACTATTCAAGAGAAAGACGTAAGTTTACCTAGGCTCTAGCAGTGAACTCCAGAAAACTTAATTTCCGTATTTTGTAGAGGGACGGCTGTCCCAAAATTGTGAACCTAGGGAGCTCGAAGACTGATTTGTTCTATGAACGCAAGAAATATGGTTTCAAGCAGAGGTGAGTCTTTGTTTTGCAAGGGGGTCGAAGAAGATTTATTTCCTATTTTCAGCTATTAACCTCGGTGGACACTTGCCTGCATTTCGGACGTAAGCTTTGGTGTAATTTTTTGGATGCTGCTGCGAGTGTTTTTATTGCATACTTTTAACTCATATGATTTCATGGATATAAATAAAGTTTTAAGGAAATTGTAGATTGTTTTGTTGATGAAATACTTCGGGGTGATCGTGGTCTTATAAAAAATGCAGATAATATAATATTCTACTTAGTTATAGACGTGGATTGATCTGTGGACATATCCTTTCTCACAAACATTTCCTTATGCCGTTGACGGCAATAGTTCTATTCTAATTTTTGATATATTCTATTCTAATTTTTGATAAGCCTTTATACCTGCCAACTACAATAAACTACGTATTTCAAAACAATTAAATTTAATCCCCAGGATTGAAGCTCAAAAGTAGTTGACGAGCGATCAGAATTTCTCGACGCAGTATAAAGTACTTCTTGAGCATAAAATAAAAAAGATGTAACCTTAAGTAAATGATTTATTACCTCTCTAGAACATAATTCAAGGAAATCTCTTTCTCACAAAAACTTATTCTAAAGCGGCAACAAGTCCCCTTGCATCTTAGAAATTCCTACAATATAAAAGGTGAATTAGCGACATTACTTAAGCCGTGAAAATAGCGTTTTACTTTGTGATAAGCCCATCTTTCTTAGCCAGCCGAACGATGCAGTCGTCGGATTCCCCCATCCGCCTCACGGCCCCGCAGATTGCGTAGGTCTTCGACGTTTCTGACATAACGCCGGTCTCGGGGTTCACATCACAGATATTCAACTGTACGGAAGCGTGATCCTTGGCGTGGATGATTCTGTTGCTGGCAGAGCTGCAATTTTAAAAAGATCTTTGGTACAGAAATCCTCGGCATGAAACACGTGGAACACGTACCACTTGCGGGGGCAGTAGAGATCAACACATTCACCGGTATCGTTTTCCATTTTTTGTTAGCTGGAAAGGTAGAAAACATTTGAAAGATATTATTTACTGATAAATTTGCGTGGTTTATGCTGTTTTCTTACTTTATTCTTTCACAGAAACACAAGCCGTGACAACCTCAATGGAGGGTTAAACGAGAAGAATTTTTCCTTCGTTAGGTTGGCAAAATCGCTTTCTTCATATTCCAAATGAAGTTAGATACGTTTGGGCGAAACGATTGAAAATATAAATTTGAATTGTATTTACCACTCGACTAATTCTAAAATATGTAATTTTAATAAAAACTGTTTTATTAATAATGAAAATTACAAATTAAATAGCCATGTGATTTAAAATTTTTAGCATTGTAACAAACAAAACCTGTACGCATGCCCTAGAAATTTCAGTTGGCATGGGACGGGGGTGTCAAAGTTCTGCAGTCCCTTTTTTGTTGTCCTTTTATTGCTGTTGCAAATATTTACGTTTTAAGATGAACTCAGAGACTCTGGTTTGTGCCAAATTGTTTTTAGAAAGTCCTTTTTAAGCTGTGACTACTCGCAGTTTAGTGCACTCGGAAAAGAAGAGACGAATTTTAATATCAAGGTGTTCATATTTATAAGTTAGTACCTAGGATCTGAACTTTCCATCTCAGTAATTGCTCCTGAAGAAGGTAAGGAACCTGGTATTTTGCTCGTTTGGTTATGTTTGGGAATCTGTAAAATATATCCAGGAAATCGTTTAGATATATTTTCTTAAATTATGCATCTTGCCTTGAGTACCTGTTTTCTAAGTACTGCATACAAAAGGGTAACACGAAGTTTTAGTTTTAATTAAACAAAGTTCACCTTTTTACTCCTTTCTGCTTATTTGCTATTTTCGTGAACTCTATTAATATTCTATATAATAATAAATAGAATTTTACAGAATTCTCTTTCCTAGTTTATGAACGTTTTTAGTATATATTTTCATTCAAAGAGAAAATAGCAGTTCTATAAAGTTGATAGATATTTTATACGCAATTTTAATTTATTCATTAATTTTCTACTAAAATAACTCTTAAAGTTGTCCATTTATGGGACAAACTAACTCACCTCAGACAAGCAGTTTTCATATAAGGAATCAGAAAAGAAGAGAACGGCCAAATAAGAAAAATACATTTGGTAGTTGACTGCCTTCTTAACTTTCAAAAATAATTGAATTGTTCATTTATTATGTATATGCTTATATAAAATATTGATTCTTTTCTCATTCTGGTTAAAATATTAATTCTGGTCCACACACGCTGAGGTCATATTGTTTGCATGCCTTCGCACCGAAACAATTGCAAGCCCATGACCATGAGCCTTCTACGTGGACTGTGGAAGAATTTCAAATTTAATCTTGAATTTATTGATTTTACTATTTTTTATGTTATTAAGAGTCGCTTTCATATTTAAACAATTAAAAATATTGCTTCCCGCTACTAATTTTTGAAAATAAAAATCGGTGATAAAATGCCTAATATAAAGAAAAGTAAATATTTACATATTTATTCAAATGCAAATACTGATAAGAAAAATATAAACACGTTATCTTAGTATTTACTAGCAGCTCTTATTTCACTAAAAGTAATTGTTTCTATCATGAAATCATTTACTTTGAACAATTTAAGTAAATACTTTACTTTTGTTCATTTGAGAGTAGTGAGCTTTTGCATCCGTTTAAAGTTATCCCTGAAAATGGTGCTCACATTCAATCGCTTTTATATTATGAAACAAAGCAGTGAACATTTAAATAATTATATAGAAATCGCCGGAAATTATCCTCTGGCAAAACTTTCAAAAAGTGCATTTTAAATGAATAACAGGAATTTTCCGGGCTTTGCAAAGTTTTCAGAGATGTTACCGACAGAAAATAATTCGTTAGGTCTGTAAGTATTTTAATAAAATTATTTTTAATGGAAAATCTGTCGGCAAAATCAAAATTCTAACATTAGCTTCTGCAGTTCACTACAGTTTAAAGTAGTAAAATGTAACTAATTCTCATTTCTTTGAGTCACATGTGAGTGGCTCTTGCCCCGTCGTTTTTAATGGAACGCTCAGAGTCAGAGTGCTGCTCCGTCTGCGCTTTTAAAAGGAACATTGAAATATTTGTGTAAAGTTGAGCGTCAAAGTGTAGCTATTCGAAACAGACGTACTCCTTACCTCCGCAGTTTATTACACGCTTTAAGTCAGTAAAGAGTAATAGAAACTACGCGCATAGGTATCAATAAAATTGAATTGATTGTGTACAAGCAAAGTTCATTGATGTAAACATTAATTGTATTCAATAAAGACTGTCTTCAAGCAAAACAAAATGTGGGCTAATTTTATTATAGTTGGCCAAGTGAATTGCGTTTAACTAATAACATTTAGCTTCAGTTAACACATTTATTGTAAAATAATGATGACTATGTCCGAGAGCAGTGCGATAATAAAATAAAGTTTGAAAGTAAGAAGATCGTTAGCGGGTACATTTTTATATTCTGTTTTTGCATAGTATACTTATATTTTCCTGTGCTCAAGAATTCACTTTTCGCAGTTTTTTAAAACATCGTTTAATTTTCTTAAGACAAATTATGTAACATTAACTGTTTTCTTAAAGATAATTGTATTCAGATCTATCCTTAGTTTTTACTTAATTACATATTTACATCATAAACAATTTGAAACATTAACCGAATAAAATAGTAGAAAATAAAAATTTATTTTTAAGAATTTTTATTTAAAAATTAAAAATCAAATTTAAATATGAGGTGAGAAGTATTTGTAATTTTGATAGCTTTATCGATTAACAGAATACAGACATTGTGTTCAATGTAAAGGTTGTTTATATTTATTACAGTTAATATTTGAATGAAAGCTTATTGCAACTACATACTGTAGTATTTTTAATCCGGCACTTAATATAAATTTTAATTTTGTTGTTTGCGGTAAAGTTGTAAATGGTATTTTCAATTAATTTCATAAACGGCAAATAATCCTATAGATCACCTCTATCTGTGGTAGCATTACCTTGTAAATGTTTTCCATAAAATAGACTACTATAAAGCTAAAATGATGCTTGTATTAACGAAAAGAAAATAGAAATTAGTTGTTATCCTTTGTTGCAGTGCAATTGTTTCGATTTCCTTTTCAAATTAAACCTATTGAACTGCCTTCTTCGTAGAGCTGTGAAAGCTGAGGCGTACATCTTTTTTTCTTTCAAGCCAAATCTTTCGATGTCGATAGCCGGGACACAATTTATGAAATTGCAACAGAATTTATTTTGAGTAGGAATGAAAGCGTCGCTAATCGGCCTGCCAGCCTTCGCAAATAGATTATAAATTTTCTCCGATCGCCATTAATTATCCCCATCGAAGACGTTCGCGGCATTTTGAGCAAAAAGGTCACCTGAACCTTTCCATATTTCACGAGTTTTCCATGTCTGGTTGCTTGCTGGTTTTATTGCCAATTTACCCAGACGGTCGTTGGCTTAGATTTATTTGTTGAGCTAAAACGTGCTTTGATATTAACATGTTTTTGAATCACAGACGCTTCGCTCTCAGCTATGAAGATACTTCTTCTCCCGACCTCCCCCTTTTGTAGTATTACCCTCTTTGCAATGTTTCGTCGCTCGGCTGCAGTTCTTATGACACCGAAGACATTCGAATAGATCTTATCTGCTAATTACTTGGCTCATTATAATTGTACCTGCTCGGCTTCAATCCCGACGTTTTATTTATACCATTCCAGGTAAAGTAAGGCAAACAAAAGTAGCCGGGAGGCGACTGGAGAAGACTCAAGAGTGGCTACTAGAGGAGATAAGCATCTTAAAGGAAAATAAGCTAACAAAACAACGCAAGAAAACTCTGTGCTCAGCGGTCTTCTTCTGTGCATATGCAGCAGTAGAAGTCGTAGAGCAGAGGCAAACCGCTGAATATACCTGAGGACCAGGAGCAGTCACTTGCACGCAATGAGCTTCATTCACCGGTCCACGACGGTACCGCCAGTGTACCGCCAGACCAGCTCCTCAAGATCAATCGTTCATTAGCAGTCGACGCGGGCAGAATAGCTTAAGACGTAACCGCGATCAGATCAGTTCGATGTATCGTTAGCCGAGTTCTCGCCCGTCTTAACATCGATCGATTTCACCTGGCTCCAGATCTTTGAAAAAATATATGTATTTATAAACAAAAAACTTACCGACCATGCCAGTGATCGCGTAATTTCTAGTGCTTCAACTTGGTACGGTTGTAGTACCGCGTCAACGTCTTAGGATCAACTCCAAGATGTTTTATTTATTTTAAGACGGGAGACTTCTGATGTAATCGGCACGTTTAGCAATCGTTAGAAGTCTCAAGACGCTGTTTCAGTGGCACTCAAGTACCAATCGCGAACAGACGAATCTTCCGAACGAACTCGAGATCCACAAAATTTCAAAGATTTTTAACGCGCGCTTAATCTTAAAGATTTCAAAAAAGATAAATTGCCGCGCGATTTGCGTCGTGTGACGTCAAGGGTGCTCCCAGATAGTGTTGATGAATAGGCGTGACGCGACGCCAAAATTTTTAGTGTAAACACGAGTGGTGTGGAAAATGCTGGCGATCGGTAAAATTGTGAAAATTGGTCCAGTCAACAACAGTTCAGAAGTTTTCACCAGTTGAAACACAAGGGTTTTTTTTCAATTCTTTTCGTTTTGTTTTCTTTTTAAAGAAAGGCGGGAAGACCTGTTCGGAGGAAAATGTCGCTAAAGGTAAGTCACTTGTACTTGTTTTTGAATTTTTAGTTTTTAGAGCAATTATGTGTTCTTTCCGCTGTTGCTTTTTGAGAAACCTAATCCGACCAGGTGTAGGAAAGTAAAAGTTGTCACCTGTACCTGGGCTGGTTAAGTCGCGACTTTGGTGTTGTGTTACAACTAAATTCATGTTGTTCAGCAGTTGACTTTAGCTAGTTTTATTCAAATTTGAAGTGACAAAGAGTTTGTAATAAAACACCGGTTTGAGGCTTTCACTTTTTATTAAAAAAATAACATTAGATCGCACGGACAGTCACTAGGAGTGTCTTGAAAGATAAAGAAGAAAGTCGATAACATAATCGTTTGAAGGACATACTACTACTATAAAATCTGTAAATGAGGTATAGAAAAACATTTTTATACATATTATGCTCACTTTCAAAAAGTTAGTTTTTGCATACCTGTAATTAAGCTAAATTTTCTAATGAATAGCAAAAAAAGAACTTTTTGAATGCGGATGACATCTTACTTAACGGTCGCCTTTCAAATTTTATATAATATAATAATAACAGGCATATTGTATATTACAGAATTTCCCTTTTATAATCAATGCCAGTGGGATTTATTTTTAAAGTGTTTTGGCTTTCAATAACTAGTTCAAATTCTTATGAATTTCAAGGAATCAACAATCGAAATTCATTGCCAAAAGCAAACGCGGCTGAACTACCGCTTTGATGGCAGTGGTCCAAATTTTTTCCAATCAAGTGGATGCCACTTTATTTGCATAGACGACAGGTTTTGTTCTCGAATAAATTTTCTATGAAATATTGAAAGTCATTTAAGTTGATTATGTAGACTAATTTGCAAAATGTTTATTTTGCCTGTGTTGTGTACATATGTTTAACAACTTGTTTGGTTAATTTGGATTATATCTACAAAGTGAAGGGGCTCAGTATAATCAAATTAATCAAATTTTTAGGGCTATTATATAAGGATGCCGCAGCCTAATTAATTTTTAATCAAATATAGAATGGCAATAACTTTTGAAGTTACATTTAAACCAAACTAAATATTGACAAAAGGCCAAAGTGCGTTCAACTTCGTCAAGCGCAACAACGTGATATAATCAAGTGCTACATCATTCTTAAGTAACTTCATCGCCTCCTTCCTTCTGATCTGTATCTTGGAAAAAAAATCTCTTACAAAACATCCGGTATAACAAAATAAAAATTTCCAGTAGATTTCGCTTGCCAATTAGCTGCACTTCTTCTTTTTTCAAGTCCGCCAATAATGTGGCGTTGCACAATATCTCAAAAGTCCATTAATTGCGCCGTGCCACAAAAAACAGATACATAAAAAAAGAGTTAAGTGATTTTGCGCGAGCGCGACTGGTCGATGGTTAATCGATGCGCGAAGAAAATCCAAGTCAATTTGTAGCACCACTTTCATCGTGGGTGACCGCTGAAGCGTGCGAAGGAATGCGATTTTATGGGCAAATAATTATCCGCCGTGCGAAAATATTTTGCTGAATTGCCCCCCGCAATGGCAATTAGTAAAAACAATTGGCTCGTAAGGAGGTGAAAAAGTAATATTTTTATTTTCGCGCCCATTGGTTGGGGCTGTCGGGGGCTTTCTTCAAAATCTCTCCTTCGAGATGCTGACAACGAAATCGAGTGGGTCTGGTGCTGTCCAGCAGCTGGCGCGATTGCGTGTGGCTTGGCGTGGAGCGTTCCGTCGGGCTAATTTTTTAATTTGTACCTGCTTGTATATTTCATCAAATCTTATTAAGTGAGGAAAATGAAGAGGAAAAATAAATTGGAGTAGTAAGAATAAGTCGTCTCGGAGGGCTGCTCAAATGGCCGCTGTTTTCATCAGTTCGAATAGCAGCTAATTGCCCCGGCAGAAGTTGCGTGGGCGGCGAGATTTAATCTCTATCTTTTTTCTATTTCTTTTATGTTTTTTCATTTACGACTTGATTTGATGACTCCCTGGGGATTTAACTTTGTTCATTATCTGCCGTTTCGCCGTTTAGTCCCAGCCGTGTGCTCTTTCGGAGTGAGTGGGTGGGGTCTTGTTTGCATTTCCACTTTCCAGTTCAGGTGTTTGGGGCTTTTTATTTTTTGAGATGTAAGATATTCTGTGTTGGACAGGTTAAGGTGAATTTGCACGACATGGGCACGGGTGCTAAACCTGGTTTTCGACTGTCACATAAATAAGTTTAATGCGCAAGCTGATTTGGCGTTGTTTATTCTTATTTATCTGCTTGAAATGATTAAGTGTTCGAAGTGCATGAAGAGGCTGAGTTCAATAAATTTAACGATCTCCTTTTCCTTGTTTTCTTTTACAGAAAGAAACGCCTTCGGATGTTCTGCTACATCTTGCTGCATTGCGAGGCGACGACATTACCTTGAGGAGAGTTCTTGACAGTGGAAAGGTTCATGTGGATTGCAAAGACGAGGTGAGAGTTGTTGAAATTGTCTCGTTGAAGCCCACGTTTGTTTCAGTAACACGTCGAAATTCGCTTGTATGAATTTCGAGTAATTTAGTCAAAGTTTTTATTTAAAGGCCATATTGCTCTGAATTAATCAGTAAATTCTCAACTGAATTAACTGTCGATATAGTGTGGATGATACTGCAATTAATATCTAACAAATGCTCGTAAATATAAAACAAACTTTTATAAATGCCTGTGAAATTCAGGCGAAGATCAAATCAGTTGTGGATGTTATATGCAGGTCATTTCAGCTGATTTCAAATGTACTATCCAGTGCATACTGTTCTAAAAAAGTTAATATACCTTAGAGCAAAACGAACCATTCTGTTGTTTTCACCTTAAGTAGAGTGCGCGCAAATGCAACCTACTTCCACCGCGCGCAGAATGATTCCTCCACCGGAAACCTCTTAATCCACTAAACGCTGCGCTGCTCCGGTCCGGGTCAGTGGTACAGCCGTGTGTTTGCTTTGAGGTGGCACTATAACGAAATCGCGACACGAATATCAATCGCGCTAATTCCCATCTCATGAATCCCAAGTAGTTTTAGCCGGCGGCGTCCATCTACCTGGTGCTGGCTTACCTGCCTAAAAGACCTACCGGTGCTAGACTGGGTTCGGTGGACGGAGCTGGAACTATGTCCGGGTGGCAGGAAGGTTTGAGCAAATAAAGACTTCATGCGCGGTCTAGCCGACACGCGGAACAGGTAATCAATTACATAGAGCACCGCGAACATATCGACCTGGAGGCGTTGAAATCGATTAATTAAATCGGGCCGGGACCAACATCCGCCAGGAATTCCAGTAGTCATCACCTCGTTTGGATGGTGGGAAGAACGCTTTTTTCGAATCGAATTAGTGCGAGTCACTTTGATTGTGCCCACTCAGCACACCTATCGATTGAAAAGTGCAGGGAAGCGCGTAATTGACTCGAAATTGCTGCGGCATTCCGCGGCATTTTTTATGGTGTGAAATGAATTTTTTCCTTACCTCAGTTTCAAGAAAACACAAACTTCCGACGTGCTCGGCTAGGAAAGAATGAATCGCTGTGGACCACTAATTCCTGCGTGTTTCTGCTTTTCTGTCGCCGCTCCGATCGTGTTCCCGCCATTGCTTGCTGCCCAGCAGAGGCAGTGATTATATCTTTTTGTCCACGATCAAGACGGCGCTCTTCCGCTGGACCGTTACTACGAGATCTGGACACGCCTGTAAGAAAACCGGCAGCGGTGAGGCGGCATTAGGAACGAAATGTAGCAGAAGCCCGTAAAAAACAACAAAGGGAGCTTTATCTCTGGAAACTGTGTCGAATTGTGAGCTTCGGTTAAGATTTGGCCGTTAATTTACGCAGGCAAGTGTTTACCTAAAGAGGTTCTGTCGATTTGCTAAATGACCTATTTTTCAAATTGTCCGGTCCACTAAAGTGATTTTTCGAACTGTAAAACGGCTGATCTACGTGATCACTGTAGATTGACTAGATGGTAGTTAGTTTCAAATTATTCCCGATACTCTTTTTGTCTTTTCGCACCGCTGATCACCTTACCAAATTTCGCCAATCCCCTTCAGTTCGAGGGGCTCAAAATATGGGAAATAGTAAAGATCGGCGGAAGCCGACCGCGCTGCATTGGTGGCTGCAGACCGCTCACCTGGCCTTGACCTAAAAATGATCCAAGCCAACTACCGTGTCAAATTTCAATTATTACCTGAGTTGGTCTCACATCAACGGCTCTCTGCATACGCCGTCTACTGATATCGTTTTTATCGTTTTTAAGCGGCTGCCGGCTTTGAAGCGATTCAACAGCAGCTTATGCAATTTTATGTGAGCATACACGGCAAAATTGATCGTACGAATCCGAAAGTGATGCGATCGAAGAAATACTGCTAGCGATAAGTTGCTTTTGCCCCGATGGGTTTAAGAAGGTTTCGTAACATTTTTCTCGATTCGTGATGTGCTGTTGCTATACCGGCGATTTCTGTGGGGGAGTTTAATGTCAGTTCATGAACAAGATCAAGTTTTATATAAAACGGCCTTATTCGGCTTTATGATTTTTCGTTTTGGTGAAAGTCCACTGAAAATAACGATTAATCTTAATCATTAAATAATGAAAGGAAAATTAAAATGTTTCTAAGTTTTTCACGCAAAATTGGAAAATTATCGGTTTTTGTGGAAAAGGAGTTATTGTAGTGTACTCGATTTATTATAGCTGAGCTAGTATGTTATATAATGTTTGGTGTACCACATATTCCGAAAAACAAAATTGTGAATTTTCAGTTGCCAAATTTTGAAACCATTACTGCAAAAATGCATAACAAGTAATAAATCTCATTTAATGATTGAGCGTTTGCTAAAATTTCAAGTTCACGGCTTATGTAAATATTTATCAGTCCGTTACATAAGCAAACACGGAATTCGTGGCATTTCCATTTAAAAAATGTTTCATTGAATAAAGTTTGCCGCCCAAAAGAGCGCGAGGCACGGTTTCGCGCCCACCAACAGAATATTTTTTACGTCGATGGGGGCCCCAGTTGCGTGGGGGGCACATCGTCGCTAAAGAATAGTTAAACACTAAGCAGACTTTCGTGCCTCTAGGTAATTATGTTGGTGAGTACGACCAGTCCCGGGCACCGCATTGAATTATGATATTGCTCAATTCTAAGAACTTTCAGCGAAAAATTTATTTGAGGCTACCAACAAGGAAGCAAGTAATTTCCTCTTTATGTAAGCTGCTCTGTGGAACCGAAATCCAAAAACTGGATCGTATTAGTGTGCCTCAGACCAACTTTTGTAATTATGAGGAGTCTTTGTGGAGAGAAAACAACTCCAGAACTTTTCCGAGAGTGCAGGTGGATGAGTCTTTCTTTCCCTGCCACCGCAGGATCGTAAGAAAATTAAAAGAAAAGACACAAGAATTGGTTAATTTAATTACGGCGGATAAGTTTCTTTGTAGCTCGGGGGGAGCGAAAAATGGGGCATAAAACATGTACGAAACAATTACCGGGCGCCAGGTATAATTCTTAATGACGAACAGAAGAAAATCTCCTCCATAATAAAAGCGTGGTAATTACGAGAACTGAGGCAAAAACGGCTGAAAGGTGGAAGATAGCATGACACGGCACGCAAAAGCGCCCTAGTGAGGTGCGCCATCCTTGTGCATAAAGAAAAGTTTACCAGAACGAATGCAATAGTTGCACTGGCTGCACTTTATTACAGTCCTGCGATTGTGTGCAGCGACAATTAGCAGAAAAGTGCTCAGCTTCGCAGCGCTTTGTTAACAAGCGAATTAAAGGGAAAATTTACAGCGCACTTGCAGGGGCGCGCTGTTTTCGCAGTTGGCAGCGAGTGCTCCGCTGGTGCTTCACACCGCTCTTGAGAGCACACCTTCAATTTTAACCGGCGAGCGGTGCTCAATTGCAGGTAATTTGAATTTTTACAGCCGCCAAAAGTAGTGATCGTGCCGTAAATTAGATTGCATCGTTATTTCCAGCACGAATATGCTTTTCGTTGTTGGTGTTGCTATTATCGCAGCGCCATGTTTACCTGCTGTTGCAGAAACGAACCGTTAGAACTATTGTTATATGGTAACTAATTTCCGTAAGACATCGAAAAAATATAAAGATGTTTGTTTTCTGCCTGAAGAAATCATATTAATTTCTACTTTAAATACTTAAGTTAACAATTTATTTTTTTCTAGGATGGTACAACTCCTTTGATACTAGCAGCTGCTGGAGGTCACACACCCTGTGTGCTAGAACTGTTAGAACAAGGAGCAGATCCAAATGCTAAAAGATCAACGGGAACGACACCCTTATTTTTTGCAGCGCAAGGAGGATACATTGAAGTGGCAAAAATACTGATTAAGGCTGGAGCCATTACAGACAGTCCCTCTGTTGTAAGTAAAGATCGCCAAAATATTTTTCTAAACTGAGATTAAATTAAAAGTAAAAAGGATAATTTAACCCTGACTTTTGCAACATTGGCTCGAAACACTGTCTTATATTTTCTCCCTGATTTTCTTTATCTTAAATTTAAGAATACGAGTTACATCTTTCGACTCTATGTAGTTACATATAAAATCCTGCCTAAACCAGTTATAAGTGCTGTTAATAATAATCTTAATCAGGGTTTTCAAAACAGGCATACAATCACTCAATAAAAAAGGCAAGTTGTTGTAGAACTGCCTTGTTTTCGGAAATTCAAGTTTTTTTAGTGCACCACTCAATTCAGCTTAAGAGGAGCAATTGCTGTATTGAGTTTTGAATTTTTAAAAATATTGTTGACTTAAAGGAGCTTGAAATAGAAAGAAAATGGATAACTAAATTGTCTCAAAGTTCAAGCCATTCATAGGCATCTGTTCGACAAAAATGCAGTAAAATTTTAAATTAAACGTTTATTTTCTTTTAATTCTTATTTATCCTTAAAACCCGTACCAATTATTTCAGGATGGAGGAACGCCATTATTTGTTGCCTGCCAAGGGGGCCACGTAAATATGGTGAAAGAGCTAATAAGTTGCGGAGCGAACGTGAACTCTTCGATGAAGGTGAGAGCCATAAAATCATGAAATATAGTACATCGTGCAATTTAAAATGAGTCATAAATTAACTGAGACAGAAATTTACCTAACACCATATTTATATTTCTCCTAATCGCGGCATTAGGACAAGGCAACTCCGGTTTTTATAGCCGCACAAAATGGGCATCGCACAGTGCTAATGATGCTGCTGGCAGCCGGGGCTCACCCGGATTCCCGGCGAAATGATGGAGCCACCCCTTTATGGATTGCATCACAGATGGGCCACGACCATATCTGCAAACTTTTACTGCAGAACGGTGCAGACGTTGATGCTGTGCGCTGCGACGGAGCGACTCCGCTGTTCAAGGCCGCGCACAAGGGGTACTCGGCGGTTATTGGCGAACTGATCAAGTATAGGCCCAATTTGGGATTGCTTCCGGTAATTAAATCCGATTTCGAGTCGCTGTCATAATTTTTATTTTATGCTCCAAATGCAGAACGGCGAAACAGCTCTGCACGCCGCTGCCATGTTCGGACACTTGTCCATCGTGAAGCAGCTCATCGGGGCGGGCAGTGATTTAATGCTGAAGAACCAGGACGGGCTGACGGCGCTTCAAGTCGCCAAGCAGCAGAAGTATGTCACCGTTGTGGAATACCTTCAAGACCGGATCAAGTGCGTAATCCAGCAGAAGTGACGTCACTAGATAGCACAAATTAAATACTTTAGAACCCTCTTGCGTCCTTAGAATATGCTTTAAATCGCTCAAATTCAACAATTTCCGAGGTTGTAACCCTTCTGGCCTTAAAAATACTGTTACAAAGCGTAAAAGTGCTGTGGGTGGTTTCCTTTTTATGTTTTTGTACTTTTACACAGTTGTATAATAATAACGCGTGAAACGACAGTCTGTTGTTGTTTGTATAAAAATACCCGAAAATTAGGGTTTTCATTTATTCACGTAATTCCATTTAATCTTAAGGAATTGCAATAGCTAGTGCAATATTTATTGTATTTATAAGCGAAAGGATATTATTAATAAACGAGCATTTTGTTAAAGGTGAAATATGGTTTTTTATCTGGCTTTAATATATTGTAATTTTTATAATACTGTTGCAAAATTTGGTTTCGTTGTAATTCACATTTGGAGTCCCAAATCGAGTGGATACGAGGAGTCGCGGTCGATCCATACGATCGTGGCGTCTGTAGCAAGAATACTAAGCCATAAGTACGCTAAAGACAACGGTTTAGATATGTGGATCGTCACATTTGTTGGGCTAGTCTGCTTTGTCGGACCACCAATAATTCTCAACAAGAAATTAAAGCACGTCTCCATATCCTAATTAAAACAGGCGCCCATCGTTCAATTGTGTCCGCTAGTCGTTTGACGGGTAAAATTGCAAAACTACATACATATGTATAAATTAATATGAAGGTAAGTACCCTTAAAAAATAAAATAAGAAAGGCTACAGAAATGTGTAATTAACGAGACAAGTATAAAAACTTTTATCTTCTAAATTTATTGTTTTCTCTTCTAATAAGATATATTTGTTCTATTGTAATAACAATGGGACACGTAATACATGCATAGGGACTTTACTAGTTTTCTAAATGTAATAGGCTCTGTTAACTAATTTATGTGTCCGCTCATCCGAGTGGCAATTTACATATCTCAGATTGACTGGAAGTTTAAAAAAATGTTTTGCTGTTTATGCGAATGCAAAATAGTCACGAGAAAAGTTATCAAAGGTAGCTAATGAGAAAGCTCAATTAATGATCAAATGCAAACGAGTTTTTAAAATAGGAGTAATTTTTATCACGGAAACTAAAATCTATTTTAATATTTAACAGCTAAATTATATTTCCATATTTCTTCAGTTTAGTGGTCTAGAACAACAATAAGATAAAAGAAAAAGAAAATCTGAGCAGTTGTTGTCGTTTCTACTTTCGTTTTGCATCAAATAGTTTTTTAAACATTCGTGTTAAACTTAAAATTAGTGGTTCCAAAAATTAAGAAATTGTTACATGGAAAAACACATACATATGTATATTAAAATATAAATGTTTATCTAAAACTGTAAGAGCTCATTAAATAATTGGAAGTTATGCGGATTTCAATCTACTAAAAGTACTAGATGCAGTGCCACCTATCATAATGTAGAAATTTAGCTAAGAAACAAAATCAATTAAAGATTTGTAAGCGATTTGTCTTGTTTTTAAATAAAATAAATTATGGGAGCTTAGTAGTTGTATTTGAAATGATTTACTTATTAAAATCACAAATACGAAATCAAAAGTGACAGCAGAGCCATCTTCAATTAAGTAGAATTGAAATTGATCTAAAAGTTGTTTTAAAAAAGTGTTTCGGCGCTGAGGTCAGACATGTTCATTCTGTGCCTGGGGGACTCCTTCCTTGGAATATTTTTAGTATTTTACGTTAAGTCGGTGATTTATTTAAATAATTTGTTTCTGTAAGTAATTTTATGATGTGATATGTATATATTTCGCTCTAACTAATTAAGTAGTAGGATTAGCATGACAGCGAAAATAGTGTTTTTTTTTTCATTTTTAAAAGGCTTTTTCAGCGTTTATAGAAATAATGCAAATATTTTGAATGCACAGGACACTGACCCAACATAACACTGAATATGAAACTATCCATGCCCGACGAATTTAACTTAATCGTACCTTTTGTGGGAAAAAATGCGACATAAAATCGTTTATCCAACAAAAGGCAGTAATTTTGCGGACCCCATTTTTAGCCAGTCTCCGGCTCTTTGACATGTAAATGATTCATAAAGTGTCGCTTTCTGGAGTGCCCTTTTCCCCGGGGCTGCACTATGCGGGGGGCCCCACTTATGTAATATCCTGTGTGCGTGATATATTGCAATTATTTCGTCGCACACGGCTTAATTTCGTGTCGATGGCTCCGAGTAAAAAAGGGTGGCAATGCATGACCTAATGGCAGCCTTCCAAAAACCATTTATCAGTTTTTGTTCCTAAATTGCTCCTATCGAATGTTTGATTGTTTTTGATCGCTATCTGCGGACGTGCCCTCAAAATAGCGGCGAGCATGGGGGAGTATGAATCTATAATACATTGTTGCAAAGTTTGTGATTTGGCTGATGGTTTTGTTTTAATAGTTAATGATTGCAGGTATGTTTAATTAAAACTTCAAAAGGTAAATATACTGTGCAAATTAAAGACCAACCTGTAGAGTGGAGTCACAAACTAAGCTATGTATGCGTAATTTTTTTTGAGTCAATTCTAAAAACATTTGGTTGTGAAACATATTTGGAAGTTACACCGTGATTGGTATATTCTAATTTACCGTGGTATGCACATCACTATTTAATTTGTATCTTTAATTTCACTAAACGCAGCGATATCTTATTAACACCAAAAATTACAGTCTTAATTCTTTGAAAATTTCGAAAATGTTGACACAATCCACCACCCACTGCAGGTATAATCACTTTTCATACTGCAAAAAAAAAAAAATTTTTCCTGAAATTCAGCTTTTCTCCGAAATGATCTTATTATTTATTTTATTGTACTATCTATTTTATTACTTTGCTAACAAGGCATGTATTTATAACATGTCAAGGTAAAACAGAGGAAGAAAAATTGTGCTTTAGTAAATTCTGATTGGTAGCTTTCGATCATAGCTGGAAATATGTACAATTGATAACTATGGGCATTAAATTGAAATAGTTAAACAATGGCAGAACTCACTTTTAACGCATGTTTGTATGCTGAAATAATTTTTGTAGACGGAAACAAAAAATATGATATTCACTAATGGATGTGTACAGATTGGTATATTCGTGAATTTTCCAAAGGTGAACAGAAACAGCAGAAGTATAGCGAGCTGGAATGTTTTTCCTAGTTGGAAAGATAATAAGATAGGCAGTTCAATAAGAAAAACAGTATTAAGTACATACATTTTGGATAACATTAGGGCAAAAGCTGAATTTTAGAAAAATAAAAATCATTTTTGGAATTTCGAAAGTTTCTGTACCTATAGTATGTATGTGGTGGTACGTAAACATTGTTGATAGGTTTGGAGATGACTTTAGGACAGTAGATTTTTGGCGTTATACATATATACATATAGTTATATGTCGCTGCGCTGAGTAATTATGTAGATGAAAACATAAAAACAAAATAGTGATGTGCATACTTTTGAAAATTGGAATTTATGAATAGCCCTGTCTGTAACTCTCAAACGGTTAATATGGTCCTGATATATTATATTTTATTTGCCTAAGTCAGATCCTTAATCTCACCCATTTTGACATACGCTATGCGAAATAACCCTCTATGAAAAAAGGCTTGCCTTCAGAAGTACAAAGTTCGCGTTCGGAATTCAATATTAAGCGAAACTAAGTATATGACATACTTACAAATACGATTTTGTATCTGTTCTTTAGTATAATTTTTTTGGTCAAATCTAATCAGGTATGGTCTCCTGAATAAGTTAGCTCTTAAAATGTTTACTATTTTTCAGGGGTTTATTCATTTTCATAAAATACGTTAGTGTCAAATTTAGAAAAATAGTGATTTTTTGATTATGAATAAAGCAGTGTTCTTTTTGGATATTTTTTCGTTTCATGTTTTATTTAAATAGAAGGACAGATGGATATTCAGTCCTTGATAATATACAACATTGCGTAAACTTATATAAGTACATATTTATGTGTACACTTTTTTAGAGTCTTGTCCTTTGTCACTATCCAAAAAATGTTCAACATTTGCGGAGCATCTTCTATATTACAAATCGTGATCCTAAAGCAAAAAGATAATTAAATTTTTTCTCTTACGAGGTCAAGCGCCCAACCGGCGACGTTCTTTTGAAGCATTCCCCAAACAGCTCCAGGTCATCCCAAGTCCCCACAGAATCCACGCCACAACTGAGCATCGAAATGGAAAACCTGGAAAAAGGGAAAGCGTCCAAATTTCGTAGATTTAATAAAAACAAAAAAAGTACAATTCAATGTTGGGGAAATAACCACGCAAGCGCCTTCTTCAACACGAAATGACGTCCTCCCCGCCGCTGAATGACGTCAGGGACTTTGCCAAACTTTTGCCAGACGAGGGCTATTGGCACATCGCAGCCGTTCAGACAGTCTAGTCGGAATTGGCTAATCTAAGGGCGAGGAGCGGCGGTGGGTTTATTTTATTGAAATTGAAATTTCTTCAATTTATAGTCGACGTGGGCTTTTGTCGGGCGCGTCTGCGGAATTATTTTCTTTCTTTTCATGTTTGTTTCCAGGGGTTGGGGCGAAAGTAGGTGGATGAATCTAAAAATCCAGGCGTTGTGGACACGCATTTGGAATTTATAATGGAATTCTGGGGGAGTTCAAGTAATAAAACGCGAAAGTTTTTGATTGTTAGCAAAAGAAGCGAAAGGAATTTTAAAGAGATTTTAATGAAGTAGTATAAGAAGGTTGCGTGGGCGAATTTACTTGACTTCCTTCTACGGTGGAATTTTAGCGAGAAATATGAGACAGACGGATATTGTTTTTTTTTTGTATGCTGGACTACGATTAACTTTGAGAAAATGGGAAGTTTCAAAAAGTTTTCCCTTAAGTTGGAGTTTTTTATAAATTGATTTAATTTACGTTGTCCAATTTAAAAGTTATAAATAAGAGTGAATACCATTTCTATAGAAATAAATATTTGACCAACAAGTTTTGCTTTTGCTCTGAAATAACGAGGCAATTTAAGGTTAGAGGTGGCTTATACATACGTATATTTTTATCAGACGAAGAAGCAGGTGGTTACCCATCTTATTTGGAGTTTGCGATTACTAACAAGTATACTTTTAAATATTAGCTGGAATTAAGGTATTAGCTTAAATTAAGGCTATAAGAAATGATGAATATAATGCGTCATTTTGCCCATATCCAGATAATTTAGGTGTATTTTTGCTTATTTGAGGAAAGAAAACAATTAGTATTCTAATTATAATATGTAGAATTTGTCATTAAAACGTTTAGATACAATTCGTTTTTTTACCGAAGATATAGACCCATGTAAATATGCATTTATATTTATGGTTTCGGTTGATCAAAATGCAATTATTGAAAACATTGCACTGATTGTAAACAAACTAATTGATCTAGACCTAAAATTTGTAGCAAATTCGGTAAGTATTACAACAAGATACAACCCGAACTGAATTTCGGAAAAATGTGAAAAAATATAACATACTAGCACATATATTGAAATTACTTTTAAAAAAACAACACGAATTATTTGAGTCAAATAATTTGAAAGATATATATGTATGTATACATATGCAGCCGAGCAACTTATGCTTATTAGGCCTCGAACAACTGATAAACCGTGCGCGTTTATATGCGTATGTATACGCTTATGTGCTTATGTATGCATACATATACTATTATACTTCGTATTATTTGTAGCCGCTACGTGACAGCTTTTTTTAAACTCATTTCTGACCGAAAAAATGGCAATTTTTGTTCACGCGCTTTCTGCGGATGCAAACAATAATTTTCGTAAATACCAATGTACATATTTCGAGTGTTACATTACTATTATGTAAATACCAATTTTAATTGCAATCCCTTGATATTTTCAATTTTTGGCCGCCATCTTGGGCCTGTCATTTTGAAACTTGCGAATAAAAAGTAACCTATATGTTAGACCGGGATATGGAGTACCTTCACCCAAAAAATGAAAGTAATCGGATGTAGCGTTAAGCCGTTATTGAGCAACAAACAAATCAACTGACATACTTGCGTATATGCATATGTATATACGATACATACTAAATGTATGTATGTACATGATGATAAGGATTCTAAATGGCGATATTTTGCTTTATAAAGTAGAAATATTCTTTAAAGGTATCATGTTATATGGATTTGTTTACTAGGAATGGATACAAAAAATCACTGGGTTTGGCCAAAGTTTATAATTTATCCACAACCGTCGACATTCAAGACTTCTTTTCCAGTCAATCAGTCACGTACTCAGAGCTACTCAGAGAAACGTTTAAAACAATTTAACCCTTTTATGTGATCTGAAAGCCCTCCCGTCATCACGGCATATGATTGATATTAGCCCTGTTAAGTTCCCGCGAAGGCACCCATGCCGGGACGAGGCAATCAGACTCAATACTAGCGAATAATTTATCAACCCATCGAGGATTTACGGGTGTTTATCACGATTGCCTCGACTTCTATCGCTCTGGCACGCAACCTACTCGTTGGGCACGTAATCCCTTCGCAGGTGAGCACCTGAGCGAAGGTGAAGGGCACGTTCCTTCGCAGCTCAGCCGGCCCGTAAAGAAGTCGTTCAGAGGTTCCAGACTATCAAGAGAACCTCCGGGGGTGAAGAAGAAAGTTTTCCCGGCGGCACTTCGACTTGACCGACAACTACGACTTCACGGGATCCTTTCAGGTGCCTCCTTTGGAGCTGCATTTGATTAAAAATTTAAGGAGTCCTGGCTGGGCACACGCCTGGCTCAGCTGGTCCATGGATCGCCCTTTGATAGATCCTTGGGGACCATTATGCAACGCAAACAAAAAATGATTTAAAATTGACCGGGAGAAAAACTTTTTGAAGTCAAAGTACGAGTTTCTAAGTCATAGGTATCCTTTCGGGGCTCCTCAAGTGGGCGGTGTACTGCTCCGGGGGTGATGAATTATTTAGTGCTTTCGAATGGAATAATCGCATCAAAAGCCCCCGCCGTGGAGCGGACACACATCGATTTTTTCTTAACGCAATAAATGTTTATCCTGATTGAAGCCTGCCCTTAATCCTGGAGCCCCACTGTAGGTCCCGCTGGCTGGTGTATTGCATTAAGGCGCCCCCCCGCCCATTGCCTTTCAGCCTTTTCTTGTTCGAAATTGATCCGATTTGCTCGCGTGTGTGTTTATCGTGGGGGATTTTTACGATGTGATTTATTCATTTGTTCGCGATTATTGAAATCTCCAACTTTTGATAAATTCTAGCTACCCTGGAGTTTACTGATTTCTTCGAGAATGGAAGAAATCGATAAAGCTCGCTGTTTTTTCGTAGCAATAACATGGGGTTATGAAATAAAAAAATAAGCAAAGAAAAGTTGCCTTCAGAAATTCTAAATCCCTACTTTATGTTACATCGTACGTTTTCACTAAATTTTTCAAGCCGATATGAATCAATTTAAGTTTAAATGTATTATTAAGAGCCAAGTTTGAAATCAACGACTATTAAAATAGTCAGGAATCTATCTTTTTCATACATATTTATTAATAATAGCCATCTATTTTGCGTTAGTATGAATTATTGAAAGAAATGTTTTTAGTTAAGGCAGTTGGATAAAAAAATATGAAAAACCTTTGAAGAAGTTTATCTCGTTTTGGCTACTATAATTAAATTACAAACTAGCAATAAAAACTCTAAATATTTTATTCCTCACAAAATTGAGGGAAATAGGTGTTTTCTGTAATCTATTTATTCTTCGATTGAATTTTTCAACTTTTGATCAATTTTAGATCACTGAAGCTCACTGATTTATTCGGGGAAGTAAACAAATCGATCCGTCTCCAACGGGCGTGGGGAGCAATCAAACGTAGTTAACCGTCGTTGGACCCTTGTCATCGTCACCCCACAAAAGTTCAAAGTGAAATGCTCCCGACCTCCAGGAAATTGAGCCCGGAAATTATTACTGGCTAATGAAGAAGGTCTCCGGAGGAGTCACCGGGAAGAAGGGTTGCCACGACTGTCCCCACTATCCTTAAATGCCTTCGATTAGAAAAGGGTAACCACCGACTAAAATTGGAAGGCAATTTGTGACGATGAACGAAAACCTGAGAAAGGGTGCTGCTGGAATTTCTCTTTGGCGAGGATTTTGGAATAAAATCATTTCACCCAATTTCGGGTAAGAATATCTTTCAATTTTCTGAAATACCCAGATAAGTTCCATATACACGCCCCCAGCCATTTAGATTGACACCTTCCCTTTCGGATACCCAAAAGAGCTCCAGCTAATGGTAGGGTGGAATAAAATCCAGAAAAACAAAAGGCCCCGCTGTGCTATAAATCAAAACTTTTCAATTTAGTCGGGAGGCGGTGGAGTAAAAGGGGCGCCCCACGCGCACAAAGAAGCTCATCCAGCCACTCCCGAACACGTGCAGGTAACAAAGCACTAATTTCCGCTGATTTAAATCTAGAAACGCCCACAACAATGGAAAATTCACCGGAGTCCCTCGCTTGAGCCCTCCGGGCTCACTATGGCGGGGTGGGGTGGTCCCAGTGAGCAGAACGGGACTTTCCATTTGCATTTTGAACAATTTTCTCCTACGGGAGATGCACCCGGGTGTAAGTCCGGGAACCGGTGTGCCAGCAACTCAACCGTCGTCGCTTGTAATTACGAGAATTAGCTTTAGACTAGGAATTGTATGGGGTGCCCGGGGGTGTCCCCATCCGCCCCGTGGGGCCACGTATGACAACGGAATTCAAATCCCCGGTGGGTGTGCCCTTCCCACATTCCCCAGGGGCTCCTCTCCCGCCTCGCCAAGTGCACACAGTCTGCCGCACTTCATCGGATTTTGTTGATTAAAGGGAGCATTTGTGTCACACGTTGCAAAAAGATGAATGGGGCGCTCTGTTGCAGGGCTGTTCGTGCTCCTCTGTGTGGAGCGCACCTCCAGGGCATCCCTGCAGGTGGCACCATACTCTCGCTGCAACAAAACCATGAAAGGGTTTCTCTTAATTTGTCTTAATTTAGGCGAACGTAAGTGGCGGTTTACTTCCGCAACATTCGCCTTTTATGCTTTTGTGGATTTCATCCCAACAAATCTTGGTTGGGTTTTTGTAAATAGAAGCTACATAGCTACAGTCATTTTTGTGTGTAATTAAATGGGGAAATAGGCCTAGATAGGCAATAGCAATAAAACCCAGAAGAGCACTCAGAAACATTTAAAAAAGCCTCCATAACTCTTTCTGGGGCAATAAACCTCCGGGCTCCACTTGGGAAAATTGGAAATCTTCTAAAAGCACTTTTATCCGCGAAAAGTAGCTCCACACTTCGAAGCCCCTTTTTCGTGTTGTTGGACTTGGTGTGGCACGCTTGCTGTGGAGCACCATGAAGATGATCTGGAGCATATGGTTAATTATGATGCGCCCCACCGAAAATTGTGGAGCGCCTCAGTAAACCACTTATGCGGTGGGGCCCAATAAAAAGTTTAATTAAGCGCGGCGCTCCACGGTACAAGTACGGCGCATATCGGCGGAAGTAATCCCAGATTTTGACTGAAATGAGCTTACCCACGGAAAATTGATGGGACGAAGCTGCTGCCATTTACACCAGTGCCAACGCTAAGCGGATTTTAAATGAGTTTTAAGATGATGTTGCGCTTCTGCAGGAAAGTGTAATTAATCAAACGTCTCTAGTAAGATTACTGATAGAAGATACAGTGAAAGAAAGTTGTGTTCAAGAGTAAGATATAGATTTCATTTCAAAATATCGAAGATTTTGAGCTGTATTTTTTTGTGGTTTTAATGCTTAAAGCGCTATTTCTAAAATACGATATTTTTGAAGAATACTATTTTAAAAGTCTTCACGCAGTTAACTAGTTGCAAAATACCAGTTCAAAATTTTTGCATTAATTTTCCCTTTCAAAGGTGTTGTAATGGGTTTGATTGTTTGAATTGAAAATTTTCTTATTTCTTCGTTTTGAGCGAAATTCAAATTCAGGACTTTAAAGGTACTAGATTTTAAAAAAAAGTAAAATTTGTGTAGAAGGAAATTAAGGTGTTACTTGAGATTTTCACAAAAAAAAAATTAAGAAAAAACTTCCAGTATTTATTTAGAGCTTTAAAAATATTGTTGTATGTTAAAATTCCAAGTTTTAATGTTGAGGTTAAAAAGATTAAAAAATTAAAAAACATTCTACATCGTAGAAAATTCCATAAAGAATACATATGGATTATATTGTATCAAAATCAGTTAAAAAGATCTTGGGATATCTTGTAGAGCAGTTTGAAAAATATAGTTTCCTGAAAAAGGCGTGAGATGAAAAATATTAAACAAGAAATGTAGGACACATTCGCTCATTTGAGTTTGTTATTACTGACATATGTATGCAGGTAATAGTTGGAATTTTGATATGCGGATTTTCTCGTTGATAATCATAAAGTGGTGTAACCCTTTAAAAATAATCGAAAAATATTATGCATTTTCAAGTGGAAGTTCTTTAAAGAATACATTAATTTTAACATAATGTTCTGTAGCTACAACCCTCCTGTTTATCGTGAAGCTAATTAAATCCAAAAATACGCCATCCAGCGTCCAGCTAATCCCATTTTAATTGCGTCTATTTATTTCGAGGGCAAATTATCGCAACATCTCCATAAATTGCAGCAATTGGACAGTCTTATGGTAGTCTGGCGACGCCGAGTCAACAAGGATTGCTAGCCATTTTCTCTGCAATCTTATTCATCCGGTAGTATTTAGAGAAAGTATGCCACCCGTTCCCCTTATCCTGATGAAGAAGTTCTTTTGAAAATCATTTAACTGATAAATTGGGCATTAGGGCTGAACAGGAATCTGACTATCTTCAAGCGGCGCAAATGGTATGATTCAGCAGCATCTCCCTAAATAAGAATTTCTGCAGAATCATCATCCTTTTTTGGGTGAAAATTTCAAATGCTCCAAGAATTCCTTGCCCTTTTAGTGGGTCCCAAAGATCAGGAGCCGGAGCTAAAGCAACAGCAGTCGGAGTAGAGTCAGTTGACTAGCTCACTTTAGCCATGGGTTCCCCCGTTCAACATTTGCATTTTATTGCGATTGCAGTGAATCTTACGCTTTTGGAACTATTCCAAAACGACGTCAACCAAAAGGCCAAAGCAGACGGTTGATGCCTGGAAGCAGTTCACGGCATACACCAGATGAAAATATTTAGAAACTTAGGCAGAAAGATGATAACGTAATAAAGCAACTGGGTGAGGATCGAGGAGTTGCACTTTCTTGGATTTTTATGATTTTCACCAGCTTGCTGCAATGTGAGAGGGAAAATATAAAGATTGGAAAAGTTGGACGATGCGATTCATCATAGGCACATTGTCCATACACCGAGCTATGCCAGAGATATGCTGGACACGCTGAAAAGAAAAGCATTTATCAAAAAATGTCCTTTCTCGTGAATCATCCCTTACAATTTCTGCGAATATAGTCCTTGAAAGTCTGCCAGTTCGTCGTACCCCCGGACGATGGTGCAGTATTACTAGAACTATTTTATTAAAGTTGTCTGCTAGTTGACATTCAAAACATTTTCCGCTCTCTTAATTGTCCCTCCTCGGACGAATGGCAAACGAGAATAAAAGCGGGTAGTGGAGCAGAAGGACAAGCGAAAAAATTTAATTTTACACATGACGGCGCACAATAGCATTTAACTGAGCAGGGTTCCTGCGGCTGTGTGTGGCTGCGGGGGTGATAACAGCCTCAAGAATTTCAAGTAAAGCACCCCCTGTCTGGCTAGTGAAAAGTGGACAAAGTCCTCTTCTTGTAGAAACGCTTAATTGAAGGGCGTTAGGTACTATTTGAAGACTAAGGGACCGAAAGTTAATTAGGAATTTTGTTTTTGCGCTCTGATTCAGAAGATTTTATGGGCTCGTAGTTTGTATGTTATCAGGTAATATATTATGTTGTATAACATGGGGTAGACCTTTGTACCTTTTCTTGTACAATATGTAATAGTTCGTTTTTTTTAAATTAATAATATCTGCATTTCTGACGTTACTTTTAAGTAGTTTCTAAATAAAGCTTAAAAACAGCATTTAAATTTTTTTATAGCTGCAATTTAGAAAAGACTGCTTGGTATTCAAGAGAGAGAGAGAGAGAAAATGGCATTAAATGATCGTTTTCCAAAAATAAATCATTTATTTATTCAAACGTGGGATTCAAAGTCAATTTGCGCCACGATCCTCTAACCGCTGAGCTACCTGCCCAATTATTATTACTGCCCTTGAAGACATCTAAACGTTTGGTATAAATTACAAATTTCTTCAAGGTTTTCTTTAAAACTACTGAAAGAAATCCAAGATAAGTTGTCTTTCTTTCCGTTTATAGAGAGCTTTACTAAAATGTAACTGAACGTACATTTAATTTATTTAAATATTTTCGTGCACCAGGGCTAGGAAACTTTCCTACAAAAAAAAGCAAATGCCAAATAAGCCTTCTGAAAAGCAAAAATTATTGGTCTTACATATCACAGAATCCTTTTTTACCACTTGAATCTCCACAAATGTGCCCCGTACATCGATTTTTACACGTTTTCCCATTTTGTTGAAGCGAATTCAGCCGTAGGAAATGTGCCAAATTTACAAGGATGCTCACTTCATTTCACAGAGGAGAGCAGCAAACAGCGTCCCTGGCTGGGATCTGGAGGTTCGGGGATCCGGGTGCCGCCCGGTGAAATCTGCCATCCCTCGGAAACCAGACCCAGGATATTCAGGAGCCGGGTGTTCCCCGGCACGCGTGCATGCACAAAAGACGCTCCTTCTCTGAGCCCCCCATATTTTTCGAATTGCAATATTCCTTGATTCGGTTGTTTGTTTTGCGGAGCTTGTGCCCTTTGGCGTCCTTTAGAATTATTCCGTTTGCTCCCTGCATAAATTTGCTAGGCGAGCAGCCAGGGTCATATGGACGGGATCGGGGAAGGGCTGGGGCTCCGAGTGGGTGGATTTTTTTGTTTCTCCCCGAGGTTCCTGCAACTGACTGTATGTAAACAGATGTCAGCCGGAGGAGGTGGTTGTTCTGAACCTGAAGTTTGAGGGTTTTCTCCCTCTGAAAAAGGCGGTATCTTAGGCGAATGCTAGTAGAAGACGTATATTACCCGTGCAGAACCCTGATTCCTTTTTGAATTTAAATGCTGCGGATGGCGTGCCAAATAAACTTTCTCAGACTGTACTAAAGCTAGAATATGGCTCTGTTTGAACTTAAGGTGGGAAAGACGAAGAACTGGAGCACGGTGACTCGTTTAAGTTGCACGTTGCTACGACCGAGCGCAAAGTTAATGTTTTATTGAAATTCCCTCGGAAAACTCTACATGCTCCGGGAACATCGGGTTACAGCATTAAATGCAGAACCAAAAGTTAATGCTAGATTCTTGGATGTGTGCCCAGAAATCGGGTCGGGACCCCACGCCCTGAAATGTCTTGAACAAACAGGGGAGGCGCGAATCGTCTCCAATTTCATTTTGGTTCCGTGATTATCTCGCATTACAATCACACCATTCGTGCCAAATCCTTGCTCAATTCCAGAGCAAAAAATGTCCTGGAGACTTTGATTTCTTTTCGATTTTATGGAGTGGAAAATTGAAGGAAATTCGAGAGCTTGTATTCTTTTTTTCATAGAGAAAGAAAGCTATTGATGATGGTGCCATTGGGCATAGTAGTGGGCACGATTCGAGATTTTCGGATTTCTCATTTTCGGCAAGCTTAACATCGTCCGGAAAGTGTTGACTTCCTCTCAAGCGGCACTGGTTTTCAAATGGTTGAAAAGTGGCTTAGTCGCAGGGATTTTCCGCAGCACCAATGTTTGCTTAAAATGTATAAGGAGGGCTACTTTCAAGGGTTTAACTTCCGTGTTTTTCAGAGCAAAGTTTTGATTGCCAGGATTTTTGAGGAGTTTGTTGAGTATCTCCCCGGATGAAAGAAGTTCATGACTCGATGGAGCTATTTGTAAGCAATAGCCCGAGGGCTAATAATTTTCTTCAATTTTGCTAGAATTTATACTAGCAAAATCCTTTTCTTACAAAAAGTTTATGCTCAGAAAGGATGATGCTTATCTACGGCAAATAAGTTTGTATAGAGCTAACTAATATTTGGCTTTTGTACACAAGGCCAATTTAATTATGATGAGCGGTAAGATTTATAAACTATGAGGAATTTAGCAATGGTTAAACGCAAAGTCTAAACTACTGGTTAAGGTAATACTACCGATGCCTTTGAACAGTTATTATATGTAAGTACGTCTCAAACATACTTTAGTTTAAACGTACATATGTCTATACTTTTAAATCTTTTCAGTTTTAGGAGTAAAGTAGAAACTCAAAAAGAGTTCAAAATCTTTGTGAACATAAAAATTATAAAAGGACAACTTTTTAAAATTTCATTGTTATGTGGCTGTTGCATAAGTAAATTAAGAGCTTATCATGGTATAATATTTTAAATTGCTTTCCGATATTGTATTTAAAAACTGGTATAATTTCTTAGAAATAAATTTTAAATATATGTACATACATACACTGCGGGACACTTGATTACCCTCACTCGAAATTTTCGCGTAACTCATAACGTTGTGGAACTATTTCTTGGAAACAATTACCACAACATTTCTTATGTCTGGTTACATGCTACCTGAGGACCGAAATAAGAAATTAAAAAAAAGCTGACCTGGAAATTCCAATTTTCAATTTTTGGCCCATTTAAAAAGGGTCACTTGATTACCCTCATTACTTTAATTTAAACATTCAGAGAGTAAAGGTGCTTCCAAATTAATTAAAGTGTGTTCTATTTAGCTGCAGCAGATTATTCATTAGAGTGGATCATATTTTTGTTGTATCGTAGCAAAGATGGGTCGTGGCAAAACGCTGACAAAACAAGAAATGGGCAAAATTCTTGCACTAAAGCAGGAAAATTTTTCAAATAGGGAAATTGCAAAATAAATTGAACGAAACCCTTGGACTATCAATAATTTTCTGAACGATCCCGAAAATTATGGTAAAAACCGAAAAGGTCGTACAGCAAGAGCGACAACAGAACGAGACCGTAGGTCTATCTTACGCGAAGCGTCAAATTCTGCAGCATCTGTTCGAAAAATAAAAGATAAAGTTGGGACTTCAGCCAGTGTCAGAACAGTTCGTCGAGTAATTCAACAGTGCCCGCATCTCCGAAGGCAAAAACTTAAAAAAAAACCACGTTTACTTCAGCATCATAGAATTAGCAGATTGGAATTTTGTCGCGCTCATTTCAATTGGAAGGACGAATGGCACCAGGCGATTTTTTCGGACGAGAAAAAATTTAATTTGGATGGGCCTGATGGTTTTCACCATTACTTCCACGATTTGAGGAAATCTGACATGTTTTTATCACGTCGTCATACCGCTGTTGGCTCCGTCATGGTATGGGCTGCAATTTCGTGTTATGGCGCAACAGACTTAGTTGTTCTAGAAGGTCGACAGACGTCAATCGATTACATTGAACTCTTGGAAATCCAAAAAATAAATTTTGACGAAATGTTCAATGGTCGACGATGGATTTTCCAACAGGACAACGCAGCCATCCATACAACAAGAAGAGTTAAGCAATGGTTTGCACACCACAACATAGAAGTTTTGGATTGGCCAGCTCTATCTCCCGACCTTAACATTATCGAAAATGTTTGGGGATGGCTTTCACGAAAGATTTATGCAGAAGGAAGGCAATTTGACAATAGGGAAGATCTTATTGCAGCCATAAATAATGCTTTTGAGCAAATTTCTTTGGATTATTTAACAAATTTATACAATTCTTTACCAAAGAGACTTTTTGAAGTTGTATGTAAAAACGGAGGTCCTACAAAATATTAACATAAAATAAAATTATTAAAAAAACTAAAAATCTTCGTTTTATTACGCCTTTTTGCAAATGAGGGTAATCAAGTGTCCCTTTTTAAATAGCCCAAAAATTGAAAATTGGAATTTCCAGGTCAGCTTTTCTTCAATTTTTTATTTCGGTCCTCAGGTAGCATGTAACCAGACATAAGAAATGTTGTGGTAATTGTTTCCAAGAAATAGTTCCACAACGTTATGTGTTACGCGAAAATTTCGAGTGAGGGTAATCAAGTGTCCCGCAGTGTATATATACTAGGCAGCAAAGTCAAACTTTGTTGTTACATATGTATATTCATTCCCTTCAGCAACTTTCAGAAAGTATGGGCAAAAAGGCTTAAAAATTGTTTTTTTTACTCAATGAAATGCGTTTGCTATGAGGATCCCATTAGTCCTCCTCTTTTCAGTTAATTTGCAACAACAAAAGGCATCTCGTGGGCACCATGCCAAGAAATTCCAGTAGCATTTGTTTCCTAAGGACAAGCACCTTTCAAAGAAAAGAACGACCACTGTGAATGTTAAATTCAACAAGGTTTGGCTCCCAGATAAAAGCTAGTTGAAGAATTCGCTAAACTCAGCTCTACACGAAGTGTTTTATTGGTATTCCTTCCACTAGAGATTTGCAATTTAGGCAATTTAATGAAATGATTTCTATCTACTTAGCTCGGTACCATTGTTAATGTAATTCGTTCAAAAAGACAGATTAAGGGAATCCGAAAAAATCGCTTCTGTAACGCGATTGAATTTCCAATTATTTGGGTCTGTTTTTATATGTAAGTAGAATTTCGGAGAAGAATACATAATGATTTTTAAGAGCTAAAAATGTTGTGCATACGTAATAGATACTATTAATGTTTGGAAAAACCACTATTTGGTATTACAAGGGTTTTCTAAAAATCTATAAAAGACAATTAAACTATCATTATCCACCCCATCTAAAGAGACGTAAAAAGGTATTTGTGAGTTCCCTTTAGTCAAGTCAAATAATAAGTAGACTGGACAAAGCCGGCTATGGGCATGCTGGTAATTTGTTTATCCAATAAATGGAATAAACATAAATACTGCAAAAGCAAATAGATATTCATTCAGCAAATTGGGATAAGGGAAAAGTTGATGAATTTTCTCTAATAGAGGGGCGGCAAAGCGAGAAATAAGCTTAAGGTTGAATCCCAATTCCTTTGAGATATGTCAGACGTGTGCGCTTGTGTGCAACCTTAATCAACTCAGTGCGTAGGAGGGTTTGCAGGTTGCAACGACCGCTATCCTTGTCATTATACCCTCGCTTTTACATATCCCTCAAAATCCAGTTTGTGCGTGCCAAGAAATCAATTTAGTAGAATAAAACATTTTCGAATTCTGGAAGGTCATGCATCCCCTTAATATCGTTAGTGCCCTCCTGCAGATACACGCCCTATGAATCCGTTCTAGACATGACTTAGCAACAATTGGGCGGTCCTAGCTTGCCGAATTGCAGCATCATTTCGGTAATTGCAATTAACTCGAAGAAAAACCTCTTGATTATCTCTCCAGGGAGCATATCTTTGAGATGTTGAACCTAATTCCGTCTAAGCATCTTTCCCGGGCCTATTTGACGAAAGGGAAAGGTACGGCGGAACCTGCGTTCCTGTAATGATCCCTGACTTTGCTGACTGCTATTGATTTCAGGAGCCGCCGGAATTAATTGCCGCGAGGGCGGCGGAACTGGCAGGTTGAAGCATCACTTCCGCAATTCGAAGTAGTTCCAACACCCTCCCTTTCCGTGACCTTTTTGGGGAGCCTTTCGCCCTCGCGTATAATCGAAGATAATTTCATTAGGCCGTGCAAACAGTAATTTTCAATTTGTTTATCTGGACAAACAGGCACAAATCGATTTTCTTCAGTTCTGCACTGTGGCGATGATGAGGAAGGGCCAGTAATTGGATAAACGGCGAGGGGCGCGGGGATCGGGAAAAAGTTTCACAGTACGGCATCAAGAGCTCATGGTGCGGCGGCAGAGGCGTCGACTGTCGCGGGGAGGGATTTAATCATTCCAAACAAAGTGTAAGCTTTCTAATTCAGCACACCGCAAAATAGTTAACCCCCAGATAGACCCTAACCCGGTTGGTTTATCATCCCAGATCCCTCTTCTGATTCAACTATTTCGGCCGGTCCGGAACACCGAGCCCGCCAAATTAAAGTTAACTCGAACAAATTACAAGTTAAAAGCTGTCAGTAGCCGTTAGTGATTTACTCTCGCTTTCAGGGTGAATTTGTTTAATGCACCCACGCACAGACACATGCAAGCAGCGGTATGTTTCGCCGCAAGCATTAATTGCTCACCCGGCAACCATATCTGCATACGTGTGGGGGTGTTTCGATAGGTACATAGATCTGTAGATAGATGAAATGAACCAACTATGGATCCATTCGGTGATTGTTTATTTAGTGGCTTTCTTGGATACCCGAGAATTTTGGGTGTTTACACGTTCCAGCGGGTAAATATTTGCAAATGTAATGAATTTTGTTGAATTTTACAGGTGGGTTTAATTAGAGGAATCTCGGGAGCAATCAGTGAAAGTTTTAAGATGACTCTTGTTTTCTATGGATGAACCTTCGATTATGTGTCTAGAAAGTTAGTTTTAAGGATAATTATGTTGATACATGCCTCTTATAATGTAGTTTAATTTCATTTATTCTTTTCAATGAATGTAAACGTGATATTAGGAAGGTTCCTGCGTTTACAAAATAATCAAAAAACGATTTTTAGCCATTTATTTATATTTGATTTCTGACAATCGCAATCTTATGGAGTTTGTCTATGTACATTATTTATTTCCTGCAATAGACCACTTTTCATTGTGAGGTTCGCAATTTTCATAGCAAATTTCTTTTCTTAAAGTTTAAAACTTTTACATAATAATTTTCATAAGAACTCTTTAAAGTTGAAAACTTTCAAGCAGCATAAAAAAAGAATTATTTAAGTACTTACTCTCTGGTATAATGAAAGTCATAAAATTTTTTGGAGGGTTAAAAATATAAACCCTCCCTTTCAATTAAGAATCCAACAATTTTAACTCTAATCCCAAGATTTCAGCAATTCACCCCCAAACTTAATTACGCGCTCTGAAAAGTATGTCCTTCCAACTACTTACCAAAACTGCATAGTAGTCCCCTGGGAACTCGCCAGAATCATTTAAAGTTTTCCCTGAGAAATGACTTTTGCAATTCTTCGTTAAAAAAAAAGTTCGCTATTAAAAAGTTTCCTATGCCCCATTGTTGTCCTGTCGCCAAGTTATTCTGAAGCCTGCCTCTCCGTCCGTCTTCATGCAACTTAACCTTCCATCCGATAGAGGAGGATGCAACAAAGGTTTCTCCATTACCACTAAATTAACATGGGAAAAGCAAACCCTGCATAAGGTTCTGGAGGTATTTTTTCCAGCGAGTTCAGTAGGATGAGGAAGTGATGAGTTATTCCTTGTTACAGGAAGAGCGCCAGGATGACACCAAGACCCATTCAGGAGAAGTGCCACGTCCTGGCCGGTAATAAGAAAATTGAGACATAAAAATTTCCCCCGTTCATTAAATATTAAAGAGGGAGGCGGACGAGAAGAGATGACAATGGTCGGGATGCCTGCAGCACTTCAGCGCTTTTGTGACCTAACTTCTTTTCATAGCGGAGCGCTAGAACGAAGGAAGGAACGTAGAGAAACAATTCAGGAAAAAGGGCTCAATCGGGACTCATTTGCAGGAGTTAACTCTTTTCAAAAGGTGTTACTTGGCATTGTTTGTACGTGTCTCGATTACCTTTTTCCTTTTCAGCCGTCCGTCCATCCGGTGTTGAGTAACCTGAGATATTTGTGCCAAGCCGAGCTTCAACTTCTACCTGGAAGGTAAGGGCAAGGTATAGGTTTAGGGTTATCAAGAAGGGGGAGGGATAAGGGTGAAGTGATCCCGTATTTATTTTGACATTTCCTCTCCGGTGTTTTGTGTGCGGGCACGTGCTGAATGGGTAATTCGATGGCACGGAAAGATACCCCGCTCGAGGGGTGTTGGCGGTCATGCTGATTAGAATGATTGCTCAATAAGGCTCGAGCGGATTAGACGCGTTGGTCTCCTTTTGTGAAACGGGGAATGATGATGACATCCTCGAGGGGTGTCTGCTGTCTATTATTCCTAATTTCATCCTGGATGAGTTTATTTTATCTGACGCCTTGTTGTGGGGGCTGTTGTGGCAGATTGTGTTTTATGGTCGCTAATTTTTTAGGTGTCAAACCTCCGGTGAAGAAGATTGGGGTCTATTTGTAAAATATAAATATGAAAATGAGGGGAGGATAGATTGTAAAATATATAAAAGAGCCTTACTGCTGTAAAGTTGAATTGTAATTTTAAAATACTTGAGTAATATCTACGATGTTTCATTTGTTTTTTATTACATATTTTAGGCACTTTTAGGAATTTTACAAGTCGGCTATAAGACTATGTAGCTTAGGTTCTTTAAATTTATTTTCTTGAAAAGTTCGTCCGCAAAAATTTAAAATATTCATATCTATTTTCATATTTATTTTTACTACTATCTATATTGAAGCCATAGTGTATTCGGGGTTAATTCCAACTGGCTGTAAAGAATTTTGGATTAGTTAGTGGCGAATAAAAACATTCAAGTTAAATTCCTTCGGACGATAAGGTGTCACAATAAAATGTAAATTTTGTGTTGAATTTCGAAAATCAGATATTAAAAACTAGTCCCTCACGGACGGTTTCCGCGAGATAACCACCAAATTAAGGCAAATTTGTCGTCAAAGGTCCCATCACTTAAATCCCCCCAAATTCCTCCTTTCCACCGCCATCCACTGCAGCAATTCGCTGCCGTATTTTGCAAACTGTCGACAGGCACGTTCCAGCAGAGTCCCCAAAAAGTCCGCCCAGCCCCAGTGCGACGTGCTGCAGTGCCCCCGCTGACCAGTTACATGTTTGAAAGCAATTTGATAACCGTTTTGCCTAAAAACACCCAATTCCTCGAGTCCGCGTTGTCCTCTGCCACCCGCTAGGGTATGCAAATTCCTTCATTCCGACGATCCATAGCTTGACAATGATTAACTTCTGGTCGCTCGGACGCCGGCCAGCGCCTCTGCGATAGAGTCAATTTGTTGCTTGTTGTGCCACTTTGCATAAATGCAATGGCCTGGGTCTAACCGTCTGTGCACATGATAGTTAACCGGGTTGTAACGGATAGCCATACAGTGCACGATTAATCAAGGACATCCAGCGACATAGTGGCCCCGGCCCCCTCTTCTATTCCCTCTTCCCGGTTATCCAGCCATAAATGCTGTAAACGGTGCGCTAGCCTATGGGCATGTCCTGCATTAAGTTTTCAGGATTTGCGCCACTTTGCAAGTGACACCTTAATGCCCGTGTAAATCTTGCTTCAGTGGCTAAGGGCTATTAGCGGATAGTTTCCCGCCAAACGCCACTGGCTCAAGATTGTTGAGCCTCTAAATTGTGGTGAGGGATTATTGGCTGATACTAGGCTTCGTCCGGCGAAGCAAGATGCACAGGCACGTTAAGCTAAACTGGGCTATAATTTTAAACGTAATTTAAGCCTCTACTGCGGAGGAATTATTGGCTAAACAGGTAACCGAATCCTGTTTTAAGCTGTTCTTATCGGACAGTGTTCGAGTTGGTGGTTTAAGGGACTGTTCTCAACTAAATATCCTCAGGCGCATATAATTCACTTCTCAACGGCGTACTATCGTATTGTTTAGAAAATTCAGTTGATTGGCGGAATAATGCAAATTTTCGTATTGAGAACAATTTTTATTAGTATTGTTTCTTGACAATCAATCGATCTTTATTAATAAGCTGGTCCCTTTCTTTACTTATTTGTGTTCGTTTTTTTTTTTGATTTTCTCATATGTTTTCTATTATTTAGCTTAAGTCCTGCAATTGAAAATTGTATCTAAAGCCTTTCAATTTTACAATATGGCATTTTGAGCACTTTTTTCAAAAATTCATTTTCTGCAGTCGACTTGTTAATTCAGTACTTGTTTCCTTTTTGTTAAATTGAATTACGTGTCGACGTAAAGTAACAGTCGGAAATTTTTTGTTTTCAAAATATCCGTTACATTTTTGATTCATTGATTTTTTTAATATTTATATTTCAATTTAATCTTTTATGTTTTGTATTTGTTTTTTCAATCGTGTACATTCTTCTACCTTAGAACGCAGAACTTCTTTTACTCCTTAAAAAAACATTGTCGCTGTTCATCGTTCTCTTTTCAGACTACTTTTTGGCTGCCTTATTTTTACCTCCGAGATAATTCCACTCAAGCTTCCTGTCTCCTGTTCGCTGTGTTATCGTGGAACTGCAGCAAATGAGTTCTCATATTACCCCACCGCATTAACCGCAGGAAGTGAAACAATCATGCGACATTTGCCAATTTTCTAGACTCATTGGCATTGTTCCCCATCCCCAATAATCGCTCAAGGTTTGGCGAACCATCAAATTTTGATTGGCTGACAGACCAAATAAATTGTTAAAAGCAACAAAGAAGTCCAAGTTCCCCGATGTGCGTGTGTGGAATTTGAGAAGTTGCCAGTTAACTGCTCCTGCAGCGCCCACCTGGAATCAATCACTTCAATTCCCTTGCGATTTGATTAACAAGCCGCGAGCCCTGCTGGCCAAACATCCACCGCGGGGCGCAAGCCACCCTCCTCCCGCTGGTGTGAGTGAAAAAACAAAGCAGTCCCCGGTTCCCCCTTCTGCATAGAGTCCCTGAATTTTAGCTTCTCCTGGTTGACTAGCTGACTGGTTGGCTACCTCTGGAGGGTTTTTCGGTGGCGGACCCTTATCGCGTGCACCTTGAAAGTGCTTCGCAAACCCACTTGAAGCGGTGAAACCACAAAACCGAATGACACAGACAAGCAGGTATGCAAAATTTTTGGGTATCTGGTGCTAGTGTCGTGTCTGGTGCTCTCCTCCGAGCCCCCTGTTGTCCTGGTATAGTCGACTTTCATGGGGGGTTGATTTCGAGTACCACACCACTGTAAATTACCATTTATACCATTTTCAGGTGTGGACGACACACCCTTCGTCGTACTGCACCAGGAGCAGAGTAGATCTCCAGAGTCAGGATCGGCAGAGGATTCCGGGTCTCTACCAGCATCAGCTGTTATTCGGACTCCGCTCCTGGCGCTCCGCCAGTGTTTTTGTCGCTGGATGTTGGAGGCTTCACTTCCGGTGGGGGCGCATGTTCCAGCCGGGTTGCTTGTTCTCACCGTGCTCTGGGGCGCACGTCTGTGTTGATGGCCCTGTGCGAAGGGAGAGAAAGCCCTTCCGAATGGGGTAGTAGTAGTTCTTGCTCGGGTTTCGCCGTGGACGGTTATATTGTCGTTTTGTTCGGGGCCCGCTGTAGTGCGCCTTTACTGGCTTTCCCTGTTTCTGGTACAACCCTTTTAAAAAATTAAAAGGTAATGCAACTAACCTTCATTCGATTGTGTAATGCAGCAGTTAATGTGTTTTTTTCGTGAGGTATACAATTTGTGACGATTATTTTTTGGGTCCTTCCGATTATTTGGCGCCAATAAGTGCTTCTCTCCTTGACGAAGAGTGTGCTTTTGTGCGATAATAAGGTCCTCAAAGTGCCATCGGGATAAATGAGCCCTACTGGGATAAATGTATATATATGTACTTTTTCGGGTGTGAAAAATGGATAACGGTTTATTCGCTTCCTTTCCCGCGGTTCCCCGTACACCCTCGCACTCATACACCCTGTTGTACGCTAGAGTTCCGGGTGATGATGCTCTTTCTTTCGCGTTGTTGTTATTGGGGCCATATGTTTCCACGTTAACTTCTCACTTTTAATGTTGCCCTTTGCCCTGTTTTGTCCCTTTAGATGAATATTTTTCTCAGATTTTTTCCCCCTCCGATATGGTGCTATCAGTAGGAACCAGGAAGGAGGAGATGATGAATCCACCCTGGCAGTTATCTAGCTCTAGGCCCGTGGCGTGTTCATGATGCCACCGCCGCACGATAGTACGACAATGGCTTTAGTTGGTCTACCACGTGGTGTGCGATGCCTTGGCTCAAGATACTTATGATGCCTCTGTTCGGGGGCTCCACAGAATGAAGCAGAACCCCCCGGGGGGTGTGCTCAGAGGCGGCCAGAACCATATTGTGGGGGAGGAAAATTATATCTTCTTGGCCTGAAGGAGGAAGTAGAAACGAATAGCGGATGTAATGCACTCGGTTAATGGGACACTTTATGATACGAGCCAGGGAGGCGTCGTAATGGTCTTCGGACCATATGGGGCACCACGTCCGGCTGTCGCGTTAATAGCGTCCGGAGTATGAGGGTTCGGCCTATTTTTTTCCTTTTTGTATTTCATTGTATGATCTCCTGCAACTCAGCATATACAGTCTGCTCGACGGGAGTTACTATGGCTCTGTAGGCTATTGATATTCCTCTTGATCTGAGGAAGATGAAGCGGTGTTAATTAGCGCCAAAAGCGAAAACTTTCCGACCCCCTCTACTCTTCCCCTGAATGGGATGCAAACCTACAACCTGTGCCCAGCATCCTCCATTTTCATGGGCTTTTCCTGGACCCTGTGGAATAGCAACCACTGTAAACATTGAACAACACACCAAAGGCCCCCCAGAACTAAGGACACGTCCAAATAATGAAGGAAAAAAGGCACCAGCCCGGCAGCAGCAGCGGCGGCAGACGAAGAGCTCTGTCGCTGGTGCTCCGGTGCTCCTTCTCTTCGGGTACTGTGTTTGGGTGCCACTGGGGAGGCAATAAATTTAGTCTAGGCACGTAGCCTTCCTTTTCTTGTGTGGCCCCCAAAAATTTTGGGTAGAGGGTGCAGAGGACGAGGTTTCGTATTAACGCAAGCGAACAGCGGCAAAGCCAGAGCATCTTCTTGCGCGCCTTACCCCCGGCCAGGATACAACAAGATTTTAGGGTGCGGGGGAGACGAAACCTTAGCGGGGCATACCGGGCAACCGAAAATAAGGGAGCAACTCCGATATTTATACGTGACAGTTTTGATAACGCGACACATTCTGATACCGTTCCTTTCCCCCTCGTTCTATAAGATACCAAATTACCTTCTAAAGGAAAACTTGGTCCTACCGTTTTACCGCAGCGACTTTAAGAAGTGTTAAATTTCAGCAAAATAACAATAAACTAAAGGGACATGGATCTGCCTACCATCTTCTAATACCTGCTGAGTAATGGACCCGGAATCATCTACAAAATTGAAGCTATGCCGAACATGGGGGAAAATCGAAAGTATTCGGCCCAGGAAACAATTCAGGTAAGTGTTGAGATTTTTGTCAAAGTTAATTAGCTACGTTGAGCCTCATCTTTCCGGGACTGTGTCCTGTAGGACCTCCTCCCCAGTCCGTGGCATTATGGATTTCACATTAAGACACCACGCAGGCGCCCACCCGTGCACGTGGTGTCGGCAAAATATTTACACACTCAAAAAAACTCATTCTCCTTTAAAGAACAGATTTTCATCTTCTACAGCTCCTTGAGATTGAGAGGAATTCTCTTTTTTGTTGAGGAAGCTTGTAGCAGGCACTGAAATAACCTTTTCGCCCCCCAAAAACCCACTTCAAAGATGTCCCCGCTTAACTTGCGAGATATGTGGGAGCGGAAACAACCAAAACGTACCGAGAGCCCTTAATGGGTTTTCTCTCCTATCGAAACCCTTGATAAAAAATAAGAAAAAGATCTGGTGCGACCCATGAAAAGATTTAGAGCTATAATCGTTTGGCGATAAGCAATTTAGTTAAAATTCCTTCGCAGGAACGAGAAAACGTGCTGATGTGGGGGGACGAAGAGATGGAATCAATGCCTTGAGACTTTCTGCGTTTATGATTAATTCAAGCGCCACAATGAGGCTTGCCGGAGGCTGCTGGTGCGGCTCTTGACAATTTTCCAGCAATTAAGCTGAGAAGCTGTCGGATAAGAAAGCGCCTCCTCGACGTGGAGTTTGCCGCACAAGACTAGGGCTCCCGGGACTCCTTGAGATTTTAATAAAGCTGATGGCTTTCGGCCATGCTAATTAACAGTGCAAGTTCTTGAGGATGCTGAGAGGATAGGGATGCATTTTGGAGGAACGATGTTTGTCCAACAAGTTTGCTAAATTTTAGACGTCTTATCCGAGCAAACAGACATGGAATGCATGGTACATGTCTTTCGTACTTTTAGCTTAAGATGCTATTTTGTGGGGATGCGTTTACTCGAGATAAATCTTTTAAACGGTGTGGAAGGGTTCAACAGAGATAGGAAAGGGTTTCCTTATTAAGATAACTTCCCCAGAGCGTTTGTTAATTTTGGTTGGATGAGATGGATATTTATATATGTACATATATGAACTTCTTGCCTATGATTGGCCCCACTGTTGAATAGTTCGTTCAAGTTTATTTTCTTTTGTTTTTGAATATATTTTTGGATCATCAATATTCAAACTTTGTTTTCTATTTCATAAAAAGTAGCCATGGTTATACATATACTAGCCGAAATAAAAGCGTACCTTTAGATGTAAATAGTTCACAAATTTTAAAATCTGTAATTAATAATTTAATCAAATTTCAAAACGAAAAGTACATATTATTTAAAACCTAGTAGTGCTCAGCGTTTAAGTTTAAGGTTTTCCGTAATGCAGTAGAGTGCAAAAGAGGCATTTAGTTAACATTCTTATGTTATGCCGTCTTCGTCTAACGTATTTTTTATCGAAAGCCGAGCCCTTAAATTTTAAGAGGATGGAAATGATTTAAAAGTGTTCTTAAAATAATTTTTATTTTATTTAACAAACAAGTGGCAATTAATACTAATCGACGATATATAAAACATTTTTATAATAAGGCTAAACTGCCTGCAATTCTTTTCACAAGAAATCTTTTTCTGCTGAAAAGCTTTCACCCAAGACTCGAACCAATAACTGAATAATTCACAGTGATAAAGTTAAGGGCGTACATCGAACACTGTTCAGTCCGTGTTGATAGGTGAATGGATTATTTTGAATTGCTTACCATTTATGATATATGGAGTATTTGGATTTGGATAGATCAAAAAATTTTGTTGTCTAGCAATTTTATTCAATTAAATTTGAATGACTGAAAAAATACAATAAACAAGAACGAAAATAAGATTATTGAAAATCAAAATACATTCAGAAATTAATTTGCTAGTATCTTCGAAACAGAATCGACTAAGTCTTTCGTGAATAATTTCAATAATTCTTAAGAATTAAATAATTAATAAAAAGATGGCAACAATAAATAAAAAGTCTAGAATAATCGATTAATTTTTTTGAGACGACCACCAATAGCGAAATGACTTTTCTAGATTAATTGTACATTTGTTTGTCATTTTAAAATGAATTTTCCTCTTTACTTTGGGTCTCTAACATTCGGAAACAGATCTCATGTTTTATAAAATGTATATTGAAATTATGAATTACTTATACAAATAAATCTTGTAAATAAGTTTTAACTTAACTTTTAAATCTGTACCTATAATTTCTATAGTAATGCAATTAATGAAACAATCAGTACCAACAGTTCTTGTCTAAAATCTAATATTACAGTTGAGGTAAATTGTTTCTTGCAATAAACCCCTTGTAAGTACACCTGAGTAATTCCCCTGCAATTTACTTAACAGGAACGTACTAATCTGCTGATTTACCTTCTCCGGCATTGTGTCTTCCGAGATTCCATTCTGTTATTTATCCAACCAATTATCCGTCTGTGCATCCTAAGATTAAAGAGCCGAAGGTGTGACAAAGGACATAATTACGCCGGATTACCTGAATGCGGCGGAGATCCAACAAAGCATCCTTCGCCCGATTTAATTCCCAGCCTGGATGAGGTCCCTCTTTCCGGTTCTCCCACTCATTCACACATCTCAAAGGCGAAATGCGGGAAGGTGCTAAAACCCCGTTTTACGTTTCATTTCATCCGATGAGTCACAGTGAGTTATCATCCCCGAGATGTGCAAAATTATATCTGATCCCGGGGATGTTGTCCCGGACGGAGAGTGCAAGGACACCTTCAAGCGAAACCGGGAAAATTTCCATTTGAACCAAAGTGGCGGTATGACGACGATGAGGATGATAGCTGATGCTGGTGCGAGGACGCTTGTTGGGTAGCTTCAGAAATTCCCATGGGGGTATTAATTTTCGGGGGCGTCAGACATACGTGCGAGGGCTCCCTTCGGCCGCTCCCCGGGTAGTCCCCAATTTATTCTGTTAGAATGTTTGCAATTTCAGGTCTTGCAGTCGGGAATGTACGCACCCTTTGCTCCGATCTTGAAAAAAGGACAAGGGCAAGGATACCCAAAGCACATTTCCAGTCATAAGGGAAAGTTTACGAATTGGGACTGCGCAGGTGTCGAACCCTTCTCCTCCATGTGGGGTAGTTTCTTCCCCATTAGGCGTGACGTCACGGGTATGTCTTTGACGAGAGTGGGCGCAGAAGTTAAGTTCTAGGTCAGACACTTGTAATTCTTCGCTTCAAGTGACAGTGGGTGGCCTCGTAGCGGAACGCCGGGGCTTCTTACAACTCAGTTTCCCGCGGGCATCGGCAGTGTGTAGTTCGGAACATCTTCCCACCTAAAAATCCTTGAAATTCGGGCGCGTTTATATGAAAACTCTTCCTGGTGTCGTTAACAGTTTTTTTTTTTAAAAAGCCCAATTTTTTTGGTAGTCGTTTCCTTGATGAGGATTAACAAGGATTATCAGTGCTGAAAGCCAAGGTGGTGAGGCTATTTCTCGGTGTAAGGACCTTGTGGTGTGTGACCCGTGTCACCGATTCCATAAAAACTCAGCCAAGTGTCCCGGTGGGTTACATCCTTTTCCCTAGATCCTTTTTTCAGAACTCCTAAGAATACCTTCCTGGGCTCCACTTAATCCTTTTTAACAGACGAAGGGCACTACCCCGGCAAATGTACGCGTAAACACCTCGAGGTGGTCTTTTGTTTGTTAGCCCCAGAGTGTGGTGCTCTGGCTGCTCTTTTTCCGCTCATGGCCCCATTTGGGCGGTCTCACAAAGGCACAAAGTGGTTGGTCGACGGCTCCTCATCGTCGTGTTTTTATATATTTTTTTTTGGCGATGTGGCTCAAGAGTTGAAGGCTTTGTCCCAACCTTAACCTGTGCCGGTGTTCCTCTGGTTTTCGCCTGTTGTGACTGCTTCTCTTTTTGTTTGTGGTGGTGGAGTCCCGAGTCAACGTTTTATTTGTTTATTCGCATGACTGCCACCGCCGAAATAAACCTGCCGTGAGTAATTGATCGCTGTTGATGTGAAATCCTTGGTGACTCCTCGAACGGAGGCTCCTTGGGGCTCTTAACCCGATTGACGGCGTCGACGGGCGGCGGCTGGCTGTCTCAGGAATTTTTATTTGATTGCGGAAGTTATCCTAATTTTTATTAGCCATTGCGGTGGGCGGGAAAGTACACCGGGATGGTGTAGGGCACTCAGGCGAAACGCACGGAACCACCAGCAAACGGTGTGCCCTAGTGCGTTTCGCTAGACTCAGCATGGTAAGAGGGTTTTTATGTGGTTCCAGGTGAATTTAAATAGCTCTTAGAGTGGCTCTAAGCTTCGATGAATATTTAATAAGTTTTGCCTCCCCCAACCCCCGAGCGTACCTTTTTATCCCTGGGAAAGTAAGGAACTCTCTACTGGTTGACGAGTTCGCTCGGGGACATATTTCGGTGCCCCACAGACCCACAGGCTCATTTTTCTTCCGAAAATGGTCTGGGCCAAATGACATAAAATTAGCCGGGGGACCTAATAAAATTCACCTCTCATGTTCCCCTGTCGGCGACGGCAGATTTTGTTGTATTTCTTTCTATAGAAATCGCCCGGACGTGTGCTGCCTGCCGTTTGCGTAATAACTCCGCGGTGAAACGTGGCCCGAAGAAAAATTGCGCCCAACCTCAACCTCATTTCGGTCGTTTACCTGAGTGCTATTTTTCTGGATAGCATTAAAGGGACTTTAATGTGACAAAGAGCGGGATATAATTTCATTAACAAATTTTTCTCGTGGGGCGATGTTGGGGAGAAGGTATATTGGTAATTCGAGTATAAAAGGGCGCAATTAAATTCAATTTTGGAGCTTCGGAACGGAAGTGGATACAAAATTTGATGTACGTCCCGTAGAATTCTTTCTTTCCTGGGGTTGATTGATTTTACTTGTACTCTGGCAATAGGAGAGGAAATTGGTGGTAATTTTGTAGAGTTGGTTACATAGAGTTTATTAAACTTCAACATAAATTAGCATAATTAGTAAAATTATTATTAATATAATAAACGTGAATTCTCTAGGCTGCACATACATACATGCTTACACACATATTTGTCTTTGCAAAGCAATAAATTTTGTCGTTTTGTACTATGTAGTTGTGGACAATTTGATTAAATTATATTTGCAAAATGTTTATTGGTGCAAATATTTGTCTAGATGCAGAATACTAAATTAATGCAGCTACTTATTTGCATTTAAAATTCAAATTGAAAATATATAAATTTATATAAATATTTGTAAATACAATATATATTTTGAAACTAATTTCATTAAAACAATATAATCAAAAGTAGATTATAATTTTTGGAAGTCACAAAATTATTGTCTATTGTTGTAATATTCTAGCCATATAGTTGAACTTAAGATCACAATTTTACCATTACAATATGGTAAGCCATTTTAAACAAATTAACAAAACTGTATGACGTTAGTACAACACTCATTGAATTATGTGAAAAATTGAACTCACGTTTTTATTTTTTCACAATTCTAAATTTATATAATATCTCCAAACAATTCTAATCATGAACGTAAAATGCTAGCTCACTCACTACCATAAGTATACCTTTTGTTTTTATAAAATATTTCGTTGCTACCTTAGTTATATTAATAAGTCAATATGTACTATTGACCACTATTGACTACTTTTGTTTATCTAAAATAGAAAATCCGAAATTATTAACTAAGTATGTACCTTACAAAACATGTAAAGAGCAATTGTGCTCCGTTGACTTAACTTTCTTTTAAACATTTACGGGACATAATCTCATTTTTGATGCGATTGTCGCTCGTTTTCAAGTATACCTACATCTCTAACGTCAGGGACATTTTGGTTTTGGTGTGGCCCCCAAACGCTACAAAATGCACCATTAAATCACAAAAGCAGAAACCAGCCCTTATCCGAGCTCGTAGAAAACAATACTCCGCCCCTTCCGCACGAAATAAATTGAATGAAAGAAAAATCCTTTTTGCGGCGGCGAAAAGCCCTGAAAATACAATTTCCCGTCGTCCCTCGTGTAACGTAAAGAATAAATCACAACAGAGAAGCCTCCCGACACACCTCCGCCGAGAGTCCTTTTCTCTTTATTTATGACACATCCCTGCACTTGCCGCCGGTGTCCTGGGTGTCATCCTCCCCACTTACACATATAAAAATACCCGCTGGGACCTTGTACTATAAGCTCTCTAATTCCACCCGACATGGCTCCTTTTCGTTTTCATGACTTTTCTTCTTGTGCACAGCTCCAATCCACACCTCTTTTCTAATTAGATGTGTGCCAGTGACGTGAACTAAGCAACATGCCGTGCAAAAATCACGTTAGTTCGGGCTGATGCCCTTAAAATAGGGTAGAAAAATAAATATATTATCTGTAGGTGTGAAGTAGAGAAAATAGAAAAAAGTGAGTGCTTGCTTTAATAGGGTCCGTGAACGGTATGAGAGTGAGTGAAAAATATGGCGGAAAATGATACCGAAACGATCACAAAATGCTTCCTGCTACCACGGTAACGGCCCTAATAATAATTTGAAGACGTCCCTTTACGACTGGGATTCGCCCAGCTCGTTTACAGGTACTGTAAAGCGACGTCCTTCGTCATCATGCCAGGAATCGTCTGGCGATGATTTGCCATCACAACAAAATCACACAACAAAAATCGCCGGTAGCAAGCAGCAGCACCATCAAAATCATCAGAGAAAAGGGGAATCCCCCAATTTTGGGAGTTGTAAAAATCACGTTCCGCCTCAGGAAATCGTGCAAGGAAATTGCCAGGCATCGAACGAAAGGGCCAAGGATTCTGGATGCCGGCGCACGACAATACAGCCGATTTCGTTGCAATCAAAGCGAGATGAATCATCGCTAAAAATAATAAAGGGAAGACCGAGTCGGCTGCGTGTGCCGAAACCGATCGATTCGAGCGTAGCTAAAGTACCAAAAGGGTCCTCAAAGAACCCCACCGATAATAACCCACAGCATCAAAATTTTCAAGGTACCCACTATACAGCGCCATCTACAAACTCCACTTTGGTTCGAAATCAACACGAGCAAAATTTAGGGGCTCGAAATAATTATCATATAGCATCATCTACAAATACTATTCAAATTCGGAATAAAACCGAGCAAACTAAAGGAGTCCGAAATAATAATCACACAGTTCTCTCTATAAACCCTTCTCAAGCTCGGAATCAAACCGAAGAGTTTATCGGAGTCCGAAGTAATTACGAATTCACAGAACTTTTCTGCGATATTCCACCGAGCTGCGAATCGGCTACGATAATAGGAAATTTTGTCACGATGAGTGTAAAACCACTGCCACCCCCATACCGTGAACCACCTAAACCTCCACCTCTTCCGCCACTCGACCAAATTCCATCACTTAACTCCGCCAGAGAGGCTGGTGGTGGTGCTTCCGGCGAAAAACAACAGACCCAGTCGCAAAGATTGGGAAACCGGCAACAAAGCAAAGGGTTAATCAAGAGCACTCAGGAGCGAGTGGGCCTGAAGGGCTCTCAGCCGGGCGCTCCAGCTCCTTCGCAGCATTCAACAAGCCAAGCCCCAGACAATAGTAATTCCCAAGGCAGCCCTGCTGAAAGGAAGGGCTCCACGTTGTTATCATCATCATCATCATCGTCATCTAGCGAAAGCGCCGGCAAACCGAGGAGCAGCCCCTACAGGGGTAGGGTCTCCGAGCTGAAAAGCTGCATATCAAGGATAAACAGCCGCGGCTTGTTCTCACTCACGGGGGCCACGAAGCACGCGGAGGACAATAGCCCCAGCTCGAGCGATCCTCCGGGCCCCCAAGAGAAGGACGATACGCAGCAACTAGCCGGCTTGAAGGAGTATATCCTGTACAATCCTAATAACAGCAAGAAAACTGAGGTCGAAACGGAAGACGACATCCTGGCAAAGCCCGAATTCACTTCAAGTCTATTCAAGAACATTCCCGTGAGGCCTCGGAAGGGTGGGATACCTCATCTGGATAACTACTGCCTGTTCGACCCTAGCGTTGACTTTATCAACGAAAAGGACATGAAGAAAAATGACCCAGCGCCCCCGGCGGTACCCCCACCACCACCGCCAATCGCTGAATCGCCGCCCTCGTCGAAATCGACATCATCAGAAATCGATGGCGACGAGGATATGGTCGAGGAAATTATTTACGACGAACAGTCCCCTAAGAAGGAACACAATTACTTCACCATAGAACCGGAGGAATTCGATCCAGCTGATGCTGCAAGGGAGGCGAAGAGGCATACCGTCGGCACCAAGTCACCGGTTACGCCAGAGGAATCTGATGATTCCTCTTTTCTATTAAAATCAATATCTGAGTCACTGCAGAATGAAAAGATGTCCTTTGGAGGCCAACGCGCTATTATCACAGCTGACTCATCAACACTGGTGCGACGTAAAACCCTTTTGAATCTCGCGCCGTTTTGCACGACCTCGTTACGGTGTCATCGATCCGACTTTTGCGTCCAGAAAACAGATGCACATTACAGGAACAGGACGATTCCTATTGAGTCAAACTATGTCCTGTTCAATCCGGGTCCGGTGCCCAGCAGGAGTATTCAGTATAAGGTACGGAAGCCAAGGCCGCTCTCAACGCATAGCGACGCAGATAGTGGATTTTTAAGCCCATGTTCACCCGATGAGCTCAAGTTTAATCCGGCGATTCTCGTTCTTGAGCAGTGCGACAGCATTCAGGGCTATATTGAGGTGAGTTCGTTCAATTAACCATTAGCGAAAATTCATTTTACATTTTTGCCTTTTACCATTGAATTACATATATCGAGTTTCGAAAAAACCGTTTTCGACTTTGGACAAATAAACTGCTTGTACAAATTAAGTATCCAAATAAACAATGCATATTTATGTATTCAGTCGATGAAAAGTAATTTAAAAAATTTCGAAACCTTTTAATGGGCTCCGTAAATAAATTTCCCTAGCGTTCTAAATTGTTTCCTATTAGTAAGAGTTGTCTCATTTAGAAATTTGTTTCGCTGGATGAAATTGAAAGGTGTAAATTAATTGCACCATTAATGCAGTTTTGCATTTCGTTTTTACTCGTACTTTTAAATTAAACGAACAGCTGTCCTAATCGACCAGTTTTAGACCCCTGGGCAGATGAAATGCAGCCCTAATCGATTATCGAAAGGATACATATATGCACATAGATAAATTAATGAAACTTAAAACGAAATTAAAAAAAGTAGTTTCAAATTTCAAATTGATTTACAAAATTTAAACTACCTTCCACCATATGAAGCGCAGTTCACCTGTAGCGCTTAGTGGGCTACTAAAAGACCGAAGGTGTAAATTCTTTAAACCCCACAGGAGCTTAAACTTTCCAGGATTTGCATTTTCGTTTCGGAAAATATTTAATTTTGCTCACGTATTTCAATTTCAGAACAAATGCCGCCGCACTGGGCTCTTTCCGGGCGATGGGCTTCGGCTACACAGCACTACCGCAATGCGATATAAATCTTTCCTGTGCAAATAGCCAGAGAAACGGGGCGGCTTAATTTCCAGGTGATAAAGGGTCACGTCCATAAATTGTTTAAAGTTAATGTTGCCGCTACGGCGCGGCTGCTGCTGCCACTGTTGGCTGCTGGCTGCTGCATTTGTTGTTGCCGTTGCTTCAGCTGCATCTGGAGCTCCCCGTTTTCCTCTTCCAGCAGATTTGCAACAAAACAAAAACAATAGCAGGGGGCACCCATTTCATCTCCCGGCTAAAAACGATTCAAAAAGTTTCACCCGAAAAGGGTGTCATTGTCCATATGGACGGGCAGCCGAACCTCGTAATAAATTCCGGGAGCGAGCCATGGCATCCAACAACGAAGCCCGGCAGAGGCAATTTGTTTAAAAAGTTTTTCATTATTCATTGTGAGTGATTCATTTCGTCTACAACCCCCGGTAAGCCCCTCATCGAGGGATGAACTATGGCTTTAAGTTTTGGATGGGGTTCTAATATTGAAACAAGCTCTCCCAAGAGGAGCGTTGTAACTAATGGCTTACAACTCTTCAGCTGGTCGTTTGTTAAAGGACCCGCGAGGACAATTCCTAGGGCTCTGCATGTCTTCGCTTCGACTCATTAGCCCCCAGCGCCATCTAAAAACGAAATTAAAGTTACGCAAGGAAATGACCCCAATGGAGCGGATGAAATATACCGTCTGTCCGCTGATAACGCCTGGCTGAATGGCTGAATGGTGGAATAGCACTCATAAAATCAGATCTTCGATTGTCTGACTTCCCTGAAACGGGTGCTACTGCTCGAATCCTGGGGGAGGTAGGAAGCATTTAAATCGCATCTGTGACAATTTATCAGCAATTCTCATGGTCCATGCGCCGTGTCTCCCCCTCCATTCGCCCTGGAGCGTTTCCGAAACCTGGTGTAGCCCGCCGGTTACTTAAGGATTTCGGGACTTTACTGCTGGACCGGGATTAAATGAAAGTCTCCGTTGTCTTCATACGGGACGATGTGTATTTTGCTTCGAGTCTCGACGACTACGTGACTTGTCATTTTATTGCTTTCGGCCAACGCCATACCGCCGTGGCTTTAAAAGACTTTCCCGTCCGACCGAAAAGTAAGTAAAGGGAAGGAGAATAAGGGATTTCTGGGATTCCAGGCGAAAAAGGGGTTACAAACGGTGACTAACTTTCTTGGCATTTTGTTTCAGGCTATTTCCGGCAAAATTGTTTTTAGTGAGGATATTGGGGCTTGGGTACGTGAAATGCTTCTTGTATCTAGACAAAATTCATCCAGAACATTTTCTATTAGTTCCGGGATATGGTCCCGTCAGATGTAATAAAGCGATTATTTGGGGCACCCTTGTTGGATGCTTGTTCATATTCAGATGGAAATTATGTGAGATAGTTTGAGACGCATCCCAAGTTAGTTATTTAGTCTTATCTCCTCAACTTTGATCAAGTCTACTTATGACGGTTTCAGGCAGTTTAGCAAGTTAGGGGGAATCAGTCTCTGTATGTGAATTTAGCCAAATTCTGGTGGATGTACTCGTGTCGAGTTACTATTTGATTATAAACTAATTGCTAAACTAAACTTAAAACTACTTTGCAGAGCTACCTGTTTCAGACTCGATTTTCTCTAGAGTCTTATTCAAAATTATTTAACATGGAGTAGTTTTGGGTTCGGTGTAAGGTTTTCTACTCAAATAGTCATTGGTTTTAGTCTGACATTTTTATGAATTGGTTATATTTATTAAGCAAAGTAAGAATTTTATAATTGGATGTAAAAGTTTACGTTATATTTCATTTCATTAAAAAAGTCAATACATTTATCTTTCTTCCAGCAATTAAGAAGAGAGAAACGTTATATTTATCAATTTTTAGATTTTTATTTGCCTATTTTGCTTATTTCTAAATTAATCATTTTATTCAATGTTACCTTCCAATTTTTTGAACACTATTTGGTAAAACTGTGTTTTTCAAGGTCGCTAATTATGAATATGCTATTTCAATACTCTATTTAAAAGTTAATAAAAAATTGTAGGCATCACTCCGCAAAACTGGTTACCTTGAAAAAAGAATAATCAATTAATGCTTCGCCATGGTTTAACCTTCTTTTACTAGCCGTCGGCAGTTTTGCGTCCATTAGCAATGTCAACATTATACGAAAGTCAATTCACCTGCCACTTTGCCATGAAATCTGATGCCGTGGAAAATGAAAAATAGATTGTCGGGCGACTATTCGGCTCCAGCCCGGGGTTCGGGCAGGATAGGAAACGAACAAAAGGGACTAGGAATAATTCCTGCAGGTGTCCTAGTGTAACGATGGTATACCCCTGTTGATTTTACGCCATTTTTTTCTAATTATCCGCACAATTCCCCCGGTATGCGCAACCCTAGCGCAAACATACTTGGGCTAATGGAATTTGAAACCCTCATTCCGCTGAATAACTCAATATATATTCCGGGATATCACTCCGGTGCGATGTGGTGGCAGCCAGCCTGAAAAATGCTGCCGTTGGCGCGCAACGTATGCGTGTCCTGGCCATGAAAATTTCCAACCATGAACAAAAGGTCCTTTTCCATGCTATAACTAAAACCCCCTTTGGCTTGTTTGTTTTTCACGGGGAAGCACGCAATTATAAACGGGATAAGGGTATATCAACCCCCTTTATATCTTCCCATAGGGTTCAGAGGAGGACGACACTCCAATCAAATGTTCCAGCAAAATGTTGCAATTGTCCCGAAAACAGCATCCGATTAAAGTCGTCATCGGGTGAGATCTTTCTCATTTAAATATCACCCTCCACCCCAAAGCATGTGTAAAGGAGGGAGGGAGCATGGCCTTGCATCGACCTCAGCACTTGCCTGGGCAAAACCCGGACCCGCACCATCCCGGGGATCTGCAGCTATTTCGAGCGATTACAAGTGACGCTCCTTGCGCCAAGGGATGCCGGCATATGCACCTAACACCGCAGCACCCCTACTCTATTCAGCAGCTGCTACTCTGCCTCTTGGGTGCGAAAACATTTTCGAGGGTGTCGCTGAGTTCGTCGCATTTGCCCGGGCCAAGTGAGGGTGTGTAACACGCGCTCCCGCTGCATGTTCCTTATGTTTTCGCCGAATTGCATACTTTTGGGTGCTCCTGGCCGTAAGTACTCTAATCAGACCGGGGAATAAATGTTTTGTGCGTGTGCACGTGCCTAAAAAGGGGGTTGGCCGGGCTTGGCACCCTCTCCCTGCAATAACGATATAACTGCGGCGAATTTAGGACCTTTTGATTTATGATCGCAATAAACGCAATGTAACTCGATTGAGTTTCTAATGGCATTTGTCAGTGAACCGTTGATTAAAGGAATTGCAGAGTTCCACGGAGTAGCGCAGTTTTTTACGTTATTATATCCACTCTCACCCCCGCAGCGTCAGGCAGTCGCAGCGGATGTCAGCAACTATGCGGGCGGGGAGCATTGACCTAGATTCCCTTAGGATTTTTAACGTCCGCCTCGCCATGACGGAACTTTTCATTAAGTCACCTGCAATTTTCTAAAATTAGGTGCAAGGTGTACAAATGGTGTAATTTTTCAGTAGTAAGCATGGGGCCGCCCAAGGCGGAACACGAGAAGGACTTCTTTGTTCCGGGAAGGCGCTGTTGCGTGATTGTGTCCTATTAGGAGTCCACGAATGGCGCACATAGAAAGCAGGACGACAACGGTGCAAATTAATTGAGGAGCATTATCAGCAATCACTAAGGGGTTTGAGGGTTGATGAGATCACGGTCTCATCTAAAAGTATAAGTGGGTAGAAGTACGGCGTTCTCCTTCACCAGATGAAAAATGCATTGTAGTTCTCATGGTTTATTTTTACATTTCTCAAAATGCATTATGTTTGAGTACGTCATTGGTTTCAACTATATTCATAAACTACCTCTGTTCAACTGACTTTTCAATTCAACTATAAAAATCGATTGCTGAAACGTTTTTCTAAGATAAAACAACCATCTAGATTTTGACTTTGAATCTGTTGATGTAAGACTTTGCAAATACCTAAATTGATTAGTTTTGTGATAAAATTTTTATGAAAACTTGTAATTCGGCTATAAAAAGTAGGGCTTTGTGAATAATTTATAATATCGAATAATTCGGAGCGAATCGAATAGTCGGCATTTCGAAACGTATTGAGCAATTCAAAATATTTTCGAATAATAATAATAAAAAGTTAGTCTGACACCTTCGTTCAGATCTATGTACATCAGTATAGAAATTTGTTTTTAATATTTGTTTTTACTATCAGCATTGTCAAGCTAGATGTTTTAAAATAAAACACGAAGTGTTTAGCAATTATTGGTATACAATATCTATCCATCTTGTGAACTTCTTTAGGAAGTAAAAGATTTTTTTCCTCGTCCGGTGACGTTGGCAAATAGAAAGAATCCCATTGTCACGAGACATTGTGCCCTATGTGATATATTTTTATAACAATCTAAATTAATATAATTCGTAACATTCCTTCAATTTGCTTTTTATAGTGACAAATTTAATTATTAAATAAAAAGTGTTTTTTTGTTTAAATATTTCGGAAAGCAGAAATAAGTTTTTTATTCTTGTTATTTAATTATTTAATTTATGATAACAAAACAGGTTATTAAGACAGATTTACAGGTTTACTGCCAAGATTATACATATTTAGCATTCAGAGGTAAATTCCGCTATAAACAATCGTCCGAAAACACGCTATCAATCGTTAAAATTTCCACCACCACCGCTTCTATCCCATAATTCCTATCGTTCGACTTTTTTGAAGAATGTAATAGCGCTGTTTTGCAGCCAAAATATTTCTAATTTGTCTTTTTATCTTTCCTTTCAGAGGAATTACTTTTTCAACCATAAAATAAATCCGCTACAATAAAAGCAATTTTATAAATCGGTGACAGTACGAGAGCAATAATATTCCACCATATTTCATTGGTGCTCCTTTTGGCCCATCCCGCCACCATTACTCGAGATATCAACCTATAAAGCAAACAAAACCCATATCAATTCGGAGGTGAACTGCTGCCGTCATTCGCAGAATAAATCACTTGGATTAGGTTCTACACAATTTCAAGGGAAGGACCATTGCGCCCCAAAACCATCCCACGGAGAGAGGGACTATAAATTAAATCGATCCCTGTCGGGGATTATGGTGTCGGACTAAATCGAATGACGACAACAAACCCTTCGCTCCCCCGCAGAACAATCATTCATTGTAAATAACTCGCGCATAAATAGGTCAATTCGAACATCAACCATTCATTCATTTCAGTCATCAAAAATACTTTTTTCGTCCTGGGCGAAGGTGGTTCATTCCCTTAGTTAAACCAGAAACACTCTTCCGCTGGTGAGTGAGCTCTTTGCATGCAAAAAGTTACATCGTCGCGAGGTTCAACTCCACATCGGCATATTTTTATGGGATTTATAAGACCGCTCATGCCGTGCAGAGCCTGAGCCACCCCTCACTCATAATAACCTCTGTCTCTGAAATTCATATTTTTTAGGGGGTTCGAACCCCCGACGCCAAGTGTTGCCTTGCGCTAACCCAGGCAAAAATTTCATCGTTGCCAACATTTATTTTGCTGCTCTGGCACCCTTCGGGATCACTCACCAGCTCCACTGACACGTTGTAATTTTTCAATTTTACTCACCTAAAAAAGGCATACTCCGGACGGGTACCCGGCCCGTGCCGTTTTTGTAACCCCGGTGGAGTTTTGGAACTTCTTGTGCCATTCTGTGTACTTTAGCCGGATTATTTGGGGAGTTTTTGTGCAAAGTAGAGGGGATGTTTGCCTAGTCCACGCAGGATATACACGGGATAGAGCGGGAGGACTTTATCCAGAGCTATCATACTTAGAAGGGCTTATCGTAAATTTTCCGCTTTTGGCCAATTTTCTCAGTCAACAGCACCAACAGCAGGCTAGGGCAGGCAGACGAGAAAATGTTCTGCAGTAATTGACTGCAGATATTTCGGTAATAATCACTCAGATAACCTTTTTTTACCCTTTTTTAGCACCTAAAAAATGAAAAAAATAATAAAAGTAAATGTAGCATTTGGTTTTTGAGTATATCTTCCGAAAGAGGTAATGCACCATTTGTCTAAGCTTCTGCAGCTTAAATCCCATCTCCCGCACTCTTGCAAAAAACGAGGTGAAAAGGAAGTGGGTAAAGAGTGCAAAAGAGCAGTTTAAGTTGCAAAATGCACCTTAAAAATCAAAACGAACACACCCCCAAAGTTCCTTGAAGTGTTTCTCCCTTTTGACGATATGACGACGTCTACGAAGATGATGATGGCAACAGCAACGGTGGTGATGGTGGTTTTGCGCTGAGGTGCTCTTCACAGTCATATGATTTCTAGTTTCTGAAGTTCCTTCTACTACTCTGCTGTAGCTGACTGGCAGGAAATATAAACTTTTTTAAAACTCTTTGAAATGAGGAAACTTTCAGTTTTATGAATTCAAAGGTGCAACCAGCACCACGACCTTCGTTTGCCGTACTACTGTAGAGAAGCTCTCAAATACAGTTGAAAATCTTTTCTTAGGTTTTATGGCAACGGATATTTACGCTTAAATTTATTGCTGCTAGGTAAATATGGTATCGCATTATATTTAAGACATGATTTGAAAAGTTTTTCGAAAACTTTTTAAGGTGCATTCAGGTTTTAAATTTTAATTCTACCCGGCTTTTCAATTTCGGGGAACAATGTTTTCGGGTAAATTTAGTTGACATGTTTCGTTTTATTTCTTTGCCGTAAAATCAACTTCAATAACTTACGTTATTTTGATATTTTGAATTTTTATTTTGGTATTTTTTTTTTATTGGATGACTTCTATTTTTTATCTTTAGAAAAGAAGGGTAACTATTGGAGATGGCTTTTGTGAATCAACTTGAGCAACCGTCCTAGAACCCTCCGGACTAAGATTTATTTTGTGCCGGAAATCAAAATCTATAATTAATAGTTTTTGATTTTAGCCACAACATACAACAGACATTTTTACATTAGAAAAATTATTAATTTTCAAAAACGTTCCACGTAATGAAAATATTTTGAGAAAGTTAGAAGACCAACTGAGGAAAAGCCTGGTTGAGTAAGTATTTTTGAGTCTGATTAGTTTTTAATTATTTATTGTTTTTACGATATCACATATCATATTTCAAAATTCTCTTCGATAATCATTCATCGATATTGAAACAATTTTCTATTGATCCTATGCTTTATTGTGAGTTGATCGATATTTTCGTGTCCCACTTTCGATGAAAGCTTTTTATCAAGCGTCGTGACCAGAAAAAGTCATCACGTGTCTGATATGAAGTTTCATTTTAAGTTTTATATGTATAAAAGTAAGATCACGTCCTCCCCACAGCAAAGGGTAAAAAAAAATATAGAAAGTTGTATGAAATTTCATTATAAGTTGATGGAGAATTAAAATTCCATTTTACTAGACATAATGGAAAATCGGTCGCAAAATTTGGCTTAGGGGATTTTTTGGTGTCGTTATCGCTCTCAGTCAGCCACCTACCCAGAGCTCCAATGCCGAAGCTCTAATATCACCTCACTCAATTTTGGGGTAATTGCCCTGCGACAGCATACACGGATCTTATCAAAAATAGTTTTCAAAATCTGCCGTCTCCCTCCACGGCGTCTAGTCACACCTCGGCGGCTCATTACCGCAGCACTTCGTCATATCAACGTGCCTTCGAAACGGGCACAGAGGGAGGGCCCCACATGAGCCCCTTAAGCAAATTTTCTAAAAATACGAAAAATAAGAAAAGTCTGAGAAAATTGTCTTTTGGAGGAATTTGAAATTTCGACTGCAGGCACGAGTGCATATCGTTCTGGAGAGCGTGCTTCTTCTTCCTCGCTATAACGAAGGGTGAATGGTGGGGCTCCAGTTACACTATGTCACTGGATTGTCGTCTTCTCTAATTCTTAAGGCGCCAAATAGCAGGAAAACAAGGAAAAGTGCCGGAAAAATAAGACGAAGACTCACTCACGAGCCGGGGCTTCATCGAATGAAAATGTTCATTCGACTGACTCCTCCATTCCGCGGGCTCGCACGGACGCACCCCGCTCCTGCACACCGTGTGCTTGCTTTAAGGAAGAAATCTAATTTTACGTGCACCACGAGCAGACGGTGACTTCTATTGGAACTTGGAAGTAGGTTTTCTTTTGTTTTTCCCTTCTCTTCCTTTTTTCCTTGTGCTCCTTGTATTTTTCTTATATTTTCCACTGTCTCTACAGTGCGTCGTCGATGATGACGACGACGTCTACGGCGGGAAATCACCAGGCAACCAGTAGCGTTGTCTGGAAGGGGGGCTGGGATAAGGGCTTTGTGATGCTGATCACATTTTGTTTCGGTTGTGTGACCTCCCATCGAATTTTCAGAAGGGAATTTCTCCATATACCCCAAAAAGCCGAAAGAGATGTCTTCGCGACGTGATGAAATTGCGGCTCTGTGGGCGAGTTGTTATCTTAATAGAACACCTGATGGTCAGGTCTGATAAAAGTTATCAAGTCAAGTGGATTTTCTCGAGGGGGCAGACCAGCAGGAAATTGAGATTGACATAATTTTACTGGATATTGAAAATGTAGCTTTCGGGTTTGTCTTCTTTTTCGGATGGGAAAGGTTAATTGATTGAATTTCATTTTGTATCTATGTATGTATCGTTGTAACAAGGTTTTTCCTCTAGCTCCAAAACTCTGGGGAGGTATCGATATTTCGCTGGAGGAGAAATGAAATGAGTTTCAGTTTCCTGATTTTATCCCGAAACCAGTCAAGGTCTGGTAAGCATCCGCTTTTAATCCATGCACACTCTTTGGCAAGGAGCTTTTACGTTCGCTAAAGTTCTAAAATGCAAAATCAATTTCAAGCAAATTACTATGTTCTCCTTCGTTTTCAAATAAACTAGAACACAAACCGTTGAAAATTTAATCTGAATTTTCAGCAGAAGGTTTTTTTAAAACAAAATCGAATAGTGTAAGCCATACTTTATTTTTAAATTTTTTAAATGCATTTTTCTTTTAAATGCTTTTGTTTAACTTTAGTTATATAGCGTCAAATCTTGTCATATAAAATTATACTTCTACCTATTTACACGTATTTAACTTCGATCATAATACAATTTGGTGGTATTTGTATAAAAATTCCACCCGCGCATTAAAATTGGTGCCTATTTTTTTTGTTAAACTTATTTCTTTTTTAATATTTTGATTTTTGTTCTATATTTTATTTATAGACTTGTAGACTTGTAGATTTGTTATATTTCCAAATTTTACTATTTGATTTTTTTGATGGTTATTTGAATTTAGCTTACACAAACCTAAATCTTTGAGTATTTAAAGCCCCACCACTGTCTCCTGGAAAATTAAGCGGAGTGACTCGAAGTTTATGCCGCACATTTCTCTCTCCCCCTAATGACTCCAAAAGACCCAACATATGACTTCGCTGAAGGGAAACGCTAACGTAAATAAACTTTTTGTTCCTGTTTTTGTTTTTATTAAGTTTTCTTTTTTTCGGGAAAATTCAGTCATATGCCACGCACAAGAAAACTTGGATTTTCCAAGTCAAGCCCATCAGTCGATAGACGACCGCGTTCCGGGCGCGCGCGCTTCTTTCTTCAAACCCACATAAACTTCGGAGACGATCGTTCTGAAGAGCGGCGAATCGATCTGCAGCGGAGGATTTTAATTGATTTTCACTTAATCATTAATTAATTGAATTGAGAAGGTGGAAAATTGCTTTAACCTCAATTAAAAGTCGTTTTGAGTTTAATCGAAGGTGGTAAGGGAGGTAATCGCGTACATCCGTTCTACTGATCTTGTGATGATCATTCGGATGCGCTGCAGGGTTTTAGAAAACGAAACGTTTCGAGAATCTTTCTTGACTAAGAAAAGAGAGTGTGACAAGTGTGGTGCAACTTGGTGTATTCCTTGAATAGACAAGTCCAATGGTGCAACAGTAGACGCCGTGTGTCGATCGTATGCCCGTTTTAAAGACAGACGAAAACGTGGTGCAATTAATTCATAGCACGCGTCTTGAGCGCGTTTCTAGAGAATTTATAAAAAGCCTCAGTAGCCTGCGTTGCATCTGTTTGATTAGTGGCGCTAATAAATCATCTTTTGTAGCGTCGTGCGAGCTGCAATTGTCGTGTGGAACTATTTGAGTGGAACTTAATTTTTTTTAATATTCTGAATTTTAGTTTTGTATCAACTTGCCTGCACTTGAACATTTAGTGTTATCCGCGACTACTTAAACAATCCAGCAATTGGTTTATTTATGCTGAATTGGCTGTAAAGATTAATTATGCATTAATCATTTTTTCAATCGACTATCCAATTTAGTAATTAACCTCTCGGGGCTGAGTTCAGAAATTCTCTGCAAACATTTGCTTCACATTAAAGCATTCATATTTTACAGTCTATACAGAATTCAGCAATTGAGCAATTGTTTGAAAAATCCTTTCTACGTAAATAATTAATTTTGTACATATTATGGAATTAATCAATTAGTCTTTTTAAACTGAATTTAGTAATTATATAATGTAGAACGTACACTATTGAGCAAAATTCAATGTTATTTTAAGCTAATTTGTTTTAACAGTCTTATGCGTAATGTAAAGCCACCTTGGTTTTGGTAATACTATCCCTTGAATTTAATCTTAAATGTTGAAATTTGAATTTGAAATATGATTAGGGATGCGATTGCATTTAAATGAAAGAGATCGATCTCAAGAAATTTAAAAGGTAAATTCAAAATACTCAACAAAGAGGCGTGCAACATTTTAATGCCACTGAGTGGAGTATCTATGTACTTGTTGAGAATCTCATCCGTAGCTAGTGGTTAATTTAGCTGTATTTAATGTATTTAACCACTTTGCGATCTGATCGTATTACTTGAGTAATTGTCTAAACATTTTGCTGCACGCAAATCTTGTTGCACTTTTTAATAGAATTATGCATGGGTGAATAACATTCGTTGGTGAATGAGTTTTAATATCTTTTAAGTATTGGCTGATATTTATAGATATAATTTCTCTTAAGAGTATAATAAAAATAACTGAGGTATAGCTTTAAATTTATGCACAGTACTCTAAATAAGGTCTCTATTTATACGTTTCGGAAAAAAGTGTGGGGTAATACCTAGAACGAAAATCTAATTTCTAATTAATTCGAAATCTCGGCGAAATAGGATAAAGGCGCTTCCGCCAAAGGTATAATTAAATTAGCAGTCCCCAAAAAGTGACTGACATCCTGTCAACACTTAGTCGCCTCCTCCAGGACTCGACTTGCGGTTGCGTCCCTTCTGCGGATTGATTAATGACAGGCTAGAAATAGCATGCAGCCAGATACGATCATAATTAGCATGACTTAATTGCTGCCCGCTGTTGCCGCCCTCTGCTCCACCTACTCCCGCTTGACTGGTTTCTGGGAGCTCTGGGCCCGGGGCTGATTCAATTTCAATTTACGAGTTGAATCGTCATCGCCGTTGACGACGACGGACGGCGACGTGTGCCGCCGCACCGCTCGGCGGCTGATTTCGCTGCAGTTGGCCAGATGGGTCGCTAACTAGCCGGGCCAAGACCCGCGTGGGTGATTCATCAAAAAATCAAAAAATCAAAAAAGAGCTTGAAACTCAAAATCGATAAAATACTTTGACCTGTTTTTGCTGCTGGGCGAATTTAAATTGGGAACTTATTGGGTCAGTGGACGGATTCGAGAGCTATGCAAACACCGATAAGGTTCTGGCGCCCGAATCGGGCCCAGGTAAATCCGGTGGGAGTTTTGTATCTGTGGGTGTTCCGATGAAATGGGGAGTATCTGTTTCAGCTTTGGATTTACGAGTACAACTACTACTATTTTTCTAAGCCAATGTTCTCTCTTGCAAATGTAAAATTTGTCCAAACTTTTTGCAGCGAGAATTTAAAACAACAGGGCAAGGAGCTCTGCATTTTTCTGCTGCTCTGCACTAAGTCTAGAATTTTAAACGAAAAGATAATCCCATGGTCTGCTTGGTTTGGTTCAACCCTGAAAGACAAACAGAAAACTCCAGCACATTGCCTGTCCAGATTGATGCTCTGAAGTTAGATCCAGTGGTCTTTAAATCCTGGCATTTTCTTAAGGGACCGAAATAGTATTTTTAAGCTGGATTTTCCCCGAGAAGAGTAAAAAATATTCCAGGCGGAATAAAAAGCTCTTGGATATTTACTTTTGAGGAACCACATCCATTGAAGTGTCAGAAAAATACGTAAAAATTAGCTGCCATCTGTCGCACTGCATTTATCACAGGTAGAATTTTCGTTCGTGGGTTTTTAGTAAAGGAAGAAAACAAAACAGAATCATACAAAAGTAGCAAAAATAAATTGTGCTTGTCTCTGAAAAAATCAAAGTATCACTTCACAGAAATTCGATAAGTCGTAATGCAGTCGAAAATTATTGCATAGAAGATATAAAATCTTATATACAAAGCTAATTTAAATCATTTTAAAATATATAATAGTTTTCCTTAAGTTTTCGTCATCATTATCCGACTAATTGTATTTGAAATTAAAATTAGAATACTTGAAGTGTAAATTCTTACTAGAACTGCTTCTCTTCTAAGGCAAGTTTTAATAATAAAAATACGGGATTCTTTACTGTTTCTGTAAACATTTCGGGTTGAGTTCAAGGCACGTAAAAAGGTTTTGAGGGTATACGCCGGATATAATGATGGTAATAATGAAAAACCAGAAGAAGAATTTGCTCATTTCATCTGACTTTAAAGGCCTCATAAATCCCATTAATTCTCCGCAGCCCAAGTCGAAATTCGTAGTTGTAATATCCCTTCTGGGGGCTATTTTTTTGTCAAGAAATGAGCCCACAAAACCCCTTTCTAAGCGCAAATATCCGCTGACGAATATTTAACGAAAATCTGAGACAAGCAAGCTGCTCCCCCACAAAAATATGTATATCCGACCAGGTAGCAGCACCGTCAGGACTTGCTTAAAGTTATTCTGACCCCTCAATTCAGCCGTCTTCAAGAATTCAATTTTCCCGCCTGATGCTTTAACTCGAAGCAGCCCATCGAGCCTTCCGTGGCCCATCAGCCCCCAATTTATTGCTTGACGGCATATTCCAGGGAAATGGGGGCGTTTTTGGTGAAATTGGAAGAGGTTTTTGGTCGACAAAAAGATGAAGAAAACGAAAAGAGTATCGAAGAATATTGGGGCTGTTAGCTAATGTGTACAAGGATGGGTGGGGCTCAAAGGATATTGTCACCAGGTCGCGCTCATTCAATATTTGTTTATGACTCCCCAGACTGATTCTTCTTTTTGGTGGTGAGATGCTGGGGAGACAAACGACATCTCGGATAAACACTCAATGCATGCCACTGAAGAGTAATAAGACCCTTTTCTGGCGGAGGGTACGCAGAGGTCGCCTGTGATGTGCCTTTGGCTTTCAGATAAATTGAATTCGTGGTAGGTAATATCAGCCCGAAAACTTACCCTCTTCTGGGACATAAAATTTGATAGAGGAGCGAGAAATGAAAAATTGCTTCAAAAGGTTTAGATCGGAAATGTTGGCGCATATTTGGGTGTTTTACACGGAAGGTAATGTATACGACATTATTAGACGTGTAAAATGATGTTTTATGAAAAGAAGGATGGACAGAATTATTTGAAATCGACAATTGAAAGGGTAAAAATGGCAAATTTTCAACGGGTAATAGCATCATTATTTATTTTTTATTGGTTTTTATGGTCCATTCGAAAAGTTATAACTTTAGATATGTACGAAATAGTGTTGAATGAATAAGTGATTTTAATTGTTATAATTTCGAGCGATTTTTTACTTACGTTCTGTGTCTTTTACTGTTTAGGAGGCATATTATATCTAAAAATTATGCCTTGTTTTCCTTTGTCAATTTTGGGATTAAATCAAATAGCAGATAATTACAATTTAAATACTTACATATGTAAGTAGTTTTTGAATGAGATGTTGATTTTATTATTTTTGTAATTCGATTTAGCGTTAAAAACAGAATATTTACTGTTTGGAACAGTCGTGAACTTGAGAGAGAAGCAGAAAATCTGGAAAATATTTTCTGGATAAGGAAAAACAAATAAATATAGAACCAAAAATGTTGTGGAGTATTTGCGGAACACAAAAGTGTGTATTTGTAGTGATTTTGATTATTATTATCGCATCCCTATAATGGTAGCCTAAAATTGGAAAGTACAAAGAGCTGGCATTTTGCCAGACCAACAACGCAACGCACCGGACAAAATGCTGGGACGCTGCGTTAGTGCCCAGGGATCCAGCGACAATGTCTCAACGAGTCTCAGCTGCGATTATGCAAAGGTTTGTTTTGGCTCTTATCTTAATTGCTTGTATCCTCTAACACCTACCGGAGCAATTTGCATGTCCATCATTAATTCATTGAGCCTTCCACCCTATTCCGATGGTGCACAAATTGCAATTCTCAAAAATTGCTATTGTTTTCGCGGGCGTTATATTTACCCGATATCGTATCTCCTGCACAGTCGTCCAATTCTCTGTTCATCTAATTGAAATTCATGTTAAAATGCACCCACCCACTAAGGTTGCCTACCTATCTACATATAATATATTGTATGTGCTGTGCCTTAAGGGGGCAAAGACTTCGCAATTTGTGCAATGTTAGTCAGCAGCGGCACCAGGCGGTATCACCGATCCGGCATAAAAAGACCGCCTGGTCTCAGTGACTCATACGGAACATGATGCCGATGCTGGATGCTGCAGAGCATACCTCTCTAACCGCCGGTCCTGATGATGATGACGGTAGTGAACCCATTAAGAGTGCACGGCTGTGTTTGCCCGCAAAAACCATAACCAGATCGGTATACAAATTCAGAAGCACCAGGCAGCAGCAGGAGCACCAAAGTAACAAGGTACTCCGCTAATGGGATCACAGCAGCATTAAACCACGCCAAGCAGCATATCCAGCAAGTCTACCAACAATGGCAGTTGGCACACGTGGCCTTACACGTTTATCTCCGCCAGATCTCCGTGCTCCCCCCTTCAGTTGCATTTAATCGCATTCTAATTGACCCAGATAATCAAGAACAAAAGTGCCGGTATAGGCTACAAATAGAATCACATCTGCTCCCTAACTGCCTCGCTGGCTGCCTGATGGTGCAGGCCATTACCAGCAAATTACGCCGGGCCAGTTGCCCGGTTTACTCCCTTCGATATCGTTTTTATTTTATCATCTTCGTTCTCCCCAGCTCCCGAGCAACTTATTGAATTCCTTTAAACTTTTCAATTAAGCGGGATAGCAAAGCCGACCCACACAAAACTTCCACCCGCACTATCCTAATGCTCGTGATTTCTTCACGATTTCGGTCGTTGCCTACTTTTCCACCAAATTGAACAAGTGCCCGAGATGCACTTCTTTATCTTATGCTCCCCCGGGAGAGGCGGGAGGAAGCCCGAGGTCAGAGAAGATCCAGTCAAGATGCTTTTAGACTTCAATTAGGAGAGATTTTTGATATACGAAGGAAAGTTTCTTGCTCGAAAGGCTTATTCATCGAACTGGGAATTTCTTTCGGCTTCTAGGAAGAAGGGCAGACATTGGTTGTGGCCTTTTTTTATACATATATATTGGTCTTTTTTTGAGGAAATTTATAGTGCACCTGTTTGCATGCACGTAATGGAGACGTGCGGCTGATCGGCTTTTGATGCACGTTCGAGTCGAGGGATTTTCTTTCATCCTGAAGAAAATATAGTAGCTCCCGCAGGATTTTTAAATTGAGTTCATCGTTAAAAGTTTCCTGATGTGGCACGGATTTTATACGATAAAATGGGGTTTGGAACCGCGCGGTTTAATAACTTAAATATGGAAAAGTTTTTGCTCGTTAGTTAAAATTAACTTAAATGTAGCTTTTCGTTCAGCACTCAATCTCTTATTGAACATGGAACATTTTAAGTGCTTTTGCTAATGCATAGTAAAATACAAAAGCTTGAAATTTGGTGAATACTTATTTTTAGAAAATGCATATGTGAAATAATTATAAAGGGCAATACTCCCAGTTCTATAACAAAGTAAGTTGTACTTGCACTAAAATAATTCCTTATAATAATTTTCAGATCTACACGGACTGGGCCAACTATTATCTGGAACGGGCTAAATCAAAGAAAAAGGTCACGGACCTATCAGCCGACTGTCGTGACGGTCTTCTCCTAGCTGACGTTATCGAAGCTGTAACATCCTTCAAAGTACCTGATCTAGTCAAAAAGCCTAAAAATCAGCAACAGATGGTGAGTTCTTCAATTTTACTTATCCTTTGCTTTAAAATAAATATGTTTATGAAGAGGGCTGGAAGTGCCGCTGAATAGCTGAATTGAAAGTTGAAATGGTTTTAGGAAAATGCGCATGTATTTCATTCAGGTGTAAGGCTTTGGTATTTTATTTTAGAAGACATGTATAGAGACGAATTATATTTTATGGCTGAATTACTTACAGATTTTCTTACAGAAACATGTATTCGTAATTCAACCAAAAGACACCTGATTCTTTGGCCTATTTATAGCTGAATGATATGAAAGTTGTAAAAATGTTACAAGTAATTAAACTACAAGATTTCAATACAAATTCATGTCGTTTTTCCCGAAAGAAAGCCCCAACAAAAAATATTACGAGCCCTCAAGTACACTTAAGTTCTTAAGTTTTATAAAGACCTCTGCACTTGTTTAGCGAAACGTTTTTAACGCCTCAGCACTACATCAAGTAGCGCAACGAGGGCTGAATGCACTCAAAAGAAAAGCGATACGATAGACCATTACGCATTCGCACGCCTTTTCATGTTTTATGCTGATTTTATGAATGGGAATTAAATTTTACAACTCCGACTCAGAGATTTTTACGCCCTCTCCATGCCCCCATTTGCGCGATGTGTGATACTACATTCTATGCTGCAGCGGTGACTCTAGTTACCGACTGGCGGATATTCATGAGATCCAATGAGGCGCCGCATAAAAGGGGCTTGTTGGGATTTTCACAATTTTCAAAAAATGTTTGTGGCGAGTTATTTATGACAATTTGTGCGGCGGTCCCATGCGACGAGGTGCATTTCGCAACTTTCGAGCAACACGAGAGCAATTACAACTTGAGCTGCGGGGACTAACGCCCAAAATACAAAAACCATCGGCAACATTTTGAGTTGCGGGTGGGCGGAAGGAAATCCCGGCGGAGATTAGGAGGTGTTGGATGGGTGCGTTGATAGACATCTTCTTTGTGCGGTTTAACGACGCGAGACACTCTGCGTCAGGGTACGAGAGTTTTCGCGGCTTGAAGTTTTTTTCAGATTCTGAACGAAAAATTGCACTTCTGGGAATTTTTTTAGTATACGATGCTATTTTTAAAAGCAGTATGAAGTAGTATTTTTTGGAAATTCTAGGGGACTTGTGGAGGGAGCACTTTTTGACAAAATGCGTCAATTTCTATTGGTTCTAGAATACTTCTCTACGTTAAAATAGGATGATGTAAGTTTTATATTTTGTAAATAGGGCACTTTTTTATGAAGTTCATTTTTGTCTCATAGTAATTTCATTTTGTGAGATGTGAATATAAATAGTTGCGTATTTATTTTGTGCGATGCTGATTTAAAACATTGTGGAAAAATGTAAAGAAGTTAAGAATATTGTAGTTATTTATTACAGGTCAATGTTAAATCTACCTATGTATGTGTGATAATTAGAATCATGCATTTCAATTTTCTAAAAATTTAATTTATAAATTCTAATAAGTCATTGTAAGTATCATAGAGCATTTTGAAGCTGTAATTTCAAACAGCATTACTGAATCAATGAATATTGAACCCTGAATTGTTCATTCTTCCCTTCCAAATAATAACTAAAATTATTCTTAGTTTTGCCATTGTGAGAAACTACAATAGAGCACATTTATTTTCATTCCTGTACATATAAATTTTGATAAATAAATGTTTGGGTGACAGAGAATTGATATCTTCGATTTATGGTGGTACTTCACGAAATTACTTGCACGTCTGGTTTTCACATCTCTATACTCTGAGATTCTGTTCTTCTTCCACAGTTGGGTGCAGAAAACATGGAGCCATTGACGATTTGGGAAATGAAGTACCTACATCTAGTGTTTTTTATTTTCAATTTTATTCCGGTACTTTTTCGTTTAAATTGCGATGTCACTTCGTTATAAATTACATTGCACCCAGTAGCTGAATGCATAGCTGAATAAAATTACTTTCCTTGCAAGGATGAAAGTGAATTGTAACGTTAAGAACTCTGCATGGAATTATAAAATTATCTAACAAAGTCTCATTGTACTACCGACCGCTTCATTGTGCTACAATTTTAAATTCCCCACGAGTAGTGTTAATTCCTGGAAGTTTAACTTGTAAAATTAGTCACACGCCTGAAGCCAGCCCCGAATATTTCAAGAGCACTCACTCCACCTCGGACATGTGTGTGAATTGGATTACAAATCCATCTATCCACCCCCGCCCCATCGTCGTTGTCGACGGGAAGTCTCGACTCGTTCATCATTCAAATCTCGTCCTCTCCAGCCGCTCTTTGTGTAGTCGATTGGGTGCTGGCTTGGCTCGGAGCTCCCCGGGCTTATTTGCCAAATCATCGCAAACTTAATTAAACTTACCCCAAAACTTGGCCGGATTAAGGCGCTCGTCTTAAAATAACTTTTGCTGGACACTAAGTCGAATTTTTCAGAATTTCTATGTACTTACTCAGATTTTATGACTGGGCGGGGGGTTGGAAAGTTTTATCTTTCTTTAAACAAACCGAGCTGCGGCACCGCTGACCAGCCGGCGCCCCATAAAGTGGCAAAATTGGTCGGTTCGTCCCCGTGGCAAAAAAGCAAACATTGCTCGCATGCTGCGCAACATCGCCAGTCATATGCGGTCCAGTGAAAAATTCGAACATTAAAAAACTGCTCAAATGAAAGCACTGCGGCTTCCATTACTCATGAAAAATGACTGGACTCGCCGGCGTTCGGCCGCTTAATGAAAGTCGCCCAGTGCGTGGGTTCAGCGCGAAAGATCCGGGGGCAAAGACGCGAACTGCAGCGAAAAGGACTGGGAGGCAGTCTCCGTTTTAATTTTTTTCTTATGCCTGAATTTGCCCTCTTCCCCCGGGCTGTACCCGGCCGCAACACAGTGAACAATAAATTTTCCTAGTTTGCAACATGTTGTGACGGTGCAGTTGATGGGGCCCCATTGCGGAGGCTCCTAGACGCCAGTCCAGGGGTGTGGTGTGGTGCACGGTGTATGTTCCTTCCTTCTGGCGAGTATGCACGTGCAAAATCGAGGAAATACACCATATAGTCCGCCGGAAACCTTGTTCGGTGCACTGAACTGCATCTGGTGCTGCATCACTGCCTGTGCATGCCGTCGTCGTCGTCGTCGTCGTCGCCGCCGCCGCCGGCCGGGGCCACCGGAGCCTCCGGAGCCCCCGGAGCCCCCAGCTGAGTGTACGCACCTCGACAAATCAGCCGTTTGGTCGATCGTTCAGTTCAGATGCACCCAGAAGGCGGTAATTGATTTACTTCTCCGATTTCTTTGAAATATTTAAATTTGTTCCTCGGAAGGTCGACCTGGGAAAAACTTCTCTCCCTTTTTGTGGGATCTGTTGACGAACGAGCAGCCGGCGAGACTCCGGGTCTATTTAGGGGCCCTTTCGGCGGATGGAAGAGGCACCTAACCCCGCTGGCCCCCGGCTGGAGAAGATTTGTTTTGCCCCAGTGCGTAAAATCGTATTTCACCGAACTTTATGGGGCGCAAAACACTTACCCAGCCCTGGGTACTCACTCGCGGAGACCGGTAAACTTCTTCGCTAAATTCACTCAAGTTGGGCAGGGGCATACTTAAAGGTCTTACGGACTAATACGAAAGTCTTCTTTGTGGCAACGAGAGTTTCCATTCCACAAAACTTTCAGATACTAAATGCCAGGAGAGTTCCTGCTCCTGTGGGAATTCTATTTTCAAGCAAAGATGGTCCCTAGAACTTTGTCGGCATGCAAATCGGTTGCAACAAATGGGTCAAAGGAGGTTATTTGTATGCTTACTTTACTATATACTTCTGTAGAAAGGGGCTCTTCTAACGATTATAAATTCCCTTGCAGTTGCAGCCAGATAGTCAGGTCATTTACCTGCTCAAGAAACGTGGGTACAGCACCTCCCTTCTGCAAGGAGATGGACTTATAAATAGCGCGTAAAAGTGAATTAGACGTGCACTACGCCGCCGTCATCCATCCATCAGCGACTTATTTTCGACGTAGCGCGTGTCTAGTTGTCGACATCAAGTACGCAATTTGCTCCAATTACACGGTCACGGCGGGCGGCACATGTGTCTCCTGGCGACCGTTGAAAATTGCATGAGTAATATGAAGTTGACACTCGCAAAAAGGCAAACTTCCATTTCATTTATACGATTGCAAAATACGATAATTTACTTCTTATTTATTAGGATACTTAAAAATAAAAATATACTGACCAAATGGTTTTGTTCACCGTCCGGCATAAGACTATTCTGCTCAGATATTCTTATTCGAATTCGTATAAATCTATTATAGTATGAAAATTTATTCTATTCGACGTTTGTGTCTCGATAAAATTTGCTTTATAATTATAATAAAAATAATGAGATTAATGCATTTTGAGTGCATTTGCCAGCGTTTAGAGGCAAAACTATAATCACAATCGTTAAATGGAATGAATAGAGAGTGTGAACTGAACAAGACGAAAATCTATAGGATACAAAAGTACTCAACAATTTTTAGCAAGCAAGGAAACCATGTATATTTACAAATACGAATTCAAATTTTTAGCTTTTTTGGATCTAATTAGATTTGAGTTAGTCCACCAAAAGTTGGGGTTTTTTACCGGTATTTATATTTCAATTATATGTATATAAATAACACTGTTATGTAAATTATTTTTAATAATAGCAAAGAGTATTAGTATAGTATATCACAGTTGTAGATAAGAATCAAGGCTTTCATTTAATTCACGTACGACCGTCTTCTAATTTTCTATGTAATGATTTGTAAAACTGTTGAAATATGGTCTTTTGTACTTTTGAGCCCAACTTTCTTTACGGCAGTTCGTTAAATGCTAGTTTAGTTAATCCATTAAGCCATTTCATTTAATTTCTCTTCCTTAAATTTACTGAAGACCTGGATTGAGCTGCTACCAATGCTAAGCCCTTAACTGCTTATAGTGGCCGTTCTAACGACAATATTTCAAAATCGTTACGCGTATTTTCGTAAAATTAAGAAGAAAATTGGATTCCACTAACTCGTTGATTGCGACAAATTCCTTACAAGCAGTAAGGCACATAAAAATCCGATTATAATTAAAGATGCCTGTTCCCCTCGTTAAGCCACACGACATACAATGCATTTTCAGCACGTCAGGGATCTGCCGCGATCCTATTATACTTTGACTTAAGATCGTCCAAAAATAAGCTCATTTGCTCCACACCACTAAAACACGAAGGAGATCCGTGTCGAAAGCAGACGACGAAGAAAAAGAATCGGGTCCAGGGTGTGATGCACCGTGCACCGTCAGAACACATTGAGAGTCATTCGGATCTCCATTAATCCTAACCTGGTCCAGACGTTGCCGCGCGATCGCGCTGCGATCAGAGGAAGAAAGACGTCCAGGAGGCGGAGGAGGAACGCGTGGAACCCAAGGGTTCGGAAGTAAATCAGCCAGGAATGCGCTTTTATAGTGTTTACCCCTCCCATCATGAAGATTGATGTGCGAAGTGTGAAACCCGCAGATCCATCAAGTGATGCAACTTTAACGACGACTCAAAAGTCAAAACGACCAATTTCGAATATTGAAAGGCGGGAAAGGAAAGATACCGGCCGGGATACCGATCGGCCCTTTTATTTTTACTTTTACTTTTCGAGCGCATAAACAAAATTATTTGTATTTTCGTACCGGGGACAGAGGCGGCTTATGCCGACTCAGCAGGGCTGAAGAAAAATAAGTTCTTCAAATAAATATGTTGCAATTTGAGTTATCGCTCAGTTCCGATGGTTCTCGCAAGAAAATAAAGAAATAAAAGAATGAGGAACCAACAAAGTGCTTAGCGCAAATAAACATTTCTTCGGCGACTCCGTCTTGAGTCTGGAGACAGTCCTGGTTGGTCGTCTTAAGGAGAAAAACAGCTGTCACATGTTAGGCAATCGTTTAAAAGAAGTCGCTTGAGCAACGCGCTGCTCCGGTGATGGCACGCATTGGCGATATCTTGCGCCGGCGACAGAAACTTAGAATAGACGAGACTCGAATGGATAAACATAAACGAGTTTGTTGCTCCACGTCCGATGGGGCTCCATTGTTTACCCGGGCGGAGCACCACGCCGTGCCACCACCTCCAGAGCGCGGCTGCTCCCCGACGACGATGATGGTCGTGGGGCTGCACATCAAGGAAATGGGGACAAATGTTGCACTTTGTGACATAATGGGTCGTTTACTTCCTTGTCCACGTAATTCCGATTTTAGTCGGGAGCTGGGAACTGGGAGCGGATTACCCGGGAAATTGGGGAGATAAATCATGGGGTGATTTACAAAGTTAGGAACATTGAACGTTTCTATTGAATGCAAGGTGAAAAGTCTCATTTTTCGTCGATTTCAGGGTTTTCTCTGTGAAAACAGTTTTCCCTATATAATTAATAAGTAATCTAATTAGACAGTCTAGGTGTTGTGAGAAAAAAAATGCTTTTATTTAAATTAAATATTAATAATTAATATTATTTGAATAATGAGAACATTTAATAGTCCTCGTCCTATGAACGATTACATCAATATTTGATGAACGCCTTCAATTATTTCTGAAACGTAACATATTTACTGAATTAAAGATTAAGCTCTTAAACTGCAAATTTTCATATGCTCAATCATGTCGATCAACATTGACAGAATCCACAAACTGTGATCGATGAACGGGCTTTGCTTTGAACGAGAATTAATTCAAAATACATAATTTCTCCAAAGTGGAAATCCAGAATTATCTGCTAAACCTGCTGAGCTGAACACTAAATATATTCAGCATGATTAGATTCAACAGAGGGTGAGTGATGGTCAGAAATTAAACTTATTTCTCAATGGGCTATTTCACAACTAAGTGAGTAAAATCTGAACCTGGAAACCCTTTGCTATCACAGACCCAAGTGGCCATTTGTATGAAAATGAGCAATAAGACAGATAAGGTAGAATAAGGCGAAGGAGCAGTACAAGGGCCGTAATCCTCTTACAAGGGCTCCCGGTGGGTAAGGGCTTTTGCTGGATAAGCGTATTTGTCTAAATGTTTTCCAAATGTCTTCAGCAGAATTAGGCAGTTTAGTGCTTTAAAGGCGACTTGAAGAAGCTCACAGTTGAATTGGTCTCAATAAAAGTTGAGAGCCTTGAAGCAGTCATGATATTAGAGATCAGAAAATCTTGAAAAAATCTAGAGTTTACGTAACTCTTTTTGTATCCGGAGACATAGATCACGATTTTTATTGAGAACGACAACGACGACCGCTTCGAATGGGGCAAATAAGTCTGCCGCCATCCCAATTATAATTATTCTGAGAATTTCCTGCAATTACGGCGTTCTAATTATCACTTAAAACGGCCTCCTACATTCACAGAATCTTAACGAAAATAATTTATTGCTCCATTTGTCAGCTAAATCTGCGTAAAAACCCCATCATCGTTCTGGGGATCGTGGCGAAAAAGCGCGACACCAATTTTCCCCATGCGAGCAATAATAGCGCGCTTTTAATAGTGCCAGTTTGAGGTCTAGAGCCCGGCGGGTCTTTTATAGTGATTACAGCGCTGTAATCCAGCCAGCTCTGGGTAAATTGCCCGCGTTTAGTCGCGCGTTTCCTTTCAGCATTCTCTAGATCTAGATAAAGACCTCTGTCGAAGTCGGTTAAACTTTGCGGAGACACTCGCGTCCCAATTGTGGGGCTCCGTGGGGCTCTGTGGGGCTCACTGCCGGCAATGTTCCCAATTCAATTAAGCCGCCCCGAGTGAACACGTTAGTGAATACTAACTAATCGGGCGAAACGAGTCTTCTGCAAACCCGGCTGGAATTCGAAACGAATTAGTCCCGCAGAAAGTCCTGTACCTCTGTATAATTCCGGGATTTGCGGGACGGGGCCCCGCAGCCGCCAGGAACAAGTGACATAATCCGCATATATTTGCCAGAAGACGCCGCCGGATGGTGGTGACTCCGTGTAAACAGCGATATCTCACTGATAGCCGCTGGTGACTTCGGCGCACGCTGCACCGGGGCGCAATTTAAATTCCAGCGTGTTTTAGAGCTCCGTGGAAATGTGCATCCCGGTCCCCCGCCCCCGGCTAAATGGTCCCTCAGCGGCCCTGGTTGCATTGTGGGTTTAATATCATTTGCAAATTGCGCCCAAGCGTAGGAGATGTGTGCACAAGGAAGTTTTAATGCTTTTTCTTTAGGAATTACTCTCCCGGACAAGACACACGCCCGTCAAGGGGACTTTGAAGGACATGCTGAGTCGCGGTGCAGAGGAAAAACAGGGAGCTGCCGCCATGCACGAGTTCTGGCAGTGGCATTCCTCCGGGATTTGAGCTTTAAAATTGCGCGGATTTCTTTATGATCCGAAAGGGAATTCAGAAAGCGGAAAGAAAATTAGAAATATAACAAGCTGCGGCACAGTGTCCCTTAGGACTTGAAGAAACCTTAACCCATCATGTCCTTGTGTTATAGACAAAAACATACTATCTGTTATCAATCCGATTTAAAAAACATTAACTAAATGTTTTCCATTATTCGATCGGGATCAAATCTGATAATAAATTGTCTGTTGGATTAAAATATGTATTTTATTAATGTTACTTACAGTAAAAGTTTAAAAAAGATTTTTTGTCATTTTTTCTATATAATATTTTTACAATAACTAAAAAAATAACAAATTTAACCGTCTGAATTTGGAAAAGATATGCATCTCCTTATATCTGCTTCGACTTCAAACTTTAAAGAAGCTCTGATTTTTATAATATTTTAATAAAATCTCTTTTTACCTTTATTTATGGTATTCTATAGCACACCCGCTCCCGAGGCTTTGCAATAGGCAATTTTTTATTTGACGACAATATTATTGTATAAATGCGGGGTGTAATAATGATTTTAAATAAAAAACATCCACTGTAGCAAAAATCTGTTGCTTAATTCATTTAAGACAACTATTTATAGATATTTTAATTACTAAATGATGTAATAGCTGAAAAACATTTGTGCTAATGCGAGAAATGCCCACGACATAAAATATTACCAAAATCAGAATTTGTACCCACATTTTGGTCGAGATTGAAGCAATGGTGTGTGTGTGTGTGTATCGAATAAAGAAGCATACAGACAGGAAATATTTAAAAACAAATTGTCTAAAGCGTCCCCGATAAATTCTCTACTCTAATCAAAGTCCCACCGATATCAATTTAGTCGTTCCCGAGATATTTAAGCCTGAGAAAAAGATACCCTCCTTCGTAGGACTCCAGCCAAATAGACAAATATCATCATAGTTCGGCCAATTAGCACAAAGTATTCCAAAATTATATAGATATGTTTCGAAACATTATGTTTTTAACACTCGCCTGTCTGGCTGATCTACTAATCGATTTATTCTTGGATCGCACTATAATTAATTTTCACTATTTGTGTAATTTTTATCTGTTTTAAAAGCACGGATGCTCGGTAAAATCAGTTGATAATTTATTCAGTCTACTGAATGAAAAAAATTATGAAATAGCCCTGCATGGACGAAGTATGCTTTGGCGTATCAAATTCCATTGAAAAATTCGCCACCATATTGGATCCGCTATTTGGAATTTTTGGAAATTTTATTTTACACAAACCTTTGTTGGGATGTGCATAACAACTTATTAAAGTTTCATAGCAATCGGGTAAATGGTTTAGAAGTCTATAAACAACATATGAGCAAACTTTGATTTTAATATATTTACATAAATATTATAGATTGTATATCAAATCTATTTTTGTTTTAAAATAGTTATGAAAGGTTTTATTTGATCGTTTCCCTTGCAAAATTTAATGAAATTCGTAGTTTGATTCCTCAGCTACATGCGACAGAGTTCTATAAAAATAAGTTCACACCATAAATGCACATACAATTGTACCTTTCCCTGTCCCCTGGTCCCACATTTAAAAAGTAAACACCTATCGAATTACAATCAGACAATTGATATCGCCTTAATGCTCACTCAATTCAACCGCATCTGAATAGCAAACCGCAGAAATCTCAAACGTATCTAGCCGCTGTTCTGAGCCACCACAATTGACGCATCCGCCGCGCCGCCGCCGCAAGCAGCGATCTTCGATATCCGCTGAATTGCAGAGTGTAAGCAAATCTCGATCGCGCCATTCGATAGTCTTCAAATCTCTTTAAAAAAACTCAACGCACTCTCCCCCAATCTCTTAATTGAAGCGATCCGTAATTGCGATCCGATCCCGGGACTCCAGCTGAACCGCGCGTCCGCCGTCGTCCCGCTGGGTCCCGCGATCGCCGAGGAGCTCCGACTCCGATCTTTGGAAGACTTTAGCCATGAGGCGCTGTTTCAGTAGGCAACCATCTGTTGAGTTGATCGCGCGCTGCTGTTGGTAGGAAATCGGCGCGAAGTTGCTGGGAAGTGACGACATCGAGCGATCGTAACGATCTTGTAACGACTCGTTTACTCTTGTTACTGGTGTGATTCTGATCAGTGCGGTGGTTCGATAGTCTGGACTTACTTAAATTAACTTTTTCGGTTTTGTTAAGTCTGTAACACAAATTAATTATTCCTCGGGGGTGTGATTACTTGCCCACGGTGTGATCGAACGTGAGTGACACGTGCAGGCTCTTCAAGTTCAGTGATTTTTGAACTGCGTGAAGTACTGGCGAGTGCTACTCGATATACGAATTACGTTTTTTCAAAAAAAGCCAGATAGTGTATGGATTTTCAGTCCGAAGCGCTTGAGTGTGGTTCAAGGAAACCTGTCGACGCCAGCAAGGTAATTCCCCGGTAATTAGAGAGAACAGCAGGAGACCTCTTGACTTTTTGTGCCGACTGTTTGCAGCCCTATTGTCTGTCGGTGCCACAGGGTCTCGTTGTCCAAGTTCGTTGTTTTTTTTTAAACGTTGATTGTTTTTCGTGCTGTGGACAATTGACTGAGAGGAGAATCCCTACAGCGTAACCCTTTCATCGTGATGTGACGGAGATCACGAGCCGTATGCGACCTACCGCAATTGTTTGCAGCTTGTCCTATAAAACGAATGCAAGAAGGGCTCTTTTGGTGTGCCTCCTGAGGGGCCTCTCGATGGCCTTTTTGACCTTTGTACGAACCTCCTCCGTTGATTTGTGCCTTGATATCGAATTCTTGTGCTCATCGATGTATCTTACTGATTTTGTTTGGATTTTAAATTGTTATCTTTTATTTTCATATTATGTACCTATTTGAAGCTCCTCCGTTTTGAGTGCGGCTTTAAAATGTCTGAACAACCACTTGGCGCAGTTCTTAATCAGATAAAAGGGGTTGGGTGGGTATTCTTTTTTGAAACCATTCATAATTCATATCGGGTGGAGATTGATGAAAATTATACGCCACTGTTTGTTGGGATTATGAGGCTCGGTGGTTTTCTCGGGGAGGCAGGAAAAGGACACAAATGAGCGACACAAAAAGATCATTTAGTGAATTACCCCCAGCGCTACGTGAGCTGGCGACCGAGTGAGCTTATCCATTATAAACTGGTTAAAGGCTCCTCTCCTCTTCCAGCTCGCGCTCCGCCCTGGGGCCCTGGGGCTCCGGAGGGAGTTACAGACCCCCTTGTCCAGGCGCTTTATTATTATCAATGGAACAAGATGATTTGCGGACAATTTTACAGCCGGTGAATTTGCCTCTTTATATGGGTTTTAGCGCTCCGGATTATCTTTATGGCCGCAGGCTCGCAATTTTTGCTCACTTGGCCTCTTGTTTTGGGGTCAAGAGCATTTTAATTGATCTAATTAGGTGAGTGGCTGGCAAAATTATTATTCGCTAAATTCGAAAGAATGCGTGATTCAATTGTGGCAGGAGAAAATCGCCAAAAATAGAAAAATATGATGCAGTTGATGATATTTGATATTTGTTTATCTTTTAGTAGCAAATGGACCTGATTCGGGTTATGACTTCACTTGTGGTTAAGCATCGGACAATTCTTTTTAAAACTCCTTGCACACATTCATCTTTTTTATAATAAGTCTACTTTTCTTTTTATCGTTCGCTCGATATTGATGAAACAACATAAATTAACTAAACTAACTGAAAACCTTTTATTTTATTTGAAAACAGTTTCACCGATGAAAAGCAAATTTTAGAAAATTCTTAGTTATAAGTAAAAATCAAACTTCCAAAGAGAGTTCTGATAAAAATATTTCTGAACATCAATTTTTTTTCCTTCAATTTGTATCATAGATTAAGCGATACGTATGAAATTGGTAGCTTTTTTAAATCCAGTTTCATTCATCCAACTGCCTAGGAGATCAAAGGTTTGCAAAGAGAGATAATCAATAAAAATAAAATTGGAAATATAAAATTGTAATAAACTTTGAACATGTGATGCTTTTTTAATAAAATCTGAATTTTCATCGTATAAATATATCACAGGCCTTTTCGAACATATTAAAATATATTACTTCCAATGTACATATTACGGCTTTTGACAGGGTTCGAAAACGGATTAGTTTCTTTCTTTTACTACATTAATTTCGAAAATCATATGTATGTACAATGTATATATTATCAATATTGATTTTAAACCACTTTATTTGTGATACAAGTGATTATTATACAATTTATTTTTATTTAGATATGTATGTATATATAATTTCAAATCTCCAAAAATGCGTATTGCATAAATTTAAACAAAAACTGTAAATTTTGTAACATTCTTTAATTTACCTAAGCGAGTTGAATAACTTCGACATTACACCGGGGAGTTTATTTTTGCAGACAACAAATCTTTGAAAACACTTCAAAACAAATAGAAAACTGGCCAATGATTTTCGGAATGTGTGAGAGATTATCCAGACCACAAAACGACCAAACCCACAACCAACCACCAGGCGAGTCAAGATATCTCAAAGGTAAACATTTTCAGGAATTCAGAACACACCGAGAAGGTTGTTCGCACGCCGCTTTCGGGGTGGTGGGGTCCCAAATTGACAGCGCACTTTTCCACCCGACGTATTGGGGTCGTAGAAATTCTCCCATGCGGCAGAGGCAAAGCATATTTCAATTGGCAGCAACATTTTTATTTTCGGCAGGTGGGCTAATTACTGGGAAGAGACGTGAAATTCCGCCCGAAGAGTCATACGCCAGTAAACTCCTTTGGACAAAATTGTAAAGTGAAAATGCGTGTAGACGAGGCTCGTAAAAGGGGGGTTTTATTTGCCTTTTAACGACGACGTGCTTCGGAAGAGACATTGGGGAGCTCTCGTTTGCTGGTCGTTTTGTGGGTCTCTTTAGCGGACTTTGAAGGAAAAGAGTTCATTACTTTTCGCCTTTTAATGGAGCCCCTAATTAATGTGGAAATGATAACTAGATCGCTTGAGCAGGCGGATGTGTTTTCTCACAAAGGAAGGCGTATATTTATAAACACATCATTACCAGTTCTGTGTATGTTGGTCTTCCTTAAAGTTTTCATTAACTAGCTCCAAAGCAAATATATTTTTGTGGTAGCCCAAAGAATAGAGCGGCTCTGATAATATTAATTGTACTACCTGTCAGAAAGCAAGATATTTTTGGATCTGTGATGTGTGTCTAATGCTCAAAGTATGGCACTTTTCAAAATGAGGAAATGAATTAATTAGTTAGTCATTCTAAGGTAAAAGAGGGCGACTATTTTTAAATACAAAGAACTTTTCATACCCCATTTTTTAATATGAATCGCTGTGGCACTCTATGGCAGCACGTAATATGCCGTATAGTGCAATATCGACAAGGTCGATGCTATGCACGACGTTCTGCATTTGCATTGGTCAATTTTTGCGAATTCTAGGTTGCATTGTTGTCCACTTAAATCAAACTATGGCATCTAGAACTTCTTTTGGCGAACGTTTAATGGGTTTTGCCCAACTATGCAACGCCACGATATGGGACAACCGCGGCGCATAAGTCAACCTTTCTTTTATCTTCTGCACGATTTGGTGCTCCATCTATTCGCGCATTTCTAACCCTACCAAAAATTTTAATAGCCGATCGATTGAGCACCTAACGACTTCCGATTGACGGCCATAAAAATCGGTAAAGTACGCCCGCTCGCCCGCTTTTAAGTGCTCTCAGGTGTGCCCGCCGGCTTTTAGCGTCTGTCCACCTGCGGTTCCTAAACCGCTGCTGTGCGGGCTTCTCGGGGCAGGTAAATAAAAGTCAGTCGAGCGGTTTTCGTGATCGCCAGATTACCTCCATTGCGGCGGCGGCGGCGGCGGGACTCCGGCACCGTCCCATTTGCCTTTATTTGCTCATCAGCGGCTCCTCCAGGTGAGGCGTGCGGCTGACTGCGGCTCAATTGCAAGTCGCTTAGTGCGCTATCCAAGGAGTGAGAAAAACGACGAAGAGATACAAAAGAAATTTTCATGTTTGCAAAAGTGGATGAGTGCGCTGAATTTTAAGAAGTTTCTGTTCTTACGAAGTTTGACACCGAAGCTCATCGTATCACCGCCAATAACTCAATCTGAATTGAAGTCGAGCAAAAGGTGAAAAATAAAAAAAGATGTTTGGAGCAGGTGGCGCCACTGATCGCTCCTTCCGAACGAATTCCCCCACTCTTCCGTCTGTCTAACGAAAATAAAAGAAAACGAGCCACGACTAAACGGTGACGGAAGGCTCCACTTTTGCCTACAACCCGAGGGTACCTAGTTAAGGAAAGAAGGCAAATAAACTGGGTAAAAAATTGCTCAGCCAAAGTAGAGCCCCGCAGGTAACAGCCCTTAAGTGGGGGAAGAAGGGAAAAAATGTCAAATTACCCGCAAATTTATGGATTTCCCTGTCAGGGGTACAAAAGCGAGCTTCAGGTATTTTGCGATCCGTTCTTATACAGAGCGACAGCTCCTCTGACGGTTTTATTGGCAATCGATTCACTTCCCAGTTTGACGGGGATGTTCGACTAGATTTTTCTGACAAATTGCAATTGTTCCCGGCAGGACACAAATAACGCGCGCCGCACTGCGCCGAGCCTTGAGCGATGAATTAGCGATTTTTTGTAGCCTTCGCCGATGGCCGGGCCCCCGGCGATGGGGAACCTTTCTTCGCTCGGTGCGGGCCGGCCCTGAAAATGGCGCGTACCTTCTCTGCAAATTGGACGTGTCTTTGGCTGGTGTCAGCCCGCAGATCTTGATTTACTGCGTGCTGGCCATAAATCTGCAGAGCGATCAATAGATTGTCGCCGGACGCATATTTGTTCGCTCCGAGAATAATTCATTTGCCTAATTGAGCACGAGAACCAAGGACGCCAGTTGTGCGTAAAAGGCGTAATCAACGACGTCGACGACGCTAATTTACCTGACTGTCTTGCTGCGGCTGTCGTGAACAAATTGCAATTATTTGGGAAGGAACAGCTCCCAAAGAAGTTGTGTAGAAACTCACGAAAAAAGGACTTGGTTCTGTTTGTTTCCGACACTAGATGAATGATGTCTAGTAGGAACAAATTAGATAACCGTGATGAGAAAATGTTATTTATCTAACTTTTTATTGTCTAGTAGCTTACCAAACAGAATAATATTTCCTGTCAAATCTGCTTTGTGATAATGAAGACACATTCTACTTTTGTTTCCACAATTCCACTTCTGACACCAATTTATGTTCCAGTATTTTTTCAACCGTTTTCAAAGTTAAAGAAAGTATCACATTAGGCAATATGATTTTTAAGTAATTGAATTCGTGTTTTTTCATCTCAAGTAGGAAGAATATTCATAACGGCGATTCTTTAAAAACAATGCTCAGAACAAAGAAATTAGCAAAACTAAGTTGGGTTTAAAAATTCTCAAAAGGCTCAAAATTCCGCAAGAATTTCTTTTGTCTAAATTATGACTTCATAACCAAAACTATGATACGCTTTTAAAACCATTATGTAGTTTTAAAAGTACGATGTGACAAAAACTCTTTTTAGTTCTATTATCTTGTTTGCCAATTTTCAAAGAGGTTGTAAGTAAGAATGAAAGGTCCTTAGTAAGAATAAAATGAAAATAATGTCCTAAAAATGTTTAAACTTTTAGACATTATGTCTCTTATCTTGAATATGTTCATTTTATGATATTAGTTTTTGCAAATATTTGTTCTATTAATCTAAAATTGGATAAAATGCAATTTATAATACATCACGTACTTTTCCATACGAGTCGTGAACTAATTTGATGATAAATAGTATGCGCGATATTTCGTTTGAAATTGATTGTCCGATATTATTGGATAGAATTTGTAGATAACGTCAGATATCTCCAGCACAACTGCTCCCCCGGGCAAGTCTTAAGTTTCTATTCCGTTTTAACAAATATCACTTACCACTCAAATCATTTCGCCGCAACCACAACCGCATCCTTCATATGAAGCCAGCCAGTGGAGACCGCAGGCATTTCCTCTATACAACGAAGACGGAGACCACCCAGCAAACTAAACTACAAAGTCACCATGTCATCGATGTCACCCGGGAGGAATAGTTTTGCCGAAAAGCGCCACCCGAAGCCCATAAGCAAATTGATACTGGAAGCTGGTGCTGGTGCGGATGCTGCCGCAGCTCATGGGTCAAAAGAGGTCCTCCGCTGGCCCGAGATGATGCGATGGAGAAGACAACTCACACCACGTAGCCCTCGAGACGATACTTAAACCGCTAAAAGTTTTCCGTTCAGTCGAGCGTTCCAGGAAGGCCTTAATGGACAGAAAGTTGCCATCGGGCTGATATCGATACCCAGCGAGATGTAGCACTTCTGGTCCACGGCAGCAGCAGTTGGAAGCTGCTAAAATAGAAACACTTCTGCACTTAATGGGAACTGATAAGGGGACTTACTCCTCTGTTTTGTTTGCTCACTATGAATGCGCTTATATGCATTGCGCCAGAAGTGGGTGAAGACGGAGCCCCCCGATGGCACACAGTGAACTCGGCCCTATCGCACACCGAAAATTAAAAACGCTATCGGGGCCCCATCCTGTTGTTGAGAGCACCAGAAAGTCAGTTTGGAGCACCCCGCTCGGCCGGCCCATTAGTGCGTCGCTTGTGCCCCATTAAATCACTTGATTGACTCCTAATGATTCCCGTCTTATGATTTATTTCCTTCTTTGCTCGGGAGATCGCTTTCTTTCTCCGCCGTGGGCTGTGTGGGCCCCATTCTATTAGGTGGACTCGAACAAACGGCCCCAATTATGTTCGATCTTTGAACTGTCAAGGGCAGTAAGATGAGGCGGTCATAAAACGCGGCCACGCGCCCGTTTAAAATCAAATTACACGGAGTAACCAAGTCAACAGTAATTAAAAGTTTTGTCAAAACGGCTGGAATTACGTCGACAGAGGCCCATGTAAAGTGTCTCCCGCAGCAGCAGCGTGCTTGTCACCCAACAACCAGACAGGACTTCTGGACTCTGTGAAATGTGATACCCAACGGCATCCAGATTTTGTATACTTTTTTTTAATTTTTATTTTTATTTTTTATAAAGAATTGCTTGACCCTGTCTACGCGTTCGGGGAATACAAATTTGTTTATGAGCTCCTGCATGTGCGTCACACATTCAACTTTTGGAAGAGGCCAGTTACTGCGGGAGAAGTTGCGATCTATTCAGAAATGATTTGAATGAACACGACGCCACAAGTGTCGTGCTTAAAAAAATATACTCGACTGATTGCATTCAAAAATATATGTTTATAACATTGATGTCACTAATGCAACTTTGCCTTTAAAAAAAGAAAGTAAGTTATGTATGTATGTACATATTTGTGAAACATATTTACTAATCAAATCAGAGATGTAAGGAGAATTTAAAGCACATCAAAATTGTCTGGTTGAAGTATTCCGCTTCGTAGACTGCTGCGCTGAGTTTTGTATCGTAGCATAATTCACGGTAAAAAATGTTGTATAAATATCAATTACCGCTAATAGCTGAATTCCTAATTATCAGCTAACACTTAAAAGTTACCATGATTGAATTTTCATCCGAAGTCAATTTCGTTTAGTAATATGCCCGTATTTTTAAAGTATAGCATTAAATAGAAATAGATGCGTAATAACATATTTTTATTCTTATTAATTATTTAAATGAGATAATATTTGTCGCTGTTCAAATTCGTCAATCCGAATGATACGTTTTGAAGTTTACTACTGCTCAATTCAGATCAAATCGTTAGGGGGGTGTTCCGTAGTGGCGGTCGGTTTTGGATCGTAATTTCACGCGACTGTGGGTGCAATCCTAAACAGGGCCCACGATTGCAGCCCTCTGCGAAGCCCGAAGGACAAATTTCCATATTACTATTAGTTGTTAAACGGTTAGCTGTTGTCTGAGCTGCCGAGAAGTTCCCAATATTGAAAAATTTTTAATTTATATCAATTCAAAAGAAAAGTGCGACTTTTGGGTACTGTTTTCTTAACCTTTAACTGTGTACGTAGAATCTCACAAGCTCCGCGTGTTTAACAAATGTTTAGAATCGAGCACTTTCCACTGCTTGCCGCGACCTGAGTAGGGCTTGTTTTGTTTGTAAAATGACCGATTATCTACATTTACTTATTTGTCGATTATTACATACTTATGATAAAATACCAATACGATTTTTAAACTTCCGGATTCATTTTCATGAAAAAACTTGACTGTGAAAGTAGGAGTCTGTGAGACTCCACGTTCAGTGAAGTGTTATACAAATTTGTCACGTCCACAGATAATACCAATTTACTTATAAAACAAAAAACTAAAAACCGTATCAAGGTATTCGCAATTCCGACGATAGTAGCTAATGTATTGAAGGTGTTGTAAAAGGTTCAAGTCAATTGACTTAGTACAAGTTGAGATATCCTGGACACCGATTTGAAAAACGTGGCGTCGAGGATTTATACGCTCTATGCCCGTCGAAACGTCTAAGTCTCTATACTGCCTTAGTTTAACGAATTTTTAAAAACCAATTTCCAAGCTTTTTTTTTGTGATTTATTATAACAACGAAAAATGTAAAAAAACACCTTTTTTTCAAATCGTCCCTCGGAAATGCCCCTTAATTGCTGAATTGTACAGTACATTGTGGAAAATAAATTTTTAATTCAGCAAGTTTATTCAACCCAACAAAAAATTTAATTTATTTTCAATCACCGCAGACAATCACTGTTTAAAAATACCAGTGTAAGAAAAAATAATAACAATAATTTCTCACGTATTTATCGCCGATTCTTCAGATTCCTGCAAAACCACGAAAAAAGTTTCCCCTGGGTTACTTCGAAACGACTGAAAAAAAGGTTTATGAAGCTTAAAACTGAAAGAAGAAGAGCCTAACGAACGGGAAAATCTGTTGGTCACGTAAGTCAATTAACGGCTCCACAAACCGATACTTCCGCGGTCACCACAATGCTCGGAAGCGCGGGGCCCCCTCTCCGGGCAGCAGCATTCACTGACCATGGGCCACACCACCAGCTGCTGCAGTTCAGTTTTTAGTTTAGTCCAGTTCAGTGGATTTCGTTCGTTGCAAACACGCCCTGGGCGCGCATATCCAGCAATAATTGAATTGCCGAATGGGAACTGCGAAAATCTAATTACCACCCGCCGCCCCTGGAGCTGTCGCGTTTCAGCAAATGCCGAACTGATTCTGCGAGCGCCATTCAAATGCAATTCGCAGTAGCGTCCGTGCCCAAGGGCGCGAACTGCATTTGGTCCGAAACGCACAGAATCTCAACCTCCTGGAGTGGAGCCGCGGCGCACTTAATCAATTGTCGATTTAAATGCACGGCGGGCGGCGGGGGATTGTCACTCGGGCTGGAACAATGATCGCCGGAATGTCCGAAGGAATGCCAGAGGGCCTTGTATGGTGCTCGGAGGTGCTCCAAAAATGGCCTCAAACGACGTGTTATAATTTTGGTAAAGATGTCATTGACGAAAGTGCGAAACGTGCGAGATGCGAAATAAAATAAAAATGAATCCTGCACGAGAACTTGAAATTGCGTGACCGCTGGCTAGGCTGAATATGCCCCGGCAACGCATAGTTGGGGCGGCGCGGCGGCGTGGACATGTGCACTAAGAACCAGCCGGGCCAGCCGGCAATTGTGCATGCCCCGCAATGTGTGTCAGTCATAATAAACGTAAATCAGTACAAGATGTTGAGGAAGAAATAATAAAACGGAGGAATTTTTGCATAAATTTCGCGATATGGAGATTTCCAGCGGATCGCTCCCCCATCAGGCATGCGCTTCTGGTGGTTCGGCTGGATATGCTGCCGCCGGCCGGCCGGCTCGGTGGCTTTTAGCTTACGGTACTGCCACTTATGCGCCATTGCAATTAACTCGATTAGGAGAAGAAAACTTCAGCTGGATTGTCGAGGACTTAATAAGTGTGTCGTTGACTGGAGCCGGACTTCTTAATCGAAGAATGGCAGGAATTGTCGTCTGGTGGGTGGAGGCCTATTAATTAAGGCCTAATTTATACATGATGGAATAGAGTATGCAGAAGACGATCGAACCATTTGCGAATCACAAATGACGGCAATATAAAATGTCTTACATTTTCTTGAGATGTATATGTGTAATATTGAAAACCATATTTGAAATGAACTATTTTGTACATTTGTTGCTAAGCACATATATTCCTGTAGTGTTAGCGGAATATGATCGTTGCAAATCTTGGTAACGAATAGGTAATTTTCGAAGAATTTTAGGATATTTCATCCGTTTGTTTCAATGCTACACAAAAATTACTCAATAGTTTTTATCTTGTTTGTTGTTTAGTTCAGACTTGAGATGTATTTTGATCTCAACAGCACTTTTTTAAAACGAGGCACGAAATAATAATTTTCTTGTAAGAATAATTCAAATGAGTTTCAGAAACAATGACGTCGTGACATTCAACCCTTTAAGTCTAAAAAATAATGAACACCTTTTGCAAGCCCAGTTAGAATCTATTCTTTCGAGACTCGAAAATAGTTAATGGTCTTATGTTGTAAGTTCCTGTCCAACATCATAATTAATTATCTAGAGCTCTAAAAAGTGCACATTCTACCCTCTCAGCGATAATGAATTCTTTTCTTTCGAGTCTCGGAAATCTGAAGAACGCCTCTGAATTTTCTTGCGAATTTTTCCACATAGAAATTATCACAAAAACCCAATTAGCCTTTCGCTTTTGTGACCCACCAGAAAATTTACATTCAGATAGAACCGCCTGCACGCGCGCGGGAAAAAAATTTCTTCCTCGAATTTCTTAATACTGCCAATCGAGTCTTGGAAGAAGGCGCCAACGACATTCTATTTGCATCAACATAACCTTATTCTCGCGACTCCTAGTGCTCCTCTACGCCACACCACCTCCAAGAAGAAAAGCCCCCTTCATCCGCCGCCGTGTCGCAGATCTAATAATAAATTCTGAACAAATGCAAGTTATGCAATCGAGAAAAGACAACAACAAGGAATAAATATGGGCAGGTCTGGGACAACCTGTCGCAAAAATGGCACGATCATCGGTTGTCCCGTGTGTCTTTAATGCGACATAAAACGCAGGCGAAAAACTCAAGAATTTCCTGAGAAACGTGATTAGTCACGAAATTTCTTCTCCAGTATATATCGAGAAAAATTGAAGTAATTCCCAGCCCGAGAGAATTTTCTTTCCAAGTCGAGGACTGGATTTATGGTTGTTTTTCTTGAGATCTTTTCCTTGCGGGGATCAGTACGAGATCGAGATCATTGCCACGACAGCCCTATCTGTCCGTCGGCGACGGTGCATCTCAGTGTCACCCTGTGTTCGAGGCGGGAAAGGGCCCAGTAGAGCACCGCGGTCATAACTCAAGGCGGGCATGCTCCAGCGGCTCTGGCGGCACTTTCAGAGGAGTCTCGAGCGCGGTTGCTCTGCTCGGATAAGTCTCTTAGCGCATTTTTCATCGGAGCCAACACCCAGAGGAGAGGAAAGGACCATCGCCAGTCCGCATTCGAGTCTTTAAGACAATACCAAAAATGGATCTCTGGGGTTCATGACGACGATAACGCCCGCAGAAGTGGGTACGCCGCCGCGCCGCAAATCGCTCAGCGATCTTAGACATTGCGCCAGGAGGTAACCGACGAAAGTTGGTAAGTCCCCCCGCCACCTGGAGTTGTCTTTGCCTTTTATGCTCCGCGATCGCACACGGGTTTTTGCACTTTGCAGGGTATTATTTCGCAGTGCAGACAGTGCAATCCAGGGCTCATTTGATATTCGTTGTGTCCATTTCAACGTTTGAAAAGAATATTTGATCGTCCGGTGATTATGAAGTGATGAAAAGGCGGACGATCTCCTTTTAGGGAAATTAGCCGGACTGACGGGATGACTGTCGCAAAATATTTATGAGTTGCTGCTAGCGGTGCTTTATAGCTGAATAAGGGAGAAGACGATCTGTCCTTTTGCGGTGTGTATTTATGTTGTGGTCTTAAAAACCGCCAAGTTCCCCGCTAAATGGGCGTTGTTTAAAGAAATTAAGGACTAAAGGTTCTGTCTTATGACTTTTCTAAATCTCAACCCTTCCGGTTACTTTTAATTAGGCAAAATTGTCAACATTTTTACTCCTCTTATTAATGAATGATGATGAATAAATTTTAGTCAGAATTCGACAAAAGTAAGGAACATACCGAAACTAACAAAAAATTTTTCTTAATTTTTGATTCTTGGTAATGAAACAAAACTCTACTCCGAAAAGATGTTTGAAAATAACAACATTAATCAAGCCCACTCAGGTGATCTGCACCTCTTCCACGGACCACCTAGCCCCTGTCTTTAGTACCTCAGTTCCACGCAAATGATGAACAATCAGCCACACCTCACAGGTTAAGTAACAAATAATGATCCTGAGGCGCTTCCGGTGCGCGGGATCGCGCGAGATCACTGGATCCACCCATGGCGCGTACTCATGAACTCGATCGATTCTCGAACAATAGTCATTCAGGAAGTCTTCTCGCACTTCTCGGTAAAAATTCCACCTGGGCTGAGTGTGATCACTTATTTGAGTACCTCGCACTTGAAGTGATCTTGCGCTTCGATCTACAAACACCTACAGCATCTTACGTGTTCTTGAGTTATATTTTTTGAATCAGCGAGACTTTGAACATTCCAAAACCGTCAATCACAGAAACAAGGCGGGAGCTCTTTTAGCTAACCCAGAAATCCTTCAAGGTCTGAGTTGTTTTGAAGAAGTTTTTGTTTCTAAAAAACATTAGCAAAACCTCTCAAAAAAATCGTTTTGCGGCTGTTCTGCACCGCTGGTTTACAATTTTGAGAACGAAAAAAAACAGTCCCAGCGTGCGCGAATCACTCATTCAAGCTACAACATCATGCAGAGCACCGAGGGAAGATAATAAAAAACGAGTTATTCCTCGCTTTTTTCGAATTCCTTCATTGCGCTCAGGTGTGATAACTGAGGTACCTGCGAGCCCCCGGGAGCCCCCTTCCAGGCAATGAGCACACACCTCACAAAGTGTGCTCGGGGTCGGGGTAAAAAATAGAAGAGTTTTTAAAGGCCGGACTAGCGTGAATTCGTGCGAATTCATGTGAATTTTCTCGCGGACCCGAAATTGCAATAGCCCGAGGGGAGGCTGAAAAATGGACGTTGGGGACTCACTCGGATAATAATGTCGATGGTCACTGGCTGGAACAGGTGCAAATTGCACGTGCCGTACGTGGTAGTTTTAAGCGGAATTTTTGTTTTCCAGCCCAACCATTTTCTGGGCTTACCCAGCCCCGGGCCGCCAGTGCCAGAATGAAGATTAATACTGCTTTTGCGGGGCAGCCGGGTCATTGCAGTCCGCCGGCCATGCATTTCATTAGTGCGGGACATGGTGTTTGCTCTGAAAAATGATTAAATTACCGCGTCCGCCGCGCCGAACTTGTTATACTTCTGGCTCGAATGAGTCTCGAGTATCGAATTTTTGAGTAGCCGTCGCAATGGGGCTTGGGGTGCTTCACAACGTAGGGCGGTCATTGCTGGGGCATTATCTTCTCAGGGAATTATTCAATTTTTAAGGGCCCTTCGCATCGATCGAGCCTTCGTAAGATCCCAATCGTGCTTTGAGACGCTCACGAGATTTTCCGGGATCAGTTGGGCCAATTATTTCAAGTTACACAGCAGAGTCCCGAGGTTTGTGTAACAATTATGAGTTAATAAATCACTCAATCCCCGATGGTCGGGCGGTTGTTTATTGATCTGAGTCCCCCTGCCTGAGGTGCTCCCAGAACCAGAGACTTGTCTTGTATCAACCGGGCCCCATTCCTGAGAGGTATCGAACGAGTATCGAAACACGTTCAATGGAAAAATTAAAAATTACCTCGGTGAAGATGAAGTTAATGATGCAGTTGATTACACTGCGCTGCAACAGCAATTTCACCAAATTTTGTAATTCAACTTGAAATTTTCCTGCACTTACCAGAGATTTAGGGGTATTGCGGAATTTAAACAAAAATGCGTTGAGTATGTTTGTATTTTATTTATTAAATTTAGAACAAATGTGCTACAGACAAATTCACATTAAAAACACTAAATTAAGATTTTTTATTATTTTACCTTGAAAATTGAAACTCCCAAACATTAATTAAATCTGTAAACATCAAAGTTGAAAATTAAGTTAATCGAGATTCGAAAATCGACTCTTCAAAACGAAATCGTATACCCTATACAGGCAGTAGCCTTTAATGACAATTAAAGTATTAAATGGCCATTAAGCGATTGTGTGTCCAGTCCATGGAGGAATAAAACGAAAACGGAGAGGCAGCATCTAGGAAAACTATAAGCATTTCTCAAGTTGTGTTAGAAGAAGTAGAATGTGTAAGTTTTTCTTATTATAGTAGTTAAAAGGTGGCTTTTTTGAGGGAGTCTTTAATTTTGACGAGGCTAATCGATTAAGACGTTGAATAAATGAGAAAATTATTATTTGAAAAACTGTAATTAACATTTTAGTAGTGGAACAAAACACTATAATTTGATTTGTTATTAAATCACTTTTAAAGCTCTCTTGCAAAACTTTTCCGATGCCCCTATATATTCTTCCTGAAAATGTACCGGCACTAAAAAATAAGGTGACATAAAAAATGGGAAATTTTGAAACGTAAACAAACTGGCACACCTACATAATTAATGTTGACAAATTTGTTTGTCTGCATTTACTTAAGAACACTTTTAAAATATTAAGTAACACACTAACTTCTCTGAAAAATGTGACTTCATCGGTACATTGTCGATTGGCGCACTTCATACTCAATATTACCTTTTGCCCGTTTTACACCATTCCCACAAGCAAAAATGTTTATCACACGTACAGGATTTGTACACGACATGTTCTCTTCTTTTCCTTTTGTTTCTCAAGGTCAAGTCACTATTAATTAGTAAATGTCCTGTCAAAACTCATTAACGGCTTGTAAGGCTAACGAGCGTTTCACCACGTGCTAACGGGAGATTAAATACGTTAATCAGACATTAAATTTAATTTCCTATTAAAACATTCGTTAACTTCTTAACGGCCCGTTTTTGGTGTCAAGTGGCATATTGTAAAAAATTTGACATCAAGAGATTTGCCATCTTGGAACAATTTCTTCTAAATAATTTCAGCGTCGGTCGGGATTTACATGAAAAAATGTGTCCTTTTTCTTAAAAGAAGTTGAACTTTGCTTACACACATTTTTATTCATTTTATTTTCTCTTTCTTTGTTGGCTGGCTGTCACAACAAATTTGACATACATATGTATGTGTAAAGATCTGATTTCCACCATAGACCCTTTCCACTAAATAGCAATTACCGTGTGTACACACTTTCTTAAATCTTAATTTAGTTCTAATCATCATTTACTTAATTGGCGGTTAACGAGCGCTGTGTTGAAAATATTACTTGATGAAATTTATGTGCGTATATATTCTTTTATACTATAAGTTTAAAATTGTAGCTAAGAATATATTCAATTAAAAATACAAGTTAAAAGCCAATACGAGTCTTGAATGTTTCTTAGAAATGGATAGGGATATCACAAGAAAATAACTATACATACATATGTATGGATGTGTGTATAACAATTAAATTTTAACAGATTTTTCATATTTTATTTTCAGTTCGATAACGTCAATTCCTGTCTGAACGTTTTGCGAACTCATTCGGTCGGCGGTCTCGAGACGATAACCACCAACGACATATGCACTGGTCGCCTGAAGGCCGTTTTAGCATTATTTTTTGCGCTGAGTCGATTTAAGCAACAGTCGAAGCAGCAGAAAAGTACACCAATTTCAGCGAAGCCCGACACCCAGCAGCAGCCGAGTCAGCAACCGCTGCCGAAGCACTTGCCGTCCCAAAACTGCGCTCTGCAGCAGCTGCAGCAGCAACAACAGCAGTCTGTGCAGCAACCGAGTTCTCAGCCAAATGCAGCGCAGGGCGGAAATGAGGCCATGGTGAATCGGTGAGTGCGGAGCTTTTGGTCGAAGTTTCCTGTGGTGGGTTTTACCAGCTTAAAAGCTGTTGAAATAAGGGGTGGTTATCTTCGGTGGGTGGTGACTTTAAAAATATTTCAGTAGCGGGTGGACATTTTGTTAAGTGGTACTTTTGGATAAAACAAATTTTGTACGAAACTTCTATTTGACCGTTTCTTTTTTATTTTTTTGAATCTATTTAATGCGGGTTAGCATAGCTTTTGATTCTAACTAGTTTTTTTAATCCAAAACAGAGGATCAACTCCAGAATTTGACCAAATTGTTATTTTCCTTTTAAAGTAATTCTTTATCTTCGTTTTAACTTAGTATTAATTTCCTTGTCTGATTTGTATATTTTTGCTATTCCTTAAATGTGTTATAAGAGTTCAAAACTATAACCAATGACATATGTATGTTATGTACATATAAAACCTGGACAGCTAACTTGCGTCTGAAAAACGAGCTCATTTTTACTCTAGCTCAAACCCATTTTTAGTAAATTGTTTAGTTTCAAATGCTCAAAAATCCCACATAAGTATGCTTAAGCGCTTTTAAATAACAAATAATTAAATTGTCACGAACCCTTTTCTGTTACATCCTGCTCAAATTTTAATTGTTTCATAAATAAGTCCCTGTACTAATCAACTCGGTATCAACGAAAATCAGAGGTATCAACCTCAACAAAAAAATTGTTTTTGCTACCTTTGCTTAACTATCATATTTCACATATGTATATACAACGGTATGCCAACATAATATCATTCTGTGCTATTGCTTTTATCTAATTTGCGTTTTATTTTGAAACCAAATTAATTAAATAAGGAGGAACAAACAGTTCGAATATCAGAATAAATATTTATTAATTTGTCTGCCTGCGGGGTCTACGGGAGAGCGAGATTGTTAAATTGCGCCCAAAATTTAATCTCATTTTTAAATTGTGTTTGTTTTTTCGGCACTAGTAGTCCAGTACCTACATACATACATATGTATGTGTATGTCAGTGCGTTATAACTCATGAACAATTGAGTTGAGGTTAAGATGTATTGCAAACATTATTAATTTCTTAGGTTGAGCATGACCAGTTATTGAATTATGCCTAAGATTGAAAAAACAGATTACTAAACGCTTTAAGTATAAAAAGGCTCGTCGGTTTGCATAAAATAAACTCAATTTGAATGATCAATTTATAAATTCAACAAAGAAAATACAAAGAGGGTGTCTCAAACACTAATGCAAATCTTCAACGATTTGAATAATTCTTTGTTTAAGAAGAACATTATAATTAATAAATAATGAAAATTTTATCATTAGTAAATTCTGAAGTTGAGATCCGTAGCCTTGAGGTACGCCAGTCAAAATTGGCAGGAAATTAAATGACTTCGTAGAAACCTTTTATGTGCGTTTCAGCTGGTACGATTGAAGGGGTTGCGAAACTAATTTTAGAAATCCCATCATCATCTCCTTCAGAAATTTTCAGACTTCCGGACTAACACCTCTAACCCCTAGCTATTTTAAGGACTTTATCCGAAATTAACAGATCCACTTACTCAATTTACTTCATTTCGAAGTTCTGCTTGAACAAAGAAAAGCCCTTGGCTAACAATACAATGCAAGGCAAATTCGTCACAAAGTTCGTAACAAAAGGACCAACTTTTGGCCACTTTTCTTTCGCCAGAAATTTAATTAATCCCCTTATAATACTCCATGAAATCTGGGAGAAAACAAAGAGTACCATGGAAAGTATAATCCCTTTTTAGTCCTTCTCAATCGCGAGAAATATTTAATTTTGCAGTGATTTTGATTTGATTAAAGCCCCAAAGAGGCGCAGCATCCGGTTACACTGGGCCGTGGTTGTAACAAGTGCAGCTCAATGAACTCAATCCGGTTGAAGGAATGAAGGATGTAGGGACGGAGCTGCCCTTTGGGGTGAGGGGCGTAATTACTACAGGGGACTTTTAAATGAACTGAGTTTTTTTACAGTCTGGAAAATTGCAAAATATTGTTAAAGAGTATCTGAAAAGAAGTGAACTGAAGAGGGAAAATCGCCGGTAGGACCCTTACCGTTTCCGTTTGTAGTTTGGATTGTCCCACTGCAGTTCTGGTGTTTTTCCCTCTCATGGAAAAATCAGGGACGGCCTCGTGTCGCTGGTGCTCGTGACGGACGGCAGCTGCGAAACAATTTCGCGATTGTGTCGATTTTTTCCCCGCTGCCAGCTGTGTCGAGATTTTCCGTGCATCCCTATAAAATTGCCTATAGGTCCGATGCAGGGAATATACCGGCAAATATCCCTAAAAAATGAACCGGAGACGTTCTGGAGGGTGGGAAAGGGCGGTCCGGGCTGCAGCCCTTCACCCCTAGTCACCTCGTAAATCATGCGGCATGTGTGCGTTAAGCGTCGTACGCGACGTGGGCATGTTTCCTAGCCCTCAGACGGTAGTCAGAGCCAGCAGTGGCCTTAATTTCGAACCTTTGGCGGGCGGGCGGAACCCGGGCGCCGTCCGGCGGTGGCGGAATATCCACCAGTTCGGATGGCCGGGCTTCGTGGGGCCCCGGTGGATGCATTGTTCGGGAACGAGCAGCCCGGCCACACGGGGATTATGAGGGAAATTCCCATCCTCCAGATTCCTCCCGCTTAACAGTTGCTGATTGTTTATTTGGACATTGTTTACTACTACGACGAAGCCAAAAACCAGTGCAGTCGTAATTTCGTACATTTCGTGGATATGTTCGAATCCTCGAGAAGGGCACGCAAGGGAGCGTTACGTAATGCGCTCATTTGTGCGCAATGAATGCCCGGCTATTAGGCGAACCGGTAGGTACTCCTGTGGGAAAAGGGATTTTCATATGTACGGGTGGGAGAGGAAGTCACCCTCCGGGGAATTAATTACAGGGCTAGAAGAACCCACACCTCCTTCTTTTCGGCTAAGTTGGATTCCCTGTTTATGAATAGGGAAGTGATTTCTATTGCACTAAACGAGGGATATTGCCTCACATTTCCACCCCTAATAATTCTATGTTTAAAAAAAAGAATCTCCCAGAATAACTCGAAAAGGACTAAAATGCCCTAAGTGCTCCCTGCCGAAAGGGTTTACCCTCCTTTAAATTGTGATAACAACCCGCCACAAAGTTGCCAACTTCTTGTCGCCGCATGCAGGAAGTGCGCGCAAAACCTCGAGTCCTCCACGGCAATTTACACTAGTCAACCTCCATCCTAAGCAGATCCTTCGAAGCTGCCAGCCATCCTGGGCACAGAGAGCCAACTCAGAAACCGAAACGACGACCACTTCATTCAAATGGGGCTCGTGGTGGCGACGACTACGACGATGACGACTGCTGTTACGCGCCTCGAGTGGTGTCATGCGCCCTCGGGGGATCCTTTTCTGTTTTTGCAATTTTCTCGCATCATACGGGATGAAAGGGAAACCTACGAGAAAGGGGGCTGCGGGGCTGCATGCTGGGCCCAGTTTATCAGGAGTTGCTATGACAATGGATCTAGTCAGCGGGAGCCCCACGAGGTAGGGGATGTCGTTTTACTTCCATGGGATTTGTAGATTTTAAAGACCAGGTAGTGCAGGGAAAACCTATGTAAATTCAAATAACCTAATATTTAGGAAAACTATTTCATTTTAAATAAAAAAACATAACATCTTTAAATTTCAAAAAATTTAGTATACTAATTATATACATATAAGAAAATGTTCCGCCCTTAAAAGTATTATGCATATGCACCTCAATTAAAAAAAGGATTCGGTTCAAATTGGTTCACGCAATTCAATTCAATTTAAAAATATGGGTGAAAGATCATACAATCATTCACATCAAAATGATAACCTTCCCCCTTTTTCATGTTGATTATAAACTAATTTTCAATGTCACGTTCATATTCTTTCGGTGTCATTTCAAACCGAAGCTCGTTAAATGTATCGTATGAATCATATACCTTAATTTTAAAAGAAACGAGTTTATTTTATAGTAGTTGCCAAACTCCAAATGTGAATGTCTTCCTAATTTAAATTGATAATTTATTAGTTCCATTTATGTATAATACTTCCAGCTCAAATCGGTAAAATTAACCACAAAACGAAATTCTGCGCTTTTTTGAGCATTATATCGTTAAAATACGATGTAAGAAAACTTGCAAACGAATAAATATGAAATGGAATAGAAACAACTGAAAAAATCCATGGTACCAAGCAAGTTCTCTATGCAAATTCACATAGAAACTTCTCCCTATGTCTTTCAACGTCTCATTCAGTCCCAAGGAGCCCATCAACATCTTTTTACCATCCAGTTCTCTAGCGTCTCGTTCACAGGCGGCACTGTGCCCCGAGCTGAGGCAAAGCTCCACAAAAATGTTGAAGGAGGCCATCGTCTTCGTCGTCGTCTTCGGCTCTTCTTACGCTAAGTCTTCCGTCTTTCGTGCACAAAGAGGGCCCCAAAAAGAAGCAACAGTCGCCGCGGCGCGCAAAGCCATGACCAGTCGGTCTGCCTGCCGGCGGCGGCGGCAACTCTCGGGCTCCGCAGGACGGGGGCCGGGAGCAATCAGCCGGCAAACCCAACAAGCAGCCAGGCAACAACCCCCTCAACATTTCTGCTGCTGCTGCTGTTCCCTCCTTGTTCCTGGTGCGCTGCGAAGAGAAAGGGCAAATGCAGCGAACCCAAGTGGAACCCCAAAACAGCCGCGACCATTCAGTTTTTCCGGGACCGTCGGATCGAATGCTTCTTGCGCGGCTCTGGAGAGTTCCCGGGTCCCGGCTGCGTGCGAGCTCCACGCTGCTTCGCGTAATAACTCGAATAATAATTCAAGTACTATCAAGAGATGTGCAAATGGGATTGTACCCGCTTTGACAAAGATGAGATCAAAAAAATTGAGATTGTCTTAAAAGAATTCGTTGTGCATATGTAAAAAAGCGCGATGCAATTTTCCTCGCGGTAAACTGCTCGCGGTGTCGCTACTTCGAGTTAATGTGGTAAAAATTCAATTTCTGTTTTATGTGCGTTGCGCTTCGTGGTTGAATGTTTAAAGTGCTTCAAAAACGTCCCCTCAACAAAATATGAAAAAATTAAAATTGGAGGGCACATTTGCAGAGTTGGGTGGTTTTTGTTTTCCCGGTAGAGCCCCATCGACGAGAAGTCATCAAGAAGTGTATAAAACCCACCGAGCGATGGCCGTGATAAATGGAAAATAAAAAATGATAATGTCGCGAAAGCGGAAAATTGCGGAAAATAAATGAAATGATATCGAAAGTGGCAGAGAATCGCTTTTTATAATTATCTCGATTGTGACTGAAATGTTGCCGCGGGGCGCGGAGGGTCTTATCTCGCGTAGACGCGGTGTTTTTAACCCTCTGCGATGCGGCCGGCGACTTGCCATCGTTTTGACCCTCTGCAGTTTTGCCAATTTCATTTTTAAGTCGCTGAGATTAAAGTGCGCCTTTTCTGTTTGATGTTTCCTTTTTTGAATCGTTGGGGTTGATGCTCATGGTGAGGCTGTCTGCAACGATCGTTGTGAAGGTTTTGTGAAGGGAGGTCAAGGCTAATATTTTAATTATCTGAAAAAAGGGGTTCTTTAATGGCTATAATAACATTTACAATGATGTCAATTATCCCCCGTTCAAGAATTTAATTTCGGCAATCGATTTAAGTTGAATGGGGCAGTCGACTGCAAAAACTGAATTAAAAAGTGACTATTATTGCAAAGTGTTAAGATTTTGGTAGACAAATATAAGTCTTAAATGTCAACTTTCTGGAATGCCATAACATTTTTTTTTTCTATTGAAAATTGAAAAAACCAGATAAGTGCGAGTTGGACACCGTACAAATTTGGGACGCCGTTCCTCGTATTTTTTTATGATTTAATTACTAATGTATAGTTTTCAGATTTTTCCCTATACTTGTAGTATAATACGGTGTTACTTGCCAAATTTGATAGTTCTAGGTCAACGGAAAATGCCCTATAAATTTTGATTCCCTTGAGAGTGTCGAAATATACGCCGGCTTATGCCGCAAAAATAAACCACCGTATCTTTTTTTATGTTAACTTAGAAGTATGATTTCTTCACAGCTTCAAGAGACTGTAGAATATATCGTTTTAATTTCAACTTGATACCTCCACGCGTTCCCGAAATAAAGGGTCTTGACAGACAGACAGACGGATGGACGGACGGACAACAATGTGATTCTATAAGGGTTCCGTTTTTTTTCCTTTTGAGGTACGGAACCCTAAAAATGAATCAAGCAAACTTATTGTGAACTACATATGTATGTATGTGTATTAACAATTATATAGCAGTACTAGGTATAAATTTAACATTTAAATAGTGATGTTACTACTTTTCCAAAAACACTATTTACTTGTGTTATTATACTTGATCATTTAACTTGAATTTACGAAGAATGCAGAAGTTCAATATAAAACTTAATATTTGTCAACCTTATTATTTTTTCGTCTGTAAGATAAGTTGTAAATTCAGTTTAATTGTTCACACTTTTCAACTTATAAAATATAGATAGACACTATTATTTTTTCAATTTTAAGTGCTCTTTCTTACAGGCTTTTACTTGTTTTAGGTTGTCTTGCAAAAACAGATAAGACACTAGAAAAATTCATTTACTTACTGATTACTATAGCTAGTTCCACTGACATATAGATTACTATCCATATATGTATATGTATACACATAAGTATGTACATATATAGTACAGAGACGTCATCCATCAACAAAAATTAAGCATCTTAAAGTCCATCAATAGTAAAATTGAGTCTCGATTAAAAAGTGAATTCCATTTGACTACTACAAAAATTCATAAATTTTCGAAACAGTTGGCTTGTAAACTTTAGTCGTACGACTCTCAAACACTTTGAAAACTTACGGGCATGAAAGTAAATATTTTTCCAGACGGCGACATTGTCCCTTTGACGAATTATTTCCTTAAACGAAAGCGCACAGTAGAAAGTATAGGCGAACTTAAAAAACGAGTTTTTCCCATTAAACGAGATGGGATTGCGCTCTGTGTCACTCTATTCATTTGCATGCATGCACTACTCACGGTGAAAAGCGAAAAAAGCCTTTTAACGTGAAATAAAGGCAAGAAGGAAATGTCGATGAAGAAAATCCTTTCACCCGATCTGTGCGTGTAGAAAGGGGTTGAAAAGGTTTTTTTCTCAAGCATATTATACCCACGTCCTTCCACCCCACCTTCAAAAGGATGTTTGAGTAAATGTCATTTCACTCGAGCGGACTGAAAAAGGGGTTTTTATGCGTGAGCTTTTGTTTATTTTAAATTCTATTTGCGGTGAAGGGTGGAAATTTAAAGAGATGTTATAATACAGTTTCAATTTGTTACACAAAGAAGAAAGTTTAGATCGAATTCATTTCAGTTGCGTTCGGCGAAAATTAAATCTACGTTGGTGATCCTTAAATTTCTTTGAATTCTTCAAAATTAAAAGAAGTTGGTGCTTAAAAACTCCCTTCGATGTATGTAGTAATGTCTAACATTTAAATTATGAAAAAGAAGCAATGAAATTTATTTAGGTGTTGAAGACATTAATATTATTGAATATAAAATATGGATTAAAATATGTTTCATTTCAAACATGGCTTCGTCAGTTAGTTAAACTTTCTTAACTCCTTCTAAATGTTAAGATCACGGAAATCGACTTGTAATATGGATTTCCATATACTCACAATATTTCAAAAATACAGCCTACAGTGTGGAAAGAAATACTATATCGACCATGCTGTTGTTGATTGTTATAACTTAAAATTAAAAACGTTAATTTGTAAAGTCTCATTTTCATTAATTTATTTATTTTCTTTTATTACAACATACATATATGTGTGTATATGTTTGTATCAAAATAGCATTTTATTATAACAATTTGACTTAAGCAAAATCTCTTGATTGTATTTAAATTTTATTGGATATCAATTTTGTTAAAATTTTTATTTCTAGGAAATCAACTAGACCTGTAATCTGTTTTAGCTTGCTTTGCTTTTAGTGACTTATTGCTTACGTATATGTTTTGTGCTGAGCGCGACACTGAACAGCATAACATCGTAAACATCAAGATCAGTTGCTCATGTGTTTTCACTAGTCGTCGGCTATTTAGTCTGTACTCAGTCGTGTTTTGCACCCGTTCATAAAATGCAACGAAAGTTGTTTTATTTATGCGTATTTGAGTTTCTACTGTGCTCGTATTGGAATATACTTTTTATACTTTAAAATTTTACTAAGGTATAGTATAGAATAACAACGAAACTCGGTATATTTTGGTTTCCTAAGAATATAATGGGAAATCAAAAGATGAATAAAGTTAGCTTGCTTCAGTACAAAATTAGGATGGAAGATATCGTGTTACTTAAGATAAAAAATGTGGTCAGAAAAACTGCGTTTTTTCGTAACATCTCTGTCATTGATATCATTAACAAATTTTAAGAAATTATGTACGCTAAAAGACAGTCTTGTAAAGATTATAGGAAAACCATTCGATAAAAGGTCAACTTACACTTCAACAGTTTTCTTTTTTCATATAAATTAATTACGCTCCACTATTTTAATTATCGAGCCTTGAATTTGTAATGTAAGTACCTACCCATTAAAACTTTTTAATATTTCATTAAGTTTTTCAAAAAACAGCAGTTCAACGACCACTGTCGTAAATTCAAAATAGTACCGCTCGAAACAATCAAGCAATAAAGTGCCCAAATAAAAAACCGTAGAAAATAACACGACCATTGGCCATTTCCTGCCGTTTTCAATGGGTTTTTATTATTTTGCCACTCGCAAATATTTCCTCGCCTATGTCGAAACAATTCCCGGACACACAATTCACACTCCCTCCCGAAAACTAATAATTTCCCGAAAAAGCGCTGCCCTGTCAGGAGCACTAATAATAAACAAAGTCGTGTTAACACCAGTTTCGCCTCCCGGCCCCGAAAAAGCGCACCTCCGGAACTTACGGAGTCGCCGCCCGTGACACCCACTGGCCTCTGGATCCAGTGGAGCAAATGCCCGGGAATCCGTCCAGCCGGAACGGCTGCCATGGTCGTTTGGGTCTATAAATTCTATGAATTCCCTGAATGCTGTGCCCCCGACGCCCGGGAATCGCTGATCCCCCGACAGATAGGATTAACGCTGGTGGTGCTCTATCAGTTGTCGCGCGTTTCATTTCATTTTCGCCCGGATTGTGATTGGATCGGCCGGGAATACGACGGGTCAGCGGAAGGAATCCCCTTCCGCACGCATATCAATCAAGTTCTTGCTTGGACAGACAAATTTCTGGAGCGATGCCCGTAAATCGGGACTGTCAGCCGAACGGGCGGCGTTAAGCCTGCTCATCTCTGGACATGGTCAGTTGATTTGTCATCTTAATCTTGGGAATTTGGGTCTATTCTGGACCCTGATTCAGGCGTCAATCGGGAGTAAATCCCTTTCCCGGAACGTGTGCGGCTACCACCGCGCCCTTTCGTACTCACCTCGAAACTAGTAGTTGGTGGTTTTCCGGGATCGCTTCCCGCAGCTGTGCCTGGTGCTGTTTTTCACACGTGGGGCTCCGGTTGGGTAAGTCGCATAAGCACCTTGTGATGGCCGGAAGACCCGGAGAGCACTCGTCGTGAGCCCCTTTGTGTTTATTTTCTGGTGCTAAATCGGTGGATCTTTTGTTCATCTGACACGACATCGGAGCCCCGAAATATGCGTGACGACAAAACTTGCCGAGCTATCCAGGTGCCCGGGGGAAAGGGCCCCATATCAAAAATCCGGCTGACAGCCAAGCGGTGGAATCGAATTGATTGGGACACTTTGGTCCGGAGCAGTTGCCATTTCAAGGGTGAGAAGGGTATCACTTTCCGGATGAGGGCAGTAATTTTTGGGTTGCTGTTTCACTCGGTTTTTGGGGATGACACAGAGAATGACCAAACCTGTCTGGATTGATGACGTTAATAAATGCGACAAGCAATTCCCTGTAGAGTGGCCCTGTGGCCGAGAGTTTTTTCCTTGATTCAATTTGCCTGATTCTGACAGGATGGAATGATTTATTGGGTGCGGTTAAGGACATTGCTTCGGGATGCGTAGGTGAAGGGTCGGAGCCCCCGAAAGTATGGGTCAATATACCAGTAAGAAGTTGACTTCTATCTAAATAGCATGTTCTACCAATTAGAAAGAGCATTAAAGCGAACCCGATCGGTAATTAACAGACGTTTTACAAAATTACGTCTTTTGTTTCAATTGTCTTGAAGTTCGAGAAAATTAAAATATTTAAAATTGGCCATTTCCAAACCTGTGTAATTTGAAAGCACGAAATTAAAATATTTCAGGACAAACTAAAAACTGTGCAACATATAAACACCAGCATTTTCAAAAGCTTTTCTTCATTTATTTAGAAATAATTGATAGGCTCTAAAGCAAGTAATATGTTTCTAATAGCTTTTATTTTATGAAGATTAAATTAAAAAAATATATAAACACAACTTATGTATTATGTAAAACAGCCATATTCATCAGAATCTATACATATAATAAAACAGTAGAACCCGTGTGTCTGTACTTTGAATATATTTACCAAAAATTGAGAAGGGGCGAAAAGAAGAAGAGAAGTAGAACACAAAAAAGGGATTTTTGAAATTTATGTCTGTCTGTCTGCTCACACTAATCTCCGAAATTACTGAAGGGATTTTCATGGGATTTTTGCGGGTAAATTAAGTCTAGTGTAGGGCAACATATATAGGCTTTGTTTCATCGAATTCAGATGTCGGAAAAAAGTTATCGTCATTTATCTCACCTACTTCATTGTTTATTATTATTTAACTGTCTTTTCCACGGCCAACTGTATGTGGCCTGCTCGTGGATCAGTAATGCGCCCACTATTTATATTTGCCATCCGAAGGAAAAACGGTTAATATCGTATATGAAGAAATTCTTTTATCATATTTAATGCGATAAACATTAGGAAATCTCTTTTTCTCAGTATCGAAATAAAAAGGAAAGGTGAAATATGATAAAACCAAATTCCACGCGGACGCAGTCGCGGACAACAGCTAGTTTCATGTGTATTTTCTTTCACCATCATGTTTGTAAGAGAATAAACGGGGTAATAATGAAAAAAGTCGTTACTCTTGTTTAAAGGCTTATTCGGAGACACTATGTAAATATGATAGGGTAGTATGTATTTATTACATGTTCATCTTAATATAATCTTCAGGTTCTCCAGTTCGTTAATTAAATATAGAGTGGCATATGCTCTTCTCCGGTGCTATCCTAACCCCGCTAATCATCAATTTTCTTACTGTTATTTAAAACTTTGAATCCAATGTAGGTTTTGCTTAATGATATTGATAGCGAAAAGTAAGATTTTCCTTTTACATAAATAAATCTTTCATGAATCCATCGATATTATTTTTCTCGGCTATGATGGTTCCGTGTGCCTTCCTCGGCTTAAATAGTTTCATGAAGGGACATATGTTTTCTTTTGATCTTTTAGAATATTTTCCCTTATGACGTTAACAATCCGGTTTTCTTGCCACCATTTTTGAAATTTCACAATAACTTCAATTCTGACGTCTTAGGCATAAATGTAGAAGTAGAATTTATGATCAATTCAAAGTATTCTTTTGGGACACAGAGGCAAACACGGTCATACTTTGTTGTATTTCTTTTAATAATTCCAAAATCAGAGTCATTTTACCCTTGGCACACGTTACACAGGAATGATCATTCAAAAGAGAATGATCACTGCTTGCCGTGTGCATCACAACATAATTGATACATACGTGCCGTCATTAAATCAATTACGCATATACGCAAGCTCATTCGGTAAGAATAACAATTGCTACTTGACTTAATGTTTGCTTAAAAATATTTAAGTTGTGAGACACAAATAGTTATCATCGCTCACTCAATTTGTTGTAAAAATTGTTCAAAAATAAATTTATTTTCAAATTTCTATGAACTTTCAATTGTATATGAATAATCATATAATGTACATGTACTTATTGTACCTAAGGTATTAGAAAAACATTTTAATACTTTGAATCTCAAAATTATGATCAACAAACATAAAAGAATAAATACATGGTTAGTGGTCGATACACTAAACTTTTATATGCAACATTTCTTGCAAAATATTCGTTAGTTTCTATGGTTTCAAATCTCGTAGTTTATTGTCATTTAACTCAACGGATATTACTCGCTCCCGTTAAAAGCAATTTTTCACCTCTTTTACTTCAAATTAAATTATAGGTAACGTACAAATCAATTCTTCTTGTTCGATACTCGAATGGCTTCTTTTTTTCAAAGCAAGATCATTTCCTCTTTACACGTCATTTCATTTTCGAAATTGCTTTAAATCTACTGTGTGGATGTCCTTCCTGCCATATTTCATCCCCTTCCAGCGCATCCACTTATAAACTGGCGCGTATCCTTACTACAAAATGAAATATTGCCAATAAAACAAAGGACAATTTCGCTCTCGAGAAGCCGAAGTGAACAACTGTCTCCCGCAGGAAGGGAAGCAGCAGGAAGGAGCGCGTTCCAGAGCCCGATTAAGTTGCATGAGCGATTGCTCCTGTTCGTGGCAGTACGACGGGACACACGTCCTCGAATGAACGTGGATGTAAAAAAATATCTGGAACCGCGGCCAATAAGCCGCTGAAATGTGTGTACCGAAGCACTGCAAAACCGGATTCAAAAACTGATCCAGAAGAAATTGACGAATTGATCAAACAAAAGAATTTTAGCTGGATTAGGGCTCAGAAAGTAGGGTGTGATTCTGCATAAAGCCACGGCACGTGCCGAGTCTCAAGCGTGCCATCTATCACCTTAGTTTGAGCTGTACAGTCGCAATGATTCACTAGATTGCTTTGATGCCAGTTCGCAATTACCTTTTTGAGTAGGAGCTAATTTTTCAATAAAATTTTCTGAACACTACCCTAAAGGGGAGAAGCGGCGTTGCACTTGAAATGTATTGCCCGCTTGGAGATACTGCACCCTTTGCAGTTTGCATCCCTTCCAGGATGTAGATCAGAGTTCAGGTTGGAATGGGCCAGGGCCCTATAATATACTACAGAGGCATTTGGCTAGTTGTAGCTACTTCGAATATTTGATTGACGATGACTGGGTGTGCTTGAACATCAATTACTTCTAGAAAATTCATTAAGGGGGTGTGTCCGGTCCAGAATTGTTGCATCCTTGCGATGTCTGGACTCCAACCACCACCAAAATCGTGGTAATGGATTGAAGTGGCTGGCTTTGCACGAGGGTTTCATCCGGAAAAGGGAGGGTGTCTCAAATGGTATTCGGGACTAATGTAATTAACTGACAAATGCAGCAGCCCTACATGTGCACACACCATGAATCCATTAAATTAGACCGTCGGAGATAATGCTGATAATTGCTTTCTTCAGTTTTTGGCCCAGTGGGAAACATTTTCCTTTTCCCGCCCTTTTGTGGGGTAAACGTGTTTGGAGGTTGCAGATATTTTGAAGGATGTTTTATGGTTTTGCTCTATTTATATACTAAACTATGTCAAAATCTTTTTATTTAAAAGAGGCTAAAAGTATCCATCGGCAAAACTTTTAGGGGAAAAATATAGATTAAGAATTATACCCTCCTCCAGCATTTCAGTCACAAAGACGAATATTTAAAAAATGACTATTCAATGCAAAATCGACGGAAATGTGCTTACTCAGGGCAATAAGCATGCCCTCTAAAAATACTGAAATCAAAAGTTCGCCAATAAATTTTCCACCAAAAAAGAAAAAGGCCAACCGAGCGCCTAAAAGTCTGAAAATGTGATAAAGTGAAAAAAGTGCTCGTGCAAGGAATGACCCATTCGATAAATTTATGCGCAAGAAAAGAATTCGTTGTTGCGAAGGATAAAAAAGTTTCTATTTTTGCTATCGCCCCCTCGATTAAAGGATAACGAGAAGGCGGGTTCCTGGAGGATAAAATAAGAAAAACAAAAATAAAGGGAGCAACAGCCATTGAAGAGAATGGGGAACTCCTCATCGTCGCATAATAAAAGCCGGAAATGTCGAAGTTTACCCAACTCACCTGATGTCCGGAGGTAAATTTATTTTTTAATCTTTTGTACAAGTTTCGGGTAAAAGGGTCAAAGAGGAGAGCAGTTGTCGACATTTTCGTTATCGCAATTACACCCGGTCAGCATAAAAATGAAATATAAAAAGTTGTAAAGCTATTTTTGGGGTTATTTTACCTCAAACCTTAAAATTTTAGAATATTGTATTTATCGTTAGAATTGGTTATATTTCGATACTATTTTTTAACTTGGAAACCAGTATTTTTGTTTATTTTTGAATGTTTTTCCTTGATTTAGAACTAATTCTATACTAGAACCGATACAAAAAACTCGTTTCACTCAACTCAACTCGTATTTATGTTTTACTACACTATAAACATTCATTGCAAATAAGATTTTACGATCCGACTGTAGTAATGAAACCTATTTAAGTACTTTTCTCTAATCACATCGAGTCGTTTCACCATCGAGGTCAATTTACACCGATCGTACCTATCTGAGAAGAGATTATTTAAATTTCATTTCAGTCACGATGATCCCGCCGATAGCCCAAAACAGCTCTCGGCTGAGACTCTTAATCTTAAAAATCTCCGATAAATTGGCCGTAATCGTGAATCCTTCACTTTCGAGTATTTCGACGTGAAACGGAAATTGCCCGGAGATGCACTTATATGTTTTATGTTGCAACCGCCCACTCAATCGATTTGAAGTCGCGATGGTGGTGGACACATCTCGAGGAGCCGGCCAATCTTTCCATGCTCCATAAGCGCCGAAACGGGAGTGCAGCGAACTCGCGGGTCGTCGCTGGATGAGTTTTTCTTATTTTTTCAGAGGTAAATGAGAAGAAAGATATTTTTGCGACACCGCGCTAAAACTGGATGCGGTGCCTACCTGGTTTACCTGGTGCCATTAAGTCGTAAAGTAAGCGATGCCTGCAAGTGCTCGTGGGCGCAAACGAACAGTTGTGCAGACTGCGAAGTTATAGTAAATGCAAAGACACGGAAAAACGAGTTCTGCTCGTATATTTGCCGGCACTGTTCGCGGGCCAGCAGCATTTCTCATCGATTTTATAAATAATTTGCACTGGCACCGTCGCAGTGGGAACCCATCAATCACCTCGGGAACGGCGGCGGGACCCGCGGGATTGATATTCCGCGCCTTAGTCCGCTCCGACTGTCACTTCTCGGGAGCAATTACAGGCTCTGGAAGGCGCCACAAGTGTGGTTGGGGGGATTCCCCCTCGGCCCTGGATCACCACCTAAGGCGCCCGTTGCAAATTTTCAATTTTCCTACTAGAGTCAGCTGTTCCTGGTCCGAGAATTTCGCTGATTGTAAATTTGCAATTAATCAGCCGCCTCTTTGGCACCGCAGGCCTCCTGGTAATCCATTAGTTGCTGGATTGGCGCTGGTTAATTTTACAAGAAATTTATCCGACGGCGATTACTCGAGAATTTCTAGACTTGGACTTGCATAACGTCCCTGGCCAGGTTAGATTAAGTAGGCTAGCAGGGCGAGCTGGATGCTATTCATGATTAACGACTGGTAATTGAAAAACAGGACTGTCTCGGTACATCGCACCAAAAGTGATAGGCATTCTCTACATTTCTGATTGAAGTTGCATAAATGCGATTCGAGAAGCTATTTAATGAATAGTAAACGGTGGCTTTAGTGGCAAACTCGAATTAAATAGTTGAAGTTCTTTTATCTTTTCATCGATAATTATTGTATTTGAGAAATTTTGTAGAGTTTTTATAATTTCACTGGGTTTTAAGTAGAATAAAATTATTTGTCCCAAAATCTTAGATTACTATATAATTGTACTTCTGCTAGACTAATTATAAAAAATTATAGATGAATGAAGAATGTACTTCTAGCACTAAAATGAGAATTCCTATGTTTTATATACAAATGAATTCAAACTTAAATAAATGAAAATGAAATGAAAATGAAATGAAAAATGTAGAGTTTTTATTTTAGTGTAGCCTTATTAATATTATAAATGTGAAAATTTGTGCATTGTTTATTACCACTAGACTGAAAGGAATTTTACGAAGTTTACAATTTCAGGATATATGGTAGATTTAGATTTCCATGTCGATTTCGATCACGATGTCAATGACAATGATATCGGTGTCACAACGTTTTTTCAAATATAAGTTAATTTGTTTTAAAAACGTTTGTAATTATATATTGTACATATTATTCAAAAATCTTCCGGAAAGTCATTGTAGTTTTATCCATCCTAAATAGTCCGACCTCTTAAACAACGATAGCATTAATCTTCAACTTCTTCAAGGCACATATTTGTAAGTCTGTTTAAAATTTATTCATAGGATTATATTTAAACAATAAATCCAAAAACTTTGTAGTATTCCAACACTCACACCATTTTATTGTATTTGAAATTTATTACTTTCAAAATATACTTAAATTGCCTCAGATTTCTTTTTAGTTTATTGGAAAAATATGCTAAATCTTTGTTAAATAAGTGTATACAACTTGATCAGTTTTAATAGTTACTTTATTTTAAAAGCAGCATTTGTAAAATGAGGTATTTCATTGTTTGTACAAATACCATTTTTGTACTAATAATTAAATATGTGTACTCAGTTTCCTTTTCATATCTACTAATTGTTTTTCCAAGTTGTTCTTCTTTAACGTGTAGCTGACGGTAAAAAATAAGTAAAGAAGTAATCAAATGAAACATGAAAATTCTTTTCAGTTTATTGACTAATAAATGTCAGCTCTTTACTCATTTATTCCTAAACAATTTTCTGATAACTTAGAAAGTGTGACGAATTGGAAAATGTTTACTAAAGCTCTTAAAAAAGAGGAAAATTGAAAAGATATTATTAAAAATATTGCCATTGACCTTTACAAATTGAATTCAAAAGAAATGACTGCGATAATATTCCCCAAGTGCCTTAAAAGGCGCGAGTCTCGAAGCACATTATTTCATAAAAATTGTCACATTAAGTGATAAAGACGCGCTTTTCTACTCCAGCCGAGTGGAATCCTCTGGGAGATTACTAATTTACGCCAGATCCTCTGCTCGTCCATCCCTGAAACGGGTGATAAACCGCCACGGCGCGCTGGGCAAAAAGAGAAGAGTCCTATTAAGATAAGATATCATTTATAATCGCGTTATTCCTCATTAGGCCCTGTCTTTCTTCGATTGAACCCAGTAGACGAAATAAACGAAGTAGTCGCAGAAGTGACTAAGCCCGGGAATGGGCTAGGGTTGGGCGCGACTCGATTCGATTCGATTGTTTGATTGAAGGAGCCGAGTTATTGCTTAATGCACTGTCGAACGAAGAAATTGATACGTTTACCAAAAGGGCGGCATCGTGGAGTGTAAACAACGTCTTCGGAGAATTTTATGGGGATCAAGAAAGGAAAAGGGGCAGCAAACAAAAGAACCTTCTCTCGCAGGCTGTCGCCAGACGGCCTTTTTACTTCAGAGCGGTTTCGGATCAATTTCGCTGCGTGCGTTGATGGCCTGTAAATCGCCACAAAAGTCAGTAACATTTGAAGAAGCCCCTAGAACCAGTCACCAGCAAGCAGCCCTGATGGATGACCCTAGGCCTTGCTGTTGACCCCGCCGTGGTGGTTGATTTCGCTTATTTATTTACTCTTCCCGGTCTCCGTGCGGCTCCTCGGGTTTATTGTGCGTCGGTCGTATTTCACGGGGACCGGGGCTCAGTGTCATCATCTGGCGATAGCACCCTTTGTGCGCCCGTGACGGGATTATGTGCCGCACCCAAGGCACGTTTAATGGTGTCGTTATGCGGCGGAGGCTGCACGGGTGGGCGCATCGCCGGGTGGGTAGCGCATTCTTTTTTTAAATGTAAGATCGCTGGCCGTCTTATTTCGAGATGAAGCCGTGAAAGAGGCATTAACAGCGGAATGCACTAAGCGTACTCCTGATGTCATTAACTCTTCCACAAAAAGGCGGCAATCATCGCTTCTAAACAAATATCGCATCCATCACCGCCATCCAGCCTAACAACTAACTAGTGGTCCCTACTCCCTTGAGGTAGTTCTTCTTTTCATAAATTTTCCATAAATTTCGGCACATTGCCAAGGATTTGCTTCACTCGCGCTGGGTAGCAAAATGCACTTTCAAAATTTTATATGCTCCCGCCGGAGCCCCACCTAGGGCCTAGGGGGAGGTATTCCCGGAGTGATGCAAATCATATTGCACTCATGACAGACAAAACATGATGCGATAGTAATGAGTTCCACATCCCGACCATTCCGGTCCTCTTCCAACTGATCGGTCATTACGCACAAAATTGTTACATTACAGTTATGCCGGGGTACAGATTTCATCTTCGTCATTTTGTTATTTTTCCGCAGAGATGCTGTTTGTTGGGCTGGAATCAGTCAGTCATTCCTTGTTTACGCCACGCACAAACGTTTCGAAGCCGGATGATAAATGGGAACCGAAAATAGATCCTGGAAACTTCTCTATTTTGTGTGCAATAGAGGATTTTATAAATAGACCTGATTGCCACCGCACCACCACCTCGAGGGTGTTGTTTGTGGGGCTTCCTCGGTCGCGTGCAGTCGATTTTTAATCACATTGCCGCCCCGCCTCGGGGAAATTTATCCACATTAGTGAAATTTTATTGCTTTTGCCGCCGCCACTGCACTTGTACGAGATAGGCCTGGGGTCAGATTGAGAGTTATGGCAATCCGGGACAATTTGGAGGAATGATTTATATTTAAGTACCATAAAATAAAATAAAACAAATACATAATTCTTAATTATAGGCTATGTTTAAATTTAATCTTCGAGATTCGAATAGATTAGCAGCTAGTAAACCTTTGTATTTATTTAGGTTGCAAGTCGAAATATTCGAGACTCGGATTTTTAGCGGGCAGTTATTTAAGTAATTTTTACAATAATTTGAAATTCATCACAAATAAAAGTAAAAATTAAAAATTTGATTAAAATAGAATTAGTTTAGTTCCTTAGGAAATTAACGAAAGTTAAGAATCTTCTAAATCTGTTTGGTAAGGGTCTGCTAGATGAGTTAGAAAGTAATCCGATTCACTAGCTAGTTAGAAAACACTATTCATCAGATTCCTTTCCGATCATGGAATTAGAATGTCGAAATTCCTTAAAATTCCAGCATTCATCGCTCTTTCTTTGTAAAGGCAAGAAACATCTGTATTCGAGCTACGTTTCTAATTTTTGCCAGTGGGAAATAATACCTTGAAGTCTCGAAAGAATAATTTAACGTGCTCTTTTTCATGAATTATTCAATTGAAAAGAGTTAACAACAATTTGTGAGACTAAAAACTTGCTGTGGTATACGTAGGATTCTTCGCCAGACGGAGAGTCTTGAAAAGTTTGTTGTGTTTTGTAATCTTCCTCTGTCTCGCCTGCAGTTTTATTTTATTCCCGGACGTCGGGCAATTTTTGGCAATCCCTATTTTCCTTCTCATTCCTAATAAAAGATCCTTTTCATCGCTAAACATTCCCCCGTGAACAATGCCGCGCCCTGACATCATTCGTTTTTTGTGTCCCTCACAAGAAGAGCCTTTAGCTTGACACAAATAGAGCGCCTTGAATATTCCCAGTTTGCATTTTAGCTTAGCAATTTTCTCCCAGATAACAAGCTGTTTAAATAAAAATTCATAAAAGAAGAAAATAAATAAGCAAGGCTCTTCTCTCACTTAGCAGGATTGCAACAAAATGTGTGCCATAAATAGCGCGTCCCACTGCAAAAAGAAGGCGCTAAAAAGTTCATCGCATAATACAAGAAGATAAAGAGTCCGGGACTAGGGACAAAAGTAAACTTATCCCGCCTACCGGTTTTTCTCACCTGGCGCACTCGGGACCGGGCAACCCGAGTGCGATCTTTCGCTGTGCGCGCGAAATTTTTTAATATGCACAGCGGCGGGGCTCATAACTTTAGCTAGGTCTCGAAGTGCACCTCCCCCACCCACCGCCCGCTTCTTTTGTATCTTTGAGGTGCTCATTGCATCTGAAGGCCCGGCCTGTTGTCTCAGTGTTTCTCATAGTACTTTTTCTTTCTGCACACTTACAGACAAATTCCAGTGCCGTACTCGAAGACAAACGGTGGAACAGCGATACCACTGCCAGCGACGGTCCTGGTGCAGCGAAGATGCCCGCCAGACAAAGTCCGACCGCTGCCACCTACGCCCAGTCATACGCCTTGTAAGTACCCCCGGCCCCCGGTGGGCCCTTATTTTTGTAGGGTCTACGCCGCTCGAGCGCGCAGTCCGCATCTGAGAGTGCATTTTCAAGTAAATGAAATTTCCTCGTTTTCTGGCTTAAAACATGACAACAGCGACAAAAGGAGGCTAAGTGCCCGTTTCCCAGGGACGACTCATGTGCGACCCCCGAGCACGACTCTACCCCCGGGTTGAGTCCCAGCGCCGCATTTTAAGATTATTCAAATTAAGTCTCGGCCTCATCCCAGGTGTGCAGCTCTGTGGACCACGACTGAGTCAAATGAGCCCGAGACTCACTCACTCGGGTCCTCGGAGCTCAAATTGAAGTTTTAATAATTAATAGATTTATGCGCTAGTCGGGCTCACCGAGGGGCGGGGCGCACACGTACCGCTTGTAAATAATAATACCACTTGACTGCTAACGATCCCCCTTTCTCCCTAACCTCTCTAGCAATCCCTGGATTAGCGAAGAGCGGCTGTGGTGTTGTCGACGTGGTGAATGGAAGTCGTCCAGGAAGTCCCCCCATCATCAACACCGGCAATCACACCCTGTCGCCCCAGCAGCAGAAGGCACCGAACAACGGGTGAGTCTGTCACTCTCTAGCCCTAACACGCATTTTCTGGAGCCCACGAAAATTTTGTGTGAACCACTGACGCCCCCTCCGGGGGTGATTTATTATAATTTTCAGACTTCGACAGCCGCAGTGTAAAATTCCGGCCAGCCCCTATGTTGTTCAGCCCGGGCAACAGCAGCAGCAACAGTCCCCACCCCCGCAGGTCCTGCAGCAGCAGCTAAACCACCAAAACACTGGTTCAGGGACCGCAAGCACAAAACATTCGATGCTCGACAAGCTGAAACTATTCAACAAGGAAAAGTCGAGCAACTCATCGTCGACAAAATCGCAAGTGTCGAAACGCACAAGCTCCAGCAGCGGGTTCTCCTCAGCACGAAGCGAGAGGAGTGACTCGAGCCTTAGTCTCAACGACGGTCATGTGTCGCAAATAAAACCCCCAACAGTTTCAACATCCACTGCCATGCGAAGTAACAAGGATCAAAGTGCCAAAAATCTTAAGCAATCGAAACTCTTTGCGGGCGGGTCGCAAAAGTCAACTTCTAAGGACACTTTAAAGAACGCTGGAAAAAAGGAGAAGAGCCCCGCCCGCAAGGAGACTGATGTTCAAGTCGGAGATTCGAGACTTGGACCGGTGTCAATTAAAAACCAAAAAAGCACTGCCGTCTCAAGGACTGATGCTAAAACGAAATCGTCTTCCAAGCTATCGAACAGCAAATTGGACGTGAGGTCCGAATCAAAGCAGAGCTTGATTGCAACGAATAAACCCATGATGACCACAACATCGACAGGTACATATTTTGAAATTCATTAATTATAATTAGTAAGTAATGAGTATTAAATTGGATTACTATAATTCAATTAAAGTCAAGAAAAGGGACACTTTCGAAAATTAGAATTTTAATCAATCTCTCATATGAAAGTTGAAGCTATATGAAGTCAGCTTTCCTTCTAGAAATATTCGATTTGTTATCAAAATCATTAAAACTTAATATTGCCATTTCTGAAAATGTAGAATCATGTTTTTCTCCAATTCAGCAATAAGTGTTTTCTGACTGTTGACGCAAAAGACCGCCATTCGGCTGCATAAAGCAGTTGAATAGCTGTTGTTTGAGATATACCAAATAAAATAATATTTGAATCTGGATTGAAGTAATATAATTATAATTTTTATTAATATCCTCAGGTATACCGAAACCTATGGCGGCCATCAAAGGTACTAGCAAGGTGCCAGAGAAGAAGCCCGAACTAAACGAACTGAAGCCGGACAAGAGCGACATATCAAGCAATAACCAGGAAATCATATCAGAAGGAGTAGGTCAGGACCAGAGAACGCATATCGTGAACCCAATCACTATCGACGGTGGGCACGGCCAGTTACAAAATGGACCAAACGGCCACACCATGACCAAATTGGTCCACAACCAGAGCATATCAATGAGCGACAGCATCCACTCGAACTCGACGCACAGCGGGGGCGTCCACTCGAATTCGAGCGAGTCGAGCGTGATATACCGGCCGAGTTCGGAGTCCGGTTCCGACGCCCACTACACCAACAGCACCCGGATCCCGCCGCCGAAGAACCCGATCCCGAATCGCAAGATCGATTTCCAGGACGCCCTGACCGGGGGTCGACTGGATTCGGATCAGGCCAAGTTCCACACCGTTCCGACGAAGATCGTGAACACGATCTTCGAGGAGGAAAAGCCGGTCAACGTGCTGCCGATGCGCCCCCTGCTGAGGGGCTACAACAGCCACGTGACCCTGCCGACTCGCGGCACGCGCGGCGGCCAGCACTACGTCAGCGAGTTCTGCGAGGCGGACATCGGGCAGGGCTACTGCAGCGACGGCGACGCCCTGCGTCGAGGACCGCCGTCCCGCTTCGCCGAGATCGACAACGGGTACATGTCGGAGGGCGGCGGCGGCATCCACGGGAAGCACTTTCTCAGCGTGATGCGCGCACGCTCGCAGCTGCCAACAACAATTGAAGAAAGGTGAGTGAGGCCAGAGTTATTTTCAGCCGCGGCACCCCACGGGAACCCTTTCGACCGCAGAAATCCCTCTAGCCCTAGTTCTGGATAAAAGGCGGGTGAAATCGGAGCGCGCGTGCCGCCTGCCCAGGCGTGCGTGACTCACTCGCGGGATTTTCGCGGAATGAATCATTCGATTAAGAGCCTCATTCAAATGTTATGTCGTCCTTTTTCTGAGGGATCCAAGTGCCTTCCAAAGGAATGCACTCCTTTGTAGAGCCCCGAATTGTTTGCGCCCCATTTTGACGCGGCCAACTGTTCGGGAACGCACTGGAGAAGCGCTAAGAGAAAGGAGGCCGGGGCTCTTGTATGTTTTGTTGGCCGCAAAAAGTGCGAGAGTTATTCAAGTCCCTGCCGTAACAGGGCGTGAAAACGATCGTAAATTCTCGCGGTGTGTAACATTAATAACGCTTAAGGCCGTTGTGGCTGATTTTTCATTTGCTTGAGCTGCTTGAACTTGAAAAACGAGTGTCAGCTCGCATGGAGACGTCAGGAGTTATGGTGGCCGAGTCTCATGTTGCGATAACACGGCTAAATATAGAAGGTGAAGGTCTTTGGTCGGATTAAGAGCATTTATTTTTGCGAGGGAATACTAAAAATTAATTTTTAGAGATTTCGAAAATTCGAAGCCTAGAAGATTACAATACATACTTAATTCCGGTATTTTTTCAAAAACTAAAATTGTATTAAGCTTTAGTTAGTTAATTTATCGATATTGACTGTTTTCGATTTTTTTTTTGTGATATTGAATATCGGTTTTTTCAGTATCGTGTTTTAGATGTTTCTTTTTTGTTCATATCGATCATTTTTTTTAGTAAGGATCAATTATAATATGTTAACACTGGATGTATATAGCCGGTTTTTTCTTCTATAATATACTACCAAAACCCTTGTTGTTCGGCGGAATTTCGAAAAATATAATAACACGTTAGAATTACTCCACGGCTGACACATAAAGAGATATATCAACGGATGAAGAAACCCGCCACCTATTCACCCTCGAACTCATGAAAGCAATTTCAGGACCAAAGGCACCATCTGGTTTTTCGTATAAAAGAAAAAAATAATTAGATAAAGGTGGGACTGTGGTGGTCCTGTTGCGAAGTTTATTGAACGAACGCGTCTCGAACGAGGAGCATATGTGCTTAATAAAAGGCGCGTACAAAAGCCCTGCAAAATCTCATGTCCTTTCACATGATGCTCCCTCATAAAAAAGACACTGAATGCGATCTAAAGAAAAAAGGAAGCAAAATAAAAAGATAATAAAGAGGAAAGTCGCCCCCCAGGGAGCGAAATCATTACTTCCCCATTATGCCCTGCCCGAAAGGAAGTAAAGCACCACCGCCCGAGGAAGAGAAGCTCCGGCCGGGAGTATTAAACCATGTTCATCCCTATAATCCTTCAATTTCGTTTCATTCGAACTCGAATAAATTCCGGCGGGGACTTGCATTACTCATAGCACAAAAATTTACCCCGAACCCACCCCGGGCGACCTGGTGCAGCTCCGCTGACATAATCGTCACGTTGATCTTCAAAATTAATTCAGCCGAGCATTTTGGGGGTTGGGTATATTTATTCCGCACGTTGCCACCGCCCCCGCGCTCCCCGGAATTGAACACATGTTCCTGCTCTGTTCGTTCGGGATCTAATGGAGGCAATGGGGCACCGCACAGGGTCCCGAAGGTGGATCAAAAGAGCTCAGGGAGACAGCGACAAGCCCGAGATAAGGGCGCACGAACGGATGGATGGATGGATGCGATATGGTGCAGGGCGCGGCTATTGAAAAATTGAAATTTGAGTTCGCTATTGACTTTACCATGTCAATTTGAGACGATGTTCGAGAACGCGGCTCCGCTCGGGCTCCTGCTGCCCTTTTTTTAGGTTTGTTATCGAGTGTCATATCACGAGCAGATGGGAGTGGATTTTGTTTGGCTTACAGCCAGGATTTGAGTCAATTTGTTTTACCGAATTTTTTACCCTGTAAGACGATTGATTAGGACGAAACTCCCTTCGTATGATAAGATTTTACCCTGGGACGGTAGCAAAAGTATTTTAGGGAGGCCTCTTTGAGTGATAACTTGGCATGTTGCCGAGATAAAAATGTTGACTGTTTTAAACTGGTATTAAGAGGTATTACGGGTTCCTGGAAGTTATCTGTTAGTGTGGTATATCAGGTAGGCTAATGGAATTTAGTCGACCATTGGTTTTCGGTTAAAACCATTAGGAAATGTTATCTTACAGCGGAAACGTTTCGCTTTATGTGATTACTTAGTAGTTGGAATCAACTGTTATTTTTGTTTTTCCTTTTGATCATAATCTCACAAATTCAAAAATTAAGTAGTTGCGAACTATATTTACTTTCTCGTCAAAGCAAATTTCTCCAAAAGGAAAGCATTTGGTATTTACAAAAGAATCAAGCAGCTTGGGGCAAATATTTAATTTTCTTCATTTCTTTCTCGGAAGTAGAAGTAAGATTTGGATGGCAGTTTTTACCACAAGAAGTCCTTTTAAGAAGAAAGTATGGTATATTTATAGCACGTGAGGAAATACATGAATAGCTAGTACAATCAGATCAGTGTAATGCAATTATTTTGTACTTTTCTATTGAAAACTTCAGTATGTACGTAGCTATTCTGATGAGCCTTGACTCGACCTCGACTTCATAAAGCACGTTCCAGTAATTATTTAAAATACTGAGATTCGAGATTATCGGCCAATATAACGCCTGGAACATGTTACGATAAATTTTACCAAAGTGTGAGCCCATTCAGCTCGTCTGGACTTAAGTCGTCCGCCATCCAGGCCGGGTGCACTGCACAGAGACTCCGAAACAATGAAACTTCCCGAACGGCTCCAGACGAATCGAATTTATTAAGAGTACGTGACCCATAAACCTCACAGCTTAAGGAAGCAATCCCTAGCTATTGTTTTTCTTCTGCTTTTTGTCATTTTGAAAAAGCGATTTCAGCTGAATATCAATTCAAATCCAGAGCCCTGGCCACTTGTTGGAAGCAGCCCCGGGAAAAGGTAATAAACATTCTTCTTCCTTTTTCGCTTACATAAAAAACCTGACCAGCATGAATGACCTCAAGGCTTAAATCCGTCCAGCGGATTCACTCAGTTGGCGAAATGGATTTAAAGTGGATTAAAAAGTGGTTATAATTCTGCTGGCATCGATCATTTCTGGTGGCTGACATGGGATAGGGTAGAAATATATTTTTTTTAACTCTGGTCCGGTCGGCGACCGCAGCCCGTTGCCGCGTCTACTTCTGGTGCTGCTAATTCAATAACGTCTCCAGTGTCAGGCACGTCTCTGACATGAAGGGTTTTAAGGTTTTCTTCGCCCATTAGCACCTCCATCCAAAGCGAGACCGCAACAAAAGAAAATTGCCAGACGCGCCTGGATGCTGTCACGGATGGGTGTCGTCAGGAGAGATTTACTCGGTAGAAACGAGCGAGTTAAGAAAGTCATTGTCTGCACCCTTTCGTCGCCACGTCGTTGTCGTTTCGCAGAGTGTGCCTTACAGACATTCTCTGCACAAGAAGACCCCCTCAAGGGGGGTTGGTTTCCCTTTAAACGATCGCCCTGAGGACAAAGGGACCCCTAAAAAGCGGGTAGCCGAGATTTAAAAGGCATTTCGAAGCACCCTCGCAAGGGTCACCTCTGCACGGATGGAACCAATGACGTGGAAAGCTAAATATTGCGTAAAATGTAATAAATAATAGCCACACGGTGCCTGATACCCCGCACCCTCTCCGCGATTGATGGCGGTGTGGGGGCGAGTTAGACCCCGAAATTTGTGGCTCTTCGCAGATAACGCCCGGCTGTGGGGCCCGACGAGCCTCCAGAACAGCGGGGGATGATGTCGCTGCTTAGGCAGTGGCGGGTCGAATAAATTTTCCATTTTTAGCACCGGCAAGTTATGGCGATGTGATAATAGGCCCGGGGGAGGGGGTGTATTTGCTGTGCGTGACTGGAGCCTCAGTGGAATGAAATGGCATTTTGCACGCTCTTTAAAAAAATAAATGTTAGAAAAAATGCGGAAGTTCTGCATAAAAATATTTTTAGTGGCCGAAAAAGGGAAGTTGTGATGGTTTTAGAAAGTCGTTATTTTTCCGCAAATTCACAATTTTACGTTTAGGTTTGAGGGAATGAATGGCCCAAACGACGTAGTTGGCAATATTTTGGGTTTGGTACGCAACTTTTTATGGGATGATTTAGAGAGGATACTTGTGGGGAGAATAGCATTTTTTTAGTGTTAGATTAAAGGCAATTCTCTTAAAAACTAAGTACATACCTAGCTTTTGTGCACATCATCCTCAACGCAAATGGTCGGAGCCATAACATAAAAAATTAAGAATAAATATCCTCGACGGCCAAAATGGTTTAATTTATCAATGTCATACTGAATTCTTAAAGTTATTCATTATCAAACTTAACTTAAACATATTTTTTAAAAGTTTTAGGAATTGTATAGAAAAACTAAAATTATGAAATTTCACTATTATAATGGGATTCCACAATAAAGCCTTAGATTTCTAGAAATTTTGAAAATTAGAATAACGATTTAAATTGTTTGCAAACCCTAATACCAAATTTAAAATAAACAAAATTTTGTCACCTGTCTATCATAATTTAATCAGTCTATTATACATAACAAACGGTTAATTTCCATACAATTGAAAATCCTTTGAAATCACTGAGCATTTCCAAAACGTCCCAAAAACTAACCCAACCGTAAAATATTCGATCAAATCAAGAGGTAACTAACTAAATTAAAGCAGCCTGCTTCCGTTTCCAATAACAAGAAAAAAAACATACTCTGCTAATTTCCGACCCCCAGATACCCAACAAAGGCCAAATCTGAATCAAATTGAATTTTCAGCACGCGGCGGATGTTATCGGTTCTCAATTTGATTAAATTCGAAAAGGGAAAGCCCTAAACATCCCTAAAAACTGTTGGTGGGATTCCCCATTTCACCGAAGAAAGTTCAGAGGAAGAGGCTAATCCCCCCAATAAAATCAGCAAATCAGCTAAATCCGATACTAAAGGGGAGTTGGTCGCCCCAGACTGAATCAAATTGAAATACCAGTTTTTGAGCTTTTTATTCACCATAGGACCTTACCACTTTAATTTCACCACCAGGATTTGAAGCGGATGTCACCACCTAACGGTTTGGAACTTTAAAGTTTATCTCAATAGCTTTTGAACCTTGATTGAAGCTTTGAAAGGGGTATGGGGATATATTCACCACATCACCCTAACGTCGTTATGTTAAAAAAGAGAAAAAGCACATTTTCTCTTTAATGCTTTTAAGCCGGTTAGGAGCGTTTTTCAACCGCCCACAGTGACTTCTCAGAAGTTTCGTTTCCTTCAATTTCATCTTAATTCTTCCTACCTGCCCTACCACTTGGTGCGTTTTGTTGTTTTATATTTTTCTCAATAATATTGCAAGAATGTCGTACTTTTGCCTTGCTGCCTTTTATAGACCGAGCTGAGAAGTTAAGCTACCCACTGCCCACTTGGTGCTAAAATTAGTCCACCTCAAGAACTCAGCGTTATTCGAATTAAAAATTAATGGACATGCAGAAGAAATAAACAAATAGTTTAAAAGTTCTTTAAAGAAACGCAATCTTATCCCTTCAAAATGTTCAATAAATACGCTAGTCAAACTAATTTTATTTATACGTTCATTCAAAATTTGTCTGTTACAATAAAATTTTAAAAATGAATTCTATAAAATTGAAATAAATAACTACGGAGCTAATTTATCATCTTCCTACATATAAAATATCACTGAAATATCAAACTGTGCGTCTAGACAGGTCCGGGGTCTGAAGTTGGTTAACCAGTTTTATTCGCATAAGCATATTTAACATAGGTGAATTAAAAGACAAATTAAAAATGTTGCATGTCCCACGGATCAGGTGGCCGGCTACTTTATTTACCCTGCATACTTTCGGCCAGCCACCTAATTGAATATTATTGTTGGCTGCTTTTTTCCTTCCTTTGTTCGTTGAAAAGATTTAAGAGAGTCAAGTGGATAAGAGGGAACTAATTTTTGACCATTTGTTGCGCGCCTTCTTGGCGAGTATTTCGCGTAGAGTGGTACCAATGTGAAATTTTGTAAGAGAAAAAGCTTTTAGGTGGGATTAGTTCTAAGGCAGGTTTAAAATAAGTTTGTTTGAAAAGATGGTTTTGTTTTGACAATGTCAAGAAAAGTTTAGTTAAATTTTCTTTATATTAGTTTAGTTTTTTTAAACATTTTTTCAGTGTATTAACAGAAAGACAGTTTCAAGACTTGAAAAACAAACAGTATGATAATCCTCAATCAAGGTTGCGAAATAATTTATTTAGTTATGCCGATGTGAACAAGTTTTTGTTTTATAAAGTTTCTGATTTTTGTTTTATAAATTACTGACATTTGAAAAAAGGTCGATTGTCTGTTTTCTATTCGATGCACCGAGAGGGTGACTCATCCTAAACTTTTGCATGCATGGTGAAAACCTTTTACTATAGAAAACTCCCCACAGAGCTTTTATCAATTCTCTCTATTGCCGGGGAATCCAAAAACCATGATACCGGCAAATTCTCTTCAATTTTTTTTATAGTTCTCCGGTTCTTCTCTCACCATAGCCAGACTTTAATTGAAGTTTTCTGTTCCCTGACGGTGTTAGTAGAACTTTTCCAGCAGGAAACCACCCCAAAATGATGTCGGTCGATCGGGCGGTTCGGTCGTGCTCTACTACACGTCTGAAAAATATCTCCTCCCGGAGCGATTCTTTCTTTTAAATTGTAGGAAAGATATAACTTTTTAATAGTCGCTCTACCGTCGTCGTAGCGAGATCGCAAAAATAACGGATTCTGATATTAGTCGCGTAATAATAAATAATTATTTAGAGTAAAAGGAAAGAATCGTTGAGTCGTGTAGTAAATTCGTTTTAAGTCAACTCTCTGTCGGACCAAATTCAGTGCCGAGTGCTACTCACCCCCGAATAAAAGGAAGAGCCCCGAAGTGTCCTTCCTGCTGATAGTCGTGCCGCTGCCCTTCTGTGTGCATCTTCCACCATCCCTTCGAGGCTCCTTCAACAATAAAGTTTTCGCTTAGTACACTGTTAAGAAGATGTTAACCAATTTCATTGTGATTTTTTTCTCTCGCCGTATATTACATAGACTAGCCGTGGGCAAAGCAATTTTTGTGTAATTTGTTTTGTTGGTTGATATAAAAGCAAGGGCTTATTTGGGTGATTTTTTTGCTGTTTTTAAAACGCTTTTTTAAAAAAATGTATATTCGCAACGTTCGCTTCGAATATGTGCTTTAAAGTGCTTTAACGATATTTAAGATACGGAAAGTTATTTAGGTGGGTTTTAGGATTTTAGTGAAACTCGTTAGGGACAAGTGCAAGCGCAGCCTTTGATGTTTTGATGTGTATATATGTAATAATATATTTCGTTTTTATAACATCCCCCTTTTTGAATAAAGTTAAAAGTGGTAATTCAGCGCTATAGTGCGCCCTAACCCTTCTAAGTGCTTATGAATAAATTAAAAAAACGCATTAAACGGAAACAAAAGCGAAAAGAGCTTTACTTGAATAAAAAATAGAGGGAAAATATTTCGTTTGAAGGGCTCTTATACCTCGTAACTGTAAATTAATGCAAAAACTTCTGCTCTGTGGCTGTAGCAACATATAGCAACATATATGTATTTATAAAAACAAATCCAATTGTGACTGTGATTCATTTTTTCCCTCTTGCCGCCTAAGCCACGAATAGTTTTTTAGCTGGAAAAAAGAGAAAAGTACTATATAAAAAAAGAACCCTTTAATGTTCATGTACCCACCCACCCATCGCAGCACCGGGAGCAACAGAGCCCATGTGGGTTCATAGTGGAAGACGTTGTTTTGAGCCTCCACAGAACATAGAAACAGGAATCTCCCTGGACTGGGAAAGACTTTTTTCGGGACGACGACTCTTCTTCGCTTGAGTTTCCTCCAGATGGGCGCATCTGCTTCCCTTCCTAGAATCATCATCGCATCCGTCGCCCCTGCCGTCGACTATTTTATGCCAGCCGGCGGCATTCAGCCACCCTCTCACCATCGTCATTGGCGTTGTCGACTCGAAATTCAGCTGGAGTAAAACGACCTAACCCTGGAGGAGTGCATGTGAAACGCAACAAACAAACCAGATCCAGAGCAACCCGAATGCCGAACCCTTTTTTGAATGCATTCCCGTTCCCCGCAAGCGAAGGCTAAAGGGCACGAAACATTTGATTCAGGCATACCGCCAGGCACCGAACTGGGACCGTGTTTGTATTCAAATTCAGCCACCGCGTCCGGCATATGGCTCAGAATTTCGGGCTGTGTGTCGAAAGTGTCCTCTTTCGAGGTGCTCCACTGGATCCACTCCAGTTGCGCCCTATGTGAAATTTATTAGAATTTCGTGGCTGACAGTTATTAAAAAATTTCTGTAAGTGCTCTCGAGGACGAGAGGTGGTTCCTACAGGACACAGAACAGGAAGAGGACGAGGCAGGGAAATAAACTTTCTCCTTCGAGGAATATTCACATTCCCTCCTGTCCTGTCCTCAAAGGGCACGGAGGAGCAGCCCCAAACCGTTTTGATGGTGTGGTGTTAAAATTACGATGTTGGTGCCCCAAACCGAATAATTAATTAATCCTTCGCCGAAACTACAACTACATCAATCAAATTACCGTTAAAGCGGATATAAAAGTCAATCACCCGTTGCGGTATTCCCTGGAGGGATAAGGGAGGGAAAGGGAGTGGGACTTAGAAGGGTCCGAAGGGACGGGACGGGACACAGGATCGCTTCTCCCCGCTTCCCTTGATGGTATGTATTTAATTATTTGCCGCCGTTCCTGCCTTAATAACTATTTTGGGGGGACTTACTATTTTTTGGGGCGCGGTGCGAGTCTGGAGTGTGGTTTGAGAGGTGAAAGACCCGACAGCCAGAATGCAGGCATTTTCCCTGGGCCGTGTTCCTCTTCCACCCCTCCCCTTCGCCGCAATTCAGGACTGCTGAATATGTTTTATAACGTGCGGAATTTGCACACCTTTGCTCACCCGGCACATTAGGGCGTTCTGCATGACTGAAATTCCAGGAAAGCTTGCGAGTTTTTCGGGTCCTCAGGGCACTGCTCCTGAAAACCAGACAACTTTTATTTCTAATTTACCGAAAACCTTTCACTTTCTCGCTTCGGGAATATTTTGCCTCCTTTTTTCGGGGTTCGCTCGCACACACCTTAATAAGAGTAGGGTGATATATAACCGCTGGGAGGGAAATTACTGAATTTTTCTTATCTCATAACAATGAGCGATACTACAGGGTGTAAATAGCGTTTTCGAAGCCCTAATGGGGTAAACACATCGCATTTCTAACTCCAGTATAATTTTACCGGCTGATTACAGAGTTTTTAAGAGAGGCAATTAACATGAAAGTTCGGAGCTCTGATTTAATGCAAAAGACCCCTTTGGCGGTTTTTATTTTGATTCTTTTCGAGTTACGATTGCGATAAAAAATAAACAATACAAAAAGTCTTTCCGGCAATTGAGGGTTTTTAGGAATTGAGTCTAGACAATTATTGGAAATTAGGGTTGGAAGTTTACGGAGAGATTTTCACAATAGCAATGTTTTCACAACATCGAACTGAACTATTATTACTATATTAGTTTTTTTGTTTAGCTTTTTTTTGACAAAGAATATAGGGATTAAATTTGGAAGCTCTAATTATATATTAGATACGTAATACACAAAAGTAACACATATTGCTGTAATCGACAATTTATTCAACTTGGGAGATGTAATGGCTGATTAAGTCACAGCTGAATGGCGGTCGATTATAAAATGTTTTAACAACTAATGCTTGTGAAAGAATTCGGAATAAGAATTCCATAATTCAATCCTATAGAAATATCTAATAATTAAAACGTTATTGTGTGATTTAAAAACATTTAGGAGTAGGTACTATTAGTATAATATACTAGATTTAATTAACCTTGGTGTGATATAAATCAATAAGTTGAATTAGGAAAATATTATTTAAGATAAAAAAAGTAGTACTAAATCACCACAACACTCCTTCGTCATGACATCTGAACCCTCCTTTAGCTGGTCCTCACGGAATCCAGACATCGAACAAAACCCCAACAAACAACATCAAATCAATAATGATTAAGCGATTAGTCCCACAAGAACCGCCTACACCCAAAAATCAGACACACACCCTTCTGTTGGGCCATTCATCAAAATGTGGAGCATATAAAAGCGTGAACACACCCCCAACGACTGTATCGGACCCGAAAAGGGCCAAAACTAATTAAAATTTGAATTAATGCTCAATTGGAGCCGAAATAGGAAGATAATGGTGATATCCACCTCCAGGATGAGACACCTTGCCTTGGCGTCAGTTTTCCGAGTAACTCTAGTTTGGAGCGAAATCCAGGAAACCGTCTGGCACCGCCAAATGAGTCCTATTCAAAAGGTCCCGAATTTCGCCCATCAGCGTCATATGCCGGGATCAGAAAGAGGAAGCACGAAACACGTTCAAATTTTGGGGGGCTGTTAATGCTCCTGCTGCTGCTAGCGCTTCTCGTCAGAATGTGGCAATTTATTTCGTCGACATAAATCTGCCGTACGGGAACAACAATTACCAGGAGATGGAGAATATGCTCTGGATGGATGTTGTCGTCGAGGTCCCGTCCGCGCATGCTTCTGCTGAAATTATATTAACAGGGAAACGGCCCTATCGTAAAAACAAAATGGAAAAACGAATTTTTCGTAGAGCTCCTAAAACATACTTTTAACTGCCGTGGACTTAGAAAAAGGAGGGTTTATAACTTCCATCAATTTAACGGTCAAATTAGAAGGCAGCGGCTGATTTTATCGACTTAAAGAAGGGCAGTGCGCCGTCAGCCAGTCGCGAGCGATATTTTTCCCTCTTAATAATAATTAAACGCAGAACGCAAACGAGACCGGGAGAGAAGGAACAAGAAGCGGAAATTTTCTGAAGGGCACCGCTAATTGCCGCGTAATAAATCATTAAAAAGAATGATCCCGGGTGTGGGTTTCGTTTGAGTGTCGAAAGAAGGTATATTTGCAGCTGTCCGCCGGTTTTCCGGGTGGGTGAGAGAGTCCTTGAACTCAAACCTTGATGCAGTAAGGAGCCGTTTCCCCTTTAGGGTTTTTACTTTGCGATATTTGCTCTCGCTCTGTGCCAACAATTACCCAGGGGTCGTTTGCTCTATTGAATGCAAATGTTTACTTCCGGCACACATTTCAGCTTTAATTAAGTGAACTGCCTGCGCCCTCTAGCGCTGATTTTGCCAGTCAGCAGCCCTAAGGCCTCAATTTCAACCCATCCTCAAGATTTTCTCGCCACCCCCAACAGCCTCCACTCCTGGACCTAGGAGTAAATCCAATCAGGACAAAGTATTGGTGGTCGTTATTGTTCCCTTCTTTGAATGGAATTGCTACTAAATTGATGATGAGTTCATCTGGCAGCAGCCATTGCTGCTGGACGATATCCAATTTACGCACCCATCAGAGCCCCTCATTTGTATTCATGCCACAGCGGTCAAATCACCTGTTCCCATGTACTATAACAAATCGCAGCGGCGATGTGTCTATCTCGCATGTGAGCAAATATCCTACTTTTATGTTACTATGTATATTTGTATTAAAGCCGTATTGAACACCCTGTAGAAATGTTTAACATGAAAATCATAAGCTATGCATGCGCCGGAGCCACTCGGTGGGTCCTGCTTTAATGAATTTCGGTAAGCGCCGCATATCCCCTTATAACAATTTCAAGTGCTTGGCTCATGACTGAGTACAGGACTTCAATAAATTCCCTCAATTTTAGTGGAATGGATAAAAGCATGGGAAGGAAAACGAAGAAGGAGCTGATAAAATCTGAAGTTAATGGAAAGCTGAATAACAGTTGACAACGACTGGATGCCGATGGACTTAGGCAAAGTGCCATTAGTTCGGGACCATGAGCCCTGAACTCAGCAATTTGCAGAAAACTTTTAATGCACTTATTTTATGGAAAATTAAGAGGAAGGCAATTCGCTCGTACAGGTCGTGGCTTTTTGGTTACCCGCAAATGGGGGTTGGTTTCGGTTTTAAGGTTTTTTTTGTATGTTCTACTGTGAGATGTGGAAGCTGCTTGAAACTGTTTGGCAAGTTTTTTTTAATGTAATTAAAACGTTAATTATGTGTGGGGGTCGTCATTTGAGCATTAAAATAAATTATGTGGGTTTAGTGGCAGAGGGAATATTATATCACTTAAATTTGAAATATTAATCCAATTTATTTGATTGTATTAATGAGATTTTTCAATTCATTTTAGTAAATAAAAAGTTGCTGAGTTAGGCGGTTGATTGCAGAAATTGGTGATGTACATTAATCACTTTCTTAATTCAGCTCAAAGAAGACAATTGCTGAATTACACAATCGTCAATAGAAATTGAATTTTCGTGTACCGACTGTCCTTAGTTTGCGGTCATATTTTTGTTTTATTTATACAGCCGTGCATTCAGTCATTACTCCTTACCTTGGCGAGCTTAGCAACGAGAGAATAAAAGTTTTAAAAGATTTCTTGTGTTAAATTGAAGAAATACCTTTTTTCGTCTCATCTCTCAGAATATAACGCCAGTCTAGCGCGATATTAATAACAAAAATAAAGCGTTAATCAAATTTGTGTGGAAATGTACTTTTCTCGTACGATGATAAAATAAAATACAGCGCACCAATTTCATAATATAGGTACATTGTACACCTTCCGAGCAATAAAAACCAATTTAAATGAATTTCATTGCCAGCTCGAAGGTCGCATTCAACCGAGACTACTCTTATATATATCCACTTCCCCCGCATCACCCGCGAAAACAGCGGTTTCTGAGTGTTCACACGGCTCTGAAGATGCGCCAAGGAGGACGCTGAATCTCTCGTTCACAGTCGTCTCGATTACTAAGGCTGGTAACTCGCTGTCTGGTGGGAACCGAAATGGGCTCGTAATCATCTTATAAGGAAGAATTAACCCAAGACGTTTGCAGTCTTACTGTCGTCGCAAAACTTCTCGGTGAACCCATTTAGAAAATGTTAAGGGGCCTGGGGAATGGGCAATAATAAGGTTGCCGAACGGAGGAGGGGAGGAGGGGGAGTATAGTAATCAAGCCACCTCGCCAGAGCTATATAAGTTGCTAACTCAATTAGAGAGTTTTCCTTGCACCAGTTGGTTACCCGCTCAAGGAAAAGAATTTTCCCACAGAATCACCGCTGTTTTGCTGCTGCAGCGCGACAAAGGCTCGAAAAGTACGTATAAAGTGAAGTTAGGAGAGAACGCAAGAAATCATAGAAGAAGTAGAGGACGAGGAGGAATACACTCAACACAGTGACCGACCTCCTTGTGCACGTAACTATTTCGTGTTTCTTTTCCTTTTTTCATGACACCCTATCGATTTTCAATTTAGCTACTGGAAGAATGTTCCCACAACCTTCCCGCTGATCCGGGGGGATTGTTGCTCGTTGCGCACCGCTGTCCTCTTTCTTTAATTTCATAATTCATGGCACTTGGCCAGCTCGCGTCCGACTTACGTACTGCCGGAACTGACGTAAATCAATAAGACCGAATCGATTCAGAGGCTCAATGAATAAGTAAAAGGACACTTCTGGGACTAGGGAATGATCCCAGACCATAATCCAGCCCGGTTATATGTATGTAGCAGGGTGTCGCCATTCAGGCTGCGAACATGCCCCTTCGCTCTTCTTCCTGCTCCGGCGGAATATAAGGATATGATGTATACTTTCGGGCGCCGATTGTTCTGCACAAGAATTGCCGAAATGTCTACTGGATGTCTGCAAGGCCCGCAGGGACAGGGAGGGAGTAATTCATCTTTGCCACTACTCCGCGAAGTGGTGACAAATCTGCCCGGGAAGGTCTTCGGTGATTTTTGTAGTCAGGCAGGGAGACCTTGGAGCAGTTCTTCGTCTTCTACGTGTTTACAAGAAAATGGGAAGAATTTCTGGCGGCGAGATGTAACTTAATGCGGAAAATAAATCACTTACAAGGGCGCCATTGGAAACAGGAAGTATAGACTATCGCTGCCAAGGATCAAGCGCCATGGGAAGTGTTGAGCTTTTTTAAACTTTTCTGAAGAGAATGTTGCGCTTGGGAAATGTGACAACGCCGTAAAAAGATTTTACAAATTGGGTATTATGGAAGTTGTTTTGATAGAATTAAATATTTTTGCATTTTCTTTAAAAAAATTTAATTTTTCAATTTTTAATTTATTTTTCTTAAGATTATGTCTTTGAAGAAGCGATTTTGAACTTTTACTATGCGACAGTACTCGATAGTTATCGATAAAAATTATTTCGTCATACTCTCTCCTTCTGATATGACTACAAATTTACGCAAATATTTCAAATACATGAAATCCATAAAGCAACAAGATGGTTTTCAAGAATTTATTTTCAGTAGTTCAATTCAATTCAATTCAGCTTTTCAAGACCAAAAAAGGTTGGCAAGGTGATTATATTGGTTTTTTGGATACCACTTTCCTAAATTCATGCATATATTTTACCTTCGAAAGCTTTATCTAGATTGTAGAATATTTAAGAGTTTGTTTTATAGGTATGCTGCACATGAAGTAGATATATTTCCATTCATTCACCCAATTTGACGCACACTGCTAAGCATTTTTCATTTCGTGACGATGGCCAATTTCGAAGTCCCTAATTGAAAATCTTCCCATTTCTGATAACTTCCGATGACTATTCACTGAATTTCCTGACGGAAAAATCCCCTTTTGGGAAAAAAGGTCTAGAAATCTATATACCCGAAAAACGACACCCATTCGGCCTCTAAGAAATCACCATTCATTCGTTATTTAAAAAAGCGAAAAGAAAGGAAAAAAAGTGAGGATGACCTCCATTATATTCATGAAAGACTCGTGCTCTCATTTTAGTCATAATGAAAAACAGAGAACAGGCAAAATAAAAATAAAAGGGAAAATATGCGACGAGAAAGGGATCCAAATCCAAAGAATGGACAGGAATGGACTTTGGGGAAGAATACCCGAAGCATATCGCCCGCCCATTCATTCAGCTATTGACTCGGGATTCAGAGTTGCAAAGAGAGGAACCTATAAAAGCGCCGCAGGGCTTCCACTGCAGTTAACCTAAGCCCTTTATCCCTGAACTACATTTTCTAAACGTCGCTTCAGCCCTGCTGGATGCTCCGGAATTATCTTCATTACGCATACAGCCGTCTGCACACACATCTAACCTCTTTTCTCAATGGAAAAAGCCAGTCGGCAAATAGAATCGCTCCTTCCGGATCCGTTCTAATTCTATGAATGGGAAAAAACGAAAGTTTTTTCCTTTGCGGCTTAGAATTGAGGCGTTCCAAGGTACCTGTGAGGGCTGAATTCTATTCCTTTTCCTTCCTCCTCGTTGATTTCTTAAAAGTGAAGTGGTTTGACGCAAAGTTATGTAGGACGACGAGGGTTGGATGCGTTAAAAAAATCCGCGGAAATCCCCAGCTGAATTCAAAGTACTTAAGGAATTGCGACTCGCCGATTTATATTTGCGTTTTCAAGCTTACAACTCCCACTAGTGGAAGCGGGGCTGAATTCCATTCATGAAACGTCCTCCCTGCTTCCACAACTTCTTTTCGCTTCCTTGGACGACAAGCAGTTTCTAGTCTGGTGGAATCTGGCAATTATTGATTCAATATTGTTTTTTACAAACGAAGTAAAAATTCTGCCATTATCGCTCTGAAGTACGCTTTGTTGTAAAAATTTTATTTTACTTAGTAAGATAATCGTAACCTTACATATAGACAAAAGGGTTTTTTTTGTTTAGAAAATTTCCTACTTTTTATTCATATCTTATTATTAAAAACGTTATACTATATTCTAGCATTATCTGTATCAAGTAGCGTTATATACGTATAAAAAGGTTTCCGTATTTGAGAGTCCGGTTTTTACTGTCTACTATTCAATTCAACTTACAAACATTTCTAGCTGATTTCAGCTGTCGACTGCAAAAAGCTAGTTCTTGAATTCACAATTTTTTTGTGAGCTAAAAAGCGGGATCAATGTGCATATTACAACAAAAATTTACTGTAGTAAACTTATACTTACATATATTCAAAGTACAGAGAACTTCATTACGTTTTGTCTTTTAAAGCTGAATTGTGTGCTATTTTTTAATAATGACTTTTGCATGAAATTTAGCTATAACACAATCTAATACGATTTATAACGAATTTAAAGGCTCCAGGATTCTGTAGAACGTAAGGCTGTCCTTAGCTTCGGGCACAAAATAAATCGTAGCAATTCTGAAATAAGTAGGGTAGGTGAGCGGGTGTCAGATGTGCGAATATTGGCACAACACCTTGAGACCGTGCAGAGAATATTTGGTTCGCATTTTCCTGAAGACGAATAACGTCTCGCCGCACCGCACAATCGAATAAATTCGCTTAAATCGCCTCAGAATCAAGGAAATCAGGATTATCCCTTCTGCACGAGAGCTCATTTTGAAATATTCATGTTTCTCATTGTGAGCTCAGCCGCCAGAGGTATCCAGAGCCTGGTACTTCTGGACTCCACCTATTCGGCTCAGTCTAAATTCGTAAAAATGATCTTGCCCAGCAACAGTCTGTCGCACGCATACAATCCAAAATAAGATCCCGATTGAGGTTACAATGTACCCGTGGTAACAGCAGGGAAAAAAGCCGAAAAATTGGGATATTCCGGCATTCCCCAAACTCTCCCACTCGCACCGTGTCATGGAACCTTCCGATTTTGGAGTGCTGTAAATATGCCATGCAGTAGACTGAGGGCGAGGGTCACACGGGCGGGGAGGAGCGAATAATCAATATAAGGACTTCCTCTGAAGATAAGACCCGCGCAAACTTCCTGCCATGGAATTCCCGATTTGAAATTTTATCAGGAATTTCTAAAACAAGTCGAAAAGCCCCCCAAAATTCCCCATTCGATACAGGCGAGGAGGTGTGCGGCAATCTTGAATGCTCCTCTGTTCGTGACGCTTGTTGACGACGGCCGTTGGGATGGGAGGGTCTTTAGGGCTTCATAGATTCGAAAAGACAAAGAGGACGACCTCGTTTCAACTATTTATGGACTCTTTCCTGTGCATAACCCACTCTACCATAATTTTTCTTTTGGTTTCCGGGTAACTGCGTTAAGACCGCTTACCCGCAGGAGGGGCATTTTGTTCTGGGTAAGTGAGGATCAATCTTAAGGAAAAATTTGATATGCTCCCCCACTCATGAAAATTGCGAAAAATGGGATGTGCTATCAGATATTTCTCCCGGCTTCCTTATCGATTTATGATAGTTCAAATGCGGCAGATATTTTAAACGGTTCAGGAGGAGATATTTTTGCGAGGAAATGTAATAGGATTAATATGAACAGCTTCAGGCTTGTTCTGGAAATAGATAAGGATATTTTTGAAATGGGCATTTGGGTCGACTTGTAGGTTCATCTGATACATTTTTGCAAATTTAACTCTCTAGCTTCTTTGTGCCATAAATAAAATCTTTTAAATGGAAGGCTGAGGCCTAAATTTGTAGCTGTACGATTTTTCTTGTCAATTTCAATTCCCGTTTTAATATAATATGTAGACCCAAGTTACATTACTATTTTATAGTCTCACGAATTATGCTACGATGAGGTGGACAAATGAAAAGTCGGTGCAACAAAACCAATGGTGATATATGCTGCTAATTTTGAAAGTGTATTTTAGCAACATTTTGGAAATTTTCTATTATAGATTGCTATTGATAAAGAGGTTGACCAACGTCGCCATCGTTATTAATCCTCGGCGGTACATCTAATAGCATTCTGTGTAAATCATACAGAGAAAGAACTGGCTTATAAAAATGTTGAAAAAGTAAGAGTTTTGAAGATAACAGACGTTAAAATATATTATAAGAAACCTTTTGTGTAAATATGTTATTTTTTCTCCCTTCCCTTGGCCTGTTTTCTTCGTGGCTCAATATATTAAAAACAAATATTTGATTTCTTCATATTGAAACATTTACCCTTTAATGGCTTCTTCGCCGCATTTATACCAATTTAACGATATTTTAAGCCTCAACCCCTTGGCCCACAGCTGCCGACGGAATTTATTGAAAACAATTCCGTCTGTGTTTAAGCCCGAATCAATTCCCACTAATCTCTCTTCGCCATTTAATTGGCTCGCGTGTGTCTCCAAGCGGAGTTTTAGTCGACAGTATCAATTGAAACCAGTGAAGCCCATTTAATTGCTCAATTCAGACATTGCCCGCCGACGTAGGGGTGAATGGAAAGCCGTCCATCCTCGGAACGCTCCCTTTCCCTCCCCTGGAAGCTAAGACAAGTCGGGCGTCGAGGCCGAAAAGAAATTACATTTAAATTAGCATTTGTACCGCCCCACGGCAATCAAATTCAATTCCCTAAGACTGAAATCTCATTAGATTTTGTAAAGTAGGACGGCTCGGGAATGCAAAGTCGAGTTTAGAATTTTCCGAGTCGTCGACTAGGTCTAGCGATATTCTGGGCTGAGTTAGAAAATTGGCCGAATGTGGTCGATAGAGCGCGAATCGATAGGACGCGAGGATGAGGACTTTGCCCCACTACTTCCTCTTCGTTTTTAAGAATATTTATTGAGGCTTTCTCCGGAAAGGCAGGCGATTTTTTCGTTTTATTTAAATGCTGCAGCAGATTTAGATTCCAAGCTGTGTTTACAGAGCAATTGCAGATGGGTGGGGGAGCCCAACCTCCTTCCAGCGGCAGTGCATAGCTCCCTACCCAGAGGCTTCCATCCCGCTTCTGTGCCTCCTGAATCGGTGGGAACGCGCCTGGAGGAAGCCAAACAGAATTAGCCTTCGCTCGAGGGCTTTCGATAGTTTGTAACGAGGTATAAATTGATGTGCTCTGATTTCGAAGTTGCCATGAGACACGTCCTAAAAGCCACACACCATCTCAAACTGAATTGTGTTTTAAGAACTCTGACAAGAGTGCCCCAGGCGGCCTGCAAGGGGTCGACTCTGAGTCCCGACAGCCTCGACGGCCTCTTTCCTCAGGCATGACAAAGTCACGTAAAAGCAAACATCAATGTTGTGAGCATTGAGAGGGTAAACAACAAACAAAAAAAGTTTTTAGAGGTCACCACTTAACCTTTTGCCTACCTTTTACAATATGCGGGCTGGGGCATAATTCTCTGAATGAAGAGAAAATAGGGAAAGCCGAGAAAGCGGTAGGAAAACTTGGGTAACCGTAACAAAATAAAGGGTGGTGCCGACTACTTTTACGCCTCAATAGTGACAATCTTGGTTCTTTTGGAGTTTTTAGAAAATATGAGTTTTATTTAGGATAATTGAATCGGTTTTAATTAATTCAAGTGGTCAAAATAAAATATCACAATATTTGTTTGATGGAATATGTATTCGTTAGATTTTTGGCAAATTTTTGGAAATATGAAACAGGTGAAAATCCTATTCAGCTAAATAAAACTTACAGCTGAATAGCCAATGTGTGTATATAGCTGTATAACTGAAATATACGATAAAGTTCTAAAGTTGAAAAATATCATTGTAGCAAGAAATAATATATTCCAAATATAGAATATCATTATAGATTTGGAACCATATATTTGAAAATATATGGACAGGGGATATTAAGGTCTTTCAATTCTATAAATAATGTTTGTAGATATAAGATCATTAATTATTTTCGGGAACTTTGTGCTTTACTTTAAAATCATTTATAGGATCCGGAGCAGCCGAGGAAGCCTTGACAGCCTTGGAACAGCTCCGCCATCGCTCGGATCAACAATCGACGGCAAAATGGAAATGAATGGTAGTCCAAATCGTAATTCATCCTCTAGGAACGGGATAGGCCGGGATAACTGGTCTAAAATGCCAGAGCCAGTTAATGGACACGGACAACCTTCCAGCCCGACGTCAGGACGAAAGGAAAAGTCCTCTCCGAGCCATTCCCGAAGGAATGTCTCATCATCCTCGTCATCATCAAAGCAATCATCCTCAACGTCTGGACGAACGAAAGGTGTCCCCCAGAGTTTTGGATACGTGAAGCGGTCGAATGGGACAGCAACTGGGAACATTACGGCGACCGACCAGCAAAACGTCCTGCTCATGAGCCAGCAACAGGCTTCCGGGAGAACTGCCCATGTCTCTGCTGTTCCCAGATCGGGAAAGATCAAGGTTTCCGGTGGGACGCAGACTTGCACATCGGACTTGCAAACAAGTAGGTTACAATGTTTTAATTATCTCTCGAAAGGGGCTAATTTCTGTCGTATATTTTTTATAATTCCAGAAATTCCCCCGAACACTCAGCACAGGAGCTTCTCCCTGACTGGTCCCGGAGCGACGCAGCTCAGCCAATCGATACGAGAGCGCCTGTCGACGGGTTCCCACAGTTTGCCGAAACCAGGAACGGATATGCACGTCTTCCAGCACAGGTACTTTTTTCATTCAGAATGTCTCCAGTTCTTCCCTACACGCCCGGAAAAGGGTTTGACTCAAGTAATTCTCAGCACGCATTAGTTAGCAAACTCGAAAAACACTCGAAATAATTTGCATAAGCCTCTTCTGGGCGTTGCCAGCTCAGCGACGCCTAATGACTTCCCCTGTAAAGTTTTACTGCTCCCATAAAAAAGTTTAAAATTGCTGCAATCTCCCAGGACAGGAGTTCCTTAAATTTTATCCCTTACCCTTGCTTAAGGACTCCAAGCTCGGGTTGTTCAAGTTATCCGTATGTAAAAGGATGGAGTGTGGGGAAAACGGGCGGAATATTTGTTTACGGCAAGACCCCATTAATTTTATAGCTCCCAGGGAGAATGTGTTGTGGCATAAAAATCGAATTACTTTACGACGAATTAAGGAATATTTGTTTGCGGCACAAATAGTCGTAAGAGGCCTTTAGAGAAATTAAAAAACTTTACACGTACGTTTTACATGAATTCTTACTCTGATTCAGCGGTTTTGCGATACCTGCAATTTAATAAATCATTGAATCTTATTACCTACTCTGAGGAATTTTAAAAACAAATAAGGAGTATCTTTATCTTATTTTCACAACAGAAAACAATCAGACGGCAGCAGCCAAGACATCGTATTGATAAATTTATTTAGTCTACCGCGAATCAATAAATCGATTGTGCTCGGTGGCAGCGTCTCAGTTTCCTCGAGTTCATCCGCTTTCATATTGAACTGTGTTCTCAGCACTCTGGCGTAGGTCGTTAAAATCAAAAAACGATCTTGTCTTGTTGTGCCTCAATTGCTTCTGTTAATTGAGTCACTCGCAGCCAAGCGCCTGCCTCAAGCTACCGGCAACACTGCTTGCTACAACGTTTCTTCTATTCTTCTAATTGAATCGGCCGAGCAGAACAAAGTGTTAGTTTGGTTGAGTTCCATGGAGGAATAAAACGAATTATTAACCATAAATTGAGTCCCTCGAGCTCTTTTGGTGATGTATTTAGGGGACAATAACATCCAATTTTTAGATCATCAAAAACAAAAATTCGGTTTCTTGGAGGCATACCACAGAATGCCGGGATGACGTGCTTAATTTTCTGTGATCAAATATTTCTGGGGTATGTGATGTTTGTTTAGGCTTATAAATTTAAAACTTCGGCTCGTTGCCATCCACGGATTGTTTTACTTTTATCGACTAGTATAGAATGTTTGATAATTCATGTTAAGTCTCGCCAACAAAATTTTAAAAAATGATCATCAAGAAATTACAAATATCCGTCAACAAACATTAACATACCACAGTAACTTCAAAGTTTTTATTAACTATAATGTACCTATAATTTAAAAATTCGTATATAAGTACATAAACAATCCTTTTGATAATAATCTTCTGAAATTGAAAATTTAAGAAATCTTCAATAATGCAAAATACCCTATGAAGTTAAAAAGTGTAAGCGGATATTCAAATTTATCTTACGAATTTTCAGCATCCCTTACCCAAAATTAGCTGTCTTTCAAGCGTGAATATCACTTCCTGACGCTAATTATGAAATAATTAATAACCGACACGAGACGCCTTTATTAATCTAGTAAACCATACGGTGTTCGCCAAGGGTTCACAAAATCCCACCGAAACCCCTAAAGACTACAGAGCTCAGCAGAACGCTAAGTACCACCCACCCCACACGTCTGCATCTAATCCTCTCGCGACAAAAACAAAACCCTCCGCCGTGGTTTGTTGTTTATTTTTCTTAGATTAAATTTTGCCGTTGCTCCCGTTCCAGGATTTCAAACCGTGGCTCTGGCAAAATCCTCGACGGGAGTCTTTCGGACACCCAAACGTATGCGGAAGTAAAGCCTGAGTACAGCACGTACGCCCTCTGGCTGAAGCACAGCAACACAGCGAGCAGCCGCCTTTCGGAGGGTGACTCCTTGGAAAGCCTACAGATTGGCTCTCCCGGTCTGGCGCGGCACGGGCATAAATTGCTCCATCGGGGGGAGTCGTCCTACATCCAGAGCCCCCGTCTGAACAGGAGCAACAGCATAAGGTAAAATCTCTAAAAAAATTATTATTAAATGAGCACACGAAGCCACCAGCAGCCCACAACGATTACCATTTTTCGGTTGTTCTTCCGTTTTGCCACCCCCAAAAAATAAACAAATATATAACATATATTTATTTTCTATCTCTTCTTGCTTCTCATCCATTCAACTCGAAAAAAGCTATCTGAAAGAGCGGACGTACCCAAGGTACTTAAGTGTTTTGCACAAAATTCTTGGTTTTTTTACTTATTGAGGAAAAAGGCTGCCTCGTCGTGCGGCGGGCTGCTTAATGAGTTTTCTCTGATGCTTCTGCTTCATTTGCTTCCGCGGAAGACTCTCCGCCGGGTTAAACAACATACACACAAAACACACGCCATCCACCTGTGCTCGCCTTTTTTTACTCTCCAGTCTTATTTTTTTTCGTTATTTTTTGTTGTGTCTGCACGTTCTTTATCCTCATTGTGCTTTTGCTGCTTCTCTTTTTGTATGCTTTCATTTTTGTGTCATGCAGCGCAACATAATTTCACACTGTTTCCTACTGCCTACATATTCAGCTATATACATTCAATGAGTGCGAGTGAGACGGAAACTATTCTGCAAAGGCACGAACGACCTACCTTATCCCGTTGCATTCAGGTGCATCCAGTGGGCCGCGTTCCACCCGCCTGCAACCGGAAACAAAAGCACAACTTCAACCTGAAGTGCTGTTACATTCTACTGAACTCGTAATTTCCCCTGATTGAGTTAAAAGTTCAGTAGAACTTATGCCGGAAGGTTTCCATGCTTTTGTTTTGTGCTGCAATATCGCATCACTACCAACCGTTTGTTTGTCGGTATTGAGGTGTTGCTGCACTACAGAGCACTATCAGTTTTCTGCAAAGCTGGCTCTTTTCACCAATGACCGAGCTCTTCCGTTTGGCTTAAATCAAGGTAAAGTGAAAACCTACCTGCACCCATCGTTAGATGGAATAAATGAAATCGCGAAAAAAGGAATGAGTTTTGCTTTTGGCACATGAAAAATTGCTTGCATTGGTGATGAGTCGAAATTGAAAATCGAACGAAATTAATGAGGAGAATTTTTACACAAGTGCATCGCACCCGCATGTCCCGAACAGAAGGGATTTATATTTCCGCTGGTTAACCTGGATAAATCAGGTCACGTAGGTTTTTTACTGCTCATAACTTGCACCCACCTCCGCTGGTGGGATGATGCTCAATTCAGCTCAGCTCATCGCTGCTGTCCACCGGATTTGTTTTCATTAATTTGAAAGCGTGTTGTGGGATTGAGGTACATGGTCAGGTAATTAACGGGCTTTGCAGGGACTATGTTGATTTTGAACTCAATCAATGTTGGATTAGTGCAAAACATTTCAGTTGGGCTTTTAATAGATCACTTGATGACGTCAAATTGTGCACCATGAGGGCTTATCGCTCATTGCATACTTGCAGGTGCTTAATAATTCCGACCTCGATGATGCGGTCCCACTGTATTCAACGATTAGGGAAATGCAGTTTTATATGCACAATCAGTGTAATTAACGAAAGGCAGTACATGCTAACTGTAAAGGGAGGAAATGCAGTTCAAGAGCATGCTCTCTGTTTAACACGATGTATATTTCAATAAATAAGGAAATTTAATGAGAAGTTTTTAATTAGTTTTTTTGCTATACATACATATATTATTGACTATAATGTTCCAGGTTCTTTTTTCAATTTGTTACAACAATTTAAATTTTCATACAGCTCAGAAGCTATAACATTCTTTAAGGAATTTAATATTCTTTTAAATGTTATACTTTTACTATAACACAAATTTTTAGTTTAGTTTTCCTAAATTTCCAAAACTTTAGTGAACACTATTACTATAAAATTACTTTGAGCATTCAAGCTATGCTAAAGTTAGGACTGTAAGCCCGGCTTTTAGTATGTAAACTTAATCGATTTCTAATAATGCATCGTTTTGCCTTAAAATAACACTTTTATGAACAAATTGTTTACCGCATTTCCCTTCTATGCTATAAATAAAACTCATGAAACTAATTTCTTCATTAGCTTGTATATATAGAGTTTAAGCTTCGCATTAAAAGACGATAACTTAGTAGTTATCGAAAATACTTAGAATGTTCTAAGCCTTACAAATGCTTTAAGTACGCTATAACAGCGCAATTTAACGTCTTTAACGTCTATAATATTTTCTCATTACCTCCTAAATGCCCACACTACACGCTTATCAAAAACGACCATCGAACACGCACTCGAGTTAACGAGATTCTGTTCCATTATTAAATCGCATTGATTATGTTGACTTTGAGCCGCTTTATATTTATCATGTTGTGTCGCGTGTTTTCTGTAGCCCCCCGAAAGAGTCCAAAATTATTAATTTGGTTTTTTCAGATCGACAAAATCGGAAAAGATGTACCCATCTATGCTAAGCCGGGGGCCCGAGGTTGAAGTGGAGCCCTACTACTGCCTGCCCGTTGGGACGATACCTCCTGGAAGTAATGGGAACACAGTGACAGTCCCGTGGAGCCAGCCGACGTCCCCAACGCCGCCAAACCGCGGGTTCAGCGGACCCCTGTCTCCAACCCACGGCGGCGGTCCCGCGAATATTACGGGCTGCCATCGGCTCACTTATCCCAAGAAAAATGACGAAGGTAAGTTACCTGCTGATCCTTACTTAAGGAGATAACCCCGTGCTCATGTCCCGTTAACATATCAATTTCATGTTAAAAGTAACTCTTATTAAAAATTCCTTCCCAGTGCACGGCAGCGCAGCATCTTTGCTGTCAGGTGGAAGTTCCTTGTACGGCTCCGCCGAGGAGCGCCAGGCGAACGAGGTGCGCCGTCTCAAGCGGGAGTTGGCCGATGCTCGGGAGCAGGTCATGAGTCTCTACAGTCAGCTGTCGACCAACGTGAGTACCGCTCCAAGAAGCATAGCATATTTTTCAGGTTTGGGGGAACTTTCATTAAACCGGCGAGTCGCGGATGGCCATTAATTCAGCTGTGGGATCAGCCGAAAATTTGCATAAAACCCAATATTGCTCGACCCATGCCATAAGCGGAATGTGGATGGATGCAAATGAAACATTCACCCCAGAAGTTTTCAAATGCAGCGGAAGGCCGCAAAAACGCCTGACTAAATTGCTGCTAAAACTCTTGTGATGATAAAACTTCTAGTGCGGCTCCAGCATGTGGCTGCTGTGGGATGAAAGTTGAAATTTCTGCTGGATTATAAAAGCGCGGTAATGCGGCGAACACGGCTTGGGAAAGACAGGCCTATATAAGATCGCCTCCAGAAACAAACCGCGAGGAAATTAAATTCTCTGCCGGTGGGGCAATTATGATTTATGTGCCTTTTAAGAGCAAGAAATGCTTCGAGGATTGTTTTTTTCTGTACGTAATGTTTGTATTTTATGTGGCCGCACTCGCTCGTCTTGTTTGTATCTGATGAACGTACGAACGGGGAAAAAGTTTTTAAGTCTGCCGCTGACGGAGATTATTTTGGAATTTTAGTGCTGTGGGAAACCAAGAAAGGTGATTTAGCAAACTAAGAGGCGAATTTCATTTTTTGTCTGCGATTTTTCACATTTTATATCTCTGGTTGTCGGGCCTCCAATATAATGTTGCTTTGTATACTTTTAGGCGGAATTTGAATTTTTAAATCTTATGTTTCAAAAAATGTATTAAGGGCTAAATTGTGATAAAATAGTTATGAAAGAAAGCATTCTGATTAAAAATTAACATTAGCAGTTGTAGCATCGTCAGAAGAAAATTGCTACTTGAATATTCTAAACAATTATTAAAGCATGTTGTGCAATAGAGAATAGAAGTGGCTGTAAAAAAGTCAATATACGTTTATTAGACTATTGAGGGAATTCCAACAGCGAATTCCTTGTAGCTCATAAAATATTTAACTCAACAAATCTCATAGATAACAAGGTCAATCAAAACAAGCAAGCCAAAACCCTCTTGTCTTGTCCGAGCATTGGTACAACAGAGTGGAAAAATCACGGACTATCTTGCACAATCTGCTCTGCTTCTTACAGCAGTCTCAAGGGTTTGGAAAAACGGACTGACTCTGCAGGAACAGACTATCAAAACGACATTGTCTCAAGACAAGTGGCTCATAACTCCTCCCGCTGTCATCTCGGAAAGTTTGCACCATAGCTTTCTTAAGTTTTAAGGGCATTTTTTCAATTTATTTGAATCTGAGGAGGTGATGGTTTCTCCGTGAAGGGATAAAACCGATAGTGCCTGCAGTGCAGTTCTTGGTTTATTATCAGGTTAAAAGAAGTTTCTTTGTCGCAAGATGGCGCTGTAAGAGGGGGGTGGGTCACTAATGAAAGAAAACTTTAACAAAGTTGAGTTTGTCTGCAAGCAATAAAAGTCACAAATAACTAGTCCTATAAATCGAAGGGCGTGGGACGGTCGAGGAAAAGTGCAAAGTTCCTTGTGATTTTACAAGGAAAATTTACAAGACTTTTCCGAACGGAGAGTGGCAAAGTTATTGCGCTATGACGGAAGAAGGCAATAACTCCCTATAGTTTGTTTGCTGGCGCCGCTGTTGTAAACTTTTCCACTCTCCAAGTTTTCCTATTTCTCCTCCTCTTCCTTTCCTCCCCCTCCTTCAGGCTGAAGTGCAGTTTTAATGAACTTAATTGAAATGCATCCAAGTGCAGTGTGGAAATTGCATTGCAGTATTTCTTGACTTGCAAATCAATGTCGTGATGGTGCTTCACTGGAAATGATAAATCACGGCTCTGCGATTGCCTGCACCAAGGACCTCGTCGATTCCAATGCAAGTTAAATAAACCCCTTGGGTTCCGTAATGAATAAATAATAAATAGTAAATAAGATCGCCACAAAATTCCACTTGAATTAAATTTTTCAACGAGCCTCGCTGAATTTAAACGTCCTCCAAATTAATCTGGGTTATTGTAGCTATCTCAATTCGCTGGTGCTGGATCCCTTTTTAGGGAATGTCGAACCTCTCTGGGCTCGTGCGCTTAATAAAAAATTTCTGGTTGCCGAGGTTTGGGCCCTTCATTCATTCTTAATTGAATTTTATGCAAAACTTTGCATCCCTTCCCCGGGAGTGTTATTAAATATAAATGTACTGCGATCCGGGAGACTCTCTTAAAAAATTATGATAATTTCAGCACCTACTTACCCCGGCTTGAGCTCCAGGGCATTTATCACTTTGGTTTTTTTCCTTCCTTTCCTTTATTTTTATTTGTTGTTTTTCGAGCTCTTTTTCAGGGATTATCCCCGTCGGCTTCTTTTTTCTGATACTCTCCGCCCTCGCTTAAGTGGATGCTCAAATCAGGCTAATATATTTATGGCGCATATAACTCGTGCCGACGTTGCTTCACACATAGCATCTGAGATTGGAGCGCTCATCTCGTCGTTTTATCTGGCAATCTACTTCGGCTCATCTTTAAGACGTTCATTCCTCCTTTAGGGGAGGTGCTCCTGTCCAGAAGATCGGGCAGATCTCCTCCTCCCAGTGTGGACCATTTACTAGACCAAAGGATGAGAAACCGTGAGGAGCAGGCTCATGCATAAAACATCAGGGATAAGGTTGACCGTGGCGGAGCCCGGACAATGTGTCATAATTAAATTGACGGCCGTCAGGGTGACGAGATGTCGAGTTGACGAAGGGTTTCAAAAGCGCGCTCTCATCCGCCCGTGTCGGGCTTTGTAATTGCAGGAGATGCTCGAGATCTCGCAAGGAAGACCCTGGTAATTGTCAGCTGTACCCAGCATCCGAGGGATTCCTCCTTTCCTCCCGGTAATATGGGCGTGAGTGGCGCGGCTGAACTGACGGCTTGACTAATGATCCCCTCGAGCCTGTCTCGTGCTCTTTCTGAAGAACTGGGGAGCCCGATTATTTGCCACTGATTGATTCAATTGCCTCAGGTAAGCGGGAGGCTTGGACGGAGGTTGGTTAATGGAAGTGCAGAAGATTTGTCACCTTACAACCTTTTTAAAATGCAAAAAGCGTCAACACCTGAGGATTAGTACCAAAATCCCGGAAGGCATGTTTGCAAGAGGAAATGCTCTAATTTAATCCCACTCGTTACCAGAAACATTTTTGACTATCTGGCACCTCTCCAAGTACTTTAATATCATTCTTATAAGGACCACCAGCATCATCCGTTTCTGGATGCACCAGAGAGAAAGATCTTCTTTTATTCATGCCCATCACAACGGATGCTTCTGGGACTCGGGGAATGGGGAATCCCCCAAACCACTGCTTAACATTCAAAAAGCATTTTAAGGAATTCGCCGCGAGCGAACAAGGTTCCGAAAGATACGGAACGATGCTTGAGGTAAAAATCGTGAATAATGGCGAAATTATAAATTGAAAAGGATCAGGACAGACCGCGGGATATATACTTACACACTACCATACATATATGTATGTATACATAGACAGATAAAATAGTTTCCTCTGGAGGATTCTTTGGAGTCTGTCCTAGTCGACGAGAAATTGCGGCGCCGCCACTAAGCCCCCATCTTCCAGCAAAATCGGTGTTTTTCGCTGCATTTTTTTTTAAGTTGGCAGCGAAAAGCAGCAGAGTAGGGCATGATAGAAGCAACTTTGATTGCAGAAAATCTGTTGACCTTTGAAAGAAGTTGAAGATTTATGGTTCACCACCCTTTGGAGCATTCTGCTTGATTGGATGAGAAACGCAGGGCTGCAAAAGAGATCGAAATCCTCTTGATTTTTCTGACTCATCCAATAGTATTTTGGTCGGTTCCCCGCAAAAAGGAAGCGAATTAAGCTAAGGCAACCAAAAGAACTACTACATCTTAAGAATTTTTCTCCTTCACTTCGTAAATATTTGAAAAGTAAAAATAAAAATGAAATAAAAGAACTTCTACCGACATTGTCGTCGAAGTCGTGAAACATCTGTGAGCTTACAGAGAAAGTCTGCAAAAATGCAAACAAATCGGCTAACTCTGTCGCTGATGCTTCTTCCATTTTTTCCGTTGGCATTATTCCATTCCGTCTTTTATTATCCCGTCCTTAATCGTCGTTGGCTTCTTTTGCGGCGGAAGCGAGCTAAAGGGTTTTTCGGTTTGGCTCTTTATTGCGGTGAGCGCAGCAGCGGGTTTCTTCCTGGGTTTTCTTAATTTCCTGAAGGAAACAAAAGTTAATATTCAGCATGCTGCGATGGGGCCCTTAAGTGTTGTGATTATCATAATTAGCTTTACCAAAGATGCTTCCTGCGACCAATTTTTTTTTACAAAACAACCTTTAATCCCCTTGTAACATAACTTTTACATTTTTAATATTTTGAAATATGCTTTCTTGTAAATTCGTTTAATATTTACCTTTAATAAATATATGCAAATAGTCCCTCCAGGAAATCTGTTGTGATTATATTTTGTCTACAAAATTACCCTTCTTCTAGTTGTTCCTGAAATGCTGAAGGACATTTTTATGAGAATAATAATTTTATCTTGTCTTGTCCTTTCATCGAGTGCACCCCAGAGAATTTTTAATAAAGAGTCCTACCGTTTTTCACTTAATAAAAAAAAATGAAATTCTATAAGGAATTTTAAATAAAGAACTTCTTTCCTTAGTTTGTTGCTTGCCTCGAAAAAATTTGCTTTGAACATCTTCAAGAAAGGGTTTTCTTCGTGGTATTTTTTCATTTTTATATTTCATATTTTCGGATGAAGCATGATGATGTTTCTGAGTATAAACTACAAAGACATTGATCAAACTAAGTGGAATTTTATTTTATTCCATAATTTTAATTTTGTATTTTATAAACATTAGCAGGAATTTCAAAAGTTTGACCAATAAGAAAGAAATTGGGAAATAATTATTAAACGATAAATAATTTAAGTCTTATTGTGCATATTTATTTTATTAGTTACAATTAAAATTAAACTATAATTCTATTACTATACATAGTTGTTCATTATTATTGTGATTTTTGTATTTGAGAAAAACAAAAGAATGATCATTTGCTAAAAGACAAAAATATTGAAATGGATTCGTTACCCTCGGAACTCTTAATTTCCTGTTAAGCTTAGATAAAAGTGATTTATGAGTCATGTAATTTTCAATTACAAATTTTTATAATCATTTGAGATCGAATAAACTGCAGCAATTTATGACTCCGCTTTATTAAACACAAGGGAGCCTATCTGAGCATGGATCTTGCTGCTCCGTGACCCCGAAGTTATACTATAAAATATAATAAAAGACAAGAAAAGCCATAATCCGAGCAGACTTAATCTCAAGCCGAGAAAGTGGTAATCTCCCGAGGCGCCACCTTTGAGCGTTTGACCCCAAGAAGCCAGAAGGCAATAAATCACGAAGGGCCACTAATGACTGCTCAAATAATGAACACCTCGTTAACTGAGCTCATAAAAAGGCGAGGCTCCGCGGCAGCGCGCCCCGCGGCCCCTCGCATTCAATGATCGCGCCAGCGGAGCCCGAACGGGTTAACTCTTAATTTCTTCAGTTCAATTTGCGGCCAGTGGACACACGACGCGGCTTGGGGCTCCGCCGGCCGCGGAATGGGGCTCCTTGGACCGGCAGGTTAAGTAGGAGGGAGCGTGTGTTATCTGGTGATGTTTATTGCCGCCAAGTGCCACGAAATCCAAACTGTGGGTGGATTTCTTGCGAGTAATGAGTTCATTCGCTGAGTAGCCTGACCGGTGGCTAATGAGTCTCAGATCAAGAGTTTTTGAGAGAAAACCACTGAAATTCGAAATATTTTCAAAATTACGTTAATTATAAGAAAGCTGAGTAAAACGATGTCCAGCAATGAATGACAAAATTGTTAAAATTAATGCCACTATGAAACATTAAGCAATGCATTGATATCAAATATTTATACGCTCTTGATATACATATATGTACATATGTATATATATAAAATCGTATGTTTGTTTGTTGCTCAATCACGTCAAAAACCCGAAATTGAAAATATGAAGGGATTGCCATAAAAATTGATATTTGGAGGTTTTTGGATGTCCTTATTGCGAATCTACTCGAATTCCTTAAATTGAAGATGATCCAATATGGCGTCGAACAATTTTCGAACTCCAACGAAATTAAAGGATAACAAGTAGGTACTATGGATATTTTAACTTAATTTCGAATTTACTACAAAATTTTGGAAATTCAAAATGGCGGACCCAATACGACGACGAGAATACACTGGGTGAAATCTGGTAACCCAGCTAGTAATTTTATAAAATAATTGTACATAGTCTTAGAAATATGTATTAAAAATATACGTAAATAGCAAATTGTTGATCAAATTGAAGGAATATTAGAAGATAATTTCTACTACGTGCACAGAATAAATCCACCAGCCGTTCGTTGTTCCGCAGCACGCGCTGCACAAAAGTGCATCTAATCCACGGGGATTTGCGGCGCTTCTTGAGATGCATTTTTTACTTGCCTCTTTGCGTTTTACTTCAAAGCTGTGAGATGTGGTAGAAACCGGAGCTGAAAACCGCAATAATTGAAAACGGCGACGTTCGGCATTGTCCCCGCCGCTTTGCTTGCTAAGGAAACTCTCACTCTGAAGAAGACTGCGGGAAAAGAAACTCGCTTTTGTCGAAAGAAAAGAATAAGATGATGCGGCTTATTCTCCGGAAAAAACAATGCTGCTGGATGGCATACCGAAGCCGGACCCAGAAATGGAAACGACGCGTATCCAACTCTTAAATCCGCGACACTCTTGAAGGAAAACGAAATGGTCCAGCTCGGATGCTGACGATGATGATGATGATGGTAGCGATGTACCACGGCCTCAATAACGGTACTCCGAGCATAACGAGATTTGAAACTGCACCGATCGATCAATCACATCGTGCAGCTCTAACTCGAGAAGGAGGAAGAGACTCGCGCCATCCACCAGCAGCATCCGAGCTGGAGCCAATTTCTCATCGACCTTGGGAATTGGAAAGTCTGAGAAGCGGCGAACTCGGCCGCGTGATTGCGCGTCGTCCACCGAGGGACCTGGGGCTCGTTCCGTTTGATCTTCAATTGCGAAGAGAATTTATGTGGCACTCCCCCGGCAGCCGAGCACATCCTTCATCTTCCCCGACCCCTGGTCCTAGTTTCCAAGAAGTCGTTTCAGATGCAGCATCCAGCTGAACTGGGCTGGATCTGGATGAGATGCGTTCGCGATGGGCAGGCCGACTGCGAACTGCGAACCTCCTGGCGTAATTGATGCGAAACTGATTTATAGGGTGCCCTGGCTCACCTGGAGGAACAATAACTGCGGAGCGCCGCGCGGCAGGGCTCCGCTCCAGCGACATTCTGCGCTGCTGTTTCTGTTATTTGTTCCCTAAGGAACCGCCGCCAACAAAGTGCAATTTGATGCAGGATTGTTCGCTATTAAATTAGGTGCTCTTGAGTTCGGATGCTATGCAAATAAATAGTTACCTTCGAGCAGCTCTTCTTCTGCCGGGTGATGCACTTACTTTTTATCTCCCGGAATCCTCGTTTCCTGGAATAATGCCAAAAAAAGGAAAGGCTCAGACGAGTGCGGGCTGGAAACGGTTTGACTACAGTTGGGAGACATTTCGATCGCAAAATGCAGCGAAATGTGACTCGTTTCTGGAGGTCGTTTTAATCAAAATTTACTTCCTTTACCAGGGGAAAAAGTTTCATTTGGCTCTAAAATGAGGTCGTGCAAAAGTTTTATTTAAAGCTAAAACATTTTTTTCGTTTCTTGATAATTACTGGCAGAAAAAGTGTTGGTGGTGGCACATTTCTGCAGGACTTCTATTGATTGGAGCTGGTAACTATGGTATGCAGATGTCGATGTGATCAGTCGTTGCAGTAATGCAGATGTTGGGCAATCCTTAGTAGTTTTTGGGATCATGCTTTTGTGCCGATTTTTCATTTGCAACAGTTTGGCCCTCAGTCTTATTTTTAAGGTCAGTGAGCAAACCTCCATTCAACCACAGGGTCGAATTGATGTTGTAAAGAATATGTGCTGAAAGTATGTATAGTAAGCCTTAAACTGTAACAGAGATTTTTATCCCATTAGCAAAATTAAGCAGATTGGGGTGTGGTTAGTGCTTGGGCTCAACTAAAAATATGTATACAAAGAGGTATTTTTAATGTTGTTAAAGTAACTTGACCTCAAACTGGCCCTTATGCTTCCAATTCTTGAATGGATCTAAAAGATAGTTTAATACAAGAACTACCAGCACTCAAACGTGTAATTTCAGTCATTTTCTGTGCCTTTAATGTAATATACCTTCAGATTTGGATTGATAATCATAAATTGAAAACGATTTCTGCTTATGTCGTAATTATGAATCTTAATAAATGTTGACACAAATCTTAACTTATAACTTCGAAAATTATAAATCTCTCAAGGAAGAAATAAAGTACCCGTCAATTTGACGAGGCTTGGTGTTATTCGGTAAATGTAAAAATCCTTGAAAGTAATTCTTTATACTAATACTATTGGCTTTTTAATTTTAAAGCTTTACTTTGCCAATGGTATTTTCCCGCAAATATTGAAAAATTTCAAAAAATGGTGGCAAGTTGAAAATGGACTTTCATTCCTTGGAACAATTCCACAATCATAGTGTAAAAGGGCCCGCAATTCACCACTTCAGTGAGGGCTTTTCCCCACCCCCTCTCCTAATCTAGGTCGTTATGGCTGTCCGCCACAGAGCCAAAAATAAACCTAACAACTTTAAGTGTGTAATAACGAAGAAAACAAGGCAAAATGAAACTTTCACTGAGATGCCACCTCCCTCACTTACATTGCATTTCTTTTTAGTATATTCCAGCCTTGTTCGAGTTGTTTCAGTATTTTTTTTTCCATCAACTCCCCCGCTCTCTGCCGGGCCGCTCTTTCAAACGATACAAAAATGTCCTCCAACAGTGCTCCACATGCGAATAGAGCCCTCCAACCATGTCACCATAGAATTTTGCAGCGCTGCACAAGGCACTCGTTACATCCTCAAAAGGACGATACTGAAGTCCTCGCCCCGTCCAGGAGCAAAGGGGGTCTGCGGGGACCTCCTGAAAGTCTTAAGACCAATAGTATGATCCTTGAATACCGACATTAACTGGGTCCCATTCACGAGCACTAATCGACGACATCTTTCTAATGGGAGCAACAGACAAGCCCCAGATAGAAGAAGCACTAACACCTATCCTTTTATCTGCCTGCCCCGTGTAGGGGCGGTGTTTGGAGTAGAGAGGTATTTAATTGCTACATTTGAAATTATATAAACTGTGCTGTGACGCAGAAAATATCTTAAATACGAAGGAAAGTGTCTCTCGTGTTGTTGAAATTGTTAGGATGGGACCAAAAAGGTTAGGTTGTTATTTTGCGGAAGATAGTACGGGCAATCAGGGTGGGTTCATTTGATTTAAGTTAATTCAATTTGAAAGGGGGAGAATGTTTCTTTAACAGGAAATATGGTATTTTTCCCTGTTTTCCCTGGTATAATAAATGATTCTCAAATGTCGCTTCACATGTCTGTCTCGTTACGTGACACGTTTCACATCATTTATCACACAAGTGTGAAGAGTGATAGAGGCAGTGAAGCTCGACATGTGAGGGAACAACCGGAATTAAGTCTGATATTATAAAATTCATGTAAGAGGTGATTGTGATAGAGGTAATATTTAGAAATAGATACACAGCTACCAGGACTGGAGCTTTGTTTTATAGAGTTTTGCACTGCATGGACCTTTCCTTAACTCTAGGTGCGGAAATAATGGTGATTTCAACGGTTGATGAGGTAGTCTAATTTTTGTTTATATTTTTTTCCGAAATCCTAAGCTGGAATTTTTTTAAACGTTCGGAAATTCAAACTGACGTTGTATCCAATTTTGAAACACTTTTGATCGTGATTCAACCGGCAGAAAAAGAGGACTCAAAAGTTACTTAATTTACATAATAAGCAAGAATTCTTCGCATATCACCCACAAACGATTGGTAAAGTCTGACTGATGGCGCAATCTCTGCCAGAATTACTTGCAAAATTTTCGAGATCAATCTTCTTCACTAAGACAGCCTACATAAATGAGAAATCTTATTTTTAGGACAAATAAAAATTGCAATTAATTTTAGCCCTACACCCTTATACCTGTCAACTACCATTTACGAAATTCTGATTTCGCACGCATTTTTCCGTCACAATATATAAAATTAACTTTCATAACTTCTTGAAAGTGGCCTAATTAGTGTACTACCTCCCACCCGCAAATTAAAGGTGTGGCTTATGCCGAGAACAAAACCCTTAAGAACGGCTCGATTGTGGTAATTTTTTACGCCTTCATCGCGAGCTAGTGGAAGCAACTAACAATTTCCGCAATAATTTACGAGCATGCAAGCACTTATCAAATTTTTCAATCGTAGTCACGCGAGAGAGCGCCTAAAGTTCTTTTAAATAATTTATTCGACATTGGCCGTAAACTTTTCCCCTTTTTACCATTTCATTATTTCATCCATCTCTTCACCATTTCTTTAGGAACGTGAAAGTGAAAATTCTCGTCGTCTTGAGGCACCAGAATTTATGACAATGATCTGTCGACACTCGTTCTCGAATGAATAGCCTATAAATTTTTCTTCGGGAGTTTTTCTCTCCTATTCGCTCTGGTTGTATATATACTATATATATTTTTTATCGAGACTTTTCAAATTTTTCAAGTTCCCATGAATTTTCGGCCTCGTTTGGGCACGTTCCACTCGTAAAGTGTTAAACGAATGAATCGACTTCTTCGACAGCAGTTCGGAACTTCACACCATCACCCACCGTGTTGCGTTTCTTTGGCAACGCTCTTCTTAAGAAGGTTTAAATTTTTCAGCGGATTTGTGTTTGCGTCGAAATCGTTGGCTGGGTTATTGACACACGTGACTCTTCTTACTTTTTCTTTTCTTGTGGAGCTTTCTTATTAGATGGTGAAGGAAAAAACAATCTATCAATAAATGGAGGATTTACCTAATATTTAAATGTAAAAGAAGTCGAAAAGTAGAACGTTTCGTCTATTCAGCACAAGGTAGCAAGTTTCGAACCCCAAGAAGTGTCGAGAGCCTTGTTTTTCTGCTTGTTTATAACCTTCTATGGAGGTATAGAAGAATATATACTGCTCTCAGGCATGCTATCGTTTCGTGTACCAACGTAGAAACATCGCTCCAGAGGCGCCTAATGACCCCCTTAACGTTGAAAAACAAATTATATTTAGAATTTTCCCCAAAAAGGCATTTAATATGCTCCCTGTTTTCCAAAGTAAATAACCTGAGTTATGCTTCAGGCGAATAATTCACTTATTAAATGGCCATGTATCCCGCCAAAAATATCTAATGCTTTTTTAGGCTTATATTTGTACTAGTTGTTTTTTCAGTACAAAAAAAAATAAACAAACGATTAAATCCCAAACCGCGAATAATGTCCCCAAAAACATGAAAAAAACAATTTAAGTCAAGTCAAGGCTAAGTGTGACACAGCATCCATTTCGTAGCTAGCAAAATATTCAAATTTTATTTTTTATCAAGTTTATCTTCGTTTTGCAGGCGACATCATCCAGCCCTGCCATTCTGGCACCAAGTCCCCCGAGTCCCTGTCCATAGCTGAGATAAGGCCAGCGACATTTTAATCAAGGCAACATCCAAAAATTTATGGTCTGTTCCAAAAACTCAGGATGATATGCTCTCTGTCTGGACGAAAACCAAAAATTTTGTCTTCCCGTCGACCACTTAAGCTGTGGTTTTGGCTTGATGCAAACATAAATGCGAAAAAGAATCTCTAGCGGCCAGCGACTGGATGTATGTATTTTGTCTTGTCGCATCCGCCCCGGAGTGCCTGAGCATAAATTTAAGCGATTTCGCGTGTTTCTTTTGAAAAATGTGAAAGATTAAGAAACGTGGGGACGATGAGCTTTTCTGGGAATTCTTCTGATTCCACCTTCTTGACTATGAAGCCGTTGAAATAAACACTTGTGCAAATGGAGACGACCCCTAAGGCTCCTCAGAATAGAAAGAAACCTCAGACGAACGAAGCGGCGACTTCGTGGTCGATCGAGCAAAAGAGCCTCCGCCACTGCGCCGAAGAGAGCCCCAAAAGTGTGGCCAAAGAGCCCCACTAGCCTTCCTCGCCTCAGACATGTTTTGTTTAGTTCGAATCGAATTGGCGCCACATAGCTGCCGCCTCCCAACCATCTTTTAGCTGCTCGTTTCAACTGCAACGTCTGCTAATGAAGCCAATTCAATTTGTCAGCCTCCTTGCATAGTTTGGATGTTTACTTCGTGATGGGGCAGTTTCCTTCCACCCCCGCGACGTGTCCGTATTATATATACAGGGGGTTTAAAAAGGAGCTTCCACAGAGGCGACACAGGGGTGCCAATTTTTGCGGAATGCTTTTCCGCGCTGCAGGAAGTGGACTAGATACTGGAAGGTGGGATTCAAAAAACAAGCCGAACCAAAACTAATTTCGAATTCAGACGCCGCCAGACAAACCCTCCTGGGAGAGAAAGACACTGAGTACACCAGGGCAAGGAGCCAAAAAGTTCTGGGTGCCTTTTCACCGCGGGGTCGTAGGGGAGCGGGATTAAAGGCAGGATTGTATTTCTTCTAGATATTCAGCCAGTTCAAACGTATATGTCGTAGATTTTCCACCCTTTTTTTTATTCCAAACTACCACCCGAATGAGCTTAAAAAAACTATCGTCTCTAGGCGGTTCTGGTCTGACTGACTTGGTCAGAGCGAGTTTAGTATCGAACAAGACTCGTTAGGCGTTTCTTGCTGGTCAGCTGGAATCAGCAACGATGTCTTAATAGAATTCCAAGCGAGTAATCTTGCTGTCTTCAAGAAAGAGAGACGATGTGCAAGAGGCTCGTTTATCTAACAAAACACGTGCAGATTCAGCATACTCAGCCAAGAAGCTAGCAAGGCGCTTCGTCGTTTTCTTAAGATCTTGAAAGAGACTTTGAAACCGTCCAGCGAAGTCAGTCACTTCCAGTCCGCCGCCGAGTGAGCACGCATCATTTTTCTGTTCGATCGTGGTGATCGTGTGTGTGCGCGATCCCTCGGTTTACTTCCCTCGATTTTTGTTGTGATCGGTAACGAATCGTTACTTTTGAAAGATACTCTTATCGATTGATTTTTTGTTCTTACCCATCAAATCGAGATATCAATATCCGATCGTTACACGCGAATGTACCTAACTTCAGGTTTTCATTAATTACAAGTCCACGCGTGCCCCGGGGAATAGTCGAGGGACTCTGCTGGAGTGTCACCAACTTCCGGCGAAGCGCTAATTTGCAATGCAGTTGAATTGTGATTTATTTTTTATAGAGTGGATAAAAAAGTGATGTACGACCTCCGGGTGCCATCGACTCGAGGCTCGAGTGATTGTGCAATAGTATTATATCTTTGGCGGTAGTAATTATTATCATCGAGTTCAACGATATCCGTCAGATACTTAGGAACTTAGGTACAAACTGCAAAACGATAAGTCTATACGTCGAATTTGCAAACTAATGGAGCATGTAGCCGGCTGGCGGAGATTCAGACGTCTGTTTGCGCGATTTTTTTCCATTTTGCATCCGCGACCGGGCGGTTCATCTGATAAAAACTCTTTTGTGAGCCTATTGGGCTGATTAAATGCAATTTGTGCAGGGGGAATGCAATTTCATGCAAATGGCCCAATGTTTCGGTCTACTTAGCCCCGGCGGCCATGGAGCATTGTGCTCCCTGCAAGAACCCAAGGGTTGGGCGCGAGTTAGTTAGCTGATTCAGGGCGATGGCATCGCACTTGTCCCTTTTTTCCTGTCGTTTGCTACTATGTCTGCACGTCGTGTCTGTCTGTATGCCAATCAGCAGTTGTTCGTTTTTAATCGATTTCGATAAAATCGATATATGGAGTATGCGTTTGGGGAGGTGCATAGAAAAGCACTTTGCAGGATTCCGTCGTTACTTCGGTCGGTGCTGCCGCTTCTCCCGAATCGAGTGGCCTGACAGACAATGAGACAGACAGACAGATAGACAGCCTTTAAACTGATTGGTCTCCTCCCAGATATGGCTAAATGATGTCAAGACGACGACGACACATCGCAAACGAACGATGAGGATGAAGATTGAACATTGAAGATTGAAGATGAAGCACTGTATGCTCGCGGGCCCCTCCCAGTCCGATGCGGAGCCCCGATTTCCACGAGAGCCCCAATATCATCTCTCTGAAGCGTTTCGTCCGCATGTCATAAATATTAATCAGACGCACTCAGCGACGCTCGTGTCATTCTAAAATGAGGAAAATGGGAAAAATATTTCATCAATAGGAGCAGACGACACATATGCAGCTTCGGATGATAGATGCGGCTGGGAGCAGTCCCGCCGACCGGAGCGGAGCCCCTTTTGTGTGCGATTCTCTTAGCTAGCTGGTGGGACTCCGGCAGCCGGGAAGAGGGCCCGGCTGCTCCGGTCGTTCCCATCTGCTCCAGAACTCCATCCATTTCCTTGTGACTATAAAAGGTCCAACGACGCCCCGCGCCGCGTCGATGTCCCTTTCGCCCTGGTCGCACCAACTCCGGCTGGATGCAGCAGTTTTCTGCGATTATTTATTGCGTTTCGCCGTACTCGCTCCGTTTTTGCGCTTTTGTGGATTATTTCGTCAATTGTGTTTGCATTTTTGACTCCTTTTTCCCCCATTGTTGTTAGGGAAAACGGTGCACCCGCCGGGAAACTGAGGGATGTTTGGCTTTTTCCGGTCGCATCAGAGAATCCCACGATCAATAGAGTTTCCTTGTTTACATGCAACGGCGGCGTGGTTGGGGTGCGCTCTTTTATTTGGCAACTGAATTTCGAGGGTAGTGTGTTTTTATTTACTTTATTAGGCCTAGAGAAGGTCTTTGTTTATCTTGGCGCTCAGTTCGAATTTATGATTAATTTCATTATATCGCATAAATAGGCCAATTTTCGATTATCGATGCTCTACAGATATATATATATATATATTCGAAAAGGCAATTAATGCTTCGTCTTTCAAACCTCCTTATTCAATCGAGTATCGAATTTGCTGATAGTTCAGTTTGCATGCTCGAGATTGAATCCTTATTCTAACTTCGAGTTTTAATTTTGAAATCTTCTTCCCTTGCTTGATCTCATCTCGAACACTCCTGATGAATCTCCACTTTTATCGTTTTGTTTTGACAATCTACCATTTAAGAAACTGGGAAAATTAGCCAAGAACACTAATCCTCATGACTACATATCAGGTAGTTTGACTTAAATGGTTCATATACCTACGAAAGACACTAGACTTTTCTACAAGGCACTTTGTTCGTATATGATCGACTTAATTGCTCATTCCTGCCTATAACTATTTAAAAAGACGACTGAACCAATACTTCATTGGACAATTTTTGTCCTCTCAGCAAGTCGTTCCAATTGAATTAATAATTGAACGTAATATGCGTCAAGCAGTCCATACCAAAAATGGTCCGAATACTGCCCGATCTGGGCTGTATTTTGACACAAAAATCAGTTTTATTAAGGAAAATCTGGCGTAGCGTCAATCAATTATTTTCCATCACGATCAAATCTAGGCCCCAATGATCATAGGCAGCCAGCCCGTCGGCATCGTCCGTCGTGAGCCGGCGGCGCATGCGCCTGCCCTCGATACTCACGGACCTCGATTAAGATCGATAGTCGCTGACTTTTGACTTCAGCCGTCTTGTCTCCTGCTGTTAAAAGGTGCACTCCCGCCGAAAGCCGAAAGCCGAAACTCTCCGGAGTGGAAAACACGCTGACAACATGGTCCTTGGACTGGCGGGCAACAAGTAACACGTGTGTTGCTAGTTGCACAACAAACGATCATGCCAAGTTAAATTGTTTATAAATAAATAAACAGTCACTGAGTTGAATTCTCACTTTAGAGCGGGAAATGCGCGGAAAGCTAATTGCTCTCTGGAAAGGGAATTTATGCGACAATTACAGCGAGATGCTAAAAACTTGTAATTGCCGCAGAATTTTTTAATTACGTATGTGCTTTTTGTTAGAAAACCGGATGACTGCAAAAGTGCAAAATTTATAAAAATCACACTGAATTTTGTTGAAGTCTCCAGTTGCAAGTGAAAATGCAAATCACAGCAAATTAAACCTGACAAGCTGTGGAATTCGAAATTTGCACAGAAAATTTATTCGAGGCAATTAACTAAGGAGAATCAACACGAACAACAATAGAACGCTGGAGCGTGCGACACCAGAGTGCAAATTGCCATTATTAATTGAATTAGCAAACTCGAGTGGGAGGTGTCATGCGCTGAATTGTGCTGAATTGCGCCTTATCAGCTGCGATGGTCCAGATTTTGACTACACTGTGGCGAGAATAAAAAAGAACCACACAGCAAACGTCGACATATGCAGCCAACGCACGAAATATTTAAATTTTCTCAAGACTGGATAAAATTGGGCCGTGCGGGACGGGAGCAGCCTCGGGGGCACCTAGAAAACACTTGGCGGGCTTTTGTTATTTCATGAGCTCCACGTCGCCGCATTTTTCAGATGCTCAGAAATGTTGCGCCTCGTGGTGGCTGCTGGGTGATAAATGGCTTTTAAAAGTGAGTGATGGCGAAATTTTTCTACTGTTAAATGACCAAGAATGCGTCTTAGTTGCTCCCGGGGGCGCTCTGGCGGAATTAGGGACAGACAGGCTTCCATCTGTTTAGTTTTCTGGAGCGGAAGAGGCCGAGATAAAAGCGCCTATCGATTTTGATAGGTCAATTCCATGTCTTGCAGGCTCTAGATCCGGAGGACTGTTGTTTCTTTCAGAAGAGCAATCTCATCACTCATGTCTGAGTAACGACCGTGGTGCAGGGGACATAAATTGGATTATGCATATCGCATGACTCGGGCTACTCCACTGAGTTAAGCAAGTGCTTTGCTCTGTGATAAGGAGACATACTTTAAGCTCTGAAGCTAAAAGATAAGGAAATGTTCAGCTGATACTACCTTTTTCATGCATTTGAAGCAGTTTTCTGTGGGAACGGCGAACCTGATATCATGAGTTACGTAAAAAATTATAGGTGCGAGTGATAGCTGCGTTAAGTGTGATAAAGTCTCGACCTCTTAATGCAGTGATAGTGTAAGGCCAGTTTCCTTGAAGTTTCGAGGGCGACTTAAGTGTTGGGGCGCTTCTATATAGAAAACTTTTCAACTGATAACCTCCTAGAAGGCAACATGAAAATTTGATTCAAACGCAATGTTGCATTATATGAGATAAGAAACTGTCTTTAAACAATTTAATCACAAAAATAGTACTCTAAATATTAATGACAGTTGACTATTTTTTTAAATTCGTTTACTCGCAACCATAAATTATGTACGAGAGGCAATTTAAAACCACAAAAAAAAGTAACAAATTTATACTATATATGTATAAAAATAATATTTAAAACTGACAACAAATGCATAAGCTTCGAAAATGTCGCCAAGCTTTTCATACTATTGTATATAGAAAATTGCATTTATAATTTATAGATTTTTCAAGATCTTTTCACTTTCAAAAGGTCCAAATGCATTCCAAGTTAATATTAGGAAACAAGAATTTTCTTCTAAATTTCGATAATTTTTCAAGAACAATATTGAAAATTTTTGAAAAATAACATCATTAGAGCTTTCAAAGAAATGGATTTTAGAGACTCAATAATAAATTCCTCCGCAACATCCATGACGGGTTTATTTCCAATAAAAAAGGAGACATAAATATAAATTGGAAAAATTCCATAAAGGCGTATGCTTTGCTACTGAATAAAAAAGCAATAAAAAAATCAAACTGCCCTGTTCTCCAAATATTTGTCCCCAAATACGAGGCTTCTATCTGGTCAAATCGAAAACAATTTTAAAAACACTAAAAATTCCGCAAAAAGGCATATTTCGCAAAAATATGTCCATAGTCCGGCAAAAATCAACAAGACTAAAGCCAGTGAAATATTTGCCATCAGTAAATATTCTGCTGGATGCCCTGAGGCCAGTCGATAACTGGATTTTTCCAATTAGCCTCCTTGATTCTTGGCAAAACAATTCCCAGGCCTCGGGGGGATCGTGATTTCCACCACGAAAAATTCCTTTACCCGGACTATAAAATTTCACAAAAAATTCATAACTTCCGAAGTGACACAGCTGCGGTGGGAGGTTGCTTTTTTACTGGCATTCCGGCCCGGTAGTCACACCTAAGGGGGCTCCGAAAATTCCACACATGAGTGGCCGCTGAATGCCAGCGCCTGTTGTTTGGGAACCTGCTTACTCTCGCGCCAACTGGCTTTTCCTTAAAACCACAGGTTTTCGTACCATGGCAAATTCGGCGCTGAAGTGTGCTCCTAAAAAGGAAGTGGCGTCATGGGGTGCTGCGCACACGTGAACTGCCCACTCTGCTTGCATAAAACAAAAATTTATTCCGAAAAATGCCTGGAATTACAAGAATCCCCTTGAGTCCCACTTGGAGCCAGGTAGAGTCCCGTGCAAGTGGAGGAGCGAAGGTGGACCCCTACGTAGCCATCGGCGACTGAGGCGAATTGATCGAGCGTCCGCGCGCCACTTCTACTGACATTAATTCGCCGTCAATCTCTGCGATTACACGGCTCAGATGGGCTCCTGCTCTATGGAAATCTGAGTTTTTTCCCCGATTGCCCTCTTCATCGCGCGAAGTGACCGAAGGCGTGGAATCTCGAGGAGGTGAAGAAGAAAGTCGGAAAATGGGACTATCGACTATATAATACAATCAAGCGACGCCGCGGCACGATTTCGACATGCATAGCCCTCGGAATGGGAATACACGAAAATATATCATGAATAGGCGAAAAAACCTGCTCTACGTGGCGACCCCTTCGCAATCCAACCTAGATCTAGAAAGAGCGGACAAAAACTGAAAATGCCCCAAAGACGGCCTCCCGCTACCAATCTGGAGCTGGAAAAGATAGATCACTGCCGCTGATAATTACCCGCGGAGCAGATCCGACAGGGGCCGGACTGCGGGTTCGGGTCCAGATACACCCTGTGCAAAGTGCTCCCTCCAGCGCCGGATCGCTGGAGGAACTCCAGAAAGAAGGCAATTAGGTCACGACTTTGTGCGATGCCCGGCGATAGTGGCAATCAGCTACCGATCGCTCCTCAATTATCGTGCTCCATTCGAAAAGCCGGCGGCGGAATCGCTCGGCGATCTTGGGCCCGATTTTGGAGCAGAACATCGGTCCAGTGGCGGATTTGTTCTGGTGGCGACTGCGCGGAAAGGGCCCAGCTGCTCGGCTCCAGGGGAAATTAGTGCCAGCGGCCCTCCGTAATAACGCATAATGGGCGATCTGCGGCGCGGCGCTTTGAAACACCTTGCTGCGGTCGTAATTTTCCCATTAAACTACCATTTTCGCTGTGCGCGCGAGCTCTATTCAAATAGACGTTGAGAAGACAGTCTCTTTGTGTATTTACGCTTTCTAGGAAATTAAATCACAAAAAATAACGAACGAGCGAGTTTGCCCTAAAGCCCAAAAGCGTTAAAGGTCGGATAATCACAACGCGGCCAAGTGAAGAATGATTTTTCTAAAGTGAGAAAAACAAACAGATCGTAGAGCTCGAAGAAGCAATCTACATCTGATTATGAGTTTCCATTAAATATACAACTGCGCCAAGACGTTCATTATTCTTGTTCTATTTTAGGCCTGGAGGAACTTTACGAAAGAATAGGAAAATTAGAGCCAGAACCTACATTCCGGACTATTTTGAAAACATGATTTCAACGATTCTCAAAATTGGAATGGCTAATTGATCAATCTCGAATATTAATCGATATTTACGATCTCTAATATGTTAATCGATACTATAGGTCAAGCGTTTGCTGTTTGGACTTACGTATTCGTTTTTACAACTGAAAAACATTTGCCGATTGTACTTATAGGCAATTTTCATTTAACGTTATTGTAGATACAATTTTAAAAACAAATTTACTGAAAAATCTGTTGAGACATTTCCTTATATTTCATGCACTTGTAGCGCCAGATTCCATACACCTGTTATTTATAATTCCTTTGCTTCAATAACATTTTCTTTCGTAAGAAATTTCTTTCAAAACCATTTTATTACGAAGATGTTTCATTTTAAAAGTTAAGGTTTAGTAAGTTAAAAATGTTATTGGTAGTGTATCAAGTTGCTATCTATCACTTCGAAACTTTGGCCTAATAGTGAGTTTTTCTTATTGAGACTTAGAATTAAAAAATTTTTGGAAACCAAACTTTTCCTCAAATTGAATGTGATGTACAAAAATTGTTGATTACTTCGAATTAGGCCTGGTTACTTGTCTCATTTTCTTCCAAGCAAAAATGGCTTTGCCTGTTTGTCCTTCAAACTTATGCCACATAAACCGATCAAACTGAATGAAAACATCTCCCTTAACTTCCTCAATATTTACGATACGATCAGAGGTCATGGAAATTCACCCGTAGTCGACTTAAGCACTGCGCCCATAAAGCCGCCGTTCTGCTTTGATAACATCCCCCGTCTTTAGCCATCAAAGCCATCAAGACATTGCCTTTTAAGTAGCCACAACAGGGATAAGAAGCAAAAAACTCATAATTTGCCTTCAGAAGATAATGTGGGCATCTGGCACATCTATCCCGTGAATCAGAGCCACCGACCGGGATCAAGACAAATCGATAATTGCACCAAGACTCAAGACTCTTGAGACGACTCCTCTGACAAGTCGCAATCAGCACTTAAGCCGCCCTAATGAAATTGAATTAAGCCCGGGCCTCAAGAGCGGCCTTCGGATCTTCCATCCTCCATTCAAAATGCATCAATAATTGATTGGACCTTGATAATTAAGAAATCTTCGGATCCTCTCCCTTCCGCCGCATGCTTCATTAGTCTCATTCGGCGATTGTGATTGATTGCTCCGAGAAAGAAGTGTGTCATTTTTGAGCTACTGATCATTCACTCTGTACCTAATTTTCTTCCGATTTCATTTTTTAATTAGTTTTTATCTGTGCAGAAATATTATTTAAAAAATGTGATGACAACGCCGTTAAAAAATATACTAATATCGAAAGTGAAATAGTGATCGAGATAATGTCGGTTATGCGGCCTCAAACGCAAGTGCACGATGGTTTTGCAACGATCAGGACACGAGGGCTTTACCGGACGAGGAGTAGGGCGGAGCAGGTGGAGCGTTGCAGGACATTGTCCCTTAAGACCGACTTTAATTACAACACCAATGAGCTCGCGTTTTTAAATACTCAAAAAAATGCTGAATTGGAAGAGCAGCTGTACTCCAGCCCTAATTCGATACCCTGCTCGACCTTTCGGCCTTTGCTGGACAGCAGTGCGGGTGACTATCAAAACATCAAAAAGAACTCGCAATTCTCCCTCGAGTCGCTGCAGAGCAGTGCAACACCAAAAACCCCGGACTACACAGTCGACGATCATGTTTTCCTTTTTTCTGACTCGGACAGTCCGAGGAGTGGGAAAGGGTCTCGAGTGACCCACTCCTCGCTAGAGGACGAAATCGAGTCATACACCAGCCCAAAGAATAGCTATGAAATGCAGGAGCTGAACACCTACCGAAACGCTAGGGCCCGGAAACCGCCAATTCGGTCCGCCACTCTACAGTACAAAAGAACCCCTTTCGTCGACAGTGAGGGGTACAATTGGGCTAGCGAACCAAAGAAGACCTTCGAATTTTACCATCCAGCGACTAACTACTATCGACCGAGCGATATCGCCGGGAATAATCGAAGCTCGAGCGCTGAGATTCTCGATCAGCATCATGCCACAAACGGTGATAGGAGGTACCACACTCTGGGACACACACGTGGTACCAGGATGCAAACATCATCAGATTACCCAGGTATCCCAAGACCTTCTTGGGACTCCTCTGACTTCAACCTGTCCGATTACATTGATCCACTCGATTTCAAAGTCGGATGCCAAACCACCTTGAGGAGCAAGCCGATCATCCCGTGGTACGAGCTCGCCATTAAGCGCGATCCCAAAAGGAAGAGCTGTCCACCGTTTCAGGTGAATAAGCGTTAAAAAATAATTTTTTTACCCAATACTCTCTCTTATCAAATATAAAAATCATAAGATATTTACTTTGAGCGTCATTCCGCGTGCTAAATAAACGAAAGGAAGTAACTACTCATTCAAATCAAACGTGAAATTTATCTGTCTAAATAATTGCAGCGTTGAAATGGAAGCGACATCCTCTCGATAGTCGAAATGTACCGCCAGGGATTTGAAAAATTAGCTTTAAGCCGGATTGCTGTGGCAAAACCGGAGTTGCGGATTAGTCTTAAGATTTTATCAGTAATTAAATTGCGATCTAATCAGTTCGGGGACAGCTCCATAATGAGGTGATTCGATTTATAAAACCAGCTGCGGGGCCTGGGAAACCGAACGCAGCCAGCTCTCGTGCCCTGCTCGGGCTAATTTGTCGCATGTGAGCAGTTACCTTTGACGAGTTATTCGATGCGACGGCTTACGGCTTAAAGGCCCGGATCTCGGTAGATAAGATCGACGTCACCATTGAATCTGTAGCACGATTTTAAGTGGTTTTACAGGGGTAGGATGCGGTAATGTTTTAATTCAAGAAAGAGCATAATAAATGTTATTATTCGAAACTTCGATCTTAGTAGTCAAGTACAGATAATTTATTTAAATATACTCTGTTAACAAATTCAGGTGCGGAATTCAATAAGTCTTCTCGTTAAGTGCAATTTCTGTTTCATAATTCAGCAATAATTCCTATAACTCTAAAAAAGCCCATAAAATGGATTATTAAAATTTCACCTAGCAAATCAGCATTCGTTTGTATCACAGAAAAATTAATAGATAACTTCAATACAATTTTCTCTGTGGATTACGAATCTGAAAACTAAAAGTTTAAATCGCACGCTACATTTTTGGAAAAAAAGGGTGAAAAATTAAAATAATCGTATGTTGAGAATATTTTAAACATAACAAAATAATAGTGGAATGTGATAAGAGGTCGTACCGTAGCTGACACGAAAGCCGAAATCCTTAACTTGATGCATAAAATATTTACCATTCGATAGTTCTTGCTAAGCATATTGAAAAATTATTCTTTCGTGAACATGCACTAGTTGTGATTTTCATGCACTTCCAATTGTATGAAGTAATCAGTTAGCGGAAAAAAATGAAATTCATTAAATATCCTGAGAAGCCTCAAAGACTTTAATATTTTAAACTAATAGCTAAAGGTTCAAACTTTTATTTAACTTACATTTCAATCCCCTATAAAAATCCGTTATTTTGTAACGAATTTTTGAAAGTGTCCGAAATGGGATATTTTATACTCTTCAAACCTATTTTTCTCGGAAACGTGATGTGATGGAACAATTTCGTTTCCGAATTCGTAATCTACGAAGTGATGCATCACTTGTCAGGTCCAAAAATTGTGTTGACCAGTGTTATTATTTTAAACATCAATAATCGTTTTTCGCTTGAAATCCATATCCTTTCAAATTAGATTACCTGAATACGGATTAAATTCTACATACAATGAGTACTTCTTTAACTAATAGATAAAAAGCGTTGAGAAATTTGTTTTTCTTCATCTCTAAATGTATTATTTTCGTCGATGATTTTAATCTACCCTAGCTGAATTGGAAATATTAAGATGATATATACTTTTGAAACCACAGCAAACTTGAGACAAGATGTTAAAAGTGATAATGATGACGATGATTTTGTTGTTGCGTTTTTGATTTAAAATTGTAACAACTTTCAGACCCGCTCGAAATGATTTAAAAGATACAAAATATTTAATATACGACCACCTTAAATCAAGCGTTAAATCGTTGTTCAGCTGCAATATGACACTGTTGGTCATAAAGGAACCAACGCATATCAAATTACGCCATAAATTTCCAAAAGGCGGTGTGTCATACGCCCTGCTGCCATCTGCGGCAAACGTGCATCTCACTTGTCAATATGTTTTTGAACTATTGTGTATTTCTGCACCTCGTAAACATCGAAAGTAGCTGGTGAAATGAACACAAGGCCGGACCCTAAATTTTCGTATTTTTCCTTTTCCAAGGCATTTTCCTGTCCCCGGCTAACCAGTGAATATTGCCACTCGTAACGAAAAATAACAAACGCGCTCGTCCTCTTCACGTTTTCTTGAGAGCATAGACATGCTGCACTGTCTTTTCTTGGCCTTTTTTGCATATGCTATTTTTTCAACAAAAAAGGAGGAATTGATGCGGGAAAGTGCATTCATCTGTGGCTTGGTTGCGTCATAAAACAGTCAGAGGACTCACCACTTGAGTTGCACTTTTCATTTTCTGGGGACGTGCTCAAGCATTTGATAACTTCAAGGAAGCGGAGAAATTTTGGGATGCCGCATGAAATTCTTAACCTTGGCTGCTTACGGCACAAGCGTCTTACTGATGAGCTTAAAATTGTTTTCCAACCCTGGCAGTCCTTTCGAAAAGAATACTAAAGAGAATAAATAAACAAATAAGAGTGCGTTTTATGCCCCCTAGCGATAAGTTTTCCTACGGAGTCGCATTAAAAATATACTTGAAAATGCACCGCTCCCAAGAGATAAAGCAAGAAAAGCAAAGGAAAGCAGCGCAGCATAAGCAGAAACGTCTCCGAGGCTAACGGCGAAGCGAACGTGTTAAACGTCGTAGCCCATTTGTTTGGTTTGGAAGGTCAAAGATCTCGAGGAGCTGATTCGGCTGGCATTGGATGGTGGTGCAACTGCAACTGCACCGTCCGCGCAATGTCCATTCCTAGAGTGCATAGTTTGGTCGGACGCGGATTTTTCCGCGGTACCCGCCGCCGACCGCAGCTTAGTATGTTCCTATTTCAGACTTCCACCAGGCAAAATATGGAGGGAGATAGGCAAAGTCGTGTTTCCATTACATTTTCAAGTAAATAAAAAGACATTTCTCACGATTTAATTTTAGAATTTAACACTTTTAAGGGAAGAATCAACCTCAAAAACACGCCGATCTCTAATGCATGCATCCGTGCCCGATTTTGTTTTATGTAGCCTATGCAAGAACACAGCGCTCCCAGCTGGGCTCAAGGATTGAATGAGATGAGGAATGGACCAGACGGCGCGGCCGAGATCGGCGATCTTAGACGACGCTCGCTCCAATGATCAAGACACTTTTTCCATCAAGCGCTTAATGGAACTAATTTGGGACGGAGGAGCGTAATTTTATGCTGGATCAAACCAGAGCGTATGCATTTGCTGTGAAAATGGGGGAAACTTGATGAGAAGAATCTTCCACTTCCTGGTAGGTCGAGTCGAGAGGTTATAGCAGCGGTGCTTGTTGCACAAGACGCTTGTTTCGAAAGGCAAAGTAATTAAGTCTTCTAATTTACCTTGAAAATTAAAGTGATATATTTCCTTTCAGAAGTCTTATTCAATGTTTTCTATATCCTTTACTACTTTCGACCGTTAGTTCTAAAAGAGAATATAAAAACCCCACTTCGAAATCCAAGTCAACAATTTTGGTACCATTCTTCATCTTCGACTATCGAGCATACATGTGCATCTTTATTTTACATTAGGCTTGAGATTGGAATATTTGTTAATTAAAGTTTCGAACATTTCTATCAATTTCGAATTCCGAAATAGTAAGGATTTTATGATACGACTTCTGATCATCACAAACATTGATTTTCCATTTAATTTTCCCCGTGAGATCGCCACCTCTGTCTGAAAAGACAATTTCCATCCAAATTGCCGCCACACATTGCTTAGAACGAAAATTTATTGATCTCTCAATCATTTCAGCGATCAGGTCTTTCAGATTTCAGTTGTCGGCCTATGCGCTAAACAAATGAATAAATTCGAGCTGAAAACCGCTCCAGCTGTCCGCGGTGGCGGCGGCGGACCGCACCTCTACGGGCTGTCTTTTTAATTAATTCAAACCTCCCGACATCTCGTTTCTCAGTTTTGCCAATATATTTTTTAAATGCTTTTATTATTTTCATCTACTACTGTCGTCGTTACTTTTAGTTTTCAGTTTATTTTCTCCGTCCCGGCGACGTCTGTTGTTATGTTGCTTGCAATGACACTGGATGTGCCATAAATTATTTCGCTAACTCTCCGGAGCGCATTAATCTTTATCGTTGTGCGTGTTTTATGCACGGGTTACCTCATTCAGCCGGAGCCCCCCCATTGAAGTCCGCGAGTTACTCGCAAGTTGATTTTGATTGTCGCAAACGGTGAGCTTTTGCAGCAGCCGCTAAGACTTGCGGATCTTGTCTAATAGTCTTAAGAAAACCAGTTGACGGATTCCTTCTATTTTGTGATTTTTCCTGTCCGTCGAGACTCAATCGGCTGGCCATTTGAATTTCAAATTTTTCTAGCCAATTGATGGTTGTCGTCTTTGGCAATTATTGTCTCTCTGTCTCAAATCGCTGCATAAAAAAGTTGCCGGGAACAGCGACAGTGCAAGAGGAACTAGAAACATAAGTGAATGGGGCCTCTACAGCAGGATAGTTATGCTAAACACGTCCGACATGCCATGAGGACATTTTCTATTAAAATAAAAACACATTCATTCACCAGACTTCTGCTGGGCAGCTAGTTTAAGGTGAAAAACAAAAAAGTTGGCGCCAAATAGTGTCGCAATCGTAGTATTTCAGTGCCAGATTTACAGCGTCAGGCTTTTGTTCAATTCTCATTTTGGTAGTCTTAAGGCGGTCGTTATAAGTTTAAGAGGTTGTGCCTGCAGGAGATCTTGATTTATAACGAGCGACTCTATAAACTGCGGAACATTTTCTGAGAAAAGGCCGCCGCAAAGACCCACCGTGGCACAAAAGTAATTAACGCCTGGAGGCCTCGTGTAGAGGATTTAATTGAATTTTGGTGGGTGGTTAAAACTTCTACGCGTTAAACGGTGCTGTACGACTACTTGGCATATTGTTGTAATGCCGCTGACCGACTGGGCAGGCTCCTTTTTTTGGTATTTTCTCGAGAGATTTACTGCGGCCTCTCGCACTTAAAGTCGGTTATGAAATGTTCGAAACTCGTTCCTTATGGTTATGATGATAGTACTATAAAGTATGCGCAATTTAAATGACCTTGTAGCAATTAACTGAGTGAATATTGCAGTCTCTTCGATGAAAGAGGGATTTTGTCCGTAAACCCGAGTGCAATCTGTTTGAAAGACATCTTAATCCGTGCACATTTTCGGTCTGAAGCTCCATCCTGCAATTTCCCTGCAATCTCAAAATTGCATCTGCGTTTGTATCATCCAAGCTTTTCCTCCTGATGCCTCGTCCTATATTTATCCCCATCTCAACTTTATTCATTTTCATCTCGAAATTGTTACTTCTATATAAATACCATCAAGAAAATTCCCTAGAAAATGATTATTTTTGCCTAATACATTTTCCCTGGCCTTTTGCAAAAACATTAAATTCCCTGGGTAATTTTAAATTGAAATTCCAAGAAATGTTTTCTAGCACAAATAAAGCTAAATGGGTTGGCCTCTGATAGACTCATCGGAATTTCTTGCGTTTCGCTGAATAACCAGGCATAAAGCAAAAAACAATTGTCAATTTCATTTAACTTTGAAAATGCTAAAACAATTTAGAAATTCTTTTCATTAAATTACGTCAGTGCGCAGTTAGAAAAGCAGGAGTTGTTTTGTATTTGCATTAACTGCGATCACTTAAAACGAGTTGCTGACAGAAGTTGTTTAACACAGAGTTTGCGTCAGTTAAACGTGTTTATGAAGAATACAAGTATTTTAGTTATTTATTTGATTCTACAACAAGTTTAGAAAATGTTAAATTTGTTGAAAAGTATTCGATATCAAGGTTTCAAAGCAATTTGAAAACATTGGAATTATATACGTTATTATTATTACGCAGAGTGTATCCATACTCGAATCTACTTTTTTAATGTCTCGATTGGTAATCAAATTTTGATGAGTTGAAGTTACCGACATTTGCGTGCGGTACCTTTTCCTCAATTACATTGATTCTTAAACGAGAAGCAATTCGCATATATGTATGTATGTATTTTTGGCGAATCGTGTGCTACCACATGGTACTTGCTAAGGCCAATGCCACAATGAGGCATATTAAAGGCATCCGGGGTAAGCCACCATTATTTGCTGATTTATGCAAACAGGAAACATAAAGAGCCCGCTAAACGGCGACGTGAGATCCGCAGATGGCCCCAAATGGGCGGTTCAAATGGTTCAATGGATGCCTAATTAATGTCACGCCGTCACAGGCGGTTGTAGTTAATGAGAAGGCTCCTCTTCTATTGAAGTGCTTACCAGACCAAAAATGTTTGCACCCACAAAAATCTCCTCCCGATCGATTAATCATTTTGTTGTGAGGGGGGCTGTCCCCTGGAAAATCGGGGCGCAACCCATCCATTTTAAATCTGAACAAAAGTTCAAACTCATCCGTAAAATTCAAGCGCTCTTGCGGTCTAAAAATCGACGTGACCTTGATAAATGAGATAAGTCCAGCCTGCATAGGATGCTGGAAAAAACGAGGTCTAAAATTTGGGACATTGAGGACAAATGATTGCTGAAGAGGTGGCCGGATTGCGGAGCCCCATCGTCTGTCTCCCGGGTCGCGTTCCCAGACTGCACGATAGGCGCTTTTCGTGAGTGTGCCCGCAGGCAGCGAGTAACTGCGCTCTTGTCTTAATCTGATTGAAGAAAAGATGAATTGCGGCGATCACAGGTACGCGCCGAATGCTGCTCAGGTGGGAAGCAGGCGGCGGCGTGTACCTGCCTCGCTGGCGTGGCGTACTCTATTAAAAATGCCGCGTGTGAACCGGCACCGATGCGCGCAAATCGTATCCATTTGTAATTCAATTCGCCACGTCTTGGGCCCGATATCTGGCGGGTTCATTCTCATGGCATTCCTCGGTGGCACTTGGGCGCTCGTTTTGTTCGCCTCGCAGCTTATTGTTTATCATTTGTTTATGGAAAAGCTGAAAATATCTCCTTGGTCGAACTTGATTCTATCGGGTCGATATGCCCGCCGATGGCAGCTGAATATGCTGCGATTGGGGTAAACTGGTCTCCTCGCCGATTGTGGAATCGGAGACAGCTGGACCATTTGGGGACAGACCACAACAATGCGATGCGAAATCCCAGCAGCACTGCGGTCGTCGGCGGCACCGCAGCACAGCGAAAGAAGGAGCCTCCAATATGGGGCACCGATATCCGATGTCAGCGCGAATACTCTGCCCAGTTAATCTCGGCTTATATGGAGTCGCGGAGCCCCATGTGGGTCCCAACTGGGTCGCAAGACGTATCGATAGCCATGCCGCCTTTATGGTCTGCTTCCTCCCAATCGTGAGATTTGAGTCTCCGCTAATAGAATTATTTTGCATGCGTGAAATTAATACTCTGAATGGATCGATGCTCGGTCCACGGTTCACTGAGATAATGGGGCAAGGCTGTCTAAGCGAGCCGCACGACCTGGTTGAAATGATGCAAACCCTTCGTAGTGGCTGCCGACAGGACGCCTATCGCAAATCACTCGGATGCAGAATGAATACGTCTTCATTATCCCGGCAGTTCCCATTTTGAAACATGCCTGTGTCGGTGCCTGGACGCACTCACCATCGATCCTGGGATAGGCATCAATCTGCCCCTCGCAGCACCACATCATAGTGCATCTCCCTTGCATTTCGCCGTTCCGATTACCCTAGTGATGCAATTTGGCATAAATCAAACGTTTATTGGCGCTGCAGCCATCACATGCGGCTTTCGTCAGTACGGGCCAATTGAAATTCTATTTTGAGTCCGTTCGCTCATTAGACCGCCACTAGCTGAATAAACCACAGAAGCCAAATAGGGGACAAATATGAGGGCTTGGTTCTCTTTGGCAACTGTGGATACTTTTGTAGTCTTTTTCCATGGTATGCAATTTAATTCTCTTTGAAGGAAATTTGAATTTGGAAAAGGACATTCAGTTTTTTCAATTAGAAATTCTATTATCTAACATGAAAGTTTGAATGAAATTTTCCTATTTGCAGAACAAGGGGTCTACTGTCAAAGATATTTTTCAGTATTCGAATCGATTGTTAAAATCAATGTGATTTTTATTTCGTATTCATAAAACAAATAAGAGGAAAAGAAGATAAAATGAATTTTTTCTCAACTATAGTATACTTTTATGTTCAATTCGCTATGTCGCAGTTGTAACCAGAAAGGAAGCTCAATTTTGACTCGTAAAAGTCTGCAAAAATGTACTCCTCAGCTTTTAACAAGAATCGGCATTATTTATAAACATAAAACATACACTTATTCCTTTATAACAATAATTCGTGCTTTATGGAAGTACACGGAGTTATTTTTAGATCGAAGTCTTTTGTCACGCTTTTAACTATCCATCATAAAATATGAACAACCTTGTGCAGACTGAAGAGGAGCACGTTTATCCAACTAGTAATTAATCTTGTCATTGAATATTTTAATTTGCAGAGGAAAAACGTGAGAGAGCAACTTCAGAGCATTCGTATAATTAAGTGCAATATAAATAGAAATTTTATATTGCTCATAAATATCACAAACTTGCATTGCGCATTCAAAGTAAAAGGGATACTTTATTAGTAGATATATGTATGTGTATGTGATGTACATAGCCGAACACTTGAAGTTTTTTTCGGATTTAACCGAAATAAGACCTCGTCACCTACGTACTTTATACCAAGCTGCAATGCCATTTTTATACTCCTCAGAAAAAAGTTAAGACCTTCATTTATTTCCACGCAATCGAGGTTGATCGGCTTTAGTAGCTAAATAGTAAAAAACGACAGACAGAAACCATCGGGAAATTGGCTAAACGAAGCACGGTGTCATGCCAACCGATCTGGCTAGTAGCCGATGGGGCACACTGTCTCGATAATTATCTAAGTAATTAACATCATTTGAGCCAACGAGTGAATCTACAAAAAGAGGAAAGATAAGAAAAATTGTTGCTTCTGGGTAAAACATCCGCTCAAGGGAAGACGCCGCAAGCCCACGCAGTGAGCGTGTCGTCTGGCAGCGTGTCATGTAAAGCGTCACTCATGTCCAGTTTTGTCCAACAGATCCGATAAAAACGAGGTCTGTCTGTCTGTCTGCTAAGCGAGCGGTGGGCGCTCCGCCCCACTTTCTAACAGCGTTCGCTGCTGAATCTGCAATGCTTCGAAAAGGATTGCGGATGTGCAGCGAAGGGCGATCGGCCGGGCATGATAAAGGCAATTAGTCGCCTCCTCTTTTCCATAAATTATGCAAAACCATCGCCGCCGTTTGTCGTGCCCGCCGCAACCTTCTTCCGCTGGATATGCGGTCCATGGGATCGATCGCCGGCGCGTGCTTAAGTTGAAATTCAAAAAGTTAACAAATTTAATGAATTGTAAATTGCCGCGGGCGGACGGTTTTTTCACGTTTCCGATGCTTTTTAATGGCCTCATTTTGGGCCCACATTTATTGAAATTTTAAATATTTGAATCAATCACAATTCAGAAGATTTCCACAACTTGTTCCAAATAACCATTGAGGTTGCTAGTGGGCCCTAAATTTCAATTTCGCTCGAGACTCGCTTCCCTTTGGCCCTTTGGAAGCGATTAGACCCCTTCGTGGGGAATGTGTGAAATGCAAAAAGGCCAAAAGGGAAAGTGAGTGTGGGTCGTTATTTATCGAGATTTGTCAATCAAATTCCATGGAGTGGTTCCTCTGGAGCGTGATTAATTAAGCACTCCGGGACGGTTGCCTACACTTCCTATTTTGAAATTGCACCTTTAGTGTCATCGGATTTGGGTAAATGGAGTTTTACCCGCCGATTTACAAGCTTTAATGCGTGCTTGTGTGTTTTTTTGTCGTTTCGGTTGATCGATTGCGGTGCCAGTTTTGGCGTTCCGACATTTCGACAGGGGGCGGCAACGATTCGATGATGTCACAATCGAAAAGAATTCGATTTAATAGCTTCGTGGGTTTGGGGTTTTCAATTGTTTCATGCTGTTGGGTAGTTACCTCCAAAAATATTGCTAACTCAGAGAAAAAAATCTAAGTAATATAAGAAAAAATTCTTTACTTAAAACCTGTTATGATGTCAGCTTTTAATAACTGAAAAAATACGTTATAAGGTATCCAATTAAATTTGAGGAATTGCAATCTGGGTAATTGTCCATATTTTTGCTTCTTCAAAAAATGTTGCACGAAAAAGTAATTACCCGAAAACCGTCTTTATTAGCACGAAAGTGCAAACAAACGGTCAAAACAAGTAGACGAGTCCACTGATGAGGCTCGCAATTGAGTCGTCAAATTTCGAAAAGCGAAAGGGTGCGAGGCGCGACGTGTTACCAACGCAATTTTATCGCCAACACGAACCGCAAAAGTCGAAAGAAGTAGCTTAATTTCTCCCCTTTGGGGCGTGGCTCCGACTGACAGCCTTCATGCAATCAAAGCCTCCTCGAAAGATGGTAACGAGTGCTCAAATAAATTTCCCAATGTCATTACGACCTCAATTGAGTAAATCGATGAATTTATATTTTTTGACTGCGTCTTTTCCCTCGTATAGGCTGTAACAGAGCAAGAAGAAGAGGTATAGAGGTGCAGAGCAGTTGAATGATGTAGTTTGGCACAAAATCAATTTTTAATTAGGAATCCAACCCTAAACTCTATCTAGGAGAAACTCGATATGCATCGACGAGCAACACTGCCTTTAAATCGCGTATTTTCGAATAAGTGTTGAATTCCTGTAAACAAGAGCGTAATTAGTAGGCAATATATCGGGTATCGATTCTTTTAATTAGTTTGGTGCAAATTGTTCTATCAAATAAATTAAACGTAGTTATTCACTTGACTTTGAAATTAACTATGTATTTCAGTGTCCTAGAATCGAATGTCGATGTTCTTGATATTAAATTATTGCTGAGTAATCCATTTCGTGTCTCGAATTAACACTTTTTGTAATATCTGATCATTTAATTAGTGTTCGAATAACTGTCGCAAATGCTGGATAAATTCAAAATGTTCGCTTCAGAAACCAGCTTGCATATGTATGTATATTAAGAATTGAGTTTCGACTGAATTGAGAGGATTCGACTATCAACAGAGCGATTCTAATTATCCACCAAATGTTTAGGATTCTCATATTGTGGCTTTAATTCATGCAATTGTCCTAATACAATCAATCGAAATTCTTAATTATCTAAAAAGGACAAATATTCATTTCAAGGATGCTGCAATCTTGCGCACCGTGGGCGTAAATTAAGCGGTCATAAAAAGTGTCCACCAAGTTTGAATTGGGAAATTGTATTTTTAACTAGAGCTTAACGTTCTGGTGAACACATGTTGGGGCTTGCTTTAAATGTAATCAAGAAAAGCCAGCAAAAAGGGCATTTAATGGACGTCTTCCAGCAAAAGAACTGCACTGCAGGGACCGTCCTCATTTGTACGAGTTGGCCGTCTTCAGGGGCTGATTACTCCTAATTGTCTGTAATTTAATAAATCCATCCACAAGAGCTGATTTAATGAAAATGTCTGATGTGTTTTCTTATTTTGGTCTGAGCAGAGCCCAGTAGCCCCCGCCAAACATGTCATCTTTCGCCTTAACTAGACTCTGTCGTTTGCGTGCAGATGATGGTCCAGGAGCTATCTTCTTTGGGTGCCCCATCGTCTTTTATCATATATGCTTTCGTTTTGTTGTTTATGCTGGGGCCAACTGCCCGGCGTTGCGCTCATTTAGCTGGACAAGTTTGTTTGCTTGTGCCATAAAGTTGCGGTGGCATGAAAACCATTGCAAAGAACTCATAGGAATCGCACAAGTAAACAAACTCTGGAATTGAATCGAATAAAATGTTGCTGAACCAGCAAATGGATGGACAATTAAGAAATTTTTGCGCTTCCGCCCAGTGCGTTGAATAGTCGCAGCTTATGTGCACCAAGAGTGCCGAGTGCGGTGCGTAGTGGTTGCGTAAGCGCGATGACCAAAACTGATACCCATGAGCAATTTGGCGGCAATTGACCGAATATTTTGTTACGCTGTCTGTTTGTTCGCCTTTTAATTAACTCGAAAATTTTATGAGCTTGCTAAGTGGGTTGGCCGCACTTCAAGGTGAGCAGAACTCAACTGCAAGCTGCAATATTTTTGCTATCTCAAAATTATGTTGCGGTTTTTAGAAGTGTTGAATGTTTCGGCAAACTTTAATTGAAACGCAATTGGACGTTCCAATTAGTCAAATTTGTGGCATTCTCAAACAAAAATGGTTAATTAGGGGCAAATAGTTTTTGATGTTCATCGACATATCTTGGTCATTATGAATGTGTTTATTTTTAATAGTTTAAACATCTTAGCTCATGGCCACATCAAAATCGGAATCTCAGAATGGAATACCGGAGATCGAACTGTATATAAATTTCGAAAATGTCAACTTAATAGATTTTTCGAAATGACAACGAAATGTTCACAATATGTTTTAAAAACAATTTAAATGTATTATATATATGAATATTTTACAGATCTCTGATTCCGAAAAGTATAATAATACTAATTAAACATTTCTATTTTATGCCTTCCAGGCCCATGTCGTCGCTGCTTTTGAGCAAAGCTTAGCCAATATGACGTCACGGCTGCAACAGCTAACAGCAACTGCTGAGCGAAAAGATAGTGAGCTAACTGACATGCGGCAGACTATAGAGCTTCTGCGAAAACAGTCAATTCAAGCGGGTCTTACAACAGCGCATATGCAGAGTATGGGGGTGCAAACATGCTCCTCAGACCCTCTGAATTTTAATAGACAACATGCTCAAGCTGCTAAGATGCTGCAGCAGCATTTACATCAGCAACAGCATCAACAACAAACTCTTCAACAACAACATCAGCAGCAACAACAACAGCAACAACAACAATCCACAGCTAACGGAGGCTCCGGGATGCAAAGGCACCACAGCTCCGATTCGATGTGTTCCCTAAATTCAGTAAGCTCAGGCTGCTCAGCGCAGGATAAGAAGAAGAAAAAGGGCTGGCTAAGAAGTTCCTTCACAAAGGCGTTCTCACGAAATGCGAAAATCTCAAAAACAAGCCGGCACGTGAGCAGCACGTCGAGCAACCTTGACCAGAGCGCAGGAACTCAAACATCAAATGAGGCGAATTCGAGCCTTCCGCCGCCATCGCCCACAAAGAGCCCCCAAAAAACTGTTCCAATTATTGAAAACGCGAAACCAGTCGATGCCATCGAGCTAGAGGGGAATCCTGTCGTAGAAGACCTGAAGAAGCAACTCCGCGAGAAGGACTTAGTCCTTACAGACATTCGTCTAGAAGCACTAAGCTCCGCCTCGCAACTGGAGAGCCTGAAAGATACTGTGATGAAAATGCGCGCCGAAATGATTAGTCTTAAGCAGAATAACGAGAGGCTGCAGAAGCTCGTGACGAGCAGATCGTTGGCTGGGAGTGAGGCGTCGCTGGGCAATGCAGTGAGCCCCAATGGGTCTATAGGTGAGTCGAGGAGGTACAGTCTGGCCGATGGGGTCAGCCGACCTCCCATGGAGCTCCCAAAGAGTCTAGAAGAGGAGGTTGAAGAAGAGAACATTCCTCCAGCCCCAGCTCCAGAACCACCACCTCCTCCTCTAAGTCCTTCGACTCATATCGACCTCACACCGCCACCACCTGCCATTGAAGCCCCCAGTCCGACTCATATGGCGCCTACCGCCGCAGAGGATGTTACAGACCCTACAGAAGGGAAGAAAATCGGAATAGCCGTCTACTTGGGCCAACCAGAATCATTCCCGAAGTATGCTGAAGAGATTTTAGAGTCAGACAACTATTACTCGTCTGTGAAACTCTCGGATGAAGATGAGGCCCATGAAAATGGGTTTGAGGAGAGGAATATGAAACCATTCCCAAACCCAGCCCTTAACGAGTTTATAATCGCATACACCTACATTTCGGGAAAAACCACCTGGCAAAACTTAGATTACATAGTCCGCAAAACATTTAAGGACTACGTATCGCGGATTGATCCTGGAACAAATCTTGGACTGAACACAGACTCGATTACGTCTTACCACCTGGGCGAGGCCAAAAGGGGCCCTGAAATGGGATTCCCGGAACTCCTGCCCTGCGGCTACATAGTCGGAAACGTAAAGACGTTGTATATTTGTCTACAGGGCGTGGGAAGCTTAGCCTTCGACAGTCTTATTCCGCGGAGCATAGTCCATAGATACATTAGCTTACTTACCGAACATAGAAGACTTATCCTGTGCGGTCCTAGTGGGACAGGAAAATCGTATTTAGCTAGAAAATTGGCCGAATTCCTGGTAGCCAGATCGGGCAGGGGTAATCCCTCTGAGGCGATTGCAACATTCAAGTGAGTGCCGTCTTCCTCTGTCCCTTAGTTCAACAATGATAGATTGTAAAAATAAATTTAAAATATTTTTGTTCCACCACAGTGTTGACCATAAATCTTCAAAGGAACTCAGACAATATCTGAGCCATATTGCCGAGCAAGCTTCAATTGCGAACGGAGCATCGGAACTTCCATCTGTGATCATTTTAGACAATTTACACCACGCCTCTGCGCTGGGAGATGTTTTTTCTTGTCTCTTAAGCGCTGGACCAGCTGCAAAGCTACCCTGCATCATTGGGACGATGTCACAAGCGACCTGCAACACCACCAACCTTCAGCTCCATCATAACTTCCGATGGGTGAGTACCTCCTTAAGAAATTTCTTGTAATTAGTTCTTGCAATTTCACACACAGAACAGAAAAATTATTGCGTTGCAAAAATTCTACTTCGAGAAAATTAGCGCTGCTGAAACGCTTAAACGAAAACTTGATTCGAAATTAGTTTTATCTTAACAATTATATCGAAAATGAGTTCTTTGTTCGTTCTTTTTAAGCCTTTTTTGTTTTTTATCGGTTTTTTCGAAAATGCATAGCAAATCAATTTTTTCAATTCTATTTTTTACGAAAATGGGCCATTATTGTAAATAAAACGATAGATATTAAAGAATTTCTACTCTCTACTACCTATCTGATGATTTTCTGTAATATGTGTCATATAGGTTCTAACGGCAAACCACATGGAGCCTGTGAAGGGCTTCTTGGGACGCTTCCTGCGCAGGCGACTCTTCTCCCTGGAGCTGTCCACGCAGAATCCGCAGCCAGAGCTCTCCTCGGTGTTGGCCTGGCTGCCGACGGTGTGGCAGCACATAAATCGGTTTCTGGAGAACCACAGCTCCAGCGACGTCACCATCGGCCCCCGGCTGTTCCTGTCCTGCCCCCTGGACCTCAAGGACTCGCAGGTGTGGTTCACTGACGTCTGGAACTACCACCTGGCCCCCTACCTGGTGGAGGCGGTCCGGGAAGGTGTCCAGTTGTACGGCCGCCGCGGGGGAGCCTGGAACGACCCATCCACGTTCATTCGCGACACCTACCCATGGCCCTACGGGCCGGATTCGGTTCCGCCGCTGCGGCAGATCAATGCGGAAGACGTCGGCCTGGAGGCGGGCGCTCCCGGAAATAGCGACTCCCAGGATCCGCTGGTAATTTTCCCATTAGCCCCCATAATGAGACAATTTCATGTGCAATCTCGTGAATTTCCACTTTCCAGCTGAACATGCTGATGCGGCTGCAGGAAGCGGCTAATTATTCAGGCAATCAGGAACAGGAATCGGACTGTGCCAGCCTCGACTCCAATATCACCCCCGACAGCTCCGCTGGCGCGGAATGAAAGCGACGATTTAGCTCAATTTTGTAAATTCACTAAGTTTCTTTTCCATATATTTTTAGTTTTTCATTTCGAATTTTGTAGAGAATTAAAAGTGATAGGATGCGATTAAACCACCGCGACATTTCTTTCCCTTATGAAACTCTTCCTGTTCTTCCTTCGTCTTCAGACGCATCCTTTTTCCAAGCAGATGAAATTTTTGCAGGGAAAAAAGGACGATAAGGCAGGCAGCTCACAGATGCTTCCAACAGCGGAAAAGTTTTTCAATTCATTTCCATTGTTTTCAAAACTGTCTGGTTGCTACCCGCCGGAGTTTTGGCGGGTGTAATGAACAAAGTTATTCGACGGTAATGCAGTCCCGCCTCGGCCCCAATGTCCCAGCGGAGGTGCGGTGATAATTGAAAGCACTCAAAAACCTCATTAAGGGGATTAGGCGCAGTTTGAAAATGCAAATCAATTCAAATCGAATTTGCCGCCCGCATTTTATCCGGCTCGCAATTAGTTTTCGGGCTGATGAAAGCTATTTTTCGAAAAGTTTTTATTGAATTGGGCGATGAAAGCTGGAAAATGAATGAAACGATTTTCTGCATGATTTATTTCATCCTGATGTAAAACTGCAAACTATTTCCGAATTTATTGAAAATTGACAGGATATCACCTCACCACAGATTCCAGTAAGTAACTTTTATTTATATTTTAATTTTTTATACATATATTGGATTTCCGGCTTCTCGCATTGCTGTGTTATCATAAAATAAACTAATCTTCGTAAAAACGGGTTTCATGCCAAACAAAACTGTTGAAAAATTTCACATAAACGAGACTAAAACTTTTTCCCCCACAACTATTAACTCTATCATAAAAGTTAGGACATTTTATACCCAAATGAATACATTCAATTTCCTTTTTATTTTACTTAGTACCATGTAAAAAGTTTGTTTAGTTGATTTATGATTTTAGACTATACTATATATTCGGGTTCATCTTGTTTCTAAGAAATATTTTAATATCCTATACTGATCTTAAAACAACCTGCATACGTATCGAAATTCTATAACCTTTAGTAAAAGCTGCTTATACTTAAACAACTAAAAATTTGTTTGCGGTGGAAACCAACTGACTGACTAACTTATGAACGTGCAGAGCTGCTGGAGTTAGGAACATTAAATTTGGAAAATATATTTCGTTATGACGGAGTGATCCACTGCAAATATAAAAACTCGAAATTATAGCTGACGTTTTAATTCTTCTCTGTGTGAAGTCGAATATGAAAATATATTGAAAAAAAAAACAAAAATAAATAATTAAATATCTTAGTAGAGTTCAACCCATCATAGCTTTTCGCCGTGGAAGCATTTGTAGAGATGTTGCTCTTTTGCTGTTGAATTAATTTATCATAATTTTTGATTTTGAAAATTTTTGATAAAATATCTTTCAAAATAGATGCCTTTTTGAACTCCATAAAATTTCCTAAAATCATATCTTACATACCATCAATATTTCACTAAAATACGAAAAATGTGAAACCAAATCGCCAACTCTTTGATAAATGTTTTTTATACTTAAATCATCCCAAAAAAACAAGAATTTATTGTATGTATGTAACAAATAAGTTATTTGAAAAAATATATGCCATGTAAATAGTCTAACCTGTCGTCCCCTCTACCCCGAGAGTCCTTCGAACCCTCTCCTGAACCTCCCTCTCTTAACGTCTTAGGCAATTCCCATTCGTTTGGAGGATTCGCGCACGACACTAACTGAAAGTCTCTTAAGAAATAAAAATTCTGATGAGCAAGTTTTTTATACGTGTATATTTACAAAAATGAGGGAGATGTTTGCAATTGCGTCTTTATACGGGAAATTAATAAATTAACGCAAAAATAATCAAAAAAAATATTAGCACTCTAAAGTGGTGGTCGACCTGCAGGACTTTTTCACTAAAATTGAACTGAAAAAATTATTAATAATAATACTGATGAAGAACAAAATCTGAGTCACTACTGCGCTAGTGGCAAAACAGCAAAGTTATTAACAATTTAACTGAAGTAAAAGTTTATTACGTGCTATTGTATTTTTGCCAACTTTATTACACAACTAAAGATATCATCGTCATGATATTACTCGATTGTATTACGTACCGCCTAAGTGCAGAAACCGAGAAAACTATTAAGACAATTATTATATAATTATTATATTTAAATAAAGAAAAACTTTATTATTTAATGCAACGACTTTACTTTACATTTTTTCCTCCTTCTCCTAACCACTCAAAAAACATTTAACACTAAGCCTATCAAGGCCGGTTAAATTGACCGGTACTTAATTTCGTCGTTGAGTGATTTATTATTTTTAAAGTTATAGCTTAATATTTATTAAGATCCATAATTGCGACATATTGAGAAATCGTTTTCAATTTATGATTATTAATCCTAATTTGAAGGTACATTGCATTAAAGGCGCGAAGAATGAGTGAAATTACGTGTTTGAGTGATGTTTGAGTGCTGGTAGGTTTAGTGTTAAATTATTTGTGCTCCATATTAAATTTTATTATAAACTTACAAAACAGAGATGTTACGGTAACGCGTATATAAATTTATTTAATAATTTGTTGTGATTCTCTGCTCAACTGCGTCATTTGATATATGTATGGTATATAAACCGCCAAAGTGGGTGAAACCTTTAAACCAATTATTATATTTTAGGTGGAATAAAAGGTGAGTTATAAACGACCTGTTCCGTACAAGAGCCCGTACAGAAAAGCCGTCACGAAATTCGATACTGGTCCACGAGTGAGTGACGGCACAGCATCCAGGCATATCAGGGCAGCGCCATCACCCAACCGTCCCGTAGAAGACGGTGGCAGGAATGCCGCTGGGAACCGCCGCGGAACTTTCTACCTGAAATCCTACACAGGCCCCGGATAAGGTGCCCGGCTGGGAGTCGTCGTCGTGCCGCGGCCTTCCGCGACAACCACTCCACTTCGGAGGTGCGTGCAATTGATACCCTGGGAATGCTAATGAGCAGCCGCCCGCCACCTTCCAGGGCGTTTCAGCGGTGGGACACATTCTCGAAAGTCTTCGCCGCCAGCTCGACGGGTCTGGATAACTTCGCCGTCGACGTTGCGGCGAAGACGTCGCGCGGACTGGCTGAGTTGAGATGTCTGATGGCCTAATCACGCACGTGACGAGCGGCGAATGTGACGAACTTCTTTGAGGCTAATCAGGAGGAACCCTGAGAATTCCCGAAGGAAGTGTAGAGCGCACGAAATACGACTTAATGCGGCTGGGGACATGGATAAGGAAATTTGCTCCGGGGAGCACTTCTTCGTTCCCTTGTAACTCCCTCGTCACGTATCTTCCAGCGCTCTATTCGTTCCCAACGACAATTGAAATCGAAAACCGCCTGGCTGTTGAAAGCATAATTAAACAAGATTATTACAATTGTCGCGATTAAAAGTTATGATAAAATGCCACTTTAGCAATCCCGCAGAAATGTGGTTTTCTAGGAAACTATTCGTGGTAATTACACTAATCAGCATTTTTCTATAATCTCGTGGTTTGATGAATTATGAATTCGAGATAGAAAATATTGCTCTTTAGTAGTTATTTAAGAAGTAATAAAATATAGAACTCACGTAGACTACTCGTAATTGAGTTAAGGGTCGTTAAGAGTCTGTTTGAAGCAATTATATCAATAGATAAAGAAGCAACTTTTTTCGACCATTTTTTTGTTTAATTTGACTTAGCTACATTATTTTTTTATATCCACCTATATTATATTTGACGTCGTTTCAATCTGTAGTAATTTTCTTCGAACTTCAACATCAAATTCTTTTCAGGTGTCCTTCGAAATAATGTCATCGAAAGAAAATATTCAATTTGGCTCTATTATCGTAATTTAACCTTAATTTACCGATCGATCCTGCTCAAGCAATCGACAGAATTGGAAGATCAATCACTGTGCGAGGTTGCGTACCGATTACCAGGAAAATTCCCTCCCTTCCGGTGGAATAAATTTTGCTCTCGACAGCAGCTGCGAATGAAGATCGGGCATATTTCCCGGCGGCCGATAAAGTTGATTCGACATGAAACAAATTGCAAATTTGTTGATATTTTCCGCGAGCTAATCGCGGGAAAGCTGAAGGCCGACCACGAAGCCTCGTGGAGGCTTCCAGGGACCGGTAGAAGTCGTAGTCATGATCACGCTCGCGGCGCGATCAGTTCCTTGACCTAACCACGCCGCGCACGCATTCAGCTGGATGTGGATCGGCCACGAACCGATCACCGGTTAGGCCTAATGATTTCTGCCAATTTGGAAATAATTTAGATTAGTGTGGCATGAAACAGTTTTCCTGCACAAAGCGCTGTCCGTTCACTTGGCGGCGATCGACCGGCCGACGGGCTCCGTCGCCGCGGGGCGATCGACCTGCCGAGCCGCGCTCACGCGTACGCAAGTGGAAATCTCGCCTACAAGAAATAGCGCTGGGGAATTCATAAATCAGCGAGATATAAAAACGGAAACAAAGTCGGATAGGGTTTTTCTGGCTTTCGCGATCTGTGCGCGGCTGCCCATTTCTGTAACAAGGAGATAACAACGGCGGCGGGGCCCGGGTGGCCCAAAGCCGCGGTGTGCGATCACTCCAGATCCGCGATAGGACGTTTTTCAGCGGTTACGGCGCGCTCATAAATTGTTTTCTTGGAAACGAGATATTCCCGCCTCGGCGGCGAGAGGCGGGCGAGGATCCTCCGATCCCTCCTCGTCGCAATGAATTACACCTTGCGATCCGCGGCCCTCCCCCGGGCGACTGCCGCGCAGAACGGCGGCTGGCGTCGCGTGCTCCCGGCTGCCACCAGATGACCGGAATTAATTACCACGCGAAGGGCCTCTGCGCACGACGCATGACGACTCCGGAGGCTCAGGTGGCTCAGGTGGCTCAGGTATGTGGAGGACGGCGGGTAACCTCGATCCAGACTTCCAGCTTCCAGGGGAAAACCGCGTGCTGCGACTGGAAAGTGACAACGGATCACTCGAAGGAGGAGATTGCCATCATCGGCTACAAATTGACTCTAAATTGCCGAGTACTCATGCCGCGGCTCGCGTACGCAGCGCGGTGTAATATAATGAGAAAATTGACAGTCGTTAACGCTTTAATGGCTTAATATTCATCAATAAAAAGTAGATCGTTCCTAAGAATTATGGCGGCAATGGAGCTTAACCACCGCAGAGGCAGATATCAGTCATTTTTTAAGCATAACTATGTCTACAAAGTAGGTTTAGTTAGCCGCTTGAAAAACTACTCGTTTCTCTCCAGCTTTCTACAGAAAATAATTGTTTAATTGCGCAGTCGAGTCTCGGTACATGGCCCTCAAGCCCACGCTTATTCGAAATCATTTACAATTTACAACCTCTTATTTTCCCTTGAATACTTTAACTTTAAGATATAAGTTTAGGAATATCTACGCTTGCAAGTATGTATTACATATTTTCGATACTCAACATTGTTCTTCATCTAAATATTTTTCTTTGAGTTTATCTTCTCTGAATTAAACAAGCATAAGTATAAAGACATATTTCAATTTTCTATTTTGAAAATTTTTTGGGAAACAACGTGAAATGGCCTTTTGTTGCGAAGTGTGGTTTAATTTTATTGCATTTTGTATATTTAACGGCGCAATGTAATTTAATATGCATTTAAAAAGAGAAAAGGATGCGGTGTTTTGTCCAGAATATAAATTTTCTCACTATTATTTTCTTTCTAGAATCAATGTTGTTTTATTGAACATCGTTCAAAATAATCGAAACTCGAAGTACACGACCCTTATAGTGATTTCGTGAGATCACAAAAGTCTTTGACCTTAATCTTCACAATTCCGATTTGTAGCCCTGTAAAGCCACGAAATCACCTCAATTTAGAGAAATTGCACCGCTGTACCCATTGATTTCCGAGGAAAACCAACCAAATATCCGGAATTACCATTCTCGGTTAAAAAAATAAAAAGACGATCGATTCACACTTTCATCGTGATCTTCACGCGCCATTGATTTCAATTATTCGATCGGAGGTTAACGAGCATCCGAATGAGTTTTGCCCCAAGGGGTTTTATAAATAAAAAGAAAACGACGAGGCGATGAGTTAGTTGAGTAGTGTAAGAAGGTTGTCCCGCCATTCCCACCGGGCAAAACTGCAATTTGTCGCAATCATTCTGAGTATGGCACCGATCTGGGTGATACGCCGGGTCCGAGCGTGTATATGTTTTATATCTTATATATGCTGATGCTGATGCTGATTACGTGGACCTCGCGCACACTGCATCATACTTACTCCTATCTTTGATCTCTGCGGGGAATATTTTTGCACCTTTGCGTCCGGAAAGCCTCAGAGCCCGCGAGGAGCACCGCGATCAGCTCTGGTGCGATTACGGCGCAGAACATAAAAAACGATAGGCTCCACCAGCAACAACAGCGCGACGTGCAGCGTTGCAACCATCTTCCTGCTGTCTTACTGGTTCGCAGCGTAAACCATCGCAGTGGTGCAGTTATCGGTCGTTTTCACACCTTTGTAAGGTAATTTTCCAATTTATTTGCTGTTATAAATCAGTTGGACTCTCTCCTGCGGCGTACGATAACATGACGTTCGAATGGCGGGTTTTTTTCGTAAGAATTTGCTGCAAAGTTTGTTTTGCACATGTGATACAAGATCACAAAAATATATTGACAAATTGCTCCTGTAGTCCCGGAGTTGCCCTGCTTCTTTTTTTAGCGGGGTAAAATAAAATTAAGTACATACATTCGTCGTGGCTAAGGGTGATGTTCGGTTCCCACTTTTGTTCAAAGGTGCGTCCTCTCACTCAGAATTTGTACCGCTTGCTGGGAAAAACAATAAAATCAAAAATATTTTTTCGAGACTGAAAGGGTTGCTGGCCAGTGAATACAATACAACTAACAAGTTCATTATTCTTTGCCATATATTTTTACCTTATATACGAGTGTAGGTATTTTCTTACAAAAGTGATAAAATTTCAATGTTAATTTTTTGAAAAATGCGATACAATAGATTTACATTATTGTTAATTGTTTAATTTAAGAAAATTAAATTGAAGTGATAAATGCAATGAAAATATGTAGTAAAATTGCCCAACTCAGCGAAGTAGCATCCGAAGCTGAATTTTAATTTAAGATATTTATATTCATTAATATCTAAAATTAAAGCTTTTGTTTGATTAAAACTTGTATGAAAAAAAGTTATGAAAAGTTCAACAACGTTTTCTTCGAGACTCGATCCACATAAGTTCGTTAACTTGATTAATAACAATATGTTTTTCTTTATGGGACTTCTTTTTGGAACGCCCGTTACATAAAAATTAAGTTCATACTTCATCGTTAGTTAGAAAACAGGTTTAACGTTTTTGCTTTACGACAGTTTGATTCGAGAATCGCTACGCGATTAATTATAGACAAGCATGATCTAAACCGACAAGCGCCTTGTGATTGTGAAAAATGTAAAATGCTACTAGTAAAAGCCGGAGTTTTCCTATTAAACAAAACAGAAAAAAAGACGTAAATGAGGCAAAAACAAGAAATAGATAAAAATCGACATCTCAACGAAGCTATTTTTCAATAACGTGCGAAAAAGATGAAATCATTGAGACGTGTCGGCGCACAAAAAACAGCAATTAATCCGCCGTCCTGCTGCATTTTTATAAGGTCGTCGCGGCTAGGTGCGCTTCCACAGGTAGCAACATAATCACGCACGGCGACACCAGGGAAAACTTGTTTTTGGACGAATCTAAATTTTCATGAGATCACAGGGCGATTTGGCTGATGAGGATGACGACGGGGCCTCCCTTGTCCCGCGCCCCAGAACAGGCTGCTGCCGGGCGTTGTCACCTGTCTGCGCTCACGGCTCAAAATACGCGCAGGTAGTGCACGAGCCGCGCACTGCGCCAGGTGACCGTCGGCGGCTGAATTAAGGCCGATGTTGTAAAAATGAAATGTGAAACGACGTCCGCGCCCATCTGCCGCGTGGACCTAATCTCATTATGCAGCTTCTGACGGTCCATCTAGTTTCCGACGCTAATACAAATTAATGGCTGATTTGTGTCCAAATATTCATCGGTGAAACTGTACGTTTTCCAAACTCGAATTTGTAATGAGCAACCGCCGAGGAGAAAAACTGATAATTTGTGGGAAAAAATTATAATATGATTTTTTAGCGCCCCTTGGGGGCACAGTCATTTGCCACAGACCAGCAATTATGCCACGAAATTGCCCAATCCCTGACATGGGCCCGTTCTAAGGCGACCGAAGCATAAAAACCAGGTCCCCGGGTGAACGCGTTTTTGTATCTGTATGTTTTGAACTTTTTTACTCGCCCAATTCTCGGCTATCTGATGAACTGCTCGGACGCCTCAGAGGTCTTTTGCTTCAAAATGATGCGGAGATTACCACCTCAAGGCTGCGAGATTACATCGCACTTGCCGCGGTGAGTCGCAGGTGGACGCTGCAAAGCGTTGGGGGCAGATCAAGTTTGGAAATTTTAATTAAAGAAATTGCTTTTCACATCATGAGCTTATTTTGCACAAAAGAATAGAAAAAAGAAGTAGTAATTGAAATAGAAGCTCTTGGTCAAGATTATTTCCTGAAAACAAGATTTTCACAGATTTTCAGGCTTGGGAAGAAACATCTAAAAGGGCGCCAGAAAATATCTGCCAAGTTACAAACTTTACAAGATAGAGATTAAAGCACTGACTGCAAATTCGTTTAATAAAGCATGTAAAAACTTCACCTGGTGCGCACACAGACCTGAAAACCGAGCAAGAGTCTGCAAAGCTGAAATCATTTTAATCTGTAATACTTCAAATTTATAAAATAAGACTGGAGTGAGAGTTTTAGGCAATATATACTACATATGTACATAATGTATGTATGTATATATTATAGTTTTATTTAACTAAATCAGTCTGAAAGTTGTTGAATAATTATCCCTTTGAGTCAAAAGTATACTTACCTACATAACGTTTTAACTCGTCTCCTACCTTTGGAGCAAATGTAGAATCTGATATAGTAACTTTTCTGATACCTTCAGTGAAGATAAACAATAATTTACTTACAGACAGAACTAACGGATTTCGACAAAGTTTTATTTTTTATTTTTACAATCTCTTTATTCTCAAATCATCATTTTTCTTATCCTCATTCCCAATTTATATCTTATTGAAAACGTTAAACGCTGGCACTCTCGACCTAAAGATATTTCCTTACAATTTTAATCTTGATTTCACTTCCAGCCTCGACTCCATGACTAATGATATTTCCTCTGAGAACAATCCCAAACCAGGCGGCCCTCCCCAAAACCGACTTTTTATGGACGCCTAATAATCGAGCTGCGTACAATTTTTCTTGTTCGCTGCCATCGAAGACGCACCAGCCAGAGGCCCTAAATGACCCCAAGAAAAACTTCCGACATATTCTACGCCGAAGAAAACGAGATGCCACTGACGGCAGCGAGACGCTGGTTAAATACTAATTCCGTCCAATCCGTAGGAAAGACAAAGGCTGCGAGGCTCTCGTCGTGTTAAGGTAAAGACCTCCTTAAGCCCACTGCCCATAAGAGGAAGTTGCCTGGCTGGTCGCATGATCAACCGCGGGTCCCGGCCCGGCAACATCACGCAGCACCGGGATCGTTGGGAATTTCACTTCTCAAGAAACTCGCAGCCGCGTTTAAGGCAGCTGGTCAGGTTTCACGGGCATTAGAGCGACTTAAGCTCAGATGGCGTTTTCTTAACGACCCTACACCTAGAAGATCGTGACGGGACTGAATTATCAGCGGTCACGTGATTTTGTTTTGGTGATACTCTTTTGTCAGCAGAGGCTTGCAGACTGCTGAATAAGACTCCGACCGGTTTTATGCTCTTTATCTTTTCTCTTCAGCTGACCTGCATCGAACATGTTCAATCGTAAGGTACCGCGACTACATATTATTACCTTTTATGCCTAAGGAGAATGAAAAACTTTAATGATGATTTTGTACAAAAAATCAACTCCTGAAAGATAACCTCCGGGTCCAAAGCTATCCTTCCGGAATCTTCATTATTATAGGGATAAAAGTTCACAATTTGTAACGTGACCCGATGGAAAATCGTTATTTTCAAATAGCTTAAAAAGTAATTGTTTGATTCAAAAATCAAGAAAAAAACAAATTAATATTAATTTGAAAGGATGAAAATAGATCGTGGTTGGGAAATATGCAATGCAGGGACACATGCAAATTATGTTTCTTATTCCGCAATCTCGAATTTATTGCGGCATTTCTAAAAGTCAGCAAGTCGTGGTACTTTCATTCAATTTCCTTAAATCACCGCAGCTGTCCTGGGGCAATAAACGCTTCACCCACAAATTTATTGAAGACGTCTTGCCTCCGCCTTTTAATTGCACAACTCGCCAGACTTTGTGGCCAACCCCCTCGCAGAAGATGATGACGAGTCGACGACAGCCCAAACCACCGGCTGTAAGATCATTTTTCTGCAGTGTGTGCCCCGAAGTCATGGAGGGTCCTCCTCATCCGGAAAGTGGCACTCGCCGGGCCCGCTCACTAAATAAATCAGCAGCAGGGCCTCCTTCACGCAAAAACTAAGGAAATAAAATCTGGACCACAAAAGGAAGAACGCCGCGAACAAGATCAACATCTTAAGCGGTGATGATTCCTTTCGTCGATGACTGGCGGCGGCGTTGCGGAATCAGATCGCGAGGAGGCTCGGGGCAAGGAAAAACCGTCAACCGTGGTCCCATGCCACATCTTACGGCGGGAATAATTGACGAAATGCAAAACGTGCCATGGGTGGGTGTCGTTACTCCCGAGAAATACCGAGAAGATCAATTCTGTGATCTTCGCAGGGCTCTCGAGCCTTTGTTCCAGCATCAGCATCCAGGCGCAGTGTGCTGATCGATTCCGCGTAAAGTCGCGAGTGCATTTGCATAACGACCGCATTGCGCCGCAAAATGCACTATCAGACCTAAGCGATTGGGGGACTCCTCTTATTTTATTCATTCCGCGATGGGGCTCGGGGTACGCCGCCAGCACGATGATTTTATGCAGAGAGGAGCTGATACCAGCCATGGGCCTCCTACAACAGTTGCCACTTGATCGGGGGGCTCCGATAGCGGTGCGTGAGTTTTCTCTATTAGGTAAATAGTTTTAGGCAGAATTTACCACTTTGCTTTCCAATTTGGGCTTATCTCCATCCATACAGCCAGTAACTCCTCATTGTTCCCGGCGAGATGGCCTCCGCGGCCTCTACAATCTGCACACAGCCTCCAAAGTCCCTGCAGCTTCTACAGCCTCCTCCGACCTGGGCTTCATCGCGGTCGAACATCGCAGTTCTTTTCAGGAACAAAGTTTCTCTGCGCGGCCGTGGAAGGGAACTATGCAGGCAATTTGTCAAGGAACGTTTAGCGAAATACTCAAGACAATGATCTGCGCGACACAGGCAAAGTCCTGATTTTTTTCCTACCGGGGATCATTCGTTTTTTCATTAACTGGCCAAGAGGTGAAGGTATTCCACCTCAAAAGGTTGCCGCTTTGTTTTTTGATAACTATCTCGATCGCTGCCAAGGAATTGTATGCAAATTCGCTCGCGACCGATTCGAATGAAATTTAAATGATTTTTTCGGGCCAATTGGACAGACGGGGTTTTGGAGTAATTCCAGGTGATTGCTATTCTGAAGGTGTGTTCCACTATGTCGGAGCTTAAAGACGATGTATGGAAGACTGGAATTTTTACGAAGGCGGAAATTATTAATTAAAATTCAAAATTGAAAAAGCCTGATCATAAAAGTTAAATTGACCTAAAATTGGCTCCAGGCGCCTGTATGTGAATATTTAATTTTCGAGGTTCTATTGTTGATATTCGTGGAATAAATTGGCTAAAAATAGATAGAAAAGCTTTGGCGAAGAATCATTGTAAAACGATAATTTACTATAATAGTAATTTTCTACTAATAGTGTTGGTTTTTATTTACTTCCCATGTAGAAAATATTGTAATTTCAGAATATGTGATGTATCACTTATGAGTATATCTCCACGTTTTGGGGTACCTAGTATCGGAAAACACATGTGTTTTATATGAGTTTTTAGAAAGATATCTGCGCGAGCGTGTTTTGTGAGCATTTTCGTTTCGCATACATATATCTCATAAACAAATAATGATATCCATTCGACTCACAATTACATAATAAACACTAATAAGATTTCCGACAACATTTAATTGGCGAATTTTTAACAAAGGGACTACTAAAAAATTGTTGTAAAATGTTTTTCATTCATCACGTGCAAAATATAAAAACATAATTAATAGAGGCACCTTAAATACATATATTAGTCGCTAGGTTTTAAGGACACCAAATGGGAGTTGCACCAAACCTCATATTTTAATTCTGACCCATATTCCTGTATAGCTAAGTACATAATTATTGCAACAATTTCAACGCATTTTCGCATTATTAAAGATAAAGTATTTTTGACGTGATAACGTCTTATAAATCGGTGCGGCTCGGAGACATGCAAGAAAACTGCGTAACGCCAGCCGGTCACGCCACGAAACGCGCGCAACATTTGAGAAAGAGGCACGCTGGACCGGTGCGTGCTTGCGTCTCTCTCCCACTCGAGCGTTCTTGGCGTCGGAGCAAAAGGGTCTCAATACAAGTTCACACGTGCGGTTAAGATATCGTCAGCTGATTGTGTAGTGAAAATAGGAAGTGATTAGTTTCGTCTCTAACAAAAATTACAACAATAAAGGTAAATAAAAAAATAAAGGTAAATAAAAAAAAATAAATAATTCTACACTGATACTTGTGAAGGGGAGAGAATTAAAATATTTAAAAATATATATTGATATATTGAAATATTATTATTAAAAAAAAAAAAAAAAAAAAAAAAAAAAACAAAATAATGAAATACATTTTAAAAATATTCCACGATATTCCTGAGTTTTATTTCTTTGCCTTAAAAACAAAGGAATGCATTTGAGTTCGGGCCGCCTGCCTGAACAAATAATTAGGGGCTGCACTAATCGGGGCGTATGCGTGCCAGTACGTCCCACCGTTACTGCAAGTTGATTCTAGTATACCAATTATTCTGTGTGGTGATTTTAACAAAAACGTGAAGAATGACGACACGTTTCTCAAATTCATGAAAGATACGTTCAATATTGAATGCGTATCAGATGTTTCTAAATCAACTACCTTAAAAGGAACAACCATAGACCTAACTTTCACAAGACACATCACAATAGAAACTCTTCCTTTCATATCATATTTCTCATATCATCGTCCTGTTCTTAAAAGAATTACACAGAATAGAAACAGTTGAGTTACAGCAAAGATTACTTGTCATTTTATACAAACAGTTTGTAAACGAAAGTATAAATAAAACTGAAAAACTAAATAAAACGAAATATGTCAGTGATTTATCAATTAAAAAGTATAATCTTCATTTAATCCTTTGTTCTAAAACACTTATACCACAAAAAGACGTTGTCACGTAAATACTTCGTCCGTAACGACTATACAGGCACCCATTTTTATTTGTAACTTTTATCGGCTTGTCAGTTAAAAGCTCTTATACAAAAAGTATACATAAGGAAAGTTTATGTAAATGTTTTTTAAACGAATTTGTTTTACATATTTTCAGGCTTTAGCTAAGCTTAATTAAAGCTGTGGCTACAATTGCGGCTTTGGATTTCGAGAGCTTTTTCACATGAACTTCTTCTTGAACCATGAATGCGTTGTGACTAGAGATTTCGTTCAAACTTTCACAAATAAATAATGGAGATGCTTTGGGAAAGAAAATTAACATTTTAATAATTTATAGGTTAACAAACCCTGTAGAAAACCTAATTGATTTACGAATTTATCCGAAATATATTTTAATCTTTTTAATTTATCGGAGGAGTTTTATAAACAGTAGAGTCCATTTAACGTTAAATTCGTGGGACTAAAACTTAAAATCTAAAATCTGCAGATAAACATGCGGACTGGGCGTGAGAAAAATCCCAATTTATTTACATTATACATATTATACAAAAACATCGTCACCATTTACCATACCCTCATCTTTTTGTAACAAAACGAGTGAATAAAGCAAAAAGTTTTGATATATTATACCCTAAGATATCCAGAATTGATCAGAACGTCTTTCAGCGCTTTTACTAATTTATTCCAAGTGATACATGTTAAAGTCACGAACATCCCACATGTAAATTAAAACATAAATATATTCAGCTCAGAGGTTTATGCCTTGTATTTTATAAGCCACGTAGCACATTAAGTGCCTCATTAGGGTAAAATGTTTACCAAAGCAGAGCTGGACCAGAATTTCAAAATTCACCCCCAATCTACCTGAGAAGTGATGGGAACTATTTTTATACATATTCAAACGCCTTTACTCGTTCTGGCAAAAAAGGCAATCTTAGGTCTTAAAGTTAAAAATCATTATCTCTATTTCCGCTGTGGGCAAATTACCAAAAAACTGACAATTTTAGCGACATATTTTCCCCAAGGCGATGCGGAGTGCAAAAAAGAAGATTATGAGCCGAGCCACCTCGACGTGCCTCAAACCTAGTCAGCGGGGCATAATCAAGATCTGGCGCGATTCCTGCGCGAGATATGCTAATTAGGCGTTAATTTAAATGAAAACAAAGAGTTTGGGGCGCATAAAGCATCTCATCGCACACCGCGCCGCACTGGAGCCCCCGACGCTCCGCCGGGCGCTGGGGCATCGCAGTCATTTTTCTTCATAAATTCTGGCGAATAATTGACCGGGCGGCGGCGGTGGGGGCCCCGTTGGGATGCCGTGGGATTTTCCCACGGAGCCCGGAATTAATTCAAATGTAACACTTGAGCGTTTCATTCGGATCCCAGGTCCACAAATCCACTCGGCGGCTGGTGGTGCTGCGCCGGGGCTGGGGCTCCTCCAGCGGCCACTTAGCAGCCCGGCCGTGGCTCCGCTGGGGCTCCGGAGAGCAGCTGCTGATTGCTCCAAAACGATTGAGTTATGTCCCCGGCTCGCCGGCGTTCCGAGATGATGGAGCCCCATTAAAGGTGACAAAATCTCGTTTGGGTCAGATGCGCTGCATTCTGCAGGTAATTGTCCCCGTGCACGGGATTTTGAAGGGCACCAGATGGCGGTGGTTCTTATTTAGTTTTTATTTCACAAAAATCGACTCCTTGAACCCAGCGTCTTTGGTTCGCTCATGTTTCAAGCAGCTCCTCCCGGCCGGCGGGCGGTGGGACGAGGGTGCTTCGCAGGGTCTTCTGCTTATCCAGCGGGGCCCCGGATAAGAGAGACTCTGTTTTTCTACGCGGCGCTGGACGCATGTTTGTGCGATTGTGTGACCGTGGGAACCGGCCAACTGGCCATAGTACCAAATTGCCTCGGAGCTCATCAAAAATTGATGCAATTGCGCGTAAGTTTTAATTCCGCTGGCTCTCGTTACGACGATAACGGCCCTATGAAAAAGGCTAGGCAAGGCAAGGGTCGGAAGTCAATTTTTATTGATTTTCGGTGCGCCCTCGCAAGGGCGTGGGTTATCTAAACGTTTGCAAACAAAAGCGCGTAAGTGCGAAGCTGCACAAATTGGAAGGGGAATAGTGCACAATTTTTGGAAGACTGGTCGCTTCCAAATACCCAAATTAAAACATATACACGTTTTATTATGGGGACTAAGCCTTTTAAAAAACAACTGTAGAAATAAATTGCCTAATAACAAACTTTCATGAATATGTAGGTTACATATATGTATAAGGAACATCGGATTTTATTTTCTATGTAATGAATTCTACAAAATTTTTCTAATTCAAGTTTATCCATATAAATCGTATAATAGTATAAAACCATTACTCTTTTAAGTTTACCTAACCTGTCTATAGTGAAATCTTGCAAGCTTATTTTGACCCACTTCCCAATATTTGAAAGAGCTAATATTTTGTATACATATGCAAATTCAATTGCCACTTATTATTATGGTATTACACTATTACGTCAGTTTTTTTTTAAATTTCAGGTTTTCTATGATTCAAAACAACCACGATCAACTAATGAATACCAAAATTGATGATAATACAAAATGTTAGACCTCCGTCTAATTGAAATTTAAAATTTTACTTAATAACGTTACTACATTTTCATCTTTTAAAAGCAGGCAATTCATTACCAAGTTTAAAGGTATTTAATTGTGATTTATTTGTTTAATAAAATATTATTTAAATTGTTTTTTAAACGAATAATTGGAGAGTGACGCGTGATCACTTACTACATCAGAATTTTACTATGCCATCAAATAATTATTCGCATTCATTTATATTATTTATTCAATTAATTTAATTATCTCGCAAAAAAGTTTAATATTACTCACATGAATTATTAATTGCCCAATCTAACTACCAGGATATCTGGATATATAAAAAAAATGATAAATAGTTACAATCAATTTCAGCTCTTTTTCAAAGTAAATAATAAAGCAAAACGCGATTATTATTTGGTGAAATTTTGTAATGGCCTTTCGATCCTTGATAAAATAATTTTCAGTCGTCAGGGTTCTAATGTGATCTGGCAGCCCGCTTGAGTTATCAAACTACGTGTGCTCGAGAAATGTAAACACGAGACGTGACTCTCCCCGCCGAGTACACTCCGCAGCAAAAGTTACTGAGTCATCTCCAAATCGTTGCTCCGTTTTATGAGGATTGCCGCGATTCTGGTCGAGTTCAACAACTACAAGCAGTTTAAGTTTAATCTCTCTTCATTGTTATACAAAACACCCCCGCAAAAACGTCCCAATTCGCTACTTTCGCCAACGAAGTCTGCTTGAACTTCATCATGCTGCGGTTGGTATGACCGTGGGAAAATTTTTTATACAAACAGGTGTTTGCGTGCGTAGTTGTGTATGTGCTATTTTCCCACAGTTTTGCTGTCAAGAATTTCTCCCATTTTGGCCCATTCCCAAGCGCCTCCGTCCCTGTCGCACGCACCCGTCCAGCGGGGCACCCGTTCCCCTCGCACACAGCGCGACGCTTTTCGGCCGCCGCATAGAAAAAGGTTTGTTTTGTGGGCAGTCGTTCAGTCCGTGTTTACGTTTTCGCCTCCGACGTTTGGAATTCCGCGGATTTCAGTTGATTAGCGCCGTCCGAGGGACGTTCAGAGTTTGTTAAGTGGTCGCGCCCCGTCCGCAGCCGCCGGGAAAATCGCCCCGAAGCTCCGCCGGAGTCCAAAACAAGCTTCTTGTCCCCGAGAGGAGGGTGACAGATGACGCAGAAGTTTGGCTTGGATGACAGCTGCTGTCACTAGCGCGGAGGTGCAACGACTCGAGTTTACCCCGTGTGCTTGCTGCCGTTTGAATTAGCTGCTGTTTGTGCCAAAATTATCACAGAAATTCGGTGAATATTTCGAGTGCTGTGGTCGACACGCTGTCGCGGAATGAGTGCGGTCTGATTGCGCCCCCGGTCGCGTGGGAATCATGGGATTAGCTAGTCTGCAATGATGAAAAATTTGAATTCAGAAAAGTTCGTGGACAGCATGCCTCACTTTGGACTGGTCGCCTACGCTCAGACTCCGCCGAGTCCTCCGTCCCACCACGGGGCCCTTCTGCCACGGATCGGCGGAGGCGGAGGCGGCGGCGGCGTCCTGATGGCCACGAGCACGGCCAGCTCGATCTCGGCCCCATCGAACTCTATTTATCGGCCTCACATTGAGGATAAAAGACTGACCAGGGAAGCCATGGAGCGCTACATGCGGGAACGCAACGACATGGTTATTGTGATCTTGCATGCGAAGGTAATTGAAAATATTAAAATGCATCTAACCGTAGTCTAAGGCAAGTCATGGGCTCAATCAATTTAAAAAATCCCGGCAACAACAAGCTTCTTATTATCTTCACCCTCTCTTGTAATCAATTCCCCTCAATTCTAACGTCTCAAAAAAGTGGACCTCCTTAAACCTAATCCTCGCAGGAGTCCTAAGTAGAATCACCCAACACCGTTTGGCCTTAATTCAAATTAAATTTAGCTACTCTGTGTGGAGGCCAGCTCAAGAAAGATGGAAATGTGCCCAGTTTGAAGCGGGTGCACTCGTCTTGAAAAAATGGAAATTTGTCTTAATTACCTTTAATTACTGAAGCAGCTTCCTTCGGATTGAGTTGTTCTTCGTAATTAATCCCATAAAGTGTAAACAAGTCATGTGCCTGTCGAACTGGACGATTCGCCAGCCGGAAACCAATTATCGCTCGTAGCTCATAACGCCCGAGATTGAGGAGACAAATGGTCGTGCGATTGCAGGGCGGTGTAAGTTAATTCATTTAAAATTGTCCAAAACACCAGAGGAGCAATTGCTCAACGAGGTGCAGATTATAAAATCGCTGACGTGAATTATGAATTGATCAGATATTTGAATCTGCAGCGGAAGAGAATAATTTTAGTTTATCATTTTCGGACTTCAGAGAATGTACTTGTAAAAATAACGTTCCCAACCTAGCGCTTTTTAGATGGTAAGAAATCGTAAATTTCTTCCTATAGACACATTCTACGTAGAGTTCAGAATTTAAGGAATAATTTATGACCGACACGAACAGAAAAATGACCTCAGGGAAAAATGATTATAAATTTTTAATTTCATATGAGGGTATAAAGCCGGAGTCTTTTCTAATTTGAGTTAATTTTTAAAAGAAGGGTTAATATGTTGGAACCTTTACAAAATAATTTTTTTATTTTTAAGGAAAATATCTTCTATTCTCTTACTAGTTTTTAATTGAGTTCACCCTTTATCTCAAATCACTAATCCATATAAAATTGAAGACTATTTAACTCCTTCTAAGCTTCGAGAAAATAATTTTCCTCATTGTTGCGGCAAACTTTCTTCAAATGTTATTTATTTGCTCAGTTCTTTTACGATATAGAAGAAGAAAGTGCTATCACGGTTTTGCTATATTTTTTTACTTGCTTAAAACGTTCATTTACATATATTAAAACAATATGCATATAAGATTGAACATTTATACTAATGAATATGTATTATGTTTAGTCAATTAGAACATTCTGACGGCACAGTTTAATACTTAGGAGACTCAGGAAACTATAAGCTACATTTAAAGAATATGTGTGTATAAACTGGTAAACTGCGGTTGAAATAAGAATAAATATTATTGATTCATTCATTAATTCAAAAAAGTATGATATACTTTTATTGCAAATCTTTTGGGCTCTAGGGTGAATTCAGTTATACTTGCAATTTTTCATTAAGATAAGTGAAAATGTTATTGATTTAGAGCAAAAGACTTCAAATAAATACAAGTTTATCATATTTTAAATTTTGAAAACACTTCCTACTCTTCCAGGTGGCTCAAAAGTCGTACGGCAACGAAAAGCGTTTCTTTTGTCCGCCGCCGTGCATATACCTCTTCGGGAACGGTTGGCGCCACCGACAGGAAGAGATGCTCCAAAAGGGCGAAACCGAGCAGGGCGCTCAGCTGTGCGCATTCATCGGAATCGGGAATTCCGATCAGGACATGCAGCAGCTGGACCTCAACAACGGAAAGCAGTATTGCGCCGCGAAAACCCTCTACATATCGGATTCTGACAAGCGGAAGCACTTTATGCTGTCGGTGAAGATGTTCTACGGCAATGGGCACGACATAGGCGTCTTTAATTCAAAGCGCATCAAGGTCATATCGAAGCCCTCGAAGAAGAAACAATCGCTGAAGAACGCCGACCTGTGCATCGCGAGCGGAACAAATGTGGCGCTTTTCAATAGACTTCGATCCCAGACCGTCTCGACGAGATATCTGCACGTCGAAAATGGACATTTTCACGCCAGCTCGACGCAGTGGGGAGCGTTCACGATCCACCTTCTGGACGATAATGAGAGCGAATCTGAGGAGTTCCAGGTATGTTTAAAAACAATATTTTAAAGTGACAGTATTTAACATTAAGGTCTTGAATTGTTCAACAAATTCAGCGATTCTTATCCTGGCCTCTCTTGGAATCGAATCCAAAGGAGCTTAGGAAACGCAATTTTGGATAAAAATTACTTAAAAATTTTGCAAAAATCTTCATAAATTCATATGGGTAACCTTTGACTTCAAATAATTTTCCCGCTTATAACGTCAAAATAATTCGATTGCATTTTTCTATCGTATTATTTTAACACTACGTTTACGGACATTCTTACATGCCTACTTCTGCGGAAGCGCGTCAAATTGACGAATTATCATAACTTTAGAATGAAAAGATAAGATACATATTTGCATACTAGTGAACATTATTGGAACAAAATAGAAATATGATATAGATCAACATAGTATAGAATATGATACTGAAACTCAAAACGCCTCAAAATGATGCATCCCGTAAACCCAGTGTTAATCACTTGGAACGAAGAAATTAATTGAAGTCAAAAGTAAATTAAATGAGTTTTTTAACAATTTAGGAAGTTTTTTAAAGAATATTTATCCAAAAAGAGTTTTTCTAAGCTTCTTTGGTTTCGATTTCGATGGAATTCATGATAGGGGTGGTATATTTGTTCTCGAAAATTTAAGACTTATCTGGTCCTCTGGAAAAAAAAAGTACTTTTTCCGCGAAACAGAAAAATTTTTATACACAAAATATAGAACTATGAACGTTTTCATCCCTTAGAATAAAACGTAATCTTTCTCATAGCGTTTTTATTTTTTACACGCATTAAAATTTAAGGACCGTAATTTGTAAATTAAGGGATATTTCCGTAACAATTTGGGCCTTGTCATTGATTTCACTTTATGAAAATTTAAAAGTTATGGATCCGTCTACTGCTTTTCAGCTTTGAAACAATTGTAACTACTTAGTCTGAGTATAACGAATAGCTTTGCAAAAAAAAGAACAATTGGCTAAACCTTTAATTTATTGAATAATGAAGATCGAATATTTGATGGAGTTTGTGATGATGAAACGAAAATAATCTAGTCGGTTTTCTATTCGCGGGCAGGTTAAGGATGGTTATGTTCACTACGGTTCAACAGTGAAATTGGTCTGTTCAGTCACAGGGATGGCATTACCTCGTTTAATAATAAGAAAAGTGGATAAGCAAATGGCTCTCTTGGAGGCAGACGATCCCGTCTCGCAGTTGCACAAGTGCGCTTTTTATATGAAGGACACGGAGCGGATGTATCTGTGTTTATCTCAGGAGAAAATTATTCAATTCCAAGCCACACCTTGCCCCAAGGAGCCAAACAAGGAAATGATCAACGACGGCGCATGCTGGACCATCATTTCCACCGACAAGGCTGAGTACCAGTTCTACGAGGGTATGGGACCCGTTTCGTAAGTAGATTGAATTTTTTTGTAGAACCTTGGGATTTATAGAAACATTCGGTAGATCTCCGGTTACACCAGTTCCTATCGTGAATTCGTTAAATTTGAACGGTGGTGGGGACGTTGCTATGCTGGAGCTAAGTGGCGACAACTTTACCCCGCACCTGCAAGTTTGGTTCGGGGATGTTGAAGCCGAAACCATGTACAGGTGCACGGAGACTCTTCTGTGTGTTGTACCAGAAATTTCCCAGTTCCGAGGAGAATGGCTTTGGGTAAGAGCAACTTTTCGGGTTTCTCCTCCTCTACATGATTGTGTAAAATTGTTTTTAATTAGGTTCGCCAACCAACACAAGTGCCTATTTCTTTAGTTCGCAACGATGGTATAATTTACGCAACTGGTCTTACATTTACTTACACTCCAGAGCCTGGGCCGCGACCCCATTGCGGCCCGGCTGAAGAAGTGATGAGAGTACGCCATAATAACAACAATAATAGCAGCACCAGTAACAACAATTCAACCACGTCCAGCACAGATCAACAGAGCTCACTACCCTCAATATCTGAGGTTGCATGGAATTCTCACGGTGGACTATCTTGAGACATGCGTCTACACAATCTCGCGTCTCGAATACTGCAAATATCTCAAGATCGAGGAAAATTAGGAGGAAAATGATCCAAAGAACGCTGTAGCGATGTTGCCGTGCAAAATAATTAAACAAAATAAATCAAGTCGGAGGATAGAGGGCGGGAGGACTTGCTTGCTAATCCCGTCATCAATTTCTGCATTTATTTATATAGAACTCATTTTGAACAAAAGAAATTATATACAATGAAATATTGGTTACGATCAAAGGCAATTCGTATTGCCACAAGTGTCCTGAGAGGTCCCAACTTTATATTTTTGAAAATTCCTTCGATTCCCTCTAGTTTTATCTTTGGTATATTTCTTCTTACCACTTTTAAATTGTGGTTCGTGATTTTTAGCTGTTTTACTGATTTTTTGTCTATCTCTGTCTCTCTTATAGTTTTATGCATTTGATTAGTTCTCGTCTCGACATCGTTTTGAAAGCAAACATTTCAAATTTGAATGTATGAGGAATGGGTTTTTAACTTTGACAAGCATTTTTATGTAGTTAAGTAACCGTAAGTAATTGTAAATAGTTTTATAAAAAAAATGAAAATTGAAAAAAGACAGGATTTACTGCTGAGAAATAAATTATTTTGTAAAAAATTTCCGAATTTTATTTTGCGAATCAGCTTAAAAGTCGTTGTATTTTTTTAAATCTTTTTAGGGATATGTTAAGAAAGTTTAGTATTTTAAATATTAGATTTTCTCTTTTGAAATCCTTAGAAATTGTATCCAGGATAACCAGAATTTTTATTTCGAGACGCAGTTGAAACCGAAAAAAGGCGATGATTAAATATAGTCTTAATACCAAAAAGCACACAAACAAAAGACTTCAATCCTTGAGAACTTGAAATTGCGCGTCAAACTTGGTCATTGAGTGGTCATTTCCTCGCTTCGCTGAATAGCTGCATAATTAATAAATTGACCCGAGGGGTGGGTGATGACTTTAAGATAGGCGGGCAGTGAAGTGTGACCGAGATTCCCGGAAAAGTCAGCAAGAACAATTTGACCGAGGGATTTCGTGTGTTAACTTAATTCTTTTTTTTTGCGTGAAATTCCCCCAGGGAAAGTAAATCAGAGCTCGGATTTTGGGAAAGGAGATCCCATCTTCCGGTCGCGTTGTAAGAAAGGAAACTGTTCAATCGAATTCTATTTTCCCAAGGTTTCCATATTTGTGTGTGCCGTGCATTTCCCTCAATTAATTTGCAAAGCGCCATAAACTTTTTGTTCCAGATGCAAATGAAATAAGAAGTTAAAAAAAGACTGTAAGACAAATCAGACTCCTTCGCTCCCACGGCCACTTTGAATTATGATGAGGTGGCTGCGGCTGTCTTTCGTTTTCCGAGGCTGAGAAGCCCCGTTTTGCGAGGGGATAAATTAACATTTTTAAGATTTTCCCACAGAGATTTCAGGAGTAGTCCCGCGAGTCTTAATTACTCCAGCAATTGTTGCACCGCCCGTGAACAATAAAGGTGGGGACCAAGGTGGTGGATCGCAAACCTTTCTGGCCAATCACAGTCGACACTAGGATGACTCCGTCTTCGAAGAAAGTGGAGTGCGAAAAATCCAACGTCTTTTATATACTCCCTGTCTTAGCTGAAGAAACGAGCCCGAGTCCCAGCTCAATCGGTGGATTTTTGGTGACTTCTCGAGGAAGTGACCTGCCGCGGAATGTTTTTCTCACGCAATTGCTTTTAACTCTTTTAAGTGTATCCGAAGAATGGAAAACAATGAGATGAAATTCCTCTGATGTCATGTAAGATTGTTTTTTATCCATGCCTAAGGAAAAATATAACTCGTGCAGCAGCCATTCAAAAATCTGGGGCCTCTGTATATAATTAGGTTTCGTGGGAAACTCCTCGGCCGCAATTACTTCCCCCTTTTTAGCTATGGGATGTCTTGTGGAGTTTCTCGATTTTTTTTTTATTATAAGGCGGCCTTTGGGGAGAGACAACTGCTTCTTAAGTCATTTTTCTGTTAATAATTTTCGAACGCGATTTAAGCGAAAATTTTTCTAAAGCTGGCCATTTCCGGTAATTGTGACAGTGGAGAGTAATTATACCTGTGCAAAACATGTTTTCTTATTTCAAAACCTTGTCGGCTATCTCAGCAAATATCTTCTTATATCTTGATATCTGGCTTCCCCTTAAGTCGTCTGTTGAATAATTTAAAAATAATTCTAAGGCTACCGTAGAAATCTCTCAATAATACCTTCCTTTTTTTTGCAGTAAAAACTGTCATAAGCTAATTTAGAAAACTAATTTGAGATTTTTGCTTTTAAATACATATTTATACAATATTGACTAAAACAAATAATGGCACAAAATTATTATACATATATATTCTCTGAATTTAATTCAAGGATTTTACTTTAGCAACTTCATTATTAATCCGTGTCTAAAAATGCCAGTTTGCTGAATTGATAAGTTTTAATTGAGATGATTATTACCTAACGATCGACGTCAATTGTTAGTTTATTATTACTTAATTAAACTTATTTAAAGGCTTTATATTCCTTGTAAAAAAATGCCACCCAAAATAAAATGTCTGCGACTCAGCAATTGCTCGTGTTAAGCTAAACTTAACAAGTGATTGAAGATGTTTAAAACATATTTCAAAAAATCTTACGATTAAGTCTTTAAATAAATTCAACAAATTTTATAACAAATTAATAGCGATATGTGTATGGTGAGGGGAGTCGCAGTCGCAGTCGCAGTAAAATTTGGAAAGTAGTCTATAAAGTATTAATCTCACCAATTTTCGAACATATTGTGAAAATAAAACAAACGGCCTCAGGAGTATTTATTTCTTTATTATTCATTCATTTATAAACAATCCGATATAAATTATTAAAAAATTTTCAGTTCATTATAAAATTTACTTTAAACACTATTTAATAATAATAATAAAAAATAATAAGGAAAACAAAATGACAAGATAAAGTAAAAGAAAATCGTTAACCAAACATTAAAAGAAACAAATAAAAAACAAAATTACGACTAAAAAAGAAAAGAAAACGTGTCGTTCAACAATTTACTTATTGTTGGGGAATGCAATTAATTCACGCGAATCGTCCGATTCTTGTTCATATTGGACAACATCAGCGAAATGTAGGACGTGAGCAGGTCATCCATTTTGTATCCGAGCGATGTCTCGCAGAGCAGCTTCGAGCCGCGCACCAGATTCCCTATGGTCATGTGGAAGTACGTGTTTCCGGACGACCAGTTCGAGATCCGGGTGAAGGGGTGTGTTATCAAAATATCCTTTGGCAGGAGTAATGAGCATCAGAAATAAATCCATGACTATTCAATCTACTTACCTTTGTGTGAGGATGAATTAAACTGACGCCATGCTTATTAATAGCTATTAGCAGCATTTCTGGATAATTCGGTTCCGTTGTCTGCTTAACCTCGAAGAAAGCTGATCCAAACGTTGGCCACCTAAGAAGCGATATCGATTTTTGAAAAGAGTTTAAAAAGTAATATGGGATTAAAATAGTTCTACTGGTAGAACAAATGACATAGTTTGTTCGACATGCTTCAAAGAGTGCTTCCTCGTAAAATATCGCATACACCTTGTCTTAATTATGTCTTTTGTAAAGTCACGACAAACTCGAAAACTGTAACTTATACTAAACATTTTAACATTTTAAAACTATCTCCTCGTCTAATATTAATTTAAAATATCGTGACTTAAACAATAATGCAGATAGAAAAGATGTGGGGATGCATTCATATGCAAAATAGTTTCCCTCATAACTCATACAAATTTTAATTAGACAGTGAAAATGTGCTACCATGCATTCTCCTCTGATGAATTTCAAGTTGACTACTTACATGGCAAAGTTTTCGTAGAATCAGATTATAAAAAAATAGGTAGAAGAAGAAGTTAAAGTTAAGTGAATAAGGTGGCAATTAAAGTTGTGTCGTAAACGATTACAGGAACTTATTCATTTTTATCGGAGATAAAATTAGACAGGCTTGAAAAAAAGTAAAATCCATTTCAGTAAAATAGGTAGATAATGTAGCTAGTAAATAATGAGCATTAATAGCGTGCATGATGCTTGTGCTATTTATGGGAAGAAATAATTCATGATACACACTTAAAGGAAGCAGCAGGCACAGCTTTACTAGTTGCTATCGAAATTACGCGGTTAAATGACGTCGTAATAGTTCAAAGCAGAAATCTTGAAGAGCTGAAATTTGAAAGTTATTTGAATTCCCTTTTTTATTTACAATAACGCAGTCCATGGGAATATCATGTTGAATGGGACTCAGTAAATAAAAATTAATTATTAAATTTCGAAATCTAAAGGCTTTTGTAAATATAATATAACATTGGTTTATGTGTGTGCATATTATTAGTGACCAACCGAATCTAGATTCTCAGTCGAAAGCGAAACCGAATTTGTTATAGTTTTGACCGAAACCGAAGTTGTTATAGTTTTGGCCGAAACCGAAATTTGGGCACTCTTCTAATTTTCGCACGAAGCGAATCAAAGAGAGTTACAAAAACCATTTTTTTATATAACAATTCCATAACAGAATTCCTACATTCGAACAAATAAATTTCAGTTACTGTTGATTTCAATTAATAAGTAATTCGTTAGAGAGATCTAAAGTAACTATTTTGACGTTATATGCCAAAAGGGCTAATGAAATTAATTTGTAAGAATTTTATGATCTTTATTCAAGAATTTTTATCAAAAATAGACTTTTGTATTCTTTTTGCTTCATTTTGTACGAAAGTTAAAACGTGGATCTTATTTAAAGAATCTAAAATTCCTTTATTTTCTAAAATGTAACATCAGATATTCTTTAATATAGTATTTTTAAGCAATAGCAACACAATAACTTTTTTTTTGTTAATTAAAGAATAAACTTGGTAAAAAAAATTAGTTGCGTATTACATTATAAAAAATAAAAATACATTCTTTGGAAAAGTAAAAACAAGTTCAATTTTCACCAACTATTTTAGAAGTTAAAAAAATAATGCTTGTTTTATTCCTAATAACTATAATTGAAGTCTTATATAATATGCTAAAACATTAGTAGTTTTTCAACATTTTCGTCAAGTAAATTACTACAAGTATCCACATCTGTTTGTGCCAAAGCTAGTAACTGGAGCAGAAAAGTATTTAACTATCTTCCTGAGACGTGGATATGGTCTGCAGTTCCAATACGAGTGAATATTAGTATTTTGTTCGTTTAAGTTGTGATACTTGGTTTTGAGATACAGTTCTTCGGAGTGTGTCCACGTCTGCATATGATTAGGGATGCCCGTGGTTAGGGTTGAGTCGAAGTTTCGGCTAATTTTTGGCCGAAATCGACACCGCGACCGAAACTGGCCGAAACCGAGACTAGAACCGAAACTTTGGTCGGTCACTGAATACTATTCTACATATGTAAGTTTAAGTTGTTTGAGAAGAGATTGAATGAATTGTGAAAATTTGTGCTTGCACTAATGTTCGATGTTGTGTTCATTGTAATGTGAGAAAAAGTTTGACCGCAGAAAAATGATTTTTATATTTCTATTCAAAATATTAAAAAATTTTTATGATTTTAATCTTATTGTTAGCATACTTAAACATATTACCTACTTAAAAATCAAGGACAAAATGCAATAATATACAACTACGAAATTAAAAGCCCTCACCTGTAAATGATTTTCAAGAACGTAATCTTAGCATCCTCAGAACTCATTCCAGCATCTTGATTATAGGCAGCAACAATGGCTCTTTTCCAGTCGGTAGAGCTCTGAATTTTTATGAGATCCGACGGGATAAGTTCTCGCAGCATTTGCCTAGAAAAATGTAATTACTGTAGCAACATAATTTAAGTAGTCCCTTAAAATTTATGTTACGGAATTGCTTGGAGTTCCTGTTTGTTCTCCCCAAATCGCACACGATAGACCAAAGCAGCAAGTTTAGCAGCCTCCTCTCTGGAGCATTTATGGTAGCCCCGCAGCAATTTAGGGAGTTCCTGGTGATAGTGGAAGATTAAATCGGCGTTCCTGTCCTTCCCGGGAACAGTGTTGGTCCAAAGCTTCTTCATGAAGAACACCTGGTAAGTGAATTGAGGATTTGTGCCGTCTCGGATCGGTCTTGCCTTCTTAATCCAGTCAGTCAGATGCCGGACGAAATCGAAGAAGAAATCCCCCTCAGGCACCGATATGACTTTATCGGCGATCTTCACAAATAAGCTGAATCCCTCGCTCGATCTCAAACTCAGGCGCTGCGAAATGTTGTGGCAGAAATCTTTTGCCCTCGTCGAGGAGTCCACTTCGAAGGCCTCGTCGGTGTCGTCGGGGAAATAGACCTTGTGGAAAATTTGGGTGGTTTTGTGCTGAATGGCCTCCACTTCTACCTGGTGAGGTGGGTACTTTCGCTGACCGTTTCTAATCGTTTTCTGCAGTCGGTGCAAGGAGTCTTGAGATATGGGGTGTCTTCGAGATCGGAGAAACAGGGTAAGCTCTTTGAGAAGACCTTGGCTGCAGGCGAAGAGACCAGTCGCCAGCCACATGAGCTCCCAGCCACGGTCCTCTGATATTCGATTTCTGTGAAATTTGAGATATTGTTACATTGTTTCTTCCATTTTTGAATGCATATAAGAATTATTTAAAAAGTCTAGGGCGTACTGTCTATGCAATTTGGCTGAATAATATTTGGCAATTAAAGCACAAGCAAAGGTGCAATTCAGCAGTTAGTACTGAATTACACCGAATTTAAAATATTCGCATATTACCTATTGTCTGTAAGCTGCTTCATAAGCTGGCAAAAGATTTCGTCTCGCAATATTTCGTGTTTCAGCGGTCCATCAAAGATATGATCCGTGATTTCGTTACCCATCCGCGTTCGTTTCGAAGGAAGGTCTCCCATATATTTAAGAATAGCTGCAAAAGCAAAACAAGCCTCTTCAGCCAGTTCTTCTTTGCTCTGCAGTTTTTTCAGAAGTGGTAGTTTTATCGGCTCCCTCGAATATCTGTAAGAGAATATACAATTTTTATAATTCTTTCTAATTGTAAAGGATGTTTTCTTACCGCCATATTTCTTCATTTCCACGTTTAGAGCTCAAAGTGAGTGTCTTCGACATAGTCCTCTTTGGTGGCAGTCTAAAGTGATCCAAAGCGTATTCAGCTAGATTGTGTGGTCTATCTCTTGGCTCTGTGCCGCCATTAGATACTGTACTCAATCTTCTACCGTGATGAGCTTCTTCGACGCTGAAAAGCGCTAGAATGTCTGTAGGTGGTTTCGAAAGTGTTGGCAGGACGTAAACCGTTTCGGCAGGGAAATCTCCCCTTTCTTGCGTTCTTTCACATCGCCCAATACACCAGCCATTGTTTAAAACTGTCTCGCCTGTTGAATCCTCTTCCAAGATTATTAAATCGCCCTTAAGGAAGGACAAGAAACTTGTTCCTTCTCCAGGCGCTTTGTAATCTTGCAATGCTATTACGTATTTCGATCTGAATAATTAACAAAATGCATTAAGTAGAATAATAATAACAATTTTGGAGTGTCTTACCGTTTCTTGAGTCCTTCTAAAAAGTATACCACAAGATCTCTGATATCCTCTGCATTTGGACTTTGGAAAGTGAACTCCTCTCCCCTCACAGTTGACAGACTGAAGGTTTGTGTAAAAACTTTGTTCGTCTTTTGACTGGATACTGACGTTATTTCCGGAAAAGATAGCTCTAACAGGACTTGTTCCTGGTCATCGACCACATACACTCCCGTCCAGTTAACAGCAATAATCACATCATTTTTAGGGAGATTGGGACCAGAATTTCTAGAAAATACATACAAGAATATCATTTATAGCTCAATAAAATGTTGTAGTTAATTATTAAAATCAGAAATCCGGAAATATACTAAGGGTTTGTCCAAATTCAAATTTTCGTTTTCGTCTCTTTATATAGTTTATGATCAGCAAACAAACTGAACCAGCATGTATTATAATTAAGACAAAGACAAAGACAAAGCTATCCAATTCGAATTCGTTTGTTTGGCTCGAAATTTGATATTTAAGTAAGTTATTCAAACTAATGATGAAATGATGAAAATTTGAATTCGGACATGTCCTAAGAATATAGTAGAAAAAAAATGATATTTTGCTTATACCTGTAGGCTTCATAAAATCTCGAAAACAGCAACGGCCACTTATACTTTGCATAACCGACGATATCTTCCTTAATTTTCAGTGAGCCAATTTTCTCTTTTACGTAGTAGCTCTTCTTATAGGCCTGAAGCACTAGCGCTGCCCACCTATCAATCGCTTTTTCCACCCCAGTGAGGCAGTAGTCGGGGATGAAGTTGGGGAGCAGGGTAAAGAGCCGCTCCATAGACATATCAGTCGCATACTCTATAAAATACTGCTGAGCAGCGATCATAGCGAGATCCTCTTCCTTATCACACCGATACTCGCCGAACTTAACGCCTCTGACCACCTGCTGGTAGATCAGGTTCGTTGCGACCTGATCCTGCGTCGGATCGTGCCATGGTGCGAAAATCTCCTTGCGGAAGAACAGTCGCCAAGGAGCGTTTCTCTCCTGTGCCCCTTGTTCTTTGGCATATTGTTCACACTGCGAAATCGCGTCCATGACGTGGTCCCCGCCGCTGCCCAGGGATGAAACTTTGTCGAAAAGTGCTATATACAAAGAGAATCCGAACTGATCCTTGAGTGCTATTTTATCTGAAAGCTGATTGCACAGCTCTCGGGCGGTGGTCGCTGAATCAGCCAACAAAGTTTTCGTGTTTCCGTCCATGAAGGTGATCGGGAGCATGATGGGCTTCTTAGACTTCGTCGCTTGCAGCTCCAGCCAAGACGGTGGCTGGTTCCTCGTTCCGTTGTTGAAGGTTCTCTTCAATCTCTCCTCGCAGTAAGGGGCGTAGCCTGGAGGTCCCTCCCGAATAAACGCCCTCAAATAATTCACAAATTTTTCAGATGGGGCAAAGCACCCAACGCAGAGAGATAGTAAGATCCACCCTCTTGCATGTGATGACTTGGATGGATTATTCGTGAGTTGCTTGCAAATCTGGCAGTAGATTTCGTCCCTGAGCTCAGCACGCAGGATGCCATGCCCGATAATGAAGTGGAGCTTCTCCAGGTTGGACGTAGGCCGAGACTCTAGCCAGGATTGGTAGCTGTCGGCTGTGTACTCCTCGTCTTGGAGACGCCTTCTTACATCCTCCCCTAACTTATTTTTTCGCTTTAATGTTAAAGAAACTAATTTGTGACGAATTGACCGGGGCTTTTGCTTTAGAAACGCATCTGGATCTAAGCCCATTAGTTGGGCTTCCTGGAATTCCTGGAAAAGTTATTAATGTGTAAGTACTTTTTGCTAAAGATCTAGTCATAAATTTAAAATCACTTTTCAGTTGATATTCAAGGATTTTCAAGAATAGAGTATAATTATTTTTATTGAGACCTATTAATTTTTATCATATTAAACTAATAATATATTTCATAATGTTGTACATCAATTAAAAACGTTAATATTTAGAGTTCCTCAAACAAATTTCAATGTAATTTTTATTATCATAATAAAGATAACACGCAGTTTTTCGAATCCATCGAAAGAAAATTTTAATATACGATTTAACATTTAAAAATAAGTTACCTCTATAAATATTCGAAGATCATTTGAAAAATGATTTTTAAGTTATTGAATAAGGATACGTTTTATTGGTGATATCGTCCTACCTTACTCCTTATAAAATTTCTCCCCAAGGTCGCTGTAACTTTTGACATTACTGAGGTATTGTCTCTGTCCATAGTGTGATACCTTGGCTCAGGTAAATCACCTGTAAATCGCAAAATTGTGATCCAAAGAGCCTGTGCTGCCAGCTGATCGCCTTGAGTATGCAGGGGAAGGAGAGGATGCTTCAGAGGCTTTCTGGAGTATTGATGTGTCACATTTCCTTGGAAGTAAGTGGCTGCAAATTTCTGGAATTTGAACTCAGACAAATCTTCCTCGTCCTCTGAAACGTGTATAGGTCCTATTATGTCCTGGAATATCAAAAAATAATTAGAAAAAATATAACAATTAGTCAACAATTGTTTTACCTCCTGGTTAATGTGATTTACATGGGGTAGGTCATTGAAGACCGAGGTCTCTCTTCCACCATGAGGAGTAGGTGCTTCGCTGCTAGAGTCAGGCAGAAAGTCGAACATAGCTTCAACCAGCTTCCCATCATCCACAGGTTCATCCTGTTTTCTAGCAGCATCGCTTATAATAGTTTTCTTGACCTCAACCCTTCTACGTTCTTCCATCTCCTTCTCCATTTCTTTACGTTCTAATTCATGTAACCTATCCCTATAGTGCTGTTCAGCAATTTCCTTCGCATGCTTGTTCCCTTGATGCTTCAGCTCCTGCTCCTCGAGCTTCCTCAGTCTTAGAACCTCATTATACTGGCGATAGTCCTCGCGGACCTTTCTGTATTTTCTAACAGCAATCATCCTCCTTACGTGCGACTGTATCTTTATGATCGCCCACATTTTGTGACCATATTCTCTTCTAACTAAGTAACCTCGTGCGTGCGCTTGTAGGCCTACAATATGCCCTCGAAGATGCCTAAATCTGTGGCTGAGAACGCGCGATCGTATCAAAGCTTGCAAACGCATGTATCCAACCTTCATCCGTTTGTATCTTTGGCGCTGAGCGTATCCTTTCCAGTACTTTTGTATAACTACAGCAGCTACACGCATTCTTAAGAAGCGTCTTCTATAGACCCACCCTCTTATAGATCGCTGGAGGATCAATATCTTTCTAGTTAAGACTCGATCACGTTCTTGCTCTAGGAACAAGTCATGAGCATCTTTTAAAAATACTTTCGTGTGTCCTAGCTGATAGTCAGATTTTCCAAGGACTACGGAGCATATTCGAGCTGTTGCTGCACGACAATCAGTTTTATGTGCTGGTGGAATACCATTGATTAAAAATCGATAGCGTTCCACAAATTCCCTAAAACCGTGTCGAATTGGATAGCCAGCCCTTCGAATTCTTATAGTCTCCATCATTCCAGAGTATCGCAGTTGCCTGCAGCAAAGTCCGCGATCGAACATCATCGGTTTCTTAAACTCGTTAGGCTTAATGCATCTGATAAAGAACGGTTGGCAGGTGCTCAACGTCTTCATGAGTGCATCAAGACTCTTTTTGAACTGGGTGGAGAGCGTTGGTGTTCGCTTTCTCGTCTCCGCCCCCATTTCAATGTCGTTCGCGAATATTTGCTGCAGGAACTTATTGGAAGATGAGCTAACAAGGTGAAGTAAATCTCCGCTGAATGAGTCTCGATTTTTTTCTAGAAATCCCCTTGTGTCGTAGAAGACCACTCCAGCGAAGTGGTTCAGTCCAAAACTTGTATTTATGTCTGACTTTGGTTTCAGATAATTTCTGTGGGTTCCATGGGTCTTGTGCAGCTTAGCAAGCATTGTTTGATCGGTTCCTTTAGGAAATTTCGCTTCTTCATCAATAAGAGCCATAATATTCAGCTGCTTGATCGCAATGAGATCTAAAGCATCTTGATTATCCACAAATTCAATATGCTGCCAGTTTATCCCTTCATGGTTATACTCCTCCTGCTCCAATTTGAAGATATGCTGAACGAAAAATTGCTGAAGGTTTTCATTCGCAAAATTTATGCAGAACTGCTCGAAACTATTCTGATCGAAATTTTCAAATCCAAAAATATCTAGGACACCAATGGCATTTCGGGAAGTGGCTCTTGGCCGGTATATTGCGCTATTTATCTTCTTCACTATATGGATGAAGAGGCGTCCATAGATGCCCTTTACGAAAGCATCGCGGACGTCCACGGATTGCTCCCGGGATAAGGTGGATATCACCGTCTCGCCGTGAGCAAATAGCGTCTTCCTAGTCAGCGCATCGATCAAAGGCTGAACTGGAAGACCTAGGAGACTAGCAACGCGTTTCACATTTGTGTGTTCAGGAATTTCGGTGGCATCCAGGTTATCTACAACCGTGGCTTTATATTTGATGTTGCCACAGTGGAGCAGGGCCGCTAATAATTTTAAAATTTCCCAAATTTCTTGATCGGAAAATAAGAGAACTTTCATCGCTGAACGGATGTCTGAGAATTCTGCAGCATCGTCTCGCCCTTCGCATGTTATACATTCACCTCCTGTGAGATATCTGAAAGTATAAAACAATAAATAATATGCTATATAGAGCAAAAATAATACCAAATCTAAGTGAAGCCTTTATAATATATTTAAATGCTAAATGTAAAGCTATGGCTAAGACTTACTTGTAATCAGCTGAGAAAGTAAGCTCCAGTCTCCTCTTCTCATCCGCCGATAATCCCGCCAATAGGCAATAAAATATGTGATAATTACGTTCACTAGGATTCTGTGAAACTATTCGAGACTTTTCAAGCAAGTATTGCTCTATCTTAGCACCTTCAATCACACCGTTTGCACTAAAGTGAATATCAATATATTTACCAAACCTGAAATATTTAAAAATAGTGTAAATTTAAAATACAAACATAAAAAATATATATGTATACCTTGATGAGTTGTCGTTTCTTATTGTCTTTGCGTTTCCGAATGCTTCAAGAATCGGATTCGCCTCAAGAATCTGTTGTTCGATCCAGGAGTGCTTACCACTTATGGCAGCCAGATACTGAAGGATCAGCTTTGTGCTTTCGGTCTTCCCGGCTCCAGATTCTCCAGAAATAACGATGCACTGATCCTGGCGATACCTCTTCATATGCGCGTACGCATTATCCCCAATTGCAAAAATGTGTGGAGGCAGTTCTCCTATTTTTCTCTCCTTATAAAGTTTTATTTGATCGGCGGTATAAATTGGAAGAATTTGATATGGATTAACAGCTACGAGAATTGAACCAGTGTATGTCTGAAAAGATTTTATATCAGTATTAAAATGTATATGCAAATTTCAAAGATTCAGCCTATTAATAAAAATAAATAAATTTCTTGTTTTTTACAAAATTGATATTAATCTGATTTTTGGTACTATTATATAAATAATGAAATAAATACGAATTTTATATTATAATTACCCTGCTTTAATATAAATTAACCAATTTAAGTTCTCGATAAATAAATAAATAAATACATAAATTAAAGTATTAACTAAAAATGTATTTTGAACAGTAGGCGATGAACTCGGACTAGTAAGGACTTTCAGAAGTGAGCATAGTAATACATACATATGCAATTAGGGTCTTAGCTGTTATGTCGCTAGAGAAGATACTTACATAAATTAAATTGTCGTTGTAACGTATAAGGAGATTGCGTAAAATTCCAGCTTCGTGGAGATCACCTAAAGAAATCATGTCCTCCACACCCTGCACGGAGGAGGCGTGCATCGCCTTGATTCGTCTTTCTGGAGTTAGCCATACTTCGTTCCCGTCGTCGTCCCGCACCTGAATACGACGTCCCTCTGCAGACACCACACGAGCCCCAATGGCTACATCGAATTCCCTGCCCGACACGGGCTCGATCCAGATGTAGTCACCCTGTAAATGAACCACCATCAGATTAACCGTACTTTCGCGTGATGCTGCAAAAAATACACAAATGAAATAAAATTGGATAGAATTTCACGGTTCTGACCAAAAATGGCCGAATAGAAATAACTAGGCACCTCTCCTCGTCGAAGTAATTCGAAATTTTTGAAACCAAACAGATCGGAGATCACACGGGCGAATCGATCGCCGAATCTGGCCTCCTCCCGGGGGGTGCCTAGCAAAGCATAGCATCACCCAAGACCGTTACTGTCCCTCTCCTCACATAATTTCATCTATTGTCCGTGGAATAAAAAACGCCAATTCGCGCGATTTGCTGCGTGTTCTGTGTGGACACAGATAGGTAGATGATAGAAAAAAAATTATTTTGACGGACCAAATTATGCTGAGGGGGAACGAGCGGATGCTTCGTTCCAGTCAGGTGATTTTTAAAGATTCGCCAGGTTGAACGGCCAGGTGAGTCACTGGGAGCCGGCTAGCCATGTGAGAAAAGCGGGCATGGAAAAGAACGGAAAGGCCCGACTCAGGTGAGTTGCTGCAGTTCGGGTCGACGGGAGAGAACCCTCAAATTGGAGACCCACCCAAAAGCATAAAAGGGCAGTGGGCGACAGTGCAACAGTCTGCTGGGTCCGGGACAGACCGGAACCCATCGAAAGTGTTTCACACGACCCACTTGACACAAAAGTGTTTCGTCAGCGATCAGGTTCAAATTCAACGAGCACATTCCACAGTGTGCCAAAAGCAAGTTGGACCCCTTTCAGAATTTTAAATTAATCGCTACATTCCGTTTCTAATAGCTGAATTGCATGCATAAATTGTTGTAAGCAATTCAGCTTTTAAGAAAGCCCTTGAACATAAACAGCTGATTAGCGTTCTTCTTTCCATTTTAATTGACTTCAAAAGCCTTGTCTTCAACTTGACTCTGTTTTACAAGCGAAGAAAATATTTTTGCATTCTTTAATTTTTTTATCGGCTTTATTCGGTGTTTTCGCTTTCGGTGACCACTTCGTCATTATTTTGGGCACGTACCAAAACTTTCTTTGATATGCATTTGTGGAATCATGAAATCGAACCGACTTTGCGGTTTCAAAAGTATTTAGGGGTTCTTGTTTTGAAATTAAAAAAGAAAATTTCAAAGTAGGTTTTGGGCCAGTGAAAATATTAAAATGAGGTTCAAGGTAACCAGGAAGTTAGTTTATAGATTTTGATATTCATTACTCACCCGTGTCACAATAACCATTTTTTCGCTTCATTGACCAGTGTGTAGAGTATCCAGGGTCACCCTGTAAAAAAAGAATGAAGAAAAAGATTTAATAAAAAAGATACTATAAAAAGAGTGAAACTATGATTTAAAAGTGATTGATGAGTAATTGTTTGATAATTATAGTAGCACTGTGTGCTACAACAAAAATTGAGCACGCCTAACTCGTTTGCTTCGTGACCTTCCTGCCTGTTATTATGCAAGCAGTTTGTTCTATTCGAAGAAGATAACGATTTTCCCTTGTGAGCAAGTAGTTTCGTCTACTTTTAAAGTAAAATAGTTTGAGAATATAAATGGCCTTTCGTATTAAATAAAAAGTAACCTTATCTACACGTTCCCAGTTTTAAATTTTTTATGATATTAGCAGTCACTTATTTCCTCTGCGTTTGACTCTAAATGGGTGTTTTTTGTTTTGTTTTATAGAAACTATTTGAATATACATTATTTAAGTTTGAGACTTATTTTTATTAGAGGTACTGACGCAAAATAGTTCGTTGTATGTTGTATAGGAGTTTTATTAGTTTTAAGGACATAAATTGAGTTTGAAATCTTTTTATTTGATGAGATATTATAGTAATGTCCATTTAGGGTCAAGAGTAATGAATATGCAAACAAAATTTTTCAGGCGCTTATATATGTGCATATGTATGCATTTGGTAAGATGTTTAAATTTAAAATTCTGTTAAGTGATAGATTTTCACTGCAATTTCTCTATGCTCCTATAACATTTTGATGAAAATTATGGAAAATTATGTAAAAAAACTATGCGACCGTTGAAAATAAGGAAGATTTTACTTCACTTAGTTCTATCATTTCGTAACACAAATGCGTCATGTCAATAAACAGTAAAACATATTCACCTTTAATATGTTAATTTCAACGATTTTTTTAGAATGAAAATATTCGTAATGTATAATACATTTATTTATTTAATTTGAAACCAGATTTTGGGGAAATATGCAAAAGTTCGTGGTGGCTAAATGTCAATATTCGAAATTTTAAACTCTTGTATGAAAGTATATCGGAAGTATAATACAAATGACCACCAAATTCGCCACACTGACACACTAAATGAGCACTCCTACAAAATGTCATCAAAATCCTTAAGACCTAAAACTCAATCTGTTCCATTTCAAGATTTCAGACAATTAACATATACAGTATGTATGTATGATTATTTTAAATAAAACTACGTATGTTATTTTAACAATTCCTGAGCTACTTGTACTAAAAAGGCCGAATTTAAGTTCGGCATCCTGGAGATGGTAAGCACTCATTTTATATGTACATATGTAGTGAACAATGTTTTATTGAAATTTTTGTTAACTACATGTAAAATTTAACTTTAAAAAATGTAGAACCCAATCGATTTAGTTACGCTTGCTAGCCTACACATATGAACATAGATATTGCTAAACAAATTTAACCGTTCCATAGTAACGTGATACTATACCGGCGTAACACAATTCCCCGCTGAACTTCTTTGGACTAGACAAGACGTCGCATCACCCACGAGCCATTCATCCATTGACCAGTCCTCTTGTCTTGGGTCTCGGATCTTGGCCAACCGCTGAAATTAATTCAGGCCACGTAGGTTCTACCGAGATGAATGCAACACTCGGAGATAATTCCACTTCAGGTGGTACGGGAAGCTGCGTTCATCCGCCGTTGCTCCAAAGCAGCCACTGGAGCCCTTCTTTGAGACCCTTCCGCCCGCGGATTGAGCACGTTCTTGCTCAACGTCTTCGGGTCCAAAGGCGCTCTGGAAGACTGCTCTAAGGAGGATGAGGCGGAAGCCGAGCGAACTCGTGCTTTCTCGCATCCGGTCTGGGTTTAGCGACGAGCTGCTTATGCAAATCGGCTTCCTGCGAAGCGCTACCGCCTTCCAGACCGGGCCTTTTATGGTCGAGTTGCCTTATGGACCTAAATCTTCCTCCCAGGACAGCGTCGCTCCTTCTGCTCCCCTAGAAGGCGAAGTTATGCGGGCGTGAATCATGCGCGCATATTTCACCTGTCTGAGCCCAGGCGCACGGCGCGAGGGTGTCGACGAAAATGGAATAAAAAGGTTAATAACTCGCGTGATTGGAACCCTCTTCCTTGCACCGGTTAAGTCGCTAATTAATTTATTGGAAGGGAATATGACAAGTTTTCGACTACTGGTCCCAGAAGAGCGCTCGTCTGGGCCAGGTGAAATCATGCGGATCGCTCTCGTACGTAGGCCGGTGCATGGCACGTGAGCTCGTCTGGCGAGGCGACTTTCTTGTCTCGAACAGAAGTAAGTAATTACTGACATGCAGACGGGTTTTTATGGTAATTAAAACAATTGTTACGGCTGTAGGCGACGTTTCATCAGTTTTATTGAAGACTACGTGTGTGATCTTAAAAGTGAAAATGAGCTCCCTGAGGCGAGATAGATTTACATAACGAACTGATGGGTTTCGGTCACAGGTGAGTGAATATTTACAAAGGTCAAATAATGCAAGAAAATTACAATTGCAGAGTTGGATGGACTTTTGAATTAAAGGCAAAATGATGTTACCGACAGAGAGTTTTGTTTATTACACAAGATGAAAGGTTTAAAACAATTAGGAGTTGGAATTTTGTTTCTCACCTTCTCTTGTTTCATTTTCAATATAAATATGTATATAGTGAAACTTGTACATATAAGTCTTTATACAGGATAAAATGGAATGTAATTAAGCAATAATAATTTCAAGATTTAGTGACTAATTCTTTAAAAGGTACTATGATAAATATGTACATATATAGATTGAAAAAAAAATCGTATACTATTCGAAACGAAAAAGTAATTTCAATCCCGGAAGATCGAATGAACCATGGTCTTTTAATTACTCTCAACAATCACACTTACTTTCCATTTTCTACTCCATAAAACAAATTTTAAATATACATATGTTTGAAAAACATTTTTACAATTTCCCATCTTCATCACCTCGGACGTATTCACAAAAGTAGAAATAAGGTAAAGAAAAGTGCAATTTAAGATTTCTATTATTTTTCTGCATTTGATCCGCCGCACAAGGCGAAAATATTCCATAAAATAAACATTAAGGCACCCGAAGAATTCCCGCAGCGGAAGTTCCAAGCCATAAAATAAGTGTTTCCCATCGCTGTGGATGTTTCCACATTTCCACATGCTCTGGAAGTGCGTTCATTCGGCGCCATGCTCCGGTGGTCATGAAAAAAACTCTCTAGAGAAGAAGATTTTAATTCAAAAACACACGCCATAGATCGCGAGCAGAATAACGCGCGGCCTTGTTCACAATTGGCCATTAATTCAAAAGTTTGCAATTATCCCATGTGGGTCCAAAGTCACACGCATCAGACGGTTGCGGGTTTAGAATACTTCGAAACGTGGTTTGGATGGGGGTTATGGGCCTATAGAAATATTCAGACGGCTAAATTGGAGCAGAAATGTGAAATCGAGTCGCTCTAGTCTAGAGGATATGGAGATCTTTTTCTTTTACGTAAGAAGGCTACCCACCTAAGCCATCGCAACCTGTTTAGCAACTCTGTCTCAAGTTACCCAATGGTTACCTATATAAAAATTGTTCAAATTTTTTCATCACGACAAGTACACGAAACATAATGTTGACATGCTGATGAATGCGTAACAGTTCAGATGAAAACCTGATTTTGGGGAGAGACAGCAAAAGACAAGAAAATGGATACTATGTATAAGAAAAATCCTCTGCAATTCGGGACGTGTCTAAGAATCTCTCGTGAAAGAGGTTCCGAAAAAACTGTTCATTTTAAAGGTACGGCAAAAGGAGGCCACCAGTTTTAACTCTTTGGCGCATCCAAATTTAAAACATCTACAGAAGATCACTTTTTCTGCGCTACAACGCTGCAACGGTTTCTTTTCGCTGCTGATATCTGCGAAAAATTCATTTCAGTCCGAATGATAGTTACGTTGTAATAATCTAGGTACTTTTACCACAAGGAGTCATTTTATATCTTAGTTTTCTTTACATTTTACATATTTTTCTTGTATTCGTCTAAACCTTAAATAGATCTGCTGCAGTTTGATTTCTGTAATCATGCTGGCGAAGAAAATTATATATCAAGTAATTTCGAGAAGAAAATTTATGTATAGAAAAAGAAAGAGAGAAAAGGAAGAGTTAAGTGGCTTTTCATTTTGTGACAATTTAAATAGTAATTTTTCATTTTTCATTTTTTTTGCGAAAGTGACCTGTTCTGTATAATCAAACAAATTATCTCAATAAGAAACAAATTTTGATGTTGTAAATATAGATAAACTATATTAAAAAAAAAAATCGGAATTGTTTAACATTTAAAAAGATTTTTTCAGTCTCATTTTAAGTTAATTTTCTACTAAATTTAAATTCAGCAAACACATTTTAGACGCTTTCTACTTTACATAGAGGTGAAAATTAGGACCTTGGCAAACATTCTTCAAATCAGAAAAAATTTAAATGACATCATGTTGGAGCTTAACATGTGATTTGATTCGTTAAAATTTAAAAAAATGTTGCCAACTCTAAGAAGTATTCAATTGTGTATTAAACTACTACTTTCGTATGTGCTCTTTTTATTTATATATTTTCCCATCATACGCAAGAAATTTCACGCATGCATTTTTTACCATATTTGCTGCATTTGCTGGTGGTATTTGCGTAACTTTCTTCAGCAGAAAGTTATGTCTTCCATTAGCTTCTTTCATTTGCGAGTCAATGTGCTGCCGGACAGAAGAAATGTTCCAAGGGATTCCCGAAACACAGTCATTATGTTTTTTGCGATGGAAAAGGGGCAAAAGGCTTCTTCAAGGAGGTTATGAATGACGATTAGGTAAATCAGTAGTGCATAGTTGCTTTTTGCACAATTTCATTGGAGAACAAGAAAAGAAAAGCCTTTCAACTTTTTAAGAAGCGTGGGTATGGCGAAAGTCGGTTCCTTTTGCATTGTATTTATTATTTATCTTACTAAAGAAAAGCAAACATGGTGATTGAACTTCTAAGAAGTTAAAATTCTGTGTCCCCTTATTTTTCATACGTGTGCGATTCTTTTTGGATATTTAGAGGGCTAGAAAACTCAATTATTATATAAAAAGTAGAGATGAAGATATTCTTAATTGATAATGGAAAACTATTCAGAAAATATCAAAATATATCTAGGACTTAATAGTGTATTTTCTTTTAAGTATTTCGAGTCAATTAGTCAGGCTTACTAAAATTGCTTACAGCGGAAATAATATCTGCTCCAGTTCTAGAACAATATTTAGCAAAATATTCTTCCCATGAAATTTGAACCGCTTTAAAAGTAATAAACGTCCTCAGGTCATTTTCTTTTGTCTTTCGTCGACCAATCAGTGTTAATCCGATTATTAAGAGCTTAACGTTGAAATTCAGTGGTTTTTCTACTATCTGCTTCTGGTATGGTTCAGCCTAAGCCAATTAACAAAGTATGAAACGTTTTCGCGCTCCCGGTCGGGAACTATCTTCCGGTAATTTGAAGTAATGCAACTACCAGAGTCCAATGACCGCCTGTTCCCAACAAAATTTTAAAATTTATTTAGAGAAGCTTAAAATTGAAAGTATGACTTAACACGGTCATTCAGGATTAGTGGTTTTGTCGATTTTATATTAATTAGTATATGTAATTAATACATGCAAGAATTCTTACATGAATTATTCCTTAGCAAAGTTGTAATGCGCGAAAGGCACTGAGTAAAATAAATTTTCTTTACCATTATAAACCCCATAGAAAGTTATAATAAATAACTTCTTAAATAAAAATTCAACGAAGCGATCTCCCCGCAATTCGTCTTAATCAACTTCAGCTGAAGAAGCGTTTCATTTATCACCTGAAAACAAACAGTTACAGGTGAGAAGTTACATGGTGCTAAACGAGTTCTTGATGATTTTAAGATTACACACCTTGCGGGCAGCAAGCTCACCTTTGGGCTGCTCCTGGCAACGTTCTGTCTTTGGCAGTCGGGTTTAACAGCCACACAAAACATGCGCTGGGCAGGTAATAAACACTTCATTGGCTAATTAAGGCCCCAGTAGATGTGGCCGTGTTTTAACTGAGTCAAGTTCGTTTCGCATTAGCTTTATCTCCTGCGATTTATCTGCACTTTGGCTGCCTAATCTCCGCCGTTTTCACACATGAATTGTTTTTCTTAAAGTGGTCTAATGCAGGTGTGGTGAGAATTAGAAAAAAGAATTTGAGAGTAATTAGCGAAATGATAAAAAGAGTTGATTAGATGCCACACGCGCGGTATTGCCTATAGGCGACGCTTATAGACTCAAGGTCGAAGTGTCGAAATAGTTATACTCTTACTTTTATTTTTAAAGGCTTTTTGATTACGCGTCGATTTGCTATTTAGACTGATTGAAACTGATTTTGTCTTCTAATATTCACATACTTAGTATGAATTTATGCTGCCTATTCAAGTGGGATTTAAGCTAAAGTGTGTTTGGCCTTTTTTGAAGGTATCATGACGAGATTAAACGACGGAAATGGTATTTTAAAAATATAGTACTTAGATAATTCGTTCTATATAGATTTCAAATTCAAACTGAAAACAACTCCATAATATAAATTTGGGCAAATTCCATAATAGGACCTTTCTAAAATTTATTTTTTTACAAATTTGCACATATTACATAATTTAAAATATGCCTCAAGCGACAGTGTATTTTTATAACATAAATTATAAAACTAGTGTTCGAAATAAAATATATTTAACCCAAGGCAGGTACTCGTATAAAAGTTTATTTAATTTTCAATGCACTATTAAAGTATAAACACTCGTAACTCAACATAACAAAGTTATGACGTTTTTAACATTATCTCAGCTTTATTAAAGAAAACATATAAATACATTCAAAATATCAGTATATGTACATCCGTTGTTTTCTGTTATCATAAAATTTTGTAAGAGTTTAATAATTATATTCTTAAGAAATTGGTTTAGATCAACAAATTGCTAAATTTAGTGTCTTACGCCACCTCAATTACGCACTCGCTGATTACCAACTAAACTCTACCAGCTCCTCGAACAATCACCTTATCACCTGCTGATTAACTCCTTCATTTACCGCCCATTACAGTGCTATCAGGGAATTCCTTTTTTATCTGAGCATTAAATCTGACGCCAAAGTGAATGACATTTCTTCAAACATATGTATGCGAGTAATCCGGTGATACACTAACTAAATTATGCATCAATTATACGCATATAAACGGAACAATTTGGCTCCAAGATGGCAGTTTAATGCATTATGCGATGTTTGCGAGGTTGTACATACTCCAACATATTTATATTAGAACTCTCTATGGAAAACTGCAGAAAACGTTAACCCTTTAACGATAATACCTCGTTGAATAAAGAAGACCTATTTAAATTGGAACTCTCGTCAGCCTCTTTTGACTATAAATATGGTATGTATGGTATGTATATTGGAAATTGTGAACTTTGTCATGAATAGAAATGTATTTTTGGATAGCATAAATTTAAATATTGCATTCTAGGAAAATGACGTATGTATGCGGACACTGGTCTGCGAATAGAAAAAATTGCAGACAACCAGCTCACTGCTCGCCGGTTGGATTGGTGGACGCGTCGACATTTATTGACTTTTGAAGCCTTTTAATAATATTTCTCAATTTCACACTTATTGACGCGCAAAGTACGTCTATCAGCTACTGGCAAGCGGCGCGACAATTTGCCATTTCTGCATTCCTGGCTCAAGTGTGGCTCCAAGTGAGGCGGGTTAATGAACCGCGTGATTTTCACTCTATCGATGGACGTTAAGTGGATTAATTAAATGCGAGATATGCGAGAATCAGTGTCATGATGTGTTGTTATTATATACATATTATGAGCATTAAAAATATATCTTTTTATAAGTCATCGGAAAAAGACAAAATATAGGTACTAAAAAAAGCTATTTGTGAAAAGAAAAATGCAGAGAGCTATTCATTTTGCTAATTTTACAAATTTAAATGAATTGATAATGAAGAGGCGCTTTTGTATCACAAATGCTTAAAGCGTTAATAGTTCGCCTTGGCTTAAAGAATTATTTGACCAAAACGTATATCCAATATTTCTTTCACTAATTCCAAGTTTCGTTTGCTCTAAAGCTTGTATGGGGATGCTTCAGTTTCTCAGTTATCTAAATTACGAAAAGGGATACAAAATCTATTCTAGTATGGATTTAACTGGATAGTCGATATTATATAAAATATGTATTTATCTGGCTGTATATCATTAAATTCCAAAAACTCTTGTGGAATAAAATTTTATCGGGTGGTACTTCCACTTTTGGCTGATGTCATCTTGTCTCCTGTTCTGGACCGGAAATACCAGAAAGGGTTCTTTTTGCTAATTTATGCAAGAATTCAAAATTCCATCTTCTCTTAAATAATATGTATTTCTGTTTCTGTTGAATTAAAATTCGACACGAGTATGGCGTGATGTACGTAATAAAGTTATAATAAAATATGGTCTTACGATTGTTCGTTTTTTAAAAAAAGAAATTAAATCCGAGTAGTCAGGTAGTTAATTGTTCTTCGACCTCTGATCTTCAAAGACTTTAAACAGTCGACCGAAATTCAAACAAAAAGCTTGACTGACATATCTTTGTATTTTACTGGTGCATGACCAGCGTTTAACAGACGTCTGAAAGCAGCAGAAAATGTTAGTAAAAAAAGCAGCAGTTGCATTTGTAATTTTTCGCAAGTTGCCTTTTTGCACAAAAGATCGGAAGAAAACAAAAAAAATAACACCTGAGTTCTAGAGTGGAACACATACGATCTGAATCACCACCTTGCCTTCTTGCCGCTGTCATCATCGCCTATTCTCGATTTTATCTCAGGACGCGCGAAAAGAGGGAAGAGCGGGCAAGGGAGCTAATGTCCCTCGGTCGGAATGGTCCTGCAATTTCTAAAAAGGTGCAAAAAGGTTCCTCCACATCAGGTGGCAGAGGTAATGGCCAGAATGTGGGGTTCGTAGTGTCTTTCGATCTGTTGATGTAATCTCTTCGATCGGAATCTTTTTGATTTCTATTCAGCCCCAAGGGGAGAAAAATACACCGTCAAGAAAAAAAAGTATGTTTAACTACTCTCGCGAGTATACCGGTTTCCGCTGCCGGTACGATAGTATGCGCCATTCTGCCGCTCCTCGGGCAGGCAAACGCCGTAGCCATGAGAAAAGTGATCTCGCGATGATGCTTTTCTTCTCGCACGTCTTGCGCATCGCGGTGATCTAAGGAAAACGTCTTGTGCAATAGAAGAGAACCACCGGCTTAACTGACTACAGTTAGGCTCGCGCTAAGGCAGTCAAGCAATAAAAATAAGGTACGTTACCTTGGCCGCGATCACCAGAAGGGTTTTCGGGGTGTGATCGCCACCAAAATGGAAGATTTCCGGACTGCCTTCGTCGAAATATGTTTTTAGTAATCCATAGTTAGAGTATCCTCGTTCCAGAGATCGGTTCTATTCCAGTATTTTCGGGTTAATGCACCTTTTACACTTTTCTTCCGCCAAGCTGCGCACGCACAAATATTTCCACACTTGAAAAACCAACTGATTTTTTTCTTGTGCAATTCTTTTGGTTGCGCAGATATGCCACTTAAATTCGCACAAAAACCCCAAAAGGTATATCTCTTATTTTTTTTCCTGAATCAAGCACACACCTGAGAGAACTTTTAAGACACTTCCACGTATCCAGAAATGGTCAGTCCGATTGCAAAGAACCTCCCCAGAGGAGCGTTTACCGTTGGCTGGCTTAAGAGAGAGATTTTTACCTGGCCGCGGCGTTCGCGAGCCTACTTCTTCGACCTGGACTGGTATCGACCACAGCTAAAAGAAAACTGGACGATCTACCTTTACGCTTCGTGGAATCCGCGGCCTGGTGCCGCTGTGGTGCTCCGGTGGCTTGCGTGTCACTCTACCACACACCTGTGCACTTAGGTGCACAGGTAAGCGCAGGTAAGGCACCGTCGCCGTTTGCGCCGGTGGGAGTGCGCTCAACACAGGCCTAGCTGCGGCGTGTACCTACACTGCTTAAGGTGTCGCTGTGTGGCGGAGCGTCTTCGTGCGGACAGTGAAGCAGGTGATTTTCTTCAGGTGTTCGCCGCTTTGTTTACACTTTTTACTAGTGTCCGTTCCATTCAGATGAGTTTTAACGCTGTGTCGACAAGATAACCCTAATTGCACAAAAAATTGTGTAAAAACGTTTACTGGGTTATATCGTTTTATAACTTGGTAAGCCCATTCATGAGAACCTTTTACGCACATTTTTGCAACGAGTTCTCCTTTACGCTTGCGATAGAAGATTTGAATTTCAACGCCATCTATTGGGTCTCTAAAGAAATGCGTAGAACAGTTGGGAATTCATAGGACGTTATGGTTTGAATTGGTAAGTTATGGAAACTAATAAATGTTATTTTATAATTCCTTCAAAATTATAAAACTCTATGATGCAAGAGGTGAAGTAAACAATGGTTTTTTTATAAAGGTAGATGTAATTTATATCCGACATCCAATATAATTAGTAACATATTACTAAACCTATGCCATTCAAGATATACATACAGTGAACGAAATTCCCATAAAATCACACTTAAATATTGAATTAAGTAATATTGGACTAAATATTAACACGGCTTTAGTTGTCAAAATCGTATAAATTTATTAAATGATACAATTTCATATATTTATAGCACAAAAGTGCAAAATTATCAATTTTGAACTCTTAAATCTTCGTTTTATATATTTTTATTTATCTTCCAACACTTTTTTACTACATGAGAGCAATTATTATTCCAAACAATATAGAGAATAAACAGAATGTTTTATTTTAATATTAATTTCTGGTCTCTGTGAACTTCACACTAACAGTTAAATTGTTGCGTAGATATGGAAAATAAAATATTAAGCAACTTATAAACCACATGTTTCGTTAAAAGAATTACATATGCATATAATAATAATAATAATAATAAAAATCCTGTTTACAAGCCGTAATTATGAAGTTATTATATGGCAACTTTTCTATAATTTATGATTTTAATCAAATGGCGGAGAAACATTATAGATATCATTACTCATCGCCAGATAATAGCGCAATCAGGAGGAAACTAGTTTTTATCAGAGCAATAAATTGTCGTTTCGTTCCATCATCACCCTCATAAACAAGCGCCCCACACCGGGGCTTTACCATATACGAAGGGGCGCCGAACCGTGCAAGATCCAATTATTAATCCTCTGATCGCATTTAATATGCAAATCAGAGAAGGGAGGGGGAGTGTGATGGAGACGATGAAGTTCCGGTAACCGAAAAAATCATTAATTAAATTTACTCCAGTATTCTTATATAATTTAGATCTCGTTGACAATGGTCACTATATGCGGATACATCGTGGGGGACGGGGGTAACTGGTTTCACTGAACCTCGGCGATCAGGTTTTGATCGGTGTTGCTGATCGTTTCGATAATTCTTGCGATCACAGTGCACCCAAACAGAGTTCTTTTTGCTTTATTTTTGTAGTTTTTCTTAATTTATTTGTAAATAAAAATTATATTCATTGTTTTAAAATTAACATCACATCCGCTTGTATTCGATGACGACAGCAGAGTTAATTGCGTATAGACGTTTTGTTATAGAACTCTTCCGTACATATTTCATAAACAATTTGTTTTATTATCATTTAATTGGATTTGGCTCATACTTAAAATAGAGAATAAGTCTAAAATAAACCATATTAAATTTTTACAATATTTATAACCCTATCTATTGATATCAAAATCATTCATCAAATCATATCCTAAAAATAGTTTGCATACTGTTTATACCTATGCAGGTCACATGCTAAAATAAAAGCAGAAATTCAGAAGATAAAAAAAGTGATAGAATCGTATAGAATCACCATAAATGTCCAAATTTGCATATATAAATTGTTGCCCGGCATATGGTTTATGCAAAAGAGCGAAATTCGCCAGAATAAATAATGAATCTTGGCATCGGCTCCATAATGTCTCGGACAGCTTCTTCGTTCGATTTCGATCCTCCGCGACTCTAGTCCGTCTACCCACGCGCCAATTCCAACTTGAGTCTATTTATTACCTGGACACGATTTTAATCACACTTGTCCACTTCTAGGTTCAAGAAAGAAACAGCCAGATCAACTTTTTCCTTTTGATCTTGGAGCTAATATGAATGCCTTTTTCAAGATTTTTGAAATGCCTAACATATTACCAAAAATACTAAAAATTACCTCAATATATTATTTTACTAGTTATTTTCCTCTTTATGAGTGTGTTTTATGTTTTTTTAACCAGGTGACCACCAATGATTAACGACGCGTCTTCTTGGAAGGTATTTCCGACAAATTGCTTGTGATTCAGTTAAAAATATTCTAAAAAGCTCCAGAAATGTCTTTTTTCGATGTAATTTATTGCGATCACGACTTGATCCATACATAGAATGGGGTGAGGCCTCATCTGGAGGATGGGCAGCCCAAAACCTGGTGAAATTCATTTTTATTTTTGGTTTTTGGCTCCGATGATGATATTTGCAACATTGCTGCGCTCTTGACATTTTGCTCACATAGCATTCTGATTTTATTTAAAAATATCGCCAAAGAGAAAATACAGATAAAACTTTAAGTAAGCTAATTCCCCGAGAGATGGTTGTTTGTTTTCTTATTTTGAAATTTATCATTTTCAAATTGAAAATTTGATTTTCTAATAATTGAAGTACATATGTAAGTATAAAACTAAAATAGAGTTTAAGCAGTATCAGTATTTGTTTACACGAAAAAATTCAGAAAAATCTTAAAGCATTATAACTACTTTTTTCTATATGCTATGTATTATAGGAATAAATTACTAAGGTCTAGGATCCCCAATTAAGCAAATCTAACCCTGTGTTCTATTATAATTCTTTGCAGCCGACTCCTCAATTATACAAAGGTGTGTATTCTTAAGCTCGATTGAATCGCCGACTATGGAAACAAATTTTAAACAGGGGATGATTGATGAATATAAATTTGAATTTTTTAATATTTAATATTTAAGGACTTAAGACGCTTCTGCTCATTCTTTTTTTAAATTCAGTCGTAGAAAAGCCTGGAAGTACTTTTGAGTTTGAGAATTTAAAACAAATAGCTGATCAGTAGATACCTCTTTGTGCTAATAGCGAATCTTCCTGTATATAATTTAAAAAGAAAAAGGCTACAGTATAATCTTTAAATTAGAGTAACAATGATGTACCTATTTATAACAAGGACGTTAGCATATTTATTTTAAAGGAAAAGTAAAATTGGTTGTAAATATCTCCCACTTTGCTACCAGCATACGAAATGCTTCCCATTTAAACGACCTCCCATTGTCCACCCAAAAAAAGACCAGCTCACAAAAATCAGCAAACAGAACGAACGGACGTTTTTGCAAATAACTCCCCCGTACGTGTGACCATAAATTTTCGCGGGCTTTGAGACAGCGCCGAAACCGCTGCGCTGCGAAATGCCCTCATTAGCGGGTCCATTACAGACTCACAATACCGCAGTTTTCCCGCTTTCAATTGCCGAACGGCTCCTCCAAACAATTAAACACTTCTTAGCATTGGCGCGAAGGCGAAGTTCCGGCTCGACATTAGAACTGGTCATTTCCTCGTGCATTCATCCACGATTTTAGCATTTGCACGGCGAGCACCAGTAATAAGAAGATGCGAAGTTTAAGGCGGCTGAGGAGAGAGCGAAAATCAGCTTCGAACCGCTGAAATACCGCACGCCATCCGTCGTGCTCTGAGCTACTAGAATTCTGAAAAGTCGCTTTAATTGCGGGAGATCAAATCAATGAGTTAATAAGTCGAGGAAGGAAGTCCGCCGCCTTCAGGAAGTATCGCGGCTACGATCAAGACAATCGCTGGCACGCACCCAAGTCACGATCAAATCTCTCCTCAGGTCTGTAGCGTTCTACGAAGTCACAAAATCTCGCATTTTATTGTAATTGGATAAAAAATTGGGCAGGTAGCAATTCAAGCGAATATCGTCGCTTTAGTGATCAAGCCGATCTCAAGATGTGACATAGCCCCAGACGCGGTGCTAAAGTTTAAGAAGAACTCACCAAAGAATCTCCTGGGCGAGAAGATTGCCGCGATATAAATTCCGCGAGTCTCAGAAAAGCAGTTTCATTCAGCGCCGCGGTTCGAATACGCAAAGAGTGTCTCTCGTGCGAGTTGTTGTGGTGCGCGGATCTACAATCTTTTTTCTAACCAAAGCTCAAAATCGATCGATTACACTTGCCCGGGGTCGCACCACATCGATTAATTTGTTTTGTTTACCTGGACAGTGACTTCGCGATTGAGACGTCGATAAAATAATTAAAGACGCCTGCTACTCGACGGTGACTCGTGTCCGCTGCAGGTTTCAGCGTCAACGTCTTGTTTTCGAGTATTGTTGCTGCGGTTCGGCGCAAAATAAAAAGATAAAAACTTAAATATTGTGGCCTAGCGTCGAAGCGGATACGTTGATACTTAGATACATTTTCTGCGCCACTAAAGGCCAATGAGTGAAAGGTCACCGCTCGCAGAGGCCAAGACGGACTATGACTAACCGCGGATTACATTCAATGTGACTTCTTAGTGCCCTAGTTTGAAAATGTGCTCCACTTTTAAAATCGATAGTGAACCAAATTCGCACCCATTTTATTAAAATTTAAAATAGTGCTCTTAATCAACTATAGTGCCGAACTTTTTAAGGATGTGTCCTTCTTCACTGCTGATCGCTGCTTCTATCGCTGTAATTGCGTCAGGTAAGATCAGCGTCACAAAAATCTTCTAACGATGTTCAGATAGATACAAATGAAGAAAAGAAACCAACATTTTTGCAGATATGGTAAAAAACATCGAAAAATAAATAGAAGACGGTTGCTCGAGGTGGTCGAGATGTTCTTCCCCTTGGTAACCTGTCTCTAGAGATGCGCTCTGTATGTGGGCGGAATTTCATTTCGTTTTTATTAGTTAAATAAACAACGTGTTTCAGATATATCGCTATAGATATCATATTTCGCGTTTATTCAAGCGATGATTTATCGCCAAGAATGTGACCAAGGGAGTTAGGGGCTAAATTTGTAATAGGCGACGTGTTGTCTTGCCGAAGCTTATGTTTTTTAGTCGCAAAAGCGATCAAATAACATGCAACGATTGATCTTTTCAAAGAGCAAATGCGCAATCTGATAGCGTTTTTCAAAGTCATTGCGTAATATTTCATGATTTTAACGAATTTCCTAGAGGCGTAAAACATACGTAGAATTTAACATGAAATCATAATATTCATTTTATGTTTTTCTTTCAAACGACGAAATTTAAAATAGCAAATATGTATTGACGAATTATTACAAAACTAGCTCAAAACTTAGTTCATTCATTTTTTTAACATTAACATAGGAGATATTTATATTTTCGAACTTTAAAAAATTATAACAGATGTTAAATAAGAAAAACTATATAAAAGGTATAAAATGTTGTTTCGTTTTATCCCTTGAGAAATAATATAATTATATAGTAACGGCCTATAATAATATAATAACATTGCATATAATTATTTTAATTCCTTTTTGATCAAATTAGCTTCTTTTTATAAAAAAATACATCCAGCATTCGAAAGAGAATATATTTTTTGAATTAGGTTTATAAACTTACATATGATATGCGTAAACTTAAAAACTACTAATTTCAATAGAGCTCTAATCTAAAAAATCGATTCACGCGTTCAAAAGTTATGCGCGAACAGACATAAAAAAAAATACATACGGTTCGAATAGATAACCTCCTCCTTTGTTGGAAGTTGGTTAAAAAGAAAAAATACAAATCAGTACTATCATTTTGCAATCTATATTAAAAATGAAAGCTCCATAATTTCGTTTAAATGTACTTTTTCTGTTGTCTACCTGCAGAATTTCTTCTTTCACTTTTTAAATACTTTGATCTGAAAACTATTTTGTGAACGCAAGCTCCTAATATGCTAGGTAATACTGTGAGCACGGTGCGAGTTCTTTTAGTTAGACAAAACTGGCAGTCTGTCTAAATTAAAGCGTAGGGCTCTCTTTAACTGTCATCTCATTGAAGCGAAATCTTGTGGAATCGTAATAAAATGCTTCCAAAGCGGATCCAATCATTAACTGTAATTGGTGTAATCAAGCAGCACTGACGAGAGACGTCATAGAGCTTCCAATTGCTTGGTAATAGATTCCACCTGAAGATGCTAAGCAAGTTGTTTCTATTTGTTTATTAGCTTAAAGCAAAATGATGCCAACGATTTTCAAAGATTCAAACATTTTCTTAAGACGAAAATTTTATTTTTCTTATTACAAAAGTTATTATGTTTATATATCCAAATAAAAATGTTAACAATAAATTGTTTCTTAATCTCTCGGCTAGTGCTCCAAGCCTGTACAGCGTCGGATGTGAAAATCAAATGTACAAATATCGATGAATTTTATTACGCGACACCAGGAAGTCACTGCACCTCCTATTACAAGTGCAGCAGACGGGGACAGAAGGAGGTCAGCGAATGTGGCCCAGGGTCAATGTTCGACTTCTACACGCAGACCTGCACCCGCAATTCAGGTAGCTAAATCTAAAGATGTAATGGTGACTGGTTTGGCACTCACCTGACACCGTGTTTCTTTAAATTTGCAGGTGTGTGCTTTGAGCCGATCTGCACAGGTCGAACGAGCGGTGTCTACCAGGACACGACGCACGCGTGCCGAAGGTCATTCACGTGCCACTCGGGAAAGGTGGTCAGCATCGACAACTGCCCATCGGCCCACCTGCACAACGGCCAGAGCTGCGTCAGCCAGGACCTGGTCATGTGCGATCTGCCGCACACCACGGCTATCGGATATCCTTTTCCGGGGGATCGAAGATGCTCTGGAAGAGCAGACGGCGGCTACAGCGCCGAAGGTTGTTCAAGTTATATAGTTTGCAGAAATCAGGAGGTTGTCGATGTTAGAAACTGTCCAGAAGGGCAGTTATTTAAAGATGAAGCTCAGCAGTGCACTTTAGCTAGGGATGTACCCTTCTGCCCGAGTAACAACGGTATGATGCAGCACGCTTGCAGACACAAAAGGGATGGATCACACTTTGACCCATCTTCAAACGACTGCAAATCGTTTTTAGTCTGCAAAGGTGAGAGTTTAGTGAGCCGAGAACTTTGTGTAAGTGGATCAGTCTTCAATGGGGAATATTGCGTACCTGATCCTGTTTACACCTGTCCATCTTCTGTTTGGGACTCCGAGAATGATATCTGCAAAGGGCGGGAAAATGGGTTTTTTGGAAATCCCCAAGAAAGTTGCTCCTCCTACGTTCGCTGCATGTCCGGGCGAACTGTAGAACTGTTCGACTGCCCAAACGGACAATACTTTGACTTAGACGAGAAAAGCTGTGTTCTTGAGAAATTATCGAGCAGGAAAAAGTGTCTTCAGTCAGGTAGATCTCAAGACTGCGAAAATAAAGCTCAGGGATTCTATCAGGGTCAGGATTGTAAGACTTATTACTACTGTACAAACGGACACAAGACTGAGTACAAATGTCCGACTCGAAAGGTCTTCGACGGAAGCAACTGTGTCCGAAAAGAATCCTACAAGTGTCCTTTGCATAACTCATGCCTTTCGAAGGAAGATGGATATTATGCAGATCGTGAAGGAGGCTGTCGATCTTACTACTACTGCTCGAATGGGCATAAAATCACATACCTTTGCGAAGTGGGACACATTTTTGATGGGTATCAGTGTGTTCCAGAAACTGAAGGTTATCAATGCAACTGCGACTTAGTTTGTGCAGGAAAATCCGATGGATACCATGCAGACGTCTCCTCAAATTGCCGAGACTATATATTTTGTAAAAATGGTGAAAAAATCACCCAATTAACCTGCCGAGGGAGCAACATATTTAACGGAGAGAAGTGTGTCAGCCCTAGTTTACACACTTGTCCCAGTCAATACAATCATAAGGAGCTCAATTGCATGCCAAAGAAATGCACCAAAGACTGCATCTCAGATGGATTCTTCCCTGATATTGATTCAGGATGTAGGAATTATTTTTTCTGCATTGGCGGGAAACGAACTGCGCTCTCTTGCACAGCTGGACAAATTTTTAATGGGGAAATCTGTGTACCTGAAGATAAATTTAATTGCCCTATTTTCTGTGACGAGTCTATAGATATTCCTCTTCACGGGTGCACACTTAATGGTAAGTTTAGATAAAAATCCAACAGCATAATTAGATGTAATGAGCCAATCGATTTGGAAGATTTTTTCATAAGACTCCTAACTTGACTAAGCGTAAGACCTTTTCTGGAAAACTAGTTAAGTTACCAAAAATTCTGAAGACATGAAATCAACATTATCGGGCTGAGAACATTATATAGATATGTATAAGCGAAAATTTTATTTTCTAAGACAACTCAGAAGGCTAAAATTATTTTGAATGTAAGCTTTAATGTAACTCTTTAGAAATTAAAGACATTAGGGTTTCGAGGTCATATCCAGTAGCTGTAAGTATTTATTTCATTTCAATCCAAGGATTGTTAAAGCATTTTTGTTTCTCGTTAACTAATAAGTTTTTAGGTAGATAAATGTGTTCACTTTTATTTAAAATGTGCAGATATCAGATATAATGAGTTTTTCTTTAAATCTAAATATCGCGTGTATGATAAAGTATTTGTTGGTAGAGTTCTTAAGGAATAAAGATTTTTTAAACTAAGCTAGTTTCTTTCTTTCCTTTTTAGGTTTGTATAGCTATTAAAAAAGTTAAAAAAAACAATATTCATCGATTTTTTGAACAAGCAACAGATATCTAAGTAATTATTTTTATTTAATGGAGGTTTAGGTATGAAAGGAAAAGCAAAAATGCTAGACAATCTGACTTGCAGAAACTATCAAAACGAGAACCACATTCCTTCCGGAAGCTCCTCTGTTATGCAAACTGCTAATTAATATCGTAAGCTTAAAAATAAATTGCTCTATCATACGAAGCTAATGACCGCTAACTAACAAGGTGGTCTATAAGGAGCCAGAAGATCCGCATTCCCTTTTGACTTTAAAAAAATACCACATTTTAAACTATTTCCAGGCGGAAAACATGAAACCATTCTCCAAAACTAAAAGATCTTATATTAAAGGAATTATAGAAACATACAAACTTCCACCACGTGTGAGACTTTTGTATCACAAAATCCCATCTCAAGTAGCCTATCGGTCTTTGTAGCACCGCCTCCGAAAAAAATCAACGAGCCAATTGAAAGATTTTCTGCTAATTTGAGTCATTCTGTGCTTTTGATATGCAAATCGCCCCCCAACGGCTGCCAATTGGCTGTTTGTTGAGGAAACGATCTGTAAATGCCCAAAACGCTAACAAACGCAGAGATCACCAGGTGCTGATAGCGTTGGAATTCGCATAAAACAGCGAAATATATCGCGAATATAAATCTTCACGTTTTGCGCTACTAAAGCCTGCTAAAATTCACTAATTAGCGAAGACGACGACGGGAACCAGCCCCGCACCGCAGCAGAAAATCCGGAAAGGTCATTCAGAAAAAATCGTCTGGTCACCGCGGAGCCCACTCGCACTGCGAGCCATGCTGGCTGGCCGGGCGGGCGCCCCGAGCCCCCCATTTCACTCCTTCGCGGATTTCGGCAGGTACAAGAGAATAAAACATTTCTTCGGGGCCTAGGTATTCAATCGAGTGGCTCCACCGCGGGGCCAGACACCGTGACGCCTCGGACCTCTTCTCGTGTTTGCTTAAGCGATATTCTTCAGCGGTGGATCGAGCTAAGTGAGCGTGCGCACTTTTCAGCCAGGTGATTTATGCCCTCTCCGCAACACCTGAGTGAGCTCAGCTTAAAAAATGAGAAGCGCATCTATTTCAGGCTTCAAGAAGAATCCCCTTGAAATTGATTTATGCTATTAAATTGATGCTGCGATATATGTATCAGTGAAGACGTAGGTTGTCAAACTCGATTAGACTGAATCTGAAGTACGCAACTAAATTGGATCTGCAAATTTTTTAAATTACCAAAATTTCCATAGAGACTCACTAATTCGTCTTCAATTTAGAAATGTTGTAAAAATTTATAACATTATCCGCAAATAAGATTATTCAGCCATATATGTATATATATAAGTATGTATATAACTGCACCTGAAATAACCGTCATTCAATTGTATATTACCATAGCTGAATAACCGATATTTGCCAGAATGTGTTAAAACCCTATTCAAAGACCTTGTCTTTATTATATTACTTGACCTTAGTAACGAAAGCACTAAATACGCAATACAGGGCAGAGAAACGAATTCAGAAAGCCGCCTTAAGCTGAATAAGGCGAATTTCAGGCACGCAGATCCGCTTAAGTTCGTTTGAGACCCTCGTTTTATCGGCGAAGAGATCTTAATCACCTTATCTTAACTAGACGTCGATCGTTCAGCATGATTTTTATCACGTCTTAATTTATACCCAATCAACAGAGCCATCGGGGGCCGCCTTTGAATTTCAATTAGTTTTTTATGGACCGGCGGCAACTACGAGATAATTGCGTCCACCAGATCGGACGGGGGTTACCAGCGGATGGCGCTCCGCTGGACCAAAAGAGAGGCTCCTGGACTCCAATCGAGGTGAATTATTCGACAGGCGAATTCTGTTTATCACTTCTTAGGAGGAATATGTCTGCGGTAAGGCGGTAATTAGTGCCAGTTGAGCCGGATGTTTGCCGAATGTTATTTCAGTTTTATTGCTTATTCATGATATATGGCGAAAAATATTGTGACGCTTATGGAAATTAATAGACCAGAAGCCAGCTGAACAATTGATTCAATGATTTATAAATGTTTCAATTGGATGGCCTTTTAGTGCTTGTCACTCGTATTTCAGAATGTCTTCAAATTAATGCAATAGGTACTTACACTTTACAATTGCACATATGTAAGTAGATTTTTTAAGATGAGACTATGATTATATTTTTGTTCACATACGTACCTCCCCAGTAAAATACAATAGTTTGTCTTCAACATTTTCAGAAACATATTCAAAAATTGTAAAATACAAAATTGTTTTTACTGCTGAATTTTTTTGCAAAAGTAAGAGCCATGAAATGTAATAAACATAAAATACTTACTAAACTTGTAGTTGTAATTTTATCTAAATAAATACGTAATGTATGATTTTTGAAATAAAAATACTCGGACTTTAACATTTAATTCTCTTTACTGTTTGAGTGCCCAGAACTAACTATTTTAGAAAGTTGCCTACAGTAATATTAGTGTGACACATTCAATACATTTTCTTTGGAAGTGTTTCTTTAAAAACAAAATATAATAATAATTATATTAGGTTAAAAGTTGTACTCATTCATGGATCCAAGCGACTCTATTTACATGTTGAGTTTGCAAATGAGAATTTTTTCTAGATGTTTTCGTCAGAAACATTTGTAACTAAGGTAGATATTTACAAATAAATTCTTGAATTTACGAATAACAGAGTTACAAACAGATTATCTAAAATTTAGAGAGTTAACGAACATTTCGCCAAATTTAAATTTGACTACCAACTAGAGCCATCTGGCGGAATTGGCAGCTGGTCTCAGAACAGAACCGAAATAAACCGGCCGTGGTAGCAGCTTTGAATATAAAGCCAAAGGAAATGCGGCATCGAGTAGAAACAAAACCCGTAGGGTGTAAAATGAAGGTTTCCATAGACGGAGAAATGCAATTGTAATAAATGAAAGTAACAGTGCGGAGCAGCATGAGCCTTCGTGCATTTGGCACAGTTAAGGGGTTGTCTTTTTAAAGGCTGCATTAACAAAGTGTTTTTTGGGGGTTTGTGCAAAAGCCAATTTGTTTTATTCCTGTCTCCACCGCTGATTTACAAAAATTGTCCGCACTAACACTAGTCGGATTTTATTACGCCCAGAGCATAACTTCGCGCTTGCTTCAGCTTTGTCTTCAAAGTGTAGCAGCAGCAGCAGCAGCTGTGTCGATAAGTTTGACAATTGCGCCACTCGCGGCTGACTGCGGTTGCTACGATCCGCGTCCGGGTCTTTCGTTTTCAATTGTTTACTTCAAATAAACAAGCTGTGAAGTCGCATTTAAAATTAGCCCAGCGAAAATCGAAATGGTGAGCTTAAGCGGCTTTAATAATAATACATATATATAATACCCAAAAATTGAAATTAATTGCAGCAAGGATCAACGTCAGTTTCTGCAATTTCTTCCGCTGCAACGAAGAAATCGATCCAAGCTGGAGGAGGCGCAGGTCGGAAGAAATCTGGTCCAAAGTTTGAGCTAACCGAGGAGCAGAAGACGGACATCAGGGAGGCGTTCGAAATGTTCGACGCCGAAGGCTCCGGGTTCATCGAGGCAAAGGAGCTGAAAGTAGCCATTCGCGCGCTGGGCTTCGAGCCGAAAAAGGAGGAAATCAAGAAAATGATTGCGGAAATCGACAAGGAGGGCACGGGGAAGATATCGTTCAGCGACTTCCTCCAGCTGATGACTATGAAAATGGCCGAGAAGGACACCAAGGAGGAGATTCTGAAGGCATTCCGACTCTTCGACGACGACGACACGGGGAAAATATCTTTTAAGAACTTGAAACGGGTCGCCAAAGAGCTGGGCGAGAATCTCACCGATGAGGAGCTCCGCGAGATGATAGACGAAGCCGACCTGGACGGGGACGGGGAAGTCAATCAGGAGGAATTCCTGCGTATCATGAAAAAGACTAGTCTTTACTGAACATATTCCTTAGCTTCTAGTTAATCTGTGGTATTTACTTTACAGTCCATTGAAGAAAAAAAAGAAGGTTCATTTTTTTACCCTGGAGCTTTGTAAGTGCACCGAGTGCGAGTTTTAAACGTACAAATAGATTTTAATTTAATTGCAGAATGGATCTTTTATTTTTAAACCTCCTCAAAATTTAGATAGTAACAATTAATTCATGTATTCCACTTGAAACCTAATTAGATATTAAGATAAGTATAACATTAAAATTTCCTTTGTGTTTAATTCATTTAGGTACAGATAATATTCATTGAATCTGACAAAGATGTTTAGTTTTAATAAATTTTATAAGTCGCTCAACTTACATTACCATTACGCAATCAGGTTACTACGTTCAGAATTTTATCTGAAGGCTTAAGGAGTTTACCAGTCCACTAAGCAAAGGAAGAGAGACATCACCATAAATAGAAACTATAAATATTCCACCTTTCGTAGTGATAAATTGGTGTCGCTCATCACCTTGCATGAGGCTCCTGCTAATTTATCGCCTTGTAAGCAAGGTTAAAATCCACGAATTTATTCTTAGCATCTTGTGGCATACGCCAGCTCAAGAAGCGTGGACTCGTTCGTCACCCTTTTTATGTATTTACGACCATTGGAAGGGTTACCTAAGGTGGAGAAATCATTTCCTTTTTTTTATTTAAGCAGATAGAAAATAATTACGCTTTAGGTTTTATTCCTTTGCAAACCCTGGATAAAATTAAGGATCGAAATATTTTGAAAAACTAAGCCCTTAGTTTTTTAGATGAAGATTGAAATTTCATTATTTTGCTATTTAGTTTGGTTGAAAATAATGAGTTAAAATTAGTATTCTTTGAGACAAAATCTCTTTTAAAACCATTAACGTTACTTCAACCCTTTGAGAGCTCCATGAACGTATATATGTATGTATGTGCCCAGAAAATTGACTCATTGTAGCATATATGTAGAGGTCCTTATTGCTCAACGGGTTTAGAGATAAATTAGGCTACCAATTTGAACATTTTAATAATTTCAACAAGAAATTAACGAAAAATTGGGCGTCCACCGAGACTTTACTTTTGCTTCGATCATAGAAAACGTTTCTGCATTGAGGTGTTCCGTGCCGAAAGGGTTAAGAAAGAGCGGGGTTTGTGATAGTTTATAATTTTTATCGTGAAAGCCGATAAATGGTAATTCGGAGGAGACTTTGGCTGTTACGATAATACTTCATTTAGATTTTTGTCTAGAACGTTCTAAGTTTAGGTTTATATTTATAACACAACGGCTTTATACAAAGTATCACCAATCAAATAGATGTTTGCTTGGTGATAATACTTTCTTAAAAAATCTTTAAGCATAAGTACCTACATGTATAGGCTACTATAAAAAAAATTCTTCTAGTTGCGAATTGTTCCCACCCTTCAAGTACCTCTTTTCGCAATAACCCAGAAGAGCCTCCGATCACGCGATTACAGACTTGCCGGCACCGCGATCGCCGCGAGGCACCTACTCGCTGACTTCCTACGTTCCATCGACAATTAGTTAATTAGCGGGGCAGAGGAGCCACTTGATTGAATTAACCCCGTGTAAGAGTACTTGGAAGTGCCTGCCCTAGCACCTCTCGAAACCCGCCAGATTTCACTTTCAGCCGAAATACTCGAAAAGCTCGGGACGCGCTGCTTAGCGCTGTAGGAGCAACGTAACCGGCAGCGCCCAACCGCCGGGTATCACCGGGGTCAATTCGTTGATGATCCAGCGCACTGCGTCTTGGGAGCACATGGCTCCAGAAGTCTCGAGGGGACCGCACAGGTCCACAAAATAATTGGGGGTCTACAGCCTCCTTCCAAGGTAGGAAGGGTTTCTTGCGAGCGCGTAGTGCTCTTTCGTAGAAGATCTTTGTCCGCGCAAATACCGCTTTTTGGTCGATCACGTTGTTCAGCTGAAGATCGCCCGAGAATGAAAATGCAAATGCCGAATTGACCCGTGGTGCTTCGGCGGTTCCCATAAATGAGCAATTGCTAGCTGATCAGTCCGATTTTACACTCTCTCGGAACAGTCGAAGTAAATTTCTTTTAAGTCAGTTTAAAAAAGATTGTTTTCTCGAACGAAATGGGTCGCAGTACGATCGGATGGTGGAATTACTGTTTTGTGTCTTTTGTGATTTTCGTAAATGGTGTAACAGCCGAAAACGGTGACTGCCCTGGCCTAGATATCAGGATCACTCCCAACGCGCTGAATCAGCTAAAGGGCTGCAAAGTAATAAAAGGCAATCTCCTCTTCGTGCTCATCAAACTAAACGTTACGCGGGAGTCCTACGATAATTTCACTTTTCCAGAGTTGAGGTAAAATCTTGTAAGCGGTTTGCTTTGGTGGTGGAGATTTTGTGAAATTTTGGGAACATTTTTGCAGGGAGATCACAGGTTTCCTCATGATTTATAACGATCCTGAAGTAATCAGCCTCGAAAAATTGTTCCCTAATCTAACGGTCATCCGCGGAAGGCGATTGTTTCTCAACTATGCTCTGAGCATTTACTCTATGAAGGATCTGCAAACGGTAGGATATGCTCATTCTTGGCCTATATTTAAAGTGATAAACTTGCTTTATTTAGTAAAACTAGCTGCGTAGTATAGAAACACTTTGAGTCTTAAAACAATACACTGTGAAGTGCTGATTACTAAATCCAGAGCGGGGAGTGTATGAGCTTTAACAAATATTTTGCATACCTTATTCTAAATTCTCTTTACTTACTTTTCAAACGGAAAAGAATTTCACTGACCTTTACCAAAGTTCACTTGTGAATCGCCTCACTGCTTTTAAAGGACTAACATTCCGAATTTTAAGTCGTAATAGCCAAACTCCACTATATATAGGAAAAGAGTTCCAAATGTGTTATAATTGGAAGTTGATTGCAGTGCATTGATTGAATCATTTGCATACATTAGAAGTCAACTAAGCAGCTTTACTGAGGTCAAGCTAAACATCATATATTACTTTAATACTATGCTCATTTGCAAAACTAAGATATGTTAAAATAAATCCCAATTTTAGTGTGCTAGCGAATTGAGTATAAAATCTCTCTGTGTGCATGTCCGCCCGTTACTTTATATTTGCTTATTTTTGCTGGCTCTTAAATGATTTATCAATTTGAACCTGTATAGTATCTTAAGGAAAACTCTATGTTTTAAAAAAAGTAGGAACAAAATCTAAGTTTTTAGGTTTAAAGTATTTTGGCATTCTTTAATAGAATCTATACTTGACAAAAAACAGTTACCTGAAGAGTTCAATATTTTGTATTCTTACCAGAACGCTAATCGAGATTTAATAAAATAGAAATTGTAGGTTACGTAATATAAATTAAATCAAAAATATCTTGTATTCTTAATTTTCACAGATAGGACTGAAATCTTTAGTGGCCATCCAAAGGGGATACGTGTTTATTCATCGAAATCCAAGGCTTTGCTATCTAAAAAAGGTAAAAATGTAATTAATTGCCTGCAGTGTAATTTTCTTATTCTAAATTTATTAATTTTAAGATCAATTGGAATCGATTAGTTCAGTCACCAGGCTACAATCATATTATAAATGAGACATACGAAGAATGCTATGAAAATTGCCCGGGATGTGACCACTGTTGGTCTAGTTCTCTTTGCCAGAAATTCGACGATGAGTTAAGTAAGATATTTACAAATTTTAAGTAATAATTAACAGTATGCTCATATTTTAATATTTAGAGAAGACGAACAACTGCCATGAGCAGTGCCTGGGGGGGTGCAATGGAACAACCGCCAAAGATTGTGTTGTTTGCCGGGAATTTAACGATCATGGGACTTGTGTAGAAAAATGTCCACCAAATATGTAAGATTTGCAAATTAAAAAAAAGAAAAAATTCACTCATATATTAAACCAACAAAATACCCTCAGACTGACTTCAAAAGATCATGCGCGTTGCTATACTAAAAAAGAATGCAATGAGATTAATTTTTTCGTCTACAAAAATGAGTGTGTTGAAAATTGTCCAGCCGGCTACTACTACATGGTAATTAAATGCATAGTTGTCTGAAAATCATCATGAGCGTAAAGCCCACAGTCACTTTACAAATTCGTGTAATTCTAGACCTAGTTTGATGCTCCCTTACTTTTCTCCTCCAGGGAAATGTGACGAGGCTGGAAATTCTTCAGGGAAACGCAACAAAGGAGTGCATCCTCTGCAAACACAACTGCAATTACACATGCCAAGCAGTACCCATTTATAATTTAGCTGCTTCCGATCACTACAAGGATTGCCGAATCGTCAACGGCAGCCTAATCATCCGAATTCCGGAGCAGGTTACCACGGACGCACTCGAGAATAACTTAGCCGAAATAAGGGAAATTTTGGGTGCCCTAAAGATTTACGAGTATGCAGCATTTACTTTAAGAGTTTCTTTTAAAAAAACCACTAAAAAATCTCTATACCACCTCTAGAACAACGTCTTTAACGAACTTGTCTATGTTTAAACACTTGACAAAAATAACTGGAGATCCTGTTGATCGTAAAAAATTTGGTTTAATCATTTTTGGTAATAAAAATTTGAAGAAATTGTGGAATTGGGATGAAAGGAAAACTTTGAATTTGAATGGGACCTCAATTTTGATGCATTCCAACTACAAACTTTGTAATTCTGAAATAAAAAATCTTTTAAACGCCACTTCAATGCACTCAAGAGAGTTGGATGAAATTCAGTACAATGAAGAAGAGGTCGGATGTAATCCGGTTACAATTAAGGTTGATGCTTGGGTAAGTCCGCGTTTATCAATTTTCCAATGGTTTAGTTATGAGCATTACAATTAACTGAATTTTTGCAATAACTCTAAAAATTCTAGGTAAACTCTCATGATGCTGTTACTCTTTTATGGAGATTAAATGATACCGCAGATAACGACGTGAGGATTTTCTACACTCAGGTGGACTACAAAAATGTTACATTCGATTTAGAGGAAATGGAAGATCATTGCAAAAGGTTTTTATTCATCTTACTAACCCTCTCTACTTAAATCCAGATTATACATCCGATATTATTTGCAGGACAATTTGGGCATCCGAATTTCGACGAAAAGACGAGATTGAAAAAAATTCCACACACTTTAGCTACCAATTAACATCTCTGAAGCAGAACACTAACTATGCCTATTTCATAAAATCGTTCAATGAAGGACTTGGGACCTTTGCCCAGTCTAACATCGAAATCTTCAAAACCTTGGCAGATATTCCAATATCTCCAGTCGTCTACACACAAAACAAAACAACAAATTCAATTGAACTTGCTTGGTTTGGAGCACCTGATGATGATTTCCAAAATCAAAAAATCACTTACTACATGGTTGACATTTTCGTCCACCGAGACAATCAAGAAATGCTAGACCAAAGAAATTACTGCGTGGACCCAATCAAGCCGATTGACATGGCTACAGAATTACTTGATTACGATGACTGCTGCCACGTTCTTGAGTTCGAGAGGGAGGACCTAGAATTTACCTCTTTTGTAGATGAGAAATTTCGATGCTCTTTGGATGAGCCTTTCAACTGTGATGTGATACACTATAACACTAGGAAAAGACGTAGTGCTTCTGAAGATGCTGTTCCAGAGGCTTATAAATCGGAGCACTACGTCCGGAGTGAACGAATATCGGCTGAAGAAAACTCCACAGTGATAGACAATTTGGAGTATTTTACCTTTTATGTTTTTCAATTTTTCGCTTGTAACGAGCAAGGGTGTGGCCCGTACTATCTCCACAGTGACCGCACTGCTCCCGATAAATTGGCGGATAAAATTGAGAATGTAAGCGTTAGCATAATTCCATCAGGGTCTATGTACGAATTTCACGTACACATAACTCCTCCCCTACGCCCCAATGGAGCAGTGCTACTTTATAACATCTACTTCCGGAGGGGTCCTCCGAAAGCATTTTTCGGGGACGTTAAATGTTTACCCCGCTTCCAACTCGCCAACATGAGCTACCACTTCAAGAAGGTCTTTTCCTCTAGCGACTACAAAATTAGTGTTCGAGTCCAATCTCTTGCCGGGCCCGGAAAAGCTACCGACTGGATGGAAGTTCGATTAACTGAAGCTAGCTTATCTTGGGACTGGAGTCTTGTTATGATTCTAGCGATTTTTACTGTATTTTTCGGAATCTTGGCATGGACCACTCGCCGATATAAATTTAGCGATGCTGTTGAATGGTTTAGACACCTCAGACATCGAACAGTACAACCGCTCGTGGAGGAAGAGGATGACGAAGAAATTCTGATGGATCGAATGCATGAAATAGACATGGATAGGGATCCAACTGACGCGCGTGAATTTGACGATGACCATTTTATTTGACTTGCTTTTATTCCATATTCTTTTTTATTTATATACTTTCCCTTAGTTTTACAATTTACTCTTTCATTTTATGTGTTTACTAGAAAGCTCGCTTTTGGCGATGCCCAGCATACCAATTATTTAATTTTAATCTAACATTCCTAACGTGTACCTACTTTTTTCAGACAAGTAATGATAATTATTTCATGAATTTATTTGTTTTTTAAATAAATACACTCCTGTGCTATTCAGTCTTTCCTTAATCGTAATTTTAATTCCGAATGTTTTAGGTGTCTTCGATTTAGCAACGTTGCGACTATTCGAAACAAAACCGCAGTATTTTAATCCTTTCTCATTTGAGCCAGTAGTAGATTCAGATTAGTTTGCTTTTCACCAGCGGCGTCCGAAAAAAACAAGAAACAAGTCCAGATATTATTTTTCATAACACTTCTTGGAAGCTTTTTCCCGAATTTCAGTTCCAGTTGGATTGATCAAAGATTTCCAAAATGACGATGCGTAAGGAAAGAAAGAAATTGGCAGGTTTTGAAAAATTTAAAATAATTTTATTGTTTGTCTCGTATACATAATTTTCACGTGGAATTATTTTTTTTTATTGTTACAGCGATTGACAATTGAATTGCCCGCGCTAAGAAATCCCTTTAAGACTTAACCGACCCAATCCAGAGATTCGAAGCGCGAGAGTAAAAAACGCGAATGCCTCCAAAAATGCCTTAATAATTCGTAAATACCACAAGAAGAGTAATTTTATAGAATTTGCCGGAATGGATTTGCCGCGCACCTTAAAAATATTCTCGCTATACTACAAGTAGGAATATTAATTGTTTTCTGTTGTTTTAATTTATTTCTGTTTTTTTTTTCAGGAATCCGCACCACATCTTAACTCCGCACTCTCGGTAAAATTCTGATAAACTTCCTAGTCTAAGACTTAGTCTAAAGCGCGTAAAAAATTGTCTCTTGTATCTACAAAACTTTTTCGTTAGAAACTACTGGAAAGATAGGAAATAATACACATAAATATCGCCGCCTCAGTGCTCCTTGGACGAGATTTTGCTAACAATTACGACTAATTAAAAAACAAAACTAATAAAAATAACTTTCGATCCTCCCCAGCAGAAGGAGATTCAAAGGATAAAAAAATAAAAACCGTCGAGATGATCACAATGGTTTGCTTCATTTAAACTATGTACTTAGCTGTAACTGATGCTGGAGGAAGCATTAGGAGTTAGCCGAGCTGCTCCAATAGTCCCTCCCTTATAAAATATATATTTTTTAAAAAATAATCCTTATCCTCCTTACAGCAGCACTCTGCAGTTACAGATTTAGGATTAATCTAGACGTTGAGCGAGCACAGATTACAGCCATTCTGTTTGCCACAAAGCCCATCACATGTAGGGAACATTTTGAACGGACTCTGGTGATAGTTGTTCCACAGAGAAATCGAAGTGGAATCAGGAACCTGCCACAGGGATGAAGTAGTTGTTGCAGCCGCTATAAAATTTGGGAAAGTTGGAGCCGCCGCCATAGACGTGGACATATGATGATGCATTGCCGCCGAATCGGGTCGTTGAAATGCTACTGCTTGTGCTGCTAGTGGCGGCGGTACCGAAGTGGAGGATTGGACTGCTATTGGTTGTTTTGATGTGGAGCACGAGCTGCCGGCAACGGCTGAAGACGCAACATCACCTGCTGCGAATGGCGTCTTCTTATATCTGGCGGTCCCACGTCGGCGGCTAACGGCTGCGTTTTGACTTTCTACTCACATTACCTTCAATTATAATCTTTATATTAAAAATTGTAATGTCTGTTTGTAATACGCAATTTTTGGTAATTACTTGAAGGATCTGACTGGCTTCAAACGCGGTACCAGGTAGAAGGATCACTGGTGTGGACACGTGGCCTGATTCCACGCATAACATATTCGGGTATTCGTCATCACCAAAATCTGCTATCTCTCTAGCTTGGTCTACCCATGGATTCCATATGACTATTACGAAATTTAAAAAGTATTATATTTAATGGAAGAATCATGATCCAACTTCAAATATCTGCGTGTTTTCTCATTATTTTGCAATCTAACTTGTAGAACTACCTACCCGTGTCCGGAAAATTGTATTTCTGCAGCCTCATTTTTCTGCCAGACACCACATTTGTGATGATGTGCTCTTGCGGAGTGTGCTGATATATCCTGTCCGTCCACTCCCCGATTGTGACCACTTCTCTGCCTTCTTGGTAAATAGCACCTTCTCTTGTCTAGAAGGAAATTATCCAAAAGTAAGGACTGCCATAGCAAAGGTGAAATGCTGGTTACCTTATCAATAAAAGTACAGCCATGTAGGCCCGTTATTTGGCATCGACGTACATCAGGAACTTTTAAATACGTGTGGAGAAGCAAATTGAAGGAGAATGTTAAATCCTTGCTTGGATTGTACACGCCAATGTGAAAATGGAGCTCTTTTTCGCGTAAGATTAAACGATACGTTATTCGAAAGCTAATGGAGGATATATTAAAAATTAATAAAATACATCTTCATACTGTTGGTTTCATTTTCTTACTTGCACATTGTAAAATAAGTAAAACTACATGTATTACTTACGGATAGTTCCACATTGACCTCGTAAATTCGTTGTCCATTAAGGAAAACAACGCCTCCACATCACCATTATGTAGCCTCTCCGGCGGTCGCTCAAGCGTCCAACGTGTTATTCTAGCGAAGCCATGCTGTGGCCCAAACGACCAGGGTCCGAATTGAGCTGAAGAGAAGATCCACATTAAAATCAAAATCATTTAGAGAAGAGCATCCCAAAACTTACGAAATACAAATGGGATTCCACCTCGGATAGCTTTCTTTCCATCGAACGATGCTAGTTTACTGCAAAAAGAAGATATTATTAGTCTCAGAAAATTTTTTGATTTTATATGAGATCAAAGTTGAGTTTTCCGTGCTTGCATTCAGACACCGAGACTCCTAATTTTAATTTGAGGCTATGAAGACTACGAAAAGTTAATTTACATAAATTGTAATTGATTAACTCTTCTGGCGCAATAACGAATTGAACAGAACAAGGAAAGACTTCAATACTTCAACCACTTGTATGTGTTGAGATACCCTTGAGATAAAGACCTGTGGTTTATTATGAGCTGAATCTGTAAAGTGAAGCTGCCTTTAAATATAGACATTAACTCAAAGCAAATGAGCACTTTGTGTTAACCTAAAGGAGCACCCTTTTCTTTGTTCGTCCCTGCTCAGTACCTATTAAAATGGCCAAGCCGACGACAGACTTTTGTGCGTACCTCATCCCGCGGTCTTTTATAGTGTCTGCCAACCAGCTCCTGTAAATTGTCCGCCTTCAGCTTCCTTCATCTTGAGGTTCTCTGGCTAGGTTTGCTCAGTTTTTGCTTGATTGAAGAATTTATGTTGCTTCGAACACATGAATGTGTACTTTATCTTTTGGCATAAAAATGCATCTTCGCGTGTTCACTGTTTTTGCGATGACTCGCGCGTCGTTTTGAAATTTCGTTTTGAAACGTTTTTCGTCTATGTATTTGAATCTGTTTCGGGTTTTTCTCACCCATCTTGATAGTGTGCATCGCGAGCAGTGCTTTTTGCTAATTCGCTCTAAAGCTACTGTCGGCGGACTATCCCACTTCTCCTATCCCTGTGCTATGTGCACTTCGCCTCTGGGGCGTCTGCAATTTTTCATCGTCTTCTGTAGTTTTTGCTAATTACTGCAACCCATTAATTTAGGGCGCACTTTAACCGATGCTTCCAGGGGAAAATCGATTCAGCTACTTCTATCGGCGGGTCTGTCGTGCAGCCCTTACTGCCCGGCGAGCCGAGGGAAATCAGTTCGCATTGTTTTTGTTTCAGCCTGGCTCTAGCCTTGGGCTAGCGACGACAACTGCGACGGCGAATTCGCAAACTTAAGCTGATCCAAGTTGAACGCACGGATTACTCGCTGAAATCCCTTTGGCTTGATAAATCTCTTTCCAATTTTAACAGGTTTCACATTGGCGTAGATATGGAAAATGATGTACCTTTTCGAAAAAAGTAAAACTTTTATTCGATTCCTATGCTAATTCGCGGGCGCATAACTGTTTGGTCCCCCCAGGGCAAAAAATAGCGCAGCAGAGGAAAACGAGAATTCTAGCATAATCAGTAAGTAGCTAAAGTAAGAAAATTTGAAAGTGAAGGCCAGGCGCTAGATCGCAAGGCTACCTTTAGATTGAGACTGGTCGCCCGCAAAAACATATCCGGCAGATCATTTTTAAAAGTTAGAGCTGCGGAACCAGAGACCTTCGGTCGTGCTTGATCAACTGACTCCGATGAGCTCGCAGTGCCCTAAATTTAGAGCTAGCTAGATTCTTGACCTCTCTCTTAGCTAGCATAACACCAAAGTATGTTATCCAAAACAGCCCTTAAAGACACTCAAAGACCCACTTCAACTGTTCTTGAGCATAGTCCACCCGCGAAACCAGTTCAATAGTTAGATCACCGCTCGCTTGAACTGAAATCATTAAGCAACTGAAAATAGCCTCGTTTGAAGCTGGAGGACTATCGAACGTATATTAAACATTCTGTCTGAAAGTTATACTGATACTTTGTAAAACTGAAGTAGTTGGATGCCATAAACATTATGAATGATCTGAAGGAAATAACATTTTGAACTAATAATGTAATCGATTTTCTTTTAATGATCAGCTTTCAAATTAAATTATATTACTGTGCAAAACCATTTTAATATGTACATAGTAAACTCTACAAAAAAAACGTTATGTTCCTAATACACCTACTTTAGTAAAAATTTTCTGAATTAAATATAATACAGTGAGTTTTCATTTGAAATAATAATTTTGGGCAATAGGATTTAAAACTTTTATTTTATTATTTAACATATTTGAGGGTGTGATATTTAAAGAGATGTCTGTATCTACGAATGAAATTATTATACGGGCTAAAAGTTTGGAAGTCACTGAAGTGCAGTGAATTCTTAAAAATTGTGCCACTCCCTCTTAATGTACATAACTTCGGCACACGGACCTAATTCACACCTTTTGGCGGTGCCCTAATCCTGAAGGAAAGACCTTTTTCAAAACCGCGCCAACAATCAAAAGGGGGCACCGGGAATACTTTTGATTTATTTGAGGCACCAACGGGCGGTGGAACCCGAACAAACGAGAAAGCTCCTCCCCGCCGCTCACCCACCGGTGCTATGTTGGGTGCCGGGTCTGTTCTAGTTGCCCCGGAAAGTCCCGGGCAGGCGATTCCGCAGCCCACTGTGGTCGCTTGCATGCACATAGCTATAAATTTGTATTCATAGACGTCCTGTGTTGCGACTAGTGTAGAAAAACTTTCGAAACCATTTTCGCAAGAGCTCACGAGAATTTATCGATCCCAATTCTTCATGGTTAGAAGTCCATTCATAAAAACGGCAGCATTGTTCTGATGCTGCTGTTTCTGTACGCCGCTGCTGTTGCTGGTGCGGTGCCGGGTGCTCCGTCCGCGCCTCCGCCGGGGCGCTGTGTTCTGGTGGGGCTGGTGGAGCTGGAGGAGCTGGATGGTGCTGGTGATGGTACTGCTCATGCTGGTGGTATAGGGTGAGCTCTGTAGATGGATAGTACTCGCACGGATAGCTGGATATGCTTAAGAGAACCCAGAGCCCCATAGTCTGTTTGGATCTGATGTACACAGAAACGAAATGGATTGGTCTTGGGTTCGGGCGGACCTGGGCCTAGTTTTTGTCACCCCAGAAAACCCCGGCAGCATTTTCGCAATAGCAATGAGAGACTATGGCATGTTTATAGTTACATTTTGCTCGCTGGCGTCCCGTCCCAGTCAGAGAGACAGATATAGGCATCGGCGGCACAGGCCAACCGACAATGGCTAAAATCGCATATACGAGCTGGAGGAAATCCTCTGGCCCTTGCAAAAATAGAATTCGCTAGTCGAGGTTGATGGTGCTGGTGCTGGAATGGTATGGAGCCGCAAAAACCCAAAGTGAAATGAGTTTAGTTTTTTCGAGCGCACTAATAAAATACATCCACACGAATGAACAGTCTGAGGCTCCGTGGCTCTTGGGCTTCGGTGAGCAGTACACAAAGAAAACCGGAATGTGAACTGGGCACAGTTCGTAAAACACATGAGAAACATTCACGCGTCACGTTTCCATAGCCATGTCCATGCCTCCTCATTGCATGCCGTGCTTTGATCCCAGTCCACAGAAAACCGGGCTAAAAAAGCTGTACAATGTCTTTATAAAGGTATGGGGGCCCCAGCTCCACGAGGTGCTCCTCTAACAGCGCCGCGCCGTCCACCATACCTGCGCTGAGCTGGGCGTTCATTATCGAACCGAAAAGTGGGCAAAAAACTATCAGCGGGTTTGCTCCATCGCTTATTCGGTCCCTCGAGTTATGCCAAAAGTAGTAGCATAAGGGCGGATTTTGGGGACCTTCTTAAAGCCCTTCTTTTTTCCCGCCCGGATTTGCAGCGGCACCCGGCGCTCCGAAGCAGCAATTAAGGCGGACCGCCACTTCAGGGGTAATTGCGGCGATAGCGAACCTATTAATAGGCCCCCCCGATTGCCATTTACAGTTCCACCCAAAAAACGGTTGGAATGGGAGCGCAAAGTGAATTCAGAAGGTCAATGAAACCCCATACCTCTGCAACTGAGGTTTCGAGCAGCGCGGATGAAGGAGATTAATGTCGAAGCGCGCGATGGGGCTAGAAGTCCGCATCGCCGTCATCATCATCATCATCCAGCGCTCCGCGGGAGAAGCGGGCACCAAACGAACAAAGATCGCTCGAAAGAATACAGCGCGCATTACATCGCCGTTGGATCAATCGAAAAGCGGATGTGCATAAAAACTTGGCGCGCTTTTTTGTTACATAATCGCCGGGGCCACTATCAGCGGTCCAGGTCCAGCCCAGCACCAGTCCAGTGCGCCTCTGCAATCACGTGGAGCGAGACTGCGCTGATGGCGAACAGTATGGGGCTCAAGTTAGTGAGTGGGTTAGAAGCCTTCTTAATATCGGGATTCTAAGGTCGAGTCTACACCAATGCATACCCAATCTATATTTAACCCCTTTAGTGCCTCACCATTTTGTACATTTGGATTAATTACCTATTCAGCAATTGCTCTTGTTAAGCTGAGTTAAGTAAACGGGCATAGAAATCTTTAAACACTCATTCTGTTCCATAATTTTTAAAACAAAGCAAAATTAGGGTTGTTGTGAACTAAATGTTACACCATAGTACCAAAATGAGTCAAAACCTATTCCAGTTGTATCGAAAATTACAAAATCTGATGAATATTTCAGTTGCGCGTCGTATTACATTAGCACAATGGGCCTAATGCTCTTCTTTTGTGGACAATACATTTTGATGTGAAAAGTGGTCATACAAAGACTTACCTTACAAATAATTGTTCTTGGTTATTTACACGCCATGAGACCACTGTTGCTCCTGAAATTAAAAAATAAAGGTTCTTGTAATTTTGATTCGTTAAATAATAAAATATAATTCTTTTCTTCATTACTTTTTTTTTTAACTTCAACTTACTTCAGTTCATAAGCTCATCTACTTAATCTACTTTGACAGAACATTTGAGTCTGTTGTTGAAACTTAATTTTTGGTACGAACTAAATTCTGACTGGTGGTGATTTTGTAAATATGTATGTATTTCTACTTAAAGTGAAATTTCAATTACAAATTAAACGCAAATGATTAGACATATTCCTAAAGCCTTAAGACAACAAAAGTGAGACCTCAGAATATTTACTGACGTCAATGGGTACAACGTCGAATTTCACGCACGAACAATTCTACTGGGTGATTGCATTCGATCACTCTAAGTGCGCTCAAAAAGCGAAAAAGGGAAACTGCAACTGCAAAAATATTTTACATTTCTTGCGCCATCGTTTCTTGCAAGCGTTTTCCCTTTCTAATTAGTAAATCGGAGAAAAAGCGCCACTTTTACTCAATGAGTCTGAAAATTTACCCAATTGCACGCCTTATGGAAATCTGCAACGAGGCAGCAAGCAAACTGCTCGAATTGATAGCTCTGCAAATGTTTGATAAAATCCCTGAGTACTGTACTGAGTCATAAAATTGTTAAAAAACTACAATGTCATAAAACAGATTTTCTTACCTGGACCACTAACTAAGAGTATTACTTCGCTATATCAATGATTTTTACATTCCACATTCAAAATAATCTGGTGCAACATTTAGAAATTCATTGAACTTGCATGGTTGATCTAAATTAAATTATTCAAGTTCAACCTATTGTAAATTATTTTCCTACAATAGCCTTAAGATTTTCAGCGATCAGATTACATAATTTTAAAAAGCCCCACTCTAGCGGTAATTACTTTCATTTTATTGTAATAAAGTTCTGTTGGTTGTTGAAAAAAGAATCCAATTTAAACTCAGTGTGCAATCTTTGAAATCAATACTTATTCACAGGACGAATGGAGTTGCTCCACGTAATTAAAGAACAACATTGATATAAAAAATATTGTCCACTTATTTGATTGGACCAAAAAAATATAAATAAATTAAACTTTTAATTCCAATGCTCTCTTTTCGTGACTAATAAAAATTGAATTAACGAAAAATATTCAACATTTATGCGGAACATTATAAAAATTGTTTGTTGGTTAAGTAATACTAATGATAAAATATTTCTATTTTAATATTTTATACTTACTAATACTTAATTGGTGCAAGCAATTTTGATACAGGTCTTAGTTAATAAGGAATACCTACTTCAATTCCAAAGAATTAAGAAAAAATGTTGAATGAATTGGAAAGCAGAAGTGTTAAAAATAATTCACTTCTCAGCTCGTTTATATTAGCGAAATCTGTCTCGATTTTCGTGCTTATACAAAATGGATTTATGCATGAAAGCGATATGTGATTTTAACATTCTTAGACAAACTTTAACTTTGCTAATTGTCGGTGCAGTCAATTTTGAAGGCGTCAAAAATCGATTCGATTAAGTTCAACAACTATATGAATAGAAATTAGAACCGAATAAGACATTTTATTTGTGTATGAGATTTTAGTACTGTATGCAGATTTAAAATTCAAATATCAAAATCCATTGCGAATTAAAATAAGAAAAACTGTACCGAATTCTAAAAATTGTTGAATCTATTCGGCAGAATATTCAAATACCCGTTAATTAAATTATTGATATAACCGGTAGCCATTTAAGTTTTATTTATAAGTATGTATAAATTAAAATAACAGATTGAAATGAAATAATAATTTTTCTCTATACATTAAAACAGTAGCAATTTTCGATTTTTGAAATATTGTAGACTTGACCATGAAATTTGAAGTCAATTTATCTAACTTGTTTGGTATGAAATTATGTAAAACTTGCTTAACTTAATTTAGTTAGGGTGAAATGAATTAATACATAATAATAACTTATTTTTCTTGACTAATAACTTCAGCTATCATAATCGACCTATCTATCACTTGACATGATCCCTTCTTAAATCAAAACTTCGGTGTATATTCTTCAGAGGGAACGCCTTCCATCAGTCATTTCGGCGTTAGTTTTGAAATGGTTTTATGTTTTTTGTTCGGATTATCAAAAAAGGTCAACATTCTAGGTATGTAATTCCAAGCAGCGGCGACTTCAGTTGCGTGGACCACGTTCAGACAATGATAAGGAATGTTTATGTGGTCTTTACAGAATGTATGATATTAAACTGATATGTTTTGGACTAGCCCTATGGCTTAGTAGGCTGCAAGATAATTTTAGGGTGTGGAACGACGCTAGAATTCGAACTGTATTAAAAAAATCGGTTTTTGTAATCATATGTGTAATTCAACGATTGGTTTTTTTAAGCGGACAATAGTTTGTAAAGTCTGTACCTCTTCTTCGGACAGGAGCTAGAAATCTTCCACGTATAGTCGATTGTGATTCATTAGGTACAAATACTAGTCATTTTGCAGATTTTACCCCAACATCGAGAAGAAATGTTCAACCACCGAAAAATGCTCTGTGCATAGTTAAATTTTATTGTTCTTCCAGCCATTCAGCAGTGAATAAATTAATGATGCTAGAACGGGGAATCCCTTGTTGAGGTCAATAGATAATTTTAGCGCAGGTGAGAAGCTGCTCTACGCTAAGCAACCACTCCAGCAGTTGTAGGAGCGAACAGGTTTCTTCATTAATTCAAAGAGTAAAGTGCACCCCGAAATTGGCGCTCGAAAAAAGACGACGCCACACAAAAGAAATATTTTGGTTTTCGAACTTGAAATTAGGCGGCAGGGCCTATCGATAAGTTTCCACGCGATTACCATAAATAAATAAACCATTTCTACACAAATTGGTCTATCCGCAGGGCACAAATCATTTTCGCGGGCTCGTTTTTTTAATGAATTTTTTATTCCGAAATTGTTTGCTTGCTCACATCCTTTTTTGTGTGGCAATGCGTGAATTTTTGGTGAGAAAACAGTCAAAAAATAAATGTGCAACATTCACTTTATAAAAGTATTAAGCGGTCGATTAAATTAAATTTAAAGTGGCGAGCCCACTCATGGGGCTGATAAGACCTATTCCAGTTCAGCGCCAAAAATAATTTTAAGACGAATCAGTTTTGTTTACGTTTTCAGTTTTTGATTGTTTATCAGCAGCAGCTTCAAACTGGTTATTCAGCTTTTGGCTTTTAATTATTCAATGAAGTGTCGCGCGAATATTTTGATTAACAATAAAATTAGATGAAAAAGAATTGCATCTTATTCATTTACGAAAGATATTCAATCTATTTCCGTATTATTTATTGTACAAAAAGATAGATATATAACTCAACGCAATGAATGTTCTTTTATAAATGAAAACGATCATTATATGTATATGTTTATGAGAAAGATTTTGGTACTTAGTAAATTGGGTGGAAATGAAAATATCTAACTGATGACCATGACCATCTTAAAAATATCATCGCTCTTATCCAGCACTTTTTTTATGTTATCAAAAATACTATTTGGAGGTTATTTAAAAAATCAAATTTAATTCATGGTTTACGGTATCATCACACCAGTCACATAGTAATAGCAACAACTGGGTATTTTTCAACAAAATAGCTTCCAAAATTATCCTCTAGATATGTATGTAACTCCTAAGGATTATTTAAAAAGAAAACCAACTGAATAAGATTGCAATGGTGAAATAGGAAACATGACGCAAAATAGCATTCATAGAGCCTGTCGGGCTCCAATGTAATCTATTATTATGACCAAAATGCCAAATGATATACATACATATGTAATCTTTTATTCGTATTATTTTATTTAGTAAAAATTATTATTCGTGCTGGACCAGCTTTTCCCCGCGCACTGTCTTGCACTTTTCTTAGGTCAGCTGCCCGTCGCTAATACTTTCTAAAAAGACTATTAAGCGGCCAGCTCGAGTAAATTAAATTTGAAATTCAATCTGGCAGACGGTTGTCCCTTAAAAACCACAAAAAGTCTACATGCGTATCTGAGGTATTCGCCACCCTGAGGATGCGTTTTAGAGCCCCAAATGGAAGAAAAAAGAAAGACTTGTCTTCGGAGCCTCAGCCTCTTGGAATCACCAGCGCCTGGAGGCACATGTTGCGCGCGAAACCGCAACGCAGGCCGTGGCTGCGGCTGGTTCCCACACGCTAGTCGGTTTCGTAGTCTGCACTAACCTCCGACCGTTCACAGCCACCCTGTGGGTAAAATGAGATTTAACACGCTCCAGAGTTAGAGTAAGAAAGCGACGAAACACATTCTCAAGATTCAGGCCGTGTGCGAACGCTAATTTGCCTTAGATGTTTTATCTTGCACGGTTTTTTTGTAAAAGCGAACTGTTTAGGGGCTGGGGCAGGGTTGAGCCTCCTTGAAGGAATCTCATCCTTCTACCTCTGAGGTTCGAAATGAAACCGTCTTGGAACGATCTGAGAAGGTAAGCGATTGCGTCTGGAAATGAAGTGGGTTAAGATAGATTTTGGCATCGGGACAAGGACTGAGCTTGATGGTGATAATCTTATCACGGACAGCCGCGAAATAGAACAGGGGGTACGCTCTGATAAGGCTAGGGGTAACTTGATAACTCTCCCGTCCCGGGCTTGGCAGTATCTGATCTTTCATAATTTTATTTTAGTTGCGATTTTTTACATCTGTGGGGCCACCGAAGCTGCTGCGCAATTATCGCCCGTTCATTACAGAAGCCCTCTCTCTGCAGTGAAGTCTCTTATTCCTGGGGCCCGGCCGAGTGTACGCGAACGAGAGATAATTTTGTCTGACATTGAAATAATTGAAAAACTCATTAAGGCTGCTTTTTGTAGCAGCTCCGGAGCATGAGAATGGCGCAAGCAACACCAGCAAAGCACACCAGCAGAGCTCCGGTTGGCTATGGTTTAGGCCAAAAAAGATTTCCGGGCGGTCGGCTCTCCTCTGCGACTCCGCACCGTCATAGAAAAGTAAAAGGAGCGCCTGGAGGGGTGGTTGGTGTGCGATTTAAAAATCAAACGATCAAACATAATGATGCGGCCAAATTTTTGTGGCTGCACGATTTTCTGGCCAGGAGGGCCGCAGCACAGCTGAACCAGACGGCAGTTCGCTGGGCGCCTGTTCTTTCTGTTCCTGTAAAATGGACCCTGCAACTCCAACCACCCGAATGGATAGGATTTTCTAATTTTGTTGAAGCCACCGCTCACTCGAGCGGCCCTCGTCTTACCGTGCAAGTTGATGGTGCAGGTCGTGTTGTTGCCGCGGTCCAAAACAACAACACTCGTAGCCGCCGCCATGGCAAAGGCTTCCTGGTCGCTCCCGAGTACCTCCTGAAGTAGCCCTCCGCACCCCCTCGGAACCACTCTCAGCCGGGTTTCAACGCTTAATTGACTGTTAATTATTGTGGCAACAACGCGCGCCTTCTTAGCCGTCGGCGGGCAGAATTCTTCGCGTATATAAAAACACACTTTTCGGCAGAACGGCTTCGCGCAAACCGAGGCGACCGCCCGGGAAAAGAATAAACTTCTCGAGATAAAATGTCAACAAAGAAGCGGACAAAACGCTCGCACTGCTATCGGATGCGATTTTTAACACCTTGCGGAGCCCGAGGGAAGGGGTGAAATTGTGATGGAAAACGCTGTCAAATGCTCACACATCACTGCGGGAATTCGGCGACTGTTAGCAAAGCTTCCCCTTTCCGTTAACCTTCCAAACGAAGTGCTTCAGCGAGACTGACAGACATTTTCGCCGTCGGGCGACTGCTATACTGCAATCTGCTGGATTTCGCTCAAAGCAATCTACTGGAAAATAGAGTCCAGTAGCGGCGGTGGCGCCCTTCTGTTGGAAAGTTTTGCACTTTTTTAGGGCGAATTCACTTCACATCGTTTTCAACTCCATTTAAGACACACAATCACCAACCGGGTAAAAGTCGATTTCCGCAGTCGGTGCTCTGCAATTTTAAGCTGCTTCTTAAAAAATAACCCCAAGAACGGTTAAAACGGCCTGCAAGCCCAAACCGTGCTTAAACAATTTTGTTATTGTGATTTTGCACGCGCTTTTTGCACTGGCGAGGAACAGACAAAAATTACTACCGGCCTGCTTTCGAGCAATTAGCGAAGCGTGCCCCGGCGCGAAACCGAAAAAAAATATACAACGAAGTCACTGAACGCATGGGCCCCGAACGGCCTCCTTTTTGCTTTTCGCGGGTTTTGGTCCGCTCTGCCAAGCGACAAATACTCCTTTATGGTTTTTCCTGAAAATTTTGCATCTGGAAGAGACTCTGCGACTGTTCAACTTCAATCACAGACTAAAAATCTTTTTATTGAATCAGTAGAATTTTATTGATTTTGCTCATGAGACGGTTAAACCGCTAACTAGTCTGTTTGGTTAAATAAAGTGAACTCTTTTAACATATGAATATATTGGTATATATACTTATTTCACTCACCTTCTTAAGCCTTTCAAACTCAGTTTTCGCTAGCACAAAAATTACAGCATTGAAAATCATTATTAAATACGTACATATACATGAACTTAATAACACGCCATCAAAGGAAATTGATATATGTATACTTAAACCGTTTTTAATATTTAAAAAAACGATAACTAGGTTTAAATAATTCTTAATGTGAAATAAAACATCTAACAGGAACTTAAAAAAAAAATTATTTCCCAGTATCTTAAACATAAAGCAATAAGTTTTTGATCTAAGAAATGAGCACTTGGCCTTATATTTTAAAACAGCTGATCAGGGAACGTCGTCAGTACGTCACTTTCTGACATTGGGGTATGACGTCCGGCATGATGTCCGTGGCCAGGCGATGGCGTGAGTCCGCAACCTTAATAATACTCGCTAGAACTAACAAAATCGTGGGAAATGGTTGCAACTACAAGGTAAATCTGTTCACAAATATTCTCCTTAATTTTACTGCAAAATTGGCATATTTCACTCCTCAGGTGTTGGGCTTTAAACGGTCAGAGAATACCTCTTTCATGCCCAATCATACAGTTTTCCCAGGAGGAGCCTGCGATCCCTCAGACCAGTTGAGCGAATGGATGGGGCATTTCAAAACTTTAGGTGTAACCGACCGAAGGTTGGCGGAACTGACAAAGCTAAAAAACAGCAAGTCACGACCTCCAATATTCCAGACTAGTGAGGAGGATACCTTGAACAAGTAATTTATTAGATTTGACCGTTGAACTCTTTAATCAAATCAATTTTCAGGGAGATTTCTTTACGAATTACTGCAATTCGCGAAACTTTTGAAGAGCTCGGTGTGCTTATCTGCAGAAAAAAACACGATATCGAGAAGAGCACCATTCACGGCAGTTTTGAGGAATCTTTTGATAGGGCGACCTGGCAGAAAACAGTTCATGGTGACTCAAAGAAATTCTTACAGCTCTGTCAGGAGCTCGAAGTTGTTCCGGATTTATGGAGCTTATACGAGTGGTCGGTGTGGTTGACCCCCGCGGTTTTTAAAAGAAGGCAAGGGTTAAAGGTAGAAAACAAGTTTAACCTAATTAAAAATTGCTTTCAGATTTGAAACGGCTTTCTTTGTCGTTACCTTGGATGAAGTCCCAGATGTTATTGCGGAGGACACCGAAGTTAGGGAATACTTGGTAAGTTACACGTTTTATTAATAAAATTAGCGATAAGGTATAGTAACTTTAGAACTCGACCAGTCAGAAATTTATATGCCATTTCTCCTTCTTTTTAAAAACACACTTAAAGGGAATATGTTTTACCTCTTAGTGGAGGTCTCCAGAAGAATTTTTAGATGGATGCAAAAACAGCGAATTTTGGCTACCACCTCCTCAAGTATATGAGTTCTCCCGACTTTCAAAACTGAGAGATATAGACGCCGCAGCCCGATTTGCAAGAGAACAGAATGACAGAGGCAGCATAAGATTGCTTCCAGTGTTGTTTAATACCTGCGATGGTCTAATATGCGTTTTAGTAGGTAACAATCTCAAATTCTTGCTGGATTAAAAAAAAACATTAATAATGTTGCCTTTTTCCTCTTCAGGCGATGACTTATATCCAGAGGATCCTAATAGCTGTACGGAGCCAAATAACAAATTTGCTGATGAAACTCTAGAATCGGTCCGAATGAAAGCTAAGAGGATTCATAGGATAGAACTAACACGTGGCAAAATCGTAGGATGCCATCTTAATTTTGAGCAATACAATGGGCATTTAAGCCCGGTGCTGGATGAGGTGTCTGGGAGTAAATTGTAGACAAATGTATATACGCGGCTTTTTTATGTACATACAAAATGGTTGTTGAATAATCGTATTTTTTACCCATCTAAATTTTGTTTTATTGTATAACACCCCTAGACGTTTTACATTACTGCTTTTAAAGACGATTCACTTACGTGGAATGTAGGAAATTCCAATTGAAAATTTAAAAACGGTTATTTGACCGGTCCTGGTAGGAATAGTGTTAAGACTTGTATAGTAGAAATACCTAACTATAAAAGTTGATTTATCGACTCATGAGTAAATATTAACTAGGTATATAAATTTTAATCTCCCCTTTCAGAAATTAATGAATGTGCATATCTTTTGTTAAATAAAATACTCAGTGTGATTTGCATAATTAAACTCATTAGACTCAGAAGGCATATTATAAGAAAATTGAGTTCCTAAAGAATTAGCAAAAAACAAGAAAGCAAATACTTAAGATGCTTAAAGGGTCAAACCGGCAATTAATTACAAGCTCAAAGGGGTTAAAATCTTCTACAAGGAATTGGTGCGAACCGCACTGCCGTGTGAAATGAGGTAAAACATTGGATTGCACCTTTAAAGCCCCTGTTCCAGCACGTTCAGACACAGAAGAGGTAAGGCGGGATCGAAACTAGCGGCCTTGAAGTGGAGGAGTCCTCCTCCGCAGCGCCTGGCCGCAATCCAATTCGCAGCCCCCGCAGCATGGAGCGTGGCACGGCGCTGTGGAGAAGCGAATGAGGGTGGCTGCGGCGGGAATCATCGGAACAAATCATGCATCTAATCACGTATACGGCGGGCCGTAAAAGGATGTGACACGCTTGACTTGCATGTGGGTCGTGGGTCGATAATTTTCTCCGGCGTGTGATTTGATTATGCCCAGATCTCAGATTCCTGGCGCGGTGCTCGAGGTTCAGAGTCCCCGCCGCCAGGAACGCCGGCAAATGATAGAGTGCACTCGCCGGCGGAAGATAATGGCACTGTTGGTGCTTAAAGGGACTCCGGGTGCCACCGTCTTTGTTTGAACTTGGTTCTGAATTTTTTCCTTAAAGAGGCGGGAAGCTCCCGCTGGGAGACAGGGATGGCCCGTAATCTGATTTCGATCATCAAACGCATTGCAGCTAGTGGGGCACATGCGGAGGAGCAACGAGAGCCCTTCTCCGAATGTCCTCCCTTTTTTCACCTGCGACTACTACGCCCTGTGTCGCGCCGGTCACAATTTGTTGCTTAATTCATTTACATTATCAAAAATCAGGTCGGCCATTGGTCACAGTTTATGGACTGGAATTATCGCATTATCGTTATTATAGCAGCGATAAATTTGAATCATGGTCCCCATATATCACAGCGGATTCACTTTTTCGCACCTTTCCTCCCGGTGCGATGATGCAGGCCCCCCGGGAAGGGGCTCCAGGCGCCGCCGGACCGATTGCAAATCGACGGGTAGAACGCTCTAAATAAGCAGCACGACCACCCCCCGCATTCGAGCCGTCCTTGACCATAAATAAAATCGTGGACCGTCTGCCGTCGTTAAAGTTTTCTTCGGGAGAGAAATTTTTTTTGTTTGGGCACAAACACGAAAAGATGTCCCCAAGATAAATGTCTTCCTCGGACTGGCCACCCCTCGATGTCGCAAAATGAATAGAGCCGGGGCATAAATTGCGACTAATAATTTAATGGGCAGTAGTCGATCCCTTGACCGATTAAAGGCGGATAAAAGAATAAATTTCTCTCCATTGCCTGGGGTGGAATTCGGCTCAAGGAAGCCGGCTGCCAGGGATCCCGGGGGTGTGGGTCCGCTCGATCGCCGCAGCGATGATGCCCGGCTGCGGGTTACGCTCTTGAGGGACGTCGGCCTGGGCATTTCCGGTTATGTGGCTCTGATTTTATTTGTGGTGACCTATAAAATGGTGCTCGGCACGAATTGCTATGATGTAGCCGGAGGTTGAGTGGACCAAAGATGGCTTGGCTAAGATTTAGGATTACTACTGTACGCTGGAGGAAGTCCTTCACTTCGGAGGATTTCAATGATCGTAAAACAGAATTTAATTTGAAGCGCAAAAGAAGGGCGATAAGATGCTTCATCGATTTATTCGAGTCGATGGTAAAAAACAAAGAAATCAAAATAAATTCTCTTGTTAGATTGAAATTTTGATTTTGTATATTTTGGAAACCTAAATATTATAGCACAAGCATTTACAGCAAAATAATGAATAATTTAATTCGTTATTTGCAAAGTCCTACTGCTTTTAATTTAATATTTAAAATTTGGTAAGCATTTGCAATCTGCTTTAATTATTTTGTTTTTTTTCCGAAAGTTTAATATTGTTAAATAAGTTCTCCGTAAAAACAAAACTAGCAAAACTAAATACGGAAAGTAGCCAAGATCATGTTGAGACATCCTTTTGTAGGGTTCCGTAACATCAAATTACGAAATACTAAAGGAAATAATGTACATACATATATGCACATGCATACGCCCATGCATGCAAACACATAACATATTTACACATACATTTACAGTCACGCATACACATGCAAAGCACATGCTGGTTTTCCCGAACAGTTGTTTGAGCCAATATTCGACTATAGTAAGTCGTATTAATCTTGCAAGTAGTTTCAGTATATGTTCTAACATTCCACATTTTTTCAGATTTTTTCGAAGTTGAGTTTTTGGTCGACACCAACCTAATCGAAAATGACAACTTTTGATTCCGATATTTCAAAAACGGGTCATAATTTTAGAAATAGTTTAGGAAATTTTATAACGATTTTAAATTATCTTTTCTACGATACGGCAAACAAAAAAATAACCTAACATTTTTTTTTCAAAAAACCTTAACACATATCTTTGTAGCGGGTGTAATTGTGTATTTATGAGTGTACTAAATTTCAGAACTATAGTCTTTATAGTATCAGAATAAAATAACAAGGCATACGGACGGACGGACATTTAATTCATTATATTTAAGAAATGCTACTCGATTTTAAAATTTGAACGAGCTTCCTAAAGAATTTGCTTTAGTACTTGAGGAAAAAACAATGCCTTATTCAACCTTCACAAGAATCTTTTCCAATTTAGGCATAGTTTTTAAAGTAATAAGCGTCAAGCGCGAGTGTTTACAAAATTCTCTGAGATTTGTCTTCTAAGAATTTTTCTATTATGTATTTATGTCATATTTCTCCTGAAAATATTTTTTTAATTTATTCATTTTTTTCTTAATCGAAAAATATTTGTCTTATTGTTATTTTGCACTTTTCAGTCGTTGAATTAAAAAATGCTTGTAGCAGTATGTTAAAAGAAATTAATGAAGTTAGAAGAGAAAAACTAATTTACAATAAATACACAGCCTAAAAATTTGTATAACAGTCACCTAAGCGAAATTGTTTTAATGCTAATACTTTTTTTTTATATTTAATTTATTTAATTTATTTATTTAACGCTTAATACAAGCTAAACATAGATTAACAAACACAAAAAAAAAAAAAAAAACTAAAGACTAAAGACTTAACGTAAGGGGAGAAAGGGGAGAAAAATGGAGGATGGGGTGGAACAAGGCAGGTTAGGGAAGACTAAATTAGGTGGTGCCTGAGAGAGTTTTTGCTCAGGTTAAAGTCAAAAGAAGGGTGGGAGTTGGCTCTACGAAGCATTCTTGTAAGGGGCTCAGAAAGACCGTAGTTGGTTCTATGGTAAGGAGGGCGAAAGAGAGGGGCCGAGCGGAGGTTACGGGGGTTGGTGTAGATAGCGATCCGCTCGAGTAGAGAAGGACAGTCAATCTCGCCGATGAGTAGTTGGTGAATGAAAGTGATATCGGCAAGGTCCGTCTGGTAGTGCTAAATATATAATTTACATGAAGCTATTATTTATAGTGAAAACTAATACCAGCCTGAAGGACATCTACGTCTTCAGTGTTCAATTCGACTGAAAAGCGACTCCCACAATGTCCTCGACCTAAATAGCCACCTCGCCAATATGACGCTCCGATTTATCCTCCCAGAGGTAGTTTATGGATAGTCATCTATTCACAACGCTGTTCCATGCAAAGTTCCTGTGGGAATAAGTCCTTCGGGCCCACTTACCCTGAGGAAAGCAAGTCAAATTAATCGAATAGTGGTGAGCAGCATCCTGGAGCAATGCAAACTGCAATTCCTCAATCCTCCCGAAGGTGAATTGTGCTTTATGAGGGTGGAATAGGCGGAAGGAAACCCGACTCCTTATCCCATCATCTCTAAATAGACATAATTCCTCTCAATTAGAGGGGTTCCTGCAGGATGTCGAGGAGAGGGAAGGCAACTCATTTCATCCCATTATAGTTCTCGACCACTTCTTACGTGGTCTTAATGCCTTCCACAATGTTAATTTGGGACAAATGGGTGATAATGTGGCATAAATGGGGACCAGGTCGATGTGAGTTGTCTTTTACATATCAAGGAATTACGAATTATTTTTCTGCTACACTATGTAACAGAGTCTAAGATAGTTATAGCAAATGAGATCCCCTCATGTGACGCGATGCGCGTCTTATCGTCCAGCAGTTCGCTGTCTTTACGTCCCCAAGTCCGCTCCATAAATATTTTGGCAATAAATTTTTTAATCTCGCCCCTTAATCGGCAAATGGTGTTTTTTATGATCTTCCGCAGTTTTTTCTCGCAGTCAGTACATACATATGTATATTATATAGATGTAGTTCTTACCGAAGGATGTGAGAAGGGACAAGGGTAAGGGATGGCCGGCTGGACTATAAATACTAAAAGAAAGCAGCAACACAACGGATGCGTTGCTTTTCCTGAGGTCCGGCCTGGCGCAGAGAGGAAAGCAGCAACATCTACGATAACAGGACGGAAAAATATGTTGCAGATTTCAATAAAAACAAATTCAATATCGCCCCGCTCGAAAGAGGAATGGCTTTCCTTATTCTTGGACAGGAGCCATATGTGTGTTTATGGTACGCGGGGGTGGAGGGATGCTTGTCCGGTTCTAACTCTTTCGATCTGCGGAAGCGATAAATTACCGTTCGAATCTAGCGATGTGGCTGAGGAGACCTAACCATCTTAGGGTCTTTGGTGGAGAGGAGTCAGGAAAATTGTTTAATTCGTCAGGCAATGGACTATGGAATCGGTATATTACATAAAATATGTGGTGGAGGTGTGATTACCATAAACCGCCCACCCGCTTCGGACAATATGGCCAATGGCTTCTGGGTTCCAGGGTCGTCCGTTTGCATATTATAATCATAAAATGAAGATGGTGTCCTTCTCGGGTATGTCCTGCGGTCGGGTCCAGTGATATTTTATGATATGATGTGCGGAAAAGACAGCTCGTAAAATATATTTTGTGTATATGCCCGGGTTATTGACAATCTGGTCAATATCAGTGGGCAATACATCTCCCTGCAGGTGTGCATTATTGTTTTTTTCTGGGAATTCAAATTAATTCTAGGGCTAGGGATTGAGGGAAAAAAATGTACCTACGATATATTTTGTTTTATATGTCCACACTCAGAAACCATTTTCTTCCATTCTGTTCTAATCCAAACAAGCAAAACACCCAGATCCCCTGGGCATTTATTTTTTCAGGGCTCCAGATCACCATCCAATCGGCCTGGGATGACCAACAGCAAAACAAGGGATAATATCGGGATGAGCTCAATAAAAAATCCTGTCCCTTATCCCCGTGTTTCACTTCTAATCAACGTTTTATTTATTGTTTCCCACGCCTGCTGAAAGTCCACGCTCCTCACGTCCACAACTCGAACAAGATTATATTAGCCCCCAAAGGTTTGAGGTGTTAAGGGCTCCCCGGGGGGCGACCGGAAAGAAGATTATCACATACTCACTTCTTGCTATTAACTCGTAGCTACTGTGAGACATGACTGAAATGTCGAATCGCTCTATAATACCCTGCACGAGACTCGACCCCGTTCCCCTTTTGTCACTGCAATAATTCGGATATAAATTCTGAAGGATCTGTACATTTTCACCCCTTTCCGCACCTATTATAAGGAGGGGGTATGCAGTTACAGTATAATAGAGGTTGATCCAAAATAGACCTTAGAATAGGTCACTATCGCTTTAATTGGGTTAATCAGGAGGCAGAACTTAACCCCTAATTAAGTTACGCGCTGTGCTTGGAACGAATCCAATTAGCGCAAACTGTCTAAAGGGGGTGGTTGATACTCTAGAAACCTAGCAAAATCAATAAAAAACGTAGAGGCGTCACCTCCAGTAATTGTGCATAAAACGACATCGTAATTAGCGCTGTCTTCCCGATGCCACTCGCCAGGGAGGAGTCGATGTCTCGGTGAGCCATCTCTCCAGCAGCACCCTTGTTCCATGTCATGGATCAGATTCGTGCTCGAGACCATGCCGAAAACAACCATAATCTCAGACCCGCTTTTTATGAAATTTGAGCTTCGGCTGACAATGGTTTTAAGATATAGGCGACATCCCTACGTTCGCCCTGTCCCGGGCACGGCACCTGATTCGAGGCGAAACGTATCATGTCACAAGGGCTGCCTCTGGCTCGAGTGCTCTGCAAAGTTGTTAGCACCACTTGAGGTATACGTTTTGGATATTAACGATGCACGCCGTATTCCCCCGAAGACCTACGAGGGGACTCCCCGCTGCCGAGATGCTATTTGTCCTCGTCTGCACTAAATTGTTTATGAATATTAAAAACTGGCAGGGCAATGGCACCATATATTATATAGCGAAGGACTTGCTTAGAATTTTTTTGGTAAATATTTCACCGCATCTTTTAGTCAGTTTATTGGAAGTCTTCAACCGGCCCCAAATTCTGAGATACACTCGAGGACGGATTACTGCCATAAAACCTCTTATGCGGGGTATTTGGACTTAATCGACCCTGAAATTGTGGATGATGGAAAAGAACGATTGGAAGAGGCTTCTGCTCCAATTTACGTAACTGGATGTGGTGTATACTGTACCACTCGAGATGCCTCCAGCCAACGCAAAAGGCCTCCTTCGTTCGCAATGCTGCGGAAAAATAAAATTGTTCCTCCTCGGGGAAAAGAATTGGTTTAGAGATGGAGGAATATGAACTGCGAGTTAATTTTGCGGTATCCCTAAATTGCCAAATAATTAGCGAGTAGAATAAACAATAACCGCCCCGTGCCATACTACTGCAAATGGACTTCCAATTCAAAAAGGGTTAATGTACAATAAATATTTGCTTTTAGCCAATTACGAGTTCATCTAGGAAATTGAAACGGATTTACTGCTCATTTCTTTGTCCGCTACCTCTCTCGCTAGGACTCCTCTTCCTGTTCAAAAGCATCCTGGAACAAAACAGGAGTGGGCCGGGGGCGGGCGGATGGGAGCTGTTCACATCGTTATTGATGCAATCGCACATAATACGCCAGCCGGAATCGCTCCGGTGTCATTAAATTTCAATCCAAATGCTAGAGGACTCTCTTCAGCATGACGTAAATCGTGATTTATCTCAGACAATGGGATGCAAATCGGGATCGACGGTTCCCGGAGTATCCCGGGAAACCTGCAGGCAAACACCTCCGAGCAAAGTCGCGGTGGTTGAAATATTTTTTTTTTTTACTTTTACCGAGTTGGAATAAAAATGGGAAGCTTGCTGCGCTTCTGAGGGTGCAGCCGTGCAGGACTAAGGACAAGATATAAGGGGTGATCAAGCGTGAGACTTTAAAATTTGGTATAAATCCGTTGAAATGAATTTTATTTCGGGTTTTTGTATTACTCCAAGTACTGAGAAGAATAATTGATTACAAGTGTATTCTTCTTTTATCCTGGGTCAGTCTGGAGAGGGAGGGCACTAGTCAAGTCGCGTTTTTATTTCACATTTTAATCTTTTTCTTTTCTTAATAATAAGAGTCTTAATAAAGCTACGTATTCTACTCTTTTGCTTTTTATTATGTGGAACATAATATTATTTGGCACGTATATCATACCGGAGTTCGATTTGACAATGAAGCAAAAACAACCCGGAAATATATTTAATCCACTTATTACTACATTACATATTGACTGCATTTGGTATAAAAAAAACATTCTCAGTCAATAGAAATATATATATGATACGAGGAATATCTTAATTCAAATTACATTTGGTTTATACGTAGTTGTTGTCATAAATAGGAAGTTATTTTTATGAATACATATTTTGAAAATAATGAATGGTGGATTTTTTTCATTATTTTTGATTTCGTCCCTTCTGCAAAGTGTTTTAGAAATAGTTTTCAAAACGAAAACTTCGGAAATGATACATAGAATCCCCAATTATTCTACTTAAATCTTCTTAATCACAAAAAAAAACATTCAAATTATTATTTACATGGCTAAGCTATATTAATTTCTTTGGTGGTATGACTAAAGTCCATAATCAAAATCCCTCATATTTTAAAAGTTATATACATTCTGGCAACATAAACAAATTTTTAGGTTTCAAATTTCTTTAAATAATAAATGTCTTACTCCCACCATACTTGTAGGAGTTTTTAAACATAAGACTAGGCAGATAAAATTATAAAGTAGCGTAAGTGGCAGCATTGTTTTAGTCATTTTCATGTTCTTGAAGAAATAAAAAAAAATCAAAACGAAAGCTACTTAATAAAACTCTTACATTGTCTGACAGACAACGCATAGCTTAAGCCGGTGTTTATATGCATGAAATTTTGCATAGTATAACCTAAATATGTAAATAAAAGTTAGTTGTATCGTCGTTCACTGGGCTAATAAATTAAAATAATATTAAATTAATAAATAAATATGTTACTTTCAAAATTAGGTACATAGCATAATTCGCATCACATATGATTAAAAATTGCAATGTAATTATTCTAAACTGGATATTTTATTTTTTAATTCAAATGAGCTTTATTTATTATACATATGTATTTCTTAGGCAGACATATATTTTTTTTATTACACCGAATTGATGTAAGCAAAGAAGAATCCCTATAGGGAAAAGTTTTAAATTGTAATCACCTTTGCATCCCCAAGGTCAGTCAGAGGCGCACTTAAATTTCGACCCCGACTTGAACGGACAAGCAACAGATTACGAAATTCTACTTCCGTGCAAAAAATTGAATTCTGTGCGACGAGTGTACATCGACTTTACCGCGAACAGCGTCATAGAGAAATCGTTTTAAATTTCTGCAGTGGTCAGCATAAAATCCTCGAGCTCTACGGTGGCTATAGAGCCAGAAGTAGAAGAACCCAAGAAAGGTTTTTTCCACACAAAAAGACCCTGAGAATAATAATAACAAAAGGTGGGGACATAGAGCTCGGTTTCTACACGTGGACGGTCTAGAGTGACACCGGCTGCTTTAGTTCGGCTCCTCATCTGTTTTTGTTTTGAATATAACGAAAAACGTCTGAGGCCTTCTTGCGGAAGTTACCGTGTCCCACTACCAGACCACCTGCTTCTCTGCGCATCTTCCCGGCGAAAATTTCTTTCTTTTAGCTCACTCGGGGCAATGTTTTGATCCCTTAGCCGGAAGTGCATGCTAAAGCGGCCCAGTAGCCTCAAACGGGGCCTTGTTAACATACATTTTATGCAAGTACCCCAAAGTCTGGAGTCTTTTGCGGGGCAACTCACGTGCCACCATCCACCTCAAAAGGTACAAAAAGTTCTATTTGATATCAACTGGAGCACAAATTGATAGAGCTCTCCAGGATTTGGTTTTGAATCATGCGCTCTGTAATTCTCGATACTCTGGTATCTGGATACACACAGTCGAGATGGGACTCCACGAATAAGTTTTCTCCAGATGGTACACCCACAAAGGCAGAATTTACTGCAGAAGGGCGGAGTTGATAGCCAAGTTTTATTGGGCAGAAGCACGCCCAGTCACCCCCGGGAAAGCTGCAGTGGTTCTCATTTCGAAGCACCACTACCACGGGGCCTCAAAAAAGGCTTGGCTGCTCATATGTCGCTTGTATATAGAGGAGAGCCCGACTTTAGTGGTGGTACTTGGGGTACGGGTTGGACGGTGCTCCACTCGACCTGTCGACGAACAGCACAATTGCATATAGTCGGAGCGTGAAGTACATGGTTACTACCTCGCCGTCTACTCCCCGACGTGAAGTAAAAAGCCACCAGCTTAGTAATTGAAGCGCGCTTGGTGGAATCGTTAGCAGTTTTTGAATATTCCGCGAATTTTCTGTGTACGGCATATCTTTTTATTGGATAGGAATTAGTTATCCAGTTTATCTAGGACTTTAATATATTTTTTTTTATATAAATATTTTTGTGCGGCAAAAGACTCTAAACAGTTCGTCGTTGGGCCGAGTGATTAAAATTTAAAAGTATAGCACAAAAAAACTTAAGTTTTGGTTAAGATCTTGAGTGATCTTGTTGAAGCCGGGGAAAAAGGAATAACGTTTGTAAAAAGGATATTAAATGGTCTTGCTGCGACCATTACTGCCTGAGTTGGTGATATCTAGCCGGCAAGTTTGAGAAATTTGTATCTGGTGACAAAAATGGAAGATCCGCACCTTGGAGACGAATACGTACAGGAATTCGTCCTTGATCATTTGGACGACAACGCCGCGGTGGGAGTTAAACGCGAGGAACAGAGTCCTCCAACCGCTAAAATAGCTTGGAGTCATATACCAGAAGACGAAGAGATACCACTTAGGATGCGATCATTTCCAGGACATCACCAAGGAGGCCCTGGATGGCATCATGACGATCGACGACTTCAAACAGTATCACCACCTGCAGAAATGTACACGACACATGGACCTATGGCTGGGCAGGCCGTTCTGGTCAACACTCCTGTAGTCGGGGTACCCTCAACCCCGCCAGAAACTCCACCAGTTGTAGGGTCACCAAATTCTTGCAACCCTCAAGGATATACGAACCATTTCACCCATCCAGTTCGACAAACAGGGACTGGACTTGTGGAGGAAATGATGTGGCTTCCACAGGCCATTAGGACAGAACAGCCTCTGGATCTTCGGGGATGCATGCAGGAGGCTGAGTGGGAGCGACGCGAGTACATGCATGCGACCAATCTCCAAAATCATGGTCATTTGGGGATCCAATCCCACCATTTCAATCAGCTCGAACTAGCCCCCATCAACATGCACACTTCCTATCACAGCAGCTCCCAAAACAACCGGCCGATGTCGGTCAGTTCGACGAGATCGTCAACAAACTCCCCAAGGACCTCATCGGGCCAATACAGCAACGCTAGCTGCAACAGCAACGAGGACATCATCAATGATGAACTCCTGACTACGTTGACGGTGCGAGAGCTCAACAAAAGGTTGCACGGCTGCCCCCGGGAAGAGGTCGTACGACTTAAGCAGAAGCGCAGGACGCTTAAAAATCGAGGATATGCCCAAAATTGCCGCTCAAAAAGGCTCCAGCAGCGGCAGGACCTGGAAAAAATGAACCGTCAACTCGCAAGCGAATTACAACGGACGAAAATTGAACTGAATCGGGTACTTCAAGAGCGAGACCAGCTCAAGCAGAGGCTGAATTTGAGGCCGACTGCTGCCCAGACTGCTGGACAGACCCAGGACCTGCACTCAGACGGACACAGCTCCCCAGAGTTCTACCTATGACGGCAACTGGGACCGCAAAATCAGTGGGGACGGTACTGAGGTCAACAGTTGACCCGGCCCGCCGGTTGCAGAAATCCCTACGGCAACTTCGAGCAGTGAACCCGACGAAGATGAAAATAAAGAAGATGATGAAGAAGAAGCATCCTGTTGTGACTGTGGACCTCTGTAGGTGTTAAAGAACAGATACAATTTAGTGACCCCAAAGAGCACCGGTTTATTTGCGCAAAAAGCCCCTCTTAGCACTCCAGCTTTAACTTTGTCAAACCGATTCCCGACCCTTCCCCTCTGTCAATAAAAAATCAGCACGAGCCACTAAAGCACATTTTCCTCAGCACCCCCGGGCGCTGATTGACTTGATTAAAAGTTTCCAGTTCTAAGACTCACCGTCGTCAGCTTCGTTATCAATCCATTTCCCCTTTTTTTATTAAAAAATTAGTTGCACTGTTGATTAGTTCTAGTGGCCGGACTCCGGGCTCCGGAGCGCCCGCGACTCAGTCTCTCACCGGCGAATTTGATATTTTGACAATAGGCGCGGTCCTCAAGCCGCAGGAAGAAGTGATCTCACCTGTGAGTAAATGAATCTCTATCTCTGTAACTTGTAACTTTGTACATTTTTTGTGCTACCGTTCTTCCGTAGAATCTAAGTGACGTTCTGTTGACCTCTCGAGGCTTTTTGTTATTTTTGTACAAAACGATTGATGTATTTTCTAAGGTGTACATTTTAGTCATTGTAGGCAATAAATTATCAGTTGTCATTTTTAATTTGTGTTTCTTTCCCGATTTTTGAGTTTTCCTTTCAGTTTTTTTTATAGAAAATTCCTCGATCCACTATGGCTATTTATTGTGCTGAATCAAGATAGATCAGGTATCAACTTTTTTGTTTCTGCAAAAGTGATTATGGTATGTGGATGTCTTATTTTCATCAAACGGCATGATGACAATGTGTACTTTCCTCATTTGGTCTTAGAGGAATTTTACGGAACCTTGAAGAAATTAGACAAATCTTCTTAGTTATTTCAATTTACAGAAACAATATTTTCATTTTTATAATAAAAACTTGTGAAAAAGCATTAACGAACTTTTAAACAAATCATTTAACTTTTAAGATAATTTCTTTATGCAAAAATCGTAAATTTTATTTACATATTAACCGTTGGCGCCAATTGATCCGTCCGTAGCACATCTCCAAAATTGGTGAGCTGAAAGTTTTAGAATGTGCTTAAACCATTGAAGAATGTGAAATAGAGATTTTTAATATTTTCGAAGTACCATAAACAATAATTTCAGAATGAAAATCTTAAAGGGTTAGACTTATTAGAAAGAAAACTTTTGGTCCCAATACGAAAGAATTTAAGATAAATTAATTAAAAACAGAAAAGTAATCGAATTGAACTTGAAGATCCATTTTTGAAATTTTTGTTCTAGCCCCAAAATAAGCCCTACTTTATCATTTCCATTCGTATTTATGTACTATGTATGCATAAAACTGAATATGTACCTATTCTGATGTTTTATACACTGGGTGTTTCCTTTTATTTTCGTACAACCAAGAAATTTACTTAAATTATTTAAAAATTATATATGGCTTTAAAAATATAAATATTTTGGATTAAGCAAATACGAGTTTCTGGACCTGTGTGTATTTTTTATTCAGAGTGTCAGATTAAAATTAGTATTGTTTACTATTTTTGGTTCTGAGGAAAACATATTGATAGAAAGACTATTTTCTCACATTTATTTTGGAGAAGTACTCGGACGGAAATATTTCACAAAACATTTTAGTTAACTTAGAGTGGCGGAAGAAATAACAGGTCCGAGTGACAAATAAACTAAAAAATCTATAAATTCACAATAGCATGTAAATAGTAATACATTTAAATTTTTTTAGTATACTGCTTATGTATATATATATATTATACTAATTTTTCTTAATTTACGATGATTAATTTATTTTACCTTGTACATTGAAGGGATTGCCGGATTAAATTTTGAATGTTTAGCTGTTATACCTATCATTATTTTCACCACTGTAGGTACTCTTAATCAGGAATATCCTGACCCAGGATTTAAACAAAATTTACTGGTACAATAGATACGATATTGTTTTACAAGATCATCATTAAAGGTTTCCTAGCCTAATCAATTAATTTCCAAGAACTTATACATATTGGCTTCTAATTACGATCCCAATAAATTACAATATTGTTTAATTTTCTATTTCTATATTTTGACATTCTTAATACTGTTCACGTTTTGCAAAAAACTTCTGAAATAAGTTCTTAAACTATGAGTTTCAATAATAATATAAATCCATTTATTCAACTTCAATTCATTTTCTGATACAACACTATATTTATCGTTTTATACATATGCTTCGTCATGACAATAATTGTTAATCATGTTTAAATGGAAATACTAATTAAAATACTCATTCTTCCTAATTTTGTTATTCAATGTTCGCGATACTGTCAAAATATCAACATTCACATATGTATGTATGTATGTACTAACGTAAATTATAAAATTAGAATTTTGTACAAAACTTTTTTCCATTGGAGGTTGTGTTTAACTAATCAGCGGACAGAAGAATTTAGGAATGTGAGATAAATGAAAAAAATGTTTGTTCACTTTGTAAATTGAAACGATTTTAAGAGAAAAACAAACAAAACCTTTAAGAGAATAACTTTGAAAGAAAATGTTTCTCTACGAAGAAAGAAGAACAAAAAGAACATAATTCTTACGAGGTATGTACAATTGAACATATGTATATATAATCAGTTAAAAAACTAGGTTTAATTCAATTGTTAAGTTCAATAAAACGTATACAAAGTCAAAATATGAGTGTTTGTGTGTATCATATACCCTTATTAAGTTTTATAAAACTAGAAGTCTGCTGTAAAGAACTAAACAATGAATTCGGAAACAATTATCCGATCTTAAATTGATTTTTTAATATCAGTTAAGATTTCATCAAAACAAAGCAATGGCTTAATTCGACATCGACGCCGAATGTGAAGTTGTTGGAAATGTTCACCTTAAATCCATTAGAGAAATTTCAAACGCCCTTTATATAAAGTTATTTGTTGACAAGTGATACATATATACATGTAACCGTTGATGCATCTGTTAGTGATCGCATAACTTCTTGACTGATTGAGGTCATATTCCCACAATTAGGTATTTGTTTATACGAACCAATGGTTTATACCTATATTGTACATATAAAATAGCATGGTCGGACTGATTCATTAATGCCGAACCGAAACCTTTCAAATTAATTAAAAAGAATTTGGACACTTTCTTTTGTCACTTAAGCATCCACTAACAAAGGATTTTACATAAATATTCTCTTAAGGGGTTACAATAGCGGATGTAACTCTGTATGTAAATCATTCGTTTTGGTTAAAAATTACGAATCGGGGTGTGTCAACGTTTTTGGCAAATCATAAAAGTTTGTGTGAGAGTTCCATCAGTTCTAAGGCTAAAATTATGAAAATTTGTATTGGTTAGGGGTTTATTATTCTAAAATCCTGAAACATCGGAAACCAATAGCATAATTACCAAATTATAAGTCTGTCACTTTTCTAATGACGGACTTTTATAAGTGCAAACGTTTATCGTCCATTTCATCCCTATTCTATTTGCACTAAGCTAGTAAAGTATATAGTTGCTATAAGGAAAAAACTTAAAGTAGCAAACAAAACAAAGCAAATAATAAAAAATAAGAAATAATAAAAGTCAAAGTATATGATGTAAATATTTAACAAATTGGGCTTTTGCGATGGTATCGGTAATTGTAACACAGCCTTCTTACTCTACAGTAAAGAAACGCGAAATAGTCTTCAATTTTTACTAGTGATATGTTATGTAATGTGGGATCCGCCTACCACCTACTTGACCTATGAGTTACAGGGTTCAAGTAGGCTGAGCAATTCGAAGTATTTCGTTTTATTCATTCTTTTAAAGATATTCTATGTAATTAATTACAACACATAAAATTAATATATAATTCATTATTTTGTGCTTTTCCATTTGCAATATCCCACATGATGTACATATGTATATTTAACATTAAATATTCTAAATTGTTAGTTGTTGGTCGAACTTCATATTTTATTGTTTATGAAATAAAATCTTGGCACTATTTGAAGTTCTAATTTGTTCGACCCTAATGCGCGATAGACAAAATAAATTTAGGTAGATGGATATGTTATATGAAACTATTGTTAGTTTATTTTTGTATCACAAATATAATACATATGGCTTTGTTTAAAAATTCATTTAACAAGCAATAAAATATTCTCACTGTTTAAATGTTCCGATACAAACTTTTTAAATATTTTTCAAATGAAATCAAATCTTTATGAATAACACCGTCAGCGAAGTCAGTTTGCCTGCCAGTAATTCGTGGAGAACCCAAGACCTGTGGGAAAGCTAATTTTTCTTGCACTGAAACCGAAAGCGATAGTAAACAAGCAATTGCTCATCACGTTCAAACGACTGACTGTTTTATCAAAAATTATTGTTTTGCCAACCATCGAGTAGTACATACATTGGTAACTTCACTGAAGTAATATTGATTGCCAGTAAATTGACGTTTAACAGAGCACCAGGTGTACAACCAAAAATCGTTAGTACTCGCTCTGTTGCAACTTCCTGTTTCCCTGTACAATATTTTTAAGTGGGCTAAAAAATAAAAATATACTCGAAAAGTAAACGGAATCGCTTCACTTATAACAAAACCAGACATTTCCATGGAATTGTTTTATGTTTATTGTTTTTTATATAAACTTACTTGAAGTGGGGTTTGAAGAAGGTAAACACTGCTCGTCGGGTAGTTACTTTCAAATGGGTGTGATGAAATTATTATTAGAATTGAGCCATGTTGAACAGTAGTCGACTTCCTGGATGGAGTGTCCAAGAACGATATCATAAAAAGTCCGGCAAAGACCATCCAGCCATTCAAATATTTAGAGACCTCTGAGTCGTTTATTGTGATGGTTAAAATTAACAGCAACAAAACGAGCAACTCTCACTGTAAACAATTTGGCCCCAAAGTAAGCGACAAGCAAAAACAATAGCCCCCTTAAGCTGCAACAATAAATAGAAGAAAATTTCATCAGTGACCGCCAGGAAGTCGATCGTGCCCGGCGATCTTTGGTTATTTTGGTGGACCGAGATTGAGATGATGATGGTCAGAAGGCCTCCAACAGTAGTCGATCGCGGATCCATCGTTGAAATGTTTATTTATGATAATAATCCGTCGCCGCAGTCCCAAATAATCACCGGATCAGGTTCCAGGGAGTCTCTCCTGGAAATTTTATTGCAACCTTATCTGGGTTTGTGTGTTCCAGCTACTCGGGATGTTTATAGGATTCTCAATGATAACGCGGTCCAGGACTCATTTAGTTCTAAAAGTTAAACAAAACAATTTTTTGATAGCTCTCGCATGGGGTCTCGGAAGCTGCTGCTGACCACTGTAGTTGTCGAGCAGTGCGGCGCGTAATCGACCCACACACAGCCTCATTTTGAGACACTGAGTGAAGAGTATCAATTTATTCTATCGGTCATTACGGAAGTTATGTTTCGCGTAAAAAACAGGAAAAAAGGATCCCCTCCAGGGGGTAAGCCATTCCGGTCAGGAGTACCCATAACGAGGATAAATGTCCTCCTGGAAGAAAGAAAAAAGAAGTCTTTTTAACTGATGTCCACTCATCGACTAGTTCCCACTTTACGCTATGGGGTAACTACCGAGTGGCTTAACGTCTTATGCCCGGAACCCAATCCAGAATCATTCGCAGACATCTCGGACATCTTCCCTGTTATATGGTGTATATATACCCGGGAAAAGAAATTGCGAGCGAATTATTCAATCCTTGAATTGGACAGAGGAATCGAAGAAACTGCACAGACCGGAGACAAAGTCAGAAGGACAAATCCACCCCCGGGCGAGATACCATATATGCTGCCGATTACGGCGGGGGTGGAGAGAGGGAGTCATGTCCATAAAAAAGGGAAGAATTTATACACTTTGTGACATCTCCCGCCGGTTATTTATATGGAGACCCATCAGACGTGGAGCGTCTTTATTATCTCCACACTCCGGGGACTGGGGCTCCGCTGCACCGGGGGTAGTTACCGACGCCTTTAGTATGCCACTCTTGTTGTCCCATAATTGAATTGGCAGTTCGGCTGGATGTTTCGGCGTGTTATTGTCACTTCTAATGGGAGGTATCGATTGAGAAGACGGCTGTGATGTCGTCCGTAATCAGCCCCAAAGTCGGGGCAGAAATAAGTTCTGGCAATTTGTTGAAGACGAGGTACTTGCACCTCTTAGCCAATTTTCGATGAAGTTAACGCGCATTTTTAGTAGGGCTTATAGGGTGATTTCAGATGAGTGATTTTGTGTCGCTGAAGTAGAAACAACAAATTATGGTCTTGCAAAGGTGACTATTCTTAGTCATTGCGTTGACTATGCAGATTCATTAATTCTTAAAATAAATCTTTAATATGTAAAGTAGTCAATATACAACAATTATTTCTAACAATAGTTATATAATTGTAAAAGAAATATTGATGCTATAATATTTCAAGAATAAATGAAGTTTAAAGTAAAAAGTTTCCTTTTTTAAATTTAAGAAGCTTGAATCAGCATTCAAGCATTTTCGCTTTGCAATTTATTAGAAATATTTGCAAAACGAATGTTTTGAATCCTGAAATCAAATTGGTTAAAACATTAATAAGTAATACTTCCACTGATTCACTAAAATAATGCTTAACTAATTTTGGTAATTTTTGGTGGGTTTCTGATTAATTCAATTTGCAAATCCAAAGAGCGATAAAATAGTGGCACAACTTAAAAAATGCATATGCAACCATTAATTTTACAGATAACAACATGTTTTGTGATTCTATTTCCTAATTTGTCTTAATTTTGTAAGCAAAGGCATAATGAGCTTCCTTTTAGATCTACTTCAATTATCCGGAATTTACATTTATCTAAACACTAAGCTAGACTAGCTAGGACACATGACTTTTTCTTTATATATGTATATAGTATGGTCTTATTCTGGTACTTTTCAGTTTTCCCTTTAGCTACTGGAGTTAATTTGCATGATTTTAAAACATACGCATATGCAAAATCAGTTTTAAAATAAGTCTCTTGAAAAAAATTGAATACGGTTTAAAAAGCTTAGATATTATAGAGGCAAAAATAGAATTGAGTTGATTTGACCGATCTAAATAAGATTTATTGAAGTCAGCTTTCTGCCTACGTGAGACCTTACAATAGATAGAAGCACGCTCCTGTTTCTCAAGCAAGGTCGAAACGCTCCGGGCCATTGACTCTAGGCATGTGCACTATATGGCTATTAAAATTGATATCAATTGATAAGGCCATTCATGCGCGATTCAACGCGCTTGTAAATAATTAAAAACTGCAACAAAGTTGTAGATCAGAAGATCATTTCCGGTGATCGAACTTGATAAAAGCTTATCAGCTTCAACTTTGGAATGAATGGTATTGGTTTATACCCATTAGATTTATTATAGACAAAATCCTACTCAAAAATACGTTTGCTTCAGAGAACAGGCGGGAAAAATAAAACCATGCACATCTTGCACTTCTCGAAAGAAAGTCGATCGCAATCTACAAATCAAAAAAGTAGGGACCAGAAAAACAATTTCCAAAAAGATTGTTAATGAAAAACGAAATGCCATTGTAAAGAGAACGCGTTGCCGGAGGCGAGACGCTTCGGCACATGCTTCTTTATTTTGCACATAATTGAGGCCAATGGCCGGTAATTAGCAAGGAGTGCTAATTTTGCAATTCGTAGTGCAATTAGAGCGGCTTGCACGAGTCGCTGATTGGCCGATTTTGTCAATGCTGCAATTTGTGCCGCGAGTTATTGTTCTGCTTTTTATTTTTTCAGTTTAAGCCTGTGAGTACAAATAACTATAATTTCACTTTGGCTGAACCGAACCGTGGAAAATTTCGCGACACGCTTACAAATCTGGTTTGTTTGCTTGGATTTGCAATTTGATAATCGAAAGTCAATGCTGTTGCAAAAGGGGCGTAGTGTGACATGAAACCATGTCTTTACTGGGCGCTTCTTTCGCAAGTTATACTATAACAATTTTTTGCTCCCTCTGTGAACTGTTTGATATGCCTCCGAATCCATAAGATTTGAATCTTTCCTGGGCCGTATTATCCACCAGCGACATATTGATATCCTTCTGGAGTTAGCACCCACTAACAACAGTGTCTGATGTTTATCGAGCAAATTTAAGACAACCATTCGACTGACCACTGAGCACCCAGAGATAAGAAAACGTCCCTCATAAAAATTCATCCCGGCAGCCTCCAGAGAGTGTGGAGTGGACGTGTGTGGTCATATCAAACCCTGGCCCCTACCACACACCAAACCGGGGATGAATTTCCAACCAGGCGAGGGAAAAAAGGAAATTTCGGGAGCACACCTCCTGGGCTTTACAGTCCCGCATATGAGATACACCAGACAGAGATGATACTCGGTCGTGTGCAGGGAGTCTAAAGCGGGTGTCGAATTGGGTCCAGGAAGGAGTCCTCGTTGCGGCAACCAAAGGTAAACAAAGTGTTTGATATTCTCACCCCTTATTATATTGGGCGGGGGCGGGAAGGATGGTCAGAGCATGTCCATCCAATCTCCCAAGGTTTTACAAAAGGGTAAACACTGTTAATGCTTGGATTCAAAGTGTTTAAACTCTGACCGCAAAAAAGCGAACACAAATTGACCTCCCCCTCATCCACCTTGCACGTTTTCCTCTATGCTCTACATTTCGAGGAATGGACACGAATACTGACCAAAGCCCGCACCACCCATAGTTTTGGTTCTGAACGTGCCGAGAAATTTTTGCAAGGTACTCTCGTCACAGCCGCCAAGAAGAATTTATTTCTTTGCCCTATTCTGGTGCTGAGCTGACACTGGCTTGGGGGCGGAATGAAATTTAATTTGTAAAAATCAAAAGGAACGTCCTGAAAGATATCAGTTTCCTGCTTATAGGAAAACGGACAAAAAAGGGTTGGCTACTCCCACTGTCCAGTGCCCATCGGCTGAATTTTATGGAGTGGAATTTCTGCAGCATAAAATTCGTACAAGATAATACGTGTATATAGTAAAATGCCTTAGGGCTATTGCTCTGGGAGAAAATAATGACATAGGCCATTCAATCCAATTAGTCCACATTCCGATGGATGTTGTAAATTTACAGGCAGTTTTACTCTCAATTTACCATTTTGACTAGAAATTCTATAAATCTAAATAATACTTTCGTAGAGTTGCTGGGTTTTCATTGTTTTTATTTCGTACTATTTACAATAGGATAGGAGATCTTAGTCGATCGAATACCTTAATACATACACATAATTGGAACCCTTTGGATACTTTTGCATGAGCTTTTTATATTTTGGTAATTTTGATTTCTAGTTTGAAAATTTCATCCAGTATTCGAATCTTAATATTTTCTTAATGTCATCAGAAGTCCTAATTTGAATCGATTTGAAATGCTTCTCAGAATCTCTGAAATAAATAAATAATTACTCTTAAGATTATTTTTTTGTTTTTATAATATCTCACTAGCCACAAATCCTTAAACAACATTTTAAATTTTCTCAATAATTTCGCAAATTCTCTATCCTGAAACATAAGGGAAATTTAATATAAAAAACAAACAGTGCTATGAAAAAAAGTGGATAAAAAAATTATGTATATATAGAAAACTGTTAGATCTAACAATCTTAGCAATCTGGCAATCTCACGTTTTCATCAAGTAGTATTTTAAAATTATTATTCTGTCTCAACTTTTGTTTTCTTTTGGTTCTCAAATATAGTTTTTGTCATAAAGCTCGCTCTGGGAGTTTTTCTTTTTCTAACAAAAACATTAGTAATGGCTAAATTCAAAATGTATACAAATATATGTGTATACTTTCGAACAAAATTATTATAGGATGTTTATAAGCCAAAGTGTTTTAATGCCTGCAACTTTTGTAATTTATAAAAATAGAGTATCTATAGAATTAAATATAAATATTTAAATTAAGTTTCGTATAGTCGGTTCCGTAACTAGATCTTGAAAACTTAGTTCTGCTTACGTTCTCCTGGTTTTTAGTGCAGTTACGCCCTTGTAGAACCCCACTTCTATCCCTTTGGTAAATGCAATTCCCTGCATATCCCGTAAAACAAATTAACAAGATCCCTTCATCCCCCCACGGAAGTTTTCGTCGCATTCTGCCCTCATTTTAGCCCCTATGCAATAAATAGAGTTCACCACTCCTGGCACAGAGGCATCAAGTGCTCCTCGTGAGCTTCCTTGTTTCTCGTTCAATTCCTTAGTTTTTTTCTGTATTTTTCCTTTTTATGGTAGGAAGGTGGAGCGATGTGCAGATAAACCGTAAATGCCGACTGGAGGACTATAAAAAGGCAAGAAGGAGTCGAGGAGGACGACGCATCCTGGCAATAAAAATTTCCTTCGATTATACGCGATTGTCTATTTTTAGTGTCCTTTGATTTTTTTCTAGTTCAAAGGGGAGGGCGAATCGCCCTCCACGGGGCTTTATTATGCAACTCAACTGAGTGTTGTCTTGGGTGCTGTCCCACGAATGTACGGGGGCTGAAGCTTCGGGGCTTAGAGCCTCCAAGTTGGAAAGATCCTTGAAAATGGAACTCTTTTCTAGTACAAGGGGAATGAAATATTTTTGGGGCAAAATTGTTCAAGGCTTATTCTCGTTTTTGTTTTTTTTCTTTCATTGAAGGAAAAAATATTCTCGGAAATAATCTCAAGCTCCGAAGCACTATCCGCAATCGTACTTCACTGGATCTTGATAGTCTCTCGGTCCGTTCCGGGCATGTACTATAAGCAATATTGAATAGATCGAAGTCGTGGGAGATGTGCCAAAAATTCTAAAGTGACTAGGGGTAGATAAGCCGCATTTTCAGAGCACAATTAAAACGTTTTTTCTTTTCATTTTACACATTCTTGAACGTGCTGTACAAATTCGAGGAGCGAATCGTGTCCCCGCAACGAGCATTACCTCATTAGTAGCACATTCGAATCGAAGCGTCCATTAAAGGAATTAAGGGATTAACCCAGTGGTACCAATTTACGCAAGTTCACCAGCCCACCCCCAACGTCCGGCAGAATTAACAGGGTGCGCTAAATCGCAAATAATCCAAGGGTATAGAGGCAAAGCGGCTATTAGACTCAGCGATGCCATACAAAGGTTTTATCGTACCGTCGACGAGGGGGTTTCGATTGGGAGCAATTTAATTTGCGACGCCTCTATCAACCGCCTTCACATGAAGGTAACCAAGAAAGAGGACCCGGAGACCTATGTTAATAGTTATGATGTCCATTTGCCTCTATGTCCAACTCGAGGGAAGTGTGTTTTCTTCTCTTGCTTCCAGCTCCAGTTCCAAGTGCCAGCTGGTGGTGGTGTCCTTGTAATTTGCAAGGGGACTTGCAAGGATTTCCGATTTTCCTTTCATTATTATATTCAAAGGGCGGAAGGACCTTGAACTTCCCGTTTCAGACTCGACACAGCAATTTTAGTGTTCCAGTTACCCTGTAACAACATACGCTTCTGCCGGAGCACCATCGGGGGTAAGGAAAGAAAATCTGTGGAACGCGCTGACTTTGAATTTTATGGTATCCATCCACCAGTGGGACACCGAACCAGCAGTAGTAGCATTCTTGGGGCGCGTCCCGAAGCCAAACCCGAACGAAAACCAATCGCACTCTTTCGCCTAGAGAGCCCCACTACCCCCTCCTTTATATAGTAAAGCGAATGGGGCACACGATGAAGGAGCCTCCACCGGGTTTAGGTGGGTGTATGCGGCAGCCCCGGTGATGATGCTCGTGGTACTGGTTGGAATTTTACAAGTTGGACAAATCAATACCATCCAGCCAGACACAATCAGACCCATAAAAAAACAAAAAGATTTTTTTTTATTTTTGTAAATTTCTGCAGTGATATGCAGAAAATGTTCAGGAGGCCGATAGATATCGATTTTTATTTCTAGGCGTAGGGCAGCACACTTAGAACAGCATCCGGGTGATGATTTTTGCTACTTTCACCTCCCTTAGGGGGAGAGTTCTATAGTTCCTTGCCCCTGTCCTGATCTATAGTAAGTCACCCGGCGGCGCCTTTGAGTTTCCTCATTTTCACCTTTTTTCCGAAAATAAAATATCTTGACTGAGAAGCCCGTAATTGACACGACTGGAAATAGAAAGTGCGAAATCCTAGCGAGCTCCCTCAACATCCATGTGGAATTATTGGCTTAGTTTTGAGGGAGCTGCACAAGGAGTCTCGTAAGTTCTCTACTCAAAGGAGCTTCAGTATATCCTCCAGGCTCACTTTTGACACCTTTCTCAAATTGTCGGCACGTGCGATACTTCGTGCGAAAATAAAAGGAGTGAACCCCAACTTTATGGGTAGCTAGGTTTTTCGCTCTTTCGGCCTTTCGCTCTTTAGTGCGTTGCTCTGGCACAAAGCAATAAATTGGTACTTTTGGTTAATTGAGTCACACCACAAAAGTAGGCTTCACAAATTGAATTTGAAATACAGTGTAACTTAAGATACATATGCATATATGTTTATAACAAATTCAACAAATGTTCCAAATTATTTAATATATGTATGTATGTTGCAGAACTATTATGAAAATCAGATTAGCTAAAATGGATTGGTTAGATCTTCAAAAATAAGCACTATGTTATGGGAATTGTTGAACCTCGAAGAATAGTAATGTTGAACTCGTTTTTAAAAAAATATAAAACAGATCTTTCTGAACCTTAAAATTACAAAACTGTTGTGAACTTCTATGTAATGATGAATTGAAAAAAATTAAAAGGTATTATAGAAAAGTAAGAAAGTTATACTTTCTGCAAAAATGCAGTGACTGGTTCTGTACTTTTTTTTAAACTTTGTACATATATATGTACATATAAATAGTGTTTTTAGAAGAATTTGATATACTATAGTGTTAATTTATGGTACAGTAGGTCTAAACATTTGCTCAAGTTCTGATGGAATACTAAATTCGTTTTAAAAATGTTAAAAGCGTATAAATTCTTAATTAAACACAATATTAGAAAATGTATTTCTCAGGTGCGAATGCGTTTTACATATTTTTAATTTGGGAGCAGAAACAAAATTGACATAGTGCAGTCTTCTGTGGCTTTCCCATTTTCCCACATACATATGTAGATAATCCAAAAAAAAAAACAGTCCATTACTGCCAGTTTTCAGGATATTGATGTAATTAAAAGCAAATAGACGCATTTTACAGAAAATGCATAAATGTAACGTACCAATAAAACGGTGGTCGTACACGTGCATGAAATTTCAGCGGAACTGATCACTCCCACATCGACAAACCCTCGAAAAGGTCTATAGATCTAGCCACGACTGGTACATCTCTTAATTAGTAAACCTCCCCGCTAGCATGAACCATTTGGGTAGGTTCATTCCCAGCTCCCGAAGCGCCAATTCGACATGGCAGAACAACTTTATGCGGTCGGCGTCCCATCGAAAGGGCATAAATTGCCATCGATATGCGCACTTAACGTAACCACCTCCTCGACAACAGAGCGCCTCATGGTGTGCCCCTAGAGCAGTCAGACGAACACCCATTTGGGTAATTAATAAATTCATATTTGGCCACACTCGCACAACAATGGAGCAGCGCGCAGAGATCCAGTGGGGAAGTTGGGCACATAAAATCAAGGAATATGTTCCATCAAGGGCTAAAGTTGCGGGGGTGGGAATCTGTTGCCCCGAAAACAAGTTCGTTGCGAAGTTTGGGAAAACAATTCCTGTTTATTCCTGGGAAATAATTTTCCCCCAAAAAGTTTTGGTAAAGCATTGCCTTCCTCCTCCCGAAGGGCCATCCCTTTTACACCAAAAGACTCAACTATGCCTTGGCTCCACTGCTAGAGGGTGGTGTACGGGAGAACTGATTTCCTTGTTGATTTATGTCCAACTGATTTCTGGTTATCGGGGTTAATCCGAAAGATTGTCTTCTTAGTCGCTGAGGGGGAAGACGATGAATTAATTTGGGAATTATTTTTATTCCATTTAGGGGAAGGCTTGGAATTGGGGGATAAAGAAAGACAAAAAAACATTCAACTGAATTTAATTCTTTTAGTTTGACAACTACGTCCTCTAAAAGCGCCTTCACCAACTGGACAAGTACTGCACTTGCCACAGTCCGCTTAGGGCAATGTGAATGACTGACTGAAAGTTTGCGGATTCATCAAAACAGCATTTGCTGCAACTGCAATTTGCAGGTAAAACTAATTCTAGCTTGAGTCCGGCTGCAGCCGCTCCAGTTGCACTCGACTCCAGCCGCTTGCACACTTGTTGGACACAACAAAATAAACTCGGACTCCGGCGTGTGTTTAGTGTTTCAGCTCGCCCGCGGAATGTGCAAAAGTCGGCAGAAACAGATGCTAGCTAAGAAATTGTTGTTATTTTTCATTAAGGTAACCGAAGCATTTTCCGTCTGGATTTTCACCTGAATCACCAGTCCAGTCGAACTTCAAGGACTTTGGATTTTTGTGAATGAATAGATTCGTCTTCAATTTCTTCGAGGGCAGTTACCCCTCTTACAACATTCTAGTCATGTTTGCAGATATTCCCTTAAATTAAATAGGCGAGCAAAATACATCATTCTCGATAATGAACGACCTTTTGAGCCACTTTGGCTGAGGAATTTATCCTAATTATCGCCCTTTGGAGGCGCTTATGAAAATGAATGGGAAGTGTTGACTCATTGAATGCTTCATTAGCAGCTGGCCCAGCTCTTGAATCAAAAGACAAACTTTTCCGGTCCAAGGTTCATGTCATTGGACCGTTTGCGTGTTTATCACTTATCGAGATTTTGCCCGCCGTTCTACAAGATGCGAGTTCATCTTCGGGTGGTACGCTAATCGGTAGCCTATAGCTGATTGCTTGGATGGATAGAACCCTCAAAAGGTCGTAAAACTCAAGATGCGAGATCCCCTTAATTTTGCTCGAAAAGAAAGAGTTTTGTTTATCGAAAAATACGCTGAAGAGGGTGAGGATTCAATGACTTTCTAATGACTTAAGAAGTAGATTCTAATCTAGGAGATATTTAGCCTAAGAATAGTGATAACAATTTGTAAATAAACAGAAGAAAAACAGCTACGTTTATGGAGAAAAAACGTTTGATTTGACGAAGACTGCAGAATTTTCAGCTGTATTCAATAAATGCACAAAATAGTCCAAAATGCCAAAAGCATCGGATCGTTAAACAAATAAAAAGTTATTAGAGTAATTTTTTAGAAATGATGTTCGCAGTTATTGGACTAAAACAACCTGACTATTGGAATTTTGGCAATAATCTTTATAGTATACAAAATAAATAATATAAATAAAACAGTGCATAATAAAAATGACTGCCTACTTCTTTATCTATAGAAAAACTGCCTCTTTAATAAACTACATTACTACTGCATGTTTTGTTTTGAACATAGCTTATTTCTTTTTATTAGCAATGCATTTTTATTCATCTAGAATTTTTACACGCTTTCTGTCGATTGCATCCCCAGAACTCCGTAGCTAATCCCGCCTTTATTCAATTCAGTCGAAACAATTTAGCTTAGCGTCCTCCAGACACGAAACAACCAGAATACTCAATTACTTTTCAGAGGCACTCGTGCTTGTCACGAAGCACGTAAAGAATCTGTTTCCGTCCCCACACATCCGCCAAATCTTCCCTCCTAGAAAAGGGGACAAGAGCTCTAGGAGCATATTTTTAATACCAATAAAATCAGGATAAAGTCCCACATCTCCCGGATCTTTTCGAAGCTCTCATATTGTGACTCAATTTGCTATAAAAATGAAGTTTTCGAACATTTTGTCATCGTACAACACCGAAGTCGAAGGGTGAAGGAAGGGTTCAAGTGAAACATTCCACACTTGCCCCCCAAAAATCTCATGAAGGAACAGACGTGAGCGCCGGCCGTCGTAGCATTCACAGCTTAGAGATTTTATCTCGAATATATAAGGCACGCCGCGTCGCCCGCCGTCGCTGAAGGAAGCGTTTTTGGGACAAAGATGCAAACGAAACATCTTATGGGACCGTGAGCCGTACAGTTGTAAAGGTTTTCGCTTCAGTTGCGGCTGTTAAAAGGACCAGTTATCTTTAAGCGGTATCAATTTATGGAAGCGCTTTATAATCCTCTTTTCCTGATGGAGTAATTTTCTTTGTAGCGCTTTTTATTCAGTCCAAGAATGTCGAAGATATTTTCAATTTACTCTCCGTAAAAGAAGCGATTTTAGCCTTTTATACCAAAATGTATCTTATACATTTTTGGAACATTAAACGGTCAAGGATTAAACGATTAAGTCCGTCCGTTTTGAAATAAATTGCATTTTTGGGATCTTTTGTTAGTTTTTGAAATGGTTTACTATAGGATTCTTTCTACTTTTACGGAGTCCATAGACAGGTGCATCTTACCACAGTCTTAATTACGCCAAATTGCAATCCCTATCTCTGTGGATGCCCGGGGTATTCTCAAGGAAAAACCCCGAAATTCCCACGGGAGTGTTTAGGGTCGAAGGGCGGCGCGGCGACAAATGAGGACTCATTTGCTGTAAGCTGCTCCCATCAATTCGACATGCAACGTGTTGGTGTAACTTGATCTCTAGCCATAAATCTGAGGTCGAGCGAGAACAAACGCTTATCCAGGGAGAGGGCTAGGAAAAAATCGCTGGGACAAAGTCTCCGGAACTATTGATTTCATCCTGGAAATAGACGGGGTTTGGGACCTGATGGTCAGCTCTAACAAATTGGCCTTCATTGACATCTGTGTAAAGGTAATCGTTTAGCAGGTTTCCAACTCCTCGGTTTAATGAAAGCCGCAGCAGGAGAGCTTCTAGGATAGTGGTATTTGTGGTAGTCATGCCCTCCATCTTTTGTTTCTGAGGTGACTCTGGAAAGAGATTTGGTCAATCGGCAGGAGGATCGAAAAGAAATTTCGTTACGGACGACAATCACGGAGCATTTATCGCTGGATCTCGATACCACCCTTGGTCGAGGTGGATGTAACTGGCAAAACCAATAGTCCAAATTGGACGTGTAGATGGATGGACGTGATTCGAATGACAAAATCGTCCTCGGGCACGGTCGCCTGATTCTTCCGGTGGTCCTCCTTCGGTTTAATATCGATTTTTAATCTGAACGCCTAGAAGTAATTAAAGACGCTCTATCACTTAATGTCTAATAAATTTTGCGCTGCGGATAGATGTACCCTAAAAATCCCCTTTCTCGGAGATATTTAGTGGCTTTATCTCGGCATCTTCGCAGCTCATTCAGAATGGTGGCCGCTCCGGGGCTCTGAGCCCCAAAGAGGACCTTCTGACTGACTGGCGGAGATAACGCCGCCAGAAGTCGCAGATTAAACCTAATTACCCTTGGAGTGTCTTGAGAAGTAGCCCAAGACACTTTCTCGGACTGGCTTCGATGCGAGAATAATCCCATAAAGGAGATTGCACCGCGGCACGTCTTCCCTCTTTGGGGGCCATCCGCGGAGCAATCCGTTTTAAGCCCTCAAATTCGCCACAATTAAGAATTAATTGCCAAATAAAAGAAGCGTTTAATCAAACCGCGAATGGACCCCTCCTCGGCACTTGCTGAAATCACGACGACGACGATGATGACTCGTTGCGCGCGTAGTCACCCAGAGGAGTGGTGCAGGAGTGATTACAATCTCCCGTGAGCAGTACCACCGCATCCAGGAAGCCCTCCCTTAATCGGCGGAAATCTAAAACTTCACGCTTCAGGGGGATGAAAATTCGAAATTACGCACACACACCGAGGACAATTGGTTTAACTGGCAGGAAGGACGACACAAAGGACCACCTCGAGTGCTCGACGGAGTTCATATTCCTGGTGGGGTCCCTCCAGCTCCGGGACTCCTCCTAAAGTGATTTAAATGCGCTCTTAATGGGATGAAATTGTCTGATTTGTGGTTGGTGGCTGGTTACTGGTTTTAGGCGACTCCACAGACCCATGCATTGAGAGTTGCTCTTTTGGTAGCTCATCGTTACGAATTAAAGGTGGGTTTGGGCGCCCTGTGCGGTGGAAACAGGGCGGTTAGGGGGTGCTGCCACTGCACGTAATCGGGGACCCACAAATTATTCAGAGTGTTGTTCTCATTATGACTGTGCTCGAGTGAACACTCGGCGGTGATTAATTCGACCCGAGACGAGGAAGAACTGGCACAGGTTTCAGGATTTATACCCTGTCGCATGTGAAAATATTTTTTTCCGAGTAAAGGGAAGATTTATGAGCGCACAATAGGGAAAATACATTGGGGTGGAGATTTTGAATTTTAAATAACGGACAGAAAATCAGTTGGCTTATGTTTTATGAACTTATGCATTCATTATTATTTATTTCGTCTGCTTTGGCATAAATTAATAGAAAAACAAGCAAATCTTATTTTCCTCCACAAAAAGCTTCTATTCTAAATGACGTTTTTGTAAATATGCATATGTACATACATATATATAAATATATGCCTTTGTATCTTTTATCTTCTTGAATTACATTTGAATCGTCGTTCGTCTGAAAATGACATATCAGAAACTTCTACAGTGGGCACATTTAAAAATTGCATTTCTAGGTTTTATAAAAAACCACACCATCTCCAGAGCAACACGTTACATAGGTATTTTAGTTCGAATTTATATGTTTTATAATAAAAAAAAAGCTCAAAATGGTCCCCGAAGTCCGAATTACCTAAATTTATGCATATGTTTGGTATGCATTATTTTAATTCCAAAGCTCTTAAGAACAAATTGAAAAATTCTGACAATTTATGTATTTATAAATTAACTCGGATGTTAGAACTAATTATACGTTAATATATATGTATTTAATTTTTATTTTTCATAATTAACATAAACATAAACTAATTAATATTAAAGAAGCCTGTAATAAACAATAAGGCTGATTTTTTCTTCAGCACCTGATGAGATTCTCTTCTCTGTTCCTGTTCTTAGAACTCTCACTGATACACGTAATTATGCAGATTTCATCTATATGTTTAAGTGATAAACTACCAAACTTAAAAAAATTAAAATTTGTTTAGAAAATAGTTCCTGAAAACTCACTTTGCAAAAATTTACGTTCGAAATATGTCTAACTTTTGCTCTAATATATTATTATTGTAACCAAAGGTAATAACGTACGTTAGCATTAATTTTTAAAAGTTAAAGTTGCCGCATTTCAGGAAAAAACGAGTTCCACTAAATTACAACTGGATGCACGTCGTCCTCTGTGCTGGAAATCAATTGGTCCTTTTTTTATAAGCCCTATACAAAATTTACGATGTTTTCAGTCACAAAATCCCTATCATTTTGTCCTCCACAGCTAAAAAAGTGTTACATGGCTGCAAAGAGTGGTTGCAATTAAACTCCAACCTGCAGGTCGAGCGTTCATCTAGAAATTTTAATTTGAACTCATGTGAAGAGCTGCGTTGATTTCTCCATTTGTACGATAAAAAATTACCCCCTCGGGCTGCTTACCGCGATAGTAAGAACCACTTCAGGTTGAAGGGGTTATACCTTAGGCAATAAATAAACACCGGGAGAAAATCCATCACGAGATAGTTCTCCGAATGGGACGAGCAAGAAAACAAGAACGGGCAAAAAGTAAAAAATATACAACCTTTTTCCCTCGGATGGGTGCTTTAAAATCATAACTTCATTCCCACGGCTGTAAAACTCCCCGGTGGGAGCCACATCCATTCAGCAGCCTCCCCCGAAAAGTAGGAGAAAACATGGCGCACACTTTTAATTATGTTGTTCCCACCAGGTGTCTGGAATGAGGACCAACTTGAACTCTGCCACCTCTGGGGGCGTGGCTTCGGGCTGGCCTGGTTGGCCCGCGCGATCCTCAGGTATATAAACAACCGGAGCCCCCTGGAGCCCCAATACATTAACCGGGCGGCGCGGCGCTCCCTGTAATTCACTGCTTGTCGTGGTCACCACAAGCACACGCCGCAGAGAACCAAGAACGAGACCCCCCTTTATGCAGAGTTTGCGCGGGCTCCTCTCATTGTTTTTGCCGTTCGACGAGCCCCAGCATCAGCGCCAGCGGAGCTCCCCAGCCATCTCACTGGTGTGTGCCGCGAGACTGCAGCGCCCGGTTTTTAGAGGTGCCGGGCAACTTAATCCCTGGGAATCAAAAATGTTTTGGGGCCGTTGCGGCGGATGAGTAAAAATGGCCACGAGAATGGAGGGAAAGCGACCGGAACTCAAATGTTTAAAAAAATGAAAAATAATAAATCAATGGGGCCCGTGGACTCCCTTCGCTTACAGTCAGACTACGGCTAGTTCTGGTCGCAGTTTTCACTTTTAGAACAGTGTGGAATAAAACTAAAAGGTCTTATCAAACGAGCGTTTTTCATTTGTTTGTTATTGGCTCCTGCTGTAATTATGGTATTAGAAAATTAATTTTCAAACTACAGAATGTCCGCTTACTATGTACAATCAGTTTCTACATACAACTTGACGGATGGAAAGGATCTCATTTAATAATCTTTTAATGACATTTTTGTTAAATTTGGACTATATACTGTATGTATATTCCAATAACTATTTTTATGAACTAGACGGAACAACATTAATTTGTAAACGAATTTTAGAATACTTCCCGAATATTTCGAAAACATAAGCACTAAATCTATTCATTTTCGAAAACGAATAAAAGAATATAATGAGGAACGTATTTCGATTATTATTTTTTAATTTAGCTATTTATGCTTTAAATATTTATTATAACATGTGCAAGATTTGCAAAAAAATATTCGCATATTATGCAATAAGTGATACAAATTTTTTCATATATTGTAAGAAACATTCGAATTCATATTTTGTTAACGTCTTATAAGAAACATTTTTATTTTTTTTAACGTGTGCAATTTTAAGTTGCAATCTATAAAATATTTGCAAATTAAACCGTTTTATTTTGTAGCGAAAATAAATGTTAGTACTTTGATGCAAGATTTTGGTTCAAAAGCCATAAATATAAAACAGAATTTTGTAAAAACTTAAAAAAGTAGAGTTTGGCACATCTAAAGAATTTGTAGTCCAAATAACTTTTGTTTTGGAGTGAGTGAAAACGCAACAAAGCGACTTAATTTCCCATTTTCCGGAGCTTGTGTCTTTGGAGTATATATCAAATCATGTTCGAAGGGAAGCATCCCTCCAGAAAATAGGGAAGAGTCACGCCGCACCGAAAAATCCACTCCCGGCAAGTAAAGCTGCTCGATTGCCATAAAGCGAATTTATCGACAGTTCGTTAACATAAATCATACATTTATCCACTTTGATTTTATCCCACCGCCGTCCCTCCATCTGATCTAATAGATTTCATAAGGTCTGACAATCCATAAGGATTCAGGAAGTGAACTCATATTCTCGGGAGGATATCCACTTACCGGGCTGGGAGACTATAAATTTTCGTGGATACACTCGTTCTACATTTAAGTCGGTAATTTTGCGACAATTCAATAAAATATGCTTGTCGCCCTGAGACAGGGTTTGCCCCCATTTTGGGGTGAGAATGTGTGATTTATTTCAAATAACGGGTAAAATCTCTGGGAAAGGATTTTCTTTCCTGAATAAACGATGTGAGACTAATCACTTCCGAGGAATTGAACTAAACTTTTCGTAATGGTATTTCAAATATTTTTAATCGAATAATTGATGAGATTTACAAACACTCCTTAGCAAGCAGGACACCGCAGGTGTAAAAACAAAAGACAAACACCTGCTTGTGCTCTACTTAGAAAGGATGTTCTCTGCAGGGCCTATGAACACAAACTCTAGTGAACCGATGAAAAAATCGAACTGACCTACACAAGTTACTTGGTGTGCTTTTATACAATAAATCGGCAGTAGACATCTTCTAAAGGATGTTTATTTATGATTGACTGACTAGACCCATTTCTCATGCGACCGTCACACTTTAACCGAAAATAAATCGCAGTTAATTCCCAAAGAAGACAATCGCTTTTCAAACAGTGATAAGAAAATTCCACACCAATCTCCCAAATTGTTATTGTAAATTTTATGTTATCAGCTCTGCCGATTTGTTCAGGGTATGTTAATCACTTTAATCCTAGTAACCCCGCTTTGTTTCCTGCTTTAACTCGAAAGACAAAGTGTGACTCAGTTGTATTCCTCTTAAAACAAAGACAAGAAGATGCACCTTCTCTTACAGGTTACAACCTAAATTAATTAACTACGAAATAGGTGCGATTACATCTTCAATGTTCACCCATATTTTGCTGAGGATCGCCCATCCACCTACCCAGCTAGTAAATCGCATTAAAATTAACTAAAGCTTATTTTCCCTTCCTCTAACCCTTGGGAAGGGTAAGCGAAGGTTCTATGAAGAAAAGGCCCACTTTTGGGGACCAAAAGAAGCCGATTTCATGCTTTCTTCAAGGAGCGAGGTGTAGAGCAATTATCGTCTTGGTAAAAAAAAATTAATTTGAATGTCACAAAGTCTGATTTATGCGACCTTCCGCAGCAGCGCCTTCGTTGGAGCGAGCAATGTTGAGGGTATGATAACTTAGGCCGATTTAAATTAAGTCATTGAAAAACGGGGTAAAGGATGTGATTGAGAAAAAAAAGTAAACGATTTGAGACTAGTACCATGGCAAAAATAAGTTAACATTGTAATAAATTTGTATATCAGTAAACAAAAATAAGTGTATTTGGGTTTAAGCTGCTACTACAAAAGTTAAAAAATTTATTTCTGTTTCTTCATGAGTGTGAATGCATTTATAATATAGTCGAATATTTAACCGATCGATTTTATCCTTAACCACCCTTGTAAAAAAAAGGCAAATGTAAAAAAAAGCTTTTTCAGCCTGAAATGTTGGCGCTTGTTGTCTTAAGGTTTTCTATATATTAAAGGGATTTCAATTCTGCCAGAATCAATCAAAACTGCGTTGAATTTTTGGAAAAATATAAGGTTATGAAAAAAAATTGTTTAAAAGCCTCGCCCCAATAAACAACTGTATATTTTTTATTCTACAAAATTTATCTAAAAGTTTCACTGGGCCTAATTCAAAAGAGCTTATATTTCTCTTAAGTTTAAGAAGTCAGATGGACCAAATTACGCAAATTTCAAAAAGAATTTTAAAAATCACTGCTGTAATTGGGAGAAAGGACTTATATAAATAAGATATATTTATTATTAAATTTCTTGGAAGTTGGTTTAAAATTGATGTAGTTTCTTTGTGCCAAATTGGAAGTTACTTCCACATCCAGTGTTAAGAAGAAGTACTTGTTAAATATTTACATATTTACGTGTACTTGTTAAATACGTATTTTCCCACAAAAAATAAAAATAAAAACAGAATTATTTGCATACTTATCATATAAAAAGAATTTGCAGTTGGATATTATCGGTTTTGGTTAATTTTTCATAAGAAGGCACTTTTCTTTTAATAATGATAATTTGAAATAATAGGAATAAATTTTAAGTTAAACGCAGAAGATCGGTTTCGAAGGAGGCCAGGCCAATTTCCCTAAATTCTAAATTGTTAAATTTTGTAAGAGTACCGTGAGTAGTGAAATGTGTAGGCGATAATTCCAAATAATTGGTAATAATTTTGAACTATTAAGAAACCCCAAACAATAACGATCTTTCTTTACTTGGGTGAATAGAGTTGCAGATCTATGTACAAATAAATTCCTCGAGTGCACTGCTTCGGAGCACCAAGCACCCTCAGCGCCACCTCGCGCCGAACAGCTGAACCCCGCCAAAAAACACTCCAAGACGAGTTATCACCGCACGTCAGATCAGCCGTCGTCGTCGCCTCCCAGCCGAGCCGTCTTTGCTTTATCAATTCCCCGGAGTTTATTGGACAGTGCGAAAGTTCAGCCCTGGAGGTGGTCAGCTCTGTTTATTTGAAGAAGTTATCAGCGCCCGACGGCGAACAACCGCGAATATGTCGCAACCAGTTGCGTTCCTGACACGCAAAGAGACCTTCAGTGCTTGCCACCGTTTACACAGGTAAGTCTCGTCGCAGCGGTCCTGCGAAAATTTCGCTTTCTAACTAATTTGTAATTATGCAGCCCCCATCTGAGCGATGCTGAAAACCTTGAGATCTATGGAAAGTGCAACAATCCAAACGGACATGGCCACAATTACACGGGTGAGTCATTTTCTACTCTTAGAGTTCCACTGATTTTGTTTTGTTTTCCACAGTCGAGGTCACCGTCTGTGGCCCCATCAGCCCAATGACGGGGATGGTGATGAACATCACCGAGCTAAAGACGGACATGGATAAAGTGATTTTCAAGAATTTGGATCACAAAAATTTGGACAAGGACGTCTCCTTCTTCAAGAATTTGGTAAGTTCCTCGTGGTTCAATTCCAACAGAGTTTCATATTTCCCACTATCTTTTCCCAGCCGAGCACAACAGAAAATGTTGCTGTTTTCATTTGGGACGGTTTACGTAATGTGATGCGGAATCCTGAGGTGTTACACGAGGTTCGCATTCACGAAACGGACAAGAACACGGTCTCTTACCGGGGTCCCCACAAACAGGAGCACGCAATGAACGGCAAGCGAATCCAGCGAGTGTCCTGCACAAACATCTCCTCCGACTCAGACTGAACGGGCAAACCAGACTTAAATGGCGGCATTCCAATATTTTCTAGTATTTAAGGTTTAGTAGGAATAAAGGACAGGAATTAGACAAACAAAATATATCGAGTTTTACTTGTTTCGCTTAAAATCACAAAATATTCTTAGAAGCTAAAACTTGTGAAGTAGTAGTAATAGTACAACCAGGGGCCTTGCCCCGCACAACTTAAGTAGGAATGAAAGGTTACTTTGTTGGAAACTAATACTGGAAAGGTTGCTCTTTAGTCCTGATTTGGGCCTACGGTTCTACTTCTAATGCTAAAAAAAGTCATTTAAATCACGCCATGAAGCGCTAGGCGCTTGTTATTTGGAAGAAAGACTGGGAATTCCCAGTCCGCGTATTTTCTAGCTTACCTAATTCAAACTTAACGTTTTTTTCATTTTGGTAAATAAGTCTCTACTTAGACCTACGCAACATTTGGTATTATTATCATGAACTGCGGGGAGCGACGGTGGATCGACGACCGGCGCCTTAAATCTCGTCCTTGACCGATTCCGCGAACTTCTTGAAGGATATGTAGGGTATACCGAATTCAAAGTTGTTTCTCGGCCAGTATTTGAGGACTGGTGAAGTTTGGGGCTGCTCGCTCTCCACCGAAAAATAGGCGAACAGGACGCAAGCGGTGTATGCAGCAATAAAGATGAATATGTGCCAGAATCCATGCAGGTACGGGAAATTAATAGCGGACCAGGTGTCGCAGAACATCCTGTCGTTCACCCAGCAAAAGACCGCTAGCAACCAAACGGCCGTGCACCGGATTCCAAGGCGATAGACCCTGGCGCACTTTACTCTGCAAGAGGAGAGATGGGGGAAAAGATATTTTATTTTTGGGGCGTCGCTAATCTATATAAGTAATATATGCGGAATCGCGCGCGCAATCAATAAGTATCACCGTGACCACAGCCGACCTTCCGGGCACGAGCGATTCGGGTGTTTGCAAATATTAAAGCCTTGCGACAATTGTGCGAACTTTCTCAAATAGCTTTCAAGCCAAGCCACTCATGATTTTTTATCAACGAAACAACTGAGCCGTAGCGCCTCCTCTGTATCGCTCGTCCGAGGTTCAAGGCATGTTATCTGGTGGAGCCGCGTGACCAGAACGATTTCAGCCCATCATCGTCATCCCAATTCAGAAATCTTACCTTTGTAGCTCGCGATAGAGAAGCATCATCGTCGGGACGGAGAGCAGCATCAGGGCAAAGGCATTCACAATCGGCTCCCAGAAAGACAAAGCCGTCGCCGCCAGGGCAGAGTACAACATCAGTTTGCTGAACTGCTTCCTGGAATGAATGAAAAAAATAGGAGCAGACATTATAGATTATGGGGCGCGCTTTATGGTCTAATCAGTTCTAGTCGTCACCTATTGCCCTTGCAGTACCGAGGAAAGTACCTCCGCGGACAGAACAGCGAGAAAGCAGCCGCAAACACCCAGAGAATTGCCAGCTCATCCAGTAGTTGACCAATTAGACTCAGCGTTGCGTGGAAATATGCAGAGCTGAGCCCCACAATGATGAGAAGCACCCAGATCAGGTGAATGCCCGGATTCACATAGTTCCCGTACTCCTTGAACAGGTAAATCAAAATCGGGGGCAGCAGCAGGAAAAGTATATTGCTAAACTGTAATATAAATAACCCTTTAGAACTTGAACGGTTTTAAAACAATTAAATGCTTACTGTGTTTACAAATTCCGCAATATTCTGCGATATTAAATAGTTCCCCTCGCACCAGTCGACGGGTGAACTTCCGGGCCGAAGGTGCTCCCAGGTCATTGTGCTATTTCCTGAATTTCTTGTAATGTTTGCAGAGTTGGGCACTAGACCTTAAAAATTCCCTTTTTAAATTATATAACTACAGCCGTTTTATTTTCCCTTTTTCAGTAACTTCGACTTGGCACTCGTCGGGCACTTTTCACACAAAACAACGACCCACAGCCGTGCAGGGAGTGATTAGATACGGCGCACTCAAAACTATTTACGTCGACATCGGGCAATAAATAAATTCGCGTCGCGAGCTCATTAATTTCGGGTGCACGACGCAGTTTGAAGTCGTTTTTCTTTGTTGCCTGTCGGAGGCTGCGGGGCCTGGCGACTCGGAACTACGCCAATAAAAACAATGCGACCTGCATTACCGACTGCCGTTGTTGTTGACACTTGCAGCCGCATTGGATCCGTTGCGGGATTCCCGTGCTACCCGAACGCGCAGCGGAAGTGAGGAAGAATACCTGTTCAGGTGAAACTATGTTTTGCTTTATTTTCGAAAAAGGGCCGTTTTTCAATCCTTTTTTTATATCTATTAAATAAATATGGTTTTATATTACAAAAATTTAAAGCTAAACTTTGGAACCGATTTTATTACTTTAAAGCCTTTAAATTTTAATCAGCAAAATACGGAGACTAATCATAGACCGTGTGACCATCCAAAAAACAGGAATATTTAAATTCCCAGAATCTAAAGGTAATTTGTGTGGAATAATTGACGGAAATTCTGAATCTTCAACTGAACCCTTTTGAAGTCAACAATCTCAACTGAATATTTAACATAATAAAAGCTTACTTTCACCACCCTTTTGAGTAAAAGACTAAAGTATAGAACAATCTTATATTTTAGGAAGATCTACAACTTAGAATCGAATTCTGCAGTGTTTTCTCTGTTCTTAAGCTACAAAAACAAAACAAAAAAAAAAACCGTGACACCTTCAACGTGTCGCTCTTTTAGTTTTTAAATTTATGTTGGCTTTCCCAGGGTCCTTTCCTGGGCAGGGCTTATGTTAGGGTCCTAGCTATTTCTTCTTTCTGTCCTGCGAACACTTCGGACAGAACCACTTGCCCTTTGGTTTGATGGTGAGTCCCACGCAGGCAAAATGGAACCACTCGATAGTACACTAAGATTTTTAAATAATTACCGATAGCACATGGAAAAAATCAATCTAACTTACATCGGCATTGTCGCAACCTATCATCTCACCGTACGAAACCTGATGGCACAGGCAGTAGGTGGGCTCGTTGGGATCAACTGGCATGTCCAGAACATCGCTGGGATGTGTTGTAGCCATATGTGTACTGTCTTGGGATCCCTCCTCCATGTCAGCGTTTTTCTGGTTAGAGGTATAAAAACAATTAGGGCTAATGAAATATTTGGCCACAATTCAAATATTGAAAAAGCTCCAAAAAATCAAGCACTATGGGGGTGAATATGATGAGATACGAAAGCGAGATGAAAATGTCGATTGAGAAACTAAAACAACGATATTGCAACAAAAGGCAAATGCAACTCAGTTTTACGGCGCAACGAAACCAACTATCGGGACTTCTACTACCAAAGAACACTATACCTCAGAAAGAAATACAAAAACATAAGTAAATTTCAAAATTAGAACGGTGGGATGCAAGTTAAGTTAAATGACGGTGAGATTACCTTTTGACCTTTGCGACCTTCTTTTTCTTGATTTACCTTCTGCTTTTTGTTTTTAGTACCTTGCCCGCCTCCGACATTAACACCCCGGGCCTCGTCGTCCGATGAGGCGGATCGTTTTTTCTTCCCGAGCGCCTTTGTATCCTTGCACTTCTTTCTGCCTTCTGAAAATTTAAAGTAATTTGTTCATATTTACATATGTTTCAAATTGTGGAAGATGTTGAAGCCATGCTTAAAGAGATCTTTTTGCCGCCAATTCAAAATCCTTCTTTACCCAAAGGCATGTAGGCCTGCAGTTGGTTCGATTTGGTTATTTCCTTGGGTTAAGAAATCTCGAAGAAAACGAAAAAAGCAACATGTCTGAAAGAAATATTATAAAAGCAAGACTTCCACACTCTCGTGATTAGAAAATCCAGTAAAAAACTTGCTGTAAGCGTTTACACGTCGAAGGTGATTTTGAACGGCAATATAACCAAGCGCGGTGATTTCTCAAATCTCTCTCAGCCTTGCAGACGTGAACTTAACTAGAACTCACTCTTTGAGACAGTTTCCTCAGACTTGCTCCTCGTGGACAGTGCTTTGTCCTGGATCTCTCCCTCAAACCTGGCCAAATCCGAGTCCAGCCTGCGGATGTGTTTGTCCACGAGTTCGTAGGTCTGAATCGCCAGCTGGACCTTGTCGTCGCCATACTCCTTCGCTTTGTTGAAAAGTGCCTGAATGTGCTTCAGTTTCTCCTTCCTCGCGTCGTCTGTAAGTGAGTCCTTGTTGTGCGTAAGCGCTTTCATAAATTCCTTTGCTTTTTCATCAATATTTTTCATGATATTTTGCGCCCGAGCGTCCAAGTCCCTCATAAGCTTGAAATTCCGCTGTAGCTCGTGGGGGAGGGACTCGAGACCTGTAATTCGGATAAATTAAAATATTGTGTAATCAAAGGTTTAATATTTACCGTCTAAATAATGCTCTAAGTAAATTGCTGAAGTCATTTTCTAAAAAAATTAAATTATATCCCAAGCGTCTACCCTGTTGATGGTAAAATGACATTTGTTTAGGTTTGTTTTGAATTTAGTTTAGTAATGCCATATAACGAAAATGTCAAAAACATTTGTTGATGTGGGATTGAAAAAGTTTCTCTTAGTGCTAATTGTAGTTAAGCAAATTAAATGCATGGAATATAAAAAGTATTAACAGGTTATTGCTATTTTACAAAAGGACAATTATTGCACAATCACGTGAAAACCTTTAATTGGAATTACGGCCAACTTCACTAAACTCCTATAAGACCAATTCAAACACTTGTAGTGTTTTGCTTACATCGTCTACTCGTTTCTCTTTTTCAGCTCCGAGAGTGACGTAGAGTGAAGACATAAATTTAGTGCGCAAACGAAAAATTTTCCGCGAGACAAAAAGCAACGAGAGCTCTTCCTCTGGAAAGCAGTAGTTGTGAGTGATCTGATTTTTAGTAAAACATTTCATAAAGTTTTGTAATGCAGTTAATTGGTGATAAAAATGACGCAAACATGAACAATTATCGCCGCGCTGGAGAATTGTGCTTGGTAAAATTTGAACATGTCAAGGAACTTGCATCTTGACGGGACTTAAAAATGGTGAAGTAATCGCAGCATCTCACACGCGACACAACCGAAGTGAAAGAAGAATAATACAAGAAGCCCGCGCGCCACCCGAAACAAGTTTTATTCCAAACGCTCTTTAAAGTAAAAACTTCAAGAAAACTGGACGAGTCAAATACACGATTTAGAACAAAATAAAAAAAAAACAAAAATATAAAATAGAAACGGAAATCGATCCGACAGAGAAGAAATTCTCGTCGTCTTGAGATATTTTCTTGGATTTGTTTTCACCCCTTGCGCTGTCCCCCCGACGGCTCGTTGAAGCCCAAACAAACTTGCTCCATATTACAGCAACAACGACAAAAAGAGGCCACCTAGCTCCAGCGACGATGGAAAGTTCTAGCACCGACCTTAAAGAGGTCTATCGGTGAGTCTCCCCGAGGGGCGCAATCGACTCGGTTCAGAGGGTGTCTATCCTAAAAATATCCGCCACCCACTCACCTGGCTGGCATTCCTTTTTTGCTTTTTAAGAAGCAAATTGGCATCCGGGAGTTTCTTGTAGCACAGCAAAAGATTCTTATCAGCGACACCAGTTGTGAGCCGAGCTTTTGCAGTCCCACCAAAACGAATATTAAGGCTAATAAAACTTGTTTATTTTCCATTCCAGCTCAATGTATGCTTTAGCGAAGAACCTCGACGAGGAGAAAAAGGCTCTAACCAACGCCTCCCAGCTGTTTGAGGCAAAAATAATCGGAAAACGAGCCGAACTCATCACACAGTGTGAGTTCCTCCTCTTCAAGGATCACCAGGCAATCGGGAAGAAGGCTCGCGAAATCCTCTGGAGAAAAGGTTACTATGAATTCATCGCCTTCGTCAAGAAAAACTGGCACAAGGAGAATGGCACAAAACCCAAGTACCTCGCTAAGCTGCGGCAGCTCCTTCTCGAGGGAGTTGCTAATTATAAGCGTATAGCCGCTAAAATGGAAGAGATGTATGATTTGGACCTGAAGCTTTTCATTGATTTTTCAATCATAAATGACCAAAATCACGACCTATTACCACCAATCACCGAGTTTAGTTTTGATAAGTCGCTGGACGCCGCTAGCTATGCCCTGGAAACAATTCATTCAACGTTCTTGTCGCTTGGGGATTTACACAGGTATTTCCTGGATTTTAAATTTGACTATAAACCGAAAATTACACGCGAGACAACTGCTCGGTTTTACTATGAAGCATTTAAACTCAATCCGACTATTGGAATGGCCCAGAATCAGCTCGGAACACTCTTTTACGGTCAGAACTATGATCTGGATTCAATTTATCACTACTTGTACTCATTGATTTGTACTGTGCCATTTGAGCTGAGCGAAAACAACGTCTGCAAATTATTCCTTGTGCATGCAGACCACCTCGAGCGCTTGAACCCCGATAAGGTGGAATTCAGTCTTCGGGATTTCTATGCCCGATTCTTTCTGATCGTGGACATATTTTTTTTCGACAAGGACGTTCCAGATTTTAACAGTCTGTGCCACTGTGTCCTGGTCGACTTGAAGAAAGTGCTCTGCTCAAAGACAGTCAACATATCTGAGGCGAGCTTATTTAAGTTTGTCTGTATTTTAATGTTCTGCGTATCCAAACTGAAGATGATCAACTCCCAGAAAGTCTACTCCCTGAACGCCTTTCTTCTCGCTGTATGCTCCGACCTGATTGACTCGTGCATTGTCAACTTAGAACAATTCATTCTAGCTAAATCGAAGCAGAATGACCGATTCCAGGAATTGTACGCGACCAAATTCAATCAATTCGAAGCTACCGTTCGCAGGAATCGGGAGAACTACAAAATGTACATGGAAAAGGGCGGAGTTAAGTCAGGAGAAGCCCTACAGAACGGAAATTGTAAACTAACAGTTTCCACTGATTCAGAGACCAAATCCCAGAAATCCGACCGTGGGGGAGAAGTTGAGAAAACCAACATGACCCGGAGCAGTGACGAGGCAAAGGAGTCTGATCTCAAAACCCCACTATCCAGCAAGAGCAAGAAGCGCGGCATGAAGTTGAGGCGCCGCAGAAAGCGTGTCCAGCAGTCCGACGAGAGTAGTTGCTACGATTCGGAGTCGGACTACGAGACCGAATGCAGCTCCAATGAGGAAGAGAACGGCGAATGCACCGATTTGAGCTCAAACTTCGAAAGCGACTTCAGTGACATGGAGGAGGAAAATCAGTTCAAGTATGGTAACAAATCTGACTCTGAACCCGAACAGAATTTTATCACCTTCTCGGACAACGAGGACATCGTTATCGAGGAGGAGAGCATCGTCTACCCGGAAAGTGCTACCCAGATGATCGAGAATTTTAACCACTTAAATATGAATGGTAATTTGCATTTTAAATCTGACAATGATGAGGAGGGAAGGCAAAATAATTTCAAGCCTAATAGCGATGGTGGGGATCTCCCCGATTTGCAAGACCCTCCACAAAAACTCAAGTACAAGAACAAGTACTCCAAGATCGATCCGAATATAATCATTGATTTTGCATGCGAGGAGATAACACTTCGCTCCATAAAAATTTTATTCGATTGGCTACGCATCAACTACGAGATTTTATCTGGGTGCTATCACACAAACCCGGAATTTATCCATAAAATCATGAAACTGCTTAACTATTGCAATATAGACGTATTCACAAGAAAAGTATATTTTGAAAGGGAATTCATCGATACCGCGAATGTGCGTAAGGACTTGGATGAGCTTTTCAACATTCGCTCAAATATACCACTAACAGAAGACGTGAGTCTTAGAAATTTTGATCTTCTCCAGGGCACTCAGATGTCCTTGGATTGGGAAATCCCCATCCGGGAAAAAGTTACTCAAACTGAGGAAAATATTATGCGCGTTTTTAAGATGGTCGATTTTGGATTCTTTATTTGCAAACTCAAAAAATTCAATTATAACTTCTGTCCGAAAACCAGGAGATTTTCTGAGAATATTAAAAAGAAGCGTGAAAAGAAGACCACTCGTAAAAGGGAGACAAAAATTAAAGGTGTCCGCAAACGGATTGAGTCTACTAGATCGCGAAAATACAGCGACCGTAGAAATGGCCCTATAAGTTGCTATAACACCAGTAATGAGGAAAAGGACACGGTTGAGGAAAGCCAAAGTATTCGCCCAGCCAGTGTTCCCAAAAAGGGTTACCTCCGCAATCGAGGTCAACCAGCCGAGAAGATGCACAGCAGCAGTGGGGCTGATGATGAAAAGGTTGAGATTCCGAGACAACCCCTCCCGCAAAAATGCGAGCTAATGGGAAAGTTGTGGCTTAAGAACGAAGTCGAAATTCTTGAGGAAAAAGTAAGTTGTTATTTTTCTGAGTGCCATTTACTTTAATACCTTCATTTTTTCTAGCTCAAGAATAGACCTGTTAATATCGTACTTACGCCCTATATTGTGGTAGACTCCAGAGCGCTAACAGAGTTCACTGGAATCGTAAAGTCTTTGGTTAAATCGAGGAAATTTATTGTGCTAATTCCCAATGCTGGTAAGTTCGACTATTTCCACGTTTTTAACTAACTGAATATTAAGTCAGTTTACATTACACAATTTTAATAGTTTTAGGTGACCTGGACAGTCTTAAGAAAAATAACAATGGAGCAAGGAATGCTATTCGCTGGTTGGAGCAGGAGTTCAAGAAGGGTAACCGCTATATTCGATCTCAGCGGGATAACGAGAACCTAACTTTGTCCTTGATCAAAGTACCAAGAAAGCTGGGTATGTTAGCTAAATTTCTCAGATTTTAAGAACAACTAGGTTGAGTTTGCTAAAAGAGATAAACTACCATTTTAAGAGAAAATCAAAATATTTTCTAGATCGTTTCTGACAGAATTGTCTTTCTTTCTTAGATCGTGATGCGACTGTATTCCTGCAGATTGCCCAGTTCTGCAATTACATCGTTACAAATCACACTAATGGAACCGGTGCAGAGATGAATATCATGACTTTCCTCTCTGGGGACTTGCTCCATGAGAAGCGTCACACGAATTTCAGCTACACAGGGATTATGGACGCGATTCCGGTACGTTACGACCAGATTTCGAATTTTTACGCCAAGTACAGATCAAAATGAAAGAAATACCTGGACAACATTGATGGGATACAATGAACTTGTTGAATACCAAGAACCACTGAAGGATAAGACCGCAGAAGAAAATTCATTTAACCCGGGAATGGAGTTCCGCGAGGAAACTCGAGACCGCGCAACCGAGATAATGGCTTGGCTGTAGCTTTATAAAAAAAAAAAAAAACAAAATGTTATTTTTTGTTAAGTTCACTCACTGGAAACTATTTCGAATCATTCCTGTTTCGAGCTGAGGAGCTGTACACAACCAAGCACTAGGTTGCCTCGGCCCTAGTTGTCCTCCGTCTCTAACTAGATTTTTCTTCTGGCCGCTCGGTCGCTTATTTTCAGTAATAGGAAAACCTTTTAGCTTGTAAACCCCCTTCCCTTAATCTTCATTTGCTGTTTGCTTTCACGTTTTTGAATTATACTCTCTCAGTGATCAGTAGGTGACCTTCGAAACCTAGGCTCTGAGTTGTCTGCTGCTCAAAAGCAGGCGGTCAGACCGCGCGGTTCTTACGCCTTTCTACGCTTGTGGAGACCACGCGAGTGGGGGTAGTATGTTTAAGTTTCCTCTTTTCGTTTGTACTATTTTCGCCTAAATTCAGAAGAACATGTATTATGTGACTGGAACTTTTGTTTTTAATAAATGTCTTCTAATCAGCAATATTTTAGTGTTATTTTTTCTTATATATATATGTTTTTTTTATCGAGATTGTTGCAAAATATAGAATCTTCCGGAATATTGAGCATTCTATATTGTATTGTCATCAGAATTAAAGCTGTGTGCTAAATCTCAGCATGATCGGATAAACGGAAGTATTGGAAAAGTCTATTGCGAAATTTGTACAGACAAACAGACAAAAGAGCCCAAGACGAGCTAATAAAAACATGACAATATGCAATGCGTGCTTGTCTGCGGGTGAAAGGTGGATAGTAACGTTTTATGCAAATTATCATTTGCTGTCTATGGCTGAAAATATAAACAATACATGAACATGAAAAACAGGCGGCCATATTAGCTGTTCTTAAAAATTATGAGGCTGTAGCACAGGAGCATGTAAAGCGAGTTCAACGACAACGTATTTATTGTATTAAAATTCATAAAGCCGTTTAGGATAGAGGACGTGCGAAGGAACGTACATATACCCGAAAAGCAATACCCCCTCTGACCCTAGACTCAGAAAAATAATACGACGCTTTGAGTCACTTTTAATAACAGAAACTAGGAGTAATAAATTCTGCAAATTGCTTGATTTAAATAATCCTGTTCTTGTTTCGTACTAAATAAGATTGATCTTGTGTGGATAATTTGGCGTAAAAACTTAAAACCTGTGCTTTTTTCATGGTTTTATCACCTGTCAAGATGAATCGCTTCGACGTTAGATTGTGGAATCGTGATTTCTTTCTTGAATTTAAATATCGTTCTGGAAATGAAAACCAACACCGTTTGTTGGCAAAGTAGCCTACATTCAGAAATTGCCGCAGAGATTGTTGCAAAGGTGATCACAAATTTGTACGTCAAAAACCGTCGTCGTATGTGGCCGGCTATTGGCTAGAGAATAGGGTAGAATAGGGACATTAAAATAAAATAAAAAATCAGTAAATTTAAGATCTTTATTTTTTCTTTCTGCAACAATTTTCCTGCAATATTTCGATCGCCAGACTTACAAGGACAAAGAAGCGGCGGAGCATGCACAGACGACGTACCGCGGAACAACTTAGACGCGAGTTTGGGTTCAAAATACAGAACACGGTAAAGGACGCAAAGGCGTGTCGGGACACTTCGCAGGCCTGCAGAGGTTGCGGGTCGGCTCGTTACTCATATAAATAAAACTTACATAGGTACAGCACTAGACGATAAATTAGACAAAAAACAACGAAATGCAACAGACAAAAAGAACAAAAGGATCACATGACACCTCGAACAGAAGCTCAAAAAACAAAGTACAAACTATGAACAGGTCGATATCACTAGAGGCCTATGCTAAGCTAATAAATATCTCTGGTGGCGTCCGGAGCGAGTGAGGTTCTTGCGAGTTTCAGATAACCCCCGACGGGAGCTTCTCGTAGGGCGTGCCGAGCGTGTCCCTTCTCCTGGGCAGGGTGCCGCTGGCGGTTAGAGGCGCTGAATCGGGGCAGCCGAGGCCGACCAGGAGCTCGACAAGGGCGGCCGTCTCCTCCACGGAATACTGCGGGGCGTGTCCGCTGGTCGAGCCCGACGTCGTCGAGGAGGCGGTGCTGCTGTTGCTCGCGCTGGACGAGGTCGTTTGGTTCGCGCACGTTGCTTGGTGGTTCTTCGCGGCTGCGAGGGATGCGACAGCTTTTGCGTAGGCCAAGCAGGTTCGTCCTTCGTGGTCCATTTGCTTGATGTTAGCATTATTCTGTGGAAGAAAACATTTGTAGTTTTATTTGAATTTAAACAACTAGTTCAGCCATAACGAAACAGAACTAGGATCCCCTTATTTCATATTGCTGAATTGCCCTGTATCTAATCTGTAGACACTGCCAATTAAGCTTATATAACTTCTTGTGATAAATGTATTAGAATTTGATAGTCGGTCTATAAGAACCTAATATCTAATGCCAGTATTAATATATATGAGCTCTTCCCTAAACCTTTTTGTGGGCAATTCAGTTATAAGGAGAAATTAAAAGCTTTATTTTTTCCGATGTATTGTCACAAGGAAGTCTATCTACTTACCCACAACAGTAGTTGAGCAATTGCAAGATTTCCAATAGCACATGCTAAATGCAGCGGGGTCCTCTGATCACGAGCGCTAACAGTGGTATTTACTTGTTCTGGCGTCGCTTGCGCAAGAATTAGAATGATCGCCTTCATGTCAGATCTGTGTAAAGTAAAATAACCAATTAAAACGTGACTGTTCGGAAACTTTTTTAAATGTTCTACTTACTTGACCACAGCCTCAACCAACTGCTGGCCGAGTGGAGTGTTTTGATTGCACACGGGTAAGAACTCCTTAGACTCATACTTGCTCCTGATCCACGCCTCCTTCTCTTCCCTTGAAGAGTTGGATGTTGGTTTTGATTTGGAACGAGTATTCGCTTCCCACACTGAATTCGCCAGGCTATTGCCAATAGCTAGCATCACGCTTAGATGACCAGGCCTAGGAAATATTTAAATAGAAAATCATTAAAACGAATATTCTGCGATTGTATATTATCAAACTTAAAAAATACAATTCAGCAAGGGGCCTAGAATAAGACTATGCGCCTCTCCACTATTTTGTAAGCACTTTACGCAAATAAAAGTTTAAGCATAGATCCTTTTCTATTTTGAGTTGTTTGAGAATAACTTAAAAAAAAATTCAGGGCTAATTTCAAAATTAATTCAATTAAATCTGGTTCTTTTCCTGAATTTTTACTGCAATCTGCCCAATTCAGTAATTAGTTTGATTAAGTTTAACTACGCAGATTGCTGTCTACAACATTTTGCTTTAAGTAATAATGATATTAAAGAAATTACTTACGGCCAATCGTCCAAGTCCAAGGACCTAACTTTGGTTATGTGCGAGCCCAAATTCCGGTGGATTCCTGAACACTCTATACACATTAGTACGCCTAAATTGAGACTAGCCCACTCGGGATCTATGGCAGGAGAAAAACATAAATTATACCAGGAAAGCCAGAGACCTTGTATTGTAACTCACTAGGTGCATCACAGTCAACGCAGAAACCATTTCCTGGTACCCTCGACCGAATCGAGACCATGCTGGCCACTTCGCTCGATGTAGCTGGCTTCATCTTGCTCGATTCAATGCCCTGCAGGGATTTGAAGATCTCCTGCTCAATGGCAGCCACCCACTCGTCGCGTTCGTCGCTGTTGGCCGCCTCAAAGTGCCACTGTTTGTTGTCCAGGGACACGATGTAGAACTCGAATCCGTCAGAGTCGTCCACCTCGTTATTTTTGACGCCACTGCTCTTCATCCTCCTGTGGCGCTTCTTCACGTTCGGTGTCTGGCTCTCGATTTTACTTTGGTTACTGTCGCTCGGCAGGAATGTCTGCGAGTTGCTGTTGCTCATTGCGATCCCTTCATCTCCACTGGTCTGCTGGGATGAGTTTGATTTTACTGGCTCCCGAAGGGTATCGAAAGCGGTTAGTAGCACCTTCTCGGTGATCTTTTTGTTCTCCTTCACCAGGGACAAGCAGCCCAGGCCCTCGCTGATCCCGTTCTGGCCGGACTTCCCATTCACTAGAACAGAAGTCGTTAGTGCACTGTTTGTGATAATCGACTTGGAGCCTCTGGGTTTCTGGCCCGGGACCTTCACGGTAACATATTGAAGAGGAATCTCCTTGCCGTGGACGTCATCCATGTAATCGTGCAGCGATGGGTGGTAGGTTAACCGTCCGTCATCGCACAGGGTTACGTATTTTTTCTTCCATTCCTTATTCAGAGACTTGCTCGACCTCTTGTAGAGGTAGCCCTGCTTCAGTGGAATGGATCGACCACTTCCCAGCTCTCCATTCTTTAATTTATCGTCGCCCTTTTTGGACGATGGAATGAAAAGATTGGAGCGCCTTCTACTCTTTCGCGAGGTCGTAGGCGTTGAAGTCGGCGTGGGAAGATCTTTTCCACCACCTCCACTTCCATAATCCTTTGAATCCTTTCCAGAAGGTGCTACTAAAGTAAGTGGTGCCAAATTTTCCGCCGCCGAAGTATGGTGTGTTTGAACTTGGCTAATCGGTGCGAACTTAGCGATATTATTATTTTCATTCGGCACCGTACTTAGCCCCTGTTGGGTGCTGCCATGCGAAACAGTGCTCCACTTTTGATGCCCTGACCCTGGCTGAGGCTGTTGTTGCTGCTGTTGTTGTTGTTGCTGTTGTTGCTCGACATGCGCAAAATCAGCACTAATTCGAATGGGCAAATGATGACTGGATGTCGAAAGGACATGGTGACGATGAGGTAGAGTCAGGTTGCCGGTTAATTGGTGCTGACCGCTGAGGATCGAGGGACTGGAGGTTGTGAAACCATTTGACGAAGGGCTGGAGTGATGAAAGCTAGCAATACCCAATCGGGTGCCCTGGGGAGTTGTGGGGCGAGAACTGGGTGGTGGTATGCACTGAGAAGCTAGCCGTTGTTGAACTATTTTTTGACACGCTGTAAAATAACAAAGGTTTTATTATAAGAGTGGAATCGTTATCGTAATCGCTTAATTCAGTGTACTTGAATTAATATAGAAACTGCCTAATATAACAAAAAAGTAAGAGGTATGAGAAACTTACCATCCTGGAACACTCGCTCAACATTAAGGCCATAAGTAGCACAGGTTTCGTAGTAAGAGCACCTTTTAAGATCATTGGCAAGTTTCCTAGCACGAGCGTCGTCTATCACTCGAGGGTTCCGTTCGCTGATCGCATCTGCACAAAGTGGGTCTAAGTGACCGTGAATGAACTTATAGGGCAATTCTATCCCTTACCTTGGGTTCCAACTAAAATTATGGGGATCTCCGAGCTATTCCGGAAGTGCGACATCTTTGTATAGTAGTTGTATACCGCATTGAAGCTAGCCTCGTTCTCTAGACTGAATACAAAGATGACTGCATCTACCCAGGCGGCGAACTGAAGAATAATAATTATAAAAAATAATAATAAAATATACAGATGTGTTTAGTAAGAAAGTATAGAGTAAAGGAACAAAAGGAACAAGGGGAAGAAGAACCCCGGGTCTCATTAACGAACTCCCGGTCCTTCTTCCCGATGGTGCACTCGAGGCAATGGCTGGGATTTCTCTTGTTCTTCGGGGCTTGAGAGTGCGCTTTGTGTCGCCTGGAAGCTAATTTTCCACCTCCAATTAAAGAAAGGAATTTTGCAGCACGATGCAAACTCTTTAACGGTTCTTTAGCGGTTATACCTGAGAACGGAGGAACTTTAGTATAAATCAAAGCCAAGACCTTTGTGAGTTTTATGCTTAGTGCAGGAGTCTCATCCAAACACGTCTACGAGGGACCCCTACGGGTACAAACTAGCGAAATGTTTGCTTTCAGAGAATCGACCACTTCACCCCTATTAAAAAATTCTGGAAAACACAACACTGGGACCACTATGTCCAAAAAAGCCACTAATTAGACTTAGCACCACCGGAGCACTAAACAGCAACCTTTGAGTACCCCAAAACACCGCAAGCGACTGATCTGCGTTCAGTTTCCCTTCAACGAAACCAAGTGGCGTCTGGTGGGTGGCTAACTCGCCCTCACCACCCTTCGGATGGATGAGAGTTTAAAAAAGTGAGAAGCAGTCGTCATAGCCCTAGCCGCCTATACCATCGCTTTTTAGCAGAACCCGAGCCGGGCTTCCAGCTCCAACTCACCCTGGTGCACGTGCAATTCGAGAAGGGTTGGCTGGAGCGCGGCATTTTGAAGTGTGAGCTAGAAGAGCGCGGATATTCCCGCGGCACATGTGTGTAGCACAGGGCGGAACCGGGCGGGGGTTGATAAGGGCTGAAGGGATCAGGCGACGACTCTTTGAAGAGTCGTTCGGTGCAGCAGGGCAACGTGTGTGTGTACAAACAAAGGGTCTGAAAAGTACACCAAACCGCGTGTGGGTGGGTGGTCGGTGGTGGATGACGGCGGGAAGCGTGCTCTGTTGCGTGGTGCACTCGCGAGAAGTGTGGGAAACAAAAAACGCGAGGGAAGATGCTAGGCAAGTGGAGCGTGCTTGTTACAACCACTGAGGAAGGACACTTTCCATAAAACGATTCCTAAAGGATTTAATTTTGCCGAAAAGGACGCGATTAGTTTTGAGCTGGGTAAGCAGTTATGGGAGAAACTAACCAGTAGAAAAGTACTTGGAATTTAGCGCTAAGGTATGCTAAAATCAAGCAAAGCAATAGTTTGAATCATGCTTATAGCTATATACATAATTTTCATTTGCGAAAGAATAAGAAATTTATGCTTTTTTTAATTAAGAAGTATTGACTTCGCTATCATTGATTCATGGAAGTTTTAGGTACAATGCTTAGATACAAACATTTTAGAGTGAGAGAAAACGTCGTAACCTGTAATATAAATAACAAACATAGTGAGTGAATAACAAATTTTCTTACATAGGTATAAATTGTGGAACAGATTGATTTTGAGGTCTCGTCACGGATTTTGATAAAACTTCGTTGATGTGTTCATTTCATTAGTTAAAGTTAAAAGTGACAAATATGCAAAGAAGAAACCCTTGAATTTCTTGAGGTATTTAATTTCGAAAATTAATATTTTGCTACCACAGTTTTTTTCATATTCCCACAAAGTTTCAAAAGCAAATTGAATAAATATCTTAAATTAAAGACATTTCCACTGAAAATTCGCCAAGAATCTTTGAATTTAACGAAATAAAGGTAAATATTTCTTTCGACTTATTGACTCAGTTGAGCACGCATTTGATTTATAAAATGACAAGTCGAAGTAAAGTAAAATTTCCTAAACAACACTCGGGTAGGTTTTTTACAAGATTCTGGTGAAAGCATTTATAATTTAAGGTTTCTCCATAATATTCAGCAAAAAATTATGGGAACATGTAGAAATTGTGGTGGAAAAATATGACTTTGAAGCTAAATATATCACGAAATATTTAAGTATCACCGATTGACAAATTTTTTCTGTATATCCCTCACTTTTGACCCTAAAGGAACATTCTGTTCCAACATTGCACAGAGTGTACATTATTATCTGCTGACTTCTCAATTTTAAAAAGAGGATGTTTTGCAATTTGTTTGATATCTTTTTAAACAATATCGTTTTTCAATTAATTTGAATAAAAAATTTAAACTTAAAAAAGTTTATACTGAGAAATTTAATATTGTGAGTGGTTTATAAACTACAATTCCTACAACGTTTCATCAAAATCCGTGAGGAAATCTTAAACTCAATTTATGCCATGAATTATAAATAGTTTGATAAAAAAAATGCAATAAATTTCAGTGATAAAAAATTAAGAAAAAGATATCAAACAATAAAATATAACAACTGCGCAAAAAGCATTTATCCATTATAGTTATTTCAAAACAAATATCGAAACTTTTCAAGACGTCTAGTCTGTTTTACATTTCTTTTATTAAGGCACGCTGTAAGTCATCAGGGTGGAATTGCCATGAGGTCAATAGCTTAAAGTTAATATGAGCTCACTATGAGTTCATTAAGAGCGGTTGAATCACTTTTCCTTTAACAAAAACGTTGCATCAGAATCAGCTAAATAGGTGCGGAGATTTCAAATTTTGTCAAGTAGCATATGAGTCAGGTCAGGTCTCTTCTTCATCTCACAATTATTTTATCTGTTTTTCACTATACCATAAATAAAATCGGATCTGAAATTTACGTCTTCAATCCAAAAAATAGAATGTTATTTCTTTATTTAGTTTTGAAGTTAAAAGCCAGTATTAACTTTTGTAGGAATTCTATTTAAAAACCCCCTTTTATTAATTTGAATACTGATTTTACAATTACCAATTTTTTCATATAACAATGGAATAACTTCCGATTAATAAAGAGGTCATTTTTGCGGAACTGATTAAAGGTTAACGTTATTCAGGGTTATTAATTACTCAAGAGTAAAATGCCAACTTTCTAGCGTAAGCAACTTAAAAGTCATCAGGTCGTAACAGACGCACCGTCGCCGTGAACTTTCTTTGGGCGCCCTTGTTTTAGCCATTTTTGGCACAGAACCCAAAAAAATGTTTCCACTCCTTTCCCTCATCATTTTGCTTGTACCACAATCCTTTTTGCGAACTCAAGGGCAACGGCCCTCTGCGGACTGGGCTTTATCTGCTTTTATAATTGAGTGCACCCACCCTCCGTAACACCATCGTGATACGCAACACTCCCTCACCCACCTGTACCCTAAATTTCGATTTTATGGCGGAATACTCATAAACGGCTCTAGGTTATGAGGCGTTTAGGGTTTCGTTGAACTGGGCAACCTAATTGACCATTTTCCTGCAACGATAACTGCTCGGTCCTAGGCAACTGTTTTCATTTTCCAGGGCGCAATTCCCATAAATCAAGAAAAGTTTTTCGACACTCCTTCGCCATTGTTCCAGCAAATGTACCTAGTTGCCGGGGACTATGTTGCAAAATATTGAGAGCGTGTTTATCCGCAGCTAGCCACCTTCGACACCGCCAGAGAAGCTGTTTGACCACCTCCCCCGCTGTTCTAGCAAATAACAACGAAAAGTTTTTCATATAGCAGAGGACAGGACAATTGGGGCCATCCATGGTGGTGGTCCTCTAGGGTGTCATGCTGAAAAAGTCCACCTGAAATAGCCCAACTCCGGTCATCATGTTCACCGATGAATCAACTAAAAAGGTACTCTCAAAATAAATTCTGCTTATTTTTTTGGGGCAAACTTTTCTGGGGCAATTTCGCTGTTTGTCCAGTCTAGTGCAATTCTATTTATTTTATTGGAGGTGTTACGTGCTGGTTTATGGATGGATGGGAGGTACTTCCGCTTCTCCAAATATCATTTCCCATTAAGATACAGACAGACAAACTTAATTTCACGATAGATTTAGAGGGTTCTTGCTAAGGTTACCTTGAGCCCATAAAGGTAGATTTAATATAGCACGTTACCCGTACGCTTACCTTCATGCTCTAAATAAAAGTTAGACTGCAATGCTACAATCCATTTTACTAGTGTTTAGCCTGATCTTATGGGAGGTTTGTAGCGTATTATATAAATAAATAATTGTTTATACATATTTTTAAACACTTGCAATTAGCGCTTAGTTGCGACCACGTAATTTCAACGCCTTTATTTTGCATGTCTTATGCCGCTTGACTTTGAAAGAAATATGGGTTTCTTTTTTTTGATTGCAACTTAATTCAGAAGTTCTGGAGTAATCAACCATGACTTAAATGCCGTAGTAGGATAAGTCGCCATCACATTCAGCGATTAGTATTCAAAGCAGCTACCAGGGCACGCGGCTCAAATCGCGAAATTTATGCAAATTCTTTGATCTGCTCGCGATAATTAGCTGCGAACGAGGCTGCCTTGCAGAACTGGTCTGTTGGCTTTTTGATGCGCAGCGATAAATCGATTTGTTCCGCGTAGTCCGTCGCAGAAAAGGTTAACTGGGGCGCTCAGCAGGCTGCTCTCCAGCAAAGCAAACTCGGGGGCTGGTCACTTTAAATATTAAAAATAGTAATTTGCGCAAACAAACTCAGCAGTCGCAGCCAAGGTTATCGGGCGTTTGTTTGCTTGTGTGGGGGAAATTCAACTGAACGCGTGATAGCAGCCGTTCTCGCAAAATCCTCCTCTGATTCGAATAAAAGGATTTAACGAGTTGCGAAATTAATCAGCAGGCGGATTGACCTCATGGTGTTCGGCACGCGACACATATGGTTGCATCGATTTATAATTTTTTTCTTTTTTGTTATATGCATATCAGGACGATCGCAGCGGGTGCCAAATCGCCAAGATGCAATCGGGGCAGAGCCCAATTTTTTATTTTAACAATGTCAAGGCGCATACTGTGAGTAATTTAGGTCCTGCGGTGCAACACACAGTCCTGTCGGGTCCTCGTTCTCGCCCAGTAGTCGGTGTGGTAGTCAGCTTGGAAGGTGCACCCGCTGCTGAATGTGATTTTACCGACTACTGGGCTGGGACTCCGGGGACCGGGTGGGCCTCTGGTATGCTCATTCTGGCTGATAATTGACTTCAGCTCGAAGGAGCGCCTAATGAAATGCACGGGGAGCAGCTTGATCCGAATGGCTGCGCTCGTGGGGTGGGGGATGGAACTTAATTGCGATAGAGCGCCCGGGATTCGCCCGATTTCCAGAAGAGAGGGTTTTTGCACGGCGACGACGACGATGACAACGTCTGTGCCGTATGCAAAATGCCAGAGGCTTAAGCCCATCCAGGAACCCTGCAGCTCAGGGAATGGATATGTATGGCGATAATTTCCCGGGTGCATGAATTTTTGCATTGTCAGGCGAAGTCAACAAAGGCGGCGTGTCCTCTGGTGTTGTCACTCAGACGACAGTCCCATCTCAGAGACATGCTTTTTGAGCCCTTTTCGCAAAATCCTGCTGCAACTGTGCTCCCTGTGACTCTCTGGTCAAGGAGCAGTCAGCAGGAGGTGACAAGCATATTTCAGCATATTGTATGCTCTTTTAATATGCAACGCTGCCACTGACAAGGATATGTAATGCAATTGTTGATGGGTCTATCTTTTTTTTTAAAGTCATGAAAGGACCCCCAAAGACTTTCCACAGACTTGATAAAGTGCTCCCGTAAATGTTGTGACAACCTGAGCATAGCCGGGATAGGCAGCCACTGCCGCAGGGTATATCATCCCTTTTGTAGCGCAATTACCTTTCTGCGGTATCCCACAACCCTTATGCGACAAAAATTCCATTTAATTTCAAAAAATTATATGCCGAAAGAGGGCAAGGAAACAAAAGTGTCTGCTGCCATGCAATCCGGCAGTTCTTTTTTGGGAGCAATCCAAATCGACAAAAAATATCGGCGCCATGATGGCTCCTTTTCATGGTAAGGCCAAAAAAGTAATTGTGCGGTTTTCGTTTTCTTGCACGCGATATGACTAAAACATAATCAAAGCAAAATAAACAGGCAAGTAAAAAAGTCGAATTTTTAACCCTTACCTGCATTTCGGGTGGGCCACCCTCGTCCCTAATGAGGAGCAAGTAGCTCTGATTGTCTATAAAAATTTCCTTTTTGAAACGACCCCCCTCGGGAGATTCCTCCTGCATGTAGGAACCGGTCAGGTAACGATGAACTAAAGCCGATTTTCCTGAGCTCAAGGATCCCACAATTCCGAGGCGAAGATCGGGAACTGCTCGCGATATCGTCCACTCTTGGCTGTTGACAAAAGAATCTGAAAATAAAAAGAGAAACGTCTCTAAATTTTGTTTTACTCCTTTATACTTATAGACAAAATCAAAAATTGTTTAATCTTGAGGTATTTCATATGCTAATTAACCATGTGGTAAAGACTGCACGAACAAATTTTAAATTCCAAAAGCTTAATGTCAAAATATGTAGATACCTTGAGATTTTTGATATTGCTAAACTAGAATTCGCTAACGAAATTCGGAAAAATAAAACAAAGGATTTACAATATGACTAACAAAATTTGTAAATTTCAAGGACTTTTAGTGAAAACTAATATATACTTATATAGAGATTTTCAAAGCGTATTATTTCGAAATGCGAAATTTGTATTTATATTCAAGGGATGGTTGATTAATATTATAAATACATATTCAGAAACGCCACGAAGTGTTTAGGCGGCACATAATTTCTGGTATTACATATTTCTTTGTAGCAAAAATCTTAAAATGTGAGACCCAATTCCCCCATCAATCAAAAGAATGAAATGCTTTTCTTAGATTAGGGAAGCACTAACAATTTCTAGTCCAAAAGGCCATCCCTACGAAATAAATCCCTAAGGTTCAGTTGGCTTGGACTTGAAGTCCACCAACCCAACCCCATTCAAGAAGTAAACGAGCTCTCAAATTTCTGAGATACACTCAAACTTCCCATTTTCTTCCCATCAAGTCGTCAAGCAATTCTGACGAGGTGGTGATGAGCCCAATTTCCATGACCATACATTTTTGATCCCGTCCACTCCTGGAGGATGGGAGGAATCTTTTGACATTTATGAGATTTTCAAGAGCCTATCTTTCACTACCCGGACTGGTCAGCAGCCAGTCCGCGTGAGGTGCTTTCTGTTGAACCAGAGGTGTGAAGAAAACTCGTTAAGACGACGGGTGATGATGAGAGATGATATGTTATCTCCTTGGGTTTAGTCGTTTGACACCTCGTTTGGACTTGTTACCTTCTTAGGTACACTATTGACTTTTGATATTTGAGCTTTGGGGAGGAGACATCAAATCAGCTTTGTGGCCAAAAGAACTCGTTTTGCGCTATTTTGTTTGTCTTAGACATTTGATTTGGGGTACAAATCATATGGAATAACTCCGATTGTTAGCATCATCTTAAAATTGGACTTGTCTTTTTGCGAAATTATCTATATAAAATTTAGGAAGTAAATGTTTAATTCAGGATAGTGGAACATGATAGGATCCAACAAATTTTACCGACAAATTTAAAGAGAAACTTCTTTGCGCTTAAAATAGAATTTATATCAGTGTAAAAAAGAATATTTTTTAAAATGATCCAAAGCAAATAAATCTGAATTTCGCGCTCCGATTGGTACACGTCTGCAACCATGGACAACAGATTATAAAAATTCTTTTTCTTTTAAAATCATATTACAGATAAAATAGGAAATCATACGAAGAAGAAACCTTTTTCAAATATTAAATACTAATTTCTATTTAAGAAATTCTTCTTATAAGTAGAATAGATTTAATCTAATCCAAGAAAGCGGAACGTTCGAAGAAAACGTGAAATTGAATATCAATTTAATAAATAAATAGAGACCATGATGAGGTGAGTTGAAGCTGCTTATCTTGCTGGCCACGTTCTCCACAATTCCACTTCTTGAATGCATTCCGAATGATAAGTCCTTCGATAGTTTATTCAAGAATTCCATGACTTTGTAAAATTCTCTTCCGCAAATGAAATAGGTTTGGAACTATGGCGCAATTTTTTGTTCTCTCAACTTAGGGACCAAAGTACATACATAATATGTTTATAGTGTTTAAAAAAACTTTATCATACTGAAAATCGTTTATATATCAATATTATTTTACTGATGTATTTGTGAAAACGATACATGATGATTGATTTGAAAAACAGAAACCTTACAATTCTCGTGTACATTAAATGTTGTAATTAAAAATTAATTGTATGAAATCTGAAATCGCACAATACCTCATTTAAGAAAATCAGTTCAGCAAGATTGAAATAAATGGCCACGGTTTGAAAAACAGAAGAGTAAAATATGTATAGCCCCAACAGATCCAATTTTTCAAATGTGACGTAATCCTTTTTAGACCACAAGACAAATTACTAGAACATCTCGCTAACTACAAATAAATTCCGTGAGAACTAGGGGATCAAATTAGATGAGGATCATTTGTTTTTCTCGATCACCACGACACGGCGAATATATTTGACAAATTGAGTCTTATCTTCGTCGAAAGGGTTGTCAACATTTTGACGAGTTCCTAGGTTGCAAGGACAGGCCGCAGTCCTGCAGTAAGACAAAAGGACGAGGGGTTCGTTTAGGTTGTTTATGCAAAATTCTACGCCCGTGTGTAAATGTGACTTCATTTGAAGGATTAGCCGCTCAAGATTGATGTCGGGTCGTTTGTGAAGATATCTAAGCCGAAGAAGGGCAAGTTTGTTTTAGAGACAGGACTCTGACACTGACACGAAACCTTAAAAAAAAATTTAAAAAAGGGTTAGGGAAATGAAATTCTTTTTCATTAAAAGATATGCACTGCAGGTAGAGTGTCAAAACTTTGGGATTTGTCTTTCTTTTCCACGACCTTGTTTACTCTAGCGTATATCCCAAGAAGGGTTAGAAAACCTGCTTGATTGTGGTGATACCAAAAAATTTATATATTTCCCTAATTAGACCTTTCAATTAAGTCAATTTGCAACAAAAATCCAATTTTATTTGAGGCTTTCCGCTTGGTTCCTTACACTATATATCTATATATTTTCTCATGCTGGTGACTAAACCCCCGAATAAGGGCAATTATCAGAACAATATTACAATTCTTTTAACATTCACATCATAAAATCGAACACCGTTGCACTGAATCTACTGAGGTGAAACGGAATATTGTTCCGTTCCAGATGTTCCTTGCTGGGTTTATTACCAGAAATTGGTGGGAACTAATAATTTGTTTGTTTACGATACGAAAGTTATACTTGTTTATGTCCCTCATTGTCATATACACACCATGATGATAATTGATAAAATCCATCAGATGGTGAGTTCTTTAATTCATAATTGAACATGCCGTGTGTCGGGAATTACATAAATTGTCCGTGCGATATGCATTTGAAGCACGAGGAATATGTTGCCCACCAGAACTCATTAGAGTTCTATGTAAAAACAAAAAGGGCGCGTATCTGAGCATCATCAAAAGCATATTTAAAATTTACTAAGCACGTTACGTGTGTGCTTACAAAACATAACCATTCAACCGACTTCCACAATTCGCAAATGAGAAGATGAGGCCCTTAATAAGGCGGCATGTGGAGCTCCGGCTCGTGTACAGCATAGAAAAAAAAACACATTTCTGCAGCTGCTCCTTTCTTGGGATTAGACGAGCTTTATCCAGGAACTCCTGCTCAAGGAAGGAAGGTAGGAAAATCAGTACCTAAATGTAAATTGTAAACAGTCTCTCCTCTTCGGATCGTACCTTGGCAGGCGTAAATGAGCAAATATAAGGCCTCGTGTTACCTGAGATGAGATAACACCGGAATATCTGCAGTCGCTAATGCGCCTTAAGACGAAGTAAATTATGAAATATTTGCGGGTAAATAGCGTAATTCGTTTAATTAGCATCAATTAGCTCTAGTCGTATTTCGACGCACTTTAAGACACTTTTTAAAGATAATCGACTTTATTAAGTCGCCGAAATTAGCTCCATTAAGCTATAAAGTTTTCGTTTAAAAGGACCACAATTTATTTCAACGATTTAATAAATTCGGTCTTAAAGACGACCCTTGAGAACCGATAATTATGTATAAAATGTAAATATGTATGTACAGACATCGAGAGCATGGTGGCAAATTTTCTTAAGACATGTCGGCGATTTTCTGAATAGTGACCACGAATGGCAGTTTGCAAGTCGTAGTCTTCTCATTTTCATGCTCGTTGGGGTAACAATGATCAGGCACCCTTTGACCGAAAGGGAGTGTGCTGAGAAGCATCGAATGGGTCACGAAACGGCCACTTTAAAATTACCTGAGATGGATTATGAGGCGTGTACTACCACTTTAAGGAGACAATGCACTTGAATGGGAAGGAGTGATGTTCCTGGGGCGGTATATAAAATGTTGCTCAACTGGTCACAAAAGGGCTCGTCCGTGGTGAAGGGTCATTATTGTCGCACAAATGTAAACCGGTTGCCAAACACAAAGATGTATGATCGGACGAAACCGACAAAAATGCAATTCACACGAACAGAAGGTCTTATCTTTTCCAAATAGATTTTTGCGACTTCTATTAAGTTTTACTACGTATTTCAGTTTAGCTTTTACCAAATTGAATTGGACAAGTGACTGCAGAAGTTGAATTAAATAAATCGATTCCCCAACTGTATAGAGGCTAAAATAGCGCCATCATCTACTTAATTAAGAAACGATGATGAGTATTATAAAACATCTTGAAAAGGTCGAGCAAAAATTTAAAAGAAATAACACCAAATATAGCAAACGACTGCGGGTCTTGCATAAGTAGGCAATTTCTAGACGATATAAGATCGATTTAACACGAAGACGAACAAAACCTTCTCTAAGCTGCAAAACTATTGACACCGGAGTTATGTGTCGCATTGGAAATTGTAAAACCCAGCACGATGCAACGCAAATGTTGAAGGAAGACCTTCGCGGAGTCTTAAGAGGCGTAACTGGCAGTGGTTTTGAAAAAGCGACGGCGTGTTTTTAATATGTATATAATTCTTACGTGTGCCCACATGGTATTTGATTGATGAAGAGAGCCAGAGCAAATAAATCACGTTGTATAACAGCCTGTGTAATGGATTTCGTATGATATAATATTTCATCAGAAAGTTTGTTTACATTCATTTATCATCTCTTGAGTTAAGTATTACCTTTTAATTGGTCTTTCTTACCTTTAAAGACAAATGTTTCGAAGTTATTATTACGAAACAAAAAAATTTAAATAGTAGTATCTTTCTCATCATTTAGTTTATTTAAATTGAAACAAAAAATGGCCGAAAAATGAATTATTATATTACTTCTACTGATTTGGAGGTAAAATTTCTTATAAAAAATACTACTTGTAATTCAGCTTTAACAACTTTTTAGTCGTTCTACGCGAGCAGGCGGATTTCAGTAGTGTTAGTTGTGGTCATACTTCAAAATTGGTTCAAATTTGCGTTTTTGATGACAAAATCCTACTGTGAACACTGTTTTTCTCAGTGGCCACCCATTGTCCTATCAAAGCCCCGAAGCAAAAGATTCTACAACACAATCTGCGAAGACAACGAATTAAGGAAAACTTAAAGCATTGGAGAACCAAAAGAAAAGGAATATTTAGGGTATTACTAAGGTAGGATATGTACAAAGTACGACTGACTAAAGACTAAATTATCATTTAGGTTCCTAATATAATTTTGGGAAATTTTCAAGTAACTAATCTGAATTGTTTTTTTTTCACAGAAATTTAGCCGCTTAGTTAGGTGAAGTTTGCGGCATCCCGCACACAGGCTTAAACATAAAAACTATACTATATGTAAGCGCGTGCAACATTCGAGTTTTTCCTATCTTAAAAGGGCGTTTCCTATATTTATTATATAAAAAATGATGTATGAGTTAAATTTATCGTACCAACTGTGAAAAAAAAAATATATTATAATATTATATAGGTTTTTTATACATTTTCAGTAAACTTCTTTTTCGGATTTTTTGGGGATTCATTAAAATATATTCTATGAATATTTATTGGAAGGTATTAGTAGTACCTATTTTTGAGACATATAACTTAGTTTGTTTGCAACGGATTTACGCTGATTTCTAAAAAACTATAGTAGTTGGAGACATCAAATTATTTTTCTTTGAATATAAAGCTTTATCTGCATCTTTTGCGGGAAAAGTTATCAATTCCATTAAATATAAGTAACAAATTTGTTTGGTTTTAAATTGTCATGCCTTTTGTGCCTCCTCGGGAAAAACGGCACTTGTACTGATACTTGAATAATGCCCAGATCTACTCTGTAAATTCAAACCAAAAACATGCCGACAGTGTTGTACACAAGTTTTCTTAAAAGTTATTAACTCTCACCCTGCGCGCTATCATTCAGAAAATAAAGCGGTGGATAAGATAAAGATAGGTTTATGTATGTGTGCATGAAACTTGAAAGATTTCTGTTTTAGAAAACTTTATCTTTATAAATACCTTATCCATTAAATTTTAGGTTAAGTATTCCCCACGCAAAGTTCCCGCTGAGAGTTAACAGTGAATGTTTTGCTTTTTACTTTTAAATCCACTTTTCCCAAAATCTTTACAAGGTAGGGATAAGTTCACAATTCTATTAACTAATCAAAATTATCAAACGTTTACTCAATTGCAAAAATATAGAGGACAATATTTTTTTTAAAAAATTTACTGTCTAGACTCCAGCAGACATAACCCTCCTAATAAGAAATAATTTCCTACAGGAAGAATGCAAATATCCTTTAAAAAGCAGTCTAATGAAAAATAATTGCAAATTTGATATGTCTCAGTTTTGGTGGACAGGTTCCATAAAAAAAGTTCTGTAATTTCCAGCATACCCAACTAAATTCTACTTCTTTTGACCAGTAACTCCGGATGCCACCGAGTTTGTTTGGCAAACATCTCTCTTTTGCCGGGGCAGCTGATCTCCGGCGACTCGGCGACCCTCTGTCACTCATAAAACCTCGTAACATCTGACTGTCTTCCTTTGATGTCCCGAGTCGTTCGAATGGCCGTTCCTACCGTCTGAACCAGATCGAATTGCTCCGGTCCTTTCTTCCATCGGATCGCACGGCGATGCATATGTCCACCCGTCACAGGAGAAAGACTTTCCAAAATTATGATGTGCTTCTTGCGAAATGAAGCCTGTGTCCCTGCCAAATAAATTTCACCGTCTAATGAGATTTGAATGAAGCAAACCGACCGTTCGGCCACCGGAGGGACAGTCTCATTTTATAGGAAAAAATAATGAAAAGGAACTTTGTCCTTTTCATCGGTGGACCAAATTAGAGTTGGTGGAAAGTTATCATCCGCAAGACTCTAGTCAACGTGTTTAAGTCGGTAAGTGAACTGTTCATGGTCCTGACCTGTTCCCGGCTGAACGTTTCCTTTGCCGTGGGTCGGAACGAGCTGCTCCCCACACAATTTGCATAGAGTCTCACTTCCGAACGCCCAGAAGCAACTATTCAGCTTCTGAACCCTCCCTCATCCAGCAAATTATCTGCGGTATATCTCGAAAAGTAGATGCACTTCGAAATGGGTGAGACTGGGTTCATTTTGCGGATAGTTCAACCAGATCGTGCTTTGATGCGATGCAAATGCAGCGTGGGGCTCCGGACTGGTTCGGGCTTAAGGTGCATTTGCGGCCTTTGACACTGATTGGACGCCACCGGGGAGGGCTACCTTTGATCTGGAGCCCCAGTGAATTAGAGCAGTCCTTGCGCCAGCACAAAACTCTTTGGGTGGCGCAACCGAACCATGAAATATGCCTCAACGACGAGATCCGAGAACAATGCCGACGTACCAGAGCATCAGATTTGGATGCTGCAGATCCGAGGACATCTCTGGCTTAGCGCGTAATTTACCTTTCACAGGTAAATGGACAAGCGGCTTTTATAGTCATTGTCTGTTTATCTGTTCGCTAGCAAGAGAACTTGTTTCTTAATCCGCAGCACCTCGACCAATGAGATCAGTTTCGGGAGAGCTGGTCTGTAGGTTTTCTTAAAAAATGTCTTACGTTCCGTGCGCACAAAACGCTGGCACGTTTAACCTTTAAGAGGAGGAAACCGAGGTCGAAATCACCGAAGCGAATGGTCTGTGTCTCAACTCAATTCCCCCATCAAAAGCGTAGTTGTAAAGTTATAAGACAACGACGGAATTGCTCCTTTTTTCCCAAGAAACTGCTCATACCAGCTGCCAAAAGTTTCGCATTATATTTTTTGCCCAGCGTGTCTCAGAGATCTCCTTGAACTTCCTCCATATTGCGAGCTCCACAGCCAGCAGGGCCTGGGGCAAAGTGGAGCAAAACAGTCTTAATGGGAAACTCGCATAAAAGATTAATAAAAAACTTGTTACTGCGATGACACATCCGCGTGGTTTCAGGGTTCTGCACTTTTACGTAACCACGGCGTGGAGCCCGGCCGAGAGCCTCCAAGTGCGAATTTGGCGCTCCAAGGTATGGTCGCGCGGGCTCCCGCCGCGGCAGGTAATTAAAGAGCTCGCAGTGTTCGAGCCCAAAACAGAAATCTGCAAAGAACGGGTTCTTTGCAGCGTGTGCCGCGCCAGAGTCGAGGTGTAATTTAACTCCTAGTACTCTTAAAATGGGCATGCGTTCGGTGTAGTTCACCTACGCCTCCTTTACCGGTTATCTGCACTGTGTCCGATTGAAGCATAAACAAGCCTCTCTTGATCTTGGTTTGCAAGCAGGCGCCAAGATTGCAGCAAGGAAGGTCTCGTAATGTGAGAGCATAATTGCTTTAAGAATTATTATTATGTTCAATTCAGGTACTTATCTAGGAGTATATTCGCACTCGTCTTTTCGCAATAGATTTAAGGTAACTATTAACAGGAAAAATCTTAATGTGAAAACCTTTCAGGATCCATAATGTCTTTTACTGTGTTCAAGAAATTCATTTTTACATCCGTATGTTTAATTTAGCTCAATAAAATCAATTGCTGAAGTTGAGCGCTGAATAAGATGTATATACATATCTATAAACGAAAACTAATGACTATTTGTGTATTAAGTGTTTGAGGGGCTTATTCTGATCATCTCTTCATTCAAAATTATTAAAATGTTGCCCAGTTTATTTTGTTACGAATTGCATAACATTTAAAATAATGTACGTATAATTCCGCACTTAACTTTGCTTTCCTAACTAACAACAGATGTTTGAAGAAATACTCTCTGGAATGTATGCATGCTTTCATCTGAGTTTAAAAATGTCCAGTCATAAGAAAAAAAGTAGGTACCCATTGGATCCATCTGCTGTAAAATAAATCCAGCCGCAAGGTGCTTCCTGATTTCCGCTTAATGCCAAACAGCAGATGGTTTCTTATGCAAAAAGGTTCACCTCAAGCCAAACTCCTTAACTAAAACCCTTTAGCACCATCCAAATCACTTAGCCGTCGTCATCTGGCCCCATTCTATGCGATCAAATTTCGCGATCAGTTAATTTTGCTCGACGCCCACTTGAAGTCAATCGGAGGGCGGCGGGTGTCCGGGGTCAATTAATGGGCCTGGTACGTGGCACGTCGTGCCGTCACCGCACTTGTGATTTACATCAGAACCTAAAATTAGCGCTGCGATCACATTTGCATCCGATCCAACGGTTTGTCACAACTCACACGATCGGACTAACCCACAAAATCTAGAAAAGGCTTGTCCCAAAAAATAGCCACTTCCTTTGGCCCCCAAAATGGATTTTGTGGGCATGGTTCGAATTTTCAATGACCTTTATGAAGAATTCCATTAGAGGTGCTCCAATCGGTACTGATAACAAGATCAGAATCGGCGGTTTGACGTAGATAGATCTTCCAAACAATGGGGATTAATCAGGGCCAGCGGATGACGAAATTATGTATTTTCTTGCGTGCCACGCACGTCTTTAGAGGAAGTCGGCATTTTGACTCTCTTTATTAGCCCGACTTAAGTACGCATGCCCAACCAAATTTGGACACTTCCGTTCCTTAGCAAAAAATACGTGGTCTAATACTAATTAACTTGGAAAGGAAGAGTGCGCCTGCGTAATTCGTAATCACTGCCCACCTGAGGAAACACACCTGAAATTATATAACGATCTTCTTTTTTCCATCTCTTCGCAGTGTTTTCAATTGTTTTCTTCCAGCTTTCATTTGGAGAAAATAAAACCATTATATGCTTTTTTCGAATTAAGTCAGGTGTGACGCGAAAACAAATTCACTGACCTCCTTCACGAGCGCGAAACAGCGGTTACATAAACCCCATTACAGCGCCGAATAGACTCCGGTGGACAGCAACATAATTTATGCATCGCCGGACCAAAATTTATGGCACGATGCAGATATTAGAGGAGCAATTTACCTGGGTGAGGTGGCTGACACCGCGCGGTGCCCCAAAGGAAGGAGTCCGCTTCGTATTCCTTCCGTGCTTCGACAGTGGGGACATAAATAAATAATTCGTTGGGAGAGTCTAAGAAGCATCCACCCACTCTATATGCTTTTTGCTGTCAGAGTTGCATGCTCCGCCGGGTTTGGGGCGCTTAGTAAACACGCTAGTGGAGCACCTTTGCAGTCGAGCTCAGCTGATTAAAAATTGAACTGACCCACTGGCAGCTCGTCTATCGCTGGCTCCATGGCTCTCTTCTTACCTTTTTTGGGAACGTGATGAATTATTTTCACTGCTTTCCCCAGGTGTAGACTACGTGCCCACCACACGGCCCCATCGAGTCAAAATGGGTCACACGGGAGCTTTAGGGCTCCAGAGGCAAAAACAAAAAAACGACGTGTTACCAAATATTGGCTTTCAGTTCGCCGATAAAATGGGAATCTTAAAATATGCACTATATGCCTGCAGTCTCGTGGCAAATTGAATTTTTTATTATTTTACTACATATATGTACATAAGTATGAGGAACTGCCCTGTGACGTGGCTGGAGCTCTCGATATTTTTCCAAACAAAAACGCGACACTATTATTTTGCAACCGGTGTTGCACGTAGAGGACATGACGACTCTCGTTTTAGCAGTCAGCTAATCTAATCGACGAATATGACAATATTTGATCAGCACCAGGCGGAAAATCGGATTTTTCGTAAACATGTTCCAATTTTGCACCAGCGCCGCTTGTTATCAGCAAGTTTGCCGGAAGCCTTGAGGGTACAAATCGCGCGATTCCTCGTTGATAACAGAAAGTCTAGTGTCTGCAAGTTTAAGGCCTTTTTTATGAGAAAGATCCAAATAAGGTCTTTACAAGCAATTTTACGCAACAAGAATTTTGCAAGTTGTTGCCATGTGATTTCTAGCCCCGCTGCAAGACTTTTAATGTTTTATTATTATATATTATTAACTTTAGAAAAGGTATCTTAAAGAAATTTGAAATGAACCTGCCAAATTTTTAAATTTTAATTTTTTGTTGACTATGAAGGAATTTTTTTTAGTTAATGTAAATCGTGTTTTTCGCGAAAGAATATTTTCCAATAATTAATTGCAAAATAAAAGAAATTACAAATTTATATCCAAAAGGAGAGAACAAATGAGGCGAAAATTTTGAGCTTTCCCTCTTTTTAATAACTTATAATTTTGCAATTTTAGTTTGGCTGTCATGCTGTTTTACGAATTTGTCACATTAAATTTTAAGTTATTTGATGGTTGGTATCAAAATTTATAAAAACAAAATATTCTTAAAAATAAGCATTGTTGTTAAAAAAAAATAAAATAATTTAAAGTCATTTTGTTTTTTCAATACTTTTGTAATAACCGAACTGAAACAAAATGCTGGTAGCAAAATATTTCAAAAACTTTAGCTTTTCGTTAGACTATTTTTGAAATTAATCTTAAAACTAAAACGATCACCATTTCGTCTGATACCACTCACCCGATTTCCGTTTTTCCCTATCGGAAACAACAAGACTTTTAGCGCGCTTAACCCGGAGGGACCTCCTTCGAATGGATCGAAGGAACGCCTCAGGCATCCTCGAGAACCTCTGCGGCGGGGCATCGGGAGCCTTTCGTTCCGGCAAAAAGAAGTTCTTCACAGCCAACATAGTTTTATTTTACTGTAAATCCTTTTTTGCATATATCCTTAAGAAATCCACTTAATAACACTTGGGTCCTTTCCGTTGAAATTATTAATCGCAACTGAGACCACAAATCACGGTGATGTTTCGTTAGACACTACTACGTTTCATCATCCACTGCACAGAATGAAGAAAGCACTTTTTCTGATTCGCTGACTAATAACTAGTATGACATAAGAATACGAAATACTTAATTCACGAAACCACTGCGATTTAGCTCTAAGAAGCTAGACAAAGGCGACATCCTAACCGACCTTGGGGCTGTAAGATCCAGTAAAGACTGATGCGATCTAAAAATCCATCTTCACTCGAGAGGAGCACTTACGAAACCTAGCGAAAAACTGAGAAGCAAGCCTGCAGCCGTCCTCCGACGTTAACACCACCACGTTCCATTCTGGACTGAGAGTTGGCTCGGCCAAGCTCCCTTGCGGCAGCGGCAGAAACAGCGCCGTGCGACACGAGCTGCATGGGGCGCAGAGCCGCCGCCGCCGTCTCCGGGGACTCCGCAGCCCGTGAGTAGCCCCGAAACGCAGGCACGGCGAGGCCCATTCAGGCCCCGGCGGGCAGCGGAGGCTTGTCACTTTCCGCCTCGTAACTCGTACCTCGTACTACGGCAGCCCGCGACTGTGACAAGCCCAGGTAAGAAGACACGCCAGGTAGACAGGCGCTATCAGAAGAAGCACGGGGTGAGCTGGGACTCAGGCTTGCTGATGCTTTTCTGAAAGGCGACTAGGCCAGCGTCCGAGAAGACGTCTTTTGTGGACCAGACTCCGAAGAAGAGGTTTGGGGACACCAGCGCATGTCTCTGCCCAGCGCTTCTTCCGCCTCCTCCTTGGACATTTGCCACATATTGCTCCTGCAAAATTTTATATATGACGAACCGAACTGGCACATGTACGAACACGCCTCTATACATGTTCTCATAAACTCTAATTTTACAATTAACACGAGATACAGTGAGAAAAGTTCCGGCAAGCCACTTTTGGGTGCATCGCACCCGCCTGCAGCCACCCACAAAAGAAGGTCAGTCCAGAAAGCTGTTGAGAAGTGGTTTTCTAGAATTTTAGGAAAAAGCGGAAATCTGGCACTCGTAAGGCGCTAAAAATCAAGCCAAACAAAAGGCTCAAGGAAGCAGGGCACTGGACTGCAGCAGGATCTTGAGAATTTGTTAAGGTTCTGGTGAATTTAAGAAAAAAGTGTGGCCATTACCCGCAATTAAGTCGACCCGTGGGGTGTCTAGGGGAACCGGGGCATAGAATACGAAAATAATGGAGATCCGTGTGTGTCCATTCAATTCAACCCTTTTCGCGGAACTGAGGTTAATTTGCCGCTTTAAGACGTAACACGGGCGGGCTTATCCTGTTTGTGGTTTTTGTAAGAAAACTGAAATAAACCTTTCCTGTGGTCTTCAGTTTGGGGGATAAAAGGAGTATGAATGCAATTAGGACATCTGTTCATCCGCTGGAGTCAGATTGAATCGCTAATTGTTCTACACGTTGCACAGTGGACGATTATGAAAAACCAATTTATATAACAAATGGCCTGCCTATTCAGCAGATTTTTGTTGCTTTAATTCAATGCAGTCCTTTGATGAGTTTTTTAAATTTTTATTTAAAGCAAATATTTGAAGCACCAATATTTAGGACATGTCTCTAAACATTGAAAAAAGATATGAACCGACTCAGTTCAACATAGCCATAAAAACAGGACATTTTACTGACTTAAAGTGAGGAAACTAGTTTTCCAATCATGGACTGACAACGACAGCAACAAAAAGTTATTTCAAAGCTTCATTAGACTAACCAAATATTTCGCGACGATTCTCAATTTCAAGATATTATTTCTTTGTTTGTTTTTCATTGCAAAATTTAATTTTATATAGGCAGGTAGGTATATATTAATGAATTTTATTCAGTGAGTAAGGGGTTAGATTCGGAAATGTTATTCACAATGTTGTCCTCGATCTTAAGATAATTAAAATTTTGAAGGTGATTATTTTATGATGGAACGTGTGATGATGACGAAAATATGACATTTATAAAATGCATAATCATTAATTTGGAGAGCTTTCTAAAATATGTATTATATTAGATATCTCTAAGTACCTACCTACAAAATTAAGCGTTATACAGTTCTATCAATTAGAATATTATTTGAATTGTTGAGAACTATCATATGACACTCTGCCTATTGCAAGTTTGAGACTTTATTAAGATCCATTGAAGCGTTACAGGATTTTATTACACTACATAGAGTTAGTCACCTAAACTTCTTTTCTGCTTAATTAAATCTTCAGATGGTTTTATGTGAGCCCTCCTTTATTTTTTGTTACCAAGACCAGACCCTACGTTCTTCGTCCGATGGTTGCTTCTTCGTAGTCGTCATCTTACGCACAATCGTAATTAAATTACTTCAGCCACCGTGTAAGCCTCCACGCGTTTGCTCCCTTGACTGAAAAGTGAAGGCAGCCAGCTACTCACCGCAATCGCCATTAATTTGAGACCGCGGAAATAATGCGAAGGTGATACCCAGAAAACGAGTACTTCCTTTCTGCTGTGTTAAATGAGCCCCGCGATAGCATCTTAATATCTTATCTGTGGGATGGTGGCTGCTTCTGCAGGCGGATGGGGCAGCGTTCGCCACTATCAGATTTTTAATTTCAAATTAACCTGGCGGTGGTTGCCCACAGCTGCTGATGATAGTTATCGCGTGATTGCGCGAGGAGGGTTGATGCCACGCCGCATAATAGGTGCGTTTATGTAATTCGAATTTCCGCGGCGCTTCCGTGTTTAATTGACGTAATAATTACCTGGCTGTAGCCAGCGGTTGTTTAATATTTTGGACAATATTTGAGGGCATTATTAAGTGCCTAGACGGGCTGAATATCCTGTGCATACAGGATAAGCGGGACTACTGTCCACCTATTTGTTATCATGGAAAAAAAAATTGAAATTTACTGAATTAAATTGGGAAAGTTCGTTGCATCTTTAAGCTACTTTTTGTAACATGTTGATTTAAATCACTAGTATTTAACTAAAATCATTGTGTATATACCTGAATAGCCGTCATTTACATTAATGGGTTCACACCAATTTTATAATAATAGGGAAGAGTTCAGGCAATATAATCTTTTTTAAATTTATTTAGAAAATCCAAAAGTTTTGAGCATATTGATTTGGTAAATTAGTTCATATTTAAATACCCCAAAAACCCTTACTTTTTGGCACATGCTGAATTAAACTTGGTTAGCTGTAGGAAATTATTTTTACTTAGAAGGAGTGAAAACATTAGGTTTATTTTAAAAAACATCATTATCATTGCATAAGGGGTTACACTACCGTGACACTCGGAAAAGTAGATACAAAAGAATACTTTATTCTGACGCACCCATTGAGTATAAAAAATTATCTTTATTTTGCACATATTATGCATATATACATATAAATATATACATTTTCAATATTAGTGATTAAAAAAATTACAAAATTGTGGAGATATGACCCAATAAGTAAAGTACTATTTTGAAAACCTTTGCTGATGATGTTCAGCTTCTGTTAGGCATTGTGAGAAACGTAAAAAAACCTTTATCTCTCCCTAGTTAAAAGGGTAAAGCAAAAACGTGAAGTAAGAAAAATATTTTTAATTTTTTTTGTCGAAATGGCAGCTGTTTGAAAAAAACGCGAATTTTTATCGAAATTTCGAATTTAAAAACTTTTTCACTTCTGAGCATAACACCCAATTAAAAAATCCACGTCTCATTGTAGAAATATAATAAAAAAAAGTGTTTTCAATTTTAACAAAATCGGTTGAATATATATTGAGATATTGTGTACGCCGTTTTGAAAAAAGTAGTTTCAAGAAAAACGTAAAAGACAAAATAATACTATGTTAGCGTTTTAGAACCAAATATCGCTGTTAATTGCTATAGCTTTCGTAACAGTTGGAATTTTGTAATGGTTAAAGGCTTAAAATATTCTTAAAAGTATAACCAATTTACCTAGCCAAATAAACAAATCGACTTTTTGGTGGCGTAACCCCTTAAATAATTTTAATCAGAACGTGACACCTTAAATATTCGTGAGGATCTGCTGGTTGCATTAAACTGGATGTCGCGCACCCTTCAAAGTCCATCAAACAAAATTATATTCAGTAGACGTGCCCTGGTCACTGGCGCCGGGCCGTAGAACTGTCCAATAAATTTCGTAGATAATGAGCTCAGGTACCACTCCCAGAGGATAGACTGGGCTCATAAAGGTGGGATAACGCGATGCTCATGATCGCGCTATGGCACGCGCTCATCCATAGATTGAAGCGATTTGCCCGTCTTTTAGGTTTTAGAGCTGAGGGGAAACGAGGAAAAGCTGTGAAGTTTTCTTAAGGAATAATTCCGCGGTTGATTTTATGAGGGATTTAAAGATCCAAAGAAAAATGTGGGAGATCTCGACCTAGCTCACATCCCCCCTTGCAGGCGATAATAATCGCATCTGACAAATTCATGGGCCAACAAAAATGTCAACCCTTTTCTCTTCGGCCAAGGAAGACCAAAATTCCTATAACCTGGAGAGAATCCCGCCTAAGCCTCTTAGATTTCCTGCTTGCGGCATACAATAGAATTGGATTAGCCCTTCTTCCACACACAGGACCCGTGAAGCATGAGGATGTTTTGATTGAAATTTAATTAAAGGAGCAGGAAAAGCCGGCTCTTGCGGGTTGGACGGACGGGGGTATGCGTATATCCTCCCAGAGTCCGTTTTCAGAGCAAATTAAATTCTTTAGAGCTGATTACAAGGTCTCTGGCTGTGTTTACAAATCGAAAAAGTTTGCGAAAAAGAAAAAAAACAGCCAACGAAGGAAGGCAAAACTTTGAAGAAGGGAGGGTTCGATCGGGCGGTGTATGTTGCCTTTCCTTCATATTCAGCCTTCAATTTTTGCGTCCATTCAGCGTAGGCACATGAATGCCTCCTTAAGCAGTTACCTTTTGTAAGTGAGCGGACTCCTCTTGCAGATGTCGAGCAGGACACCTACCAGACCAGACTGACGTGGTCCTTGAAGTGTTCGTTGTTAAGGTATAAGAAAAAGAACCTAAAAAAATTCTTTTTTTAGCAAATGCATCGAATAAGGATAAATCAGAGTATTTGCCGGGAAGTGTGCGCCTGCAGGTGATGCTGGATGCTATGAGGTTTGTTGCCGAGGATTCGAAGAGTCACGAAGGCAACAACAAAAACCAAAAAGGGGGAAAGAGAGTTCCTTGAGGGACTCGCTTGTTTTTTCTTGCAACGTCTTACAAATGTTTTTCTTCATTTTAAGACAATTCCCTCAACCATGACCGACATGAAACTGACAGCGGAACAAGGGATTTTGATGGGAGTTCTCTGTTATTAAAAATGCAAATCGAGAGCAGAGCCCTAGGTACACACCCTGATCATCCCAAAATCATATTGTTTCCCGAAAAACAACAAGATCAGGGTGGTGTTTGTTATGTGCTGCAGTAGAGCATGAGGGGCAGAAATCGATTTATTTGCCCGCCAGGAATACAAGTAGAAACAGCAGCATCCAACTCATCGGCCGGTGGGTCCCGTGTGTACTTTGAGAAGGACACGAAAAAAAAGTTTTTTCCGGGATTCTGAGGAAATTGCAACATTGCTCGAAGGCATTTGGCCTCATTCCCGTCACTTCCAGAACACTGCTGCTGTTGATAAATCGTGGCAATTTGTTTTCCCCGTCGTTCTGGCGTACCTGAGCTCTTCTAAGCAAACATTTTGCCATCCTGGACCATGGCTAGAATTGCAAGAGCATTGTCGGAACTATGCGCTGACTTTTCAACTCTACAATGAATAGATGCATTTTGCACACCTGATAAGTACCTGGAAGTGGACCGTTTTATCCTTATAAAGGGATAGTTGTGCAAAATACCACCAAAGCCATTCCCAGGAGCACTGTGCAACACCCGCTAGGTTTTCTTTAGCGCCGGCAATAAGTAGGACTAAAGAAATTTTCTTCCAACTCATGGAGAAAGTGCAAATTCGCAGCAACTGAGAAAAGGAAAACGATTTATGGCAAGGTTTGAAGCGATTATAATTCGTTCCACTTTTACTCTGTTTGACAAAGTACGACCCGATGTGACAGAATGCAGCGAGGTGAAAACGAAGGATAACATCATCTCCGCGCATCCTTCCGGTGCGCCAGGTATGTCTCCGATTAGATTCGCCAATAAAACTGAATGTCCTAGTTTTCCTCCAGCCACCAATTAGGTCTGATGATTTATTCACTCTCTCCGTATATTCAAGGCAAGCAAAGTGAAAACTCTGTTCGTATAGAAATAAAAATTTATTTGAGAGCCTTGAACATTCCTCCTGATGACGAAGGATGGCTTTTATCCATTTTTATACCTTTCTTCTTGGCCTCTCGAGTACGAAAAAAATATTTATTCGCACGCAAAAACTTATATGTATCTCATTGAGGATCGGGGTTTCTGGGATGTGGAGGGAAGGTTACGGGATAATGCACGATGTACACACCTCTCCTTGCTTTCACATTATTCAAGAAATCGATTTACAACCTAGTGCTGGCCCAGTTTTAGAGAGGCCTGAAACTTTATAGGACGGAAGTAACGAATTTACGATAGAGCGCTTGTACTCACTGGGACGGGGAAATTTTCAGTTGAAATCCCAATTAATAATTTTACTTAAAGAATGATACAACAGAGTTTTTGAAAGTGTTTCTTTAGTTTCTGAAGATACAGGAGTGATCAGAAAATTGACCGAATAATGCAAACTTGAAATCAACAATTTAAGACTATTAGCCGATATTCAGCTATGTATTTTGTATAGCTGAATAGCAGAGATTGATGTCGATATGTTAAGGAGATGAGTTTATTTATGCGATTATTTAAATGTTATGACTTGGTTGAACATCGATTTCCATGAGCAAAACAAAATATGTATTTGTAGTAACCGTAATTTTTGCATTAAACCATTGAACATAAAAACTCCGCCAATAATGAATAATGCTTTTCAAAGCAATCACATTTGCTTTTTAAACTATGAAGACTGCACATAGTGGAATAAGCGTCATTTCGTGTGCATAAATATTCAAATATATAGTAAAAACAAATTAAACGTTCTAGTTATGAATGTGTGATAGTTATATGGAATATTGATTTGGTGGAATAGGAACGACTGAATACTTGGGGCCGTAGTGCATACGAGCGTGTGTGGCGAGCTCCCAACGCTAGGGCGTAAGTGAAATTCCATAAATCACCCGTGCCTCGTTAAGCCGGGACTCAAATGCAGGCCCCGAGCAGAGCCGGCGCTTCTGTGCCGCTTGCAGCTCACAGCACGTAACGAGCGGAGGAAGCTGCGGAAACGAGTTCTTCAGGTTGCTCGTTAGCGTCCTCGCGATGGGCGGCCGTTTAATTGCACGGTGGCAGCGTGAGGTGAAAGTGCCCCCGGATTCGCGATTGGTCCTCACCGCCCCCGCCGGGTCTGTCTACCTCGCGACAGTTCCACTACTCGCAGACCGGGGACAGTCCCATCCTGCCATGCATCAGCGGATTAACCTGTTGCACTGTCGGGCTTTAACAAGTCAATTACCGGAACCAGCTCCACCGGAAGGAATCAAGTTCGTCCAGGTCTGGGCAGACCGGGCGTCCCGTCATAATTACCTGACGCGATAAGATCTTAAGGTTCCCCGGTCGAACCGAGAAAGTGAAGCGACTTGTGCCTCTCCAAGAAATTAGCCGAGCCTCGCCAATTACTCCCGTGACTCGGCAGCATCTCACGTTCCGGACTTTATCTAGGTGCCCCAGGTGGCTCGGGTGGGGCCCCCCGTCGTCTGCTGGACTCGTGCCAAAAACCTCCTCCTCGTCCAGGGCAGGGCAGCGGTCATCGCCTTACCTCATTAGTGTCTGATTAGCGGCCCTCTTCAGAAGAGACGCGCTTAAGTGATGCCCGCGACGCGTCTTGTCTGGCCATCGCGAGTCGGGAAAAGGGAAGATGAAAAAGAAGACATTGAAGAAATTTGTGAATGAAATTGTGGCGCCGCGCCGCGTCGTCGTGGAACGGCACTGTCTCATTTTTTTCTTGGGGTCCAACGATAGGGCACATGAGGCCAATTAGTTGTCTGCAGAAAGTTTCATTTGTCACATGCTCTAAATAGAGCGCATGGTCCAGTGATTGAGTCTTCCGCGATATTCCTGGAAACTTTTCTGGCGGCTGAGAGTGGGCAGAGGATGAACTCGATTTTATTTTTGTAGTTTCGTTTTTGGGGATGCCATCAGGCACTCCTCTGTGCAACCGAATATATTCTCGGCAGGTTGTTCTGAGTTAATTTTGGAAGTCCATTCATTGAGTATTTGAGGGCTTTCCAATGAATGAAATTTATTCGTAGTCAATTGACCTCATTACGATCAAAAATCCCAGTTTTAGACTTCAGTGTCATAAACAGAAAATCAGCATTTTGCACCAGTAAATTTTAAAGTAGTAAGTTTTAAGTGCGATCAAAAATATCGCTGGCAAATATTTAATCGTTAACAACAAAATGTAAGTGGAGATACGCTGATTAGCTAATTCAATTTTATTTCAGCTAACATGTATTGCCCGAAATGGAACTCATTTGTGTTAAGAATAGCTCGAAGGATTGACCTATACCCATACAGATTTTCCCCCAGATGCATACTGTAATATCTATTATTTATCCAGACGCGGTAGGTATATTTAGAAAAACATATGAAAGTAGTAGCTACCAAACTGAGCTTCTTACGAAATTTTAAATAAATAAAGTCCCCTTTTTCGTGGAATTTTATATGAATTTTTCTCACTGAAAATATTTCCTTCGGGCATATTACCTATTTTATAAAGCAAAAAACGCTTTTTGTTTAAATATTTATTAAGGTCCTTCAGAAACAATAAAACCTACAATTTCTTCTTGGCGTCAGACTTTCCCCCTTTCGTGTAATAAGAGCAGTTACTACTTTCCCTATTCAAACTAATTAAGTCTGAAAGCAACAAAAGATACTTCCTGTCCTGTGTGCTGGCACTGCCCCTAATTAAGGGCACGTCACATGGACGGAGAAAGATACCAGTGGAGCGCCTGAAAATTTAATATAATTCCCTGCAAGGAAAAAGATTATAACTCGTCTGTTGCAACTGCTGTGAGCCACCCTCAACCTCCTTTTCACCCACCCTATGCCTCGAGGGGTTCTGACAAATCTTAGAAATGGACGAAAATGAATGCATTCGTCAGAGAAGTAATTGATGTGGGGCGTACACTACCGAAATATGAAATAAGGGAGTACCCACGCTTGAGACGAAGCGCCGCCAGATTGAAGAGGGTGACAACAAATTAGCATTACACGTTCCCGTGGGGTTCATTTTTATTCTTTTTATACAATGCACACCTCTTCTTATGTCAGGGGTGTCTGAGTGCATCAATTTAATCAATTAATGAGGGAGGGTGCGTCGCTTCATGTGGGTGCGTGTATAAATGAAAACCCACCTATGGTGACAACTTTGTAGTTTGTCACGGCAAATAAGTGGAGCACTTCGATCAAAGTCCCAATAAGCGAAATCATTTCACGAGAACACGTTCTATGTACTTATTATATGACCTGCTAGAAAATCTGAAGATACTTTCACCTCGAGGGGCAGGCTTTTTTCCGCATTCAGAAGTGGGATTCAAACAAAAGAAAGCGTCATCCCGCTGGGTAGCCCTCGGCAGTAATGATGGGTTCGGTGTCTGTTTGTCTGCGGGACACTGCATCGGAAGCGATATAGATACAAATCAGGGAATCCTTATTCGGTGCTACTTTTTGTGTCTACTCCTGGTCTTTATGGCTTAAACCTAAGAAGAGCAAGCACCCTGGCAGGATGATGACACTACAAAATATCTAGATTTCAGTGTGGCCCGGTAATTATTGCCACGTCATGTTACGGATACATCTTTTTGACGAGCCTGAGCGCAGACTTTGACAAATGGCAAGAAGGGTGAAGGACGGAAGCGGTGTTATCTTGGTTGTGTCTTTTTACTCGTCCAATTGCGGTTGCGACATTTATTGAGATTAATCGCGATAAGTTTGGATTTCTTTGTATATATTCCTTAAGGGTAGTCTTAAAGATTTTAGTCGCAAAGAAAGAGGAGAAAACCACAGGATACTCTCATTCTTCCCACAGAGATTGAGTGATCACTTTTTCCCAAAAAATGAAAAATTTTCTCCTGGGGGAACAACAGAGTCTGGCTCATGGCAGCGGATAAACTACAAATAAAAAAAAATATCAAATCGAAGGGCAGAAGAAAATTCGATTATGGTGCCCAACCCTCACCGAATTTGCGAGCGAGCCCGTAATTTGGACTGGCATAAAGCCTTGAGGACCCAAAATTCACACAACTCCTCAGTCTCGGAATTACTGGATAATTTTATTCTTACGTATTCCCATTTTGTTTCTTTTTTGTTTAGTAGCCTACCTAAAAGTATTTGGTTTGGATTTTCGAGGATTTCCTGCACGTTTTACCTTTGATAATAGTTCCATGTGCTAAGGATACGTCTTCATGTGTACAAAAATTGCTTTTTTGTGGACATGATTATCTCCGTTTTCTGACACGGATTAAGGCGCGCTTATTACATTCCCTTTTGCCTTGAACACATAAAAGACAAAATACCAAGAGGCAACTGCCCATGACCACATCACGGTAGCTGCTGGTGACGCTAAACACTTCGGCCGCAGGTGCAAAAACGGTTTAGTTAATAAAGTTTGCACAGCGGCAAACACGCAACGGGCGAGGTAATTCAAATTTGCACGAGACTCCCAGCGGACGCGTGCCACAACAATTCCTTCTGATTGATTTCCGCGGAATATGCAAAGGCGCAGTAGCCACTTCTGGGCCAATAGGGCTAATAGCGCGGAGTCATGCACTATGTGGCCTCAAATTGCTTCACCTAGGATCGAAAAGGCTGGAATTCGCAAAGGGGCTACATTCCCTAAGAAACACTAGAAACATTTGGGACGTGACAGGCCTTGAAATTTACCAGGACTGCGCATCGACCTAAAGTTACCCTAGGGCGCGACAATGGTGGTAATGTTGCTGTGTTCTTACTTGAGAAAAAACTACCCTTATAACTTAAGAAAATTGAAAGCAAAACAAAAATGAGTCGATGTGTTCAGTACACTTTAAAAACACAAATTGCTGAATTGAGTACATTTAATTTTCTTTTTAAATTGCAGGTCTCAATTCAACACAGCTGAATTCAATTTGAATCAACTAAATTCAGCGCATCTAAGCTCAATTCAGCTGAACTTGAACCATTTATCCAATTTAACTCAGTAAAATTCAATTCAGCTCATCTAAAATCGATTTGGATTACCTCAATTGAATTCAGCTTAACTCAACTTAATTCAATTCAGAAGAACTCAATTTAATCTATTTCATTTCGCTTCTTATCTTGGTAACTTCGAAGCAGTTGTTTACATTAAATGGAATGGACAATTCGCTTGTTCTTAGAAATTATCAAATATGATATCTGTGAGAAAAAAAGTCACTAAAGTAGGAATATGCTCTCTACCTTTAAGTAATTTAAATAATTCACCGATTCGAAAATAAATGAAATCCCCTCATCTACACCGCAATGAACTCAAATGAGGTGGAACTACCCAAACGTGTAAGGCACTGTTCGGCGAAATCAAGGATCGTTTCAGCACTTAAGCAAAAATCACTCTATGCCTTTGCGACTTAATAGACGTTTAAAAGCCTTCAAATTAGTCAAGTGCCCTTCGCGAAATATCGGAATTGTTGGGAGCACGAATGTGTACCTTCGCCGAGCAGGTAAGTAAAGCGGATTCGAGCCCTTCTAGAGCTCTTCAATCCACAGAGCGGCGAATGCACGTGTTCAGCGAAATAAGCAATTTTTGTGGAGTAGGAAAGCCTCTTAATATCAACGCAGTTTTCATACGTGTTTTAGGTGAATTTAAAATCCAATTAAAATTTTTTTTGGGGGAGTAGACGTGAACCCTTTTTGATGTGGAAGCACTCACTACTGCTAATTAATTTCTGTGCCTTACCACCGCCGCTTATGACAGGGATTGTTTTAAGGCTTTTTTCTTTAGAGTTTTGGTGTTGGTGTTAAAACTGAAATAAATTTAAATTAAAAATTATTTTATACTCCTTTTATTAGAACTTCCTGATTGCCAAATCTTATTCAACCGTGTATTTAGCAAATATCATAGCATTAAAATTATTCCAGAATTCAGTTTCAGGAATCATTTTCGGAATTCCTTAATAGTTTTTATTAAACTGAATGCTCCATCCGAGTGCAGAAAATTAATTTATTTTCAATGTATAGCCTAACTGCACAATCCAGTCTATTATAAATTTGTATATAATTCGTGTTTAATTTCGAAAAGTATGAAATTAAAAAACTTTATGTTCTTTGTAATTTGGACTGTGATGCAATACATACATACTTTGAATTTGCTTTGATGAATTCCCAAATTCAAATGGGACTAGGCTGACTGTCCAGAATACGTAACGGCAATGTTATTATTTTTTGCTGGTTATTAATTAACGCCTTTACGCAATATCGAGGTACACTAAAAGCAATCACGCAGTTCACCCTTTGCCGGTCTTGTCGGCTCCTTTTCAAAAGTAATTACGAGAGCTTCGTTACGCTCGCTTCCTTCTCGTAAACTTGAGATGAAAACAAACAAATAATTCGTGTCATGTCACAGAAGGGTTACTCAACGAAACCCTGAATGGCTCTAGCCATGTAGGACACAAAAAATTGAAATTATTTTTCTCTCACTCTTGTCCTAATGGATAGTTCGAGACAGCTCCCGTCCGACCAACCGAGGCTGGGGTTTTCTTACTTATTTCTATCCGCATGCCTTCTTTTGAGCTATTTAAGTCATTTTTTTGCTAAGAGAGCGTTGCATTGGGTGTTAACTTTTTAAATTCGCCCAAAAAAACATTCTGGGTTTTATGAAATCACTCGGAAATATTTATTATTCCACTATAATTTTGTTATTATCATATACAGTAATAAAATATCCACATTAGATTTCTATGTATTTGCAAAAACGGTTATTTTTTATTAATAGAGTCCTGATAATACTTTCTTTCATTAAAAATTGATAAAACCTTTTAGCAGAATTAATTGCCCAATAGTCTGGAGCACGTTGGGTAAGATTTATGCCCTCTTTCTAAAAGATGCCAAGTCAAATTAGGTTTAAGCCCTCCCCCATTCGCTGTCTTTCTTAACATGAAATCATTTGAGACATGAAAATCGCAGCCCTCGAGATCTACTACCCCGCTTCTTAAAACCTTCGCTTACATGACCCATCAGTTCTTGTCCTTTGTCAGGATTTTATGAGATGTGGCATGAAGCCAGAGGAATGGCGAATTGCAGCACTTAAAATTTCTGCTGGCGCGTTTCATCCCATGAGGGTCATGATGACGAGAGTTTCGGAGGAGCACGCCAGAGCCTCGTAATTTGCCATAAATTTCGCGTCAATGAGACATTCATGGCTTTTGTCTTGAGGGGGATGCGACAAGATTCTCACGTCGTTAGCGTAAGAAGCTGTGTCGGGTAAGGACTAAAGGAGGACCACCGCCATCAGGTTACTGTCCTAAATAACGACGAAGCACTCGGGCAAGAAGGCAACAATAGGGAATAATCAAAACTTCATAAATCCGATATAGTCCGCTGCTCCAGTCGACGATGCAATGAGTTCTTCTCTTCCCCTGGGCGTTCGCATCAGAATAAGGACCCGTTCGGACGTCCTGCAGGGAGGGGGCTCATAGCTCAGGATTTAAATGAGACGTTGCGACGTACGGACTTCAATCCAGGCCGAGTGCTGCACCAAACCGATTGGACCTCAGCCAATAAATCCGGACGGATTCGAAATTGGATGAAGCCACCGACTCCCCGCTGGCTCTATCTTTTCAGGCCTAATTCCGGGTGAGTTCATTTTTTGTCCAGCCCTTCGCATCCCTCGGAGTGACGCTGCACGTCGAAAACATACACATCATGGACTTTAATTATGATTTACGATTAGATTATAGCCTTGGTGTCGTTGGTTGAGACACGTTTGATGGTATCATCCCTGGGGCCACTCGGGACCAGCAATAATCATCCACCATGAACCGCTGGGGCGCCGCATTTTCTGGCTGTGAGGCCTAGGTTTCATCATTTCATTCTCGCGGAATTTTCAGCCAATTTTTGGTTGCTGAACGTGACACTCTGCAACAAGGCTAACTCTCAACCCACATTTTCGCCGAGTTGGCAATTATTCAGAAATTAGCACGATGGAAAATGCTTTCCTGAAAGATATATATACCCGCTGTCGGGCATGCTCTAAAAATCGGAGTGTCATTCCAGCTCCTAGCACCCGGGAAAGGACACCCGCTTGTTCGTCAAGCCCCCGTGCTCCAGGACAGGGCTCATTTGGGTCACACGATTCGGGGCTCCGACTGCGTAACGTCGGACTCCGTTCGAAATGCAAACAGAGACGAGTGACCCTTTTCACTGAGGCATAGCCCGCTTGACATGTTACCCCTCGTCCTTTGATTGTTTTAGAAAAAAGGATTCACTTCGCTGCGACGTGGAGTCGGGCTCGTTCAAAAAGTCCATCAATTTTCCGGTCCTACGAACAAAACACGACGCCCTTGGTTTTTCTTCCAAGGAGAAAAACTGTATCAATTTTTCTTTCGGGAAGATCGTTTCCTCCTTTCGCCTGAGCGAGCAACAATAATTAGTCGCTATGAAATCGGATACAATTCGGCTGGAGCCCTTCCCTCTAGAGACCCTGATGGGCAAATTAAAAATCGATCACGAAAGGAGCAATGGCCTGATTTTCGCCAGGATATTAAAGGATTCCCTTCAGACTCGAGAAGAAGTTATTCATGGACGTCTCAATCCATTCGCTTTCTCATGCTATTCCTTAATTCGCAAATTAATTTAAAGAAGGCCTTTGATTTTCCTCTTTTATTTCCTTGTGTGTGTGTTTGAATATAGTAAAATATGTTTAAATTGTAAAGTATTTTAAAGTAAAGGAAAATATACCCTTGAACACTTAAAAATTGTTACATGGGTTTAAAATGCCCCATTTTTGTAAAAGAGTTTTTCAAATTCGTCTTTTTTACTGGCCTACTGATTTTTATCAAAGTAATGTTATTATAATTGCAGCAATAATTTCATGAAAGTATAATTCATAGAGCATTAAACATTTATTATGAAAACTGTACTTACAAAATTTGGCCATTTATGATAAGTCAAAAAGATAAAAAAATAACTAACAATGTCTCTAATTTGATATTATAGGGAATACAGTAAAATTTCTCCAATTTTTCCTTCAATTCAATACCAAACTCGCAAATTAGTTCCGGACTGATGGAAAAGTAAATTTTCGCGGTTCAACAAAAGAAGGGATGTTCTGTTGCGCAAACAAACAATTTGCTAATATCCCTCAGGAGCTGTTAATAGCATCATGAGTGGGGTCCGCGCTGGACCAACAACTTCGAAGCAGCCAAATATGCAACAAATGTCTGTATGGCACGAATTGGCGGAGGACGCCGAAGTTCCTCTTCTTTTCAGGGCTTTTCGCACAAGGAAATGAGAACTCGTTCCCTAAGGAGGATTTAAAGGGGCTCATCATTCCCGCGATCGGAGCCATTGTCCAGGGTATTTGCTATGGTCGGACCCGACCGACAACTTTTCTTTGGTGGCATGGCACACCAGAAAAAAAGGATGTTCTACATCCAAACCAACAATGAGAGCCGACTCGCCTGTTGTCGGAGGAGTGAGAGGACCCCAAATGCTAATTTCGCAATCACTTACGAGGATGACCCGGCCTTCCTTGTTAAGGGGACAGGACAGCTCCCAGCGGCACGAAGTCAATTTTATACAAAGTGTCACTCCTCAGCCTCCGGAGGACCGACCAAGGATCTGTTACTGTTACCGACTGGAGGAAACGGAACCTGTTTCAACCCTTTCCCGGAGGAACTTGCAAGCGGGCCACACGCTGCTGCTCGGGGGAACGAAGAAACCAATTTCAGGAAATCGCCGACTGTTTGGTATTCAAGCCGCATAAGTGCTCTGGAAATGAAGAAAAATCTCCACGTCAAATGGTATGCGTAAACAAAACGCTCCTCCCACGTTTGTTTGCTAAGGAACAACAGCCGCAACGTGTACCACCCTCGGCGGAAGGCGGGGGTTAAAATGTGGTCTTCTACTTGGAGCATCCTTGTAATTGTGGCCATCCCGTCCGGGGTAAGTCGCCCGGGGAGTTGTCCAGCCTTTCGAGGAATATCCTTTGAGCCAAGATTGCCGGCTTAAAAAGGTACATCGTGTGGGGTTCCCGAAGGAGGAAGTCAGCCTGCGTTAGAAGTCGAAGTCAAAGGAGTTACGCTGTTCCATGTGGAGAAAAGCCAACTTTGCAGGAGGAGGAGGAGTGCCAATCCGGCAAATCCCTGACTTAGTCGAGTCGCTTGAGGATTCACTCCAAAGTTGAGCCAGCCGTTGAGGGACTCAAAATGCATTTTATTGTTATTGCTTTCAAGGTTTAAAGTGTCAGAGAAGGAACTTTATCTAGAGGTGCCGGTCGCCTCTCTAAGGAATTTAAGGACATGCAAAATAAACTCAACTGAAATAAGGTTCAAAGCTTACTTCTAATTATGTTTTCTTAGGTCCAAATTCTCGGGATAGAAATGGATAAGTCGCATACTTTTAAAAGTTAGTTGCATCATGAACATGTTTTACTTTAAAAGGGCCTATTACCACTTAGGAACAAAAATTCTGCACGCAAATTTAACTCTTGCTGAATTCAGCAATTCTTAAACTTGATTGAACTGTCGACTAACAGTAACTAAATTAAAATTTTCAAAATAGATGAAAACCAAGATATACGAAATTCGTTAAAATTCGAACTCGACTATCATGATTATTCCCAAAAATTATTGATATTGCCATTTAAATAATGTTTCCATTTAATTTGTATTAGTCTCAGTATTTAACCTATAATTAGTTTTTCAATATCCTCATGACAGTAAATTGTATATATCAGTTCAAATAATTACAATATACAGTAAAGCCAGTACATAAAATATACGTTTACGCAGACTACACATGATTTTACAAAACATTTATCAATAAAGAAAAACTTTAAAAACAATACTTGTTTATGGTATGTAACTTTAGGTACGTATATGAACAATTTATAATATGTATTTTAGCTTATGAGACTTTGGTTGTTTATAGTTAAAAACAAAATGGATAATTCAAGTATTATTATTAATTGGCATTGTTAAACAGCTACATCTTTAACTGTTTTAAAAAATCATAAGTGTGATGATGAAGTATGAGTTGTAGTTTTATATTTTAATTGAAGACCTTTACTGTGTCTTTGCATAGTCTTCAGATGTTGTTGACGTTATCTGTTATTTAAAGATTAGTGTTTGATACTTTTACCAAAATTCGCAGAAAATCCCTGAATCGATTCGCTTGAAATGTTAGTTACTTGACGTAGCGGTTTAGTTTTTTAGATAGATTTCATTTCAAATGTTACCTCTTCGTTTTAGACATCTTTCACTTCAAAAATAACATTTATTTATTTTTGGGATATAAAGAAACTTATGATGGCACAGGCCATATTTAGTAAATTTCGCCCATACTTTTATCTCTCCAATATCTTCACTAAGCTTCTAAATTGGAAGAATCGTTCAAGGGGGTGAATGTAGAAGATATGAATTTTATAAAAAATGGTTTGGACCCAATGTTTTTTGTATTTCTTAACCGTTGTGGGCCAAATTTAAGACACACATTGAGAACATGTAGTTCTAAGTTCTATATCTGAATTATACTTCAATCAAAGGGATGAAGGGCTATGTATATCAATTTTTTGTGATTTTGTTACAGCATGAGCAGTCTCATTTTTAAATGGATTTTGATTCAATTTTGTGTATGCACTTATTGAGTGAATATCTTGTCATGTTACAATGTTTGGGGGTTTAAGTAGTAGTAGGCCGTATATTTCTTAATTGATTTTGATTAAACTTGGCTAACATATTCTCCATGACAATATCTTTATAATGTTCGTAAATGACCAAACGATTCAGGAATTCAGGATTACATTCCATTATATGAAAATAATTTTTACAACTTTGAATAGTCTACCACTTCCTTCTGGGTACCATTTTTTTTTTTTTTTTTTGTGGATTTGGATCCCCAGTTTTGATCTCAAGAAAATCTCACAGACCAAAAACTAAAAATAATAGGTAATGTTTTACAATTTAATAATACATTTAATGTACATATAAAACCCAAAATATTCAAATCAAGTGTCTGAATATTTCCGTGTCGATTGTAATAGTTTAAACTTGCAGAAAGCTTAATTTCTGCACAAACCCAGAAGTTCACAACCATAAGCAGTCACATGCCGCGCCATCTGCCTGCAAACGCACAAACATTTTCCGTTGCACTGCACTATCGACTCGTATTCGCCGTCGCTCCGTGCTCAAACTCAACAAGTGTTCGAATCGATTTGGCGCGAAAACCGCGCGGCGAACTCGAGGTAAAAAGCCCCGGGGACTGCTGCAGAACAGCTGCACGTTACCTGGGCGTGTTTACCTGCGCCGAGTGCCGCCGAGCAATTATGTAATTTTTTGCGGAGCTTTCACCCTGAAACAGATTGTTCGCATAATCGGGTTATGAACGGGCGAGTGAGCGAGTTTCGTAATTTTTGGGGAAGTCCCCCTAAACGAGAAGCAGCCCTCATTCATCGCCTTGACCTGTTCAGTTAACGGTTTTGGGGTGCGTCCAGCTCTTTTCTCCGGAAAATTTAAGCAAATGGAGGCCTCTTCTCCGGTCAGCGTGAAATGTTTCTATCCACTGGCATAGGATTCTTACGACCCTAGGAGCAGTATTTATGAACGTTTCATGCGCCAGTCGGCCCTTTCATCGGCGGGAGCCTATGGGAATAGGTTCCTGCGGGATAGGACGGTTTATGTCCTTTTTGCAGAAAACTTGGATTGGGGTTACATCAGGTGTGTTCGCCCGCCTTTCTTGGCCCCACTCACCTGGTTCACCTTGTGCACAATAAATTTTCATCTGAAAGGGGTAAAAGCCGGGTGGTTGCCTGCTCCTTACCGTGGCCCCTGCAGGCGACGGAAGGGACATTTGAGTGGAGTCTACGTCTTAGGAACAGCAATAAAGCCTTCCTCACCGGAGACGGCACCACGTCCTTCCCCTGTGGCGTCGTCTTCTTTGAATTCAGGACGACCAGGGCCGGGACCTGGATATATTTAAGCAGCACCACCGAGTGCCAGGTGTGGGATGAAAAATGTGCCAGAACGTGCGGAATACGGGAGTAAGGGGACAGGTGTGTGTGAGTGACGAATTTGGAACAGTGGAGACGCCAAGGAGGGCTAAGGACTTCAGTCATGTCCTCTATAAACTTTGCCGTCACTTTATGTTTGTATTTCCGAGATGTTTTTGAGATTTAACTTAGTAATGGGGCCCCGGAATGGAGACTGACTGGATGGATGGATCCGCGTGAATATTGAGGTCGACGACGAGAACACCCCTGCCGGAGCAAAGAAAGGTCGGACGAAAGGAAGCTGTTAATTTGGAGTCATGTTTTCTTAGGTAGGAAGTCACCCCTTCGAAATGCTGAGATTTCTTGGAAAAAGGAACAATCAACGAAAGGTGCCGGAGGAGGAGGAGGAGGGTAGGACCACCTCCAAATGGGGAGCACTTATAAGGGCAGGGATTACCAGAAAACTCTGGGAGGGCGAAGCTTGTACATTTCAAGTGAAATGAAACGTGAAATGTCTTTTGGGGACCTCTCCTGTGGAGGTTTTGAAAAGGCGCTTCCGCGACAGAAAGAGACTAATTCCGGGCAAATAATCCGAAGACGGTTAATCTGCTGCTGCTTAACGGCGCATTTTATGAAACCCTTACTTCCTCCCTACATCCCTCTGTGCGAATTCGGCTGACTTTGAGGCTTATAAGGGGATAGCCAGGAATATTGTTGGAATTCTATCTATATAATGATACCATTCTTCCTGGAGTAGGACTGAATTAGTTTCGGTCGAACAGGCAATTTGGGGCTTACGGCCCATTGATAAGAACCAGTCAAACATATGTAAGTCAGCAGACAACTCCTGCCCCGAAATAGCGCACAAAGCCCTGATCCCAAAAACGAGCCTGGATGAGGTTGAGCTGCTGACCCTTTGGGGTAAGGATGGACTTTCGGGAGGAGTAAATATCTTATTCGTGAGAATTCTATTTATTAGAACAAGTGCTCAGTTGGCCGTTATTATTCCGGTGATCCCCGAAACAATGGAACCCCAAAATAAGGCCTGTCCGTGTCGGAAGCAATATTCGCTCGTCTTTTGTTTCTGAAGTTCAAGCAATGGTCATGACATGGAGTATCCTGGGGGAACATTGGGGCTAACGCAAACAAATGGAGGAATTCCATCCATTTTCTACCTTCACCGTTGCCACAGGGTGACACACGGCCACCACATAAAATTCCAATCGACATGCGATCAGAGAAAAGGTTCACGTTGCTATCCACCATCCTCATCGGATGGAACGACAGACCTTCGAGAGTTACAGCGTCATATTTTCTATTTCTTTTTTACTTTCAGAAATTCAAAATGTACCATTACTTCCCATTTGGGTGCTGTTCATCGTCAAGTTTTGAGAAGCATCCCCGGTATTCCCGGCAGTTAAAGGGAGCACGCGAGGACATATGGGGCTAGGATTCGCCTTCAGGGAGCTGTATATTGCTCTGAGCCAATAGAAGAGGAAAAATTGGGACTCCGTTCGAAAGGGCATATTTAGAGTCCCCAGCAGAATATAAAAATGAGAAAAATGGAGTTGCCCTCAAAAGAGTGGTGGTTCAAGGTACCATAATCAAGACGTAGTCGATTGTAATTTACGGTTATTGCTTTTATTTTGCATTTGATTTTGAATAATTTGTAAAAATATTGATATTTAATGGAAAACTTTTTCAAATACCAATAACAATATTAAAGAACAATTCGTTAGCCTTAATGTTAAACTATAAAAGGGAATTCAATAAGCATGGTAAAATATTTTATGACAACGGTTTGATTCCACAAATATTATTTTAGGCACTAATTTTAGCGGTTTTAGTTAAATGCCTTTTATAATACCCATCAAAGTCATTTGCACATGATTTAATTTTTATGTAAGACTATTCGTGGCGTGATAACGCATAATTTCATCAAAGTTTTAAAATTTGAGCATGTTAATATCCAAATGAAGAAGTTTAAAACATGCTGTCTGCATTTAAGCCGTAATAACAAGCAATGCCAACAAATAGATAGTTTGACTCTCCGAAGATTTACCTTTTGCAATTACTCCCATTACATTAAACGGATGAACTCCAAAATGGGTTTTGCAAATCTATGGCTATGGATGGGATCAAGAAGTTTACATTTAACAAAAAGCAAGTAGAACGAACTAGAGCCCGTTGTTGTCGTCTGGCAGGAGTTCCCGCAAATTAAGTCGATTGCCATTTTTTCTTTCTTCTGCATTTTGTTTGCAGAAGGAAGTAATTTTGCCTCAATTTCTTAGCCAGCGCTGAGGCTGAATCTCAAATCCCCACCCCCTTTATGTATCCTATAAAATACTTTCAGCGCAAGTTGCATACAAAATTCTTTCCAACCAGAAGTAGAATGGGGAGCAGCCCCAAAAACTTGCAAGCTGCAACAGACATAATTTGAAAGCGAGCAGACCTTATCCCCGAAAGTTTACCCACTCACAAAACCGGTAAAAGTTGCTCACTTCCCTTGCCGGCATCTTAAAGTGTTTTCCAGTACCCGCCTCCACATTCAGCTCTGGCCCTTCTCAGCCCTACGGAATGCTCTGGTATTTGGTAAGAGGGTTTTCAGACATTTCAGTTTGTTCGGCTTAACCTCGGCAGTTGTAAATTCATTAACTCGATGGAGTCGAACGGGACCATGGTGGGAGGCGTGGGCGAGTTCCAAGGAATGGGTACGTAAACTGCCAGAAAGGGTTCGCGACAGAGCAGGACTATGACGAGACTTGAAAAGGGGCGCAGCTGGGGAGATGTGGTCTAGGGGGTTGTTCGCAAAATATCTACTGCGCGCCTCCGACGCTTTTTCAAAAGCTGATTAAATATTTAATTGACTGAGCGAAGGGCGAAGTTGTTGGGAAAGTAACACGCGTCGGCATTTCAGCAAGCGTTTTCGGAGTCAGGCCTTTTTCAGTTATCCTCATAATTCAATCGTAGAAAATATTTATAGAATTTCTAAAATTTTGGGTATTTCGTAGTTGGTTTTAACCAGAGTTATGCACAGTTCGTGTCTATAGGGAAGTCTCTCTAGATAGCCCTTTCAGTGTTTTATAAGAAAATTTTAAGATTCCAGACTCTCGTAAGTACCACATAAAAGTCAAAAGTCGGAAAAAGTACTCATAAAAAGGCAACAGGCACGTCTCAACTCGGTTTATGATCCAGAAAATGAGGACATCACTAAAAACGAAATAGTCCATAAAAATTCGCGAATTCTTTTATATGTATTGCACACCGTTTCAATCCAACGGTCAACGAGTAAGGTACTTAGCGGGGTCAAGAGTGCATCTTGTACAATAAGAAGGTTTGTCCGAAAGGTTTAATGTATCATACCACCTCTAAAGTTACTGTCGGTGAAAATAATATTTCTAGGCTTTCTCTGGAGTCCGGAAGTATATTTTTACTATACATGAAGACAGCTCTGTGCAAGGTGAATCTGGGCCTTTTCTTAGACTTTGCCTGGAAGAAGGTGTTGCTACCGCAGCCTTACACGCCGCGGATCGCACAACCGTCCGGCGCGGTCCTCAATCGTTAATTGGATTAGATCGGGCGAAAACGAGTCAAAGCATTCAAAACATTTCCCGGGGAAGATTAAAACGGATTACGTCGCCAAGGATAAGGTTACAGCAGCACAACGCGCCGACACACGACGTGCTAGATGACGTGAGCGCTACGTCGATTACCTGGGCCGCGTTTCGCGGGCCGCTACACCTGAAATCATTTTCATTCGAATCGTGTTGCGCTGTCCAAAGTCCAAGTTGCCGGGGTTTTTGTTTTTGTGTTTACGGCCCAATTCAGCCGGCGACTTTTGCGCTTCAAATATGTTTTTTTAGCTGATCGGATTCATTTATTATTGCATACCAACATACATAATTTATTCCAGGAAAATTGAAGACCACAATCAGTGGTAATGAAATGTTCAATTATGAAAGGAATTAATTAAACCATCTCGTTTCAACCTATGGCTGAATCACAGACTGAATAAAATCAATAACATGGAATTAACTTTAACAAGTTGATTGTCAATTCATACTTTCGTGGGTGAGACGCAATAGGTGAATCTTAGGTGAATACATGAACTGAATAAAATGGTTCTATAGTCAGTCACCTTTGACTTCAGCTATACTAGTTGCTGGTTTCTGTATTGTACTTTTTTCGAAACTTTCTGCTTGGACTGCAACGCTCTGCTTCTGCTTGTAGGATTCTACTTTAAGAACTAAAAATAAATTCCTTTCTTAATGAAAATATAAAGCAGTAGCATTTCGAAAAAAAGCCAGGAATAGGAACTTTCCTAAGAGCGCCGCAAATTAATGGAGCAGCAAGACGCCCCCGCCCCGCGGTATATGTATCTGAAATGACTTTCGAATACCGCCCTCAGCAGCAGTCCAAATGAATATGAAAGTCATTCTTTCTCGGATTTGTAATCCCTGAAGCGTTCCAGATAAGGCTTCTTTCTGAGTGCCAGGCGGACCCCTACTGGGATAAAACTGCAAACGAACTCAGAGTCCTGACCCCCCGGCCTTTGTAACCCCAGCTCCAAAAGGAGCGACAAAAAAATTTGCGAACTCCTCCAACTTCTTATACTATTCCCATCTTTCGTCTTAGTCGATCTTTCCCGCGATGGGGCCGATTGGGGCTGGATAGTAGCACCCAAGACACCCGGCATAAAAAATAAAGTGAAAATAAAATAAAATTTGGAGTCCTAGACGGGTTTCTAGTAAACCGCACGAAATGTCGCAAAGTGCCACCAGCTTCACTCTGCCGAATGAGGCGCAGAGCCGTCGGCAGCGGAGCACCCCTTCGCCGAGAATGAGATCAACGAATCCGCTGGCTGGCGGCCTTGTGACACATTCCTCCCGGCTGCTGGGGCTCCGCGTCTTCGTTTTTCCCATAGAGGCGCCTCGGCGTGGATTTGCTGATTTGCAGCGTTTTTTCGTTTCCACCGAGCTCTCGGTTGCAATTTTTTCTATTTATAGTCTGGGCCCAGTAGCTGCACGCGATAGGCGCTCTCTAATGTAAGAAATTCGCGGGGCGGGGGCGCTCGGCGCGGCACGAACGGCCGGTGGAGCCCCGGGCGCGCGTCACCCAACGACTCGGGGTAGCCTTAATTAGACTTGATGGCAATTTTCCACTCCAGCAGATAAGATGAAAATCATTTGCGCGGATATAGAGGAAGCTTTATCGAGTGCGTTTGCCGATCTTTGGCCTATGTTATTTCGGGGCGTTTCCGTGATTAGACAGAGGAGGCTCTCCGGGGATTTGCTACGCCATAGAAAATTCGACTCTTAATGCGCCCTCGATATAAATATGGGGCAAGCGGGCACTTTTCTACCCGCATCAGCGTTTTTCATTTTGTCTGCTATTTGTTTTTCTTTTTTCCGCCAAGTCCTGAGACATAAGCGCGGATTTCCGTAACTCCATTGCCCGCATATTCCGCCGCTTGGTTCTATGTATGCTGGAGGTGGCTTGCTTTTTCCACGACCACATTATAGCACCACTCCGGCTTCATCAATGTTTCCCGCAGCATTTTTTCCACCCCCACGTTTGTTGGCAGGAAAATGTGCGAAAGCCGCTGTTGTGGCAGCACCCTTTGTGCTCCGGCGACGTGTTGAGTTATTGTCCTGGAATCCCAGTCATTCACGCTCGGGAGATATTACGAGTTTTAATCGCTTCGGGGGAAATTCATCGAACGCCGCGATATGCAGAATAATGTAAAATGTGGGCATTAGCCTAGAATGCCAGGCATTGTTTTTTTTCGCGTACATGGAAAATGTGACTGTGTAAATTGCATCGAACGACATAAATTGGACTTATTCACCCCTGCTTCGTGGGGCACAAAATACATAAATTAAAGTAGTACATTATGCTACCCAAAAATTCTAATAAGCTTCGTACATACATTGGTTGTTTCCAGCAATTCAGTGCGAAATTCAACAGATGCTTTTCATGTGTTGAATTAGACGACTGACAAAAATTGTTCAATTCCGCGATTGATTTTCATGAGCTGCAGACGACTACCGAATATAGCTAAAATGTCTATAGCAGCTAGAAACTAGGCAGAAGCAGCAAAATGCGATCTAAGTTTTTAAAACAATCGTCTGCAATATCTGATTTTATGTTGAAGCTTGCCTTGTGCAGCGACTATGGATGCCACAAGGCCGTTGGTTCTAATCGCTTTTCGCTAACTCGCTTTGCTTAGACCTCAATCGCTAATTACTGCAAATTGTTTGCTTTTTCCGCGACGACCCGCGAACAAAGGTGGTTTCGCTACTTCCCCAGGAGTCACATGCAAATTCCAGAGGCAGTCCCCGTGCAAATTCGGTCTGTATTCACAAAGTTCAGAACAAAATTTAGAACAAATTGTGCATTTTTCATTACCCCCGCCAGCCGAATGGGATACGAAGCCACCTAAACCGTCCAACAGACGCAATATTCAGCTCCGCGGATACATAAAATTTTAATGACTCAATTATGAGCCACCCAAGCACCTGGGGCTGCGGCCGGTTAACCCGCGATCAATTCGTTTCGTTTTTGGCTGACATCCCCATTTTTGTTTTCGGAAGAATTGCGGAGTATGGGGCTCCTCGGGTTGGGCTATAAATTGTATCGTCTCCAGCTTTTCGTGAGCAATTTGTTTACATCGGTTGACAAGGGGTTAGAGGGAGGCTGTTTCCGTATCGCCACCTTTCACTTCGCTGCTTCTAATTTGGGACGCGGCTCTTTTTTGGAGAATTTGTAAACAAGTTGTGGATCGTCCTTGAATATAAATGCGATCGTAAAAATGTCGGAATACGTCCCAATTTTTAGCTTAAGGACCTAAGGGAATAACTCACTCTTAAAGAAATGAAAGTGGGTTAATTTGAAGGGGTGTGAAAAAAGATTTTAAAAAATATTAGGGGTACCGGTTAATTCGTGCGGTTTTGTAACAGATGGCGTAACTTGTTTTATATTCCAGTGATTCACCTTTCCAAATATGTGTTGGAAAGCTACTGTCATATAGTTTCAGAATCAGTATGTGTTATTTAGCTGAAGCGTAAACAACAATACTTTTTTTTAATCTGAAAATGTCGAATTTTGTGCCGAATAAAGTGTTTTTGCGGGGAGTACTTCTTCATTACTTCAATATGAAGAAAAAGGCTGCCGAAAGTCATCGTATTTTGGTGGAAGTGTATGGTGTGCATGCTCTAGCTGAGCATACGTGCCAGAAGTGGTTTGCACGGTTTAAAAGTGGCAATTTTGACTTGGAGGACGATGAACAGCCCGGACAGCCAAAAAAGTTTGAAGACCACGAATTGGAGACACTGCTCGACCAAGATCCATCCCAAACGCAAGAAGAACTTGCAAAATCACTTGGCGTCGCTCAACAAACCATTTCCGATCGTCTAAAAGCAATGGGAATGATCCGGAAGGTAGGCCATTGGGTGCCGTATGAATTGAAGCCAAGAGACGTCGAACGCCGATTTTTCGCGTGTGAACAACTGCATCAACGGCACAAAAGAAAAAGTTTTTTGCATCGAATTGTCACTGGCGATGAAAAGTGGGTCCATTACGATAATCCAAAACGTCGGGCAACGTATGGATACCCCGGCCATGCATCATCATCGACGGCCGTTCAGAATATTCGTGGCCTGAAGGTTATGCTGTGTATTTGGTGGGACCAGCTGGGTGTGATCTATTATGAGCTGTTGCAACAGAATGAAACGATCACAGGGGAAGTCTACCGACGACAATTGATGCGTTTGAGCCGAGCACTGGCGAAAAACGGCCGGAATATGAACAAAGGCACAGCAAGGTAATTTTGCAACAGGACAATGCTCGGCCACATGTTGCACAGGTCGTCAAAACCTACCTTGAAAGGCTCAAATGGGATGTCCTACCCCACCCGCAGTATAGTCCAGACCTTGCGCCATCCGATTACTATCTCTTCCGATCAATGCAACATGGCCTGGCTGACCAGCACTTCTCCAATTATGAAGAAGTCAAAAATTGGATCGATTCGTGGATAGCGGAGAAGCCGGCCGAATTTTTCAGAAAGGGTATTCGTGAATTACCAGAAAAATGGGAAAAGGTTATAGCTAGCGATGGACAATACTTCGAATAGTAAATTTGTAACCATTTTTTCACAATGAAGCTTCAATTTTCGAAAAAAACCGCACGAATTAACCGGTACCCCTAATAGTTAGAGGTAAAAACATCTTTCAATAATCCTTGAGGTTTACAATGCAATTAATATTTAACACAAAAACAGAAACTTTAGTACTTATTATAGCTTACTGCGGTATAAGTCACATGTTTTGCTTAGAAATAATAAGAAAAAGTTCTTTTGTCTGACGCTCATAACCAAACACTTTATGTAATTCAAAACAAATTTTTGGGACAGTTTTTCTTTTTGATAGATTGCGAATCATTTCCGGAAACACTGCAGATTTCTAATAAATGAAACAAATGAAGAATAAATGATTTGGAAATCCTTTTAATAGTATCTACTTTTACAAAAACATCTTACTTATAAGGTTCATAAAGCTTCTTCTGAGGGTTTTTTACCTTTTCCAAAAATACTATATAGAAAATTTAATATGTTGATATGTATACAATTTTTTGCTCCTTATTTTAGCTTAATTGCTTGAAGAATACAGGCAAATACGTATAGATGATTAAGGAAACTTTAAGAACTTTCGGGACAACTCAATTTTCTCATTGTATGTGTAATACATAATCCTAAAAGTAAGAACGTTAATTATACAGTGGTATATTTTTGTCTTGGATAAACTGAACGCAATTATACAAAATTTAGCTATCGAATGCTTTATTCATCTTAAGAAAAGTTGAATAGAGCAGTATTCTGTAAAAAGTGTAAATCTCCTTCCTGCTTGATCAATTCAGCTTAAGAAAAGCAAATCATTAAATTGTGCAGTAATCTGCAAAGACTAAATTTTTGAAGACAGGATTTACACAAGGTCATCGCACTGCAACACCGCCGCCAATCGACCTGTGAAGGTTGTCTCAAAGAAATTGGAGGAAGTGGTTGAGGTCGCGCCAGAAAGATTGGCAGGAAAAAAGAGGGAATGACTTCTCAAGTGGTGCTCCATTGTGCTCCCAACGAGTGGGGCACACCACGGCGAAGGCTTAAGTGTAATTTTCGAATTACCCACACCTATCGAGCCTCTTTTGGATAATTTTCACTAACCAATCAGCCGGAGCGATGCGTTATGAATTCCTGAGCAGGCCGCAGCGGGGCGCACATGGGGCGGCTGGGATGCGATGCGGTGACTACGATAAAAAGGAATTCCAAACGGGCCCGTGGAATCGAAGTGCGGAGCCCGAGAAGCTATCACTGCCGCTACCGGAGCCCGGTAGGGAAGAACCTGCTTCCTGGATGGGTGAACGTATGTGGATACGCATTCGCCGGGAGTACGTGAGCCGCATACCCAGCGCCCTAAATGGGAAGGTGCTGATTGGCCCCTGGGACTCCGCCACCGACAGGTATGGGAGCACCCGCCCCGCCGGGGTAGCTGCGGCGACAGTAAGTATATGTTCTTCTAAATGTTTCACTTTCATGCGAAATTTTTAGGGTCGCAAATGGACTGGAAATTATTGCTAGATAGGGCGAAACACCACCCCCAGAGGCCCATTCGGCAGGCGGCAGTCGACGCACGTTTCAGAAGGAAGGACGTTCGTTTAATATTAATAAGGGGCCTTGTGGGTGACATCGGGCTCCACCTACCCTTCCCTCAGTTACAAGAAAATTGTAGCTGTGAAAGAGTTCAACCGTCCAAGTGGAGCCGAGGTGCCAGTGAAACGCAGACTTTCTGGTACCTCACGCAACACGAACCGGAGCCCTACTGGTCGCGAGGAGGGCGTTTTATGTTTTATGTAACTTTAAAGTGCTGGGAGCGGCTGGCCTGCTCCCATTAGCATTCGGTTACACATCAGTTACGCACCGGCCAAGGCTAAACAAAGGTGGGTCCGCTCCAACAGTGAAGGCCTACCGGAAGCTGCTACAATGTGCTCGCTGCACATACTTTCCGTTGGATTTACAAGAATTCCCGCTTTCAAATTTCACTTTGATATGCAAATTTCCCTTGGAAAATACGAACGTGCTCTTGCCCTAGATTTGTGATAAGAGTGGCCTGGGCCGCCGGGAGCCCCACCGAGAGAACATGTACAGCGCCGCAGTACCGCACACCATCCCATCAAGGGACTGGTTTCCTTTTGCGAAAACCCCATTCCATCCCTCCGAATGGCGCAGCCCCAAAGAAGAGACCAGAGAAGGCCGGGGACTCCGGTTCTTCTCCAGCTGCAGCAAAAAAAAAGCCCCAACGACACGATGCTAGCAGAAAATTATGTGCACATATCAAACATACAAAAGTGGAAATTGAGACATAAAAGCGAGAGTGAGTCGGCTTTTTTCTGTTAAGGTACTTCACTCCAGAGGCCCCCATCATGTGGAGCCTGCGACGGGAAGCCGGGCGGGGCCCCGGACTATGTTTGTCGATCTTATCGATTTGTTTCCTTTTACGTCGCCTTACGAGAATTTCGTTTTTGCGCTTGGCTGGGGCTAAAAATAGCCCACCGCCGCCACCACTATGCTACACCATGCTAATTTTCTTGGCTGCGAGGCTCTAGGGCCCCGACGATTACTCGGTTTACCACCGGGACCAATGGACAGGAAGTGCATACTTCGTTTTATGTGCGATATGTTGAGAGGGTGCATTCCGGAAAGTTTCTCCGAAAGCAGGATGACCCATATCAGAATATCTCAATATCTCCAAGAATTTGCGAATAAGAGGCTCAAGATATACGATCTTCAATAATTCAGCAAAGGCATTAAATTGCTTACAACTCAGAAAATATTTTGTGTATTTCCAATCCATATAAATTTACCCTTCAATATTTGCAGATTGGAATTGAGTTTTTTAGTATGTAATAATAAAAAACATTCCCCAGAAGCCTAAATTGTTTTTTTAACCAGGAGCCACTCCTCATATTATTTTTGCAGCAAACAACCCGCGATAATTGCCTGTCAATAAAATTCGCCACGGCCTGCGAAAATATTCGCAGCTTATTTGGCGCGCTTCTTACACTGCGCAGAATCAGAAAGATTTAGTCAGAGATAATCTGTGACTGGAAAGTGCGCCAAAAAATCGTAACACTTGTTAGCCTCTGTCATTGCGCTGCGAAATAGCAGCTGTGGACGAATGCGACGCTACGAATTGAGGCACAGTACATATTCAGATGGTGTTTTTGTTGCTGAATTGAACTTTATTAAGGAATTTACATAATTTGGAACACATTTGTAGAGTTGTTCTGAAGCATTGATTTTTTTATTTATTTTGCCGACTTATTTATCTGGGATCTGAGAATTCAGTTTGTGCAGTTGAAGTTTACCTTATAAAAGGTAATCTAATTCAGCTTAAGAAAGGTAATTGCGAAATTAGAAAAAACTCGAATTTTATGCCATTTTAATGTATAATATAATACCTTATATACTTTTTTTGATTACTTTAAAAATACCTAGCTCGAACTTTAATTATATGGTTGAATTAATGTAAATTTTAAAATTTTATAATAGCAATTTTTAGGCTGATTTCACAACAATATTTTTAAGTAAAGCATAGGCAATAATTGAAATCGACACTTAATCGGCTTGTGTACTTAGATTTATTTAAAGACCCAACTTGGAAAACTCTCAGAGTTTGAAAAGTAAACTACGCAGGCTGTGCCCCATCAAAAAAAGAAATTGACTAGAGGTCGATATCACTTTTCAAGGAAGTAACGACCACTTTTATCTGATTCCTACGCAAGGCCAAGCCCCAGACATCGCCAGCTAGAAATCGGATTTCCCGATGAGGCCTCACACAAAAAGTTTTTCACGTTCCAGCGCTTTTGGTGCGGAGAACGAAAATTGCCCACTGCTACGAACAGGGCCCCAATCGTACGATTCTCGACGGAAATTGGAAGGCAAACGCATGGAGGCGGCCTCGTGGCGTGGCACTGCGCCTCTGACGATGATGAATGACTCCGACCAGACGCCCGGAGTCCTGTGGACACAAAGGACGAGTGCCACGGCCGAGTGGGCAACGTGCCATTTATAACCCTAATTAAACCCCTCGCAAAACCGATAAATACTTGATCGGCTTTTGAAGAGCCCGGCAGAGTGCTTTACCGGTGCAAAGCGGGTGGGGCCCGGCCAGTGTGCAATTATGACCCCAACGTCTCCCCGGAGGGTCTGACATTAAATGCAATTACACTAGTCCACCTTAAAGCAGATGAAACCTGCCATCAGAGCCCACATAGTCCGAATATTAGCCCTGTTCGGGGCACCCGAATTATCTGCGACAGTTTACAGAAGGAAACAATTTTGAGTAAATTTGCCGCACTCTCGCTCGCAGTGACACCATAGTGATATCCGCACCCCTTAGCCGCGCGCACAGCATCCCCCTGGCGGGATGCAGCCCGGGCACTAAGCCGAGAAAATCCCCACATGGAATGAAGAGCAAACAAACCCCGTGTAGTTTGGTTTGGTCTGGTTCAATCCGCGGCTGCTGATGATCTCGCCCAAGTAATAAGGAGACTGGGGCTTAATTAAATTGATTCGAATTTAATCAAGGGAAGACCTGGTGGATGTTTGCCCAGGGAACCGCTACAAAGAGGGAGTTCGTTTGGTGGAATAATGATCCACCGTTGAAGGGGTAAGGAAGGGGAGAGTTTTATCAAAATTTGCATTGCTGTGAGTTTGTTACAACTGTGAAATATTCCATGCAATTTCCACTACTTTGGCCGGTTTCAGCAATTCAATTTCTGTCGCTGAATATGCAATTTAGTAGAAATTCCTTTTGTTAAGCTGAATTGAGCAGGCAACTGTAAAAATATCCTTTATAGTACAGATAACTGATACACATTTCGAATCGAATTCCCTTGCTAATCCTTAGAAATTGAACTTGGAAGATACAACATGTACACAGGTTAAAACATCTACAAGATTAAGAATTTTAGAACATTACCTTTTCTGATAAGATAAATATTACGAGAAAAGCCGTATGTTGGGACGAAAAAATCGATATTAAAATTTGTCCCAAAATTCGGCAAAATCAGGCCTTGCTGGCCTTTTCGGTCCTTTCGTAGAATTCTCGGCCGTCCTCGCACATCTCAAGCATCTCCTCCATCGTCATTCACTTTCCTTTCATCCCGTCCTGCCGCGCCCATAATATCCTCAGAGAGTGTGTTACAGAGAACAGATGCTGAGAAAATTTAGAATTGAGAGTGAGCTCCTGTACCTGTATCACTAACACATCTATGGGGGGTCAACGCAGGACCCTTGTAGCACGAAGTGAATTTTAGCTTAAAGGGGTATTTTGGTCTAGAGAACAAAATTTGAAATATTTTTGAAATTAAGTTAACAAAAAAAACGAAATATGTATATTTTCACCATCGGATTGTTGGCCAATATTTACTTATAAGATAACGATTTAAAATAAAAAAAATTTAAATAAAAATATCGTCAATTTTGGAAATTATAGGGTGGTGAACTGAGGCCTTGAAACAAATCCATGTGACCTGGTTGACACGATTTAGAGTCTCCTAATGATCGGAAAAAAAACAAAAATGGATTCTTAATTAGTAAAAGTGTCGTTATCGTGTATGCCTCGACGAGAAAAACAATTTTTTTTTTCGCAAAATGGCAACTGTTTGAAAAATTTTTTGCATATTTTCATTCTTTTTTTCCGGTTATTAATTTGTTGAAAATAGTAAAAAGTGTTTTTTTTAACGATCGTGGTACCGACCATAACGAGTTATATCTATGTAGAAGGTGTGTAGCGAATTTCAAGACAATCGGTTCATTAGAACTTGAGATATCGTGTCAATGGGCTTGAAAAAAGAGGTTTCGAGATAAACGCGTTTAAATATTTCAGGGTATAGTAGTTCCGGTGGGACCGGTCTAGTTGCCGCGTCACTTAAGTAGCTGTAACTTCGCCAATTATTGGAATTTTAAAATGTCCTTTGGACAACATATTCTTAACAGTACACACTATAAGAAAATATAAAAAATGGATTCCTAAAATGTCCAGGCCAGAATACCCCATTAAGTGCAATATTTTTATATTCTATAATCTTTGGTAACGGCGTGTAAAACCCTGTAAATGAGTAACCACTTTTCTAAACAATAGGACAAGAGAAGTAAGTATACCCTTGTTTTCAAAGAATTTTAAAGGTAGGTGTGTAACCCAGCTAGAGTGTTTAGGAGTGGGAATTTGGATGCAAATTCAAAGGCAGTGGTGCTGTCTAATAAGTACATAATCATGGAATATGGACGTATTTACATATATTAAATTCTTTTTCTGCCTCTTCCTTCATCATCTCACAATTGCGGCTTGCACTGGACTCTTTGATAAAAATACGCGAGTTCTAACACAAGACAAATTGTTTTTATTTTTTAGTTTTATTTTTTTATTTTTAAAGCCATTGAAACCTCATGCGAGGTTTATCGCGGCAGAAAAATGGTACAGTATAGTTACAATTCACTTAGTCTACAATATTTACTGTTCATTTCATTCAATTTTGTTTAAATTTGCAACCCACATTCTTTAAGAAACTTAAGTAGCAGGCTTTTATATTGGGCTCAGCAAGGAACATCTCCGCCGAATAAGGCATGAGAGACCCGGTTATCTTAATCAGTTTAAGGACCAATGATTTTCGTTGAGTGGAGTACCGAGAACATTGCCAAAGTACATGGTTCAAATCTTCATTGGCCTCTCCGCATTTGCAAAGAAGACAAATTGTGATACGCAAGAGATAAGAACACAGCCGTTGCAAAATGTAAAATTTGTTTAAATTTCGAAAATGTGAATGGTCCTTAAGGGTCCTTTAGTTTCAAATTTGTGACGTTTACAATAAAACTTCAAGTTTGAAAGCGAAGATTGTCGAAATGGGCATAAATTTCAGCATATTTTAACTAAAAACAAATGTGTAAGAAGACATCGTTTACCATGGAAGAACAAAACACTCCGCACACTTCCGCGTCCACCAACCGTTACACCGTTCTGCCGTGAACTTATGTTGTGCAACCCAAAAATAGCCGGCGTAGAAAAATCTCCAAGTGATGCTCTAACGGCTGAGCCGATGGTACGCATTGCGTGCGGGTCTAATGAAGATGTACAGCAGCCCGGGGAGCCCCACTGGCCGCCGCCGGAGCTCCGGTTAGCCTCGCAGTTTTCTACCGATGGCGCAAAAATGGGAGTATGACCAGCTCCATGACCAAATCCAAAACCGCGAAATGCACGGGCGCGGTGTGGTTGTAGGCGGCTGTTTTTCTCATGCGGGAGATGCGCCAATTGCGCCATCCAGCGTCACCGTCACGATGGGGCTCCCTCATCATTAGCCGGAGACACAGCGCCGAAATGCGGCCACTATGGGGCGCTCCGCTGGTCACAAATTCGACAATTCATTTCTCGTGATCGGGATTTATGGGGTCGATTAAAGCGAGCGCCCTTTAGCCCGCTAGCATGCTGAAGGGCTGCAATCCGAGATTTTTTGCCGAATCGTTTAAGGGATCGACGTAATAAGCGATGGAATAGTTTAGGTAAGATTTATGGGGACCGGTCACGAAGCCGTTTTCAAGGCTGTGTAGAACTGCAATAATCCCTGAAAGGCCAGGTCACGATGTAGCAAAGTAGTTAACGAGGAAGCGAGGTGACGGGAGGGGCAGCAGCTTGATGCGTAGGCGGCGTCTTTATTGGTGATGGGCTCATTAAGATAATCGCCTAATTTGGGCTGGCTCGAAGCAAAATTGCGTAATACCGCCGAATTGGGCAGCTGCTGTCCGCCTCAAGGCTGGTGGGGCTCTTGTTTTCGAGCGATATTTTACGACGGGAAGGCAGCTAGTCGAAAACGCCATTATTACTAATACTTTTGCCTCGAGGAGGAAGTGTCCGGCAATGACTTCGTTCCGTCGTCTCCCCTTTCCAGAGTTGCGAAAACTCTCAATCGCGGCTCTAAACCCTCAGGTCATCTTGAATGTTGCGCAAAGCTTTTTAGAAAATACAAAAATGATTCTACAGCTCCGCAGGCGGAACAGTTTTGGATGGGAATTAAGTCTGCTCATGAACGTCTGGACAGTTGCTAGAGTAGGAAGGGGGAGGCATCCTGCGTATTCCGCTAAGCTATGTTGTGTGTGCAACTCCTCATTAAGCTGATGAAATTTGCCTAGAATGCAAACAGAGTAAACAAACCTACCCCGGAGCCATCCTTGAACTGTTTCATAGTGCTCCACTTCCATTGTGTCTGGAGGGATACGCCACCGCCCAACTAATCCCCGAATCCCTGGAAACCCCTTGGGGAGGGAGCTGCACTGGCTGAGGTGGTGCCTCCAGGCTAAATTATGTTGGCGTAGATTTTAATTTACTGATAGCAAAGCTACGTGGAGGGGTGGAGCGGCCATTCCGTTACACAAATTAGAGAGATATGAACTTGAAAGGGTGTCCTAACCGCGCACTTTATAGCAAAAGCCGACATACAGCGATTCCTAGGAGCCTTCGAGGATCTCACTGGATCTTCTAACGAGGCAATTACTCCGCCAAGGTGAATGAGTGACTCCCCAAGAAAAGTTCATTCTAAAGGGGGACACTTTCCGAGGCAAAGTGCCCGTGAGCACCTGGAAAAACTTGAGAGTGTCGTCTCTTTTGCGTGGGGTCGTCTACTTGGCTCAATTTCAGGAGCACTAGCGAACGAACTGGGGCATGTACTTTATGACCCTTCAGGAATCTCCTGTGTGAGCAATTTGCATGTAGAGCTAGTCTAAATTCCATCAAAAAAGAAAACAAGGTATCTAAGTCAATCTAACTAAGCTAAATAAAATAATAAAAACTATGTGCATACATATATAGGTGAAAATAAAAATATGTACTGAAGTAGCAGTAGGATTCTTATAGTTATTGAGAATTAAATTCTTTTAACTCAATTTATGTAATTTCAGCTGATTTCTGCATCAGCTTCGTTTAATCGCGTGTTTATCCGCGCTAAATTTCTCAATGCGTATCTTGCAGCTGAATAGTGTTTAAAACGTGTTACTCACAATTAAACGATCCACATGATTGCTTTTAATGCATCCTTATAAATTGTTATACCCGATTCAGATATAAAATGTATACGCAATTCAATCATTACAAATTTTTATATTTAATTACACCATAAAAATGTTAAAAATCAATTGATACGTATACAATACAATTCAGCTCCGAGAATTTCCATATAAAATTCAGCTATATACAAATAAACAAATATTTTAAATTATTCTTTGGGAACGGTAAATATATAAATGTTTAATTTAATTAAAATAAATTTTTTTGAAATACGTAGGTAGTTACATAATTTTCAATCAAATGATATGTGATCACTTAAACATACAAATAAGGCCTTGGAAACGATTCTAAAGTAATTGTTTTCAGAATAAACTGAAGTCCATCTATTTCCGTTCTCCCCAATTACCTTGAGAACCCCCAATTGTGCCCCAAATTACGTCAGCCGCATGCACAGCGAAGCTCCCAACGACCGGAATCAATCCGCCGCCCAAGTAAATTGCCGCGGAGCTCTTCACGGAGAATTTCTCACCATTGGCTTCGGGGGCTCCTCGGGCTTCAATTTTTGCCTAGAGGCGCTATCTCCCCACAACGGAGCGCCCATTCAATTCGAATCAATCGGCGGAGCCCCAGCGCAAGGTGCACAGAGCGGCTGCAACATTTTGCGGTAATCGGATTGAGCCTGCAGCCAGCCAGCCCGTGTCCATCCTATCAGGAGGAGTCCAGAAGGCTCCCACCTAGTTACACTGGAGCACCTTCATGCAGACTTGCAATTGACCCGGTTCAGCAGGCGCTCCGCAAGGTATGAGGTCTATTCTGGTTGAATGGGGCTACGAGCGCCGGGAATGGGGGATTTATTAGAATCGAAGAAAAGAGGACTCGACGGACGCAATTTGATATCTGGTTCTTTCCCTGCCATCAGCTCCCCGGTCTTCAGGTTTGCTGAATTATAGAACAGGCGCAGCCCCACAAAAGGAAACTGTGTGCACACAGTGGACGCGGATGAAAGGAGCTTTTCAGTCTCGTGGAGATGCGATTTCTCGGATTTCTCCTTTTATAGTCAGCCTCAGAACGTCCCGTCCCGAACTTCTCGTAAACGGGCGTAGAATTCACCATTATGTCTTTTTCTCGTTTATTTTCCTGCTCCCTTTTTTTCCGGGGGGCGGACGGGATAGGAAGGCAAACCGGAGACCCTTTGAAAAGGGCAGGACCGCCTTAGAAGGTAGGAAAAGGTGTCGTAATCATAAACTCCAACGACAATTCATTTTTATGCCCTTTGCTCCCAGTGGGCAACTGCCGGGACCAGCCTCAGTTATAAGATTTCTTCCCTAGATCCTTTTAACGCACCAGGAAAAGAAGCTCCCCGTCCAGAGAAATTGGCCCTCTGAGGCATAGTAATTGGTTACTCAACATCCTGTCCACCCTCTTTCTGATTTATTTCACGGAGCCCCAAAATAAATATTTACTCCGTCAACCATATGGTCACTCTCCCGGGCGCCAGAAAAGGGTTCTTGGGAATCGGATGAAGAACTTTGGATCCCACTGGGCTGCTTAAAGGCAGTACAAAAATCTGGAGCCCAACAGAGCCAAGAAGAAATTTAAGCAATGACTTAAAGGGCGATAAATTATGTGATTTATATATAAAGCAAAAAGTACTCAAATCCTTTTGGGGCTATTTAGACAGTTAAATAAATTAACAGACGTCGTCTAGCCGCCCAATTGTTATTATTTCGCAAGGTACTATTTATGTTCCTAATTAACCTCCCGTAAATGTTCTTCGCCACCTGGAAGCAAAAAAGACACCAGCTTTAACCCAACTGGTCCAGGTATCCAGGAAATAAGACACCTAAACGGAAGGGGTAGTAGATTTTTTTTAATAAGGATAACTCGTGAACGCGTCTAGACGTCCACTTGTTCGCAAATAAGTGGATCCTTTGATGTGGACATCTCGAAGCCTCCCTCTATTTATTCAGGGACAGAGTCCCGGACAACATGCCCTGCAATTTATTCCATTTTGTGATTGCTGTTGTTTTGCCACATAAAATCGCTTTAAATGAAAGGACATCAGTTTAAATTTTAAGCATATTCAGCAGCCCCCCAAAAGTTGAATCAACCGCAAAGTCGGATCTTTTCACCCTCATCCCAGTTTCCTGCTTTTCTCGGTTGGCTGGGCACAACGGAAAAATCTCGAGGAGATGATCTCATTTTGATACTGGAGGAAATCCGCGAACGAAGTACCCGTGCAAACTGAAACTCTAAACGAAAAAGTTTTTCAGGAATGAGAAGTCGTACCCTGCGGGAGGACGACGCAGGGGGATTGAAAGGAAACCAACAATGACGAACCGGGAGACACCCCTCATTACAAGAAACGACCCAATTTGCAATAATTTTCCATTCATAAGTCCGTGCCACTTCTTTTGCTTATTTCCTTGGGTTGGTTTTTCAAACTCCTTGTCTCACTCAGTTCAGCCCCTTCCACTCCCTCGGGAAGACGCTGAAGACTGAAAAGTGCTCCACCTTCAGCCCCCCAAAAAAGCAAGAAAAATCCTTCCTGAGAGTACATTTCATTGCCAAGTGGCTCCTTCTAGGGCTCCTCTAGCATAAAACAAAAAATTAGGGCTGGGGCTAGGATGGAATGGTCGAGCACCTTGTGAAAACACAAGAGGGCGCCCCCGACCGTCAACATACTGTAGAATGGTGTGGCTATAAAAATGGGGTTCTTGTCCGGCGGGAAACATCCCTTGCTGACATCGGAAAAAATATTCCTTTTTTTGCGGAAATATTAAGCCGTCGTTATTCATCCCTTTTACGGGAAGTGCTGCTCCTAGGCTGCGGGCCGAGCTCTGCGAAATAATTTTTAGTCACCTAAAATGGTTTCAGAGGGCTAAAAGGATTGATGAGGGTTGGAGCCAGAAGACGTGTGACAGATATTTAAAAGGTTTGCGGTCTTTACCAAGGAAGCTGAAAAACCTTTTGATTGCGATATTTGCTGATGGAGTACTTTTTAAATTTTTCACTCTCAGATTGTGCTAAGTAAGTTTGGGGGATTATTTAGTTATCTCCACGAGGTGTCCTTTCTTAAGCACCGCTGAATTGTATATTTCCCCTTCGATTTTTGTGTTGAGGTTTTCTTTTAAAGTAGCTGTTTCCCGACCGCGATTTGGTTCACGTGGAATTTGGTTTTAATCAGGTCCCCATATTTTACCTTTTTCTTTAATTTCGTTACTGAGGAACAAGAGACTACCTAATGTACGGCACTTTAAATACGATTCAAGAATATCTTTACATACAATGTTGACAGTTTTTCATTTTGGTGCTAATATAAATAGATGGACCGCATAAGTGAGCCGTGAGCAGGCCACATAAAGTTTTTCGTGGAAAAAACTATTACACAATAATATACAATGGAGAAGGATAAATTACGAGAACTATTTTCCGACATTCGAATTCGATGAAACAAAGCCTATATGTTGGTCCAGGCTAAGCTTAATCTACCCGTGAAAACCCCATGAAAATCGCTTCAATAATTTCGGAGATAAGCGTGAACAGACAGACAGAAATATTTAATTTTTTTTTATTTTATAATTATCTTCGTTTATGGTCGCCTCTCAATTTTTGGTAAATATATTCAATGTACAGGACTGCAGGTTCTACTGTTTTATTATATATGTTTATAGATATAGATGTGTGTAACTAGATTATATGAAGTAAAATTATAGGTTAACTTGACTAAATTGGATTCATTACTACTGAAAAAGTCATGTTAATTTCTTCATTTTACATAGATGAATACTTACATGGCTGAATAAAATTTGATTTTGGTGCATGATTTCCGTGAAAATGTTGTATGTAAAATTAGTATTAGCATTGAATTCGTGGTTAGTGGTCATAACGTTACTTTTAAAATAAACAAGCTGATAGCAAACAAAAAAGAAATTGAATTGACTAACCACCGACGCTCAACAAATACCCAATGCCCATGCAATTAATAAAGATCAGGTGAAATTATCGTAAAGCAGTCATTCAAAAAGCGGTGTTGATCTTGCACGTTGAATCAGCAGAGGAAGTGAACAATCGAAAATTGTAAAAGAAAGGTCCGATAAAGGGCAATGGGGCGCTGCTGATTGCAGTAATCCTGTCTAAATGCAGCTGGATCTTGTGACTGACCTGCTCTAATTACGCCCCATTGAAAGATAAGTCGTTCTGGGGTCACTGAACCCGCCGCAGTGCTCCTCACTTATCTCCCCGCGCGAGGCACCCTCACGAAACCCCAGGCCAGCCCCCCCTTGTCGGCTAGACTGATAAGCTGGTCGTGCGCCCCAGAGCGGAGCGATCAGTCCGCCGTCTTAGTAAACAAACAGCGCAATCACCGTCTTGAAGACATTTGTAAAAGTAAAAGTTGCCCACTCACCTTCGATGCAGACGACATGATCCCGAATCTGCTGAGCGACCTGGACATCCGGGATGAGTTCGATCAGGTCGTAGATAGCGTAGATCGAGGGATGGACACTCTCGAACCGCTGGATCTCCTGCCGGATTGCCAGGGAGTTGTTTATAAACGAGGACTGCAGGTGAGCAGCACTCGGTCGGGGGTTGTTCATTTTTTTCCTTCTACCTTCGGGTGGGGGTGACGCCGCGCCGCGCCGCCCGCCGTCCTCCTCTGTCCCGCTTGACCCTGAGCCTAGGCCTGGACTGACTCCTCACTTGAAAAATAATCGAAAAACTCGCGCGCTCGACGAGCTAGAACATTGCTGACTGGACGAAAGTCGTCTTTTTAAAAAACGCACCTCACATTACCCCAGACTCGTGAAGCTGACTGGCACGTAGCTTTTTTATGTAATTCGGCAATAATAATAATGATTAAGAAACAAAATCTCGCGAACGAAGCACAGGGAAGAAAGATACGACGGATGACACGCAATCAAGCACAAGTTCAAAATCTCGAGCTCTAAACAAATAAATTAAACGAGCTCTTATTAATAGGGCGGCACGCAGCACGAAAATAACATTTTTGCGACTCCTGCTCCGGACACTGGACTAAGGGCACACCACAACAAAAAAATTCTTTTCCTCGCGGAGCAGAGGCGCTCTCTAGAGACGTCGTCGTCGCCGTCGCTTGGTCGTCTTCGCTGGGCACTTTTAGGGCATCGCAGGCGCCGAGCAGCGGTTCGCGCCAGGCCGCACTGAGGTCTTCTTAGGGCCCCAAAGGTCTAGACTGTGGCACGCCGCCTGGTTAATTTAAAACATGCAGTTTTTCCCGATTTGCTTGTCGAGTGAGTGGATAAAAACACAAAATCCTCGGAACGAAGCGCAGCGAACTCACGGACTCCGAGTTGTCAGGCAATAAACTGAAGTTCGTCTCAAGTGACCCCACTGCTTTGCGGATGACAGTCGATAGTGCTGCCGAAGCGGCACAATGTGGCTGCCTCGCTCGTCACATTTGACAGCCGGCTTAACAAGGGCTTTAACCTTGGCTTTAACGCTTTTAGCTCAGCCTTAAACCTTTGCAGTGGGTTGCGTTTGTAACCACTAGAATTGAAAATAAAATTAAGCATTGGCGGTTTTTGTTTGATATTTTCGATTTGAATGGAACCAAACATGCATTATAACAAAAATATAGTTGATCGTTTGGTATCTTGTAAATACACACATAAACAATAAGTGATATCGTCGATGAGACTGGAAAAGCGTGTAAGAGTAATTTTCAAAACCGTGTATCAGTATTTTCTAAATTTTACAGGAGGAAGAAATAATTGATTATCTTGGTCAGTAGAATGAATTGTTGTGGCTGAACTTGTTTGTGATTCCTTTGCATATATGTATATATATATATTTAATAGCAATGTGACAACAAGTTTAGTCACAAAAATTTATTCTATTGTAAAATGTAATCAATTAATTCTTCGTCCTGTAAACTTTACAAAATACTGATACGCGGTTTTGCAAATTGTTTACGAATATTGAATACGTAATTAAATAAAATTTGGAAATTCTACTGAAAATTAAAATTACTTCACACAGACTGCACTTAAAATTTACACACTTCCTTTTTTTGCAGTAGACTTTAGGCGATTTACCGTAACAAAATCAAAAGCTAAATAGTGTCGATTCAGTTCGCAAATTATGAAATGCTGTATCGGTGAATGTCCGTTAATAATTGGGCTGTACAAACAGAGTTCTTGAAAACAAAAAATTCCCTCAATCCCACAAATACAAAATTTTGATTTTGGGTGGCAAATGAAATAAAGCACATTTTTTTAAAAACAGTGTATAGTATGTATGCATATGCAGATTTATTTAATCCGACAAAGTTTGTTATTATTATTAGTTTTATTGCTATAGGTGTTAGCGGAATTAACGTCTGAATGACGGTAACAGTGGATTAAAAAAAGGAATTTAGTCTGAATTATATTTTCTTTACTTTTTAACATACTCTTAGGTAGATAAAACACATAAACAACATTTTTAACTCGGTATCTATCAGTAAGTTTGCGTTAGGCAATATTTTAACAAATTGGGATTACAAATTCATAAAAAATGGCAAAATTTACGAGCACCAACAACGGAACGTACGTATGTATATTTTGTTAATGTGTTTTTAAAAAAGTTTTATTTTTCCTTTAATCTTGCATATGCCTCTGTGCGTGTAAGGAACCAAAGAAATACTTAGTTAAAATTGTTACAAACAATTCAGATTAAGTTGATGGAACCAATTGTAATGCGTCTCGTTTCATATGATAAGGTCACAAATGTTCTTATATTGTGTCAACACAAATTCATCTTTTAGTAGCTTGTGCAAATAATTTTGATAATGTTGTTTTGTGAACATATATGCAATTCGATCATTTCGGAATTTAAACTGGCTTAATCATTAATTTGAATAAACTAGGTAAATGTTTGGTTAGGATCCATAAACAGTACAATTAAAATTAAGTCTTATTAGAGATATGAATTATGTTTTAAATTAGGTTAAAGTAGAGCAAAATTAATTTACTAATTGCACTACCTAATCAAATGCACTTAAATGCAGTTTTGAGCTCTATTTTAATAACATCGTTAAAGTCGGACAGCTACACGAACAGCATTTCAATGCCTCTGTCGTGACGATCTCACGGTTGTGCTTTTCATTTCGGTACGCGAGATTCACGCATCATTTTGTTTCGTATTATGTAACGTCTATCTGAAGTTCTAGTTTAATCCTCTGACGATATCTGTTGATGTTATGTTTGTTTGTTGTGTCGCTCTTTTGTCAACTAAACAATTTGAATACAAGTCACGATAGTTTACAATAATCATACGTTGTTGCAATTACTTTGAATTCAGGTGAATACGAAATTACGAAATAATCGTGAAATTTTTTAAAAATTTACCCGATTGCTTTAAGAGTAGCTAGAAATTATTATAGCTTAATTGTTGTATTTGGATTTGCTTCGGTTTCTTTAATCAGGTGTCTGTGTTTTTCGAAGAAAGGGGAACTATGTAGATAACCTCATTAGAACCAAAATTGATAATAACAGCAATAAGACGAATATTTACAAACTTCAATACAATTCGATTAAGTAGAAGTATTAATAATCACAAACTACTGGACTTTATTACCGAGCTCCTAAAAAACATGTAAGATATTATTATTATTTTCTATTTATTGAAGACATCATAACGTTTGTTACAAACTTACAAAATTATTCAGGGTTTAGGTCATTAGGCCATTTGCAGCTGTAATAGCACTATAATGCCACGATGATATGTCTTATTTATTTATTTATTAGAAGAAACAAGGGAGAATGCAGTCCAAACCCGGGATTTGATAACAACGATCACAAAAATAGTAGCGCAATTAGTATGCACCTGAAAAAGAGGTCTCCTGCCAGAGCCTCCGATGCCGGTAGACTTTTAATTAGCCTCGCACGAGTTACCCGCGAAAGGTGTGCGCGACTTCGAGGCTGTGTCCCTCTTACGCGTGCTGCTTCCCTGTCCCACCCACTTTTTGCACCCGCGAGGAGTTGTGTTGAGCATCAGAAATTAGGAGGAGGCGCTCAAGTTTGAGACTTTTGTTGAGCTTCTTCCTGAGTACACCCCGGGCAAGGCACCCGGACAGAGTCCCCTGATTTATTCGATTATATTGACGATTTATTGAGACTAGCTGAATCTAATTTACATTTAGATGGGGCCTCATGTGCCGGCCGAGGAGGCGCAAGATAGTCCCAGTAGTGGATATAGGCGGACTTTTGTGTGACCCCTACTGAAGGTATCGTTTTAAGTTTTACGTGGTTGATTGACGGGAGCAGTAGAATGGGTCAATGCCTGGGGAATATTATGCAAATTCCTGTGGACATCCCTCGGATGAAATTTGAGATATAACGAGGCCGTTGACCTTAACTGGTCTCGAAATCGAAAGATCTTTATAATTTGATGGAGAGCTGGAACTGAAGCGGACGGGTATTTTTGGAGGATGTGCGATTTCTTTAAGTGGGAGGGTTCGGTTGAGTGCAACAAGTCTGTTTTTGAAGTCGAAGCTGTACAAATTGAATAATATTTGCTTTCTATTTTGTCAAAAACTGTCAGCGGTTAAATTTAATAAATTCTGTTTCTACAGCAGTTTGCGAAGGCCTTCACGTTTTATTTACAAAATTTAGGTGGTTTAGAGGCACTTAAACTTGTAGTTTAGTGGCATTAGAATTATATTTAGAAGTTTTCGGACTCACTCAACGAATTCAATTTTGCTTTTAACCTTGACAACATTTTTAAATTTTCAATCAACTATTAATAGGAGTTTTTTTCGTTAATTTCTTTAGCATCTTTAAATCTCAGTAAACTTAACATCTTATCTCAGTGAATTAACAGTTTTACCAAGCGGTCTTTGTATTTTATTTACTTGATTTATAAATCTTATTCAGCGGACTAAGGGAGCTAATAAATATTATTCAGTGGACTTGAAATCTAATTCGAAAGTGCCGTCATTACGTAAACTTTCCAAGAATTAATACAGTCTAGCGGCTAAATTAGTGCTCTGCTAATGTTAAATATATCAAAATACTCCAAATATACGTCACGAAAATATCCGACCTAGGGGTTATCAGGTGTCACCCCCTTATCACCTTGTGACTGAGCCAAAATGTAGAGATTGCAAATGTTTCCGGCATATTGGAACCCTAGCTGAATATAAATATAAATTTTTAATTCAGCTTTCAGCAGGTATTTTTCCGTTTCTAAACTCGTTTTTGTTTTTTTAGAGGGGAATCACCTGTTCTTTGGTCGAAAGTGACCAATGGGAACCACCTTTCAAATATCTTTAAAATAATAATATATGCGCTAACCATAGGGACTCTTGGAATTCGAAAATGTCCCAAATCGAGCTCGGCCGAGGAAAACAAATCGCACATAAATTCCTTTGGATGATCATACCAGAAGTTTAATTGAACTGGCTTTTTACGGAAGGCGTGGGTACTCGAGGTACCGCACCTGTGTGTGGGCCCGCAATCCAAGGGGAGTGCAAGAACCTCGCGACTGAGGCTTGTTTTTATACCGACCAAAAGACACACGGCCCTGGTGCAATCCGAGAATTGTGATCGCGATCAGAAGAATTCCAGTTCTCGATTGGGGCTCCGGAAAATGGAGCCTCAGCACCGCCGCGCACCGGGCGCTTCTTGGGCGCTTCTCTTGTTTACAAATAAAACCCAACGAACGAAAGGTAGCATAAGAAGAGTCGCGGCGCCATTTGCGCGGCACCATTTTATCATCTCCAGAGTGCGATCACCCGAATCAGGCCCAAGCGACGAGTGATAATCGGCGCCTCCGCCGGGCGCGCTGCATAAAAATCGAGTGCCGCCCGGTCGAACTTTCAGTGGTGAGGCTTCCTTTCGGCATTAAGGCGGTTTTGTGCGGCACGTGCCGAAGAGCGTTTCAAGCGGAGTTTAATTGAGAAACCCAGATCCCGGAGCGCCACGACGTCCACGTCGCGGTTCCAGCACTGATAGACCGTGGATTGCCTTCTCCCGGAGTTTACAAGGTCAGGGGTGTTTTCAGAGTGCAGTGAAACTGGCGCGTAACGACCGCGGTTTATGTTGCTCTCATATTAATCCACGCCTTACGTAACGACTGAGATTGAGACCTGGCGCTTTTCAGCAAAAAATTGGACCAGTCAGTAGCTCTTAAGTGCGCTGATCTCGAGTGGTTTTTGTTGCTGTTAACTGAACTAGTTCGACGATATTTTTTAAACCATTCACTGTCGCGAGCACACTCAGTCAAATATTCAGCTATTGCCAACTATGAGTATACCCGTAGTTGACAGTGAATGTGTTAACGAAGTACAGTGATTGATACCTGATTAACGAGTAGACAGCAAAATTCTTCAAAAGTTTCTGACGAGTCTCAAAGTTTCGGTATTTTTCGAATTTCGAACCTAACGGCTGTAAGTTAGCAATTCCACCTGCCCTTGTGACTTTGAAATCTGTTGAGGCGTTACATTTCAACCGCCTTTATACTACTGCTGGAGGCCAGAGAAAATTACCATTCCATTGAGTGTGCACTTTTAGCGATCGTGATAGAATGTAAAATCTATGTTTAGTCCATAGTGTAATTGAAAGTGTTTTTTTAAGTACTTAATTAATATTGGGAGTGATTGAAACTACCATTCATGATGAGTATTAGTTTGGAAGTGAATATTTATTACAAATTCTTCTGCAATTTTAAGGCTCGTTAGCTGTGATAGCAAGGAAAAATCTTTGAAGTTTTGTTCACTGCACTAAATATTATAACTTTTAACGAATTTAAAAAAACGGGTTCAGTATAGTGCATAATAAGGTTTGGGAACGAAAGATATTCCTTATAGAAATCTAAGCGGGTTAGCTTGAAATAGTCGAGAAAATAATATTATGTAGTAGAAAAATATGGATTTATACATACGTAAACAAAATTGTAATTGAAAGTGAGAAAGTTGGGATGCATGCTATTGAGTGCCAATACCCGTGCTGGATGCTTTAAGAGAGTATCCGCTTTAATTATGAGTAGGGGATAGTTATCTAAATCGTTCTATGTACGTTAGGTGTATCGAAATATATTAATTACCAAAATTGCTATTAGAATAATTTACCCGACATTCAGGTACTTACGGTGCCCTTGTTCACGATACATGCGACTCGGAGCTTTTCTGAAGCTTTCTAAGTTTCGTCTCTGCTTTGAATTCGGAAGAGTTCTGCTTCTTTCGCTGTTTTCTGCCTTTGAAATGTTACAGCACTAACCCAGTCATGGCAATGACTTACATATATTTATTCTCGCTAATTATCTCATGTATTCTCATAAATTATTCTGTAACTTTTTAACTAACTCCCTTCTCCTCCAACTAACCATAAATATCCTCTTTGGTACAGTAAACGAGGCGATTTGCAATTAGCGTGCGGGTGCCACTGGAGCATATCGCCGACACCTGAGCGGCTTCCGTTCATTCATCCAAAGAAAACATAAAAATAAAACCTGCCTTGCCGCACCCACTCCCAGGTAGCGCATTCTCTCTTCTTCTTTCTACAGTCCAGCGAAAAATTTAATTACCTTCGATTCCCCCCGGCGCACGAGACCACAATAGACGCACAAGTGATTGCTACCTGGCGGTGATCAAGTGATTTTCGCAATTAGTAACCTGTGCGTCATGCCTCCGGCGCGGCGCACGGTCGTTACAATCGTAGCATACCCCTCGCATTTGAAAAACGCGTCAAACAGAGCAATTGAAATTGATTTTTGCAACAATCGTTCTCTTTCCTATTTTAGGAGAATACCTTCGCAGTCAATCAGAATGTATCTGCGTACTTGGGCGATTGCTTCACTGCTCCTGGTGGTAGGTGGAAATTAAATCGAACCCTAAATATTTTATTAAAAATGTCCTTTCGAATTTCAGGCAGTGTACGGGACTGACCAATCTTTGGAAGATAGGGAGCGGGAGGCTGCTTCATATCTTGAAAATCTGAACGATGAATTCTGCCAGAAGAGAAATTATGAGACAGAGGCCGAATGGGCACTTCAGACTAACATCACTGATGCAAATGAGGCCAAACTCCTTGAGGTGTCATCAGAGGTTGCAAAGTTCCACAAAGAGAAGGTCATGGCACTGAGAGAATTCGACTACAAGAACTTCAAGGATGAGGACCTTAAACGGGCGTTTAAAAAACTTGTGAATCTCGGATATGCTGCTCTATCAGAAGAGGAATATAAAATCATCAGGGGGAACATTGCTAAAATGGAAGCAAACTACTCGAAGGTGAAAATATGCTCCTACACCGATCGCACCAAGTGTGACCTCAGGCTTAACCCAGATATCGAGGAGATCATATCGAAGAGCAGGGATCAAGAGGAACTCAAGTACTATTGGCAAGCATGGTATGATGCAGCTGGAACACCTGTTAGACCTTTCTTCGATAAATATATCGAGCTAAACAAGAAAGCTGCTGAATTGAACGGTAAGTACATACATATACACTTTCCTAAAATTGAAGTTTATTCAGCTGTAAGCATGCTTAGTTCAATTTCTAGTGATTGCTTAATTCAGTTTGATTTAAGTAATAGCTGAATTTATTAGTGGATTGCAAAAGCGGAATTCTCTAAAATGAGATAATTGTTTAGCTTAATAAATTTCGTTTTTCCAGATTTCACCTCAGGCGCAGAATCCTGGTTGTCTGAATATGAAGACGACAAATTTGAAATTCGTTTGGACACAATTTTCGATGAACTCCGCCCACTTTACGAGCAGCTCCACGGGTATGTGAGGTGGCGCTTGCGCAAGCACTACGGTGATGAAGTGGTTTCAGAAAAGGGCCCCATTCCGATGCATATCCTAGGAAATTTATGGGCACAGGAGTGGACCGATGTTGCTGATATTATTCAACCGTTCCCCGATAAACCTCTTCTCGATGTTACCGATGAAATGATCAAACAAAACTATACAGCTATTAAAATGTTTCAAATGGCAGATGATTTCTTTGATTCGATCAACATGACCAGAGTTCCTCCGTAAGTTTAAATGAATTTTCTTATCTTTGTGTCATGGATTTACATTTTCATTCTACCTTCCAGAATTTTCTGGGAAAAGAGTATTATCGAAAAGCCAACTGATGGACGTGAATTTGTGTGCCATGCCAGCGCTTGGGACTTCTACAAGGACGGCGATGTGAGGATTAAGATGTGTACGAGAGTCAACATGGACAACTTCTTCACAGTTCATCATGAGCTTGGCCACATTCAGTACTACCTTCAGTACAAGGATCAACCCTATGTTAATCGAGAGGGAGCTAATCCAGGTTTCCACGAAGCCGTCGGCGATGTTCTTTCCCTGTCTGTTTCCACACCAAAACATCTTGAGGCAATCGGACTGCTCAAGGACTACAAGGAAGATCAGGAGGCTAAAATCAATCAATTGTTCTTAAAGGTATATATATATTTTAATACTCTTAAAATATTATGGTATTAAGAAAATAATATTTATTGCAGGCTTTAAGTAAAATTGTTTTCCTTCCCTTCGCATTCACCTTGGATAAGTACAGGTGGGGTGTGTTCCGAGGAACAATTAAACCAGAGGAGTATAATTGCGCCTTTTGGAAATTACGCGAACAGTATTCGGGCATTGAGCCTCCTGTAAAAAGGTCTGAACAAGATTTCGATCCTGCGGCTAAATACCACATTTCAGCAGATGTTGAGTACTTGAGGTTAGTATAGAATTAATAATAATACACAGAATTTTTGGTTCACTGCTTTACGTTGTTGATAAAAAAAACTGCTTATATAGAATTTGTAATATAAATTAAACTTTATTTCTAGGTACCTCGTCTCTTACATAATTCAATTCCAATTCTACAAGGCGGCCTGTGAGAAGGCCGGTCAATACGTTCCCGAGAATCCCGAGAAGACCTTGGACAACTGTGATTTTTACGGAAGTAAAGCGGCTGGAAACGCTTTCAAGTAACTCCTAACACCTTTAGTATTTCACCCTCTATCATTTTAATTCTGAAACAGAGCAATGCTGTCGTTGGGATCATCAAAACCATGGCCAGAGGTGATGGAGGTATTCACAGGAGAGCGGAAGATGACCGCCAGTGCCATGATCGAATACTTTGGACCTCTGAAGACTTGGCTGGAGCAGGAGAATAAGAAGAACAACGTGCACATCGGCTGGGATGGTTCAGATAGTAAGATAATTACTATTTTTGATTGATGATATCGTGGACTAATATTCTCAATTTTTATAGAATGCGGCTGAACAACATCGTAACCAAAATTTCCTTTAGTCCTATATGGTTCCACCTTTAGGGAGGAACAAACTCGATATTTCTACCCTTATATACATATATTTTTTTTGTTTTAACTTGCGTTTAAGGAAAGTGAAGCGCAATTCAGAGAAATAAAATTTAAAAAAACCGTTTCTGTTTTCATTGAATTACTAATAACACTTACGAACAACGTCAGGAGTCACGAAAATATGTAGCTATGTAGTTGCCTGCATTATTTAGCCCTTACCTTATTTAAGCAAAATTTATCAGTCAACCGCAGAAAGTAATTTTTGATCTCTGTCATAAAATCAATATTCTAACCCTTTTAGAAAAACAATTAACTTGCTGTGTACAACTCCAATATTAAACATTTTTTGGTTTCTGAAATAAAATTAAACAAAACACTGAGTTTCTATTTTCATATTTTCGGATAATATCCATTTCAGGGCTAAGGTAACTTTTTAAAAGCTTTTATTAAACTTGATCGGGGTGTCTGTCTGTAGATTGGCTTCAAAATTTAAAATCGAATTTTAACTATGTATGTTCAGATAAATCTAGAGCCTTGAAATTTTGCAGAATTATTAATATTTGATGACAATGCAATTCACAAACAAGAAATTGCAATCGGCGACAATTTTAACCCATTTTTCCAACTTGTAATAATCAAAACACCCGTTTTTGGAAAATTTCTTTTCTTAATTACTTGTTATAATATAACTTCCCCCTCTAAAATGTTGAAATGTGAAAGAGGTTCATTTAATTCATATTGCGTAAATTTTCAAGAAGAAAGAACTATTCAAACACCACTATTATCTTTTCCATAAGCATTTGTTAGAATTCGCCGAAAAGAATAAATGCCCTTAAATATATGTACTTCATAGCAAAGCAAGAAATTATTTCATTTCGCTAGTTCGAAAAAAATTGGACGTTAAAGTAACTATATGGTATGCTTTGATTCATCCGTTGCAGTGATCATATTCAGCCTTAAAATTCAAGCAAAGCAGCCAACTGCTATCTTTAATTTTTTTGTGGTGTGGCTTTGGGAAGCAGTGTGCTGAGAATCAGTATCAAACAAGTTTTTTTGGAGTAAATTTCTATTTATTCTTCACACTAAAATAATTTTAAATTAATGACAATCTGTAAAACAAAAAGAAATTATTATATTAATATGTAAAATAGTGAAGAGTCAGAAAAATTGCATACTTCCTGACGTCGTCCATCCTACTTCAGCTGAGTTTGCAGCATTAACCATTTTAAGCCACTTGAAAAGGGGATCAAAATACTCCAGAAATCCAGAAACATCTAGTTCTCGTGTACCAGACAGGATTTCTAGCACATCTCTCCAAGGTCGAGATGATCCGAGTTCCATAGCTTGCCTGAAAATGCACGCCTTTGTTAAATTAGACCCCTAAAATATAATAAATTAAAATTGCCTGAGTAATTCACCCGGTTCCCTATGCAGGGAGAAATCACAATTATTTAGGGGTAGGTCCGGATCCCCGAGGACGTATTCGCCGGTTATTTTACAAAAGTGTTTGTAAATCTGGAACTGGGCAATAATAGTCACAATTACGCTGCAAAATTGAAGGTGAGTAGTTATTACATATCCATGAATGTTTAAATGCTACCTCGAATATTCGTCGTCTACACCCACTAGAAGTTTAGAAGGAGGGTCAAAATCTTTAGAACCCCTTTCGACGGGCGCTCTCGCTCCAATGTACTTTTCGTTTAGTTCCCAAAATCTGCAGTTGTCCCATGTTTGTATTTCTCCATCAAAAACCATCACCCTGTACTTATCCAGAACATATAACACTGGTAGAAGGAATAATTGTTGCATACCCTGTAACATGATAAATAGATTGTAAGATTTTATAAACGAAAATTACCAGGCGCCTTTCGGCCCACCTAGGCAAAAAGATTATTAGTTATTGTAAAATCACCTCAAGGTAGAGTCGGTTTAAGCTTGCATCATCACTAAACGTCCCTTCTTCAATTATCCCCAGTAGCTCTAGATGCTTTGGACTGGAGGCACTCATTGAAATAACTTTTCCCACGGCATCATTGAAATTTGGAAGAGGCTCACTTTGGAAAATCGTTGGTTGATTCTTCCAGAACTGATAGTAGTGAATATTCGAAACCAACTCGTGCATATCTATAAATTTCCGAAAGCTGACTTCAGGACAGTAGCTAACTTTAATCTGTTCATTTCCATAGAAGTTCCACGCCTTATTCCAACATCCTAAAATTTGTTTTTCTGGGTTTGCAACCATTTTACCATTTATTTTTAAGAAATTGCTTTAGTGGGATAAAAATGATTAAATATGTTTCCAATTATCTTTAAAACTACAGTACTCACTATGGTATCATAGGAAGACCTATGGAAGTGAAAAAATCGGAGGCATCTTCGAAAATCCTATCGACTGTGTATCCTTTCGCCTTTAGGGCTTCGGTGATGTTGGGCAATCCGGTTTCTGGATATGGGAACATAAATTGCCCAGTTTCTAGGTAGGTGTATGCATCTCCCAAAAATAATTCGGATAAGTGCTGGGGATACGGCAGGTTTGGCTTTATAAGATCTGAACCGAATCTTTCTCTCAGTAAAAATCGAACATGGGCATGGAACTGTTCGAAAAGTGGACGAATTTTTTCCATTACATCTTCGAGAACATCCAAAATGTTGTCTTCTTCGAAATTTTTGAACCACATCTTAGAAGGCTTATCAAATCCTAAAATAAAAAGCTTGTAAAAAACATAATTGTTCTTAGGTTTCTAAAAGCAGAATCTTTCAAAGCTTTTAGAAGAATACAAATATTATAGTACACACAGAAGCGGAATGCTTTTAAAAAAGCAGTTATGCAGTTATTTTGTGCTGTTAATGGCCTTTCTTTATACATATATAAATACTACGTATATGTATGTATATATGCATAAATATATGTTATGTAATTTACCATTCAATTCCGCTGTTTTTTGATAGAGATCAATAAATTTTTGAAAAGAATCCTTAAGTCCAGATCCTGTCCTTTTTTTCCACTCTAGCCAATAGTACTCAATCTCTTCCAAATCGCCAGAAATATGCAGCGTATCTTGGATCCCGGGAATTAAAGTCAAATTGCAAATTGTTGGATTTTTATATTCGCAGAGCTGCACGGTTTTGTAAATCATGCTCATGTTGCCGGACGCTTCCTGGATTTCTTCAAGTTCTTCCTTACTAAGGGCATTGTACCCTAATTTCGGCAGCTTCTCTAGCTGGCGGTAGAGGTCATAGTCATTAATTGGTGTGTGCTTGAAATGTTCTGCCTCTTCGTTGATTTGTTTCACGTATTCCATAAATTTTTTAGTGGCAGCAGTGGCCTTCACGAGGTCTTCTTGACGCTCGTTAATTTCATAGTTAAAACTGGCGGTGAAGTCTTCGTTGTAAATGTCGGCGAGATCATTGTTGACCTTTTGGAGAAATGTTCGAAGTGCATCGTCAGGATCTTCCTCAGGTTGAAAAGGACTAGACTGGGTGGACAATGCCTGAAAATTTTTGGGTTATTTATTTGATAAAGAGTTCAAACTCTGTATACTACCAGAGCTAAAATGGCTGTAGTTAATAGGCACAGTCCCATTGTGGCGAATTTTGTCTTTTATCTGTTTGAAATAAAAATAGAGTTTTATTTTGAGAGTATTTTTAAAAATATTTGTGTTGCAATCAAATTTGCTAGTTTGTTTTTTGAGCACATGCAAAAACAAGCTTATTGTTTCGAAATTTATCCAATATCTTTATTGTTAAAGTACTTTTTAAGACGAAGGAACTGTTTTTACTTTACTGCATTAATATATGTAATTGTTAAAGTCAGGATGCCATGTTAATCTCAACATCCTCACATATCACTTCATTTTAATTATTTGAAAGTAACCTTCGGTCGGAATGGCAGGCAACTGCACAAACATATAAGAAATTCATCAGAGAAGAAAAATAATGTTATTTATCTTTCCCGTATTAACTCATCAGCACTAATATTGAAATATATTTACAACATTCTTGTACATATATACATATAAGTTTATAAACATATAAAAAATATATTTAATACATCTTGTAGAGTTAATTTAATACACAATACAACTTTTTTACCATAGCCTCCAAATTCTCTTTAATCTGGCCCATGAATATTAATAATTTAAAATCGTCATACAACGCAAGTTTTTAAATTCAAAGTTATGAATATAAAAACAAACTAGTATAGTATTAATATATCAACAATTTAATTTGAATCAAAGCAATTAGAAACACACAAATTTTGGACATCGTGCTGAGTTTTTGAATGTTTACAAAACCAATACCCCTCTCGTTGCCTTTGACGTCACTACTTGCTGAATATGGTACCGGCTTATCAAGGCTCTTAGACTTTGGTAAAAGTGAACAGTCCAGTTGCACAAGTTTTGAATCTGTTTGAGAATTATAAAAAAAGCAACCAATCCACTTCTTGCACCTGTTTTTAACTCATTCAGATTCTCACAGGTTCTTGAAGGCGCCAAAATGATTCTCGTGGTATAAAATCTATAAGTAACCCCTTAAAAATCGTTGTAGGTATTTTTACTGCTTAAAAACTTTGGACACATTTAATTTTTTTTGGTATATCCCAAAGGTCATTATTATGACGTGAACCAGCAGAATTTGGCTAGCCACTTATTAATTCCGCATTAATTTGCATCATAGACGTCGTTAGTGCATCAACTATATTTTCATTCACGGCCACTTCAACATTACGTAACTGTCACGATTTTACAAGACACTGACAGTGGACAATAGTCACGCAGTTGGATACCACCTTCAAGGTAACGTATTTTTATGGGCTAATTGTTAAATGATACAAAAATAATTTTTTTTTTAAATGGATTTTTTTATCTCACCTATAAGATTAATTAAGTTGACCTACTCGGATCACTTGAAGTGATCGCGCGAAAAAATTTAAGTACTGTTCGATCGGACGGTTACGGGCCAACTGATCACATTGATTCCGCTCAGAATTATGAAAAATAATTAATCGTCTTCGAATTCAGAGCCTGCAAAATTATCATAAAGCTAATGTACGGTGAGAACTTAACCGTCAGAAACCCGCCGAAGGCCACCAGGTTTAACGAACATGTTGTCTTTTGAGGGGTTAAACAATTGGCAAGAGTAATTTTAGTAGATGGTCGCGATAGTGCAAGAACTCGCTCATTGAGCTATCAGCCTAAGACCTAGTTTGAAGGTAAGGCGAAAGAATTTGGGGCAGGAGTATGGGTTTATTGATCTACTCTTGCAAGTGAGCAATAGCAAGTGTAGTTTTGAATATTATGGCGCCACAAACCCGTTTATTATATGTTTAATGAATTTTCTTGTTGGCATTCAATTCGAAATAATGGCTGTGGCTACTAGTCTTCTTATGCAGAGGGGGTATGAATTTAGATAGTGGAAACAAATTTAAAACTTGATTTGATTCCTTTGCTACCTAGGAAGCTTGCACGTTGCGGCGAAAGATCTTGAAAATTTTGTATAAGTTTTCATTCACCGATAAGTTCTAGGCTTTATTATTCAAAATATTCAAGTCGAGATGTATAAGTAGCAATTTTATGATGTTTAGTGATGATGATGAAATATAATTTTTATGAGCTTCGTTTATATAAGTTTTTAATTAACTTAATGATGCAAATGTTTTTATAAATTGAAAAATATTTTAAGTTCTGATAATTTTTGTTCTTCCGTTGGTTACATATTTTGTATGGATTTTTACTTCATATACCATAACTTTGCAATTGCCACACATTTGCTTAAACTAGGCAAAACGTCAGCTAATTGGTAAGTCGCCTACTTCACCACCTTTAATTAGAAGATGGTAGCTAACAAGGTAGCCGATGTTTTCTTAACTTCTACTTTTCTTTCCCTAAAGAAATTCACGTCCTTGGCGACTTTGCCGAACGTGTAGTTGATAGTGACTACGATGTCACACGGGTACCTATCTCTAGAAAAACGGTCAGGGGTCCGTCTAGGCAGCAATGACAATGAGCCGTAAAAAACATGCCATCGTAAGGTTCTCGCGGAAAACAATGCCCAGGTAACCGGCCAAGGGGCTGATTGCACGGCAGCCGCCTGATAACCAAACGATGGAATATTGCTGGGGTAGGTACGTCTTTAGCGGCTAGCTTAGTGCTAGCACGGCAGTGATTCTGAGTACCTCAAGTGTTTAAGCGGTTTGTAACCGAACCTATCGCACCTCGAATTTGGGTTAAATCGGCGAAGTGCTTTGCATTGGTGCTCTAGAAAAGGTGATAAAAAAGTTCAATGGGCGGCTTGTTATGGTTCCTTGTTTTCGTGTTCACGCAGGACACATGTTGCGGTATAGCTAGTCCTCAGCTGAATCTTCCGCCGGTCCCTTCCCTGGCTCCCACACGTCCTGATATATTTCATAATAGTTACACGCCTAATAAATTTGGTGATAGTGACGATTTAAGTAGACTTCGTGACACCGAGGGTAATTCGAACAGATTTGGTGATAGAAGTGGTGATTTGAATAGATTTGGGGACAGGGGCAATTCAGATAGAGACCGGGATTTAAGGTTCGGTCCTCCGTACAACAACGATGAGGAGTACGATCGTTTGAATGATTTTAGGGTAAGTTGCTGTATGAACTGAAGTGACTGAGATCAGTAACATTCTTAAGATTAAAATCAGGCATGCACAAGCATTTGAATTGTTACTAATTATATAAAACCTCCAAATGTGATATTAAAGGGAGGGAACAGAGATGTATCCGGCAATGGAAATTTTAATAGAAGTTTTGATCGAACACCCTACGATCGGCCGTACAACGAAAACCAATACCAGGAGCAGGATCGTCGGTACGCTGCTGAGGTTGAAAAAGTTAGAAACTTTTTAACTGACACCGATTACCGAGGTTCTATCGAGTGCACAGCAAATGTAGCAGCTCAATGGGCCTTTGAGACGGATGTTAGTGAGATAACCGAGGCAGAAGCGGTAAGCATACATACATACAGTACTAATAAATTTTACAATCGACCAATTAATCTCATTTTGAGATATAATTTTGTTAATAACTCGAAAATTGTAGTAGTATTCAACAAATATAACTATAGCTGAATAATTGCCATACTGTAGGAAAAGGACAAATTTTCATTTATAGGTACTAGGTAGCTATAGCTGAATCGTGGGCTGTGAATTTTCATTTTAAACACAAGCCTAAAGGTGTGAACCCTATTTTCACCTTTTGTATAAGATTTAAGGTATCTTCACAACTTTGAGGATAGTGGTGTCAATTAAAGCCAAGCTAATTGAACAGATTTGGCATTGACATAAAAAAACTGCCCACATGACTGCAGCGGCGGTGACGACTTCAATGTGTCGCGTGCTGCTGTACTCAGACTCTTCAGCTCGCTGGATTTCTGTTGTTGGAATGCATGCGTTCATGAATTCGAGAAAATGAGTGAAAAAATAGAAGAAAGACAAAATTAATTCTCATTTGTTGTGGGAAAATTCAGCCGCGGAAATCTGGCCACAGAGCTATTTAATCATATTCGCCTATTGTTTGGGGAACGCCGGCATGATTCAAAGGCCATTCGGGCGGAAAGATTCTTGTGGTTTAAAGAATTTACTGCCGCTGAATGCACGAGAGAGAAAATAATTAGTTGTTTCCTGACTTCCCGACCTTTTACTCGGTTCGTCCTTGCGAAGAGGTTTAATTAGGAAATACTGAAAAGGATTTTTCGGGGTAAAATTTAAGATTCACAAATTAAATGAATATGCTTCACAATCGGTTTTAGTTAAAAGGATGAATAATTTATGTAAGCATCTGAGGTTTTCTTGATTTGTTAGTTCGTTGCATTCAGTAGGAATTTAAGATGGATTAGTGATATGAAAATACTAAATATGATACGATTTTCTTTCTTTCCTATTTGTGTTCATAGTTGCTTGCACAACAACGATATGCAGATTATCAACACTTTGTCGTCGACCAAATTAGAGGTATCGATCGGAATATTGTTTTCGATGAAAATTTGCAGCGGCAGCTACAAATTTTATCGAATGTCGGTGCTAGTGCTCTTCCTGCAGATCAACTGGATCGCGTGAGTTTACTTCCAATATTTCCGAATTTTGTTTTTTTAAAGGAGAAATATTTCAGTACAACAGGTTGATAAATGATTTGCTAGCGATTTACAATAGTGCGTCGATCTGCGAATACCAACAACCTTTCAGATGTGGACTACGACTTCAGCAGGATCTGAAGGCTGTAATGGCTAGAAGCAGGGATTGGGATGAGCTCCAGTATGTTTGGACTGAATACAGGAGGAAAACTGGAAAATCTATGAGGGATCTCTATGAGCAGCTAATTGAGTTGGTCAATGAAGTCGCCTATGCTAATAGTTAGTGTTTTTAATATTATATTAATATACACAATTCGAAGAAATGTTTTTCGAAATCAAAATTATAAATATATATTTTCTAGATTTTACAAACGCTGGGGAGTATTGGTTTTCATCCTTTGAATCTCCCAATTTTCGGGAAGATATTGAAGAAGTCTGGAGGCAGATTCAGCCTCTGTACGAACTCCTTCACGCCTATGTGCGGCGTAAGTTGCGCGAATACTACGGTCCCGACAAAATCAACAGAAATGCACCTTTACCCGCTCATATTCTGGGCAATATGTACGGACAGTCATGGCTCAACATTTTGGACATTACAGTGCCTTATCCTGGAAAAAATTTCGTCGACGTTACCCCTAGGATGTTGGAACAGGGCTATACTCCTTTAATAATTTTCCAGCTCGCTGAGGAATTTTTCCTATCCCTAAACATGTCCACTCTTGCACCAGATTTCTGGATTGAATCAATTTTGGAGCAGCCCCCAGACCGTGCTGTAATATGTCAGGCATCAGCTTGGGATTTTTGCAATAGACGGGATTTCCGGGTGAAAATGTGCACGAAAATCACCCATAAAGATTTAGTGACGGCCCACCATGAAATGGCCCATATTCAGTACTTTCTGCATTATCGGCACCAGCCGAAAGTTTTCAGGGATGGAGCTAATCCTGGATTTCATGAAGCAATTGGTGATGCTATCGGTCTCTCGGTGTCCACACCGAAGCATCTGCAAACTCTTGGCCTAATACAGAAATCTGTGGAAGATACCTCCTATGATATAAACTACCTGTTTGCGATGGCCATGGACAAGGTAGATACCTATATCTATAATATCTATAATAGATTTTCTTCGGGCAAAAGAAAGGTGATTCGAATAAATGAAAAACATTTCCAGGTTGTCTTCCTCCCTTTCGCTCTTGCGCTCGAGAACTGGCGGTATGACGCCTTCAGCAAGCGCGCTAACAGAGAAATGCTCAACTGCCACTATTGGGACCTGAGGTGAAAGTGAAATTTTAGCTCTATCTTGGCATGAGAACTAATTCCTCAAATTCCACAGAGAGCAATATGGAGGCATTAAACCTCCTGTCCTCCGATCGGAGATGGACTTCGACGTGGGAGCAAAGTACCACATTCCAGCTAACATCCCTTATATGAAGTGAGTACAAGTTTTTGTTTGTCTTTTATATCTTTTGAACAATACTCGTCTTCGAGGGGTACCACATTTGTTACATGACTCGGGCAAAGCCCGCTTTTGTGTAACTGGTGGTACTTAAGATTTTCTGCATGGTACCGTGTACCGGTCGACATAATACAGGAAAGTGTGCTGCTGTGGCATAATGGGGCTCATTTGGTAGGAAAATTTTCTCTATATAAGATTCGCGTAACGTGCACAATTGCGAACATTTTCGATTGCGCAATCACCTGCTGAATGACCAGGTAATAATATTGTAAGCTGGTAGTGAGCATTAAATTACTTTGTATGCGTTTAACTCACTTCCTCGATATTTCTAGACGGCCTCGGGATCTTTAACGCGAGCCAATTATTACTTTATTGCGCAATCGAAGAAAAGTCATGTTATGTATTTCTAGTACGAGCCGCTCTTTGGATGCTGCAACGAGTTTTCTTCAGCTGCATACTACATTTTGATCAATTAATTGAGATGTGGAAAACTTTCTTTACCAATTCACTTTTCTCTGGAAACGACTTCCACTTTTTAGTTTTATTTCAACTAAGAAAATTGCGCTTTCATGAGCATCATTTTATTTTTATATAAAAAAAATAGTTACTTACAAAAATCGTAAAAATTATTTAACAGAGACTGCGAGATATAAAAATCTCATAGACACAGCAACCCGGGGCCGCCCACCCCAAAAATTAGCAGCTCGACTATTTTTCTATCTTCTTAAGCCTAAAAACAATTATAATACAAGCCGTAGTCATCAGCCTGGCTGGTGGGGCTCTTTAAGGGTGGTGCTCGTAGCCGTGTTGTTCTTCGTACCCTGAGGATGAGATCTCACCTCCGGAAAATTCGTGGTGGCCTTCCTCATTTCCTCCAGAGGAAAATTCGTGTCCCTCACCCTCACCTCCTCCGCTGCTGCTGAAGTCATGCCCACTAAATTCGTGTCCTCCAAAATCACCTCCACCTTCTGATTCGTGATGTTCCCCGATTACAAGAGGATGCTCTTCCTTTTTCACGCCGATGAATTCGGGCACTTTGTAGGTGATGTGCTTCTCTTGGTACTCAGGAACGTGCTTCTCGATGTGAACTGGCACAGGTCGTTCTACAGGTACCTTAACCGGGTACGGCACGTGCTTTTCAATTTTGACTGGGACCTCCTTTTCTACGGGGTATGGGGCTGGTACAGGAACCTTAACGGGAACCGGAACGGGCTTATCCACATGAACAGGAACTGGTCGATCGTATTTAACATGAACAGGTACTGGAACCTTCTTAATCACAGGAACTGGGACGGGTTTTTCGACATGAACTGGTACTGGTTTGGGAACGTGGTATGGGACTGGACGGTCAACATGTACTTTGACTGGATAGTGCACAATTTTTTCGACTGGGTAAGGATGGTCTACATGAACAGGCACTTTAACTGGATAGGGTACCTTCTTCTCAACGGGGTACGGGGCTGGTACATGAACCTTAACAGGGTAGTGCACCTTCTTTTCAACGGGATAGGGTTCTGGAACGTAAACTTTCACGGGTACAGGTCGATCAACTTTAACATGAACTGGATAGGGTACTTTTTTCTCAACAGGATATGGGGCAGGAATATGAACTGGTACCTTAACAATTTCCTTGACTGGGTAGGGTATATGCTTAATTACTGGATAAGGCTTTGGTACTTTAACTTTAACAGGAACATGTACTGGTTTTTCTACTGGGAATGGAATATGTTTGATTACTGGGTATGGCTCAGGAACCTTTTTGATAACATGTATAACTTTTTCTTCGTGAACATGACCATGGTATCCTTCGTGGTAGTCTCCAAATCCATGTAATCCACGTTTATCTTGTTTCTTGCCTTCTTCATTTCCAGAAGAAGCCTCTAGCTTCTCAGGTTTTTCTTCTTCTGCTGATTTTTTCTCCTCCTCTGCACTTGCTAGAATAACCAATGCCAGGAGGCACGCTGTTCTCTGTGAAAAAATAAAACGAAACATATTATATACATGTTAAAAATAATAAATTAGTTAATTAGTTCGTTAACAACTAAACGAAGGAATTTCTGTTCCTTACGCTATTATTTGCAATAGGCAATAGCAGAGAGAATGGCAGAAACAGATTCTGCCTTACTTGACAACTGCTGAGTAAATCTAAATGTTTGTCGTAAAAGAAGATTTATATAAAAACTGCAAATTTCTTTTAATTGGGTTTTTATAAATATATATGATTGTTGCAATAGACTATATGTAGTTGTTTATAGAAACTATAAAGTGAAGTTCTTTGTACTTATGCAGCTATCTTTTTGGGCATTTTATTATAATAGTTTGATTGTTTGTGCATAACCCTTTTAAAAATTAGATATTTTGGATATCCACACTTTGCAGATCATTTAAAATTTCGATAAAGGCTGCATCGTAGACTGCAATTTTTCTTATAATGCATGGCACAGAATCTCTTTGAAATTTTCATCTCATTCATAAGCACTTATCACGTTAATTCGCACTATGTGGGGGCAGTCATCTGTGAAATGAGAAGAAGCCTTCGTGCATTCCATAGTAAATGGGAATTGGCTACAGCAGCTGAAACCACGGCGGCCACAAAAACAAGTCTAGTTAGTTCGAATGCTTGGGAGAAAATTAATGCCTCTCCATAAATCTTCTTAATTCCGCACTAATAAATTCGCTATAGTGTCCGCACGAATTCACTCTTTTTTCACCTTTATATCACTATTAGACGATAGAACGCTAAATCACACGCAAACTGCGACTTATCTTCGCTGGTTGTCTTAAAAACCGCACTTTCTTGCCGTCCTTTTTGGTGCTTTTCCTTCAACTTACCAGCAATTTCATCTCGACGGACTCCTCAGGCTCTTTGGGGCTCAACGGAAAGCAAAGCTAGCCAAGTTTTAGTGAATAGCTAGAGAGTGAACAGGTTAATGATAGACCGCCAGCTACCTTAAGCACTTTTATAGTTGCAACGAGTGCTTCTGGCCACCGCGGTGGTAAAGAAAATAAGTTCGGGCGCCACTACCACAACACCACCGAAGTATACTTTGAGATGGGTAAATGCCGGTTAAGACTTTTCCGACAGGGAAAACAAACGTCGAGGGATTTTGGTGGTGGTTGCTACATATGCCTAAGACACGTTCGCATTGTAATGTTCAGCACATGCATTGAACACGGGTTCGCGTCGAGGAACGTGTCACAGCTTCTGCAAATCTCCTCACCTCTGCTCAAGATGACAACGGCCCGGGGAAGCTGTGCAATGCACCACAATCAGATGGTGGTGGAGGAGCTGCTCCAGGTCGCGGAACTTGCTATGGCTAGTGCAGCACCGATTTCCTCTATTTAGGGAAATCTGCCATGCTTGAAGTGCTCTTGATTGCTGTTACGCAACCACCGTCGTACTCCATTCCGCTGAGGAGGTTCTATACTTCCTCACTACGGCGGCGTGCTGATGCCATCATATGTGGACATGTTTCGCATTGGAATTTCGTGCAATCATTGACTGAATTGCAGGTGTGGTTTGGACACCTTCGACGAACCACTGACTCCCTTTCGGATCAAAGGCTCATCTACCTGCCTTTTCTGAAAATCGGCTTTACTGAATGAGCCGGAGTATCATTCAAAAGGGAACTCTGTCTTTTGAATGAGGTGTGATGGCTCACTAGTTGATATTTTGTGGGTTTTCAAAAATGTATCATGGTGTAAACTATTTAAACCATCAATTTGTTCGTAAATCATCACGTAAGCGGAGTTTACTATATTGGTGAACATGACCGTTAAAACTGTGATTGATGCTGCACAAACCAATGAATTTTTGAAACGCCTTTTGTAACGGAATAAGGATTTTTGTCTTCTAAAACATTAGCTGCAAAGTCAAACACATATGTAATTCTGCTCTATAGGACATGTTGGTTAATTATGTATTGGATTGCAAAAACAGGTCTTTAAAATCAATCCGAAAAATCGTAAAAATTATGTAATTTTCATACTTTTAAGTAACGAGAAGTCTTATTTCATTTTTCAAAGTTTAGTTGTGTATGTAAATTTTCGAAATTTAATGTTAACGCCAATTCAGTTTCATACGTTATGCAATCAAAATTTCGTACATAATTCAACTACGAGGGGTGGTATCCTCTAATTTTGTAGGGCGAGTAGGGAGCCCAAATTTTTGTTAAAGTTTTGTGTTAAAAAATCACTTGTTTTGCATTAAAAAATAACTTTTTTTGCATTAAAAAATCACGTTTTAATCGTACAGATTTTTATAAAGAAATAATGTCTTAGTATCACAAGTATTTTCCAAGCTAGCCCGAGTTTTAAAGAGAATAAAAAAATGTTTTCATGTAAACTGTTCTATATAAATGTGGAAAAGGTCCAAATAGGCGTTAAAAAAAATTGTATTATTAACCAAAATAGGCTTTGAATGTTTTATAATTTATTTTAAAATGGTTGAGACACCTCTATACTATGAATTTCCCCATCAGAAATACTTGTAATCAAATTCCACAAGCAGAATTAAGCGACTGAAACACATTTTTCTTTCCGCAAAGTTGAATTGCAAAAAAGGATTATGTAGAGTGTAGTGCAACTCAATTATCAACGGACCAGTAGATTGCAGGAACCCCTAGTTTTTCAAAATGTAAAAACTTAAAATGCATTCGAAAAATACAAATCAGTCCACCTGGTGGTTTCACATGCGCGCAGTAATTAACATAAAAAATAAAGTGAATGTGCGATTATCTGGTGCTAGCAGTCCAATTAGAAAAATAGCACTTCATCCAGAGGTACCAAGCACTAAAATAAAAACAAATTAAAGTGGTTTGCCTGCTTACTTCCGAGCAATGTTTGTGACAATAGACGGGAAGTGGTTAGAAAACTACTGTCTTTTTGAATGTGAAAGAAATTTTGGGAAATCACCACCTTGGTAAGAATATGGGTAATCGATATAAAATATACAAATTACATGTTATCCCCCTGGAGCAGGCTTGGCGCCTCGCGCTTTGTGCCTTCTGAATGAATTGTGATTAATTCACCGTACGCCCAATCCTTATTTGTTATATAAGCAATTGTCCAATAAACTCGAACCCCGTTGTAATGGCTCTTTATATTGTCTTAAAGTAAAGCGAAGCCAGACAGACTTACTTTGGTATTCACTTCCCATGAATATCTCAAATGTGCGCACTCAGCCAACGATTCGAGCGGCGCGCGCTAGCGTACTATTATGAGGAAATGGAAGTGAAACGTCCGCGGGTTTTAGGTTTCTCGGTGGGTTCCTGTCTTTTCAGACACCTATGCTCTACCGTCCGTCTACCTGAAGTCAACAGTTAGCAAGTACATTTTGCACACTGCCTCAGTAACCGCCTTTGGTGTGACCAAGAGCCCCCCCGGCAAGAAAAGTTCGTGTCAGGTGAGCATGTACCTTAGTCTGACTAGTCGTAGGGCAAGCTACTGGGATAGCCGGCTTTGCTGACCGACTTTGGGCGGCTATTAGGGCCATTAGGTAAACCTGTTGAGTGTTAAACATAGCGACTTGCTAACGAGTTTTAGAGGTGGTTGGGTTGCAAAAATATTAGCAATTATGCAGTCAACTTGCGAACTTAATCGTTAGCGGTGATTAGTTTTTGTTCCTTTCTGTATGGATACGACTGGTTGAGTCTGAGTCCAATGAACCGCTTAAAATCCACAATGACTTGGCACATAGTGGATGCAAAAAATGCAGACTTTGAGACGGTAAATTGTCTTTAAAATATCAGTTTGTATCACTTTAGCTATATATAGATATATACTACAGATGAATTTGTTTTTCTACAGTCTGCCAAAAAGTTACACTGAAACTTATTAAACGCAGTTCTCTTTTAGAAAAAATAAGTCAATTTCTGCAACCGACACTTAAACTCTACTTAAGAAATACGAGCGGAGTCTCCTGAATATTTTGTTACATTTGTAATACATTCGTAAATATGTTTTCAAAATCGATTTCGATTTAAAACTAAAATATGCATAATTTTTAAGTGAGGCGGATATTAAATTCTGCTTCGCTTTAGAAAATTTAACTTTCTTTGATAAATAACTCAATTCAGCCTAAAGAAAGTAATTATAGAATTCAAATTTAGTATTTAAAAACGTCTGAAAGTAAGAACGTATATTTCAGTTTTGTGTTTTACAACAATGGAGCAGATTTACCTAATTTTTATTATAACTAAACGAACCACTGTGAAATATAATAAACATATTCCAGTTTAGCTAATTTATACAATCTGCTGCGGCTAGACAGGTATATGCGAACCATTGGTAATCTGCATAACGAGAGTCATAAAGAAGAAAAATAAGCTAGTTAGTTGCTGCGAATATGCCATAAATAGCTGGATGCACTGCCGAGGGTCATGTAACATCTATTCCGTCTTCCTAGAGGTGTTCGCAGGCAAGTTTCGCTCTTTTTCCAATTAGGTTACATACAACCTTAGCCCACCTTCACGTTGCTGGATTTAGAAAGCCAAACCCGGCCAATGCTACTGCCAAGAGGCAAGTTCATTTCCCCAAAAGCGAACCAGCCTGGAGGTTCGAACAGAACTTCGTTTAAGGTACCACTTCAATCAATCCTCTGAAACGAGAAACCTTTCCGGTGATCCAGCAGCATCATTGCAAAACAGCGTGTCGCTGCCGCGCCGCCACGCCGCCACGCCGCCGCCGGCCAAAATGCAAATTTCTTTCGCGGCTGAATGGATCCCGCAGTGGCTGGCTGAATCAATTAAAGCTACTCTTTTTGCCGAAAAGAAAAACAAAATGAAAAAAGGTATTTGCATTGGTTTTCCAGTAAAAGGCAACTGGAGTTGGCGTGAGTTTTCCACGTACAGCACATAGCGCGGCTCGGGTGTAATTAGACGCGAAGACTACTTTCTTCGGGTTGCACATTACATGTTGTGTCCGCGGGCTGTGAAGAAAACTGGAAAGACGTTACGTAAATTAACGTCGCAGAATAGAGTGAACCGGCTACCTGATTTGCATATCTCAGGTAAGTAAGTCAATCGTTTATGTTCTACCGCTGTCGTGCATCCCGGTATCCAGTTGAGGATTATGTGAATGTGAAGTATAGCTGGTAGAAGATTACGTCCTTGGTTTTCAAAGAAAGTAAACCTAGCCTTACGAACCTACCCACAAATTTCCTTTTATAGGTTTAGAAATACCTCCAGTATGCACGTGCTCTGCCTCCAATAGTAAGAGATAATGGAGGGTTTCATCATTTTTAATTTACCTGGAGTACAGCCGAGTTGGACTAATTTAGATTTCAACGACAATCCGCGGGCATCGTAATCTAATATTTCATTAGGCATTTTTTTCTGCATGCAACCCATAAAATTGGACCACTCAGGCCCGTCATGGTGCTTGTCCGGTTACAAAGAAAAATCTATTTCGAGCATTGCACAATAACTGGTCAGGAAATTATCAAAGATTTGAAATTATCTCAAACTTATCGCGCTTGTCTGGCGGACACAGAATTAAAATTGAAGCAAAAAATTTTTAAGATTATTTTCAAGACCCATTACATTGCCCCAATTTGTCAAAATGTAATTTGAAGTCAAGGTCGATTCATGTGCCTTTGTAGGGCATTAGAGCACAATTTCTTGATTCAAATATATCCAAATTTTCGAATATTAATAATTTCAACATTTTTGAAAGTCTGCAAAGATATAACGACATTTAAGCAACTAAACTTAACCGTTTATTTTTAGAACGACATTTTCTTAAAAACTTAAAGACGACTTGCACCAGATAAATATTATGTAATCAGTTAACTAAATCAGTTCAGTTCATGCCTCGTTGCCTTAGGGCACTGCAAGATCGTTTTTACAGCCTCCGTTGAGTAAACTGAGGCACTTACTCAACCCGAAGGGCATAAGTAGAAATTAACCGGCCATTTCAGAATAAGCTAAGCATGGAAATCAATTTGAAGTAAAGTGCACTTACTGCCTTATGAAATAGCTCGTTAAATAATTTACAGTGCACACAAAGGCAGTCAAGCAATTTTATTGTTATACAGAAAATGTCTTGTGCGAATTTCTTTTCAAAGCTTAATATACTTCAAGCTGAACTAACCTTTTGTGAAGCAAGAGTCTTTAGCAAAATATTTAATTCGGAAAACTTGCCTTTTTTATTTTGGCAGGTGGTAAAAAATGATACCATTTGTTTCTTACGGTTACATTAAATATAATAAATTTGTTTATGCTTTCAGCAATTTAGTATATTTTTGGATTTCTTTCAACCAGTTCGCTACTAGGGTCTTTTGCGGAAAACATCCACCAGAGCCCAAAATTTGATTTGTGATTATATGAAATAGATTTTACGTACAGATGTATATTTAGAAGAGTTTGACAAAGCAATATGTATAAGTACTTTTTTATAATGACACGAATATGCGACGCTGGGCTATAGATAACAACTAAACGCTGTAAATTGTGCAAAACTATCTGTCACATATGTATATGTGACGTCAGGCTGTGGTACAAAACAGCTGTTTCACATATACATAGTAAGTCAACTTTGTGTTCAAATGTTATGAGATTCTGCATATCATTCAATTTTATTTCTGCTTATAATAAATCAAAACAACAATTATTGGGAGACTAGTAGCTATATACATTTTTAAGTGTAGTGTTAAGCATTAAATGGAAAGTGAATAGATCAGTGAAGGTACAATCATTGACAAAATTGGAGTTGAAGTTTATACAATAATTTTAGATAAATTAATGAAAGGATGTTGATGATGATGATGAGTTAGCTTCGCTTTAAACACATAGTACTAATTTTCATTTGAATTCGTTGAAGTTCGAAAATCATTGTACGCCATATTGAATCCGCCATCTTTAACTGTACAATTCAAACATGGATTCGCAATAAGGGCATCCAAAAATAGTTAAATACCAATTTTCATGGCAATCCCTGAATGTTTTCAATTTTTCACTTGGGTCCGCCATTTTTGAAGTTGCAAACACAAATTGGTCTATATTTTGAGCCAGAATATGCGGTACCTTCATCCAAAAAGTGAATATCATCGCGTGCAGCGTTTAGGCGTGATGAGCTACCTGGTTTCACCCGGGGTAGAACAATTTTGGCCGCCGTACTGAATCCGCCATTTTGATTTTGCAAATTTCGAACATACATCTGCAATAAGGACATCTAAACACCTCCAAATGCCACTTTTCATGCCGATACCGGCATCCGATGCGGTATCCAATGCCGATGCCGGCATCCGATGCTAAGCAGCAGCTACTGCTCTCTAAGATGCAACTGCAACAGCCCGTCCGTTGTCCGTCATTGCAAATCTCGAACCGAAAAAAAAAATTGTATTCTTCATTCGCTCGTACAACACCTTTATAAGAAACAAATGAAACAACAAGGGCTAGGAGCCTTAATAGCCCGGTGGTTTTCATACAGGCCTCTTAAGCCGATAAACAGCGGTTCAATATTCGAGTCGTGTAAAGCCTGATATTTTTTATACAATAACTAAATACGCAAAGCTTTCAGACCACAGCCCCGGCCCGCACCGGATTCCGTGTCTGATTCCTCAACGGATGACCCGTCGAAATCCGCGTCCGATTCCGCAACGGATGCAGTATCGAACGCTGCATCAGCTGCCGCGTCGAATTCAGTGTTGAATTCCGCGTCAGATTCCGCATCGGATACTGCGTGAACGCAACGAAACGAAACGCAACGAAACGCATCGCATCGCATCGCATCGCTTCGCAACGCATCGCATCGCATCGCACTGCATCGCACTTCATCGCAACGCAACGCAACGCAACGCAACGCAACGCATCGCATCGCATTGCATCGCATCACATCACATCACATCGCATCGCATCGCATCGCAACGCAACGCATCGCAAAACGCAACGCAACGCAACGCATCGCATCGAACGCAACGCAACGCAACGCAACGCATCGCATCGCATCGCATCGCATCGGAAAGCAACGCATCGCATCGCATCGCATCGGAAAGCATCGCATCGCATCGCATCGCATCGCATTGCATCGCATCGCATCGCATCGCATCGCATCGCATCGCATCGCATCGCATCGCATCGCATCGCATCGCATCGCATCGCATCGCATCGCATCGCATCGCATCGCATCGCAACGCAACGCATCGCAACGCATCGCAATGCATCGCATCACACCGCATCGCATCGCATCGGATCGCATCGCAACGCAACGCAACGCAACGCATCGCATCGCATCGCAACGCAACGCAACGCAACGCAATGCATCGAACGCAACGCAACGCAACGCAACGCAACGCATCGCATCACACCGCATCGCATCGCATCGCATCGAATCGCGTTGCATCGCATTGCAACGCAACGCAACGAATCGCATCGCATTGCATCGCATCGCATCGCATCGCTTCGGAAAGCAACGCATCGCATCGCATCGCATCGCATCGCATCGCATCGAATCGCATAGCATCGCAACGCAACGCAACGCATCGCAACGCAACGCAACGCAACGCAACGCAACGCAACGCAACGCAACGCAACGCAACGCAACGCAACGCAACGCAACGCAACGCAACGCAACGCAACGCAACGCAACGCAACGCAACGCAACGCAACGCAACGCAACGCAACGCAACGCAACGCAACGCAACGCAACGCAACGCAACGCAATGCACCGCATCGCAACGCATCGCATCGCATCGCATCGGAAAGCAACGCATCGCAACGCAACGCAACGCATCGCATCGCATCGCATCGCATCGCATCGCATCGAATCGCATCACATCACATCGCATCGCATCGCAACGCAACGCAACGCAACGCAATGCATCGCATCGCATCGCATCGCATCGCATCGCAACGCATCGCATCGCATCGGAACGCAACGCATCGCATTGCAACGCAACGCAACGAATCGCATCGCATTGCATCGCATCGCATCGCATCGCATTGCATCGCATCGCATCGAATCGCATCGCATCGCATCGCATTGCAACGCAACGCAACGCAACGCAACGCTTCGCATCGCATCGCATCGCAACGCATCGCATCGCATCGCATCGCATCGCATCGCATCGCAACGCATCGCATCGCAACGCATCGCATCGCATCGCATCGGAACGCAACGCAATGCAATGCAATGCAGCGACTCAATGCAACGTCAACGGCATCGTCAAAACGCCGATGCGGCGTTCGATGCAGCATCCGATGCGTAATCCGACATGGCATCCAATCCGGAATCTGACGCGGCATCCGATGACGAATCAGACGCGGAATCCGATGCGGTCCGGGGCTGTGGTCTGAAAGCTTTGCGTATTTAGTTATTGTAGAAAAAATGGCAGGCTTTACACGACTCGATGATTCACCCCAAAAATAAATGTAATCCGATCCAATATTTAGGCGGTATTGGTTACCTGGTTCCATCCAGTGCACACAAATTTGGGTGGCCGTGTAGGGTTCGCCATTTTGAATTTCCAAACTTTGATAGTAAATTCGATATTACCTCAAAATATCCAGGCTTTTCTCCAGCAAACTTTAATGCCCCACAATCCACAATGCTCGCAAACTACGTCCATTAGACCAATGCAAACGAAAGGATGCGAGCTGTAGTAAATTGTGCAATCGTATAGAAACGCTGCTCGATTCAAATCAACACTTGAAGTATTTCTTCTTGCACTTCGAAGATTATCACGTTGTTGATCTGTTCGATACCCTCTACAATTTCTCGTTTCTAATCTAATGCTATAATTCTTTTTAATTTCACAGAAAATTGTCGCTAGAAAAATTCACAGTCCAAAGCCACATACATCGAAACCTATCCCTGCCTACTTTCGTTTTTTCTAAGTTTTTCCTTTTCATCGGCATCTTAGTTTTTTAAATATCCCGGAATCATCAACGTCTTTTTATTTTATTTTATCGTAAATTTTGCAATGTTTTTAATAGTTATTCTGCTATTCGGGACAGAGACAAATCCAAAAAATCAAAAACCATGAAAATCGGTCCAGCCGTTCTCGAGTTATAAGTGTTGGAACAACAACACGGCTTTGTTTTATTTATTATTGTTCACCCATAATTCTGCATCTTATTTGGAAGAAGCGCTATTGAAGCAAATTTCGCATTGTATTTGAACAATGATTTGAGTCACTGTATATGTGACGGCTGGTAGTAAACGAGTCAATGTATTTAAATGGTTATTCCTGTAACCCGTGTTATGCTAAATTCATTAGAAGTGTAATTAAAGCGTAATTTATTATATTTTTTTTTAGTAGATTATACAAATATCAGGATTGTGTCTTTGAATTATAAACATCCTTTGCGTACAAATTTTAAAAATTGATCAGATATTTTCTTTGTATGGCCACACTAACATCCGTGGCTTAAAGTTTTATATCCAACTGCAAGCTTGAAAAGAAGCAATGCTTAAACCATGACTTAAAAACTTGTAGTTGAATAGCTGCGGTTATTAAAGCTCGTCTCAACTTTTGGTTAACGTCTTTGCTTGAGCTTAGAAGTTATGCTGAAAAAAGCATTTTTCATTTTGTAAAACGCTCCACAGTTACCACTGGTTTATTTAAATAAAATATTTTTATGTTTATCAGGGGAAAATTTGGGAAAATTGAAAGATACAATAGAATAGAATTTGCAGTCTATTCCTCCTTGCTTGCTCCTAGGCTGAATAATGTATTCAAAAAGTATTGTCTGTTTAGCGTTATTCAGCAATCGGAAATACTCTCCTGAATTAAAATATGAACAAATTTTATGCCCATCCTGTTTTTTTTTGTTATTCTACTCAAGTTTTACTTTTTTTTGCAACGCAGGGTCGTCATTCTGCAATATATTATATGTAAATTTAGTATTTTTGAATTACACATACCTTGAATAAACTGCGTATTAAATTAGCTAGTGTCAAATGTAATTTTGTAAGTTGTTTTGATTACTCAATTAAATACTCTGGAAAAGTAAGATCGACCGCATGAATACTAGATTCGCTAAGTGGATATTGACTCATAAAATTTGGCGCAGTATTGAGTGCTGCTAATTAACTCATCATTTTCTCGATTAAAATTTAAAACAGATGCTTCCCTTCAGCCGATCACGTCTCTTCCTCAATTTTGTGCATTCGTGCAGAAATGCTGCAGCGATTTATCAGCTATAAAATGCATAGACCTGAATTGCGGTATGCAGTGCTGATTTGCACTCACTTACTGTCGTCCTCGTGGCGCAGATTCAGCCCAAGCCCAGGTTATATAAAAATCGCGGGGATCGCGAGCCAAACTAGCGTGAGTTTGCCGCCGCGATTAACGACATCGGCCGGCAATCTGCAGCTATTGACTTTGTTGCAACGACCAGGTGAGATAGCCGCCGCAAACTGCACGAGTGCAGTGGGGTGCCTTTTGGATTTTGAGCCAAATATCTCGCGAGTCCAGGGCATGCAAATAGATATACCCAGGTGGCCTTTAGCGGCTCTTTCGCTAATTTCCCGTAATTGCATGTGATTACAGCCTCCTGAGTGGTCCTCAGAAGAGTTAGTTCATTTTATACATTCACTGGCTTTCCGAGCTGAATTGGGCGGCCTTCGGGTTTAATTGCTGGGTACCAACGACCCGCATTAAGCAGAGGGTTCCGCTGATGGGTCTCATTAAGTCGTTGAAAAGCTCTCGCACAATAGCTTAAGTCGCTAAAGTCCAAAATGGCTTAGCAGTTTCACTCTGCAAAGGCCACGAAGTGATCCGGAAAGGTATGAGCCTATTTTCTGCTTTTGGCCATGTTCACTGCTGAGGGGCATGTTGGTAGGTGTTATCAAATCGAATTATCTCTCGGAGTAAAATACGCCTTCAGACGAACCCTTGAGGCTATTTGGGTAGTCAAGGTGTTGCGTTCGGATGCGTCTGTAATTTTCTAATTGCAATTCATCGGCTAGACACTTTCTATCTGTCTTCTGTTGATCGCTTGAACTCGGCCGCCCGTTTATCCGAGGTTTTGAGTGATGGTAAGATATTTTTTCACCATCCAGAAGACCTGACCGATTTTGTAACATTCCCGAGCGTGCACTATGGAATATAAATAAAAGCTGATTATTTCCAAATACCACCACCGAACCGATACCGCGGAAATCTGAGAGTCTGCTGGTATCAAGCTGAGACGATTCGGCTTTATGAAAGATTGTTTTGAACGCACGCGTAACAGTGAAAGAATATGTATCTTATTGCAAATATTGCCTAACATAACACTCCTTGCATTATGTCGAAGACTGTTTTTTCTTCTTATTTTGGACAAATTAGAAAGGGCTTGGCAGGCATCTTTATTTAATGATTTCCTGCCAGAATGCGTTAAGTTGAGAAATGGGAAGTTTGACGTTCATTGAGTGGTTTATACATACATACATTGAATCATTTTTGATTATCACTGCGATGACGATTTCTCAATTCATTGAATTTGATGATAGGAATTTAAATCGTCTACAGTATTTAGTACTTGTTTTATAGAGTATTAAAAAAGAGGTTTACGATGCATTTGAGACCGTAACTTTATTGCTGCAGCTCGAGACTGTTGGTAATAAAAATTAAACTAAGATTTGCAGATTTTGTTTGGTTCGCTACAACACAAGAATGTAAATGTAGCAATACCATCAATATGAAGTAAGATTTATTTAATATTGGATCTCTTCTAGTTGTCAAGTCCTTAGTTTAAAAATTACGATCTGTGAAACGTTTCCATAAAACTGAATTATTGTCCACCATTATTCTCTTGGTGTATTTCTTTAGTTTGGAATTAAATAACTAGCTATAAAAATAAAATAATAGTAAAGAGACCACCACCGCAAGGTGGAACTAAACATTTTAATTAAATGTCTTAAAGAAATCATTGTTTTTCTTCATTCTATGCCTGATTAGTGGTTTCTCCATAAATTTAAATTTCATTACGTACCAATGACATGAATATAAGGTTTTAGGTAGTCTACTTTATATGCATATTTTATGAACAATAATTAGGTGTCAAATTTTAACTATCTGCGAACATTTTCTATTTTATAACATTAAACTATTACACTAAGGTTTAAATTTAATTGTCTATAGTATACGATATTACAAGGTATGCACTAATATAAGATGATATAGTAACGTTTAAAAACTTTTTTATTAAATACATAATATATTTTTCGTTTAGTTTTAATGGTTTTATCGGTATAAAGTGCCAAAATCGTCCGAATTTTGTTTTTTATTTTGGTAGCATATATTTTTATTATTACTATTTGTTTGTTTAATTTCTTTACTATAAATAAATAAATTAATCCTGCTCTCTTGTAATGCAAGTATTCAATTCAACTTTCTTAAAGTTCATGTGTAAAGAACGAAAGTGTGAATTTGTCGATATAACGTATACCAGCAGTACATATAGCTTTGAAAACTCAGAAAACAGTAAAGACCTTGCCTTGGTCGGGAACCGTGTCTCCTTCACAATTTTCATTTCGCTTTTCTTGTGCCAGTAAGAAAAAAGAGTTTCTTGAGGGGCTCACCTTGCATGCCTGGCTCGGTCGGAAATTCCGACATTACGCTCATTTAACCACCGATATGTGCCAATTGCTGCTCCATATTTCGTTTTGTTTCTTCGCCTTTCGACTGTTTTTTCTACAACATTTTTTCTCCACATCAAGAAAACTTACAAAGCTAAAAAGTAACAATAGTTGCATGGTAACTCGCCACGATAAACGGTTCCACCAAAACTGTTGCTGTAATTATTTCTTTTTTCTTCTAATTACCTAACGTCTTATTGCACCAGAGAGTCTTCAATAGCTCGATTGCACTTTGGTAAATGATTTTATTAAAACGCAAATATTGCATATGTTTCATATATGAAGTGTTACAAAACTTGTTTCACAAGTCGTCAATCAGGCAAAAGCACTATCGTTTTCCTGATTTTTTTTTAATCTTATGAAATTGCAAGGTTTTTAGATGAAAAGCGAAAGTCTTCGAATTTAAACAACCGGAACTGAAGGAGCGGGGCGAATACTTTTTTAAAAGGAAATAAATTAGGTTTTATGAAAAAAAACCTTATTGCCAATTTCTACATCCATTATGGATTTATAATTATATGTATTTATATCTATGAGTTTTTAATGAGGGTGTATTTTTGCTTGTGGTATGAAAAGAGTTGTATTTTAACATTTTCTCATTTATTTACAAATTTGCATTTATAAAAAATAAAACAAAAATGAATATCGAAGACGCTACAATGGTTTCAAAGTAGACTTTTTGGGCAAGAGTTTGGGGTTGGGCGGGTGAATGGGCGATGTTTCCTAAACGTGCTCTGGCGCCGCTCTCAACAAATTGGAGGCAGCCGTTGTTCTCGGTGAAGATATAAAAAAAAATATACAGGATTACACTACTGCCGGCGCGCTCGGGCCCTAGGAGCCTTAAAAACTACGTAGACATAAAAAACAGGGATTTTGGGGAGTTTATCACAACATTCAGATGGTATTTTTAGTAATGCCCGTGGCTACTGATCTCATGACCACCTCCATAACCACCGCCATATCCGCCTCCGTATCCGCCTCCGTATCCGCCTCCGTATCCGCCTCCGTATCCGCCTCCGTATCCACCCCCGTAGCCTCCTCCATATCCGCTGCCGCTGCTTCCGAAGGACGATCCTCCGTAGCTAGAGGTGTCAACATGGACTGGAACTGGGACTGGAACCTTGTAGGGGATTGGTCTCTCAACAGCTACTGGAATATGCTTCTCAATGTGAACTGGGTATGGGCGTTCGACTGGGATCTTAACTGGGTATGGGACGACCTTCTCAACTGGATATGGAATATGTTTTTCGACTGGGTATGGGGCTGGAACTGGAACCTTGACTGGCACTGGTACTGGTTTCTCAACATGAACTGGAACTGGACGATCGACATGGATGTGAACTGGGTATGGAACCTTCTTTACAACTGGGTATGGTACTGGCTTCTCGACTGGGACTGGAACTGGTTTAGGTACATGAACAGGTACGGGGCGATCGACATGTACTTTGACGGGGTAGTGCACGATCTTCTCGACGGGGTAGGGCTGGGGTACGTGGATTGGTACTTTAACTGGGTATGGGACCTTCCTTTCAACAGGGTATGGAGCTGGTACTGGAACCTTGACTGGAACATGAACATGCTTTTCTACTGGGTAGGGCTGTGGAACGTAGACCTTAACTGGAACTGGACGTTCTACGGGCACATGAACTGGTACATGGACTTGCTTCTCAACTGGGTATGGCTGTGGGATGTGGACTGGCACTTTAACGATTTCCTTAACTGGGTATGGAATATGCTTCACGACGGGGTAGGGCTGTGGCACTGGAACTTTGACGGGATATGGAATATGCTTCTCAACTGGGACTGGAATGTGTTTCTCAACTGGTACAGGAACAGCAACATTTTTAACGACAGTCAAAGTCTTAACATGTTCTCCACCATAACCCCCGCCATAACCTCCGCCGTAACCTCCTCCATAACCACCTCCAAAGCCACTGCTGAAACCACCTCCGCTACCACCGAAACCGTGTCCTTCAAGACCACCCCCGATGTATCCACCACCGCCTCCGTGACCTCCTCCGTAACCTCCTCCATATCCTGAACTGAAAATGCCTCGCTTCTCCTGTTTCTTCTCCTGAGTTGCTTCTTTTTTGGTATCTTTGTCTTCAGCGCTGGCACTGAGTATCAGCAGTGCCCCGATAAGCCCAAAGAGTATCTAAAAAAAATGAAGAAGTAAAGAAAATATTCAGATTAAGGGAGAAATTGGAAAACAAAATAAAATAAAATTAAATGCAGAAGAAAGAATTATTATTCAAATGAGGAGCTAAGTGACGGTGCCAAGATGTCTCTAAGTCTCCGGGGCCCAACCCAGTTATCATTTGGTGCAAGATCAAAAAGTCCGCGGCAGAACGCAGACCGCGACACTGGGTGAATATTTACGATCGAATTACGTTGCGGATTCGATGTCAACCGTGGCCCCAGCTTGAATTACTGGTCCCCGGGGCATCTCTTCTGTGGTGTCTCTGAACGCCTTCTTCGCCAACCGCCATCCGTCTTCGCAGCTCCCGCCATCGTCGCCCCGTCTTAGAAATTTTTGAATTTCACTCGTACCCCAAAGAAGAATCACTTTCGATTGCGGAATCACTTTTTTTGTTGTTTATTTGTTTAAAGAAAACCAAAGTTGTGGCTTGGATGTCGAGTAGATAGACTTGTTCAAGGATGAATCTTGATACGTTTGGCGCCTAATTTCTCTGCGAATAAGATACTGAACGAGCCCGATGATCTGCAATGATCGTGTCTCTTCAGGGACTTATTGAGGAGTGGCTTTGGGATATTTGAGCTTAAGGGTGAACAAGTCGTTTACCTGTTCCTTTTTGGAAGGTATTTCCAAATTATGGTATTAACCAATAAGAGGTCAAAATGTAAAAATTAGTAGTCTAAGAAATCGAATTCACCGATAAAACTGACATTCGTTATAAGCTCTTGAATTGCATCAAAAAAAGTCTATACTATCTTAATCAAATAAACTGAAAATCGACAACGCAATAAGACGAACAATTTATAAATATAATTTCATACAAGAGTCGTTTATAGTTTTATAACATATGATCGGTATTATTGATATGAGTGAGTTATAATTTTATCCAAATTTTGAAAGAAACGCGCTTCAATACCATCTTCTGTTAAATCGTCTCAGAAGACTTCAAAAAATGATTTATCTGATGGTGATCTTGATCAGATAGTTCAGTTCTTTGAAAAAATAAATAGTCACATTTAGATGTTACGAAGGACAAGAGTTAAGAGTATATGGTACTCAGAAATTTTCTACAGATCCTAGTGCTAAATTTAAACGTTTAACATTTTGACTGCCTTGCCACTTAGGTACGCAATAGTTGAATGCGTGCCTGAATACAATGTCAATATGCAGTCAACATGTTAAGGAAGTCCAATGTGCGTAAGATCCTGATAATATCTCACGAATCGAAAGTAATTAAACCTTCACTAGTAAATCATTCCAGATTTACAGGTAGAGCACATTTAGTTAGCTTAATCACAAAAGCACTTATATATTTTTAATCACAAAAAATCCCTTAGCTTCTTCATGTTTAAAAGTCCATCAGGATTCAAAATTTGAAGATCACTGATCGCGAATTGAGCCACCGAAAATAAGAAAATCCGAAGAAAATCCGAAGAAAATCCACTAGGACATCTTGGCCACTGTCTGCACGATTTGATGAAGATGATGATGATACCAAAAAATAATCACAGCAAAAACATACCAACGATTTCATTTTCGCTCAGCAGAAGTACAAAATTTGTATTGAGATTTTTTGGGGGGTTATTCAACAAACCCAGGAAAGGTACTGGATGGATCTTGCAAGCATTCACCTGCTTTTATATGCCCAAACTATCCGCGGATGGACGGACAGTCTCGGCAAGGTATGGAATACCCGCGGCAATCGTGTAATTGTGATATGATTTACTTTCCCTGCTGCGCCGCCAAATGGTGTGGATGTGGTCGAAGCGTTATTGTGTTTGTGCCCTGGTGGTTGCTGCTACATGTCGGCTGCTGCTTATGCTGAGACTGTTGCATTCGTTTTATTACACTTAAAAAATTTATTTTTTACTGCGTTTTTGTCTTAATAGCGCCTTTTCAGCCAATGGCACTGGTTACTGGCTGTCTTGAGATGCTTTGTTGTTGCGCTGCTTTGCTTACGAGACTGTTAATAATTTTATTTTTGTATACTTATTTTTTGTTTTTTGTACCTCACACACGGCTGCTGTTTGCACTTGCTGCAATCAATGAGTTGCCCTCTTTCTTTTCCATTACCCTAAACGACATCGTCGTCTTGGTGGTAGCAGAGAGCAAGCAATTTTGGAATTTCGTCTATGCGCCCCGCACGGCACAAGTGGACGAATACGCTTTTCAGCAAAAGTGTGCGCCATTATGCAGCAAAAAGTGTTGCAAAAGGAGCAACAAACAACCAGACTCTTCAGATGTAATAAAATGCGTCAACAATTATGTAAAATCCATTGCACCGATCAGGGGCAAGGAATGAAGATGCGTTGCTGCAGAAAGTTGTAAATACGGTCACTGTAAGAGGCCGTTATTTTCATAAAATATTTCCCCTATTTTTTAACAAGCAATAATTGTTATTTATCCTTGCAAAATGAATAGGCTTTAGGTTAACGACGGAATTGGGCTGTAAAAAAATAATTGCTGCGTTTTTGGAATTTGAGTTGGAGGAATTTTTTTAGAGATTGTTGAGTACTACTTACCAATTATTTCCACTGTCCTCGATTCTACTAATTTTCGAAACTCGTTAGTTGAATTATAGATAATGTTATGCTATGTAATATGTGGCACTGGGGGTGTTAATAGCATAAACATTTATTGCTTTTAAAAAAGAGTTATTATCGCTTTTAAAATAAATTATTGTTACATTTGTAGTCATTTGGATTTTTATGCATCATCAAACTTTTATCTGCCTACATATTTCCTTCAATTTGGATTTTCTCATGCTTATCTATCTTCTAATCCTATTTGATTAACTTCCATAACAACTGCTAGCAAATGAAAGCAATAACATGTTTAAAGATTATTTTAGAAACTAAATATTTCTACAACGTATGAAAGGTTTGAAACCCTGAAAAAACGTTAAACTATTATTTACAAAATTTCATAAAATCAGAGCTCTTAATATGGACATTAACATTAACTGCATTTCGAAAGCTTTATATGGAAAATATATCGATGTCTTAATTATTTTTGACATCCATATAAAAATCTAGACTAACTTTTGAAATTTTACCCGTATGTCTAGAAAAAAATTTCATAGCGAGCTCAGTTTGCTTAGTCTTAGAATCACATGTATAAAATTGGCGCAAAAATTGAAGAGCCAAAGCGAAAAAAAAGTAAGCTCTTGCTTTTAACTGCCCACAACTATATTTGTTTTTTATATTTAATATTAAGCAGATCTGACCTAAATTAATTTAAAAAGATGTTATAAAAACTTTGAAATCGATTTTTGAGTAAAACTAAGTGTGATATAAGCTCCATTTTAAAAGGCCATTAGCCTTTAACCGCTCTCTGGCATTTCAGCCTAAATCTTAATAAGTCTCAGCCCACGTCAGCAGATTCGCTCGGATCCAACTTATCAAAAGAGGCGTGGGCTAAACCGCCTTTGTCCATCTTCACATGCACCGATTGCATCCAAGTGTAGTTGAGATGCTCGTGCCCTTGAACCAGTACCCCGAAGAACCCGCCATCTTCACTACAATCACCGTTATGTGCAGCACGGCGCGCATTCATTAGGCCGGCCGATTTGAATTGGTAATGTATTCCTCGCCGGTACGGTGCGCCGCGATGGGGCCAGCTGGAGCGATGCTCCCAAGATGATCTTTTGCAGATAAACATTTTATGTCGCTACGCAACGAAAAATTAATTTCCCAACGCCGGGCAATAAATTACGTTACCTGCGAGGATTTAGAGATCAATAAATGGATCTTGAAGTGTGTTTTTCTTGAAATCGATCGAGCTAAACAAAACAGGTCCACGATTGGGAGCATTTCCTCAGACCAAAACTACTATCAAAATAGCGTTTAATAATTTCCTCGTATAACTTGTTGCACCGATCACTTACTTGCGATCAGTTTCGTCTGTGACGTAAGCGATCGATTCGATTAATCTTCCTCTCATTTTCTTATGCGGCTATTACTCGAATTCAAGGTGCTTTCGTTTTGACTATCTCTCGGGATTAAAAAAGTTAAAAAGCGTTCCATAAAGTGAAGAAAAACGAGACGAAATTAACCAACAATTTTGCCTGCATTCAAACAAAACATCCACGAAATAATTCCCATGGATTCTTTTTCGAAATCTTAACGATCGGGCCAAAAGACGACGACGTCGGCTAGTTAGTCAGCAAAACAAACCAATCAGGTCGAAAGAGTCTTGAGGGGCTCCATCATCAAGCGTGGCTTCGGAGGCTCACAATATCAAGATCATGCCCCAATCCGGACGGCGAGAAGTGGCGTCGGTTGCAAAACACGTTCCAGCGTGCCTTAAAAAAGCATTAGCCAGCGGAGGCAGCCGGTGCACGACGAAAACGACGACTCCAAGGAATCTATCAACTCTTACTTTCCGCGAAATTCGGCCGCAATGAGCTGATTGTTTGTTTGTTGTTTGCTCTTTTGTGCAGCGCTCGACAGATCGACAATGACCAATTATCCTCCTCCCCCACGCTGCGAAGATACCCAGGACATAAAATTATTGCAAATCTCCCGGACCATTGCAATTTGGCAACCAAATGTCGCCGAAGTTACGTACTTAGCATCGAATTGGCAAAATGGTTTGCACGATTAAACTATGTACAAATCTACAAATCTAGCACTTCCCAGAGTTTTGGCTCAGTTTATTCAAGGAAAAAGAACGAATGACTTAGGCGACAAATTTTTAAATTCTTTCCAAAAATAGGTACATATTTTTGATTTCCTAGACATTTCTTAAAAGAGATTTTAACCAACTAGAAAACAAGAAGATAATCAATTTGGCCATTTTCATGTGTTATTAACTTTTAATCAAAACTCTTTCTTTAAGTTTGCTCCCAAAAATAAGCTTTCTTCAGTAGTAGGATTCATTTTTAATTTATCAAGAAAAAGTTAGCATAATTGAGGCAATTGGTGCATTTTGCTAAAGAAAAAACGAAAGACTTAGACGGCGAACTTGCTTGTTTTTTAGAAAGCTCGATATTTTCGGCCTTCTCAAGTTATAAGGTCGGGTAGTCATAACTAAAAATATTGCGAAAAATGTTGCGACACTCAATCACAAGGTGTCGCTTTATTTTGGAAACGATACTGGCCCAACCCATCTCATTTTTCAGATGCAAGAAATTCGCACATTTGCTGCAACAAAGACCCCCTTGAAAGCAGCGCATTGCATCGCAGTTTGTATAATTGAGCAGTTTTCAGGGCACCCAGCGCAGGTGCAGAGAAAAAAATACAATAAATAAATTAGCGATACCTTCAAAAAGTAAATCTACCTTAGCGGAAATGCGCACGTTGTTCGCCCGAACGCAGAGTGGGTGCCATTGAGCATGCAACCTGATTGCTTGTTGCATTAATGAAATCTCACCTTTTTGATGAGCAGCAGTTAGGTTTTGCCGCCTTTTATTATCGCAAAATCGGCTCTTTCGCCGATTCGCGGTCTTATATCATCAGCGGCAGTGAGACGAAGAAGCAGCCACAGCTCCTCCTTGGACAAGCTGGCTCAATATTGAGCCCCTCGATGCAACTTCTTCGGGTATTTGGGTTAAGCTTTCGCTTTCATTTTTTAAAAATTTTTGAAGCCTAATGCACATCGCGCGGCCGAGCAGCTCTTCGAAGCAATTTCGACTGCTTTCCTTGAGCGCATGGCTGTGCGGATTTCGCATCTTCACCCTGCTTCTTTTGGGTGGTTTTTGGTGTTACCCGCCGCATTGCGTTTTTTGCGTTTTTAACACTTTCAAGTAGCAACGTGTGCTCCCAACTGGCACGACTGCCACACATTTTTTCCTTGTGTGTCAATCGGAGGTGATTACTATCAATTTTTTCATTCACTTCAGCACAGCCAGGGATATGGCGAAATTATTTCTCTTCCTCAGTTCTCCCTCCCAATTGTTTTGTGAAATTCGGTTTAATTAATTAAAGCCGACCCAGCGGGAGCAGGTTTTAAAATACGAGTGAGCCATAAGCCCGAAAAGTCCTGCTGACCAATGCACCGCCGCGGTGACACCATCAATTAAATGCGCGGACCTGGCGAGGTGTGACACGATCAAATCATAAATAAATTCCTCCAGGTTAAGCAACGGCTAGAAACCACAAGAGCGGCAATGCGTCGCGGTTTTGAGCCTTGACTCCGCCAGGTGAAAAGGGCATGAGTTGGCGGTGTTACCGAGAAACGGTAGCGATCGATCGGTTGCCGCCAAAAGAAATTTATTTTAGTGAGCCAAGTGTTGCTCCAGATATTGTGTCTCCCCAGGTAGATGGTGCATTTTAGGCTTGGTCAAGGTTGCGAGATGGGAATTATCGAATCATCATAAAATCCAGAGACCCTGGCGGTTTATAACCTGTCGAAATTTGTTCGAAAATAATCAATGGGTTTTACCTCATTCATCTGAATCAGCTTTTACCTTAAACTTATCTTCCTTTATGAGCAGAGTACAAAACGGTATGCAATAAATAATGTAATAAATTTAAAAAACTATTTTAATTAGAATTGACCAAATTTTAAATCATCAATAAGTAAACAAGATTTGATATTCAAATCTTCAACTTTTCAAATTAATGCATTAAAAAAGAAATCGCAACTAATAGCGATTAAAATTATCGATCTTAAAATGAATTGCCAGTTTATTGAATAAAATATAAGCCCAAACAAATTAAAATTAAAAACTATTTGCTATTTTTAGGAAATAACTTTACAACAACTACAACTACAAAAAAAGCAGCTTCAAGTTGTAATGGCAAAGACAAAAATTAATTTAACTGAAAACGTCTTTAAAGTTTCATATTCATATATGTACCTACATACATATGTATGTATCTTCACTTGACCCCTTGACTATAAACCACCATAACTTCGATAATTTTCAAATTTTCGAAAGAAACTTACAAAAAAAAAAAAGTCGAATTTTCTTGCTACTATCGTTGTAATTATTATAGTACATACTTTCATTATAATGAAATGGAATTCTCTTAGAGAAGTAAAATATAAAATCAACAAAATGTGTAAGGTTTGTACATTACTTTTATTTTTTCATATTTAGCTTTAAAATTTTGAAGCGCATGCGTGACCAGGTTTACATTTTAGTCTTCTTATTGGAAAAGTTTTTAATACAGAATAATTTTATTGAGGTAATTGAAGTATTTTCTAGCTTCACATTGTAAAGTAAAGAGGAAGCGAATTGTGGGTTTAACTGCTCATGTGTGATGAATTTATTCGTGGTATCTACGAAAGTTGAAATTTTTTGTATATAAATGATACAACACAATTAAAAGTAAACAGCTCATTCGGTTTTCAAATAATCACTGAAGCGTAAATTTGTAGGCTTTCTCCATTCACATAATTTTTTTCAGACAGATTTAGTTCACCTAATTAGAGTTAACGAAATTTAAAAAAATTACACTCTTTAACAGATAATCCTTGAATTGACCTATTCCGAGGATACTTTATAATCTTGATGATTTCTCAAATAATGGGACTTGTTAAATCATTTCTGTGCGATTTAAAATGCTTCGTTTTAATTAATCTGATAATAATCAGTGTGATATTTAATTAACGATTAAAAATATCACAATTAACTGAACTGACTTCGTCACATCCCGGATCAAGCAACCTAAGTGTTATTTTTTATTATTGAATGACCTCATTCATTGTTTTAGCGCACTAAACATTTCCTGCGCAATTACAGAAAATTCCTATGAGGATCTTGACCAGCACGGTCACTGTCTTATTACTTAAAGAATTTGTTGTTTGGGCCAAGGAACCGGTTAACTGATTGATGAAACAGCTGTTCGGCCTTAAGGTAACCCGGAAGACTTAAAAATTCTCAAAAACGATCACCGAAGATATTTCGAATGGAATTGCCGAGTCGATCGGCTGGACGCGGTATCGCTGGAAAACATACATTCAATTAAAATTCTTCTGCAGCCCCAACCACACACCATATCCCTCGCAGGGGCTTAGGCAGACCGTAGGCCAGTTTGTCTCTAGCTTTCCAAAATCCGAATCGAAAAAGCCGGTTGGTTTGGGAGCTCCCAAGAATTGCTAGTGCATGCCTCGAGAAAGTTACATAAGACGAAAAAAGAGCGCAGCCTACCGAGACTTTGATGCGAATCTTCTTCACGCAATTGGTCCAATTATAGGTTTTGCTTGGTGACGTAAAATGGGGAGAGAAAAAAAATGGCCCAAATAGGACTACATTCGTAATACCTTTCAGGGCTTTTCTGCCTATCATCCAATCCGCATTCCAAGAGTGCTCAGCAGCATTTCTACTGCCTCATAAATCACCCAAGCTCGTCTAGCCATCAAAGAAGAGGGCTGGGCATGGTAACGCTAAAAGAAAAGCATAAAAAACAAAAATCTGATTCACATCATGCACATCATGCCTCCAGCCTCCTCCTAATGGGCGTATGCTTCATTCATTCAGGTCAGGTTTGCTCTGCGCGGATTTTGTCATTTTTGGCAATTTTGAGCCGTTTGCACGTGCGCACCTTGGAAAACGAGCTCCTTTTAAAAGATGCGCAATCTACGGTTGTCGCATCGTTCAAAAGCATCATTCCACTTCCTGGGTATTTCCAGGTGAGACAATTTCAGCCGCTAAAGTCTACTAATCCCTGTGATTAAATCAATGCCGTGTATCAAATGCGTGCCTCTGTTTGCCATCTAATTCGATTGGGGCTCTGCGTTTTGTTAAATCTCTTCGGACTAGCCGGTCTTACGTATGCGCGTAATCCGTCTTGCGGGCCCCTTTCGTGTTGATCCAATTGAACCGTGCGGATTGCGTAACACCGCATGCTCCCATTCTCCTCGAATTCACTTCAGTTTTCCATTTCTTTCGTCGTCTGCCGGAAAGTGGATCACTTTAGCAGTAACCACAATCTCCAAGATCGCCGTAACTACACGACGACTGTTCCTTCTGGAGCCCTGAGTCTAGCGACCGTCGCGACGGCGGCGGCGGTGTCCACTGCGCTTTGAGCCCCAATCGAGGAAAGAAAGGCGCTGTCCATTGTGTCGTGTGTCGTATTTCTCCTCCGATGGCATTTTATAATGAAAAGTCGGTAAATGCGGTAGAAAACTTTAAATCCATCTTTTCTTCGACCATTACGATCGGCGAAGATTGTCAAATATTTAAGAGGCCACAGCGGTCCATGATTCAAATCCAAAATATTGATTTCAATTCAATTTCGATTCGCCGTGGTTGCTCTTCGTGTATATCGACGACTGTTGGACGATCGTTGGTAAATGTCTTAAAGTCGGTGCAGGTCAGTGACTCAATTTGAATATTCATTTATAAAGAAAGGTCAGTTTATGCAAATCGACTTCAATCGAATGACGTAGTAATTCGATTTCGATATGTCGAATTTCATTCGATATCAACATCAACGATTATTACACATAACATATACAAAAATCGGTTGTATTTTAAAAACTGTTTGTTCACGCAAACACCTTTTAATGAAATTTATGCTTGGAACGATTTTGCTTTTTTTATATTTTATTTATTTCAAGTGTGGCATATGCAACGAATATATACAGTAGGAAAGCTAATATAAATGCATAGATCTATAATAAGTAAGTATATCTAACCAAAGAAGACATTATGGATGGCAATATTACTGTTTATGAAAAACCTTTAACTTAATGAAACCCAGTGATGGATGGAATGATTATTATTTAAGTGGAAAAGGATATTATTTCAGCAAATTACTATATCTCATAATTTTCAGTTAAACCTTTTTTGGTTGTAGCTTACTTAAATCTCACCGATCTTTTACAATTGAAAAATTTTAGAAAACATTTTGGGGTCGGAATGTTTGAATTTGTTAATAGTAACGCTTTAGCCTTGTAAATTCCTTTGGACATAGTAATATAACGCTTGGTATTGAGCTCGATATAAATAATCATCAAATTGAAGATAAAATAGCTTAGGATAACTCAAAATCGAGAAGTATAACACTTTTGAACATGCCTTCGGATGTAATAACAAGAATAAAATCTGTAGTGAGTTTTAGCTCGGTCATATGAGCCATTAGCGCAATTCTTCCCTAGATAGTCTCACCTTACGAAAAAGTAGCTAAATCCGCCGTGACTGTCATAACTCTTCAATTAAGCCATACCGTGACCTCGGTCATGCACGATTGCCTCTGCAGTTGACATTGGTCTTGCGCACTTAAGAAAGGCATACGGATGCCTTTACGCTCAATCGCGGAGATAGCGAACTATGTACCTATTTGATTTTATATATAAATTACGTACATAGCGAATTTTCTGCAAGTGACCGGGGCCCAGCCTCAGACGGGCCCCAAAATCCATTAGAGCATTATTGACTTTGGTCTTTTTGCCAATCCTTCGTAATGGGGCCCGATTGGAGGCACCGGGCCTCCGACCCGTCCCAGCCCGGGCCTCTTCTTGTGGCGTGGTCGTGGTGCTGACCATCGGCCAGTCACTTGAAAAATGCGAGAAAGCGCTCACCGTTGGGGCCCCAGTCACTTCTAAAGCGAGTAAAACGCATAGTCGGAAAAGACCGCCCCGGGATGGTTTTTTTTGTTGACTTTTTGCCATGCGGTTTTTCTTGTTGGGGCCACTCAATTGAGTAATTGTAGCAAGTTTTTGTTTTGGCAGGCAGACGTCTTCCAACTCATTGCCTTGCATAACATTCAGGATTGATCGAACGAAGATCGGGTTCGATCTCATCCGATCTGATGTAATATCTTCGAAAGTACAGCTGAAGTGCGAAGTGAGGCTGAAAAACCGAATTGGAAAAAAAGGTAAATAAAAAAGCCCTACCAACGAAGTCAGACTTTGCAAGGGCGGTTTCTTCGACGAGGAACCGCACACGTAAGATCGTGTGCATCTTTTGCGACTCTTTGGCTAAGTATCATCGGGAAGGCAATTTTATTGTGAAAGTTGCACATCGAGTCGCTCACACCTTTCGCAAAGGATGGGAGGAAAACGATCTTAGGCGGAGGTGCCCTGTGTCTTACGTTTGCTACTTTTGCTGGTAGGTACCTTGCCCAACGGCCTTTCAAACGTCTTTGAAAATGAGCTCGCACTCAAAATGCCTGCGGCACTCACTTCCGCCACGCGAAAATTGTTTGGTTTTGCACTTAGATCAAATATATGTAATGTATGTTAGTAGCTATTGCGAGAAAAAGGGGGCCTCGGGCTGAGGAAAACCGGTGCAATAGCTAATTTGCCAACCGTCTCAGCAGTTTCCCTGCAAGAAATTTATAGAGGTACACTTTACGGATATTCCGGTGCGCTCAACAAATTTTCGACTTTTTGCACTTTTACTCTCTAGACGTCGCGAGTCTAATCGTTTAACAGGATTACATAAGATGTTTTCAAAATCAGTCACGCTGCAAATTGCAGATCTAAAACCGGATAAATAGTTGCAGCTAACGCCCTGGGCTTAAAACTAAGTCTGGCAAATTCATGGCTAAGATAATCGGAGGTCGGAAGTAGGCACGTAAAGGGTATTACTGGGTTCTTTAGTCATTTAGCTCTAATACTATCTACTAACTAATAAGGAGAAACGTCTTGGCTCAGCAGAAAATGATGGGTTGTTAAAATTATAGCATAAAAGGAGTTTAACGATTTCAATTTAAAAAGTCGTTAAAGTGTTAAGAAACGGATAAATTTCTGAATACGTTCCGCTGACGAAAGAATAATTGACCGTCTATAGATTTTTTGCATTATCACTTGTAACGAGCAAAATCGTAGTCTTATTGTAATTTGAGGCATAAGGTTTATAAAACGGCATTTCTTTGGTATAATCATTAAAGAACAATTTATAAATGATATTTCCGTATTAAAGTCACACTTGCTTTCCTTATGACTCAACTATTAGACCTCAGTTATTTTTAAATTCAGACATTAAACAGCGCAATTAAATTTGTTATGTTGGAATTATTAATTTTGGGACCTGAATCAAATTGCTACAAATTGGTGAAGAAAAGAATTAAGTATAATAGATACAGTTTTTATGTATATTTCCGAAAAAGAGTTAGTCCCAATGCTCAGGCTATTTTTAAATTTCCTGAATTTCTTCACCTACTTAAAGGCAACATTCCAAAAAATTGCAAAATACCCGTTTTGGTTTTCGGTCCACTATCGCTCTTTGGCAACATTCTGGTAGGCTTCAAAAGTGGTCCAATTTCCAATTGGCTCTGAGGACGGATTGGTGATCATTAACCAAAACAACAACAACTCCTTGAGATAACTTTTGCCTCTTAAGTGGCGCCCAGGAAAAAACGAAAGATGCCATTGGGATGGTGGGTCTTAATCATTTCCCAGTTGTGCCCAGGGCCTGAGGCAACACGCAAAAGGCACGTCGTTTTCGATTGCCCAAAAGCAGGCGCACTTTTCAGTTTGCATAATCCGCAACTGAAACAGGCTGTGGCTAACAATGCGCGGCTAATTATTAATCGCGACCAGTTAATCAGCCCCTCGAGAGAGGAGGAATTAACGGTCAGAGACGTTGGCTTCGATCAGGTCGGAGTCAATGTAGCGTGGTTAAGACGTTAAAGGTTCTTTTTTGCCTTTTTTGTTTTTATATCTGCAAAATTGGGTAAGGTCCAGATACGACTTTGCGGTGGTGTCGCGAAGTCGTGTCCAGCCTTGGAAGAAGTTTGATAGGTGCTGCACGGTCAGGATAGTGAGGGGGCGGCTCGAAAGGAGTCCTACTTGCTCAAGACTGCGCCGCGCAGCCTCTTGGTACAAATTAGTGCACAGTCGTTGACGGTCTCAAAATGTCGAAATCGACAAATCCCCGAGAGTCTCGTTTGAGATAGACCGCGATGTCCGCCGCTGCACCACCGATCCGTCGGAGGCGCACTCTCGGGTGCTGCGTTTTTGGTATCACCTGCTGCAGGTGAAGTGATACACAAATCGCCTTCTTAGCGATTGCACCAAAGAAGAAAGGCTGTTCACATAACAGATAAAAGACGTCCGTTGCGTAACTCGCCTCCCGCGGACTAGGCCGCGGCGCACCGCACCGCATCGCAGGTCCCGCACAAAAAGTGCTGACATGACGCGAAGAACTGGAGTAAAGTTGGGTCCCGTCTCCCCGCGATCAACGAAAGCAAAACTTTTTGATGGAGTTATGGCGAGCCAGCGAGCAGCGGCTCCGGCGCGACCCTCCAGAGCATGAGTAACGGCGCCGCAAGACAAGAACATGTTTTGCATGACGTAAACCGTACCTACGACCGTAACGTAACGTAATATCGTATTAAGTGAAAATAATCGCAGTCAATGTAAGACGGCTGGGGCCTTTGTTCGCGCGCTCCCTCTTCTTCGCCGCGCGGAGATCCCAATCGCGGGAGCCCCAGCATCTCGGGTTCTGGATACTCTGGAAATGGACACCACTCATGCGGTAAAATTCATAAAATTCCTCAAATTATAGGAGCAAAAGCGTTCACCGTCCAGGTGAATCAAATGCTCATTTCGACCGTCTCAGGGGTCTGAAGTGGGGCTCAAGAGGTCCAAATGATACTCGGTGCTGCCCATTGAAGTGGCGCTCAATTAGGAAAAGATATCCAAACAATGCAGCGGTTAGATGTTAACACCTGTGGCACTTAGACACATCAACTTTTTTTTTTTACTTCAGACCATAAATCCACAGTTTATGTACTATAGGTGATATACCTTTTTTACGACATGGAGGCACCTTTTTTACCTTAATTAGAAAATACTCTCTAAGATCAGATGTATTCCTTATTTTGTCCTTTAGAGCTAAATTGAAAGCAATTGAGACTTTTTGGAGCCAATTCAGCTATAAGAAACGAAATTGTGCCTCTAATAGCTGAATTGCATATTAAAGTACATTTAAAAGATGTTATATACAATGAAGTGAATTCAAAAAAACAAAAAAAATCAACAAATATCCCTTATTAAGAAATTCAGTTTGTGCAATCGACTGTTCAATGGATATGTTGAATTTATGATAAAGTACTTACTTACTAATTAATACATAACATTCACAAATAACGCGGCATTCATCTTGCAATTATGCAAAGTACATAGCTTGTTTGTTACATTCCCCCATATGTTGCAAGTGTTTTGTACGTACTTAACCCACTTAATACTTCCGTTAATTACTATAACAAGATACATGTCACATTTTTAAAAATAATTTTTTATGCATGTTTTCGAATTCCTTTGCTTTTATTTTATTTAAGCTTTTGTTTATTTTCATCAATTCAGCACTTTTTACGTTTGCTAAATGCTGAAAAGTCTATTTAGTGGAATCTATTTTTAAAGCGTCCTTTGATGTTGGATACAAAATTTGCACTATTCGTTATACATATTTGTTTTGTACTTGTACTCGTAGATAACTATTTGTAAAGGAAATAATGTTTAATAACTACAATTATTTTATGTCCAAGTTCCTAAGAAATAAATAAATCAAGTTAAGTGCTAATTATTTGATAATCATGAAATAACATAAAAATCTTCCCAATGCAATTGAGTGCTTTTTCAAGGACAATGTAGATGATTTTAAAATATCAACAAAGAGTTACAATTCCAAGAATACATAATTGTAATTTCAGTTTATTTAAATTTGATTGTTATTAAATCGCCTGAAACTCTGCAAACTGCGCACAATCAATCCCAGATTGAGCTCGGACGGTGAAACGTGCTATGATCGAGGTCCAATGGCACTGGCTTGTGACGTTACGAAATCTCTGAATGGGGCCCAGCTCAACCAGAGGTAAATGGGTGCTGCGGTAACGGAGCCTCCGAACGAAAGTGAAAAGATGAGCCACAGATGCACCAAGAGCAAGATCAGCGGCCGAGAAAAGAAAACGAAAGGAAATGCGGGTTACCTCATCTTCGCCGCCGTCATCACGATCATCATCCGGCGCGCGAGCATCCGCCGAGATCGGGGGCCGCGCCATTGAACTTGAACCGCGGGGCCACCGCGCGATCCGAGATTAGAAGAAGTGAATTTTTGGAGCACTGCGACGCCGCCGATTTCGTGACACCCGGGGCGGGCGGATCTTTCGTCACCTGCCGGGGATATCATAATCAAGCGATAGATGTAATTAGGCAGGAAGAAAATACCTTAAGTCGCGCATTAGCGCATGAAATTGCATTTAATTGGATTTTATGATTACCGTGGCATGCGCGTAATTACACGTGACATATTTATAAGATAATTAGCGCATAATTCTCCGAACTAATTGCATGCATGTCCAATAGTCTGTCCTATTTGGTTTGGGACACCTATGAGAACTTGATCGATGTCACAATCGGAGGATAGTTTTTATTCTTTCACAGAGCACGGCTGAATGTAAGAAAAAAGTCGTATGGCCCTAGCCTTTTTTTATGTTTGCTAATAGTATCTTGCATTTGCAGGCATTACTGGCATTTTGTAACCCACGGGCGAAAGGTGCTTTAAACGCTCCAACCGCAAATAAGCCAAGATCTCTTGTTGGTCGGTTTTGTGCGCTATTAGACCTCACCTGGCCTGGGAACCTATTGCGGTTTTTGTCTGTTTCAGTTTTTGTTTTTTACAGGAAAAGGTTCTTGGCGCTCTTTCGGTGAACGTTTCTTTTATACATATATTGTAAGAAGTCGGTTGGGCTGCTGGGGGGCTTATTTCCACGATGCCAGTAACGAAGTGTGCGCTATGGTCTGGCATTTTTGCAAGCAATTAACTGCTGTTTTATTCTCAGGAGCATTCTAAATCGCACACTGTGCGAAGCTAATGCTGTTTTTCGCATAGTTAGCGATAAACGATCGTGTCACTATCATTGAAGAGCAATTAATTTTCATTTTCTCAAGGAGACACGATTCTTCCTTTGTTATAAAGTATTTAATTGTGAAACTTTTGGCGTCAATTCGTTGCGTAATAAAGTAAAGCAAGTAAACTGCATATGAATACTACTAGTGACCTTTAATGATGTATCTGTCATTTAAGACTTAAAGACATGATCTCTCTTGATCGCAAGGCTTTAGGTTCACTTGTAAAACTTTTGTTTAGTACTATTCAATTCAAAAATTGTCCTATATAGTAGTTATTTAAAAATGCTAAAATGTTAGTTTACAAGATCTTCATTTATCGAAAATCCCTCTCAGGTTTTAGTTTCACAGCTTCCGATGGCCAATCATTGCGAAAGAGCGATTAGAAAATAACTTATAAATTGCTAATAATATCGAACTTTATTTAATTTTGACCCTGAACCAATCTTCCCACATTATGCGTGTTTTTTCAAGGCAATGTATTAATAAATTTAATGATTTGATTACCAATTTAACAATTTTTAGCACCAAATTGAGTGTTATTAGATAATGAAGCATGCGGAAAACGCATATTTCTTATGTATTTGTAAGAAAACACGATCACTAATTACTACATATTAGTTTAACACAAATTTAGAATTTCCGTCTTTACTACCTTCAAATAGCACGCCTTTTTCATAGACACGATCATCCTTGATCGACAATTGCCACTATCTAATTTCGATAACGCTCATAGGTTTTTTTTTTTGGAAATTCAGTTTCTATGGTATGTAGACTATGCAATTAAGCAATTGCTTTTGTTTAGCTGAATTAACGAGAACTAAACTTTTGCTAAAAATCTGTTTAGGTTCTGTCCTTCAAGTAACCTTTTCTTAAAATTTCTCAAGATCTTAAATTTCTAAAAAAGCCAACTCGGCTCGCCTCCGCTCAGTGGGTCATTCGTGGTCTCATTGGAATCTCCGCTTGCGCAAGGGACAGTAGGTTAAGAAAAAACGTCCACAATGTTAGACGGAAACTCGTTATCAGAGTGGTCTACCCATTAGTCATGTTTCGGGGCCAAATCATGAGGTTTTGGTCGAATCTTTTATTGCCTCTTATCTTTTTTACGAGTTTTATGTAATAACCATTAAAAGTGGAACAGTGGAGGTGTGCGAAGAGCCTCTTTTTTATCATCTTCACCTTGAAAAAGAGGTCCATTCAAGACCCTCTTCGATGATGCTTGATCTCATAATCTGCAAAAAAATGCAATACGATTTGCATTACATGCATTTTAATGAGATTGCTTCTCTAATGCGTTTGTTGTTTAATTTTTTTTTTTGTTTTTTTTTTTTTGTTTTTTGTTTAATCGCCTTGTTGGCTTGCGGTCACGGTTGGTGCTACCTCAAAGGAAAATATTCGAACCCATTAATCGGGGATTTATGCACCACACGCACGATCGTTTCAATATTTTTATTTGTACAGTGTCAAGTGCAAATTGATAGCAAATTTATTTGTCGTTAAAATATCGAGTTCATTTCCTACTTTTTCGAGGCCGCTTAAAGGAGGTGATCATAAAACAACACTATAATTTCTTACAAAACTCACGTTTATTTCTTAAGTTAAATTAAATATAAATACAAAGAGAAAAGAAATAGTCATATAATGAAATCATTTGATGATGAGATGAGAGCGCGTGCTCAGATCGCGTTCTGATGCCCCTTTTAGCCATCCTGGTGGGTCTCGGATTTTCTATCACATGAGATCCTTTTGGACTGGCTGAGATCACTCGCGCGATCTATTGCCTGGATTTTGCTGCTGCTGATCGATTCCCTTGTTCAATTTATATTTTATAGATGGATTTTTAAGTAACGGTAGGGCTGCTATTTGATAGGAAATAGACAAAAAAAAAAAACATTTTGGCATACATAAATCTGGCGTCGCCTCTATCCACTAAGTTAGCAGGTGATTTAATGGTTTGTAGCACTATTGGCGGTGAGAAGTATTTAAAAAATCAAAAACATAGAGCGTCCTTAGTCCTACGGCCGGTGTGGTGTGTTCTAAAAGCTAGCTATGGTGAATAATGCTTCTCTGTACACTTCGATTGGCTTAATGATGGTAGCTGTACTCGTGTCCTAGACCGCTGCTGAAGCTGGTGTAGCCACCTCCGTGGTGTCCTAGTGACACGGCGACGGGTACCTTAACCGGGACGGCGACGGGTCTGTCTACGGCGACTGGGTAGGGCTTTTCGATGGTGATTGGCACAGGACGATCGACTGGTACCTTTACTGGCACTGGGACTGGTCGTTCCACAGCGTATGGGATGTGTCTTTCAACTGGGTAAGGGGCTGGGACTGGGACCTTGACGGGGTATGGGACTGGTTTTTCAACTGCAACAGGGTAGGGGCGGTCAACTGGTACCTTAACGGGGACTTGAACTGGGCGCTCAACAATGTAGGGTACTGGCTTTTCTACATGAACTGGATATGGTGCTGGGACTGAGACGGGGTAGGGCCTGTCGACTGGAACATGAACTGGGTATGGCACCTTCCTTTCAACGGGGTATGGGGCTGGAACTGGCACTTTAACTTCGACTGGTACTGGGTATGGTTTATCAACTGGGTAGGGTTGTGGGACAGGAACCTTAACTGGGTATGGAATATGCTTTTCTACAGGGTAAGGTTGTGGAACTAGAACCTTAACAGGATAAGGCCTGTCTACGGGCACATGAACTGGATATGGAACCTTCTTTTCAACTGGATAGGGTTGTGGTACATGAACTGGAACTTTAACGATTTCCTTAACTGGATATGGAACATGTTTCACAACTTCATAGGGTTGTGGTACTGGCACTTTAACTGGGTAAGGAACTGGTTTCTCAACAGGGTAAGCAACTGGCCTTTCAACTGGATATGGGACTGGTACTCCCTTGACCAATGTTACGGTCTTTAAAATGTCGGTGTGTCCGCCTAATAGAAGTGGTCCACCACCGTAGCCAGTGTACCCAAATCCACTCCCATGACCAGCGTGATAAACTCCATGCCCTCCACCAATATACCCCACATCTAGTCCATTAATTCCGTATCCATAACCCAAATTAAGAAGTCCTCGCTTGTCGAGCTTCTTTTCGAGTGGGACAGCCTTCTTCTTTTCTCCGGTTTCAGCAAGTGCTGATGCCAGAAGAAGTACTGTAACGCATAACTGAAAGAATTTGAATAAAATTGGAATATTGTTTTATATTAAGATAAAAAAAACAAACAAAAATTATGATCATGAAAAATTCAGAGCCTCCATGTGAAAGTGATCGTGCTCTGTAGATGGCCAAAAACAATTTCACTCTTTATCCACTTTAATTTTGTAAAACAATCACGTCGCTAAATGATATTAAATTTCAGCGGCTTCTCCGACGCACCAAAAGTGGAAAACGATTACTGCGCAGTGCGGAGTGCGCTGGACACGTTTTAAAAAAAATGTTAATAAATAAAAAAGAAATATACAACGTTCACACAGAACATAAGATCACTTCCTTTAAGGCACTATGTCACAAATACTCACAATTGCTTTCATCGTAGGTCCTTTAGAAGGAAGGAGGAGCTTAAGAAAAAGGTGTGTTCAGCTAATCCTTTCTTGGCTCGATCAGCAGTCCCTTTGAAATGGTTACAAAATTGATCCTCGAAATCGGCGAATCTTTTGGAGGATAAGAACCGTTGCGATTCCGCACCTTTGACTGGATGCTGAGTATGGTCAGTTACCTGCTTTTATACTCTCTTCATAGATAGTTGGGAAAAATTTTTCAGCGCGGGGCGCGCAGAAATTGTAAGCGGCAGCGGCGGTGGCGGCGGCGGTGGTGAGCTGAGTTGCTGCTGGTGCACGCCGCTGCCATGCGATGGTCTCTTAAAGATACAAAATACTTTTTTTTTCTTAAATGAAAAAAGTGGTCGTGATACCTCCGCCTCATACCTAAGAAATATGTCTCGGAGGGGCTTGCGGGGGGTGGGGTCACCAAGTGGGCTAAAGCGGGAGGGCACCTACCACCACCACATCATAGAAGCAGCCTGTTGCTACTACAAGCCCAAGAAAATCGAGGCATACAAATAAGTTCACTTTCATTCGAGTTCCCAAGAAAATCTCAAGAAGGTTGACGGAATGGCTCGAGTGCGCTCTTTTGCAGCGCTGTTTGCCGGAATGGGGAGGTCTCTTCCACCAGCTGTTGCTTGAGATCTTTTTCATGCAGATGGTGACAGGTTTTATAGTCGGATACTCGTGATCGGCTTGATCGCCAATTCAAAAACAAAATTTTACACTGAGATTCAATTCAGCAAAACAACGGCCGATCAATGGAGGAGGAAATCGACTGTTAAAAGATGCAGAGCACCTCGCTCTGGGGTGGGTGAGGAGGGACGATCGGCACCATGGCAGGGGATCGGGGGATGTGGCTTTACTGGGACAAGGTACAGCAACCGTCGTAATTACCGCAGAAAATTGTCACATATCAAGCGAACAAACGCAGAAGCCGCCGTTGGAATCGACAAACAAACCAACGAGGGCCTCTTTCTAGCGCAACCTTTTGCTTATGTAGAGCGCATTGGGCGAAATACAAGTAAAAAATTGAAATAAAATAGTAAAAAACTAATAGTATATATTCCTGTTGATCGAAGCTCGGTTCGATACGGTTGACACCTGAGCTTCTGCAATTTTAATGACCTTTCGCAGGTTGTTTGCGGCGGCCGCGGTGTCGCCTTGGCGATGGCTCCCGAAGTTCGACATATATTTTAACATAAAACAGCATAATCAATTTTTTCCCTCCGATAGATAGAGGGAGTGCTGAAATTTGAAATCTGAAATCTGAAATCGGAGACCGCCGGGGTTCTTTTTCTCGAGGAATTGTGCTTTGAAGAACTTAAGAACTCGAGCAAGTGCAGTGCCCCCCATGTGCGGAGCGCTAGCTTGATGCGGTCTGCCCGCCTCGAGGATATGACGACGCACTCAAAATGCCTCTCAAGGAATTTTCGCTTCTTTTCGCGCTTTCAATATCGCGCGATCGATGTTGCTGCAATTCTGTTCGATTGAGACGTTTTGCGGCTAATTGGACCATAAAAGGTATTTTTTCGAGGGAGGAACAAAAAATAAGTGGTAAAATGTTTGCAACGCACTTCGTTGCGTTTTAATGTGTGCAATAAATTCGTATTTAGTTTTTTCGTGCTTTGTGCAAGTTTTTGGGAAACTCGATGCTCGCATTTATCGGTTTTTTATGGGCTCACGGGCGAAGACGATTTATTGTTTTAATCGCTTTATAGCTCTAGTTAGTTGGTGATAATTGCTTTATTTACTATCTTGACGCAATAGCAAGTTTTATGAAGGTGCAATTACTTTCAATGTTTTTTTTTAGAAAGTTGTTGGAATTCTTAGTTAGAAAAAAATAATTTTTAAATTACACAAATAGTGTAAAATTGTTGAACCTCAGTAGTAAGTTTCGCTAATCACAGGCCTTGGTCTCATTCTGACTTTGACCCCGGATCTAAGTTTTTCTTGATTTCAACAGATAGACCTCGCACTGACAGCTATTATAATTATTGTTAATATTTTTAGTTTTATTAAAGTGAGAATTTTACTGCTTTAAGAAAAAAATTAATTTCCAAAATCGAACCAATTAAATTTTATTTTTATACTTTAGAGATACATATATTCTGATTCTGAGAGCATATCTAAAGAAAATCGTTAATGGATCGTAAACCGTGATCTTTATGTAAAGTTATGAAGTTGTTTTCAGACAGCTTAAGATTGATTTACTTGGAAGCTGTATATCTTAATTTGATATGTTATTAGATTTCGATAGATATTGCCTGTAACGTATTCTCAAAAGTCTAGATTTTATTAAAACCAACCCCTTCCGATTAGACCAATGTCAGACATTCGCTTCTCGTGGACGAAGCGATAAGATCCCCTGCGATTTCGTAAATTGAAACTTAAACTGGATTACCTATGAAATTTGATCAGCATGTGAATGCATTGGTCACTGCCTGTGCGGTGTTTGCGCGCCGCAACGTACAGTTCTGTCGGACTAACGCGAGTTCGCAGAATAATTTCACCGTACGCCCCTTATGCAACCACATTAAGATATCTTAGGTGGTCGGGCACATGTGCGTTGACAGACAGCATCTAATATTGAGTGATAAGCCTCGGCTCATTGGCGGTAGACTTCCTCTTCAGTCGCGTTCCGTCCACTTTCTAAGGTGCTTTCCCTTTCGACGGACAGCTCGAAGAAGTAGAGCACAAATCTGGCTCTTGTTGTCCATGTGCCTGTTATTTTTCAACACGATAGTGCGCCCTCGGAGTCCAATGCACGACGGCACGGCGGCTGGTACTCTCGTCTGAATCAGTTTTTCATATATCTCGGAGGGGGCTCATATGGAGGAGTTTCGCAATCCCAATGTATGTTAAGCCGCCTGCACAGTGGTCTGCATCCATGTGTCTTTGCATTCTTCCCGATTGCCACAGCAGCCCGAGTCCCAGTCACGTCAAACAGTACTAACAGACCGTGACATAACAACAACAACGATAAAAAATTGCCGCCTCCCGAGCGTCAACGTCTTAGATTTTGCTCTGGAAAACATTAAAAGTTGTCGGACTTCTTAAGTTAAAAAAGAAGTATTTTACTGAGAAATTCCCAACATTTTCCGGCATTGCTGGTTTTCTTCTTCACACTTTCCGAAGCTAGCGAAGATACCCTGGCTCGGGCTATGCGTGACGGCAGCCAGCGCGAGGCGTCGTCTGCCTATAAAGGGAAAGAAACCGCGGCAGACCTCATCTGTGCTTTATCGCAAAAGTTTGTTAACTGGGCCTGTCCAAGGCTAGTCAAGGAAGTGAATTGAACACCGCGTCGGTGTGCAATTAAGCGATTGTCAGGTGAACAGATGCAAAGCGGAGATAAAATCACGTAATAGCCCAGGAGCGACATCAGCTCCTCCAGGGGGCACCCTGGCGGTGGTCATTGGGGCGCCGGTTAGGTAAGTGATCTGATCACTGGACCTCGCTGACTCCGCTGCCCCCAAGATCCTAACCGAGATCCTTCTGGAAGTTGCTGCTGGCGTCGCGGTGTCCTTCAGCGATCTAGTTCTAGATTCTCACATCACATTAATGCATGCAATAATTTATTCATCTTATATATGGACAGATACGACTCAACTCGTCACGTGGCGCTTTGTGTGCAATTTTTCTATTTTTCTATACGTCGGCGACCTTTACATTCACTTGCAGTGAGTCTTTTGCGGACAGAACAGCAAGAAAATTGTTTTCAGAGGTACCCCTTTAAGAACTTCACTCTTTTCCCCTCGGGTGTGGTGCAAAGCTCCACGAATTTCAGTGGTAGTCTGAAGAAATATATATTATATTTGCGATTTCTTTGCAATTTACGCCGACGACCTTGAGGACGCGACTCAATCTGGACTAGTGACCAGCAGAAATCCGGATTACTGCGTGTTTTTGCAGTCTGCTAATCCCATAACTTAGCACTGATTGTATGATGACAATGAGACCTTCAATGAAACTGGAATGTCCACAAAATCCCTCGATAACAATGCGCTCAAGCAAAGAAGTAGTGAAGGTTCGTCGCTTAAGTCTTTCGTTATTTTTGTTGTTTTTTTAGTTGAAAAAATTCATCAATATTTGGATAGATTTCTGCTTGAAAAAGTTAATGGGGACCCTGAATGTTTAATTTTTAACCAATTAAGTGAACGAACGTGTAGGTGGGTCACTTTTTTTGCAATGAATGATTGAATTCCACACTAAATATGTATTCGATTTACAAAAAAAACCTTAATTTTAAAAAAACACGAGGCCTTCGATTGGGCCCCAAACCGTCTGGCACTTTAGGTAATAAAATACCACAAATTGGATGCTATTTAGGGACAAATAAAAATCGTATTTTATAAGACGAATAATATATTCTTAGTAATGTAACAGAAAACTACCGACTGTTGCATCAATGCAAATGCCTACATAGATACACACATGTAGCTTTATAGTCAGATCAATAACAATGAGTTCAAAATGTTCTGCAGTTTGGATTTATAACTATATTTAGGTAGAGCCCCCAAGCATGACTTTATTTGTATAATTATTATTTCGGCTTTATATATAAGAATTTTTGATTAAGCTGTATGGGTAGTTCACATGGAAAATTGAAGTTGCCAAAGATTATAAATCAAGTAAATTAATGTTTTGTTATATTTTACAACGTAAAATTGCCATTCATAATTCTCACTTAGTGGTCACTCAATTTGAACAGCCAGGTTTGTTAAGCAAGTTTCTAAACAATGAAACCAAATCCGGCCATTCAAAATATGTTCTTTCAACGGCTCATCTCAATTACATATACCTTTATATTTTCTATTTCGTTAATTTTTTATGTTATAAAGTAATTATGTCTACATATATAAAAACTAAATTGATTGCAAAAAATTCTTAATTAATATTTTACATTTGCACTAAATAATTGAAGTCTGTATGCCACATACATGATTGTGCGACATAAAGATTCATCAAAACATTTTCGGATTTGAAGTCGAATATAATATTTGTTTTTAAACTTTTTTATCCGAAGCTAACCGTAATTATCCAAAAATGTACAGAACAGGGCGCAATGGTGGCTAAACATTTTTTTTCTCACTCAATTAGTCAGTCCTTTGCAGCCATTGCTGTAGCATTTGGAATGCGTATGTATGTTTCGTCAGTCCACTGATTTTTCATATGTTGATTCCAGTAATGTATTATAATTTTGAGAAAAATCCATATTTCATCAAAAATATGAAGTTAATTAAATTATAGTTGGCACAATATTTCCTTTAAAGTTACCCAATTTTTTGTGGAACTACCAGTGAATAAGAATTATCGATTTTATACAGAAAGCCAAATTGTGCATAATTTATTCCTGTAACAAAAGTCTCGTATCTTTTAGCGCATATATTGGTAACCTTAAGTAGATGAGTGCTATGATTATGCTTCAGCTTTAAAACGAAATTTAAAGAAATGCACTACAAAAACAAAAACAAAAAGAAATGCTTACAAGCTCATAATCCATTTGGCTGATTCCAAAATAAATGCATTCAATTGATTGCTAAATTTCTGAAGCATATAAAACACCATCGGTTGCAAAATCAACAGACCTGACGATCTGCAGTGTGTGCCGATGTGGTGCGATACCTCGACGGCGAAAATGGTGCAACAGAGAAATTACCTAATGAATTTTCTTTCGAACTTCCACCCACACAATCGACGTTGCGCAACAGTGCAGTATAAGACCATACGCGGATCCACGCGATGCACGGTGCGTGGCAAGTAATATCCAGGCCAAATGTCGCGTTTATAGCGCTCCGCATGTCAGCGGGGCATCTTGCACCGATGGCCGGCTCCGAAGACCAAAGTGAATGTGGTCCGCTGCCGCATTCTTCTTTCTGCTTCAATGGGTCCATCCAGTGCGGTCAGTGCCGACCGTGACAAATTTCGGCCAACTTCAAGGCATTTGCTAATTTCTCCCCTAATACACTTGCATCGGACACTAAAGGTCCTAAAAACCCGGCGTGATGCCGTGCCTCAGAATGAATGACTTAGGGTTTTCCTCCATCTTTGCTGCTGGCGCTCCGCAAGGTCAGCTAATTCAAGGTGCAGTGGGAGAAATAGTTATTGATCCGCTCGGATCAAGCGGACTTAGTTTTGCACGAGCAAAAACATCGCAATTAGGTATGGTCCAAAGTGCGTCAGCAGCGTGCAGCTTATCTAATATAACTTTTATGCGCTGTTCTAATTGACCGGAATTGGACGTTGTCAGCGGTCACAAAGTGCATAATCGATTTTGAAATATGAAAAGAAGCGGAATTGATTCTTACAAAAGCCAATTATAGGCAAACAGCTTGTTCAGCAATTAATGAAATATCTTGACCATAAAGTACCGTTATTAGCTATGAATACAGTCGTGATCTAACGAAAGAGGTAAGTTCAAGATCAATAGGTTTATTCAGCAAAATTGGTGGAATTTCGTTTTCTTCCTAGAGTGCAATTAAGCGAAAATGATTACAAAAAAAGGCCCGTGAAGTTGGTCCAACTGTCGTCAAATTGAACATATTCTACTGTAATTTTAAGCCATTAGTTAAAGATTTTTTTATGGCAATTGTTTTTGTTGTAAATCGTTTAATATTATCCGTACATCCAGCTTTTAGTCTATTCTTAGTATCATGCACTCAGCATGAAGCAGAATCTATAAAAAGTGCATTTATGGTTAATTTAAGTTTTCGGTTCGACACTTGAACCTGTTTATGAAAATTAAATAATGATAATCGTTTAAATCTTCCTTAATTAACAATTGCGCAGATCTTCCTCGAATGTTCTCAAGAAGGTCGTAGAGCAAGGTCTGCCTCGGTCGCGTCAGAACCTTTCTAAATTGCGAAGACATTCATGCGAGTCATCATACTCAGCGTGCTATTTCCAGCAGGTGGGAGTCGATTAATTAACTCTTCAGTTCCTTACTGCCTTTTCGCCTTGAGATTGGCCTTCACTTTGCAACTTGCCAGTTTTAAGGTTCCATAACTTCGCACTTTTATTGCCCCCTGGAAATCAAAACGCTGCACTCGCTGCACAGAGCAGACCCTCTGTTCGCTTTGCAGCCGTAATTCTGAGGTGAGTTTCGCTGCAAAATGCAAACTTGGAGGAGCTCCGCTGCACCTCTGGAGTCCGCCGCCGGAGCAATTGCTGCAAGCGCACGACGAGCGATCCAAATACGCCAGAACGAGGCCAAGCGCTAATTAAACATCGCTCCGCAGGTCGCCGCGCGGTAATTGCTTAAGTAATCCGCGCTGCGGATGTGCATGAGTCCCGCGAGCGACTCTTGTCCAATCCGCCGCATTCGCCGAGTCTGGAGCAATTTTTTTTCTAAAAATTGTTATTGCAGCATGACACCCGATCTCGAAGACGGCTGTATGCAACAAAACCCACTTCGCCGGAGACTCTTGCGGCGGCGCAACGACAACGGGGGCCACTTTTCCTCTCGACAGTGACTCGGAGCTGTAGGTGAACTGCGCCGGGCTGCACAACCGATGCCGTTACGCATTTCACCGGGTTTATTTTGATTCCAGGTGTGTTTGTGCTTCACCTGGTGCCGCCGGCTCGATCGCCGGCTACTCCTGGGGTCTCAATGAAACCCTAGAAACGCGGAGCACCAGCCTCCGGCTGGGTGGAGGAGCTTGCAACAAGCCGAGGTTTTCGCACTGACGCAATTCGCCAGGTATCGATGTCTTGAAGAAGTTGCTCCACCGGACAATAGGCCCATTTTTGTAGCCCCGCGAAGGTACTGGGAGTATTTCAGCGGCCTTGCCCATTTTGAGTGCTCACAGGAAACTGCATTGTAGTAAGAGCGGAAGAGTTCCACTTCAGCGAATCTTTGGCGCCAGGGTCACTCCACTGAAACTGCCAACGGTTTGGAGAAATGTGCGAGTCATTTTTGGCTAATTTTTTATTTACATACCAGGCTATTATTATGAGGAAAGCAATAATTTAAATGCTTTTAATGTGGTTGTTGTAACTATAGAAACGTTTGAAATTAAGTTTTTAACACAGTATGATCTTTCGTGTTTACAGGAAACATCAAAAGTTTGTAACGTTCATCATAATTGCGTTGTACCTTAGACACACAGCACTTTTTAACAGCCAATTAAGTAATTGACTTTTAGGTGTTATTTGCAGTGTCATACATACATACAGCAATAGCAATTTCGTGGAAATCCGATTATCCAAACTTTTAGTAGTTATGTCAAAATTTTCGCAATGTGTTTGAGCACTTGTTCGAATTCGAGCAAGCTAATCGCCAAATTGAGAATACCATTAGCGCTTGATCATTATGATCAATATCTTATTAAACTTAATGACGACTTGACACACAATCGCTTAATGGCAAATTACCACTTAATTGTTATTAAGGACTGCTGTCTGTCTAGGGTGTTATGCCAACTTATTATATTCATAGAATTAAAGCAAACAATTAAATTGATTTCAATTACAGTTATTCAATTATAAGCTATAGTCATCTACATATAACTGAATAGCCGTTATTTCCCTAAAAAAACAAGAAATTGTTTTGTTCTTTTCAGGAACAATTAATTCCATTAAAAGCCAGAGCCAAATTATCAAAAGGTCCTTTAAAACTTCATTTATTAATTAATTTGAATAATTCTTTTAATACCAATTAAATTTAGCACCAAAAGTGTTTGTTTCGAATATGCTTAATTCTTAAAATTGGACACTAGATTTGAATTCAAATCGCAATTTTGTATGCAATACCACATTTGTTAATATAAGACAAGAAAATCAAATTTAAAACTGCTAGCATTCTCTGCAAAGGCGGAAATTTCATAATTTTTCTTTAGAAACTCACAGATCTACAACCTTGGTCAATTTCGCGCGGAATGACCTGCCAAACAATTATTTTTCTTGGTATATTTCAAAGAAACCATTGACCAGGCAAAATAGTCTGCAAACCTTGCCAGAACAAGCGACGCCCTTGGTGGCTCTAATATGATAATTGTGCTGAGGACAAGCCATGAGACACATGAGAACCAAGTTGCTGCTGTTCTCGGTCCCGAAGGCTAATCGGTGGAAATTTCAATCAGATCTGATTATCGCCTCTATTCAGCTGAGCATTCATTGTGCTCCATAAAATGCACTGTTGCCGCGCGGAGCTAAGAAAATTTGAATTTCCGCAAGCATCGGCCTCATGTTATGCAAATTCGAACAGGGCTCCATGCAGCCACACTTTTACTTTCCATAGATCCTGAGACCCGAGGTTTGAGACCCACGAACAGGACGCTGGAGTCCGCTGTTTTTTGCATAACCACGCATTCCTCAGAGATTGCGCTAGAGAGCAACATACCCATAAACAATTTTATTGCTTTAACCACCCTAATTGGGTCGCCTCCGTTTATGTTCAGGCGCGAGTGCAGCTACCTTATGTTCGATTGTTGCAGCGGTGGATCCGCGCGAGCAAGCCAATAGCAGCCCGAGGCACCTGTAGACCAACCATCGGCAACGTACTCGTCGTCGTCGTCGTCGCGGCTGGACCAATGATGCAACGCCACATGTTGGATGTCTGCTGACTATCAGATTGCATCGTGCGATTTTGGTACTTGCAGGATGGCTAACGACACTCATGAGACCTGCCGCGGTTTTATGGTATCAGTCGTGAGTCGTGTGCTCTATTGCTCGAAGCTAACAATTTTTTTTTAACTCGTTTACTCTTGTCTTTTACCTCGCAGACTATCCGACTAGGCTTCGATGCGTCGCGGTACAGAATAAATCACCAGCACCATCCGGCTTTTTGTTAAGTTGATTGAATCACCCGATTGACCTAACCCTAAACACCTTCCGCCAGTGTACCCACAGTCTGGCATCAGGCACGGAGCACAGCGGCACCGATTTGACTCATTTGACCCACAAGAAGGAAAGATTCCAGGCACCTATTACTGCTATCATCTCGCCAACTATGACCAAGTTACCTTGCACTTATGCCCAGGTAACAATGGGACCCTCCGGACCCCGGCTCGAGCTGGGGATCTAAGGCACGGCCGAGTGAACGCTAGCGTTATTGACAAATCATGATCAGTGGCATGATTAACAGTCACGAGGAGTCGGTTTGGTAAATGTTATGCAAAAGGGATACAAGAACCGCCTGGGTGCTCCGCAGCTTTTTTTTATGGTGTCGTTAGTTACGCGGACGCGACATGAGGCAGCAGGCTATGCTTGGACTACTCGAGCGGATCTGAGAATTGCTGATCGTATAAGAAAAATAAATAAATTCTGAAGCAAATATGGACTATAGACTGGAAATTAGAGCGGTGGTTTGTAGCTTCGGCGCCTTAATAGTCCTTATATCAAAACTCTTTCCATATAAAAAGACGGCCAAGTACGAGTACAATTCGCGCTTTAAGGGCCCTGTACAGTATACATATAAATAATATTATATATGGCTTAATAAGTTGTCCCGGTAATATTATTATTATATTTGTCTTATAGAAAAAATAGGGTTACAATCGCAAAAAAAAACTACAAATTTATGGATTTTGGATTTTTCGCTTTACTTATGCTAAGACATTGCCTCTTATCAAATTTCATGATTCTAGGTCAAGGGGAAGTATCCTATAGGTATTGTACGACCTTCGATAGCGTTGACTTAGAAGATTGATTTTTTCATAGCTCGAAAAGATTGTAGACCCTGAGTTTCTGATGTTAATTTCAATTCCATATCTATATGCGTTTCTGAGAAAATGGGTCTTGACAGACAGACAGATAGACGGGCAACAAAGTGATCCCGATGCTTTTTTCCTTTTGAGGTACGGAATCCTAAAAAGAAAAAATACATTACCATCTCAGTGTTCAGAAATTAAATTTACATAGTCGAATGCCTAATTCAACTTACGAAACAAAAATACCTAAATTACCCAAAAATTGAATGCGCGAGCGCAGGCAATGTTTTAAAAGATTTTACAATAGGCTGCTCAAAACATAAAGAAGCAGTAGTATTTTTAGTTCATCTATAGTTGTGCAGTCTACCCTACAATTAGTTTTGTGTTGAATTTAAAGTAGAAATTTTAAAACACCAAACTAAATGGACGGTCTTTAAATTAAACAAAAGACAAATATCCGCTATTTGGATGAATTTCGAATACTAAAAGGAATAAGTTTATAACGCACAAAACTTATAAAATTACACAATTCAGCACAGTAGTTTCTGAAGCTGTATTGTGTACCTAACGCTAACGTGACGACTTTTAACATGAAAATTTATTGGGAGTCCCCATACTGTCCAACTTAAATTGGAAGTACCAATATCCGTTCACTAATCATAGAAAACCCATTTTCAGCGTCCTTCCTCACATTATATTTAATTTACTAATGCTATTTGCGAAAAACACCAGTTGTTGTAGGTACTCGGGGAATCAGCCAAGGTTACCCCACCGATTGAGTGAAGTGCTCGACACCTCACCGCTTGTCGGATTGCCAAGTCGATCGTTACGCTGAGGCCTCGGGCAACCATCGTTCGTTCCCAGGCGGTAATTAGCGCGGTGAATTTAAATCATGCCACCAAACGACCACATATTAATTAAGTATCAAAGTGTCAGCACCTGAGAATGGGTTCCGCGGAGGTTCCGGCTGCCAACCCGCGAGTGGCGGTACCACAGAGGGATTTTCGCAACCACCTCGTTTGCTTGCGAATATTCCCAAACTTGTCTATTGTCCCATCAGGTGGAGAATATTTAAATTACCATTTACCGCCCAAGAATAGACCGGTTGCAGTCGATGCCATCGCCTCGCCATGCCAAAAGGTCTCAGAAGGGTTTTTCTACTGTTGAAGCAAAACGTTCACGGTCTTGCCCAACCAAAAACTAAAAAATAAAAAATACAAAATATCAAAAGAGACCTAGGCGCGGGACACAATGCAAAAAGTAACCTTTTGGTGGGGCTATTTAATGAATTTTACCCACAAGACCTAATGATTTCGCTCGCCCAAAGACGGTTTACTAACTTCTTTACGATGCTGACTTGTGAAATGGATTGAAGGATCTGACCTTTGGGTCTGGCTTTAATGACGCGGAGTGACACTGGCGCGGCGCGCAATTTACCCAATGGGCCCCGTGCCTCACTCATTTCGCGTGATTAGGCCATTGCGCTTGATGAAGATAGACTTTGGCATTTTTGCCGATTTTTACCTTAAGTCCGACCAACGGTGTAATTATGATTCGCGGCCACTCCAAACATTAATAGCGATCTTTGCCTACTGCGGCAAATCAGATCCCAAATAGTTTTAGATAGTCAAACTCGATCTATGCGCTCCAATATTTTTAAATATGCAAACTGGATATATACACTACATCAGCTTAACCAGTCCACCTGAGACCAACTAGGCTAATAAGCTCCTTTTTTGGGAAAAACCTACGCTTTCATTTCTTTGTGCTCGCAAAGCCGGTTCGCGGTTTACGGAAGCCGAATCTTATTTGTGCAGGTTGCAGCGAAAAGAGCCTTATTCGATGTCTAGTAAATGGATTAGCATAAAATCTGCTGACTTACAAAATTTATGACACTTGGCTGCATTTAAGAGCAATTGGAAGCGTAATGTAATCCACTCCGCCTCAACCGACTTAACACCTGCCCGAAGGCACTCGCGACTTTAAAACGGTCGACAGTAGTTTTGCCAAATTTGCATACATACACATTCCTAAGAAGCCGGCAAGCAATTGCTTTTCGAGATGTCGTTGTGGGGCCACTTAGCGCGCTCACGTAACAATGCACCATCTCATTACCTCAGCCTCAGACGCGATTTCAGCAGCGGGATAATTCGAAATCAAAGAAATAAGTCACTGAGTGAGCGCCTGCTTGGAACGAGGTCTTTAGCAGCTCACAATTTACCTGAGCTCTCGAGAATCGTTCGGGAAATCGCCGGCATCCGCAATCGATGCATGCTAAGTGCAACTTGCTTATTTTTTTAAATATATATCTGCTCAGTCTCGAATCTTTGAGGCGTCTGGTGATCATTGAGTTGTCGTTGTTAACGCGCTATTACTAGTCAAAGAAGTCCATTTCGAAAGACGGACTTTATCTGGCTTCTTAGATTTCAAGACATACCATAGCTGGAGGGAAACACTTAGGATTGAAAATCGTGATCTGTGGTCACCTACTGACCGGATGTAATATTTGGTCACCGTGGCAACAACCTCGTGGTAACCAATTCTTTGATAACTATATACAAAAATGGCTGATTAACATCTTTCCAAATTTTGTCGAGAAGTAAGATAAAAAATATTAAGAACATGTACAAAGCTGCAGAAGAAAATTTGCGCATTTCAAAATGTTAAAAATCGTCTTCTATTTTGAAGTAGAATATAAGCCAATTTCTGGGTAAATTCTAGCTGATTCTTAGATTACCCCCGATTAGGGTACCAGCGATGTTAATGTTTTAGTGGCCCAAAAATAAAGTCTAAATGTAACGTCCTTCAGATGTATAACTAGCTAACCAGAAAACCTCTATATACTATTATAAATTTTATAAAAATATGTATAAGAGAAGCCGGGGGCTTAGAATTTTTGAGAAATCGATTTTTTTTTTGTTGAACATTTGGAAACTAACGGTCTGAGAATATACTTTAAAATTTTTGTAATAATATTGACGTTTTTTTAGGTTCTACAGTCTTTATAGCAGGTAACGCATCATGAATGGAAACATAGCATTGTTCGTAGCAAAACTTTAAACTCATTTATCTCCAAACCACGTTTTTCTGCACTGAGGGTAAAACAACCAAAATAACAAAGTTTAAATATCGTTGTTTATTATCTTCACCTTCAAAAAAATCTTAAAAATGCTTTAAATTTACGGGTGTAGACCGCCGGGTGCCATTAAAGAAAAATGTTGTAATGTTCATTGTCTTTTCTTAAAATTTTGAATTTTGTTAGTAGTCCATTTGTTAACTACATTTGTGTTAACGTATTTCATATCTTCTACAGCTAAATTGCCTAAAATTGCAATTTACAGATGTAGTAGAGTATGATAGACCCCTCCCATTTTATAGCAGCTACTTGAAATTGCCCAAGTTTTTGTAACACCTAAGTGTTAATCATAGGCCTTCTGACCGCCTTGCGCTGTATGGCAGTCTGCGCGTATGTCTCGGCAAAATCATAAACATAACGAACGCGCAGAAATGCATCACTATCGCCGTTGGCGGCGTCCGTCGCGTCGTCCGGCCAATTTCCCAAGCCCATTGCGAAGCGTGCCTCAAATCGACGTGATCATAACGCGCCCACGGCCCACGACGGCGCAATGGGTTAATGACTGACCTAGAGAGAGAAATTGTAAGCATCATGTCGACAGTTGGCGCAGGCCCATATTCAGCGCCTGAAGGTCTTTACTGCGGATTTCTCTGGCGCGGGTTAGAGTAGCTCCAGCACCAACAACAAGTCGGAACTGGAAGTTGGATACCTGCCAGGTGGTTTAGGCGCGCGCTGTCGATCACACCGCTCCGTCGAAGGCGTTGGCTCGCGCGCCAAAATACACTGATCGACAACTCCAGTGCGTCCCAATAAATCAAGGTGAAAAAGAGTGTGCACAGGAGTGACGTAGGCAGCGGAACCTGCTCGAGACCCCAATCACGTACAGCTTTCAATTTCCGCGAAGAGTTTTTTCTTTCTTTCACTTTCTTCCTCTTTTCGGCGGAGATTCCCCCAGAATGTCGGCGCGGTGGGGAGAAGAGACTTAAGGTCACTTAGTATGCAACCGTAGCACTCCAATTAAATCATATATGCGACCAGTGGCTGCTCCCGAAAAAGGAGTTGCGTAAACGACCAGCAAAAGTGGAAGTCTCACTCTCGTTTGTCCCAAAGCAGGCCGAGTGCAATTAACCGGAATGTTTTCCTAAAACAGGAAGGAAGTCCGACAGACTGTCGATCAAGATCAAGTGCACCTGCTGCAGCTGGACTGAGGTCCAAAAGCAGTCCCTGGCGGAATGCCGCCTGCACCAAGTTTTCACACGATCAGGAGGCAAATTGTTTTCTTAAATCGGACGATGGCGGCTTCTTTTGACACAAAATCACGATCGCAATCAGAGCTAAATCGAGCTATTACAGGACAACAGAAATAATTTATAATATTATAAATGTTTAAAAGCACACTGCCGGGTTCTAATAATAATATTTTTTTCTTAATTTTATTTCAAACATCCCAAAACATTTATGTACGTAGATTACAAAGCTCTACCCTTATAATCAATGTTCTTATACTTCAAATTAAAAGAGTTCTTAACAGCGGGTTCAATAAATTCCATATTTTGACTGACTGCAGAAATTTTATAAACCACAAACAGGAGTCAAAAGTCCGATTGGTTCTTGAATGATCTGATTACAGAGCTATCGTTAAAGTTTGGAATATCCAGGAGGATAATGAACTATTACTTTTCTGGCTCATTTTATATTTTAGAGGTACGCATTTACTCAAGAAATTTGACTTTCTTATTTCATTTACTTCAGGCGCACAGTTGGCCCTGATCGCAACCTTAAAATCTCGACCATTTGCATGTGAGCAGTCGTAGGAACGGTTGCAGTCATAAACGCGGCTCAAAGCACGTTTTAGTTACCACTTCTTTTTCTACAACTCCAGAAGAAGAAGACCAGCGATCTTGAGAGTGTTTAAAAAACGCCGAGATCGGCCTTGCTCGATACTTTGTAGCTTTAAATTACATCTGGTCTTCTTCACGACTTTACCCCAATGATCCCGCGGGGCCCAGCTTCCTGCATCAGAAACCAACGAGCCCGCGGCTTTGCAGCCATCTCCGCGGGCATCGCAGTGACCAGCGATTGCGCAATTAAACGCGGAAACGTGCTCACTCGGATTCAATTAAGCGCGGCGAGTTCCACTGGACCGCGGCCCCTTCATCGGCGCAGATCCAGCGCAAACATGCAGGTTTTGGTGTGCTGGGTCTCGGGAGAGCCCCGCGACGACGGTGGATTTCAGCAGCGCTGAATTCAAGTACACGTCGCTCTCGGATAACGAGCAATCGATAAGTTCCCTGACATCGATTTCAAAAAGGAGCTCCGATGTCGTCGCCGGATGGCAATCTATCGGCGGCTATTTCGCAAATTTGCTGGTCTTAGTAATAAAAAAATAAAATTTGTAATCATGTGGGTAGTTTGGTAACTACGGTAAGATATAATTTTAAACTCGACACCTGTTAGGTCATCTTGATGGATATTGGTTGCCCTCTGTTGCGGGCTTATTACACTTTCATGAAATTGAATTCTTTAAAATTGAACTAAATTTTAGGTAAGTCCCTTCTTTAAGCTAAAGCCTGCCTGAAACAATTCTTAAAATAAAACAGAAAATCCATACGAGGATTTTGTATTTGAAATATATTTTCAGAATTTACTTACTATAGTATAGTAATACTAGTTCAATTAATGTGTAATTTTAAACAATTTTCTCCTATTTTCTTGTCGTCATTGCTACAATTAATAGGATAAGATTTTGGTGATTATGGGCATTGAAAGAAAATAAGTACGCTAACTAGTGCGTGCTGCCATCACTTTAATTGGACAAAATGACTGTATCTGAATTTTTGGCTCACTGGTTACTGCTATAATTGGACGGTTAAACTTAAATTGCCTATAAAATTATGTGACGTAATTTTCTGTCTCCTGGCCTTAATTGTGCGGTGAAAATTGAACCTAAAGAAAATTCTGTCACGACTTTTCTGTATCCTGTTTTAAGCTAAGTAAAGTCGTAAAACCAGTACTTGTGAAAAAGATAGTTGTAACTTTTATGGTGTCAGATCAAAAGTGCATGAAATCAGTTATTCACAGCATCTTAAGACATTTTGCAACAATATATATGTATGTATATCGTAAATGCGTATCAAAGTGTTGCGTACCAGTTTGGACAGTTTTTAATAATAAACAATTTAAAAAGTGTATCACTTCTCGGCGACAGACCTTTCAGATTTTTATGTTTTGTTAATATGCGTGACCCAAATTTTACACCTTTTTCAGGCCGCACTTATTGCGCGACATACTCAAAACTGAAGCAAACAAGATGCCTTCCTTTGCTAATTAACTTTAAATTAGTTCGAAAAAAGTAGCCAGCAGACAACATATTTTGCCGGTATTAATTGCGACGACTGCGGTCCCAGTTCTCTTCGAACTGGAGTAGCTGGCTGTTTCTTAAGAGTTTGCCTCGAGATCGATGTGCGTCTCTCGGTGATTAGGTTTTACGGTGGCAGTAACTGCCTCTAAAAATGCCAATCCTCTACCAGGTAAGAGACGCATAAAAATGTCCGTGCTGGCACGCAGCGACCAGCTGTGATTTTAGCGCGGATTAGACCCAAAGCGCAATGGCTCCCATTAATTTCTCCTTGCGTAAGGAGGTATTTTACTACTTCACAATTTCATATCCATCTAATGCGAGGTTGCGGCATACTGCCTTTTTTTACTGGACTAACAGCCCTAAAAGTGACTGGCCGCCGTGCAAACCTGTCGATCACTTGGGCTGGGTAAACTTGCCCATCGAGGAGAACGCCCCGCGATGCCCGAGATGAACCTCTTACCGCACGACACGGCCAATTTTATGTATATTATGTCACCGATCGCAAAATCCAGGTCCAGTGATCGAGACACACATTGCCCAGCGCTTGACCCACTTTACCCATTTTACCCACCTGATCGTTTTCAATTTCAGGTACTACGTTGGCACGATCCTCCAGTTTCAGATCTACCGGGCCATGTGCGTTGCGGCGCGACAGTACGATCCGGCGGATCCTCAGAAGCCGTTGCATAAGTGCGATGTTTACAGGCAACCTGAAGCTGGGAATGTTTTAAGGTGAGATAATCGCGGTTATCATTTTAGGTGACGATTATTATGAAATGTAACTCTCTTTTTGGTCATTCAGGAAATTGATGGAGAAAGGAGCTTCGGAGCCGTGGCAGCGGGTGCTAGAGGAAGCAATTGGCGAGGCGAGGCTTGACGGAGGTGCGCTGCGGGACTATTTTCGGCCTCTTGAGGAGTGGTTGCGTAACGAGAATCTGAGAAATCAAGAGTTCGTTGGATGGAACTACGACGGAGACTACTGCAAGAGGAGCATTGAAACCGCAAACCTCCAGGTGTATGGTGGCTTTTACAACAAAGGACATATTCTTAAAAATCAGATTTCGCTGATTGTACTATGCGTGCTTTTACTTATAGTCAACGCTTGGTAACATTTTTTTAGTAAATTCTAGAAAAAAATTCTATAACATGCCTTTTAATAATACCTGGCCTTAATTGAGAAAACTTACTACGCATACATATGTATTTAAAAGAACTTACAAGAATGTGCTTAGATACTCTTTTCTTAGATCAACCAAACAAACATTGAAACTATGCAAAATAAGGGGTTCTCAAATTTTCTATACATGTTTATTAACTATAGACCTACATAGTTTAGGCCAAAATTGTAGGTTTTTAACAATTCAACACAATTTAACAATTTTCCCAAGAAAAACAAGTGTTCTTAAAATGCCAACATTATTTTTGCTCAAAATTGCGGTTCATCCGGTAACTGAATAATAAATGTGTGTGAAAAATTTCATATTAATCTGTCAAATAGTATTTTTTACATTTTTGGGCCTCACTGGAACGATCGCCATTAGGTTTTTTAATTTTTTTTATCAATGAAAATACCCATTTTAGAGCCCAATAAAATGTAAGCATGTAAAATTTCTAATACATATGTATGTATCCTGTATACTGTTTTTTTAATATAGCAATTTAAACATTAAAAATTCCTTTTAATCTATTTGAAAATATTAATTTAAGTTGTAAAATGATAATATGGAAAAATGTTTCAAAATATAAAAGAATTCATTTTAGAATTACATGTTGCAAATGCCGAATAAAAGATTTCGGTTACACTAAAAAGGGAGGCAGTATAAAATAAAAAAGTAAATATCAACGCACTGCGGACACAATCACAGAGGGTTAACTCTAATAAACTTTAATAGATGAATTACAATCAATTGGTTCGAATCTGTAACAATTCAAATTGTAAGTAACAAAAGAAGGTACCTTGAAGATAATCTGAACTACAAATTGTTTCGAAAATATTGCCTTAGGAATTATTATTATGAAATGGTTCAACTGTTAGAAAATCATGGGAAGTAAATACTACTAAACTGCTGCTGTTTGGACAATTTTAAATGATCCCATCTAAGGAAATTCTGTTTCTGGATACTAATTGTGAATTCAGCAAACGCTTTTATTAGACTGAGTGTAGCAGTAAACGGCAGCAGTTTAAATTCAGTATTTTTCAGCTTCGTTTTGCATTGGTGCTCATTTTATATGTTTGTATGAATTAATTCATTTAATATCCATATCCTTGCCTAGATTTATAGACCACCTCTGTGCTTCCTTCCTTTTCAAGCAAATCTGTCCCACCACTGCTTCCTGGACTGGACAGCCTCAAATTGGCAGTCTCCTCGCGCCTCATCTCGCGGGGGCCTGCGCATAAATTTCTAATTTTAGATTAAATCACCTCAGGTGGGACAGTGAGAACGATGCTGCGGCAGCGATCGCGAGGAGGATCACCTTCGGCGTTTGAACTTGACGACGACTGCGTCGCAGCAGCAGCAAGCGCGCTTCAGCCTCAATAACGCCACGCTCGACGCAAGCGCCGCACCTGACGCAACATCCCAGCGCACGGCTGCTGTCCGTGCGTGGCCTGGCACAGATCGCGGGGTCCGGACCCATTAAACGGCGGCGCGGGGGGCTGCACTTTAATCGAATAAACAAATGAAACCGAAGCGAGTTGGATTTGATTTGATTAAGTTTAATTCGAGGTAATTTACGACCGCCGGGTCCCACAGCGCGGCCAGCAGCGGAGCCTCGTTAAGGACGCGGCGGCGGCGTCCCAAGCGCGATGAATGAATATTCGCGTTTTACAGTCGCGCTCGTCGCAGCCGCAGCAGCTGGGATTTTAGTCGGTGGGGCCCCAGACATGTTTTTGTTCTTTAGTCAGTGTCCGATTTAGAGCAGTTCGGGTTTTGGAAGAAGTGGCATTTGATATCCTCGTAGGTGCGTGCGATTATTTTTTATGGGTTTCAGAATGATTCGAGTCAGAACGCTTCTGGTGTTCGAAGTGTTAACTGCGATCTTAGTTCGATGTTCAGATGATAGTACCTCCAGCGTGGATCACATTTGCCGCCGGGAGGAGACCTACGCAGAGCAGGTCCGGATGCCTGTGCAGCAGACCGTGCGGGTCAGATCCTCCAACTGGTGCCTGGATATTCCGCCAAGATGTTCGAATTACAAAACCGAAATTCGGGAAGTCATCAAGGTGCAGGTTAGTTAGTTATCGAGGGTTTTTCACTGGGATACTGAAGACATAAATAATTGCGAACTAGTTTACCAACGCGCTGCGATGCCTTGCTCTAGGCCGGCCTCCGTCGTTGGCTTCTGGTTACTGCAACCTGTAGAAAGTTTAAAGTGATTGATGCGTTCCGCCGTAAATACGGCTAAGCGACGAGTGAACTATTCATTGAGACTCCGCAGACCCGATCTTGATGGGGCGGAACGTAAGATACTCGGTTTTGGGTGTTTTCTTTTCCCCCCGATTGCGCAATTTTCACCCGATTATGGTTCATCTAGTTAGTCACTAGCTGAGCACAGAGGGGAGATTGAGGCCTCCAGGAAGCGTGATCACATCGTAAAATAGTTTTATTATTGCCTGTGGAGTCAGACGAGGAATTTGCTATAAATCGCTCTTAAAAGAGATAGCGTTAACAAATGTGGCCTCGCTTCCTATTAAAATTAGATCAGTTTCAGCTGATTTCGTTTGAGATCACTGGACTAAAAATCGCTTTAATGCATGTAATATAATTACGTTTGGGGGCGGGCACACCTCCTAATGTCGAATCCTTGATTTTACATATTATCGATAAATTAAGACGATCTCTTCCTTTCCGTTTGGTCAATAATATTGTTTAATTTTTTTTTTTTGAATTTAATAGTGTTTAATGATAAATGAAAACTGAACATAAACGAGTTTTATAATATTTTAAAACCATAATAAAAGTTATAGAAAATACTAAATCCCTTCATTGGATTTCAAAATTAGTTTTGCTGTTCTTCCAAAACTGTTTCAAAATCGACTTTCCATTAACTTATCTACTCATAAAAATGTTATGGACCGATGAGGAATGATAAACACAAAATAATCCAGAAAGCAAACTTAGAAGTTTTACATAATTGTATCAACAAGTAATTTTAATGATATATGTATTTTCTAAAGTTGGAACATACATACATATTTGCCTAAGCTAGAGCAAATTAGCCTTATTTTATAATACCTAAACGAGATTAATTGGTTTCAGGAAGACCTAAAAGCAGCACCGACAGGAAATTTTAATGACTAACTCAAATTCTGCGGAGACAGTTTTAATAGGACCTCTTAAGATCTTATCCTCTTTCCCTTCTCCAAAAACAACTCTTTTGTTTCTTAACTTTAACTATGATTCGCGAGATGATCTTGAAGAGACCTTGGAGCCTCAGCTGCAGCCGAGCACTTGTAAATAAACCCGGATGTTCCAAGCACTTCTTTTCGCTGGAGCACCACTCGTAACCACCCGAGACCCTAGAAAGGGGATCTGAGCTCTGTTCTGGATTAAATCCGATCAATGAGCACATACAAAGATCATTTTGCTTGTCTGTTTGTTGCACCGAGATCAAGCGGAAGTTGATCTGTTGCAGTCGACGTCAACCTCCTCCTATGGTGGAGTTTTGCGGGAGCATTTTCTGTACAATAACATCCGGGGATTGCTGAATAGTGCGAGGTCAAATGCACTCGTTTCATCACACATTGCGACATTCTCCGTCCAATTTTTAATACTCGCAGTGGCCATGCTCCACTCGCCGATTCGCTAATAATTTAACAACAACTGGCGGAGTGAATGCGTCCAGAAAATTACAGGCAAAAAGGTATTTTTTTTCATTCGAAAACATCGCAGGCTTGTTTGAAGTTGCTGTTGGTTGTTGTTTTGAATAAACATGCGATTACGCGGTTACCGGAAAAATGATTTCATAAGATGAAAATTGGGTACGAGAGGAAAATTGTCTCATAAAATTGTTGCAAGAGCCGATTAAGTGGTACATTCCACAAAACCGGGGCACTCATTGCAAGCCAACTAGGCCTCCGCAATAGAAAATATTCAAGTTATGAATGCGCAGAGGTGGATGGACGACCGGCTAACCGAGAAAATGATCTTCACAATCGGCGCTTTTTCTATAAAGATCAGAAGAAATTAAATAAATTGTTTCAAAAGGAAAAAATTGTGGTAATGCCGCATTCTTGCTTCTAGCATACTTTTAGGCATTCTTTTTAAAAGCTTTGGGACTTCGGTAAATTTTTACAGCATCCTACAAAAATGGGGCCTAGGTCGGGCCAACATCGTAAAACTCTTTACCTACTTTGTTCTTTAGAAAACATAAAAATATATTTTCTTGTGTGTTGTGAACTACCATTATATGTTGTACATATACATAAATATACAATTTTTTTTAACTAAATTCTAGAACGTCACAAAAACTCGTATGATCGAATTTTGCTGTGAGGGCTATGCAAGGATCACAACAGGAAACGATACTCTTTGCAGGCCAATTTGTCGAGGGGGTTGCGGGCGAGGTTACTGCCAAGCTCCCAACCAGTGCAGCTGTGATGTTGGCTACACTGGAAGTCACTGCACACTAAGTATGTAATAACAATAATTGTTGCACATTTATTTCTTCCCTAGTTTATAAAAGATGTTTTGATATTTCTAAGGATGTGCTCACGATCGATGGGGCGAGAGCTGTTCTAAAGTTTGCAGATGCAGAAATAATTCTGTTTGTGATAATCAAACTGGACTATGTCTTTGTACAGATGGATGGACGGGAGATTTGTAAGTTTTTTAACTAATGATAACTCTTAATAAAAATATAAATTTATTTGTTAAACATTTTCTTTTTCTAATAAGGTGCGAAAGACCTTGTCCTCAAGGTTTCTATGGGACGCAATGCCAAAATGTTTGCGAATGCAGCTCAAATAGGTGCAATCCGAAAACAGGAGAATGTATTGCAGAAGATCCGATTGTGTTAACCAAACAAACAACATCTCTCCATCTAGTCGCAAATTCCACAAATACGTCCCTGCATCCAGTTGTAGGCAATTCAAAAATTTTCAACGAAAGAATTAACGCAACTGAATGGATCAGGGTAGTTACGGAGACTACATTAAAAGACGGATTATTCGAAAACGAAAAATACCAAGTCTACAATCCTACCGACAATTCGTCGTCGGTAATTGAAACATTGAATTCAACAATAGCCAACTTAACTGAAAATATAGATAAACTGACGAAAAATTTAGATAAACAATTAGATCCAGTAACAATTTTAGTTTCTGAGCCAGTTGTTGAGATCACAACTGTTAGATCAATTCCAGAATTGATCCTAATAAAGCCAGAAAATCCTAGACCTGCAATTTTTGTTCATCAACCGACTGTTGTTACAAGTCCCGAGCAGACTGAGGTTTTATCGGGTTCTCCGGAGGTTATTCATTTTATTACCAATTGGCAGACCCAGCCCAAAGATTCCTCCCAGAATGAGACAAAACAGGATAATTCTCCAGGAGGTCATCAGCCCCAAGATCTTAGCGCTGTTATTTCGGTGCTGGTTGTATTTTCTGTCGTCGTTCTTGGAGCAGCAGTCGCTTTTGTGGTGCTTTACCGAAAGTATCTTTTAAGGAATAGGGAACAGAACCCTCCGTCAGATTTTGATACTATACAAAGAGAAAAAACCTTCGCAAAACCTCTTCCTGATTTACCAGCCTTTACCCAGAATTTGACAAAAACGGAAAGTAAGTATTATTGCCTGTTTTTTAGAGATTAAATTATGGGTATGAATTCGGTGAAAAGCCCTAGAGGCTGCCTAATACAATCTTTCAGAAAATTACTCAACCTCAATTTTGATGCAGTTTTTGTATAGTTCCAGAGTTTTACGATAGACCAACAAACAACCAAGCGGTGAGGCCGACTCCTTCGCCGTACTCCTACACGAGCGCTTCTCTGTACTCAGTTGTCTCAAAGAACTACCCCCGGAAGCACAGCCTGGAGCACCTCTACGACGAAATCAAGTACCCACCAATCAATAATTCTGATTTGTAATTTATTTTGTATCCATATTGCCATAAGTCCTTTTTGTACTTTTTACATTACTTTGCCAATAAAAAGTCCACTCGATTTTGGGCTGTTTACTGGACCCATGATAGTAGAGCTAGCACTCTTCCTGAATTCCTAATAGTTGTGCCACCAGACACACAAACCCCCAACAAAAACGTAACATTTTCCAGTGGAACGGCAATGTGCAAAGGCGTTGATGGCGTAAAAGGAGCAGTCGCATTTTCCGGGAGCGTAGCATAGTCCACCGTGGCAACCGCTGTAAAATAACAAATTTTTATTAGAAGGTCCACGAATTGAAAAGGCGAAATTCTAAAAATGGTTACCCTTCGCAGTGGGGCACGCAGGAGGTGCGATCTTCGGTGTTTTTGTATCCCTCGAAACATTTGCAGACGTCTGGAGCAACACAGGTCCCATCGTGGCAATGTTTGCACCTGGGGACGCATAATTCTCTGGCGGGATCAAAATAATACCCTTCGTTGCACAAACAGCGATCTGGAGCAATACAACGGCCGTTTAGGCAGTTCCTTGGGGATTAAATTCGTTAATGTTTAAATACCGTATTACAAAGTTAGATTTTTAATTTGAAAATATTTCGGTTAACAAACAGTTTTATATGCTTTTGATAGTGTACAACCAAAAGATAGTATGCTAAAAACAACTAACATTGTTTTATTTATTTAGCAATTCATGTTATACAGTATATAGTTTACATATTATCCCTAGAATATGCTCCCAAAGCCTTAATTATGAATCCGTATTTTCGCGGGCTACATAAGCTCAATAGTATGCGCCGAGTAGTAAAATGCTTCGTTCCGAAGCATTCTGAGTACCATATTTTTAGAACTTCCGTGGAGAATGTTATAACTCAAAACATTCTTGATGCACCATTTTTAAAATTTTTCATGACAAAACATTTAATTTTTTAGATATATCTGCAAACCGATCATACCCTTTTTCTGATAATTCTTCGAGGAGCTAGAATGCCTTCGATGAAGAAATATTTGCTTTAAATTTCATATATTAATAACAGTAAAAAATTAATTTGAACTTTTCAATCTGTAGACACTAAGCATTAAAAATTTCAAAACTTATATAAAAATAGTTTTTTGTTTTTATTTACAAAAACTGGAGTAAATGTCAGTTATAGCTATTTCTAGCTAATTTTAACCCTCTAACTGGTAAGGCTGCCTGGAGGCAGCTATTGCTTAAATCGCGTTTACTCAACAGGGGTATTTTTTTTTATCATAGCCGTTTCTTAATCTAGTATTTAGATCCTAAGAAACATTTTTAACTGAGTTTGACAAATATGACTACTTCCCAGTGTGGTTAGGGAAAGAAGGTGGCAAAAAGAAGTGCAAATTCTGCAAATCTTCCCAAACGCAATGTATTTGTGAAAAATGGAGCCTTCATTTATGCTACTCAAACACCAAAAATTGCTTTAATCATTATCACCATAGAAAATAATTTAAAATTGTTATTTGTTATTCCCTCTCTTTTGAATAAAAATTATTCCAAACAGACAAGAGTGCGTTGAGGCAGCATTTATCTGTTGTTACCTGAAGGCGAAACAAAACGCATAATTGATTCGAGCATACTTTTTCCTCGTTTCTTATGTCATAGTTAATTAGGAAAAAAATTCCGGAAGTTTTAATTTGATTTTTACAGTTTTGCCAGCTAGAGGGTTAAGTAGACCATAAGCGGCTCCATGCCTCCGAATTGCACAGAAAACAATAGTTTCGACACCCGTTTTCCAATTATTAAAAATATTAAATGGTGGCATGTTGCGGTATAAACTATTTTAGTGAATATTTCATTTATCTTTAAAATTAATGCAATTTCTTTCAGATTTCGATTAATCAAAAATATTTATGCAGATTCAGAATTTCTCATTCATACTTACTGTGAACAATTCGCCTGACACGATCCGTCCTTCATTTGATACCCTGGATGACAAACGCACACTCCAGGCGACACGCACGACCCATGAAGACAGTCATTCCTGCAGACAGGCACGCACTGTCCAGACTTAGCCAAAGCGTAACCGTCGTAACAGTCACATCTTCCGGGAGCGGTACAATTCTGCGCTGGACCGCAACCACCCTCACAGATGGGGATGCAGAACTTGCCCTTCGTCTCGAGGCGGTAACCCTTGCGGCAAATGCAAGTGCCATTCGAGTGGCACTCGCCGTTTATGCAGCCCAAAGGGCACGTGTTCACGCACTCGTGCGACAAATTTGGCACGTAGTTCGGGAAGCAGTGACACACGTTCGGCGCAACACACTCGCCATTAATGCACTTATTTGAGCAGTCGGGCACACAAGTGCCGGGGGCATTTCGGTTTTCAACGAAACCCTCACAACAAGTCGTTATCACTGAAAGGTGCGGACTTGAGCCGTTTCCCCTTAAAAATTGACCACGTTCGGTTACTAAAGTGCTGGTACTAAAGACAAATATAATAATTAAAATAATGTAATAATAATGATTAGTTATTGGTGTCCCCAATACTCACAGTACTTCCTTCACGCAGACCTGTTTCGTCCTCATATCAACCAATTGCTGAAGCCTCATGTTAGTCCTCATTCTTACTGGTGGGTGGGTGCCCAAGGACTCGTTGAGTCTTGCTTGCCTCGCCCTGTCCTCTGCCAGCACCTTCGACCTGAAGTAGTGCGTATTTTGATGCTGGGAAGCCACTTGCAGCGTTAAGAACGCTATTAGCAGTAAAACGTAACTTGTCCCGTGATTTGCCATCTTTTCTAGACCTCTGTTAACGAACTAAGTGCTTCTAAACATGGCCTCAAACAATTTCGTCGGCATTAAAAGTTGTGCGATAAGAACTCTATCGAATTGACCACATTTTTTGATGGAGTGCTGTAAATAGCGATATTTTCTTTTTCGTTGAATTGTATGGGTACCCTCCCTCTTCTATGTTGGAAAGATCCACACTAACCCACTCCTTAACTTTTGTGGAACAAGTCCATGGATCTCAACCCCTACTTTTGCCCTATTCTCATCTCGTAACACTGATAAGAGTTTTGTTGATAGTCATAATTAATCTACTTTTATACTTTCGATCAAGGCCGGGCCACAAAAATATAGCGGAAATTCTCGAATTCTTATCTCAGTGAGACGATTATAAGACTATTGTCGTCGCCGTCGTCATTAGTTTCAGCTGGTTCAGTGTCTTCCATCTTCCCGAGTCTGACTGTCTGCGAACTTTCGAAAAATGTTCATTTACAATAGACTGCAAAAATGGGTGCAGATTGTTAGTGTGCTTGCGGTTTGTTTGGTGGTTGCAGTGAAAAATGATCAAACTATTTTTGAATCGGCCATTCGGAGCCTTTCTTTGCCAGCAAAAGGCGATATATATAATCACAAATGTACCAAGGAAGTGCCGTAGGTACCCCCTGCTTAATGGGGCACACGAAGGTCTACCAATAGTTTTTAACTAATAATAAACAATTTAGTGGTCACATTGTTTCCTTTTTCGCAAGTATTTCGTTTAATAAAAGTATTTTTATATATTTTTAGGAAGCAAAAGTTCTCTGAGATTATGGTCTTAATTGTAAACAAAAAAGATTGTATATAACACCACGCGGAACATTATAACTTTAAAGCAATTTAAGAAAACACATTTGAAACCTTCTAACAATTTGAAACTCAAACCGCCTGTTTGCAAGCTTTAAAAACTTTTAAATATTTAAGCCTCCTTAAAGTTTATTAATTAAAATTGAGACTACAATGAGTGAAAAGATTGTGGAGTGAGTTTCATGAGATTAGTGAGACTTTTTCCAGTTCCAAAGTTTGAAAACGAAAGCATTCGAGTTTTCAAAACTTGAAATTAATTTGTTTTAATAGAACTGTAATATAAGCTTTAAAAGATTGCGCAGAAACACAAAGAACTCAAAAACAAATTATTAGTTTAGTTTAGGTGAAGTTTACTTGGTACAAACACATGCGGATGGAATATAATACTCTGAAACCTGCTTTAAGTACATACGGTCTGCTTTAAAAGAAAAAATGTGCAAACTAAAAATTGTTTCTAAATAAAACGTAAAAAGTTTGCAAAATATGTAACCAATGAACTAATAGAATTGAAAATAAAAGTTTAAAAAATAATCCAAATTTGCGGCAGTGTAGTAGATTGGCGTTTTTGGATGTTGTGCTTCAGAACTTTTGATTTTTTGATTCTAACATCGGATATTTATCGAAAAGGATTATATTCAACTACTGAATGACCTTTTGTGTTCTGAATTTTATAGAAAAACTCAAATTTAAATAGATGTCTATTTTAGGACTATACTAACTATAGAAGAGGAGTTTCAGCGCATAGAGGGCAACGGTTCCAACGGGTACTGGACCAGCTACGAGGTTTGCTGCGACGGCTATAAGCGGTACAAGCACGACTGGAACATTTGCGTCCCGGACTGCGGGGGCAAGTGCAGGAACGGAGTCTGCATCCAGCCCAACGAATGCGATTGCTTCCCGGGGTACGTGAAAAATGACGACGACGAGTGCGTCCAAACGTGTCCCCTTGGGTGCCTGAACGGGAAGTGCAGCTTCGATGGAAAGTGCACCTGCAATCCCGGGTATGCCCTGGACCGCTCCCGGAAATTCTGCCGGCCGGTTTGCCGCGTCGCCTGCAAACTCAATCAGAACTGCACGCAGCCCGACGTCTGCGAGTGTCTGGAGGGCTACAAGATGCACTACAGCGGCGAGTGCAGGTACACCTGCAACGACTCCTGCCCCTACGGAAGGTGCGTCGGACCCAACATCTGCTTGTGCGAGTCGGGGTACAAAATGAAGGACGGTGTTTGCCAGGCCCACTGCTACCAGTAAGTTGAGCCAACACTTTATTTTACTTGTAGATCATCTCCCGGGTTTTCCAATTATTCAGGTTCCACGATGTTTATATTTTAGTTTATTCCAAATAAATGGTACCCTTCTGCGATTCTTCTCCATCAAATTAAATAACACTTCAATAAGTCGAATTTAGCTTAAACTTAAGCCATATTTGAAGGACTTTTTGCCACGTTGAGCCCTACTTAAAAACACGCAGAGCAAATTAATTAATACGCTCCTATATTTAAGGTATTTATATTATTGGGGTATTGTAAAGAAAAATATGACAATGGTGAAATAAGTCCCAAATTAGGGCCTATACCCCCTTAAATTTAAGTAGATCAAGGAGTTATTTATGTACATCGGACTTATTTTTCTTAAATCGTATTAAAATTATTACTTTTTAAGGCGCTGCTACAATGGAATATGCGTTCAACAAGATGTGTGTAAGTGCAACGATGGATTCATGTACGACGGCCATTTGACCAGTTGTGTCCCTTTCTGTGAAAATTGCGTGAATGGAACCTGCATCGAGCCAAACGTCTGCAGATGCTTCAAGGGATTCAGAGCAATTAATGGAGCTTGCATTTCGGACTGTCCTAGGTAAGTTGTTTACACTAACACAGACTTTTAAAAATTAATATAACTTATCTTTCTAGAGGGTGCAATGGGGGATCAAAATGCGTAGCTCCTAACCGCTGCAAGTGCACCAATGGTGCTTTTGATGCGCTGGGACATTGTCGAGCCAGAAATGAAACAAAATGTGTCTCTGCAGAGTATGGCTCCTGCGTGAAATGGGCCAAGAATTTGAATTATTAAAATTTAAGAATGTTAAACGACAGACCGGAGGAAAGAATGTGCCTGGTAGAAAAGAGAATTGCATTAGTTTTTTCTCAAATCTAATTTCCTGTATCTTAATTTTAGGAGGATAATTATAGTAGATATATTGTAATAAAAAAATGGGTCTTAAATTACCTTTCTGTATATAAATGATAATTTAGTGACAATCCAATCATTTATAATAATAATACTTAATTCCTGTGACAAAAAATATTTGCATCAACAAGAAAGTCTTAAGCATTTTTAGAAGAAACTGTGCGACTCCAAACTAAAATATGTAATCCTTAAAGACTTAAACATTTCTATTGATAAAAATAAATCTTAAAACACGAGTAGTCAAAGATTGCGCCTCATAAAGTCGCGTGAACGATTTAAAAAAAACTCATTGAAAAAAGTATCGAAAGAGAAGAAATGTTCCTCAACAAACGCAACGCACCACTGCTTTGCGACGCAACTTAAACCTTCTTATCAGCTTCAGCATATTTCCGCAGTATTGAAAAGTCTCTTCATATTTTAGAAGATGAGGAAAACATTCTTGGGCGTGTCAAAATCTCTTAATCGGAAATCGAACTCGCGAAAAAAATCAGAGCAGTCAGCAGGGCACGCGATTGTGATTGCGCCAAACATAGGCGATTAATAATAAATATTTTGAACTGGCGCTTCAGATTAGGTGCATTGCAGAAATTTAAACAATAAAAAGCATTTTGAGATTTTTTTAGAGGAAAATTTTGTGCGCCGGCTGATATTTTGCCATTTAGCGCTGGACTAAGTGGGGTGCATTTAGTAAACTTTTATAAACATCTCAATTTCCTCATTTGCTTTTCATCACTTTGTTACTTCTATAACCGATTTTCATTTGTTTAGTCTTTGATTGAGCTAACATTTTTGTTGGCAATTGCTAATACATTTTAAAAGATAAATTATGTCTATCATATAAAATACGCTATTTTCTGTTGCTATCCGACTGTCCGCCAACCTTAAGACAAGTGCAATATCTCGTTTTCTACACTGACCGCTTGCCGACCGCATTTTTGCGATATGATTTGCTTATCATCAGTTTTCAATTATTTCATTAAATTAATTTTGAATTTAAAAATTCCATGTAAGTGTAGCATTTTTACATTGGCATAAGAGACACCAATTTTAGAAATAATTAAATTAAAATGGCATTCATATTGAATTTCGAAAAAGATCTATTTTATTTTTAGATAGATAAATGACCAATGGAATGATTTTCGAGATCAAAAATTGCACTTAATTTCTTCACCTCAAACTTCAACATAAATTGGTTTAAAAGCATGTAAAACGTCAACTACAATTAATCTTATTTTGCATTTCTTTCGTAATTAAATTTCTTATAAGCTGCTGCCTCGAGTGTAGGTGGCTATTTTGCATATGAACAAGCAGTAAAAAGATCAATTTTCTGTGAACTCGCGGAACGATAAGGTGGCCGCAGCTAGCCACCCAGAGTGACCATCGGGTCCTCCGGACAATTGTCGTCTGGCCGAGATTAGTACTAACAATAAGAAAATAAGAAACGACATGAGCCCGCATCAATTGCAAGAGTCATTAAAGCAAGTTGATTCACTTGCGGAATAAGAAAAACGTTTTCTTCATCTCGACATTTATTGGATACTTAAAAGACCAACTCGTACTACACATAAGAGCAAATTGTCACGGTTTGTGATTTTAAACTAAACTTTAACGCTAAGTCAGGGAATCGGTTAATCTCCTTCTCCGACGTCCACGGGCGGCTCTGCTCCGTACGTCGGGTTCTCGATGAGGTTCGTCTCGGACTCGATTCTTCGGAGACGTCTTTTGCGGAATCTACTGAAGCCCAAAAGACCTACGGCCGCAGTACCTACTACTACCAAAACTGCGATTGATGACATCACGGCGGGCAGCACAAGACTAGAAAAATAATTGTTGAGTTTAATGTTCTCTATCTTCAAAACGTAATCTCACAAAATTTATGATTTGTAGCCTATATAATGCTTTATAATAAACATTAATTACAAAAATACAAAGAACCGAAATCTAAAGGTTTCAGAGATATGGATGAGTCCAAAAAAAAACCAAATTGACTCATATGACACAGTGAGCAAAAATAAAAATTAATAATAATTATTTAATTAATTAATTTAGATAATATTAATTGATAAATAGTAGTTTGAATAAAAGAAGCTCAAAATAAATTTGAATATTAAATAATTTAGGCCTAAGTAACTATGAATTCAATTTTAAATAGTTATTATTGTAATGTTTTAAAAAGCTTTAATTAAGAAATACATATTTTATTTTCAAAAACTTACCCGTTCGTTTGGATGACAATCTTTCCACCTGAAACACAAACTCGGTCCTGGTCGTCAAAAATATATCCCTGAGTGCAGTTGCAGTAGCCGCGTTTGCAGCTGCCTTCCACGCAATGTTCCCCACAAAGGTACATGCACTCAAAGGTTCCATTTTCGACATGAACCCTATCGAACCCTTCGAAGCATTGGCAAGTGTTGGGGCGGATACATACACCATTCCAACAGGGCTCATCACAAACAGGTTCGCATTCCGTGTTACTGTCTTTAACAAATTTAAACCCATCAATACAAGTGCAAGTTTCGGGGTCAGTGCACTCTGCATTTACGCAAACCTTGCTGCAAACAGGGTTGCACCGGTTTGGAATAGTACTATTAAAGGCTGAGTACCCAGGAAGGCATTCGCACTTGTTGGAACCCACACAGAGGGCATTATCGCACATCGGTTTGCACTTTGGAACGCAAATATTCCGGACTTTAGTGTCTTCAAATCCTGGAAGACATTCGCATACGTTCGGCTCAACACAGGTCCCATTCGAACACCCTGCGGGACACACTGGATCGCAGATAGTTGTGCTGTTTTCCCGGAATTTATACCCTTCAAAACACTTGCAAATATTACCTTCAGTGCAAAATCCATTTGCGCATCTCTGAGCGCACCAAGGCTCACATTTTCCAGTGTAAAATTTTTTCCGGTACCCGGGTTTGCACTTGCAAATCCCTGGAGCAATGCACTCTCCAAAACCACAATTTACGTTGCAGATGGGATCGCACTGAAAATTGTCTGTTTCATTCAGTCTGTAACCCCTGAAACAGCGGCATACGTCCGGCGCTGTACATATCCCGTGGTTGCAGGTTTTTCTGCAAATAGGGATGCAATGGTAGGATAAAAGAGACTGGTACCCAGTGTTGCAGGTACACTGATCGGGACCAGAGCAGTACCCGTTTCTGCATCCTCTCGTGCAGATTGGTTCACAAATTACCTTCGATCCATTTTTGTAGCCGTAGCCTTTATTGCAGGTGCAGGTGTCGGGTCCCGTGCAGAGTGCGTTCACGCAGGTTTCTTTGCAGATGGGGCTGCATTTGTGGGGTTCTGATTTAACGTAACCTGAATGGCACTCACACTGCCCCGGCTCTGTGCAGAACCCATTTTCACACCCTTTAGGGCATGTGGGTTCGCAGACAGCCCGACTTTCGTTCTTAAACCCGAATCCTTGCAGACAGGTGCACTGATCCGGGGCGGTGCAGGTTGCATTAACGCACTGCTGTCTGCAGGTGGGGATGCATTCCGACGATTTGTCAGCGTCCTTGTGTTTGTACCCGCTGTTGCACATGCAGAACTCCGGGGCTATGCACAGGCCGTAAGCACACCCTTTGGAGCAGATGGGGTCGCATTTTGAAATGCTCCCCAGGCGCAGGGTGTAGCCCGGGTCGCAGGTGCATTCGTTGGGGCCGGTGCAGGACCCGTGTCTGCAGGGCTCCTCGCAAATCGGCTCGCACCGATTGGTCGTGCGATTCATCTGAAACCCGAAGTTGCAGGTGCAAATGTTCGGCGAGGAGCAGAACCCGTTCACGCACTCCTCCTTGCAGATGGAGGTGCAGACCGAGGAGCTTCCGTTTTCGAAGACGTACCCCTGGTGGCATGTACACGTGTCCGGGGCGGTGCAGTTCCCGTGAACGCACTTTTCGGAGCACTCTGGAACGCATCGACTTCGATCATCCACGCTTGTGTAGCCAGTGGAGCACAGGCAGACTCCGGGGTGAAGGCATCTTCCGTGCTCAGTGCAATCATCACACTGAGGAACACATTCGCTGAAAATATTGTAACATAAGTATAAGACCAGAGAACTTCACTACAGGTTCCAGTTTTCTTTAATTTCATTTCTTATCAGTTAAATTAATAACCAAAATTATCAGTAAAATTAATTATAAATTAGAAAATAACCCTTGTACTAATTAAAATGAAATTCTCCTTCATAATAATTTAAAAACCTCGAATTTCGGTTCTTCGATAATTTTCAAAATATTATTGATCTTTTAGAAAATTTCACTACAGCTCTAACTAGAAAATCGCATAATTATGATTAAGAAATTAATAAAACACGATGCTGACGCAAAACTAAAAACTTAATCACATGTTGTGGCTAACGCGTAAATTATAATCAATTTTTAATTTGTTAGTCTTAAAATAATAAATAATAATTTTGATTTTTATGATCTTTTTCATTATAAATTGAAAAACAATACCATTAAAATCTTTTCAATAACAAAGAATGGTATACGTAAATACGTAGTATAATTAATGGCAAAAAGGAATGATTATTTTTAAAATCTATAGACTTACTCGTTTTTCGATTTAATATATCCATCACAGCACACTTGCTCATGAGCGGTGTATGTCTGCAAAGAAACATGCCACGCTTAAGTCGGCCTAGGGATAGTTAGAGACAAGCTAACAAACCTCTTTAACGCTCCTAAGCCGAAGTGGGTACTCATCTCCGGAACACCAAGGACACGATTTTTGCGAACCCCTGTGAGGGTCCCAGGACTCTCGCACTGTAACCAAACTGATCCTCGTTCGCACCTGCCTTTAAGTACGATAATCACGAAACCATGGATTTAGACTGATTTGGCACCAAACAGGGTACTTACGGCACGATGAGACTGCAAGGACGCGCAAGATCCACACCGGCAAAAATTAGCACAACAACGGACAATAAGTGCATTTTAGCTGCGCGTTTAAGTAATACTGTCTGAATTTTTAGCGTCAATTGGCGATGTACCCCGGGGCTTTGCCCCTTATCTCGTTAAAGAAATATTTATAGCGTAAAAAGGCGACAAGATCCTCGAAATCAATGCACTTGACACAATCACTTTTGCTTTGTTCGTATTTTCTTTTGCAACAAGCAACGATAGGTCGCGTTTTTATAATCTTTTGCAGCGCTTCTCGTCTTCGGGGCTGCGACAATTGTCTATCTGTTTTGCGACCTGCCAGAAGATATGAGCGCTATCCTCTTCACGATTAGCACGCCGGCCATTGACTGGAAATGAGGGAAAAATCGCCACAATGACCCCCGAGACTCAAAGTGAAGTTGAACATCGTCAACATGTTTTCTTTTGTCCCCAGCTACACCCGAAAAAGTGATGCGCGCGCAGTTAGATCTTTTCTTTAGGCCAAAAATATTTCGTCACTTCTAATGCGCAAGAAAGTGCGCGATAAATAAAATTGGCAAAAATTGGTTCGCGAGGCGGTGACATCCAGCTACACGCCTTATCACTCTTTTATTACAAGTTCAAGACCAATTAAGCGATTTTACAAGGCGCAGATCAAACCAGGGCACTAAAGTATTTTAACGTTAAACTGTAGTAATCTTTTAGTCTAGAGTAAAATATTGATCTGAAAGCATTAACCCTGCAATTATTAGACCAACGATTTTTTATTTCGGTCAAGTGCACGATACACTTTAAAAAATTATTTTAAGCAATGTGATCTAGACCTAGAGGCGAACATTCTTAATTAATTCTAGATTTTTCTAATCAATGTGCTCCTACCTGAAAAATGTTTCATCTCGCCATAACTCTTCCAACAATCGTATAAATCAAAATTCAACTTTCCATAATTTGGAAGAAAAAACCAAGCTCAAGATCTACGTAAACAAGAATTCTTTACATTCTTCTGAAATCCAACCAAAATTTCCAAAACATAGGCCATTCAAGAAATAGATTTCGATTTACAATTTGTTAAACTTATATCAACTCTGATTTATGCTAACATTTCTTTATTTTCAAATATAAATCATACAAACATAAAACTAAAGTCACCGACTTTCTTTACACCACAGGGACGCAATTCTGCCTTCCTTTAACACCAGCTTCCTTGATGAACCCGGGCTTACACAAACACAGGTTTGGAGCGGTGCAGTATCCATTGGGGCACCCACTGGGACAGTGTGGGACACACATGAACGGGTTGTTGGCATCCAGAACGTATCCAGAATTGCAGGCACAGGAGTTGGACCCGCTGCAGTAGCCATTTAGGCAGGCCCTCTCGCAGTGGGGCATGCACCTCGTGGCGGTGGGGTCAAGGGTCCAGCCTGAACGACACCGACAATCGTCAGGGGCTGCGCAGATTCCATCGTGGCATCCTCTGGAGGTAAAAATAAAAAAATTGATTATGTAAGACTGTTTTGAGTTAATTAATTAAACGTTGCAAAAGCAGTTGCACAATTGCGGATAAATAAATTTTTGCGGAGACATACATATGTACGAGTGTAATATGAATAAAATCATAAACTTAATTTCTTATATCGTTAAGTTAGACAAATAATTCTCTCATATTAAAACTAAGATTAATTGTGAAAACTTACAATAGCGCTGTTTTTTACTAAGTCTATATGTTTACAAAAATCATTATATCAGGATACATCCCAACTGCGATGGAGTATTTTATTTAAGGCTTTAATGTTATTGAGGCTCAAAATTAAAATTATTCAAGAACACCTTAGGTAATTAATCATTTAAAAAAAAATTATTATTATTAGAATTTTGCAAACATACATAAATATTAAATAGTCTAAACATCGAAAATTGTTTAATCATGTTAGCGATACTACTAATTTTATTTTTTAAAATACTCACTTTGAGCAGACGGGTTCGCATCGGTCGAGTTTTCTGATGTATCCCGGATTGCACTGACATGTCCCAGGGGAGGTGCATCTTCCATTCTCACACTTATCGCATTTGGGCTGGCAGTTGCCCGTGGGAGAGTTTTCGTAGCCAACGTTGCACTGGCAGACATCGGGAGCGGTGCAATTTCCGTTTTGGCACCCCTGAGTACAAGCCGGGATGCAGAATTTCTTTTTGGTCGGCTCTAGGACGTAGCCGGATTTGCACCTGCAACTGCCGTCGGGCTGGCACTCACCGTTCCCGCAGCCGATGGGACACACCGGGACGCAGAACCCGGCGATGTTCTTGATCGAGTCGGGGAAGCACCGACACTCATTTGGGGCCACACAGAGCCCGTTCACGCAGCCGTCCCCGCAAATCGGGTCGCACTGCTGGTAATTGTGCACGTTGCGTTCGTAACCCTCGCAGCAGATTTGGATCCTGCTCAGAGAAGGATCAGAGCCGTTTCCGTGCGGCACAGGGTGGTTCTTGTCTAGGTGAAGCGAAGCAGTTCTGAAAGACGACCGAAAGTGATGTCAACTGATCGAAAAACTGAAAATTTATTAATATCTCTTACGGCACTTCAGTGAAGCACACTCCAGAAGCCATCCTGGCGCGAGTCTCGTTAATAAACAAGGTGAGAGCGTCCATGGGAATCGGGGCTAGGCCAGGTTGCCTTGGCAGAGGCACCAAATACGGCTGATACGGAATGGGTACCGGCCCAGTCTCGTTGATAATAAGACTTCCAGAAGCTGGTCTGTGGGTCTTAATCCCGATCTGACACAGCCCTCCATGAACAAGGGCACCAAAAATCAGTAACACGTAAAACATGATCACTTTTTCACGTAAAATCACCGCACCTATGTATTCTCAGAACAAGCCTCACTCGAAGTCTAACTTTTGAGCTTTCTCGCCCGCACTACCTTGAGGTGCTTATTTTCTTACCACCTCCACCGCCTCGTCTTAATTGAATCTGAAAACTAAGTAAGTGGGTTCCACTTTGAGATGCTCTCAGTCTCGTTTCACAGAAATCTCCGGCAAACTGGCCCACTTGTGGCGAACTTCTCTTTATATTCATCGGGGGCATTTTTAAATTTCTTTCAATAAACAGTGGCATTGCAACCGTTTTGGTGTATTTGATAAGAGGACGTTTGTTTTTCCCAAGAAGTTGAAGCAAAACCTCTCGGACCGCAAGGTTTTATCGTAAGAATTGGATGCAGTCGCCAGTTATCAGCGCAAAACCCACTACAGACCAAATGTTTTTGGGTGATTACAACTAGAACGCTATTTACATATCTTTTGGAGACCATTTTCGTGATCTTCGCTTTATGGAGAGGTGGATATCGTGGGAGGGCTGCGGTCCGCTGGATAGAAAAAGAGGGCTAGTTGCAGAGCCCCAGGAGGAACCATATCGTCTTGTTGGCCTCCTTCCTCCATATCTTCTTGATCTCTGATCATGCGGCGCATTTTGCTTCTTATGAATGCCCAAGGCGAATTATGAAGTCATGCCGTTTTTTTCCCAACTTTTGTATCCATGAGGAATTAAGAAAATAAAGTTCTTTTCATTTTAAATAGTTCGAATTGCTGATTACCTCACCGAAGGCTTTCTTTTATAAATCGAAAGGATTGTCTTAAGCTACATATCTTAATTGAATTTTCAAATTGTAAACTGCCTCAAACATTTAATAATTTTATCGAATCATTTTTAGGTACAGAAAACTATGAAATTAACTATAATCGGATTAGATAGTATTATTAAAATTTGGTACAGTGGAAAACTCTTCCTCTGAAGAAACTTCTTTTTCAGGAGGTGACTGTTGTGCTAATTGTGGAGAATATGACCCATTTGGATGGCCCTTTGCAAGTCGAATATGAAGTTTTGGTAAACGAGCCCTCACTCTTCTGCAATAGTGCTCAGAGAATCCATGGTAGTACCCCCGGTTGCAATGGCACGTGTTAGGAGCCACACAAACTCCATTTATAGAGTCTCTATAAAACAAAATCCAAAAAATTAGAAACCTAAAATGTACCATTAACTTTAAATATTACGGTTCACAACGAGGTTTGCACATGTTGCTGTTTTCATCAACTTTATTATAACCTTTGTCACACTTGCACTTGTCTGCTCCGACGCAAGTTCCATGCTTGCAGCCCCTCTTGCAGACAGGTGAGCATTTATTTCCTTCCGAATGTAATGCCCATCCAAAATCGCATTTGCATTTCTCTTCTGCCACACATCGACCGTTTTCACAACCCCTGAAAATAAATTCATTATCAATTATTTTAATTAGTTACGCTATTCAGATCATTTACGATATGGTTAATTTCAAAGAAAACTTAATTTCGAGAATCCTTTTCTTCCATATTCGAAATTCATAAGCAAAACACGATTTTTAAATAAATAATTTAGAATTTGAAACACTATTTCTTAATTATTTCAATATTGCTATAAAACTATGCTTTTGAACATTTACAACTACGCATTAAAATAGGTAAAAATTATCACAAATTTACCGACTGCAGTTAGCCTGGCAAGTGTTGTCTACAATTTTAAAGCCTGTTTCACAGTGGCATTGGCCTGGTCCACACAAACACCAGAACCGCATGGAGGATCGCAAACTGCTTCGCACTGAAGCGTTTTTGAATTCATCTCGAACCCTTTGCTGCATCCGCAGTGATTCGGTGCAGTGCAATTTCCGTTCAAACCGCAGTTCTGGCTGCAAAGGGGCGTGCAGAAATTGTTCGTAGGGTCTAATTGAAAGCCGGGGTTGCACTTGCAGCCGCCGGACTCATCGCACTGACCATTCAAGCACTCGAAAGGACAGGTTGTGACGCAATCGCCGTTGAGGGACTTCGCAAAACCAAAAAAGCACTTGCAGTCGTTGGGACCCACACACTTTCCATTTCGACACGGTTTATCACAGGTGGGCTTGCAAATCCGATTCTGAACCTTTTTGTAGCCAGGGTAGCAGGCGAAAACGACTTTCACTTGTGGATCGTCCGTGTTTCCAATAACCGTGTATTTTTTTTGGAATAGTTCCGAAATCCTGCAGAAAACGATCGGTTACAAATTGAAGCATCCTTATGTTGAAGAAGTACCCACCTAACCTCCAACGGCCGCGCTCCTTCTCCCAGCCCCCAGTGGTTGAATGTGTTTGTTTCGTTGCGCCAAATTAAAGAAGTATTCACCTCAGATGTCACTCTAAAAATTGCAATCAAAAGTAACACTAAAGCAACAGTGAGTGTACGCGCCATAGTTAAATAATAGCACTCAAATGATCTTCAAATTTAAAATTTGCACTTTTATATTAAAAACTCCCGAAAATTGCCTGTGCTGTTTTCTTTTCATCATTATGTCTAAAGTGGATTTTTTCTTAAATTATACTAAACCTTGAGATAAGAGAGACTTCGTTGATAATTAATTTTTGCTCGTGGAACACTCAGTAGCGTCAGAGGTTGGAGATTTTAGGAAATTCAAAATTTTATTTGATAACAATAATTTAGCCCATCGGATTTAAAACTAATTAAAAAAATTGTAATGGCTCACATTCTAGGTATACCTACAATAGATCAATTTTGGTTAAAACACACTTAATTTTCCGTTTAAGAGGAAATCCGTGAAGGCGTCGTTAGAGGTACTTCTTCAAAATAACTAATATAAATTTTTAACACATTTTAAGCAATCAGATACATTTATTAGAAGCAAAGCAAAAATTCCTTTAAAACAAGTTGTTTTTAAATGTAGAATTCGCTCATATCATGATTTTTGTCTGTGGGAATCCTGCATTTCATTTGAATTCTCAAATGAACTTAATCAGCAATAAAAAGAAACTTCCAAAAATGAATGGACTAAATAGTTTTATATTTTTTCTCAACAACGTCAACTCCATTTACAACATATTGTCTCCGACAGTCCTACGAAATTTAATGTTTAATCAACACTCAGTTTTTTATTTAAAAAAATATTCTAATTAAATGTCTGACATATTTTTTTCATCAATCTTTTGCGCTGAGTTCTGAAGTAACCTTGCGTTTAAAAATTCAATTTTTAGAATGGACAGAACCAATTCAGCAATTCTTCCTGCTAAGCTGAATTATAAAACAGCATATTTCGTTTCGGTAAAAAGTTAACCTTTTACATAAAACCAAAAATACAATATGAAATTATAAAAACATTAGTTAATATATAGTAAATATTTTTTATTTTATTTCTTTTTTTTACTTAAATTTATTTTTGTTTTTGTTTTATTTTTTATTTTAATTTCTTGACTTAGTTTTTTTGTTTTTGTACAAAACCCTAATTTCTCCTGCAAATGTTGTTTACCTTGTGGAAGCCTACATTACAGAGGCAGAAGTTTGGCGCGCTACATTCGCCGTTCACGCACCCTCCGTGACACACTGGCTTACAAATGTTGTACTGGTCTCCTTGAACAGCGTAACCGTGGTTACACTGGCACCTATTCTGGCCCGCACAGTATCCATTTATGCACTGCTTCTGGCACGTCGGGGGTGCGGGGGTGGTGGGAATCGGAGCGCAAACATTTTTCGTCCTCTTCTGGAACCCGGAAAAGCATTGGCAATTGTCGGGTGCAACGCACGTGGAATTTGTGCAACCTCCACGACAGTGGGGGAGGCAGTTGTAAGAGTTTCCGGGATCCGTGATGTACCCGGCATTGCACTTGCATTTATTGAAACCCACGCACTGTCCGTTGACGCACTTTCTGCTGCACTGTGGCTCAGGCCTTTGTGTGGTTACTATTGTTTTAGCACAGACATTTCCGCGTTTCTCGTAACCGCTGTGACAACGGCATACATTTGGAGCCACGCATGCGCCGTTATAGCATCCATCTGCGCAAACTGGTTTACATTTGTAACTGTAGAGTGCATCTTTCGTGTATCCAGACAGGCAGGCACACTGGTTAGACGCCGAGCATGTCGCATTCACGCAACTTGGGAAACAGTCGAAGCGGTGAATCGGTTGAATCGGTTGTAGGGTTGTAGGGTTGCACCTATGGCCAAAGTGCAAATCTCTAACATATCCGGGTAAGCATATGCACTGATTTGGTCCTGCACAATTGGCATTCACGCAGCTTGGATTACATTGAGAATGACTGACTTGTACAGGAACATTAAAAATCGGAGTACTTATGGCTGGTAAATTAACTGGTATACCCACAGGAAGTACTGATCCAATCTGCGGTGGTTGTACATGTGGTACTTGAACTGGAGCTGGTGCGGGAACATAGTTTATTACTGCTTCACTCTGCACTCTTTTGCAACGGTGACCGGAATAATCCAAGGTAAAACCAGGCTTACAAGTGCATACATTGGGCGCGACGCAATCTCCGTTTATACAAGGTCTGCAAAAAATATACTTAGTGAAACTTCAAGATTATAAAAATATAAGAAAAACTTAGTACCTTTTACAATCCGGTTTGCAAACATTACTAGTTTTTGACAATTTTTTGAATCCTTCTATGCATTGACAATTATTTGGGCTGACACATAATCCATTTTGGCAACCCTTTTCACAAACAGGTTCGCATTTGTTTCCGAAACTATTCAGAGTCCATCCAATGTCACAGCTGCAGATCTCATTCGCTACACATCGACCCTTTTCACAACCCCTGAAAATAAAATTGATTTTTCAGTTAAAATTTGGATTAAGGTACGGTAGTTACGAAAAAGGTTAAAAGTGTAAGGATCAGTTCTTACCTAGTGCAATTAGCTTGGCACGTCCGGTCTATAAGTCTGAAGCCTCGTTCACACTGGCATATTCCAGGAGCAATACAAGTCCCTGCACCGCACCGGGGATGGCACTGTGGCTCACATTGCATATTTAAATTCCAGCCATAGCCATTTTTACAGCCGCAAGTATTTGGAGCTGTGCAATTTCCGTAAAGACCACAGTCCTTCTCGCAATAAGGGACGCAGAATTTTTTCGTACGGTCGGGAAGGAAGCCGGGATTGCAGTTGCAGTTGTCGTACATGTCGCATCGTCCGTTCAGGCAGTCGAAGGGACACGTGGTCACGCACTCGCCTTCCATATTCATTACGAAGCCGAAGAAGCACCTACACTCGTTGGGGCGCACGCATTTTCCATTGCGACAAGGTTTTTCGCAAACCGGCTCGCAAACACCTTCCACAATTTTTCTATACCCTTTACAGCAGTCGAAGACAATACTTTTTGTGGGATCACTTGCGTTTCCTTGGACTTGATACGATCCTCTCGTTATTTCCGCAACACTAAAGTAAAATTAAGTCATAATTTAGTATTTTTGTAATGAAAACAATTAAATTTTAAAAAAGTTGGATTTCAGCAAACTCAATTCAGTTTAACAACAACAATTGCTGAGTTACGTAATTGGCTGAAGAAACACTACTCTTTACCCACTTCATGCATTGAAGCTCTGCTCAAGAATACGAATTTTTTGCTTTGAAGGTTAAACAATTATTATTTAAAATATAAATGTTTACTTACGGCACCTCTTTGGGACAGACTCCTTCTCCCATAACCCAAGGAGTTGATTTGCTCTGTTGGTGCTGAATAGTTTTGCTATGTCGGTCTTGGTACTTTTCTACTCCTGGAATCGCTCCTGCAGTTGCAATTAACAAAAGTACTGCAATCGACAGGAGAGCAATATTCGGGCACACCATGATTTACGAAAGAAAGTCTTCACTTAAAAGCAATATTATGAATCAAAAATATGTCCACAATTTTTATAAACGACCCATCCAAACCACTGGCCAACTATCGTCGTTCTAAACTTTCAGTCAAAAATTCTTCAGTCCTCTGCTCGTTCTGATTAAATTCTTGGCACCAACTTGAGATAGGAGTCTTCTGGGTTTCAGTCCTTCTAATATATTGGAGTGGCTCCTCGATAAGATTCCGGTTTTATTTTATACTACTGCAGAATTGATATCGTATAAAACCTTGAACAGCTTGTAAGAACTTCCGGAAAAATAATATTTAAGCGATTTTTGCTAAGTCAAATCCGCACTGCTGCTACCACTGAACTTGAAAATAAATTGTAGCACATTATATAGTGTTTAGCCACAATTTTGCATAAAAGATTACAAAATTTGGATAGTGTACCATTAAATGAATTTATATTGATAAGAGCTCCTTAATTAGATTATTAGTGAAAGTCCGATTATATTGGCTTTTCCCTGGATCCATGCCAATTAAAGAGATAGCGTCAAGATGCTTTCAATTTTATCATTTGCGTAATTAATGAGGAAATTTCGCTTTGCTAATTGATGACGTATAAGCTCTCAATGAAGGAACAGAGTTCGCCGATACTCGTCACCGTAATTCCCAATTAAAATGCCATAGATTATTTTGGTACAATTATTTATTGTCTGCGATTAAAATACATTTTACTTTATTTATGTATACGCTTTGTTTATTTAAAGTAAATTCAGTGGCATTAATAGCAAATTTAGCATTCGTATTTTGAAATGCATAACTACTTCATAATTTCTATTGATTGAAATTAAGATATATGTAATAAAAAAAATTATTTTTGGAACAAGCCCATATTTTCACTTTCAGGTACATATATAATTCAGCCTAACAAATATAACTGTTTAATTATTTAGGGGAGGAAAAAAATTGCTAAAATACTTTTAATTTATCAACATCTTCACATAATTTGTATATGCAGTCGGGAGCAAAATTGAGAGGGCAAATGCAACATTTTCAGAACAATGAAATAAAAGTTGGTTTTTTTCACTTAATGCTGACAAAATGAAAAAAAATTGCACACTGAGCCTTATTTCACAAAATAAATTAACAATATAATTTATTTGTTCTTGAGTGTAAAAAGAATCGATATTTTTCTCCATTTGAACACTTTTTAAAATAAACAAATTTGAGAAGACATCTAAAATCTACAAACTATGATTTTGTATGTTCACCCTTAGCTCTATGTAATAACAGCACTTAAACGATTTCTCATACTTTTAACCATTTTTTTAAATCTGAGTTCGCATTCGCTCCATATTCTCTCCAACTCTCAAAAATATTTCTTTATTGGTTCTTTGCTCCCTTCTTACTTTTAGTTCCATCCAAGCCCCGCAGATTTTCTATGAGATTGAGTTCGGGACCTTGAAAAGACTAGTCTAAAGCACAATTGTTATAATCGGTAAAGAACATTTTAGTTTTTCCAGTAGTATCCTTGGGATAATTATCTTGCTGAAATATAAATATTGATCCCAACCCGGCCGACTCTTTAAGATTTCCATTCATGCTTGTTTTCGTCACTCCAATTTATATTTTTCCAAAATGATGTATTTTTTTTCGAATTGTCATCGACTTTTTGTATTTTGTTTGATCACCTTACTCAATAGAGATGTTTTTCATTGTGGCCAACTGCACAAGTTCTCTTCTAATCACCTGCGGCTTATTGTCCACTTTGAAACATTCACCAACATTCATATCTTCTATAATTTGTTGTCGAATGACGACTCTGATTTGACTCCTGACTTTTGAAACTAACATATTGTCTTCCCTTTTGGTTGTATACTTCTCTCTTCGACATCCAGATAACTTTTACAAAGTATTAGAATTCTTATATTACTTCCAAATGTTTTAAACTGCTGTTTCTGAAACAATATATTACGCTGCTATTGCACGATATGATTCCCGCTCTTTACTTTGAAAATTAATTTTTGCACTTCAACATTGATTTCTCTCTGTACAGACATTTTTCCCAGTTGAATAATAGCAAAAACATTATAAATATTAAAAGTATTTTGACTTCAAGAATTTCAAAATGTTCATAAAAGTCTGGCGCACAAAGAATCTTTATTTAACGACTGGTGGCCAACTTCTAAGTGCAACAACCAAAAAACAGAAACAACTGCAATTCCATCACCTTTACCTTTATCATGATGCAAGTGTCTCCTTTACAAATTTAGAATTGACGAAAACAATAAATTTAGTTTATATTGAATGGCAAATAATGCATAATATTATTAACTTGTTAATCTTAGGATCTCCGATCTTGGATACTATGTAAACATTTTTATTATTAGATTAGTATTATTACACATATAAATGATCTTATTTTTTTGTCGTTGTAAGATTTTACCTTTGTCCTCTCATTTTGCATCCGACTGTATATGTTTTTTTTGATGCTACGCGATTACAGCAGCAGACCCAAGCAAGCTTGTTGCCACGGTTAACTTTTTTCTATCGTAAACTTGGGTTCCGACAGAAAGCGTTTCTGTTTCGTTTTTCGTTTATTTTTTTCTGAAAATTAAAGTTCCAAGATAACATGAGGAATATGTTTTCCTATATTCACGCACAAAAAAGATATAAAAATAAATATAAACTTTATATAAACTGCATCGATCTTTAATTCAGCACAGTACTAGCATAAACCCGCAACTTTGATTAATTTATTTACACTATTTTACCTATGAAAGAGGAAGGGAATAATAATTATATTTTAAAAAACGCACCTATTGAACAAAAATCATATATTTATATCACAGCAACCTTCTCTCCATTCTTATCATATTTAACCACTCCTTTTCGTTCTAGAAAGAAAAAATAAGAGAATTTTAAATAGATACTTTCAATTTCAATGTATATCACTTACCCTTCCGGGCAACGTCATAGACTTTCCCTCTGCACCTTCCGCGCATGTAATATATAGTGCCGATGAAAGCGAATAAACAAAAAGGTATTAATAAGTACCACCAAGGATTTTTTGTTTGGTATGCAGAAGTGGATTCTGCCAGAACGCAGACGAAAATGCTTTGCGAGCTGAGCTGAAACCCTTCGTAGCATTCGCATACATCTGGACCAATGCAGCTTCCGTTGATGCAGCCGTCCTCGTAACTATCGCAAAGAGGGATGCAATAGTTTGCATTTGTCTGATTGTAGTCGAGAACAAAGCCTTCTTTGCATTCGCAGACATCGGGCTCGATGCAGAACCCATTCACGCACTCTACAGCGCATTGAGAGACGCAGGTACCCTCTACTTTCACGTAGCCTTCCAAGCAAACGCAGTCGTTGTTACTTCCACAGACTCCATTGAGACAAGTAGCTTCGCAGTCAGAGACGCACTCGTTAGAACTATCATCTGTAGGTGAGTAACCCTCATGGCAATGGCAAACCCCATTCACACAGTTGCCGTTTATGCAAAGAGGGTCGCATGTTTCATTAGCTAAATCCGGATAAGTAGTGCTATCTATTTGAGTCAAATCGTCAAGTTCTTCCCCGACATATTCACAAAGTTGAGAAAGGTAGTTCAATTCGTATCCCTTCCAGCAGGTGCAGGTGTAGGGTTCCAAACAGTCACCGTACTCACACTCCTCACATTTTGGCAAACAGGAATTGGTGTTGTTGGGATTTGGTTCATAATCCTCAAGACATGTGCATAAATTTGGTCCTGTGCAGTTCGCATTCTCACAAGATGGGTTGCAAATAGGTACACATGACCCAAACTCATCCAGCTCGAAGCCATCCCAGCACTCGCAAATTCCTGGGGAGACGCAATCGCCGTTGGCACAAGACTCGCAAGACGGTATGCAACGGTGCCAATCTTCACCATGGTTCTCGTACCCTTCGAAGCAACTACAATTTCTAGGCCCAGAACAAGTCCCATTTTCGCATCCCTTCGCCTCGCATAAAGAAATACATTCGTTGTCTGGAGATTTTTCATAATCCTCGAAACACTGGCATTCCTCCGGAGCAACGCACTCACCATTGGTGCAATTTGAGCAAACAGGTATGCACCTATTCCCTGCCATTGTGAACCCTTTAGGGCAGGTGCACTGATTGGGGGCTGTGCACTCACTTCCCGGGAAAAGAATGTTGCAGGGACGTTCGCAAACAGGCTCGCATTCGTAAGTAGAATTTGGGGCAAGTTGGTACCCTTGGAAGCACTCGCAAGTGTCGGGCAGAGTGCATATGCCATTTTTGCACCCTTGATTGCACTGCGGCATGCAAACATTGTCTCCGTTGTTCAAATAACCATTGTAACACTCGCAAAGTCCTGGTGCTGTGCAACTTCCGTGAACGCACTTATCACAGTGCGGAATACACCTGAGAAAAAGTTATGTTTTAAAATCGCAAAAAATAAAGCTCAGAAAAGTTCATTAAAGTAAAGCAATTGCATTAATTCCTAATTCAGAGCATTGTTTGTGAAGCTGAATTAGACGTAAAAGCAGTTTTTGTTCTTTAAACATATTGAAAGCAAAAACCAAAAACTTTAAAAATAATAACATATAATATTGTTGTAAAGTCTTAAGCACGATTTTTCGGTGAAGCCAAATTATGTTTCAGAGCTTACCTGAAATCATTAAACTTCTCATATCCGTTGTTGCAGGTGCAGGTGTTTGGCGCAGTGCATTCTGAATTTTCGCAGACACGGTCGCACAGTGGAACGCATCTTCCTCGAAGTAGAGTGTATCCCCGGCAGCAAGCCTCGCCGACCTTTGTCCGATATTCGAACTAAATCGATCGGTGGAAAACAAAAATATACCCCCAAAAACGGAAAAGACTGCTTCTTACTTACATCTTTATAAGTTTCAACGACCGGCTTCAACTGAAATCCAACGTTACCATTCCACTTCTTGAATGTGACCTTCTTCAAGACAGTGTGGGTTTTCGGAACTGTCACCGGATAGAAGACCGCTTTTGTGCAAACACCAGAGCCGGCCAGCAAAGGGTTGGATACGGGTAGAAAACTCGCGACTATTACCAGCACCCACGACAACATATTGTTTGCCACTGAAGAGCAGATCTTTGCTTTTCGCTACAAAGCAGCTGCTTCGCGATATTCGATAACGACTTCCGGTTTCGAGGCTGGGAATCAGTGCTCCCCCACCTTGGAGATAAAAAAGGGCCTCATGACACACAAAGCCTGGCGTCCGAGAATATGAATGTCCAGTGAAGGAGCTTATCGTTGCACTCTCAGAAAAATTCCTAAAATTCAGCTGAAGTTTTGCTAGCTGATTCATAGGCGCCTCTTTATCTTTTTGTGAAATTAGGATCAGAGCATAACGAATTTCGGAGCTTGACGAAAATATGACAGACTATCTGAAATTGTGAGGTCTGTTCTGCAATTGTGTTGTGAGCTAAAAGACCAAGAAGCAAGGGGCTGGATTTTGATTACGCAAAAGTTCTTAAGAGGTGACTCAATCTGTTCGCGGCAGACAGGAATACAAAATTATAAAGGGACTGATAAATTGAGAAAAAAATCCTATTTTTGACTATTGACAAAATATTTATGAACTCTACAAATTTACACAAGTAGGACCTTGTCCCACGGTCTTACACCTAATGAACAGTGTATAGTATATCACGGTTACTTAACACTAGAACTAGAGCTATTCTTGGGCTGTAGTAAATGCTTGCGGGTTCCGCGCGGCAGCCGCAACGCCAGACGTCTTTACAAAAGAGCGAGCTAAGCGAAAGGAAGGAAACACGCTGGCGACCCGGGGTTGAAAATCGCACTCATGGCGGCTTATTTGTGTCTTTCGGACTAGACAAGGTCGTCTTCGCGTTGCCGCTCTGTAGAACAGTGTAGAACTGTGTGGAGGCGGTTTGATCGTGCGATTCCTCCTCCAGCACGACGCTGCTATCAGCCGCGGATGGGATTGTGGGAAGGAACCTGACCCCAAGACGTGGTGGTGAGGAATCTTCCTCTTCTTGGACAGCTTGCTGCCGAACGAGGCGTGGCTTCGAGCTGGAAGATTGCTTGCTACTGCAACCTGAAAGAAATAGTATTTAAAAAACGACTAAATTAAATTCTTGGATTATTAAAAATAGAATTCACTACAATAAAAACATATAAAAGACTTTTACAGATCTCTTTGTTACTGCTTTACTTCTATCACAGACATACATTTTTTCAAAGAGATAATTTAAAAGCTGGTGACAAAAATATAACAAAAATTTATACTAAAGCCTCGAATGTTTTCTTGTATTTGTACTGCAAACTTATGCTTTGAGTATGATAAGGCGATAAAAATACCAAAAATATTATATTATCGTAATTCAGTATCACTTACCAATAATAGATGGAAGAGGAGTGGTACTGCCCGCGCTTGATCTGGACAATCTAAACGTTGAGGTACTTGCAGTTGTTGCTGAGGCAGACGAATCATTTCTCGAGCTGGATAAGTTCGAGTCCTGTGAGGTTTTCCTGGTTATGAGCCAGGCGGAATGACGCCTCCTTGAGTCCATTATTTTCATGGGTATGGCACAATTATGAGGTGCAGGCGGACCATTCCGCCAGGAACTGGATCTTGATGAACAAAAATTTTCACTAGATATTGAACTAGCTCGCTGCTTTTTCCCTTTGTGGAAATCAGTAAATTGAAAAGTATACTGATCAGGCCTGGGAGTTCGTCGTTCTTCTTGTCTTCGTTTCTTACAGAAAAGACGATTCCAAGTGCGTGACCAGATATTTTCTTCGACTCGTTGAGTGCGCCTAGGTAGCTCATGCGGGACCATTTTAACGCACCGACAGCGTGCTGGGGGTAGAAGGGGTGGGACTTCCCTGGCTGGCCGTTCGCATCTTCCAATTGTCCTTGTTACGCGTGACTCTTCAATCGCTTTGCAGATCATTACGCAGTCCTTTTTAAACTGTTTCGTCATGATCGCATACAGAAAAGGATTGCAGCAGGAATTCAATGGAAGAATAAATACTGTAAAGATTTTTGCTTGCTCCAAAGAAATTAATTGTAGCCCAAAGATCGCTGTTAATGAAAAAAATGCGATTGGTGACCAGCACAAGAAATCTGTGAAAACAAGTAAAGCCATTCGCTTCGCAATCCTTGAATCGTTGGTGTTCCACGCCTGTGAGCCTCTTATTGCCCAGTACATCTTAAGGTAGCACCCCATGAGCGTGAGGAAGGCGCAGCCGTTGATGAACATCAGCGCGACGACGTACGTTAGACTAGCTACGCCTGTGGTCGTCTCAAAAGGTAAGCACACCGCAAATTTTCGGTAATCAGAAATACCGACGAGAGGCAGAACCGCCATCGTCAAAGCAAAGGTCCAGCCCAAGATCATGATGTAGGTCGCCTGCCGGAGCGACAGCCGCTTGTTTAGGTGTATGGCATGAGTTATGGCATAATTTCTCTCCAATGTGATAACAGCTAGAGTATAGACAGATAGTTCCGAAGACAGTACTGCAAGAAATCCGGCAATCTGGCAAACTACACTCATCTGCCAGGGGATCGCATACATTCGGAACTCTCCTAAAGTAGAAGCATCGACTATAGCCAAGATGCCCAGGTAGACGCCCATAAAAAAATCCGCCGCGGCTAAGTTGCAGACTAGAAATCGAGGCACATCCATTTTTGATCGAGAGAAGATCAGCACAAAGACTACAGTGCCGTTCCCAAGCATCGCTAGAAGGAAGACCACCCAGACTCCGCAGCGGAGGGTCCACCAGTCGAAGAGATCCGCACAGGGTAAAAATGGACCAGGTAAGGGCAAGCACTGGACAGCACCGGGCGGAAACTCTGAGCCGATGTTGCGAGTTGGGACTGGGACATCTTCCTCAAAGTATTCTTCCACGTAGGTTGGGAGATTTCCTGGATAGATGAAGTCCTGCCCAAACGTATCCCATAAATCGTTTATCTGGCTCCCGAATTTTTTGCTGAGATTATCTAGAAAAAAGCAACCGCCATCAATAACTTCCTTATTATTTTCTCCAGGTATAAAACTATGCAATTGACTATATTCTCAATCAACTAAATCAACACGAGATTATTACTGCAAAAAGTTATTCCTTATCGTTTTCATCTATACTAATATTATAAAGAGGAAAGATTTGTATTTTTGAATGTTTGGAGCTAATAACCATATAAACTACTGGACCGATTTCAAAAATTCTTTCATCATTAGAATGTTACATTATTACTGAGCAACATAGGCTATATTTATTACAAAAGAAAAATTAGGGATCCATACTAAAACTAACGTGAAAAGCACAATTTTCTTTATCCCACACAAACTGATCCAAGCAGTCACAGCGTTTCGTTTATTACAGTTTTTCCTTTTACCTGTAGATTAGTTTTTGAATTATTCAAATCGGACATTCAGCACATGTTTTTCAATACTGTTCCAGTTAAATAGTGCGTTTCAGAACTACTTATAAATTATTTTATTCAACCTGGAATGTTAAATTTTATATAATAGTATTCTCACCCTTTTTTTGGTAAGTTTTTATCAAAAGTTTTTTTCAGAACTATCTACTTAAACCATTCTTGACTTATTTTACTTAATGTACAGACGCCAAAATTAAAGTAATTTTAAGAGTGGTTTCACACTGGTGGATATTTATTTTTTAAACATCAGTACGGGCGCCAAAATTAAGGCAATTTTAAGAAGGCTTCACACATTTAAAAAATAAATGTCCACCCGTGTGAACCGCTAGTAATTCATAAATTGATATTGTGAATCGAAGCTTAGTTTTAATAGAAAATAACTTCAATCTTACGCAATTGTGGCCAAATGTCCATCATGCTGTTATTCCAAAGGCTCATATCAAATTCGGAATCGGATGGAAATAGCACCGCTTCCTGGACTAGAGGTGGTTTTCTCGTTGCAGTCATCGTGACAAGCGGAAGAAAAGGGCAGCAGTGGTAAGCGTAGGACAGAATTAGAGTCTGTATCCGAGGAAACGTTTCCGGTGGTGGAAACTCTTTTAATTTTGGATTATTGAAGGTCTTTAAATGCAGGAGACGTTGTAAACCGGTAGAAGGCAAGTGGGAAAATATGTTTTTGCCCAAATTCCTTTTAGAAACACTGAGGTTAGATAGATTCGTTAAAATTGAAATAATCTTACAAATCTTCTAGTTGCATAAAACCAGCAAACGCTTTTTCATCTATCTCGCTGATTTTGTTTCCTTCGAGGTCCCTGAAAGGAGGTGAGTTTTATTAGTTTCCACAAAATAAATTGAACGATATTCTGGAAGACTCAGTTATGTTAGATAGAAGACCTAATAACTTAATTGAACAAAATTTTATAAACGCCTACATTTTTCAGCTACACCCCATTATATTTGGAAGTATATAGATGAATTACGCAAAATATTAAAGTGATTTAACTTAAAGAAATAACCGCCGTCATCTTCCAGACAACCTATTTATAAACTTACAATAGTTGCAACTGATGTATACCCACAAACGCGTCCTTAGGAATCACTTTTATGTGGTTGTAAGAAAGAAGCAAGTCATGCAGAATACTCAGTCCTTGAAATGGTTTTCCATCGAGTGATTCTATTCTGTTACTGGACAGATCTCTAGACAAGAAGGGTAGACTATGGTTACAGTTTAAGGCCCATTTACAGAAAGAGACACTTACAAGAGCCGAAGTTCTCTGCAGTTCTTCAAATCTGGGACTTTCGCCAATGCATTCATTTTCAGTTCTCTAAAATAAAAAAATACTTAGTTTAAAGCAAAAAAAATATCTATTTTTAAGAAAACATTTACAAGCTTCTAAGTCTCGGTGAATTCTGGCACAGTGAAGTGGGCACTTCGCTCAGTCCGGCCCGGTCCAATCGCAGAATTTCCAAAGAGACACATCCTTCAAGGTTGGGAAACTCCTTGAGACTTCGGACGTCCGAGAGAGTTCTTGAATAAAATTATGAGCAACTGCTCGAAATTTCTTTTTTCCCCAGTATTCTAGGAAATCAAAAAGTGGGACTACCTACAGTTTTCGAAGCCTTGTCATGTCCTTTAGCGCCTCAAACTGGACCTCCTGCAGTGGGTTCGCTCGAAGGTCTAGCATTTGTAGTCCTGGTGGAAGTTCATTTTGGTTCAATGTTTGAATGCGATTTGCAGATACTGACCTGAAAAGGAAAAAAACACTATGTAAAAATCCATATTAAAGATATTTTTTTAACCAAAAATTAACCCAATTCTGATTGATTTCCACTCGATTACCTTTCACCGCAATTGTTATCTAGGGGCCCCTGCATGTCGCCGACGAAATTCCGAAAAGATTTCAGTCGCAAGGAACGCATAATTCCCATTGCCATGCGGCATCACGGGCCGGTAGCCTGCTCCCGTAATTTTCATAAAATTCCCATTTTTCAGACGGAATCCCGAAGTTAACTGCCCCTAAACCCTTTTCGCTTCGAATCTACACACGACAAAGTTGTCGTCATACATCAGGCTTTAATGGACAAAACATCCTGAGTCGTCGTGTTCTTGGACGAAATGTCGATAAAGGGCTGCAGTCATAATCTCCTTTCTTTGGGAGAGGGTTCGGGGTAAGGGAGGAATTCAACAGATCTAAAGACACTGCCCAGTATCATCCCTGAACCGGATGCCTTTGGTCCCCGGAAAGCAGTCCCCAGCAGCAATTTGCAGGCAAATGGCTGGAATTTTTGCGATGAAAACCTCCGTCCTCTTACAGTGCAATCGAGGACAATAGAAATCTCGTTGAAACCAGCTCGGAATGCAGTTTCCCGGCTAACTCCAGCCCCGCCCGCCCAATTTTTCTGCTGTTTCCAATTTGGTGCACTTGGGGCTGGCGCACTGTTCCCAGGCCAAGATCCTTTCCCCCAAACCATGGAGCAAGACCAGTAGCATCCGGAAAACCCATTCGATTTTATGTTTCGGATTCGAATGTAATTATCTGCTGTATTGCAAGGATCTGTACGAACCCGGGCACAGGACCTGATCTGTCGGGGACAAATGGACACTTTCGCCCCCGATAGCAGCAGCTAGCCGCCTTCCAGTCAGAAGATTTCCTGCTGCAAATTGGAGAACGAATGGCTGTACTCGTAATAGGAAACGTGGAGCAAACCCAGGCGAATACATTTCCACACTATCACGATTTTAAGCATCTTATTTTGAGTTGTTAAAAGTTCTGTTGCTGAGCTCCTCAGGACTATTACACCAGGACGTCCTGGTTGATTACTCAGATACATCTTTATCACATTGTTTCCACTCTCCTTGAAGAAAAAGTGAACTCACCCCGAGTCTAAGAAACATTTTCAAGGCCTAATTCGTCCTCAGTCCAAGGGGACATTTTGAACGTTTTATTGAATGATACACGCCCTGCGGCCCCTGCTCCAAGGCGGCTTCGGGCAACGTTTGTCTGTAGAGTTTTATGCCAACAGTTCGATCCCTCCCCACAATTAAGAAATGTGACTCGACCGAATTATGTCTAGACGTGAATAATAACGCTGGCCATTCTCGATGGCTGGCAATAACGCTCGCTGGCTCGGAAAAACCTCTGCGGTGGCTATGTCCCCGAGTGGTAGCAATCAGAAATGAGTCCTATAAGTGGGAAAGTTGGCAGTTTTTTTTGAATATGTGCACTTTACTTACAGCTCTTGCAGATGTCGCAACTTGTTCAGTCCTTGGGGCAACGAACTAAGAAGATTGTCGTCCAGCTCCCTGGCAGAAAAATATTGGAAAATCGGTCACTGAGAACTCTCTTTTAGACAATAATTTGCTCATTTACACCATAAATACAAATTGCGAATATTCCCCCATCACATCGAAGGTGTGAGCAATGTGTAAAACATCGAAAGGATGTGCTTAAAAACATACAAAGCCCAACTCAAATGTAGGATATACCGTAGATTTGAGGGGTTTAGTAAGGTATGATAGATTATCCTATAACACATTAGACATGGACCCTAATAATTGAATAATTTTTCACAAGTCGACACTATAAACTTACAAATATTCAGTCAGGATAGGAAGCTAATTTAATGTGAATGGTCATAGGCTATATTTTATTACTTACAATTTTGATCACAACATACATACACTAGTACACACTTTCAAAAGAGACTATGTAAACGTATTAAAAAATTCATTTGAAAAAAACAAAATAAAGAGATACTTCAGAGCTTAAATATGAAAAATATTAACATTAAAAATTCTTTCTTATTACTAAAAATGTAAAATAACAAACAAACTATCCTTTGAAAATACGCACCACCTGATGAATTAATTGCTCATTCCTTTAAGACTACTGAAGGAGGTTTCCTGCACTTTCAAGGATACTTACAAAACTTTAATACTTGTGAGGTTAGAGAACCCGCCCGGCGCCACCTGAATTATTTGGTTCCTCTTGAGCAACCTGCAAGAAAAATATTATGCAGCCAAATGCAGTAACTTTCAATTCAAAAGCACTTACAACACGATGAGGTTTTGCATCAGTGGGAAGTCCCCTCCAGCGACCATCGTAAGCAAGTTGTTGCCGAGATTCCTGGAAAACAGAACGAGGAGGTATGAAATTTTAGAAAGGACTCAAGATGCAGTCTGCTAGTACTATGTTAAAACGAAAAAAAAGCTGCTCCAAGATCCTCCTTTCAGTTCAATGCCAAACCGGAAAACGAAGTGTTTTCCTCTTTTTAAGCTACCATTGAACTGAAAATTCCGGAAAATTCGTTTGCCTGGGAGCAGCTAAAGAGCGGAAGTGCTCTACGGCAAGTACTCTTCACACAGCCAGGGCGTGGGTGGGTGGTCCACCACCCCTCCGCGCGCACCAAACAAATATAAAACAAAACTCCAAATTTCGAATTTCAAGTGTTTTCTGCAGCCAATGGAGTTTGCAGCCAATGATTGCAAAAAGATGTGGAGCCTCCCCGGGGGGAGCCTTGAAAAGTACTGGACGCATTTGCATCTTATTCGCAAGAATAGACAACAAAACAGAAATCTTTTTGGTTTTGCTCACAGTGCCTCGAGGGATTTGAGTCCGGTCAGAGCGGCTGTCGGCACCCGGTAGAAAAGATTCCCTTCCAGCCGCAACGTTCGAAGATTCTGCAGGTATTTAAGGCTGGCTCTATCCATGGTAGCGATACCGTTGCCGTTCAACTGCCTTCACGATATATTTTTTATATAAAATAAAGGAAGGCCCAAAAGGATATTTTTTTATATATTATATAAAGGACAAAAGGGCAGGAGGAAGTGATGATTTATTTTTATCGAAAAGCACTTTAATTTTTTAGTATAGAAAATACTTACAGCGACATTAAATTCGGTGTCCATTTGAATGATTCTCCAGGTATTACTGTAAGGCCACAGTTCTGCAACGATAGGCGCTTTAACTTACTTAGTCCTACAAATGCATCTGGATCTATTTTTCGCAAGATATTGTCCGATAGTGTCCTGGGAAAGAAAATAACCTTTAAGACTCTCTTATCACCTAACATTTTGTTTCGAGATCAGCAAATGCAAATAACTCTAAGTAGTATTTCTATCGAAGATATTTTAAAATCCAGAATTTTTGATACTAAGAAAGGATTATACATTAAATTAATCATATTTTCCCTTGACAACACAAAAGAATATTATGTAGGCATAAAATTCATCTCCCAACAGAGTTTCTCATCATATCCTAATCACTCAATATTTTTTACAGGAGAATATCGTCCCCTACTTCATTTTTACAGAAAGTTTACAGCAATTTTGCATTAAAAAAAGCAATCTGTGTAAAGAGAAGCTCTGCAAAAAAGAAAAGCACTCAAGGGCACCCAGAAGCCCCATTTGCGCCCAAGTTCACTCGTAAATTAATGGCAGTGTGATGAAACAACTAAATGCCCTGCAATTTTCATTCTTTTGTTCCATCTCTGGCAAAAAAAGTTAAATAATACCTCGTCCAGGTACTCTATTATATCCAATACCTTCACATCTTTTGAAAATGATCCTTTTATGGTTCCTAACAAATCACAAGGTGAAGGAGACCCTTATTGGAACTTATTGAGTCATTCAAGGTGGAAACTCCCTTCGGAAGTGTGGTGAAATTGCTCAGGCTCGAATCATTGTGATATTCTTGGGTGGCATGGTACGTTGATTCACTTTGGAATTGGGTTCAAAATTTTATGATGTCAAGTCAAGTAAATTGTCTTTATCGTATCTTGAAATCCTCATTTCTTTACGCCCTTTAACAATGTTTCAAAATAATATGAAAGGAGGTTGTCTCTGCTAGAGACATTTTCCTGATGATGTTGAGTTTAAAATGTTTCTAAAATAGTCCAATTTACAAAAATGAAATATCTTATTAAATAACTAATAAGACCCCAGCTTATTATTATTAATTAATATTTCGGGTGTTGCTACGCAGCGTATTTAAAAGTAAATGACCTTCATGTATATCCCATTGAAAAACACGATTATTAATTGCATAGTAAGGGCAGCCGACATGATGTCTCACCCTGTAATATTATATTTCCTCGTTTTCAGGGTGAATCCCCGCAAGCAAGAGTAATTGGCTATTGTAACCCCGCAAAAAATGTTTCATCACCGCAAATGAAAACCTTTTTTGAACTTAATACAAATTGGCACTCTATCTTCGTCCCGCGGGCTTTTGTCTCTGGGAAAGCAAAAGGAATTTTCACAAAAACACAAAAATGAAAAAGCGTCGTGTTTATATACTTACAGCTCCTCAATGTTGGGCGCTACATCAAACGATTTTGCCGGCAAATCCGTGATGTTGTTACTACCAAGATCCCTGGAAAAAAATAATGAAAAGGAAAGAGATGAGAAAAAAAATCAACCTCTGTCGCTGTAGAAAGTGGGCTATGAGTTGAATTAATCAAACGCGATGTGTCAAGTTATCTTAAAAGAGACTACAATAAATCAGGGGAGCGCACATGCACCCTTGGCTCGGACTCATACAAGCATATCCCTGCACCCATACACACTTCAAAGTGAACTGAATTGAGGCTCGGCAAGCACAAATTTTTCCAGAATAATGGCTTGAGCAGGGAGACGATTTGTTTGAATTATAGCGAATATAACCTCCGCAGGTCGACAAATGCTATTCTTTTGTTGAAAAGTTTTTTTATCGCGGAAACAAATCCGTCGCAGGGGCAACTTCAAGAAGATAATTTATTAAATGCTTGAGAAATTTGCTATGATAAAAAGTACATTGTACTTCCATTTCATTTCATACAAAATTCAGAAGTTTCATTCGAAAAAATACAGGCTAAATTTAAAAATTCATTACACACGCCTCAACGCCCAATTCAACTCCACGAAGTACTGCGCTGAATTTGGAATCAGAGCTGTTATCATATTTCTTTTTTCATTATTAAGATTCACTATCATCACTATCATTCGCTGTGATTGAATTAATTATACATACAACATTTCTGCGGTCAAAATATAATGTTTAGTTCTTGCAATTTAATTTCGATTCACCGCAATTCAGCACTACCTTTTTGTTATTTTAGTAGTTCTGCTATTGGTCTTTTACTTACATATGTATGATGCAAATAAAAATTTATTTATTGTGTGCTTTTGCTATTCAATAATCAGTCTTGCTGAATTAAACTGCTGATAACTAAGAGCATCATACGCACTTTTTAGGAAAGCAATTGAATGAATGCCTGCAGAGGTTACCTGACTTTGCCTGATTCAACTTGGAAGCCCGCCAAAGACGATATCATCTTCATTTTTGAGTCATCCTTCGGAATAGAATTGTTCCATTGTCTGTGATCTCCAATCGAGCTTAATTAAATGGAAACGACATCGGGAGTTTTGTCGTGCACAGACATCTCAAGCTGGAAAGCCTCAAGTGCATTTCTGCAAGAGCCTGGAAGCAGTCTGCAGAGCAGAAGAGCTTCGCGGAGCAAGATCGCCGGTGCGATACCGCCAACCAGCCGCCGAAAGGCAATGAAATTTAATAGCTGCATATTGGGCGGCGACCTGAATAGCAATCAGCGCCTATTCAGCTCGGTTCGGTCAGTTAAAACAAGCAATCAGAAGAAAAAGTGCCCATTAAAATATGGGTTGGGTTGGGTGCTCCTCTCCTCGCAGCAGCACCAGCACCAGTTCGCGGCGAGGCTCCGATGACGATGAAAACGATGATGGCCTTAAGCGACGTGCCCAGAATTGCCTGATTCGCGGCTATTCATCTTCCCATTAAAAAGGGAGGTGCTGTGCGAAAAAATTTGCACTTATTGCTTTTGTTTCATACCACCGATATTCAGTCGCTTCCAACCGACTTATGGACGCGAATTTGCATTCCCAAATTCATTCACAATATTTTTTATTTCTTTCAGAAATTTTTACGAATATAGCATACTGTCTCATCTGAATGGATGACTGAATGATTCCACAATAAACAGACGTCGACTGACGAAATTCGCAGTCTCCAATCTGTCTCTGTAAAAGACAAGGGGCAGAAACGCACAAAATTGCCAGTTTATTTGGATAGAACCCCTTCCCCCACTTGGCCAACCCCATATCAAGCCGTACCACATTCAAAATCCCGTGAGATGTACTCCGCCACAAGAAATTGTTTTATGGAGCCCCACATATATGCATCTTATCCGCGATCATCCCAATAGCTATCCAAGAGCCAATGTCACGTTGAAATTTTTGGGGCTCCACGAAGCTAGTCAATCTCTTAAACAGTTTACAGTGAGAATATCCTCGACAGACGTCGTCAAAAGGGTTAAAAGCAGGCAGCAAAAAGTTAAATTGAGTTGTATGCAGCCACCATGCCTCATCTCGCTACAATTTTCTGGGCAATTTTCCCAGTAGCAAGTACGCATCGCATAGCATACTCCCTTCCCCAACCTCGGTCTGATGAAGAACTGACCAAGGGTGCCGGAGTTGGGCCGGGGCTAAGACATCAATTCGAATGCCATTAAAAATCTCGGACACCGTGTACCCAGATAATTTTCCACTTGAGCGCAATTCGATGGAGATTTAGCATCAGTTGAAAGGATTGATTTATAGCCCTCGTTAGAATGCGAGAAACCCCCGGGAATTAGCGCGAAATTATGTCAACTTTTTTGCCCGTCTCTGCTATATTTCTGCGGATTTGCTTGATTTATGCTCCATGGGACTTGTGAATCATCGTCATCATCATCATCCTGCACGGTTGAAATTTTGCGCTTCCCTGTGGAGGAGGCCGGAATTGAATTTCTTTCTATATTATTTTATTTTAATTAGAACATTTCTGAAGATACAGCGGCAGCTGGAAGATAACAAGTTATTCTTGTCCTCCTCGGGTGATATAAGACGAGACCTTTATATAGTCTGCAAAAGCTACAACAGTTTGCAGTTGTTTTCCACGAGTGTTGTAAACAAGGCACACGTCCTGTTTAACTTAGAGCACTTGGCGAAATCGATTCTTGCGAATTAGCCAGCGCCTTGAGAGCGATGTGGGTTCCCTGCTGTACTCTATATGTTATAGAGTACTGGAAGTTGTTAATTGTGGCATAGTTTACATGTTAGCAATACCAGAGCCAAGGGAGGCACTTGTCCCTTGTGTTAAAACCCGCATTGTTCAGTGACAACTGGGAATGCACAAATTTGGAACTTAACCCGGAGTATTTCAATTGAGACTAGTTCATGTTAGTCCATGTATTTAGTGTTTATTAGATCTTCTTCTACGCGTCAAAAAATTTAATGTTTCATTGCTAAACATGAATACTTGTATATTGCATGAGTTTCAAAGTGCATAAACTAAATTTTTATTAAAAATCCACACTATCATACACATCGTCATGCAAAAATGTGCCAAGACAAATACTTTGCGGGCAAATAGAACACTGCGTAGAAAATAAGAATCCTTAAATCTATTCTCGCTGAGATTTTGGTCGAGGCCACACAATGCAATGAAATTACAATGAAGTTATTTTTCATTGTCCGAAACAATTCACTGCAAAAATGTAAGAAAACAACGATGTAAGACAAATTTGAATTGAATGTTTAGAAATTTGCATAGTAACAGCTTTGATCAAACTTCAATATTTAGGGTATGTTGTTATTTAAGGCTGAGGCAAAAATTCTAATTTCAATTTGTTAATAGAAAGCAATTTAATACAAATTGAACTCTTAATTTGAAGTAACCGAAGAAATATCTGCAGTTATTCGTATAATTTCAATAAATAACTCATGGAGAATTGAGTTTCTGCAGTAAACTGCCTAATTCGGCTTAATAAAAGCAATTGCTGAATTCAGCAACAAATTCTTGAACCTGCACTTTTGATCTCAACATTTATTTTAATATTTTTTTATTTAATTTCTTACAACAGTTTTTGAAATAGGATTTTTCACAAATAAACTCTACTTTCTTTTTTACATTTTTTGAATGCAATGAAGATCGATTTTTGCCTTTCTGAATTTCGGAAATTACAGAAAAGTAATTTGAACTAAAAGGCACGTTGACTAACTTAAACAATTTCTTTTTAACAAATCTTATGAGAGTTTAAAAAATTTAACTTGATAAGGTAAATTAATTTTAACCATTAAATAGTCGCATTTTGCAAAGTTAAGATAGGCAGAATAGGAATCCAATTTTTATTAATGGAAAACATGGTTTCGAGACAAATTAATTTAAAGCTTATTCCAAAATACGGCCCCCACTCGCTCTGTAAACCGAAAATTAACTCATTTTTCTGTTGTTTTTAATTGTTATACTACAAACACCCCCAATTAATTCAACTCATTTATATTTCCGTTAAAATAAAAATAAATTAAAAATGCGAAGATTCCCAAATTGTACTTACATATGGACAACTCCGTCAGGTATGTCTGAAGGTACCGCTGTGAGCCCAAGCCCTCGGCAGGTGAGGGTGATTTGTTGAATACTACCCGTGCACATGCACTTCCTTCCCTCCCACGGTGCACAAATTGTCTTCAATGTCTTTCCTTCCACAATGCCGAACTCCTTGAGAGATTTCTCGTAGAGCTCCTGCGCTTCCTTTTCAGGATCGGACGACGGAATCACGACCGACTCGCGAATCACATCATCACTTGTCAGCACGTCCACACTTCTCGTCAACATGGTGACAGGGGTTGTTGTCGAGACCAAAACCGCATCGAGGCACATAATTATGACCGAAATCATAAGGATATGAAAAAAACTACGACTTCGAGTGGCTCGAGTAGCCCTCCCGGCCATGCCTCAGCGGATTTTCACCGGTATCTAACTTTCTTGTTGCCCTGCCTCCCGATGGATACTTCTTTAAGAAGTTGGCCTAGTGGCGTGCGGATGAAGCATTCATCACAGAAACTTCTTTCAGGCGAACGACAGACGGCGACAGAAGGCGATTTTAAGTAAGACTAGTAAACAACACCGCGCTATCGCGCACACGCGAACGATTTATTCCCGCATCGACGCGAACAATTTAAATTTTGTGTCACTGCAATTAATGCGCTCACCGATGGCAACAGCAGTCGCCGGCGCATTTGTTCGGACACTCATGTTGCTGCGGTGCGGTTTATGCTGGACGCCCGCTGGTTATGCTTTTCACGAGACCGTCGCTGAGTCGACGGTATGCTAGAAAAATGAGCAAACCTTAAAGTTATGCGCGGTCCCAGTTTACCTCTGTCTGATTGTCGTATTTATCCGTTGAGTAATCCATCTTCGTCGTATGTATGTTATGTTATATGTCTTTCGTCGTTGCGTATCAAGATTTTTGCCCCAGACGACGACGGCAACGGCGGCGACGTTGATGACGACGTCGACCGCTTGTCTGCCTGAGAACTCGGCAAGATATTTTACTGTACAGTGACGAGGTCACGACACAGAGTCAAGTTATAGCAACTATGCCCCACATACGTCCAGGTTGACCAGGTGAAAAATTGTGGCGAGATGACGAACGAACAATTTTTCCCTAGATCAACTTAAAAACTGGCCAAATTGGCTAAAATTGCTTACACTTTTTGGGGCGAAGATATGCGCGAAATTCCGCGTAATTAGAAGACTCAAACTACCACCTGCTGGCAATTACTGGTTCCACTGTTGAACTGTGTGAGCAAAATTGGTCAATAATTCTCAGCAGTGCAATTATCATGAGTGGAAGTTTTGCGGCGAGAAAAGGTACACGGCTCGGAACCAGTTTCGTGAACGAAGCGCCGTCGCACTCTGACTCGATTTAGTCGGGCAAAATCATATCTTCTTTGTATTAACCAAAAGTTACATAAATCAGCACATTACAATGTTTATGAACCTTTAACCAAATACATTAAATATGCAATTTCAAAAAGACAGACCTTGTTAATAGACTTTTTAATAAAACTCTGACTCTGAGCGATATAGTTAATGAATGAAGTTGTTTTACTTCAAATCAGACTAAATTGCACTGTAAATTGAAAATAATACAAAGAGACCAGTTTGTTTTATTGCTACCATTTAGTAGGTACTTATTTGTTAGAATCTAACATAATATCTTTAAACAAGGTTTGAGAGAATTTATGTTAGTTAAAATACCCTAAACCCAACAACGAACTTTTCTATCAGAGTACAGAATACGCTTGAAATATGCACATACGTATTATCCATTTCAGTTCATGATTTATGTATTTTATGTATGAAATTTTATCGCCTCTAGAACTGAACTTATAACCTCCTAAACACTTAACTACCAAAATCACCCCCTCTCATTTCCAGCGGAAATAAAACCCTGAATTATTCCAGAAAATTTGTAGGCAACTTCATGGAAACAGACACGGCTTTATTCTTTATTTTCATTAGAAATCCCGAAATCCAAGCACACACCACCACTTTTCCATGAAATGAATTCTATTTCCGAAATTGCCAGCGATTTCTGTAGATCCATTTGTGATTTTGATTAGCTGTCTCTTAGATCAGTAGGGAGCGTGGCGCGCTGTTGTTTTCAATTTCCTTAATGGGAGTCCACTCCCAGCTCCTTCATTTATTTCATAACGCATGCAGCTAATTTTGGGCATAAAAAATAAAGACGAAATACACAAAAAAAAAACAAATTTCGCGTATCTCAAGCCAATCAGTCACTCCATTTGTCCTGGGGAATAACTAGGAGAAAAATATATTCCATTTCATTTAACCTTTTCTTGAGATTTTTGAGAAATTGAGGGACGGCTGGAGGCTCGAAATTGATCTGAATGTTATTTTCAAGCAATATCCTTGGCACCATTTCCAGAAAAGGGCCAATTGGATGCCTTAAGCTAATCCTTTTTTTTCTATTTTAAATGAAAAAAGAGTGGAGAATGTTTCGTCAGTAAACCCAGGGACGCTCGTTTCTGCTCCTAAGAAATCTTAAAGACGTTGATAATAGGTCACGTTTTGAAGGCTCCGAAGCCCTGCGAAGTGTTTTATCCTCGTTTTGTTAAGGTTCTCGCCCCATACCGTCCCGAAAGCCTAAAAAACCTTTGCAACAAGCTGTGCGGGGGTGTTGGTCGGGGCGCCCACCTAAGGCTCCTGGCTTTATCTTTTGGGCTGATTTGCATAATGGGGCAAATGCGTGTCTATCAGCGTCTAGCTAGCTCTGCACCTGGCGGGAAGATAATGCATTCAGCTCGGTTGTCGCAGATTGTCGGAAGAGCCCCGTGGTCGCGGCGGTGCGCCCTGGGGCGTCTTTTAGGAATGGGGCCCAGTGCAACCTCGGCAGCACTTTTCCACTTAATTTCGTGCTCCCAATCTGCCCGAGTTAGTTAAATCAGCTGAATGAGCCCCTCGGTGGCAGATTTGGGGCTGTGGGGGGCCCCTCCCGCGAGGTGTCATGAACTTAACTTTTCGCGGGTTTAACTGCATGCAAATGATTCTCACGGTTCGTGCTGGATGGATGCTGCATTCAGAGGAGCACCTCTGGCTCGGGGCGGCGATAGATCATCGCGGAAAGAGCTAATTTCACACCAGTCAACTCGAAGCGGCGGTGGCCAACGACTTCAGCGGGGTCCTCTGACGTCAGCCGAGAGTCCCGAGTGAAACTAGGGAAGGCATGGCTCGATGATCGATGATCGATGATCGCCGATATCGCCTGAGGGAGGAACAGCGGCCGTTCTCAATTTTAGTTTTTGCGCCGCACCAAACGCCGTATGCTGATTTCCCGATTGATGGGCGCAAAAGCGATTGCAGCCCCTGCCCGGGATCCAGCTATTTTCGCCCGTATGGAGACGATCAACGGCCAGGCGCGCTGTGTTTTTTGGGTTACGCGATCTGGGCGGCCGGAATCTGTTCCATTAGGGGCAGAAGGCGGAGATTAATTGTTTTTGCTTCTGTCGGCGCTGACAGGCGGCTGGAGCCCCTACACGTCCCACAGTCCCAGTGGGATCAATAGGCTTGGGCTCGGCTCGAGGAGCGATCTGATACGCGATGAGTACATTAATCTCAATTGATAAGTCCAATATTTTTGGGAGGTAAACTAATCAAATGCGCAATTTTGTCCATGATTCAATTCGTAGCGCCTGCTGGCAACGCATAGTAGGCCGAAAAACCGATTTAGCTAGACAACAATTGATTTTACGAACATTAAGTAAAACGCAAATCACAACCTCTAGTCCATGAATTAGAAGGATTTTCACTTTAGAGAACGAAAAAAATTGGAATTTGAAATGGTGGTTTTTGAATGAATATCACTTATTAGAAAAACCAAAATAATAAACTGATTTGCAGCAAAATCGTATGAGCATAAAGGTTGCCACGTACTAAATCTATACCCGCGTTCCACTATTGCTATCGCATACGTAGCTTTGTTAAATTTTTTTTTTTTATTTTTAAATTATTAAAAATTCAATGTTTATTATATTGGGTTTACGCTTTTACGCTAGTTTAATCCCGTCACCTCGTATTATTAACTAAATAATATCCACTATATACTATATACTAAACAACATTTCTTTTAACATTTTAAGAAGAAAAGATTTTAAATAAAGTACATATGTACCTACGTAAGTAACAGCAGCGCAAGTTCTCGCTGTGACTCTGTGAAAAGTATGAAAAAAAAGGAAACTATATACTAAGTGAAATGCTATTATTATATAACTAATTGGATTATTTGTAAATAATTGTAATAGTTTTAATGCTCTAAAACTTTTTTTTACATGTATTGCTTTAAAATGTTAAAACTTTTTTTGCAACCCAGTGTAATTTCTGCATTACCATCGCAGTGATATAAAAACTAAATAAAAATCAATGGCTTTAGAGTGCCAAAAACCTCCAATATCTCTGGAAACTTCCACATTATTTGTTTCTGGTATTTGCACTCAAATACCCAGCAATTATCAGTTATAAAATTCACAAACAAACATTAACGTGTGACTGCGTGTTTAGGTGTTAATCAGAAATTGCAATAATTTAGGATTATGGCAACTTTCTATGAAATCATTGATTAAATAGGCAATAACAGTTTTGTTGATTTTGACAAAATGGCATTTTTTCTCACACAATTGGAAAAATAACTAATATATTTATATAAGCGTCCTTTTAATAAATGAATATAAAAACTAAAGCATTGTACCACTAAAAAAAATTCTCTCATTTATTTTTCTTTTTCTTCAGAATAACTTTGCATTTTTTTTAGTAAAAATGTCACACGATCTAATGAAAATGATATTAAGATAATTGATAAGAATGGAAATAATAAGCTTTATCAGCAAAATTATGTAACGTCATGCCCTACACTTTCATGCTAGCGTCAACAGGGCATCAACTATTAAGATAAAATTAAGTTTTAATGAAACTTTTCTTTTAGTTTTTTTTTCAAATCCAACCGGAATTTTGAACATTTTAAAAACATTTTATATCAATAAATCCCATTAATCACAGAACTGAGTTGTATTTTTCGCTTATAAAATATACATACATACATAAACGAGTTGTCTCACGCGTAAATAATAAATTACAACATTTATTTCCGAGCATATACATAGGTACAGAAAAAGAATTTATTTAAAGGAAAGAATTCAATTTTATCTCAACCCAAATTTATGCGAACATTTCGCATTTATTTTAAATTACGTTCCCTAAGAGAATTAGAAGAAAAAAAACCTGAAGGCAAAAACTACTCAACAAATAACATACTTTGAAAGTGTAAACAGTGAGTAGTTATTTTAAATTAAGATCAAATGCTGCAATTCTTGTTGTTATTGGCTGCAGCGGGTAGCCCCTAGCATTCCTTGCAATTCGTAATGAGAAGTCAAAAAATAATAATTAATTTGCTTGCGATTATTACGACAAATTAATTAGGAGCACCTTGTCGTGTGAATGAAATTAGGTTTTCTAGGGTCCTAAATAATGGTAGAAGCCAAAGCTCGTAAAAAACTTGATCTTACAACTGGTGGAACTAGTCAGCCTCTAAATTGACACCGTAAAAACATGACCTATCCCATAAAAACGAGCACTCGAAATGCATTCAGCTGGGCTGCACATCAGCAGATAAAAATATTTAATAATTCCCCATTTACTTTACTTGATTAACTAAAAATACACCCGGAGCCATTCGCCCGTCGCTAGAGGAGTATCCTTAGGCTGGCACAAGTACATCACATTTTTTACTATTATTTATGTTTGAACACTGATTGCGCAAGTCCCACATGCGAGCTTAAGCGACATAGACCTGCGCAGCACCTGCTCACGAACACGTACGAGCCCCTTGTGTAATTGAAATTTGTAGTGCTTATGGCCACGAATTACACTCGAGTTTTAACACTGCAACACACCTGGGCACAGGTAAAATAATGGGCGCATCAAGTTTACCTGAAAATGCCTGTTTTGCTGCACTCACACGACCGCGATCACTCAGCCACACATGACTCCGGCACACTTTCGATGCCTGGGAAAGTCAGAGGAATCGGGCAATGTATCTTTTTTTCCCGATGCACACGTGAAATTTTTCGCGGTCTGGCCAGGTGGTCCGAACCGATTCGGTGTCACAGAAATTCAGCCAGGAGTGATCGTGTGGAAGCTGATAACCGCTTCGAAACCTAAGTTTGCTGATTCAGCCTGCCTCCAAAGACCCTTTCAGCATTTTCAGACCCAATCAGGTTCAACTTAGTCTCTTTGGGTCAAAACCGCGATGTTGTACTCCGTGGCTCGCGACAACCAGCCCAGGTGAAGTCACGCTTCAGACTGTCCGTGCACAGTTCAATCATAATCGGAGCTAGATTTAACGCCACAGCCGCGGAGCTTTTCTATGTTGGGGCGAGCATAGCGGTCCTCCGGGTCGTCCTTCGCCCCGGTGGAGCAAGAAACTTCGGGCCGGAGGAGCTTAAAGTGGACCACCATCAACTGGTTGCATCTGGCGGAGCTCTTGCGCCGACTCAGCCCCAGCAGCAACATGCTCGCGTGCGCCGCATATGTGGCTGAAATGTTGCGGCAGCATGCCGCGGAGAGAAGACCCCAGTCGAGATTTATTCGGACACAATTTTAGCATTCCATTCTAGCAGGACGGCTGAGAGACATGTGCGGAGAGAGCTCGCGTGCATATTCATAAGACGCCAATTAAATGCCGCCCTCCTCGCGGACAGACCGTTCAGCGCAGATTATGTGGGCTTGGAATTTTCGTTTTTCAGGGACCACTCGGCGTTCACAAGGAATTTCAAATGCGTTAGAAAACCAAAGTGTCCGCCGACAGCACACACCCCAGCGAAAAAAAATTATTTATTTTTGTAGCTCCCTTTTTATTCAGCTGCCGCGACCCCTGCACCCAACGCGGGCGGAATCTTTAATTTTTTTGATATCAGCCGAAATCTCCGAAAAAGTTCTATTTTTGTTGTCAATCGAGAGTTCAATGTCTCGCCCGCTCGATTCTTCTTGCAGACGTGAAGCCCTCGACGCTGGCGGAGCATTTCCGTTGTGTCACTGATTCGTGTAATTTGTGGCCAAGCGGCAGAAATTTGTGTCGCGGGGAAGCACCTCAATTTGTCACAACTTTTCGCACATATACTGTTATAGTTTCATCCCCCATCAGCGTCTCCACCTCCTCTGGTCGTATCAGGGAGATTTTGGACAAACAATTTTCAACATTTGCCAAAGCAGACCCATAAATCTTCTGGGCAAGTAGATAGAGTCTCGGCTCGACGTCCTAATATAATAAAAGATCTGAATTTAATAGAAAGGGTTTGTTGATGTGCTGACTTATATTAATAGCGATGTTCCTTCTCTCCAATTTTATAACTAATGAGAGTTTGATGGAAATATTTCCATTTTCGGACATAATAAATTCAGTTCAACGCACAATTCCGGAATTGATCTTAGTAAGCTTAATTTTGTAATTAACAACAACAATTAAATTAGTGAACTCGAATAATAATTATGTTAAAGTAAAACATATTAAAACTGCATCACAATTTGCTGAATTGATGGGTAACTTCAACTTTAGCAAGTTCTATGCTAAATTAGAAAATTCAAACTCTACACTAAGATTTAATTTGCAATTATTTCAAATCGCCTTCTCCCATGAAACAGGATAGTTAAAGAGTCGTCACACTTTTTAACTATGTATCTCAACCACCTGATCAACTTACCCAAGATGTCTTAATGTTCCATTAATTCATAGAATTTGTCGTTATCTTCTTTCATTATTTAGTGGTACATCCTTAAAATTTAGTGAACGTTTTTTTCCTATATGTTCTTGAAATTGTTTGGCATTGTTGGCCTTCCTTTTGCAATTACCTAGAAAAGAAAACAAAAGAGCTAAGGTTATTCAATTAGTAAGTTTCCACCTACTTATCACGTTCCAAATCACTTTAAAGAAAACAAAATCAGACAATATTTATTCTTTTAAGTAAAAAATTTTCAATGTTGTTCCGCCGCTGCCAAGTAAATAAAATCTTACCCCAGGACATGTACTTCACTTCGGCTAAGTAGCTCAGGAAGTATCTCTGCGAAAGAAGTAAAAAAGAGAAAACTTCCCCATTTCATTCGTACGTGCCCAGAATGCGATTGCGATTTCCTACTTACTCCTACGGGACCCCAAAGGGCCCGACGGCCACTAGCCGACTTATTGGGAGACAAACAAATATTTTACGTTTGTTGGAACGTTTAAATGGCAGGAAATGGAGCGGTGTCATATTTGGGGCTTATTTATTGGGGGTGATTTGCTAAAGATCGCACAGTTTCCCCCAGGAAAAGGAGAACTGCGTGCGGGTTGTAAGGAATCTGAACTTAAAAGTCTTCGGTGGTGCAACGTCCTAATTAGAAATTGTTGTACCAAGCTGAGAACGTGATCTTCTGTCCTCAGTTGTTTTCAGCAGGAATATCTCATTTCCCAGGAATGTGAAGCTAGTTGCACTTTAGCACTTCCTGTAAAAACGACCTCCCTGGCAAAACCAGCATCTTCTACACCGACGACGCAATGGTTTTCTTTTCTATTTTTGGTTTTTTTAACCGCAGTACTTGTAAGTGATTTATCTTGGGACTCGAGCCAGAGCAAGATGAATGTTTTGAGGGGTTAGGACGGTAAAAAGTCGTCAAGAAGGTGACGAGTACGCCTTAAGCCACCCACTCGACTGAGCTGAGTCTGGCGGATAGTGTGCGATTGTAGGAGTCCCTGATTTAAAGCCACTTTGAAGAGGTCCTTAACAAGGTTGTGACTTTACGTGGCGCATAAAGTGATACAGTTGAAAAGTCGAGAACGCACCAGAATGAGATATCGTCGTAAAAGCAGAGATGAAGCCAAGTGGGAGGTGCACGTCTTAAATCAAGTGCTCCTCCTCCCTGCGGGGATACGACTCGAAGCTTTATGGATTTTTATATGGCGCCGTATTACAACAAAAGCTACTGCTGCTTAAAACAGCCCCGAGCTTTCCATTCTTTTTCCGAAGGTCTCTGGCTGCTGGAGGATTTGTCTTTTCAATTAAATGCATCATTCAGCAATTGCAACGTGTAGGACACGCCAAATTGAATAGACTTTTTTTCCCAAAAACGGATACCTTTAAAACTTTTCTCAAAAGGTCTGCAAAAATAAAAAAAATTACGAAAATATTATATTGAACAAAAAAATAGAAAAACAAAATGATAATAAAAATTTTAAAATTTTACTGATTCATCGGATCTATTTAAATAAACTTTTGATGAAATCTAGGAATAACTTCATATTGCTTTGAATACTCAGTATTCATGAAATTATCCTGTACATTTCGAAAAGGTCAACCTTTCGTTTTAAAATAGAATTCTTCCTTAAGGTCCTCTAAATTAAATTTAATTTAATTCCATTCATATTCTTCAAGCTGATGACGACCTTCCTCTAATAATGTCCACAGCAAAATTAAAGCGTTAAAATTGTTTTCTAATTTTTTTCAGCACTAACAGCGCTAAAAGACAAGTGAAAGTCGAAATTTATCTTTTCGCGAAAAGACAACTTGTCTCAAGTGGCGCCAGAGCTAGAAGCGAAAAACTCCTCCGATCAACGGCTTCATCTGGTACTGGTGATAAATTGTTCAATCCACCTCTGCATAAGTTTGGCCCATTCCCCCAAAAATTTTTCTTAAGAGTGGTCAACAAGTTCTATGAAAAATTACGAGTTTTGCGACTGTGTCGGAGTAGCCATTTGAGAAATTAATGAGGACAACTCGTGGTAGAGGAAAGCAACCCCACGATAAAACTGAAAGTGTCGCTTTTCTCGTTAACTAGAGGCTCCATTCATATTTTGATTGAGACCTAATTTTATGCACCTTTCAATTGCAATTTTGGATCCCAAACAAAACTATTCCGAGAATTTCGCCTGTTGGAACAGATTCAATTAGTTTCATGAATCCATTAAGATTTCGACTTGTAGCGCAATTATTTTTAGAAGTCGCCTATGTCTGGAAGTGGTTACGGATGAAAGCTGTACCTAATTAACTGGCGGTATTTCACCATTGTTAATGGAACCGAGCGTATCTTCCGTTCTAGATCCTTTTGAAGCGTGCTGCATATTAATAGAAATGATATTACGTCTGTTAGACATGGAATGTGGATCTAATGGGTTTCATTGGCACTTATAGAGCATAAATATCTTTTAGGGGATTGTGAGTACAACTCATTGCAGAAAATTATATAGGAACTAGTCAAATAAATCAAAATGGGCAATCACTAGAAACCCCCAAAATTAAGACCAATTAACCTAATTATAGTTCCGGGTAACGAACTGAAGTTGATTGGTTGGACCCACCCCCAGACGCGGAACACCTATATATGTATGTACAAAAATAACCATCATTCCCGCCGCTTTGTCACTGTCCACGCTAAATAATAACTCTAAACAGGTTGCGTGCTCGACAAAGTCGCGAGATAAATGAAAAAAGATAACCGCTCCAGGTGTTGAAGCTCAAGGAGCTGCTACAAGAATATCCGCCCAAAAATCGACGCTAGACGTTAGCGTTTGACTCTACCAACCCTTGTGGCGCCCACGAACCCTATTGCTATACGGAAATTTCGCATTATTGTTAGTAAGTGAGTGGGGGCGTGTGTTCTTGCAGAAAGTGCCACGAGTCAATTTTCTACCTCAAGCTTTTCTCGAAGAGGTTGGTATTGGACGGAGGTGGTAGAAAGAAGCTCGGTCGTCCCTCCGCCTCTGAAAAACTTGCATCATCGTCTCGTAAACTTGTTTGCATTTTTATGTCGCGGAATAAGTTTTAGCGGGGAGGTGGGTGGCCCATTTCATTTTGCGGTCTTAAGGCGGTTTTAATATTTCACCGCGCAGCTACTTCTATTTACGAACTGTGCTTGAAACCATTTTTACGATTTGCCCGGATATACCTACGAAATATACCCTCGAGCCGTTGCACAGATCGGATGGAAGTAATTTGGGTAAGTGACATTTTTAGTGGGTTACTTCAAAAAGATTTTATGGACGCCGAAAAACAATTCGGCATTTTACAATAGTAAACGATTGGAATCTTGTTCCTTTTCGTTTTGAAGATTTACCGAATATTTTTGCAATAAATTCAATGAGAAGTATCATTTATTCGTAGAAAGTTTCAAATTGTTTTCGAAGTAGTCTTGAGTTCGCCAATTGCTGAGATATCTCTTAAGTAGAGCTAAGAAAGGATGGATTATCGAAATTGCTTCCATTACCAGGGATATTCCTCGTATATAAATTAATATCCAACTCACTTCCAATTAGGCCAATGAGCCCTTCCGCTTTCGTGGGCGTTAAATGTATTCATGGCAAATTTTATCAGATCGTAACTTATCCGTCGCCACAACGCGTGGATGGAATATCTTTAATAGGGAAACCTGAGAAATAACCAAGAATTCGCCGTGTCGCCGCAGCCAAGGTAAAAAGCAAGGGCGTGCAGTGAATCGACAAAATGGACAAAAAGGCCAACAGGTGAAACACGGTTAAGACTGTTGGAGCCCACGACTGGGCAAGTGGGTTTGCATAAAATGCATACAACAATTAGGTTTTTTTGCACTATGCTCTTTGCAATTATATTGTCCAAGTTAACCATGTTTCGTCTAACTTTTCCATTAAGTTCGTTTTAATTAAGAAATCACGTCAGTCCTTAAGACGGCAGCATTGTCACGTCTTGGACTTGGCGGCGTTATTGCTCCAGCTATAGCTCAATCTCTATAGCCTCAACAAATTACACCGGAGCCATTGTCTAATCATTGAAGACGGGCTAGCAACACGAATAACTTCATTAAGCCTCCCCCGCACCCTTCGAAATGAAATGGACGCAGTCCCGCTGATATCCCCAGAAAGTTAGCCGAAGCGCCAATCTTTCTCTTCTCCGGCAATTAAGGCGAAACTTGCTCCTATTAGGTGCAAATAAATCCTTGCGATAAGCGACAGAGATGGGGTATCTCTAAAAGGGAAAAAAGTACTTCCTGTCAGCGCTGGTTTATATCCTGGGCGAAGACATGTGCGGCCTCCTATATCCGCGAAAATTTCCTCAATACAGCACACGATTTTGCTCCATGATAAGTTTTTTTCGGCAATTTATCAATGTCCCATCACTTCCAGCTTGGCATCGGAAGAAGAGTGACTTCCCTCGACAGTGGGGCCCTGCTCCTGTGGCTATGCTAGGGATATTGTTGCTCCTATAATTGATGGCGGGATGATTTCTGTACACTAGATATCGATGAGAGACACAAAATGTGTCGAGACGTATCAGTTTCACAGAAAAGGTGTCCTCGTTCTCGCACTTTTAGGGAGGAAAATATTTTTGGGAGGGAAAATTGATGAGGACCTTATTATTTTGTCATAACGACTATCAACGAAAAACATCCCTTCGGGAAACCTAGAAGGAAATGCCTTTCGAGTTTGAACACCTTTACCAGTTATTAAGGGTTTGAAGGAAGTCCAACAGGGATACCCAGGCGGTTTTTAATCTCTATACCCAGAGGAAACTTTGTGCCACTAATGAAATTTAGTCAGTCAGCGGTAGAAATCTAATTTCCTGCAAGTTAGAAAGCAATTTCCGACTGTATCCAGTCGAGATGGGTTGCAATTAGGATTTGTAGTTAAGGTAAAGGAGTTTGAGCAGAAACTTTTGTTCTACCCGTACGAACAGAGAATAACTTATAGGGCTTATAGAGCGAAATAAAAGTTTTTCTGGCTCTAGCGGTTGCCGATTAAAATTAATGGAATCGAGCCGCCCAACAGCGCCTCTCAAAGGATCCACGCTAATGTCCTTAAAGGGCGTGAATTATTTCTCCGGCATGTCCCACTTAATCTTGATCAAATGTTTGCCCGGGACACAAAACCTTGGTCTCTTCGTGATACTGAATTCTGCTACCCTTGGTTCCACTCTTAATGATCGCCTCCCTGACATACAGGTCGTTTCTGATAACGACGGCTAAGTGTAGGCGAATCCGCAAAAATTCTATAGTCGTTTCTAGAAAAAGGAATCTTATCTGTCGGCCAATTATATATTGGGTGTATACCGATCACAAATATGTGGGAAGACATAGTCTACCTTTGCTTCTCAGTAGTGGACATTAGGGACCCCTTGACTCCAATTCATAGCGACAGAATGGGAGCGAGAACACGGAAACCTGCAGAGTCATATTCGCCTGATGTCACCCACGTTTTGTATGATAATTAACAGCAGCAGCTTGTTAGGAACTCCTCCAGTGCGGCACCATTGTGGCTCTAGGGCTCCGGTGTGGGGAGGGGCTCACGGGCATTCCGGGCCAAGGCGAGCCAGGTCTTTGCATAATTGCATGATTTTGACACCGTACTTCAAAGACGTGCAAATATTTCCTGGGACAGTTTTGCACAAATCGGCCACTTGAGTAGATCTCCTCGATTTTTCAGTTTATATTTAGGAGCTACCTTTAATCCTATTAAATATTTTTGTGTCTTTAAATCTTCAGTATGAACAATTTCAATTTTGACCTATGACGCATATTGTCTCCTCGTTTTATTATACATAGCTGAATTGTGTGTAAAAATTATGTTCAACACCTTTTCTTTGTAATTCAGTGACTGTATCATACAATATAATGCTATACAATTTTATTTAACTCTTAATTAATTTCGTCAAACCATCGCAGCGACACCGTCCAAAAAGGAATAATTCGCATTCAATAAATAGGAGCGGATTTTCCCGCCTGAAAAGTGCCGAGCAGACAAAGTCTTCTCTTCGAGATAAGGAGGGCTATTAAAGCTAAACAGCGCGAGAAATAGTGGTGGGCACAAGAGTCCCCGCATAAAATCGTAGTACAACTTCGAGGAACTGAACAAGGAGCCTCAGAGACGTGCAGGCACTTAAGCATTTATGCTCATATAAATTGACCCTTAATACGTGCTCCGGATTAATTCGATCCACGGCAATCTTAACAGCGATACAAAGGGCTGTATTAACATAAACTGCAAAATAGGGGATTCACCCGGTTAATAATTGAAACGTTGCAAGAGTTAAAACTGGCCGAAACTATACCCCTCCTAAAATTAAAAGGGTTACTCTACGAAAGTTCCTTTGTCTGGCAAATAATCTCTCTCTACCATTGCTACTTGGCAAGAAACCCATAAAACTATTCACGAACTTCTTTAAATTCTTGTTAGAAATGCTTTCCACTTTTCTTCGCATTTTTCCAGAAGCCTCTAGGGGCAGCCTTGTTTATTGAGTAGAGTAGACAGTTTGGCGTTTCGTGGAGTTAGTTTTACGATTTTCGGTGTCATAAATTCAATTAAATACACGAGAACCTCTAGGCTAGGCATCTCGTTTACAGCACTTTACAATGCATTTTAAGAAGGTTTAAGCCTTCAGCCTCTCGCCAATTTTTAGAAAATCCATAACAGCTTTGTGGCAAAAGAAAGTTTTCTGTTCACCATTTAAGAACGAAATTTCGGTTTTATTCACACAATTTAGTTAAGAAGTTGGGACCATGCAAATTTAAAAATTTTTTACACAACGACTTGAAAATGGTTCACGTAGTGAAAATGTAACCGAAATTATGGGGATGAGAATGAAATAGTCACAACAAACGATTTTGTGTGAAATATAAACCACAAAGTAGGATTTAACGAACACAAATCGCAACAAGAATTTGTCGACCCGTTTGTATTATAAAAAAATAAAGTTAAGGTCGCTGCCCTTTACACTATTATCACCAACGAAAATTATGAAAGTTTTGTATTCCTATAAAAAGGCCACAATATCTTTCAAGACGAAGATGTATTACAGTTTAGCCTTTTGAAGATCATCTTATCCGTTCTAATCCAAAGGAAACGCTAGTACAGAACGCCGCTTCCTTTCACTCAAACTGGGTGAGCTGTCGCAGGCTTCTCCTGTAATTAATGAGCTGAAAATTAAATTCCATTGCCGCCTGTAATTACAGCGCAGTATTTTATATTGCCCTCAAAGATTTAATGGAGTAATTGTGGCGACTCACGGAAAGTAATTACGCTAAACACAACACCACTCTAAGCGCGAAAGAAGCGACCAACGCTTGACGAAGATTGATAGTTTTCAGACTATCACAAATTACAAGCAAACTTGCTTAGAGTAGTTTTGAGTGGCTCGAAGACTTACTCCAGTCTAGGGTTGGGTGTTAGACCCGATTAGACACCAAATTTTTTTATTTTGCAGACTCTTGTAATCGATAGTAATTCAGTTGAGATAATCTCATACTTGGAGGTTTATCTAAAACGAAACAATCTTTTGGCAAAATGAGCTCCTTTCGTTTTATGGACGGTATACCCGGGAATTGCAAGTTTACCATTACCAAGTCGGAGAGAGGAGAAACAAAAACGATCAGTGCAGAAGCATTGCTCAAATTATCACAATTATTTTGGAGCACCGCAGCCCCATAATGGTTATTACTCCGCTTGCTAAAATCACTCACGTGTATGGCACCAAGCTGGAGCCGCAGTTCGCTGTCGTTTTGCGAAGTTCGTTTAATTAAACACCATTCCGGGCATCGTTGGATGGGGCTGAAAGGTGCTCATCCCTTCCATGACGTGAGCACTTTCTGGCTGGAGGGAGCTCCAGTTAGTGTGCATCGCCCCCTCAGGAATAGTGCCACTTTCAGAACAACACACATCGAAGTCAACAGCGGAAGTTTTCAGGGAATCCGACACAGAACCACTGGGAACTTGTTAAACAAGCAAGTGTCCTTAAAATTCGTTTCCTTCGTGCGAAAAACCGCTTCGCTCCAAAGTGATTACGAGGACCATTCAGAACGAATTCGTTGGGACTTAGCACGACCGCTGCACTAAAACTACACTCTGATTATTCCCCCAGTTCCGGGGACAAAGGGCGCCCCAAGGGCAAATGACCTTGAGGTGTCGATAGACACTTGAGTGGTGTTAGTATGTGGGTGTGCAAACTATAACTAGGTCATATAAGTTACTTGGAAGGGTGACGCAAATTTGTGTAAACAAAGTTAGCGCTCAGGGTGCACCCATGCGTAATATTGGCGGCTACAAAACATCCCCTCAATGCAGTTTAAGTTAGGGACCAGTTAAAACCAATCTCCAGGGCTTGATTCCTTTCGTGGTTTTAAGTTTCACAAAGTTTCTCCTCAATATTCTTATCAGCAATGAGCACACAACTCTTATTTTCTGGTACTTAGACCTCAAGCCAGTATTTTGGCACTCGTTACTGTTTACCTTTCTCTATTTCGATTAGGTACATGTTTGTAAAATTTTCCTGTTGTTGATTTTCTCTATTTTAATGGGTTCCGACAAACTTTTGTGGCTTATGGCTCTTTAACTAGCTTTATATAACATCTCTTTTTTAATTGGGGTTATATGGAAAAACCAATGTCAGTAATTTAAATTGTGGATTTTTTAAAATGTTATAATTCCCGATAAGCTTTTTATTTTCCTTTTATATAATTGATTGTTTTTTTTATTATTTAATTTGATATTTTTTACTTTTAAGAAAATAGCAAAGATATCCGCATAAGTACTACCATATATGTATGTCCACACTCTTAAAACTGACAAATTTATGGATGTTTTGAGCTGGCGCATGACAAACAAAAGACATCAGCGACAAGCACCACCGACTGGTCAAACTCATAAAAAATCGCCAATTGTGGCGAAAAATTTATATGTCCCATAAAAACTTATTTATAAATCCTCTCATCCCCATTTTTCCATCTTCTACACCTAGCCGGAGGGAAACTTTCCTCAGCTTACCTCAGACGGTGAAATGCTCCTCTCCTGCAGCTATTCCGGGTCCGATGAGTTCCGGATCCACGTGGATCTGAGTCTTCCCTGACCGGGCATATTTACTTCAGCGAGCTCCTTTATTTTGAACATGGCTATGAATTTTCCCGGCTGTGGGGAGCTTACTGTCGCAGCAACAAGTGGATACCTCTAATAAAAGCTCTTTCTGCTTTTTGTATTATATATTTTCGTCTGCGGAGAGGAAAAGGCCGTAATTAAACATTCTCCCCCACATCCGATTATCCTCCAGAGTGAAGGAATTGAGGCACTAATCTGCGCCACTTACTCCCTAGGGAGACATTGATTATGTATTTGCATGTCGTTTAAGAAAATTCCTCCCGCACAGTCGAGCTGCATCTTGGCGTTGAGGTGTTAGAAGATTTAGAGGCTAATTAACATTCGGGGGAGCGGGATACATCAAAGAAATTTCGCTCAAGAGATGTACAACTACAGTGTGCGACTGCAACTCTTAATTTATGTCCCACCATCAAAGTCTCACTTCTTGGCACGAATCGCAGATTATATATATATAAGAGGATACTCTTGGAAGACACCTCAGGTTTGTGTGCAAGAAATTGGACATAATAAATTTTCGCCCGAATTAAGGAAAAAAAACTATGATTCAAAGTGAGCATTATTCTTCTTTTGGCTGCGCAGCAAAAGATTGACTAAAAAGTCGTGATCAATAGCCGGAGTCTCCTATGGACTCGCTTGAATGGGTTGCGCTGAAAGAGCACAAATTATAAGGCATCAAGAAACGTTTTGTCACGCCACAAGCTGAGAAACACGCGACCTTCGCGGCCGCTGGGACTTGGATAAAGGGGCTGCGGGAGAAAATACGCGCAGCTGCGTTTTGCTTAAAGCGGTTTCGCGGTGCGCTAAGAAGGAGCAGCCAGTGACCCGGTTTTCTTCTTGAACGTTCGACTTAAGTCATATATTCGTTAATATTGGAAAAATCTCACGCGCCAACGACGTCGTCGATGCAACCGCATGCGTTCATGACTCCCCCAAGCTTTCGGTCTAATGGGTAATTTGAACGAATTGAGAGAAAAACCAGGTTAATACCTGCCCGTTTACCTGTACGAATTGGAAATATGACAAACGGCTGCTCGATCGGAGCAAATCACTCCCCCGCAGCATGTCTAACCAAATTAGCCGCTGACGCAACAAACAGAGCAACCTGCTTATAATAACAAATAAATTTTCTGGAATTGCTTTTGGCAACCGCAAAACATTCCAATATCACCGAATATACGCGAACTGATGACGAGTCAACTGCACAAAGGGATTCAATCGTGTGATATAAAATGTGTCACGTACTCGACCATCAGATCGAGGAAGTTCCCATGGCTGGTCACTTAATGGGGTGATGTACCCGCAAAAACCGCCCTGAACTCACCCTCTACATTCTAAACCAACCGGACCCACCATGATAGCAGTTGTCGTAAAAAGCATAAACCACTACAAATTGTTTGCTCATTTAGTGTGGGGTTTCGACGGTATAACCCCAAAAATTATTTTGAATGGACCCCTAGCTTAAGCTGCGCTGTGCATGTAAATGAAATAACTCTGCAGATTTTCGGTGAGATATTGAATGGGTGCGGAGGGTGGGTTCCGAAAGCGAGCTTTTTATTGGGCCGGGACGAACCCTTTTACATCCCTCCATGGACCGGAGAAGACCCACCAACTTGTGCAGTTATCATGCACACGAATACCAGGGCGAACGGAAATTGCTTCTCTCTGAGATTGATTGTGTCAGTTTCAGCGCAGGATTCCTTCCAGGGAAAATGTTCGATTAAATTTTTCTTGCACATTAGAGAGCCCCGGGTAATAGTTGCTGGAAGCTGGTGTGCAGCTGTGTCACTCGCGGCACTTTATTGCCCTTTTCTGACCTCGTTTCCGATTGCATGCAAACTAGCCCTGGGAGGCAAAGCCCCCCAAAGATTGCTATGGGTATGAAAATGAAATCCTCCCCCGCAATGCAATGAGCAGCATCGCGCCGGAGCGTTCCAACGGCGCTGCAAAACTCTGTTTTTCCCACCATTTCCCGCAAAAGCAGTTATCTAACCTATTCGAAATTGTTGTTCTCACAGTTGCATTCGTTGCACCATATCTTGGCAATTTCAGACGTTTACTTCGGGGACATGCACGGACCCAGAAATTACCCTCCATATAACGGTACAGTTCAGTTTTATTCCAGGAACAGTAAGCTTTCAGTAAATGGGGATTTGACTAGTAATTATGTTCTTTATTTATGAAAATCCAGGGTAACTGTTGAATCGACTGAAATTACGCAAGCATTATGCTGAGTAACTTTTAATTGTCCTGAACAAACCTTTTTTCCTTTTCATGGATGACCTTTCTCTTAGAACAGCTCCGTCATATCCTTTTATCGCAAGGAATTGTGGGTAGAAATATGAAATAAAATCAGTAAAAGGCCAACACCATTATAACGTATTCTTAAAACAACTCACGAACTTCTGATAAACATGAAAGTACAACCCTGAAACATCCATCTGTTTGTTTAACACATTAAATGAGGTTTTTCATCCCCAACAGAAACTAAATAGTCAACAATTGCCCCTATTAAGCCCTACTACGACCCCCGCGAGAACCCATTCAAACCACAAGGATTTGTGATATTGCTTTGTCCTTCCATAATTTTGTTTTTGATGGAAGTTCTGGGGAATAGCTCTCCAATAGACCCCGCATCCTTCTGGGCGAAACTAATAATTCTCGGGCATTTAAAGTAAACAAAGGGCTCTTCCGCCACGTCATCAAGTAATAAATTGCTGAAATCGCGATCAATTTACAGGACGAAATCCTCCAGCACAACTAGTGCCTACTACGGGGCTTTATGTCGACTGAGAAACATAATTGATGGACCCTGTATGCTGTAACTAGGCGACGGGTTGCGGTTCGACTATAAAAATATAACCAAATTGACCAGCGTTAATGCTCGTTTTGGGAAATTGATGACCCGCAGCGAAATGGAATCGGAACTACTTGAAGCTCTGGATGTACCTTCATTAAATTTTTATGTCTTTGCAGAGAGATTTATTGAATAAAACCGCGGCTCAATACATTTTAGGGTCATTTATTTCTCCAAAAACCAAAAAAATACAAAACAAGTACCGCCAAATTAAAAAATAGTAACTACGATAATTCCGTTTTTCGATCATTAAAATTCTTTAGCTTAACGGACGAACGCGCAAAATTCGGCCAAAATTCGAAATTTTCAACGTATAACGACCACTTGAATTTTGTGATATTACCCCGAACCCGATAACAAACTGCGGGCAGGAGGCCCATCAACCTTTTGCTGCGAAATCCCTTAAATTGCGCGATCCTCATCGGTAGGGGGCGGTCATTGAAAATTATTTTAAGCGGCTGCCTGGCGATAAATTAGATTGAACAGCAAATTTCTATGGTTCTATCGAATTTTTCCTACTACCCGGAGGCGCCTTCTAATCCCAAGTTCTTAGATATGAAAGAAAATCCGTCCGTTGCGCATTGACAGGCGGCGGAAGGAGAAGCTTATTTATTGAGCTGGAGCTCTTCTTCCGAAAATGTATGACAGGAATATTTCGAAAGCAATAATTGATTTCCGTTTGGATTTATTGAGTCTGCTGGAGCACCGAGTTCGGGCTACAAATCAAATGGATGCTCGCAGACAGAGAAGCACTGCGAGCAGAAGTTCCTCATCGATTCCCCTGTCGATTGTAATCAGTATTATGATTCAGTAGATCGCTTTTCCTTATAGGGTTCTGTGCGGGTTCCTTCTAAGGTTCGACGCACTTTCTTGACGAGAGAATGAATTATTCAAGATGACACACACCTAGAGACGAATTATCACTTTAACTCCAAGAATCAGAATAATATAATTTTTAGACTGAGTCTGCATAATATATGCAGGTAAATCAATATTGATTTATTTTAAAATAGAATGGGCTGTTATGTAATCCAATTGTGCAATAAATTTGCAGATTTTGCAGATTGTGCAGATTTATATTTTGAAACCGAGTGCGCAATTAATTTGAACCGCTTCTGAAGTAATTGGAAGCGATTGTAAATCTTGAACTATAAATTGTATTTTAATGATGAATGATTAGTTTAAACGGATAACACTTGTTATTTATTTACATTACTTCACACAATCATAACTATTTTTTTCAGATTCTAATGCCATCCATAATCCCTTTTAAGGGTTTCAAGGCACGACAACCTTTCGAAAAAGCTTGAAAATTTCCTTTACCTCATGGATTATCCTAACCTCATTAGCCTGGGTCATTGCGGAAACTCCAGTTGACTTCATTTACCGTTGGTAATCCCATCTGCTTCTTATGCTGATATCTTAATCATTTTAATTGGACCGTTGAGATAATTGATTGGGTCTGGGTTCAAAAGAAAATATCTACAGCGATGGAGAGATTTCTTCAAGTGGCTGTAAGAGCACTTAAACGTAAAGCCATTAGGAAGCAAATCCCGAGAGGTGCCGAAGCTTCTTCTGCTATTTCAAGGGAATCTTAGCCATTCATCCGGCTTAATAGTGTCACTAAATAAATGTAATTAATTATTGTGGCCAGTCTGTGTGCAGCTTAAAAGGATTTTCTTTCATCAGCAATAGGCTTAATTAAGGAATTACTATTTTGATTATGATTAGTAATGAGGAAAAGCGTCTCAACGCTGAATGATGACATCTAACCACTAAAATGGGTCTTTAAATTACATAGCCAACTATTGCAAAATTTCTAAAACTTAATTACTTATGCTACAAAATATTTTACACATTAATATTTAAAGTAGTTTCAAAACGGTATAAAGTCTTCAAAATTTGGAACAAATTTCTATAAATCTGCATAATACGCAATATGCATACTGTATCACATAAAAATATATTTTTATTTTTATGCACAGTCGAAAATTTGTTTGTGTCTAGCTTATTATACAAGTATGATGGGAATTATAGGTCTTTACAGGAAATCTTTCAACTGATAAAAAGGAACCTTCGGGAATGCACCTCTTGAGACCGGATTATCCCCAAAATGAGCTTTATTGATATCTCGTTTATTGGCACATCAAACTCCTTAAAAAGTTGTCCCGAAGGATTAAGTTGTCTCTTTGGTGGTGACGAATGTCTGATTTTAGGTTGAAACTTATCGGCAGCCTGTAAATGGAAGTTAACGAGCAGAGAGTTGACGTTTTCTGGACATATCTTTCTAAGGTATGCCTTGGAGTTTATGACTTGATAAGGGTAAAGTAACAATTTCTTTACCCAAAAATCACCCTGTACCAAAGGGTACGTTTGCAAAAGATACCTTCGTTATAATCTATCGAGCAGATTGAGTCAATTAGGGTTCAAAAGTTGCCAGCAATGAAGCAGAAACTACATAAAGCTTCTGTTACTGTTACCATCCACATCACTTCCCCAGGGGATACATACGCATAAATACCCCTATACGATTTTGTACCTACTCAACCAATTCCTGCCGACATCTTAGGCCCACAGGATTCATAATCTTCACGTCCAAGTAGACGCAGTTGGGGCAAGCTGGAACACCCTTTCGGTGGCGGTTGTTCACCTTGCAGATTTCTTGGCTTGTCTATCAAGACAGGTCAGCTTCAACGAACGACAACAGACTTCGGTGGGCAAAGCAAAAAAAACTAAGTGAGAATATGGTGGGCGATATTTTCATTCCCAGGGTTCGCCCATCGCCCCGCTGGGCGCTGGCCAAGATTAAAGCAAAAGAAACTAACCTCAGATTACAAAGAGGGAGGTTGAGTTTCTCTTGTAATAAAGATACCCCTTGGGCAGCGCCCTGCGGACTTCGGACTAATGCAACGCGACGCAACATTTTCTTGTGTTGGTGAAGGGATGAAAAATGTTTTCTTGACTGCGAATTGATTGAAATACGCTACCTCAAGGAATCCGTTCCTAATTTTAGACGGCCAGTGGCAAGAGCAGGGTTGAGGAGCAAAGGCTAAAGCAATATCCGATACTTCGGCAAAAAGTGTGGGTTGCATCCTAGCAAACTCGAAGCAGCATGAGTTCTTTGATTGGATTTGCCGAGACTGCAACTTCTAAATGATCTCCAGGAGGAAAAGAAAGAAACATACCAACTCCTTCCTTTTAAATCCTCGGTCGCATCCTTAAGGTCATTATGTGGGAATAGCAGTAATTTCTGATTTGACGAAATTAAACTAAACTAAAATGAGTTTGCTTTGAAAGTTAATTCAGAGGGTATATACATACATACATACATATATGTATGTAGATTGTTATTCTCAAAGAAAAATATTATTTTATTTCAGAATAACAATTATTTCATTTTCAAATACAAAGAAAACATATCTAAATTTGTTTGGTATTTAACTGGCTCTTTTAAACTTTATATATGTATATAAACGAAAGATTCTCAAGTAAAAATAAGGCGTTGAATCGACACCAAGTGCGGTACCAACAAAATAATCCAACATAATTGGAAAAGTTGTCTTTACAGATATTTCAAGAACTTGAGAAGAAAGGAAATCCTTGTTCTTGATATGGCCCTTTTCCGGCAAAAGATAGCGAAAATTTCATATCGCAATTACGATCCCATTACCCAGTTTTGGAGGATGTGGAAAACGTCTTCGCCGTCATAGTGATCCCACACCATATATGTAATTTCCAAAAACTAATGCATTTCCATTTCCAGATTGTTAACTTATCCCGCGATAGCATACATGGGGCTACAAAGTGCCATTTACGACTAAGTCTAGAAGAGGAGGGACCCTTCTGCTGTAACCGTTCTCATTTGAAAACAATCCGAAAAGTGTTACCCGCCATTTAGTTTATCGCCTTCTAAGTGTTACTACGTTTCGAAAACTCTCACCTCATGCCCCCAAAAGCCACAATTTGTCGTAATCATGAACCACCGTTCGGGGGGAGAACATTTTCAATTATTTAGCACCACAGATTTGCATACATAACATTAACATAATGGCGACACATTGGTGCTACGCTGTGAAAACCCGGGGTCTCCTAAGATTCTGAAGCGCTCCACCGTTTAATCGAACTCTGGACTGGGGTGTCTGTTGCAACGCGAGGACTTTCGCTTTTTACTATAATAAAGTAGTAGCTAACTCCTGCAACTGTGTTGAGAATTATTGATGAAGAATACAAAACTGTAGCTAAAAATGGGCTAAAACGATCCCCTGGTCAAGGCGTCTGAAGCAGTTCGATTAGAACAAACTTTATACCGTCGTCTTTACGGGACGGTTATGGGTATCCATAAGTATGAATTGGCCAGTTCTGTTCGCACCTCCGCTTTGGGGGGCGCATAAAAGGCAAGTGGAGGTCATCATAGAAAAAAAAGTTCGCAGCTTTCTTAAATGCAGGGAGTGGCCAGACCTCCTGGCTGATGATGACGGTTTTATTGCAAGACTTTGGCTATATAAAAACCGGTGAGTGGCTTAAAGTTTTATTTCCTTACGCCCTTTTCCACAGAACTGTATAACTTGAAATGCATCTGCCCGCCGTCGACAGCCAAACACCTTAAAATGACTTTTTTTTACCTTCTATATATGTATTATGTATGTACATATGTATGTTGGTGGTGGCTATATTTACATACATTGCAGTCTCAAACTTTCTTGCTCAGACGTATTTAGGGTCCTGGGATTATTTCACTGTGCGGATGAGCAGACTCACAAATAGGCTGAATATTTTTTTACAGCCCCAATAAGCAGAAACATTGTAGACGAAAAAAAAATTTATGAACTTGCTTACCCCCAACGCTCCTAAGCAAGCAAAATATACAGATTTCGTCCCTCTTCGAACGGGGGGATCTTAGTTTGGGGGGAAACTTAGCAGATAAAGGACTGATTTCAAGCCCTAACCTGCTGCGTTAAGAACCACCCCCAGCCCTTATACATATAGTTCTAGTCCAGAGGTAAGGCATCCTACAGAGACTCCGCTCCTCATGATCATAAATCACGTCAAAGATGCAGGGGGTCCTGGAAGGGGGCATAAATCAAACGACACAATAGTGCAGAAAAAATCTCCGGTAACCTTAAAAAAGGAACAATAAAAAAAAATCCTTAACGGCTGTCAATTGATATCCCTTAGATCCGAGAGTTTTCTTTTTTTACAATTTTTTATTTCATCGGGCAGCAGAAAGGAGTTGGAGCCATAAACTGAAGACGCTGGCAGCAAGAAAGAACTTCTTAAGCTCTATGCCCTGGACTTTGGGTCTACGCGAGTCCGGGGCAAAATCGCTCCGGGAATCAATATTTAATTATTATCTCTCGCAGATCCTTGGCCTGGTTACGGATTAGTTTCTTTCGGGATTTTCTTCACAACTCCTAAACGAAGGGGTGTGTGTGACTAGTACGATTTTTACATTTTTCTTTATATCTAGCTATCCCCTCATTCTTGGAGAGCAATGTGGCCCATGTTGCCGGGAATTTTATTTCCTTTTACATTGCGTGCTTCTCGCGAATTCTCGGTGAAATTAAAAAACTTCTGAACTAGGATTTACGAGCATTTAGCCCGTTGACCGATGACCCTTCGATTTGATTGATTGTTTTTACATTACATTTATCATTTTCATATCTATCTTCTAATTGTAGTGTCTCGACATTACTTAAGGTTCTTAGCAACACATGTCAATGAAACAACTTTTAATATGTAATAACAAATTTAAAAAAACCATAAAAGATCAAAATCATTACTTTTTTATTAAATCAAATCAATTCACAAATCAACACAATTTTAATATCGTGACAATTTGTACGGCTGAATTATGATTATTTTTGTTTCTTCAATCAAAGCGGCAATTGAGCCGTAAGTATTTCAACATTTTAAATTTGTATACCTTGCAATCTACAATATACATAGTATAACATCATAAGGCTTAAAGTGACGCTTTAATGAAAACTGGCAAACGTTTCAACAGTTGGAGAACTACTGACTGGAGCGATCACCTTCAAGCTTTATTAAATTCAATTTTTTCACCCATTTAAAGCTTAGCTACGCATCGCCAAAAGCAATTTAAGTAAGGATTCGATCTGATCTTCATGAACTGTTTCGAAAAGATGGCGCCAAGAGTAGTATTTTGGAAAGTTTTTCTTTAGCGAAGGATTTAGAATGAGTATATTTCAGTAAACACTGTGTAATTTTAGACTAATAAAAGTCGTTATTGAACAATTTTTTTTCTTTGAAAAATAGGAAAGACATTGAGACTACAACAAATAGCAGTAGTATATCAAAATAGTTGTATCCTATGAACAATTTTATCTGAAAGTTTAGAGAATACTCCCTTTGAGCAGAACATGAATGTGTAAAATCATAAAACCAAGTTGTGTCTGTTCTTTTCACCCTGAAATTATTTAATCTTCGGGACGACGGGCGACTTGAACAAGTGAAGGCAGTCGCGAATATAAACAATCTGAAGCTAAACGAGTTGCGGCGAAAACTTTGGATTTAATATTAATAGATTACGCTTAGCAGCGCTTGCGTACACAATTCTACACAACTCAAGACGTCTTGAATTTAAGCAATGCTTCGTCCGGCTACAAATATATTTTTATTTTACTCAACTGCTACGCACGGAATGTTCCGCATGTCGAAACCGTTTTAATATAATTTAGATATCAATTTAAACTGCATGTAAAAATATATTGGAGGGGATTTGTGCGCCGGCATTTTTAATTTGTTTAATTGTTTTTTGTATGGACAGTATGCGCAATTTGCTCTTGGACATGTCCATCTTTTACAGACACATAAGATTTTCTGGCACAGGACCAGAATGGCTACCTCATGGTACCTCATACCCAAACGGACTAAATTTCGGCCTCAAATTCGCAAAATTTCGCTCTCTTTCGATTACAACACGGCACAGCATCTTTTCTGTAGTTTGTATTTGTGGCAGACTTGGGAGAATTTTCAAAATCTTTTAATCGAATTTGATTATTTGAAAGACAAGAGTGGGACTGCTTGCGCGTGCTACAGTTTCCTAATAAATCAGAGCATTTTTCGGTTGGAGCTTTTCGGGATCAGGATTTTTGAGTTCATCTATTCAGTGATTAGTGCAAGTTGGACCACGGAACGTGTCATTAAAAAAATACCTCTGAAGCGAAGAGTGGAACTCGCTGCAAAAGTAATCGCTATTAAATAAAATAATATATAAAAATAAATAACTGATTTGCGTAAAAATAACTTGAAGTGTTCTCTCTTGCAACAAATAATCCTCTGTTTGTTTTATCTACCGCGCTCGTTTAAAATATTCAAAACTTTTTTTTTTTAGTTTTAGTGCGCTTTTGAAAATATTTCTTTTGTTATCAAGTTGTGATCGTTACAAATGTAATTATTATATTTTGAAAATTATTTGCAGTAAAAGGTCTTGCTTTTTTAAAGAAAAAAGCCCCTAGTTGCTGCGTTTTTTAGTTTGTTGCGATTTTAAAAACCTCCAATCGCGTGGCCTCGAAGCTTCAAAAATGGATTCCTCTATAAGGTAAGTGGATAGTGGTTAAGTTCTACAAATTTTCCATAAAAGCTACTGGTCATGGTTCACAAATGAAATAAAAAAACCTTTTTTTTTGGTCGAAAGCTGTACTTCTCTCTCGCTTGGAGGCGCTCTCTCTCTGCAAAATGGACTACCATGCGACATGTTCTAAATTTAGAGGAACTTTATTTATAGACGAAAATTTCGTAAATTGCAAACTACTCAGATACAATGAGAGCATAGAGGTGCCGCTTCGAAAGGACTCTCAGTGCCAAAATACTGCCTGGATAAAATGACTCACGACGCCCCATTTGCAACCCACATATTCGTCTGCAAAAAGGTGTAGAAAGGTGGGCACGTGCTGAGACTTATTTCAATTTTTATATAGTGTCCATAAAACGACCAAAAATTGTATAGACATTTTACATTCTATCAAGCCTTTGGAAAAACGATGCGCATTTTTCCTCAATCCAACGACGTTAGTCACCTCAAAAAACGCAGTTTTAAAATTAATCTTCAATTATAAATAAACATTTAGTTATTTTTGAATGTGTGAAGATAATGAAAGCGGGAAATGTTTCATTTTGCACACTCCACCTGCTGTTCTTTGAATAATTAGGCGGAGGAGGCATGGTGCTCTTTGGCAGACACTAGGCCAGTTTTTTTGAGGTATTGATATTCGTCTTCTACACCAATAACAACAATGTATTACAACTACTATTTGCCGGAAATCATTAATTATAAATAAAAATATTCCCCTAGAGTTCACATCTTCGTTTGGCAGCAAATAAACAAATTAGGGTATTGTAGCATTTTGTCAAACTGTCGAACTCAGAGTAAAATTTCAAAAGCTGTTAAAAGACATCCAGTTGAACAACCTGTCCTCAAAACAGAATTGTTTATTTCTCTAAATGCCTAAAATATCTTTTGCAAGATTCGGCACTTCGACAAAAGAGTTAACAATACCCACTTTGTATGTTTACCTGCATACCGCTGAATAATAAAAAACATCACATCTCAGTTGCTAAATAGCCTCCAAAAGATTTATCAGACCTGCGTAATCTTTTCGCCGCAGCTTTGATGGCGTCAAAACTTGGCACAATCCGCTCTGAAATTGCGCTTCAAGCTGAATAATGAATTGCACGCCCGCCGGTATGGCTAATGACTACTCCACGTTATCTCAGGAATTTCCACTGTTTGTTATGAGACACTTTCTTTCGTTTTTAGTATAATCAGTCGAGTTAAGGAGAAACAGAGGTGCACACATTAAGTATGCATTAAGGCACCTGTTTAAATCACAAACTTACATCAGAGTACTCGTTCACGGAATCTTTTTTTCGATGCAACCTCAGGATGCTATTGATTGATGAATACACCTGTTTCGTTAGACAAAATCGAAAATCACGTAAATAAGTACCAAAAGAAATTGTAAATAACAGCATAAAAAACTTAGAACATGAGCTAAATATCTGGAATTTCCAAAAAGACAGATGTTGTATGCAATGAGATCACAAAACCATTTCTTGTGACTTAAAAAGAATCTCCGAAGGTAAATTTTGTGAGACAGATATCAAGCCAGAATTTTAAAATTGACTTTATATTATTTTACATGTACTTATGAACATGTTCCTTTTTAACTTTACTTTCAATCCGACCATATTCTATTTGATACCTATTTAAACCATAAACTTTAGTGACTAAAATTGCTGACTTCGATTTAAAAAAACAAACGAACAAATTCCTAATGATCTTAATTTTCTGGGACAGCGGGTTGTTTTTGTAACCATATCAAAAATGTCTTCCGGGTCACACTAACCTTTTTTTGCAATTCTTCTCTACCACTCGTATTTCACTTTCGGACTAATTTTCAAAAGTGCACCAAGAGATTACGATATGCTTTCAAATCAATCTGAGCTCGTAATTCTCGCAAGCGAATATTGAACACCATTGATATCTTCAGTTCATCTCAACTTAACTGCTATAAATTCAACTTTTTATGAGAATGGTTTAACAGCCAATAAATTAAACTTAAGCATACTATTTAAAATGTTGCCTATGGATTGAAGGCATTTATATGTATATTCGCTTACCACCGAGCACGATCAATTTGCGCCATTATTATTATTTGTAAAAAAAAATGTATAAACATATATTATGTGTGAGTGAAACTAACTTAGAGCATTGAAAAGAAATTTTCACTGGAACACTTAAGCTAGAGGATCATTTGTTGAACAATTTCCAAATGCTGAATTCCGAATTTTACATGCAATTCAGCTATTTAAAATAGTTTTAACAAGTTAAATTTTGTAAATGTTTGAGTAATCCCACCAAAACATTAAAACTGAACGCAAAACCTAAACCCGTTTGCTTATATTTAAAAAATGAATACAAAGTAGCTGAGAAGCATAAAAACTCTCAATACCAACCACTCAAATCTCCAAGCTGATGATAAGCCATCTAATTTTGTTAAGTACGCCCACGGAAGATTATTGCGCGCATGAGACGTGACTCAATTAAATAGCAATGACTTCTTATATTTCAAAATTGTAAGCAAATGAAGATTACTATCAATTTAATTATGACCATAAAAAACTTAGTAAGTTGTTGGTAAATATTTTATGCAATTTCAGCCATCATAATAATTTCCGGGAAAATAATAGTCATTGTCCCTCTATAGTGCAAGCAATTGCTCATTTTGCAATTTATCGATATACTTTGAAGTCGGAAGTTTTAACGGGACGATTGCAAAGATGGATGGAATGCAATTTTTCTTTTCTAGTAGTTTTCCCTAATATAGAGTATATTCCTTTTTTAACGCATATATTAAAAAATTTCAAACATTTTGCTTTCAACCGATTTATGCGAAATCTGCATTCCTGTAATTTCACTTTATAAACTACAACCAAATTGAGAAGAGGAACTTCTCTAACACCACTTAAGGCGCTTTAATTTTAAGTAGAAACAATATCAAGTTTTTCCTTGCGTAGGTACGATTTTCATTCTATGTAAGTTTTGGAAATTACGAATTATTATAGCCAAGATTGCCCGCACTGCAGAATTAATTTCTACAAGTCATATTTCTGAACTGCACATTAGACTTCCTCCAAAAATAAACTGATGGCCACAGCCAGAGATATTTTTATGAAAGTGAATATATTATTTTCTAAAACGAGTGGGCATGAAAAATTGCTCTAATGCAGCAGTCGAAAATCTTCTTCATCGATTGGCAAAAGTATCTCCTAAAAAAATTGAATAAAAAAAACATCGAGGCGACCTTAATCGCGGAAATCAAAATTTTATTTTTATCCATTACTCAGCTGAGTTCAGTACACTGAAAATTTTTCGAAACGACATGAAAGGTTACTCTCCTCCTTTGAAACTACGCATAAAACCGAAAAATTTGTTTTTTACTCATTTCCTTCTTATTTTATGTCTTCAATAACAGAAGAAAAGAGATAAATAAAAGGAAGCGAAAAAGTTGAAAAATAAATTGTTAAAGGCAAGAATAATGCTGAACGTCCGCATACAACTTTAGAAGAAGCCGATACTGCGCCTATAAATAAAATCGAAAGTGGAAATGATTAGAGAACAAGTCGCGGAACTTTGCCGGCAATTCTGGCCAAGAAAAGATTTTTGCGTGAGAGTTTTTAAAAAGAGATATTGACGCCGCGACCGCACCAAGCGTGTGGCAAAATAGCAAAATTATTGCTCCGCGGGCTTTTCTGTTGCGGCCGAACAAAACCGACACAAAAGAATGGAAAAGAATATTTCTCTGCACGACATTTGATCAAAACGTCTTATGTGCGATCACTAAGTAAACGAATTCCCAGAAATCCATCCATCTGAATTTGTAACCGAAATTCGCAAAAGAAGCGTGGTCTTGCTCATGAGGTGAACCAGAAGACGGCTGTTTTTTCAAAAAAGTCACCAACCACCGCCACAGTGCCTTTGCCAAGTTGTACCTCCTTAACCACGATCTTGTCTTGTTCCGTTGATCTTTTTAAGCAGAAGAGTCAGTTTCAGTGCGGCTGTTGAGGTCGGGTTTTCTTGCGTGCCATCTTGAGAAGTGGTTAGAGCCAGTTTGGCGGTCTCACCGCCCTGGATGCTAGTGAGCCCACCTTGCACCGATGGCAGTTTTTCGAGGGTCACCACTTCGCAATCTCCGTCTGAACGAACCAGTCGCAGTGCATATTCAGCCCGCTCTCGAATCTCGACTTAGTTGGTGCAGTCGTCCAAACCGACAGACAAGCACTTTGTATTGCAACTTTTATTATCTTTTGCAACGAATTTTCTCTACTCCCAAGATAGCGGGCAGTAGGCTCAAACTGCGGCAGCAAACAGTTCGCTATCTTTTCCGCAGTATTTAGTCAGCTTGTCTCAGGCGAGCAGTCCTCAAACAGTCAGTCTAGTTCGTTGGCGTGATTTTTCTTTCACAGAAACTAGTGAGCAAGCGCACCTAGGCACCCTAAGGCGTGTTCATTAAGAAGGTTTCATTCATGGTTTTACCAAAAACGCGTGTGTTTTAAATTCTGTCGGGTGACTCATGTAATGGATTAAATTCGTAACCGCTGACCAAGTCTCCCAGTCTAAAGCAGTTATTACGACTTGAGAAGAAGATTCAAGTTCCGAAGCATAAACCCGGTTTTTTGTCTGGAACAGAATTCAATATCTACCTGGAGTTCGTTCCCACCAATATTTTTCATTTTTTTATCTTGCGCCCAGTTCAAAGTGTTCAAATTTCAGTTTTGGTTATTTAATCACAAATTCCAATCGAAGTGACTCATTCAAACCGGCACGGCGCCGCCGCGGTTTCTTTTGTGTTTAAGTTTTAAATGCTCACCATCGGTTAAAAATCGCTCCTTTGTTTCGCTTCAAGGAAAAGCCAAAATCGTTACGCGATTCATTACTCCAAGGATTAAACTAAAACAATTTTATTAAATAATATCCTGTGATTTGTGCAAAGGGTTTAAATAAAGTGTGATCCTTTTAACATGGCCACTACTATGCAAACTCAAGCTAACCCCCAGTTAAAGAGATTAGTGTATTCTAAGTACCGTGAAATGCTGGGATCATACAATGAAAAAGCAAACACGATCATACATTCACTCCCTTCTTACATGGTCACTGAAGATAAGGGTTTTAATTTCGGACAAGATGAAGATAGTGATCAAAGTGGGTAAGTAGTGATCAACTGATCCTCTATTAGAATTTGAATATACAAAAGTACATCATAAATCATGAAAAAATAAATTAATCTTCTGCATAAATGGAAGAAAATAAATCAGTCGACCAACGATCACTATGATTCAAAAACATCTTTACAGTTTTTAAAAATTCAATGAAGCAAATCATGAATCAAAATCTTCCATAGCGAATTTGAAAATTGAACAGAGTATTCTTGAATTTCTTAACCAACTAGATAACAAAATCAATAAAACACAGAATCAAATGACTAATAAAGACCACAGGTAAAAATTGTTAAAGATCATACCCAAATCTAGAAAACGTCTTGTGGCTCAATCGGTGTTAAACTGCGTTGAGCCATATTTCCCGCAACCTTGTACTATCGTATTATGTTATTGTGTACCTTATATGAGCAAATCAAGATCTATTGCTTTATAGAACCATAAAGCGGCTTCCTGTGGACCCCTGAAATTTTCCACCAATCATATACATACTACTAAAACTATTCTACTGTCACTGCGGTTCCGACGACACAACCGCAGCTTGCAACTATTTTTATTTTTTGATCTCGTGTCGCAATTAATCAGCTCTGGCGATACAACACGTTTGCTTTTATGTGCTGAAGTGGCACTTAATATTAACTTTGTCTAGAACTGTTTTTTGTCTGCAATTCGCAAGGTATGCAAAGCATCACATTAGTGCAAACAAAAGTAAGGTTGCGTTGGTTGCATATTGGAAATTAATTTGCTCATCCTGGAGTAGACTGACATAATTATGAGATAAGTAATGTTGCATTTATTACAACAAAGCCCAGAACAATGAACAACTTTAGCAACTAATGGAACTTCATCAAGGTCTGTGAAACTTTGTTACAAAAATAGGCAAATATATGTTTATGAAGTTTTTAACACAAATAGGCAAAAATAAGCGGAGCAAATGATAGAAAATAATCCTGAAACTTACAGCAAACGCAAACAAATTAAAGGGAATAGCATAATTTTTGCCTGAAATTATTAGTTTAAAATCGTTAAAAGAAAATTCACGCAATCCGCAAGCTTAATTCAATGAAGTGAAAAGAAAGTACAAGTGCAGAAACACAGCAGAAGCGCAGCAGCAAAACAATTTAAATAAAAAGCAATTTGTTCTCAAGCCGACGGTTGCGTTTCGCCTCAGCAGAAAGCAAAAGCAGCAAGTGGTTCGCTTCTTGCTCTGTTCCAGAAATAAATCTGACTCGTCGTCGTCATATTCCGGAATAAAAAGTAAATCTCCAGGAAGTTCCTGTGAAAGTAAGCTAAAGAAACGCCTCCTAAAATAGCATAATCCAGGCAGTTCTAAGGAATCCGTTTTCACTTGAGATCTGAAACTCCTCAATTGGCACTTAAATAAATTGCAAATTACTTCAATTGCGATGTTGCAAAATTGATGAGATATGGGAAGCCTTATCTGACTGCGTGTGCATGTAAAATTTAAGGTCAAATGGCGGGAAGTAATTAAACCTGACTCCAAAAAGGTTAATTGTAAACGTGAGAACAACCTGGGTCAAAGCTCAACTTGTCCAACATTCGCATGACCTAGAAATTTTCGCTTAACGACTGTATTTCGTAAAGCAACTCGAATTAGGACGAACTTGTCTGTCACCACAGACGCCGATGAATAATACAAAAATGCTTGTGAGGATTTTAATTGACCTTGAACAGAAACATCAATCTTTTAACACCATACGTCTTTCTTTGATTCTAAATATAATTTTCCAAATTTTTTATTAAGCTTATGGCGTAGATTAGGCCACATGCATGCGAACATGCAGGTTTTAGGATACTTTAGAAAAAAAATTTGTGTCAGAAGCTTAAAAAAAGATATATTGCACCCCGAACCAAAAGGATCGGTGTAATATTCGCATAAAACGATCAAGACGTTTGCGTGTGAGTTTAATAGCCAAGTCGTGTGCGGTCTTTGCACGCTCTGAGAGGGGTTAAAAAACTCCTGGGAAGAATTAGAATTAGACCACCACGTTCGTTAATCTCAAAATATCGAAAAAATTATAAGATCTTTTTGAGATAACAATATTCGTCTGAGGTCAGTGGCTTGGTACCGAAGAGCATATGCTCACTCAGATAAAAACCGGTGCCAGAAATAAAACTCTAAAAATTTTCGAGGATTTGCTTACGACTTCTGCTCAAGTCCGCTAATGCTTCCTGGCATTTAACTTTTATTGGGGAGAAAAATGGTGAATATTTTTTAAAAAAGCGGAACATCTAGTCCATTACCTGGAAATGTATTTAAGCTCATGGTACATAGGTACGAAAAAGCTTTTAAATACGAAACGTGCTGTGCTAATGCACTTGCCAATAATATGTTTCGTTAACATAATGTTGGCCTTGCCAAGATATCTAGGGTGCTGACGTATAAGAAAGACTGACAGCACTTAAAGCATCCGCCTACATATTAATGAAATTTTTATTTGGGACCAATCCAATTTTCGTCATATCGAGAATGAACTTGTGCTACTTAAGACATGAAGAGTAGTTCAAAGCCGCGACAGCTTTATGACCAATCTATATATCTTCTCACCATTACCCAGTTCCGTTTCCTATTGTAATAACCTTTATTAAATTCATAATAATTTACAGATGCGGTCCAGAACCTCCAATGTGCGTCCAGAATGCGATGATGACCAAAGACAAAAAGCCCTTCACCTATACACCTGGTGGGATCGACTTGTCTGAGATTAAATCACCGCGAATGGCAAAACGAATAGCCCGAAATGCTCAACATGAAGGTGTTACAGGACAACCGAGGCCATCTCCTCTAGCTCAACAAAATGCAAATCAGCATAGTCCTACAGCTGCTCCACCTCCAGCTTCGGCTTTAGGGATGCCAGTTCAAGTGTTCCCAACTGGACCACCACCGCCACCACCTCAACCACAAGCAGGAGGTATTCCGCCGCCACCCCCGCCACTAAATCAACTTAAGCCGCAAGTGGGTGACATAAGGAAATCACCATCTCCTCAAAACTTCGAGCCACCTCCTTTGGGATGTCGTCCAGAAATCAAAATCCCAGTAAATCCCATGGCCAGTTTGAAGAAAGTACCTAAGCCAAGAGAGAAAAATGATTTCTGGATTGAGGAATACCGCAAAGAAAGATCTGGTAGCCCTGCAGTGGTTCCTTCTAACGAAGGTAAAGTCCTCTTTTTTAAATTTCCTATATTTAGAAATAACAGAGATTCACAAAAATTGTATAGCCGCTCAATCCAATGTACCAAATGACCAATACGATTCTTATCATCATACACCTGTGCAAGCTCCACAACAACAGATCCCTACTACGCCAAGGCAATACCGTCCACCTTCTCCACCAAGGCAATATCGGCCTCCTTCCCCACCAAGGCAACAATATTCCGAGGAACAACAACAACGGCCGCAACCAACAACACCCGTTCAACAGCAATACCAACAAAGGCAGGAAGAGCGACCTATTACTAACATCCAGGCAACTCCTAGACAGGCTCCTCCGAGCAATAGGTGGGGACCACCAGCAACGCCTTTAGTGGACCAACAACAACAGTTGCAGCAACAGCAACAACAACAACAACTGCACCAGCAGCAGCAGCAGCAACAACAACAGCAGCAACAACAACAACAACAGCAGCATCAGCACCAGCCGCCACGACAGTTTTCTCAGCAGCCAGTACGCAATGTAAGTAGCTATGCTTGACCTTAGGCAATCATCTTAAAACCCCCTTCCCGTCCCCCAGGGGAGAAATTAAATTCAAGATATTTGCCCGTACCCACAAAACATCACGTTTTGTTGCATTGGCAACAGGCCGCCGCCTAGACGGTGATTTATTTTAGGAATATTCTCATAAAAACACATTTTCGTCGAAGAGAAGCCACAGCCACACGAGTTTTTAGATTTTTTTCTTTTCTTCGATTAAGAAGATTCTATGCGTGCGCTACGTTTTATACATAACTACTAGAACTAGAAATAGATAGAGATTGCAGGAAGGATGTGAAAGCAAATGTTTCTTGCCAGACGCTGCAGATACGATACGGAAATAGCCTCGAAAGATTCGAAATTTGACCAATGACCTTGATCACTGATAGTATTGATGAATTACTTTATTTTTTATTTGCTTCTTTTCAGGCTCAAGTTGGATCTTTGTATATCCCACCAGTAGCACCTGAGAACTTGGCTGCTAATAGGCAACAATCGGAAGTTGAGAGACAAGTTCCTGTGAGCAGTCCACCTACACCGAGATGGATGGCTCAAAAACCAGCAACGAAAGAGGTTCCCGAATGGGTGAGAGAAGACAACGCCTCCTCACCAGGGGTTCAGCGAGTACAGGCGGTTCAAACTCCTCCAAGCAGTGGCAGTATACCATCGCCAGCAATTGTAATGAACTTCCAGATTGCAGGCAACAATCCGAACTCAAAGGTATTTAATTAATACAAAGAATTGTGTTAATTTTCCAGGAATTCAATTTAGCAAAGTCCCTGTAAAAGGGAATAGAGCACACCAGATTTAAACTTTCTTTTCGATAAAGGACCTAAGCTTAGTTTTAATACAAAATTATGTGCAGGAACGCATCATACCGATCCAAATGGAGCCCTCTACGCCGACTAAAACACCAGGTACACCTAGTTTTGGACCACAACCTTTTTACGGTGCGACTCAACCAATTGTTCAAACTCCGAGCTCGGCAGGATCTGCACAGTCTACGCCTGGAAGTGGTAAGTTCATTTCATTAAAAAAATATGTTGTATCTAATAAAAATTTACAGCAGGACTAAATCAACCGAACTACGTCGCTCGCAACCCGAACCAGTTTGTCGATCAGGGCTACAATAACTATCCTTGGCCAGCGCAACCACAGCGGGTAACCTCCCCGCCAGCACAGCAGCAACAGTCCCCACAGTCAGCAGGGACCCGAATTATACCAATTGCCGTAGAAGGGCGTGACAGCCCTTTCAACCCTCAAGCAGTTAGAGGTCCAATATCGCAGTCTCCGATGGTTATTCAAAAGTAAGTATCAGCACGACAAGACCATACCAACTTTTCAAAGTCGACTTTGCTTTTACCGTGATTATGCTACAGATTATACTCAACTGCTTTTTTATTTCTATTCTTCCCTAACAATTATTGTGGCAATGTAGTGGAAGTTATAGACTCATAGTACATGACTGCCCTCTTGAGGCCGAGATACGGTACAGAAAGAATAGGCTCAGGTACCTCGTTCGCCGTTGTGCCGAGTTACTTTTACGTTAACACCATCAGAAAAATGTGGCTCATTCATATATTTCTTGCTAATTTTTTGAACGTTAGACGCTTTTTGCTATGTTTTCTCGTTTTGTGGCTGTCCATCACTTGTATTTGTAAAAGAGCCAGTAGAAGCGGTTGTCGGCTAAGCTTGGTCAGAAGTTATTAAACACTTGTTTGACCAAGCTCAGACGTTAGATCTATTTCAGAACTAAAGCCCTGCACATGCACAATTTTAATATAGTTCATAATTAGCTATTTTACACTAAGAGACGAACTAAGAAACAGAAAATGTCGACAATTTTCAAAAATTCTGTTTGTTCAATTCTGTTACACAAGGCCTTTTGGTGAATTACGCAATTGGCTACAAAGAGTAAATTTTTGAAACAGCAAAACAAGCAGATAACAAAATTTCAAAGTTACATCGTTCTGGAAACTACAAAATATATTGTTGTTCTGCTTTTATCACTGTTTTAACACGTTTTATTCAGTTATTGCATAATGTGTAAATCAATATGCTGATATGTTTCTGTCTAAAAAGTAATGTTGCAGTGCATCGCTGAATTTTTGAAAGGATCTTCTCTCGCTTCTTGTCCGTTTGCGTCATCATATGTTCGCGTCATTTATTGGTCTCTGTTTTCATCTTTACCTAATTTGTACCAAAAGCAGAGATTTGAAACTAATAACGTTTTTCCTATCAGCGATCCTCGCACTTTGCAACACCAGAATTCATGGAGCAATGGAGCTCCGAATCAGTCGAAATCCTTCAGGATACTTCAAAAAATCACAGACACAGAGGAAGGTAGGGCGGCGGCGGCGGCAGCAGCAGCAGCGGCAGAAGCTGAACAACCTGCTCAGCTGCAGCAACCGCTTTACTCCCGTCAATTGGGAAGCACGCAAGTTGACGGACCTACCGAGCAAATGAAGCGTATGCAGTTGAATGAGCAGGACAGGGATTTCCTAAATCGTGTAAAAGATACAGGTGAGTTGCAATTTGCCATTTTATTCCCTTTGTTTGCCTATATTTCTAATTCTACACCGAAGTCGATCAAGAGGTTTTCTTGCACAACGTAGAAGACCCCAGATATAAAGGCGCGGCTATTCCCTCAAAGTCGTTTAGAGCTTTACAAACTATGATCGGCATTAAGCCTGGAGACGCCGATGTAGCCAACCAGGGTAGGATCTAGTTAAAGGCACTTTAACGCTGTCAGCCCCTCCCTGGGTGACAACACCAGGGCGGGGAAGTGTTCAAAACATCGCTTACAATTCACAACCGTTTTTATTGTTACTTGTTTTCCGTATTCGCCTTAATTCAGATTTTCGGTTGTTATTTTCCTCCTAATTTTATATGTGCTTCCGCAACCCTTTTAACTTCCTCATTGTTTTTGTTAACTGTCGATTTTATCCTTTCAGCGCCAATGCATCGACCCGTGCAGCCGCCGTATGCTCAACAACTAACATTTTCCCAGGCTGACGGTAACAAAATCCCAAACATTTTTGTAATTACGTTAACATTTCTAACCCATTCATACAAAATATATCTAGATCCCCGTCAAATGTATGTGCATCCCAGCGAACAACAAGTCCCCGAACCGAAGAAATATATGGGCAGCGCTATACCAAGCCGATCGTTCAAAATTCTCCAGGCCATGACGACTCCAGAAAATGCAGGTAAAACCTTAGTGGAACGAGACTAAAAGCCCCATAAAAGTGATTATATAATTTTGCGTTAAAATACTGTTGCAAAAAGCGCATCTACGACTACATAACAATCACACTGTAATTGGGTCAGTGGTCTGAAACTGCCTGGGACAGAGGATCGTTATGCCTTGTACAGAAATTAGGCACTTCTGCTGAACGATTTTAAGAGTTAAGAAGAAATATTATTTAGTCGTATAACAAACAAAATAATATAATATTTGAAATATAGATAATAGTTTAAAAATTAAAACAATTTACAACACCAAAAGTGATTAAATTCAAACATTTTTATATTAAATAATATGTTGTTTATAAAAATTACTTTAACAAATATTATACAGAGGTGCCTTAGGTCTGACTCCGCCCACATTTCATTTTTTGTGTACATAAAGAGCGACTCAGCTTGAGTTCTGTTTTGATTTAATTTTTTAGGAGAATTTCCCGAGAAACTGAGCTCCATTTATTTATTGTTTCTTGCGAAATTCCATGCCCGCTCATCATATTGTTTCGGTTCATTTAGCATTAAGCCTGTGTTGAGTAACATTGCCATTTTTTATATCGTAGGAACATTTAAAAAACAAATCATTTTACCGCCAAATTCTCTGCAGCATTGCAGAGCGCCGCATAAAGCGAAACCTGCACCCACATGTGCATACCATTTCATCACCTCACACTCACCACTTAGGTTAAAAAAAAAAAACAAATAATCGCAAAACGATTTACTCACATTCATTTTTTCGTATCGTTCTTTTCGTTTTTCTTTTGTAGCCGAGATGGAAGGCTCGGGTGTTGAATATGAGCAAATTCCGCCAAATTTTTATCCACCGTATCCCTACCCTTACCAATATCCACCCTACTTTTATCCACCAGTTGACCCGAATTGGCACTATCCATATCCACCTATACCTTTCTACTATTACTACTCAGACTATGATTCGCAGAATGGAAATATCCCCGCTGGAGGTTACATGTTTCCACCATACGGTGCCGCAATGCCACAACAAGAAAACAAGGGGAAATTAAGAACACCTGATATAATCGTTACACCCACCCCTGAGGATGATGCTGAGAAAACTCACCACTCAGGATTAGAAGACAGCGAAAAGGGAGTTAACAAAATTCACCATTTAGGGCTGGACAAAATTGAAAGCATTTTAGATAATACTTGTCACACAAGGCTAGAACAGAATAACAGCGAAGAAGCAAGCCAAACTGCGCTAGACATGCTTTCAAAGAAGCTTAACCAACTAAACGGAAAACCTGATCTCGAAACAAATTTAAGTAAAAACGACAAGAAGTACGTAGGCGAAGGCAATAAAGAACTAATTTGTTCTCTTTCACCGATAAATAATAACACACTCTCAGAAATCAGTACGATTTTAGACGATTGTGAAGATTCAGATGATAGTCTTTCTTCATCGTCATCTTCAGAGTCTGTGACAGGCGTAAGAAAACGAAGAATAAGCAGCAACGATAGCAAAGAGGGACTGCAGGCTATAAAATCCGTAACTGATATAAAAATTTATGATTCAGCAGAAGACCTCCTTGAGCCAGATGTAGAGGAAGATAATGAAGACACAACTTCTAGTTCTTCAGAAGTAACTCAAGAAAATGAAATAAACGAAGACAGTGATTCAGGCGACGATTTCACTGAAACTGATATTTTACTACCAGAAGGATTAAGTATTATCTCAGAAGAAAGTGAACTACCAGTTAGTGATGTAGGAGCCTTTAGGATGAGACGACAAAGTGAGGCCAGCGCTGGATCAACACTGAGTGATTGTTCCACTACTATTGCTAATGGAGAGTCAATTGACGACGAAAATGACCACGTTGACGAATTAGCTCTGGAAAACTTAGACGAACAACAGAATTTTGTTACTGTCCGCCTTCCACTCAAATTGTCTTTCAGTCGATCTTCACAGGATGAAGATATAGCAACAGTCATAGTCGGAGATAGTGAAATTGAAGACGAGCGCTCATCTAGCCATTCGAAGCCGACTGCACAAGAAATTGATGACAATGAAGGAGACGTTAGTGTAACATTCAGCTTAGTATCAACAAGGAGTTCTTCAATAGAACCTAGTAAAAAATCATCCAGCGAAGGAACTAAGGCAGGAGAAGTATGTAATTCAGATTCAGATGTATCGTTGAGCCTATCACTACCGTTGCAAAGGAATAAATTTGCATCAAAGAATGGGAACTTAATTGAAGAAGTTTCCTCAGACGATTCAGAATCTGAAAGCGAAGCAGACGATGATGAATTGGGTGTTCCTGAGAACAGCAACAATCTATCAATTAAAGAGGAGGACGGTGATTCAGATTTAACTGACTTAAAGGGCACTTCAGAATTAGAAGATATTAAACTAGCAGTAGATCTGCCGCTAAATGAGTCTTCTAAATGTAATGACTTCTTCAAATTAAGCGATAATTGGGGCAAGACTGAAAGAAGCATAAGAAATTTTGCAAAGGAAGAAGAATGCGATACGTGGGATTGGGATTCATTTCCCTCTTCATATGAAGAACAAAATATAGAAGAGATAAATAATAAGAAATGCGAAGAAATAACAAATACACTGGATATGCAACTGGACCAAAAAGTTAAAGAAATACAACACGAAAAGGAAGAAATAGAAGAATCAGAGTCAGAGGACGAAGATACCGAAGAAGAATATGATGAAGACGTAAAGCAGCAAGAAGGGAAAGAATCATGTAAATACGAAGATGAAGTTGATGAAGAAGAAAGTGAAACAGAAACTTACGATTCTGAATCTGAAATTGAGGAAGAGCGGGAAATTCCAAAAAAAAAACAATCCATAACAGATCAAATCAACAAACCAGAAAAGGATGAAGAAGCAGAACAAAATGAAGAAAATTCTCAATCAACGGATTCAGAAAAGGACCAAGAAGATCAAACTCCAACAAGTGTTTTCCCTTCTGGAAATGCAGAGAATCCTTTCAACTTCGAACCCCGTGCTTCCAGCTCAATAATGACTCAACAATCTCAAGAAGAGATTCAAGAAGAGATCAAGATCTCTGTACGAGATCGCATTGCTGTCTTTGAAGCAGTAGCCACATCAGATGCAAATATTCATATTCCTAAATTAGATCAAACCTTTTCTGAAATTTCAGCGAACAATACATCTCAAAAGAAGAAGGTCCTTAGCCGAAATAGCTCAATACAAAAATCTGAATCTGAGCTGGAAGAAGACGACTCAGGGGTAACAGATATGAGCAAACCTATTTCAGAGACTGACACAGAATCAGAATGCTTCCCTGAACTGAAAAAAATGACCAGGTACCAAAGAGCTGCAACTCATTCTCGTCTTTTTAAATTACTGCAAGATGAATCGAGCTTTGAAGATACGGGTGATGACGAAGCAACTTGCGTAATGCCCAAAAACACATTCCAACCCCGGAAGAGGATTGTCCACAATGTCTCCATTGCAAGAAAGAACAACCCAGATGTTATTAAAGAAGCTGAAACTATGTCTCAGCGTAGGGAACGACTATCACTGCCATTAAAGAAGACGAACAGCATAGATGCTGACAACTTATCTACTTCCAATTCGCCATCCTCACCCACTGGATCCAGTATTAATACCGAAAAAATAGTAAACGAGTTAATCCAGAGCTTGTTGCTAAAGAAGAAAAGTAGGTATCTGAGAAATCTACCCATGGAAAAATTACAAGCAGCTGCTAGAAAGGTTTTAGAAGAAGATTTAGATTCTCTTGAAAATACTTCTCTTGATTCAACGCCAGCCTTAACTCCACAAGAAAACAAAGCTGAGCAGGAACCTTCTGGGTATGCAGAATATTACGAAACGTGGAACGAAAATAACCAACCTTCAACTGAAGATGATTATGATATTCTGCCCTCTAAGGCTTTTAAAACTCTGCAAGAACAGAGTGTTTCTGGACGACGAAAAGCCTGGGCTGCAAGATGCCCGAGGGTGTTAAGCTCGAAAACCCTGCACCGCGATCTAGCTAGAGTTACAGAATCACCAGAAATGTACCGATCCTCTAGCCTTGCAAGACAAATACCCGACAAGCACATAGAATTCATTCGAGGACGATCTCTCTCAAGTCTAGAAGCGTAGGCGTCAACAACTTCTAATTAGTTTTTCGTCTACAAAAAATATTATTTTTTGCAGTGGAAGTCAAATCACTCAGACTGCCAAGGATAAGTCTTCATATACGTTAAGGAAAAGTGATTTTGTGATCTATCCGGTAGGACAGGCAATGGGTGCGTTGATCTCAACCGCACCGGACTGACACCGCCTTTCTAGTATTAGCTGAAATTAAATAACCGAGACGCAAACTGCTGGCCAGGAGATCTACAAATAAAGCGTCTAGCCCAGATCCAATTCCTGAGATCAAGATCGAATTAAATCCTTCAGAGACCTCAAAAAAAGAAAGATCGATTTATTTTTGTACGATCAATTTTTTACAAATTTGTACTTTTATACGATGGTTCGCCTGTAGTTTAGTAAGCCCATCGCGCAGTACTCACACCCCGCCTCATTTGCATCTCTCATCACCACTCCGCCCTCATCAAGCTCATGCTCCCCCGTGACCATCCGTGCCCTGGATTTTGTTAAGATCACGCCATTCGCACTGAATATTACAAAAATAAACGTTGCATCCAAGGTATTAAAAAAAATAATAAGAAAAAAAATAATGTTGTTAGATCCACTTTTGGTTTTTTGTGTCCGCCACTTGTTTCATTTTGTCTCACGTCCTCATCTTTTGTTTTGAACCAGTGCAAAATGGAAGAGTAAGGGATTAAAATGCGTGTAATTGGCACCTTACCCTTTCTGCTTGCCGCTGATAAAGTCCAGCTGAACAAAAGTTGAATACTAGCGACTAAATAATTCGGTTAGCTCAGGTTCGACTGCACAGCACGATTTTTTTTGACTCATAACATTTTAGTAACCTGGTCAAAACCATGGGGCAAACTCCACCTTTGTTACCTTTATACGGGGTCAGTTCACCTTAGTTGGTGTTGAACGAAAACGACATAACAATCATCATACAGGTTGCGCAAATCGATATCGACGCATCGATTTAATTCACAACATTACAGTGTAATCCTTCAATGTGTCGAAATCGAGCTGCGTAAGTGGTCAATGAAATTAAATAGAATTCGAGGCTTTGTTGTCATCCGATGTCGACTAATATTTCAATGGCGAGTAAAAACGACGATTCAAGTATCGTTTTTAAGACCGATGTTGCCGCACTTAATATTGTTAATTAAAATATTTTGAATAACAACGTTGTTAATGTGTCGACATCAACCTACATAAACTATCCCTTGTTTAATCGAGTTGTCGTTTACATCCAACTTTCGGTTCAGTGTCGCAACACAAATAATCCGCCGAGTGTCTTTTTTAGATCAACTTGTTGACCTAAAACGACAATCGGTCGACACTCGCGTGAACTGGTTACAGTTTATTTTGTTTAATATCTCATTCCCAATGAAATACGCGCGCTTGGCTTGGCGCTATCCACAACTTCAACACAAGGTTTAATGCCGGAATGGTCTCGAAACAATTTCGCCAACTCCTCATAATTTGGCCTTCTCAATTTTTTCTGCAATTAACTAAAGGTGAAGTTTTCTCTGGAGTTTTGTCGGTATTTTGTTGTTCCAATTTTTGTTTTTTGTTAAATCGGCGCCGTTCCCAACCGGCACCCACAAAATTGCATCCAATTCTCACTTCGTTTGACTAAGTGTGCTCTACTGCTTTTATAAGATAACGCTTCCTGCGACCCCAATATTGCCCCGCATTAGCGATGAATTCCTTTTCTGCTCACACACGTTTGGCACGCGCCAAGCTTTAGAATGGAGCGCTCGCAGAAATAATAAATTGCTTACGCGAAGGAATACTCAATTCCTTCAGCATCTCACCTTCGACCTAACTAAATTTACTGTGTGTGCAATTTTCGATAACTAATTTAGTGCATGAGCGTGCCCCGATTTTCACCAATCCGGAACGCATTTCTACTCACTCAAAATATCTATTTGGCAACTCCATAAAAGCGCCCTAACTTAAACCGATATTTATTGTTTCAGGTCCTGGACAGTCAGATCTATAAGTATTTCTCATGCTGTAGAAACTACATTGATAGATAGTCGGTGGACTCGTCCAAAATATGAAAAGCAGACACAACCCAACAACAAAATCGACGAAAATCAAAGAACGCAACCGTGAATATAATATTTGCGAATAAAACGGATTTGTTGGTGGCATTTAAACAATTCTACTTAGTCGTAAGGGGGAGAAACCACTTCAGACATCTCAATCTGCTGTATTGCAGTCATACATTTTCTTTTGTTTCTTTTTAAGGATCAGTTTTAGCCTAGGAATCATATTTATTACTCTGCTGTAAGTTCGCTCTTCGAGTGCAGAGTGTTCAACTATTGTTTCGTTTTAATGTGCGCATTGAAAGCAGTTCTGCTTTTATGTTATCTTTTACTTACAATAAATTAAACTAAAAACAACTGTTTTACTTTACTACCCCCATGAATTTCAAATTAACAAATTAACGTATGCAGGTTAAATCCCCATTTTTATCCATAATTCAACCATAAGAGCTTGTCACACCAGTAAAGAGCAAATTAACTTTTTAAAAGTTAATTTAATTAGGAATTTTTAAAACAGGATTTAAGAATTGGAATATGATGAATAACTGACCGACAAAAAGAAGGAAGCTAGTGAGACCCTTCATTTATTTGAGATTGAACATATGTTTTGATTTTTATCGCATAAGCTTCAAAAATTTCAATGTACAAACAAGGGTCTGAAAGCAAAACTTATAAGCAACAGTACGTTTTTAATTCTTTAAATTGAATATATTTCTCTACTCAACTACTCACAATTCAAATATATTAAAATACCTGATAGCACCAAAATGCAAAAACTACTGGCAGTTCCTGTAAAAGTGTATTCACCGGCGGTAAATCTCCATCAACAGCAAATACGAAGAGAAGCACTTAATCATATCATCCTGAAACCTACAGCAACCAGATGTTGAAGTTCACAGGAAACCCATCAATTTCATCTTCTTCTGCTTCCGGGCATGAAATATCTGTAAAGTCTTTGAGTATTTTATACTCATCACATTCCTCGCAAATCAGTCTTCCATTTGATTTATTCTCCCTCGACGCCTTATCATGGCAAACGATGTGAACAAGCCTTAAGTTCTTAGCGCTAAATAACTCTAAGAAATACTCAATAATGCTAAGGTCGACCACCTTCTTTTTATGTTCTGAACAGAGCTGATCAGGTTTCTGAAGTAGACTACGAACATTTGCAATTATGGAAGGTATGACCGTTCGGGTCAACTCAATTTGATGATCCAAGTTCCAAATCTGGAATAGTATGAAGCTTTCCTTGGTCGAGTACGGATTAGTCCGGTGGTTTCTCGTGCAAACGCCCTTCCCACCATAGTTACCTTGGCAAACAAACTCACCTTCATCATCGCATAAAGAAACCGACCACTCCTCACAAAATTCTGTTTTGGACGTATATTCCTTGATAGCTTGTCTTAGCCGCTTACTCGGAAGCGGCCTTGCATCTATTTGATCCTCATATCTTCGATACTTTCGTGGGTGCTTCCGGTTAAAAAGCATAGAAAAATAATCACAGCCAATGAGAAGATACCTGAATTTTTCTAAAATCTTTTCAAACATATTTTTTGCTTTCTGATTAGAGCGATATAGTTTGCTTTTAATTATTTCCTCCTTTACTCGGTAGTAATAACCTCGTATTCTATCTTGAGCTCGCTTTGCTAGAGCTTCTTCTTTTGTTCTACAGCGCTCATCAGTTTCTTCGAACCACTCCACATGATCACTCCTCGAACTGAAGTGTGTTTTGTCACTGGTTAATGAATTACGGCTCTCAAATTCTGAAACCATTTCCTTAAACTTATCTGGGTGCCTTTCAATAAACTCGTAGAACATGTCAGTCATTCTTATCATAGGAGAAGTTCTCTTTAGCTTTTCAAAGGCAAGCTCTGATTCTGAAAAGGAACTATTTCAGCATTTTAATCAATAAAATATAATCATTCAGCAGACTACTATAGTTCATCGTTAATCCTTCATTTAATTGTTTTTCCTAAATGAAAGAAATCCGATACTAACCCGCTAAATGAGTTTTAAAATCCGAAAGCAGGCTTACCTGTACGAATCTCTTCATCTAGCCCAGCTACCACAAAAAGTGTCTGCGGCTGCAGGGTTTGAAAATAGTCTTCCTCTGTGACTTCAAATCCATCCTTGGCTAAATACAGATGGCAGTCATCAATCTGGCAAATAAAAATTATACCATTTAGAATATTACATTTTTTATTTCAATGTTGAACAAAATTATTACACCTTCTTCTTAATTCTTGACGTATAAGATTAACGTAAAATGTATATCATGGAATTGATTTGTAAAAAAACACAATCGAATCAGATTTGTCAGTACAATACAAGTCCTGAGCAGTTTTGAACCTACTTATCATAACTTAAGAAAAATATCACGTCACAATCGGAATTATTGAAATTATTAAGTGACTTTTATCTTATAACAAGTTTATTGACGAAGCTGAAACAGATTATTCGTTATTAGGTAAATTTATAGACAATATGATAGGATAGTAACAAATTTCTTAATTGGTACAAAACTCAAGAACCATCGATTTGCGAATAAATGAATTTAATGCCATAATTGTGTAAAATCAATTTAGGATGGTTAGCAGTTACATATATTTTGCCACTCTAGATCTGTCCGCAGAAATGTCTCAATTTATAAACCTTATGAGGTTTTGTTGTTCTCCATCTTATTTATATTTATAAAAAGGAGCACAAATGTAACCGATGCAATATAGTTGACATAATCACTTACAGCGCTTTGTAAAACCATACTAATTATAGTCTCTGCTAAATCCAAAAAAGAGCCCAGCAATCTATTTCGCAGGCTGCCTGATTACACGACTTCCTTGTTTTCCATGAAAAAGAAGCATTTCGTACAGATTTGTCTGTGGGTCAATAAACCCTTTTATAAAATTCCAATTTTTCAGCTCCCAAAATTTTTTAAGCCAGGCAAACTGCCAAGCCAGGTCAGGAGCGTGCAAAGTCACAATTCCCTTTTCTGAAATGGCACAAAGTCTCCAGAGAGTTGCAACAAGTGGCGCTCTACAGCCCCAGTACACACGTCTGTGTCCAATTTGACCTTGAAATCTTCCAAAAGGATTCTGAATATACACTTTAACACAATTTGCTTTATCTGCAGAATGTAATTAGCGATTAGATGCGAGAAAAGCCACTTACTTGAAATTTAACCGACGCCTTCTCCTTCAGCATTTCCAAGCTGTTCGCAGCGATTCCGCACTTCTTCAACCGCTTGTTGTCTGTTACTTTAAAACCCAACATCCCCCTTGGCACAACTTTCTCAGAAGACATTTTTGCTATTGTTTAAATCCTAGGCTTACATTAAACCTCTCGCAACGAAGAACAAAGCCACTTTGTTTACTGTCGAGATAACGAGGTAATAACACGAACAAAACGAAGCAACTTTCAGTTCGATCCGCTCAGGTGTGCGAAAAAGACTGTTGTCGAAGAGTGATTCTCGTGGTGTTCAGTCAGGCTGTCATTTTTCATTCTGGTTGACGTCCTAGCAAAAAGCTCGTTAAGTGCACGTGAACCCGACACCGTGGGAAAATAAGCGAACGCACCCACCCGAAGAAGTGTCAACTGTGCTGGAAGAACACCTGAGCCCATCGTCGGCTGTCGGTCGCTGGACAATTCTCATTTGACTTTTCCCTTGTCTTGTTAAAATCTCTGTGATTCGCGATATTACCTATTTCGATTTGAGTTTGTGGCCTCGTTGGCCAGTATTAGCGGTAGTAATGAGAAACGAAAAGTTTGTGTATCCTGAACGGTTGCACGATCGGTGCGTGCACCTCGTCATCTTTACGGACTGATTGCTTTTAAAGCAAACGATTTTTGACTTGACAGACAAAAAAGAAGCGAACGGCGGGGACGGAGGTGCACCCGTCCAAATCCTCCCCGGAGTGTGGAGCCCCAGCCCCACCATGGACCTGCAGCTCAGAGATTTTGAGATGAGTGACTCAGAGACTGAGCTGCTTATACACCCCCGAGGGGCGGCCGGGGGCTCCGGAGCGGTCACCGCTGGACAAGTCCGCCTCAGGAATGACCGAGGTTGTGAACGTGTCTTACTGCTGCCGCCCGATTCAGGCAATTTATTCCCAAGAAACAGGAGAAAAACGACAAAAACCCTGGGGAATTGCTGCAGAGTTATTGTGTGCGGGTGAGTAACCCTTTTTTAGCCTTCGAAAATTGCAAAAGAAAGTGTTACAACATCTCCAGGGACAACTAAACTAAAGCTCGGTGTTCCTCAGGTGCGGTGGGATAAAGTTATTTAAATTTTATTACTCGAGGGAGACAAACGAGTTCCTAAAATGCTTGAATTTATAAAAACAACATCTCGCAGAATTCTTTCGTTAAGTGTCACGTCGAAGTGTAAACATGAGAAAGTACTTTCGTTAAGTAACCAGAAATGCCAACTGAAACTGTCAAAAAGTTTATTGATTTGACATTCGTGTTTTCACTGCAGACATGGCTATTACGATTTGCGTTCAATTTTACGTTCGAGTGAAATAAAACCAAATATTGTGGTAAAATTGCAAGTGAACAAATTTGTGGAGAAAATGGAGGAGACGGCACAGAGCACACCCACGACTCCGATCGCCAAAGAAAACATTCCGCTGATAAATAGACCCAGACAAAGATGGTACTCAAGGTGCCGACATTTTTTCTATTTGTTCTCGATGAGTAATCTCGCGTTTCATAGTGCTTCCGTACCTTAGACAATTCTCGGATAGAAAAAACCCACTTATTTTTTCTTTTATGTATTTTCAGCTGCTGGGGGTGGGCTTGGAGAAAATGGTTTGCTCCCCGGGAGCTGCGGTCTCGCACCGTGCATATTGGGCGAACGACCGACGAGAAATTCCCACCGAACGAGATACGAAATCAGAAATACAACTTAATCTCGTTTCTGCCACTGGTCCTCTTCGAGCAGTTTCGCTTCTTCCTCAATTTGTACTTCCTTCTTATGGCGATGAGCCAGTTTATTCCGGACATTAGGATCGGGTACCCATACACATATTGGGGGCCCCTGTGTTTCGTCCTCGCAGTTACAATCTGCAGAGAGGCTATAGACGATCTGCGCAGACATCAGAGGGACCACGAAGTAAATTCCCAAAAGTACAAGAGGCTAGTACCTGGAGAAAGAGCCTTTGAGATGGTTCCATCCTCGAAGCTCAAAGTCGGGGACATCATCATCGTGGAGAAAGATGAGCGCGTCCCAGCGGATCTTATCTTGTTGAGGACTAGCGATAAAAGCGGTTCCGTTTTCGTGAGAACTGACCAGCTGGATGGTAAACACGTTTCCTGCAATAATCAGTAATAGAAAACTAATTCGCTCCTTTAGGTGAAACGGATTGGAAACTAAGATTAGCTGTACCAACCACTCAAGGTCTTTCGTCAGACTCTGAGCTGTTCGACCTTGAAGCAAGCATTTACATAGAAAAACCACAGAACGATATTCATTCATTCATTGGGACATTCTCCACAGTAAGATAGCACTTTTTAAATATTTTTAAGATATCGTACCCAAAGGGTGCGCTCTTCGAGGACTTCTAGTTCGTAAATGGCGAAAATATATAAATGGAATTTAAACTTTATTTTGTACTCCACAGCAAGACGGCAGCGAGGAGGCTGGTCTTAACGTTGAGAACACACTATGGGCAAACACAGTAGTTGCAGCTGGAACAGCAACAGGAATCATCATTTACACGGGCTGCGAAACACGTAGTGTTATGAACAATTCTCAACCACGGTCTAAAGTGGGACTTCTTGATATTGAAATTAATGGACTAACAAAAGTAAGATTATTCTCTTCGTTTACCTTCCTTGTTTTCACAATCTATCTTATATTTTAGGTTTTATTCTGCGCTGTAATTGGACTCTCTCTTGTTATGATGTGTTTAAAAGGATTTGGTGGACCTTGGTACAGGTAGGGTCTTCGAACTTTCTATTAGTTATAAAAACATTTAACGCCATCGTATTTTGCAGATACATGTTCAGATTTATCCTCCTCTTCTCCTATATTATTCCTATAAGTCTTCGAGTTAATTTGGATATGGGAAAAGCATTTTATTCCTGGCAAATTCAAAACGACCCAGAAATTGCGGGCACTGTGGTACGATCAACAACGATTCCAGAAGAGCTTGGACGTATTTCTTATTTACTAACCGATAAAACTGGAACTTTAACGCAAAATGAAATGGTTTTTAAAAAGATTCATTTAGGCACTGTTTCCCACGACGCGGACACTTTCCATCATGTCGCACAGATAATAGAACAACTCTCCTCTAATATAAACCATGAAACTTCTCCAGTGAAGCCGTCAACTATTTATTCCGGCAACAGATTGCGCCGTCCTGAAGGGTGGAGGGAATGGGAGGCCATAAAAGCCCTTGCTCTGTGCCACAATGTAACTCCAGTATACGACGATGGAAAAAAGAAAGATGAAAAACGAGGATCTCCCACAAGATCCGTGGTTAACATGGAGCCCTCTAAGAAAAAAATTGAGGAGATAACTTACCAGGCGTCTAGTCCTGATGAAATAGCTCTCGTTAAGTGGACGGAACAAGTAGGACTTGCCCTAGTTGCTCGTGACCTGAATTCGATCACATTGCAGCTTAAATACAGTCAGAAGGGTAAGGGAGGTGACAATGGTGAGCCCCCTTCGCCATCAAACAGCATGGCCAGCACTGCCTCTTTAAGCTCTATTACTGGAAATGGTGGAATGCTTAAATTTCACATCCTTCAAGTGTTCCCCTTTACCAGTGAAACCAAAAGAATGGGAATCATCGTGAAAGATGCGAATACTGGTGAAATTACCTTTTACTTAAAAGGAGCCGACACGGTGATGTCTTCAATCGTGCAATATAACGATTGGCTAAATGAGGAGAGTGGCAACATGGCTCGAGAAGGCCTTCGTACCTTAGTTGTGGCCAAGAAAGTTTTAACAGAGGATCAATACAATGATTTTGAAACACGTTATAATGCAGCCAGGCTAAGCGTTACAGATCGAGTGGCAAAGGTTTCTTCAGTTGTTGAATCGCTTGAACGAGAAATGGAGCTCCTGTGCTTAACAGGTGTAGAAGATCGACTACAAGAAGGAGTCAGGCCTACTTTAGAGCTCCTCAGAAATGCTGGGGTAAGAGTTTGGATGTTAACTGGCGATAAGTTGGAAACAGCATGCTGCATAGCGAAGAGCTCTCAACTTATCGGCCGCAATCAAGGACTTCATGTATTAAAAAGTGTGCAGACTAGAACAGATGCACACTTAGAGCTTAATCAGTTTAGGAAGAAACAAGGTTGTGCCCTTGTTGTTTCCGGTGAGAGTCTGGAAGTCTGCTTACAATTTTACAGAATTGAATTTATGGAATTAGCAACTGCCTGTCCTGCGGTAGTATGCTGTCGTTGCAGCCCTACTCAAAAGGCGCAAGTGGTTGATCTAATTCAAGAACACACTGGAAAACGGACATGTGCCGTAGGCGATGGAGGAAATGATGTTAGCATGATTCAGCAGTCTGATGCAGGAGTTGGTATCGAAGGAAGAGAAGGTCGACAAGCGTCCTTAGCAGGGGATTTTAGTATTCCGCAGTTTTCGCATATTGCCAAACTCCTCCTAGTTCATGGAAGAAGATCGTACAAGAGATCAGCTGCCCTTTCTCAATTCGTTATTCACCGCGGCTTGATTATTTCGACAATGCAAGCTGTCTTCTCTGCAGTCTTTTATCTCAGCTCTGTGGCCTTGTACCAAGGGTTCCTAATGGTAGGATATGCAACACTATACACAATGTTCCCCGTCTTCTCTCTTGTTCTGGACCAAGACATTAGCTCAGTGACAGCAGTTACCTATCCTGAGTTATACAAGGAGCTATCGAAAGGGCGGAGCCTCAGCTATAAAACGTTCTTCATTTGGGTCCTAATCAGCATATATCAAGGTGGAGTTATTATGTATGGAGCGCTTATTCTTTTTGAGGACGAATTTATCCACATTGTTGCGATCAGCTTCTCAGCATTAATTCTAACTGAATTGATCATGGTAGCTTTAACTATAAGGACCTGGCATAGGTATGTGATTTATGAAGAAGAGCTTGTTTTGAAAAATGTACAACCTTTGCAAATATATTTACAGATTAATGGTACTTGCCGAGATTTTCAGTCTTATACTGTATCTCCTATCTCTAGCGGTGTTGCATGAATATTTCGGTAAGTAAAAAAACCTCTCCATAATTTTGAACAGCCCTATTTAGTTTGCACAACTTTTCCTTCTCAGATTGGGAATTTATTTGGTCATATGATTTCCTTTGGAAGGTATCTGTAATCACGCTAGTGTCGTGCCTACCGCTATATATCATAAAATTCCTGAGGAAGAAATTCTCACCACCATCGTATTCGAAACTTTCGTAAGAGAAATAACGTTTGAGATGGAGTGGTTCTAGAGCAATCATCTGCTTTCCACAACTCGAGTCAATTGCTTATAAAATACTGAGAAAACTTGCAGCAAATTTTCCATCTATTCGACTTTTTGCACATTCAAGCAGGTTGGTGAGTCCGTTTCCTGCAAAGCGTCGTGATATACCCTTAAACTTTTTGAGAACCAAATTTCTGTTATATTTTTTACAAATTATTTCCTCCGGAAGACTAATTTTTTTTCTTTTCTTATTTATTCCCTTTCCTCTCTTTGGCGCGGATAAAAATTGCGCGAGAGTAATTTAAGACGTAATTGTTATTATGTATAATTAATATCTTTGTATTTGTGAAAGACGTCTCTGTAAAATCTATTCGTAAACTATAAGACACGAATCAAAATAAAGATAAGTATTTTAAATACGTTGCTCCATTTTTTCCTTTTATATTCGCCTATTTATTCACATGTCTATTCGCTAATGTACATTGGTTTGCTTAAGAATTAGTTTTTAAGGCACAAAGTTATTTTGTTCGTGGCACTACAAATTGCGGTTTTTCTTAATCCAATCTATATAAGATGTGACTCGTGTATATACGCCCGGGTACTGGCCCTTACCGCATCCTATTCCCCATGAAACGATTCCGATTTGGGTCCAACTTCCTTCGTTGACCATTAAGGGGCCACCTGAGTCACCCTGGAAATAGTTAAGATTATAATTAATTTTTAAAGACCCATCATATCAAAAGTTTATCCAAAAATTAAGCGCTACAATTTTAAATATATAGATTCTAAAATGCTACACTTACACTGCAAGAATCCTTTGCCGCCTGTCCTGCACAAAGCATAGAATCGATGATGCCTCCTGGGGCTGCAGCACCATATTTTCTAGCGCATTCCCGGTTAGACCAAACTGGAATGGAGACCTTTTGCAAAATAGCTGGCTGTGGTCCATCTGTTGAATATGAATTGTCAAGTGTTTATATGTAATAAGCAACGTTAGTTCTTACTCTCCCGAATACTGCCCCATCCTGCTACTGTTCCCACTTTTCCATTATACGCTTTGTTCGTAACCGTAGGCAAGCAAATAGGACGAACTGTCTTTGAGTATGTAACAGGTTGGTCCATGGTAAGCACAGCTACATCGTGATACTAAAATGGAGAAAACTTTTAATTTTTGATAAACTTTTTCATCAGGAAATCGTTTATTTAACTCAAGTGAGAATGAAAACATTTACAATTGAAAAATCGTTATTTAAAAATTTCGAAGAACTTACTAAAGTTCTGAAATCGAATCCCCTATGACGGACGACTCTTTTGATTTTCCTTTCGATATGTTTCACTTCATTAGTCTGCTTGATGTTGTGATCCCCTAAATGAACTTTAAGACGGGCAACGTCCCACGAACTCATTCTGATAAAATTAAAATTAGAAAATTTTAGAGAGTTGCATTGAACCCTTATCAAAATCGCAGCGATTCCTTATTCAGCGTAATAATTCCCAAAGCTGAATAAGTCATTGATTTGATTTAATGCATATTTAAAATTGTTAAAACGTACTGAGCTACACAATGCGCGGCAGTAAGAATGTGCTTGGTATCAATAAGAGATCCTCCGCAGAATTGTCGACCGTTGTTGAATAATACCACCACCCAAGGCCATTCATTTGGACTAGCATTTTGCCCTCCAACTATCCTTTCTTGATCCTATGAAAATTAAGGAAAAAGAGTTTTGGTCTGGATATACCCAAAGTATTTTCAAAACTTTACCAAAATTCCATTTTTCGCCCCGCACATTGCCGAGAAACCATCATCCTGAATCGGTCTAGCTGTTGAAGTTGTAAAGTTATAAGAAGGCCACTGAGTTGTAGAAATTGTGGGGTGGGTTGGAGCTGTAGGAGGCCAAGGATAAGAAGTTGAAGGCTTCGTTGTTGTTGGAGGTTGCCAAGGCTTATTTGTAGTAGCCGGAGGTTGCCAAGGTTTCGTGGTTGTAGTAGAAGGGTTTTGCGTACTCGATGTGGTCCCTGTTGGATGAGTAGGATAGTGATGATCTGGCGGATGGGTTGGAATTGGAGGTGGCCACTGGAATGATGTTGAAGATGGTTTTTTCGTTGTGGCTGAGGGATGAGTGGGCACTGCTGGCGGCCAGTTTTGATACTTGCTATCAGTAACTTGATGAGTTTTCTCGGTACTTGTTTCTGAATCGGTCGCTTCAGATCCCGGAAGAGGTGAGATGGGATTAGTGCAGCAAACCCCGAATGTTTGCCGGCCTTCGGATGTAAAGTAACTGCATGTGTCGTAGTTTCCAAGAAGCCACGATTCCCAAACGCTTACGTTTGGTATTTTAACGTAGGGATAGCAACTTCGGAAAGATGTGCATGAACCTAATATTCCAGTTGAAGCTAAACAAGGACTTCCTTCACCTAGAGCTTCAACCCATGTTTGACGAGCAATAGGGAAATTCCGATTTTGACGAGATTCTCCAGCTAGAAATTAAACGGTATTACCTTTCTATACTTATATGTTAAGTTTATTTTATTTATGAAAATTGAAGTGATATCTATTTTATTCTTCAGTTTTACTTAAATTTGCATTGCCCAATGACCTATGCAAAAATTACTAAAAATAAAAAAAATCATCTCCAGGAATCAATGACTCCATCCGAATGTCCGCAAATATTTAGCACATTTTATTTTGGAAATAAATTTTATGATTTTAATTGCCCTATTAGCATCCGAGTAGGTGACCCAATGCTCGAGAGTTCTCCCCTGCCGCCTTAGTCTTAACTAATGGATTTGTTAAATCTTTTAATGTTCCGTGAATTCTGAAGTACTCCTAATTGTGGAACCGGTTCGGGAAGAGGCGCGCACGATTAGCGCCTATCTGGAGCTCTTAATGGGACTACTTTACCAGTTTTCAAGAAATCAATATAAAGTTATCCACGTTATCACCTCTGTTTTATTCTAAAAGATTGTCCACAAAAAACAACACGGTTTTTTATTGTGCGCGCGACTTCTACTTCTCCTACGGCTGTTGTAGAAATTTTTGGCAATTTTTGCGGTAAATGACCAGATCAATGTCTAGTTCTCTAGTTCATTATGATTGAGGGAAAGGTGGTTTTCCATAAAAGTTGATTGACTGATAACGGAATCGCATGGTGGGTGCTTTTACACCTGCTAATTTTGATGAACTTTTTGTTTTTTATTATATCTATTTTAGAATTAATCGTCAACAAAGACGCATTAAGATTTATTAATTCCGGGAAAATATTTTATTGAAAAGAAAGTGCACGATGTGTCATTGAGGTATGAAATTTTGGCTTTGCATTCATCACTGCAAAAGTATTTCCATGTAAACAATGCATATAAAGGTAGAAGGAATTCCCCTGATACTTCGTTCACTGGTTCCCAAAATGCGCGCGCAACTTGCCTGTTTAATAAGCTGGTCGCGCGTGCGCATTATTACCATCAAACGGCGTCGTAAAACGGCACCTAACAAAATTTTATGTTTCTCACTTAAAAGTGCCATAGGTATCTATCTACTCGTAGACCTTTTGAGTTTGAAAAAAAAACGCAAAATCGTTCACTTAAGAGCTATAGCAATCTTACCAAAAACTGTTGGATGACAACTTTGCAGGTGTGAGCCATAAAGAACATAACTTCTATAATGCAACCCATAATTTATCTGAGTTATATGATATATATGTTATTTTGGAGCTCCTGGTGAGTATTTTATTGCGCCTCATCACAAATATCCACAAATAGCCATCTCCCTCTATCCTGGTGTCCAGTGCAAAGTCATAAAAATTCGAGGTAAACGAACGTCCCCACGGAATTTATAAAATTTTTGGGACTAAAATGCACAAACTCAATCGTTCGAAAATAACTTTTCAGAGACCGCATCGTGTAATAAAATACGACGCAAAAGAAGTAGGACTTAATCCAAGAAGCAGCAGCAGCAAGAAGACACGGTCAATGCCATGGCCGATGTTTGATCGAACAGCAAAATCTTTCCTCAGTTTTGCATCTTATAACCCGCGTTATTGTTTCTGGTCAACTGATGGCTTATCATGCAACAAGTTTAAAATCCAGTGAAGCTGTTTTCCCGTTGCCTTTTTGCTCACGGGGATATATTTTGCGGTTTAACTCCGTGAAGAAGCCACTTGGGAGAAGGAGCAGATTTCTTAAGGTGACTAAGAGAAAAGATTTCTTGATCTCCTTGACTTGTTGCATAGGCAGTTTGGTTATTCCTCCAATTCAATTTTTGAAATCACTAAATACCATATAGAGATTTTTCTTCTAGTTTCTTCGTTACTTTATTTACAACAAAATGCAAAGTTTAGTTTTTACCACCCACTCTATAACTACATATCATTTTGAAAGTTCCCACATGTTTCTGTTAAAATCCGAGAAAATGAAAAATCTTAAGACTACAAATTTCTATCTTCACTGCTTCACTTAGCGCAACACCTTTCTACTGAGGCCTATTAAGGTCACAGAAAACGATGTTTGTTCGAAAGACTTGTAAGGACAAAAGTAAGCAAAGAGCCGTTAACACGTACTTCATTTTTTAATGTACTTTTTTCTATCTTCAAAAAATTGGATTTTCACTGAAAACTGGCACCAGAATATCCAATCAATAGTTTACGCCAGCCAACGTAAATTTTACCTTCAATTATTATAGCATCATCTGTAACTCCTTGGGTCTCTGCGTAAACCACGCAACTATAAATCGCGCTTATCACAAGGAAAAGCACTTTAAGAAATCCTATCGTCATGGCCTTCTTTCTTATTCCACTTTTTTAAATAAATGAACCACTATCACTTAATCGAAAGGGCGCAAGCTTTCAGAAAAACAAACAAAAAATCTTCGCATCAGAGCTAGATTCGTTCGAATTCTTAAAGAAGATAAATATTATTCGTTCTTGTGAATATACTTGTCCTGCACGGTGTATTTTGTACGCTCTTCTAAATTCTATGGTTATTGTGTGGGCACTGAATCCACCTTGGCCTTTGCCTTGACTCTTATATAAAATCTGTAGGCAGCACAAACAAGGTGCACAACTTCTCCCCACTCCTCTTCTTTTGAGGTGTAAGAAAGTCCGGTGAAGTGATTCTGTTCTTTACTGGTCCCGAATAAACCGAACGCTAAGATAGCAGAAGAAGAAATAACACTGAAGAAGTATTTTGCAGTACGAAGTGTAATTTTTGCCTGCCTACGTTTTTACCTTCGTGAGGTCTCCAGGATTTAGCATCTAATTATCACATTCTTCTTTTCAGACTATGTAGGCCAATTACAAGAAACTACTGACTATTTGATTGAACCCTTTTGGGTCTAATTAGCTTAGAGAAAAAAGTTAAAAATTGAAGACATTCAAGTGATAAAAAGTTTAAAACAAAATCTAAGGTAAATTTGTTAAAAAAGGTATAAAGTTAGTGTTGTCAAAAAGACTGCCTTAATGATAACAGCGTCATATAGTTTTAACAATCCTCATTTTGCTGAAAATGTGCTCAGCGCCGTGAACTTTTAAATTTCTTTGTAACAAGTCATAAAATCTCACGCGGTAACAACTAAGCCACTGACCCCATTAGCTTTACTTGATCTTATCACCACAAATTGAAATAATCAATCACGCCCACTTACCGACAATACTCGCTGCTTTACAATTCCATGAATCCCAGGATCACATGGCCCCCAAAATTTTCTCCAATGCCAACCTTATTACTCAACAACCAACAGTAGCAAAATTGTGGTATCAATCAAATAACTAACGTTCCAACGCATTATCAATACCCGATCCGTCGATCGCACCAAAGAAAATTATGCTTCTCACCTGCCCAAGGTGCCGGCAGTTTCTTCTACTCGAGTGCTAGCAGCCACCTAGGGTCTTTGACTTTTTGCTTTTCTGCACAAATCCAAAGCTTCCGTGAATACCAATTCTCTTTGTGGTTTCCTTTCCACGCGATCGACACTTTGCTTCGTGACTGAGAATTTTCGAATTGTTTTGGTTTAATAATATAAAAAATATAATTGATCAAAAACAACCAGACGCTGGGATGTTATTCTTGCATATCCCTCGGGTGTGCAGCCTCATAATTTAACATTTTTAGATCACTCTGATGTGAGATCACTGGCATCCAACGAAAAGATGAAGATGATCGCCTACACGTAAATGGCGCCGTAACGTAATATCTTTATATGCTAATTTTATGATGATAAGCCGGTAAGATTTTGCGGTTTAACATCAAAGACCGAATAAAGTTCAGTGGCAAAGCAAGAGGTTAAAAGGTCTACAACGGATTAAGAATCTTCTTGCTAGAATAACTAAACTAACTCACTTGCATTCAGTTATGATCTTGGCAAACCTGAATGTTGTTACAAAAGTCAACCAATGAATGAACCTTTTGTTTGATTATCGTCTTAAAAACACAGCCAACTTTTGATAAAGCTTTCTTAGAAGAAGTACGCCTACGCTTATGCTAGAGGTTCACTTGTTGCTGCTTTTATTCAAATCTGAGTGTTTACTACAACTTACCATAGTTGTTTGTCAAATTAATTTTTTGATTAAATTAAACAAATAAAAACAATCGACTTTATTGATTTTCGAGATTAAGCAAAAGTTCTGCAAAAATCCTAAATTAAAAATTAAATTCTGGATATTGCACTCTATATTTCCGAAAATCGAACCACTAAATATTAAAGCTTTGTATACTTCTTTTTTATAATATAATATAAGTACATACACTCCGCGACACATGATTGACTGCACCCTCATTTTCTCAAGTCTCCGGACAAATAACTATTTCCAAGAAGTTTAACCATAATTACCTATTAATGTCGGAAATTCCTAATTACTTTATGCAACAATTTTCCCTATTCGATGCGTTGTGTACTTTTGGCGAATTTTTACCTGAAAAGGAATATAAAAACTTGCGACACATGATTGACCCCACCAATTTTAAATTGTGTTTCATGCAAATTGGATCCTTGTTTTTTGAAAATAGTTGTTGAGAAGTGATTGTTACTTGACATAGAGCAAAGAAATTAAGAAAATGGGTAGTGGTAAAAGACTAACTCAAAAAGAAATCAGAAAAATTAAAGTGCTGAAAGACGAAGGATATTCTATTAGAGAAATATCCACAAAATTAATAGAAGCGCTCGAGTAGTGAGAAATTCTTACAAGATCCGAAAATTTTAGGGAAGAAACCAAAAAGGGCGAACTAAAAAGGCAATAACGAAACCAGAGAGGCGGAGAATCCTGAGAATACCTTCAAATTTATCTCAAACTGCAAGGCAAATTAAGGAAGCTGTTGGAACTAATGCAAGTATTCGAACAGTACAACGTTTATTAAAGACGACAACATTATTACAACGTCGTCGAAGCATTGTCGACCAGCAGACAAGGAAAATATGCTTCAATTTGACGTGTTGTTTGTACGGATGAAAAGCGTTTTACGTTAGACGGACCAGATGGATACGCATTTTATTTTCACGATATAAAGAAGGAGGAAAGATTTTTAACATGTCGTCATCGGCGGGAAGGAGGTGTTATGATTTGGGGAGCCATTTCATACAATGGACCTGTGTATTTGGTTTTTATTAGTGGGCAACAAATTGCTAATAACTACAAAACTGTACTTAGAAACGCTAAACTTAAAATAATAGAAAATATGGAAGGCCACAATTGGGTATTTGAGCATGACCATGCAGTAATTCACACAGCGAGGGTTGTTAATCAATGGTTTGCCGAAGAAAAAATAAGAGTTCTTGAGTGTCCATCATTATCTCCCTATCTCAATATTACAGAAAACTTATGAGGAAAATCCATGGGTCTGGACGTCAATTTGATAGCGTAGAGATTTTAAAAACAGCAATAATCGCAGTGTGGAATAATGTACTAATAGAAATAATACACAATTTGTACGATCCTTTACCAAATAGAGTATTTGAGGTAATAAATAAAAATGGTGGTAATAATTATTATTAAATAAATGTAAATAGTATTAAATTTGGTTCTTCTTTTCACCAACAATCATTTCCCTAAACACTCTTTTGAAACTCCTTGCAAAAACAAAAAAAACAAAGGGTGAGGTTAATTATGTGACGCTCGTTTTTATACCCATTTTCAGGTAAAAATTCGCAAAAAGTAGACAACGCATCGAATACAGAAAATTGTTGCATAAAGTAATTAGGAATTTCCGATATTAATAGGTTATTATAGTCAAACTTCTTGGAAATAATTATTTGTCTGGAAACTTGAGAAAATGACGTTACGGTCAATCATGTGTCGCGGAGATACATGCATATGTATGTTTGTTATATTAGGTAAATTCATTTCTGGGTGATTGCAACATGATAACCAAAGAGGAAATTATGCTATAAAATTGATTTTACTGAGCATCGTTTGAATTTCGATCTTGTAAATATTTTAGTTTTAACTAGATTATTAAATATAAAGCATTTTTGACTGCAAACGAAAGTGTGAAACTGTTTTTGGAACGAAACTTTTTATTTAAAGCACTTTTCTTAGGCATAGTAATATTATTATGTACTTTGAAATTCTTGGAGATTAAGAGATAATACCAAAAACATTACTCAACAATATTTCAAATTTTTCATTATCGCTAGTCCCTTATAAGAACAGTATATGTACATATATTTATTTATATTTGTACAAAAAATGTCCAATATTGAGATATTATCGCCAACATAAAACTTATTTTATTCATAAATCCTTTTCGAGATTAAACTATCGAAAGGAATGGCTGCCAAGAATTCATTAACGGCTTGTAAAACAGCTGGGGCCCACTGACGCTTAGTTGCAGGGATACCCTCCCTTAATACGTCTGGGATGTATCTATTTGTTATTTCCAGAAGAACGTTATCTATAATTAATATAAAATGAAAAATCAATTTAAAATTATAATAAAATGTCCATACTCTGCTCAGGGTCGGGAAGAAGACTACTTGCGTAGACCTTCATGTCTGCTGTAAAATCTTTGACGTCGAATTTATCCATGATAGCGTATTTAACGCCGTTGATGTTCCTAAATTTCCCAGATGTTGCGACTTGTATTTTGGTATTGGCTTGGAAAGAATAAATGAGAAATAATACAAATAATGTCATCACATCATCGTTCGTTCTGATAGATTTTGTAAAGGAAACTAATTAAAGATCTTACCCATGGTCATATTAAAGTATCCTTTTGGAGTCATTTTAAAATCGTTTATCTTGATTCCACCTTTATATTTTCCCTCAACGTAAATTTCGGGAACTGTTAAGCCGGCTTCAAATGCAACACCATCTTCAGTTATATGAACGATGATTTTATGGAACTTGGCGTTAGAAACCCCATGCACTTTAACTGACTTAAATGTAACAAATCCTTCGACAACGTCTAATATTTTAAAGCTAAGTTTTTGTTTTTCCACATAGTAAGGGTCTAACGGTGGGACACCAAATTCCTTGTGGCCTTCCTAAATAATAAGTATACATTTTACAAACATTTTTGTACACGATTTATATTTACACGAAACGTTGGCCAAAAGGTTTCTAGAGCCACATTAATACATTCGCCGAGATTTGGGTCTTCTTGATCACAATTTATTAGAGCTTTTGCTGCAAATAAAAAAAAATAAATTAAAATGAATCAAGCTAAAATGATGATCTAAAGATTTAAACACGTCGAAAATATGCATTATATTACACTAAACTTGGTTTTAAACAAATATCTTCTTCTATAATTATAATTTGTTTGATTAAAGAATTAAATGCTTATCTGTATCATATGTTAAATAAATTTTAGCAAAATTTCTAAATACTACCCGACGAAAATAAATCATTAATAACTTTATATTTAACAAAACTTTTTTAAACAAATTATTTATTAATCAAAAACAATATGTTGTTAACAGCGATATAAAAATCAAAATTTCAATAGAGTTTTTATTAGGGTATTTTTTCTACATTAATCTGGGTTTGATTAATAATTAATAAAAATGATATACTAATAATTTCGGCGTCAACATTCACAAATTATCAAAAAACTTTAAACTTATTAATAAACTCACATAATCGATAGCTTTTATTCGCGGCCAAAACAACCAAATTCACGTTCACTAAAACTACACCGACAACCAAAATCAGCTTCATAATGTCCTTAGGAAAAAAATTATCAGAAAATAAAAACCACAAAATCACTTTTACTTTTGCTTTTATAACCTTACAGATTATTTCTCTTGAATTATTTCATGCAATAGTTAAAATCGTATGTCGTTAAGTTGAATACCGGACCATAAATGTTCGGGGAAGGCAACCTCAGCTCATATTTATGTCTTTTTCGTTACACATAGAAAATCTCTCTTATACGCCATATCTCCAAAATTTGGTTTTCACCTTCACAAGCTCACCTTAAAATAATACATTGACCTGGAAGATTTCCTGATCATAGTGAGATTTTTATTATAACAATAACATAGGGCATATACTATATATATAAAATCATGTTGAGATACATATGGGTATAGCAGCCTAAGTGCGAAACGGAGCTTTTTAGCCTTAAATATGTACTAAGAGAATGGAAGGCGAAGAAAAGCAGAGATTTTAAGGTGACTATCTTTACAAACTGCGCAATTCAGCGGTTACTTTTTTAAGCCGAATTGAAGAACCGCTGTTAAAAACTCTTATTATTTTTTAAAATGCAGCTATAATGATAAATATGCAATACTTATGTTGTAAGCGTTCATGAAAAAACTTGAAGCTGTTATGGACAGCTTTATATTGACAACATGCCTTTTTGTTGAATATTCATATGCAATATAATAATATAATTAGAACAAGTTACCTTTTTTTCTATTTAAGCAAGACTAAACCTGTTGGTTGGTGATTAATATTTGGTTACTAATGTGCATTATTGAATAATTTTGTTTCTCATGCTCGCTCCAGAAAAAATATCCATTGTTGGAAATAAACTTCAATTTTTTTTCTATTAAGAACCATCAGGTTAGTCAAAGCCTTGAGGAACGTTAGTCTAAAGCGCATATCTTAGTAAACATGCGACCACAACCTTCATGCAGACTTTTTTTCAACACATGCTTACTGACACGAATTTAAAACAAATCAGCATTCTTGTTTACATTTACCCTCATCCTATTAAAGCGTTGAAAAAAGCTATAGTTATTTTCACATAGACTAGCCTGCAAAAACGGCACCACCCTGAGATTGCGCTTGTTCTCTCTGAGATTGATTTTACTTTTAAAAAGCGTTGAGTCTGTCTATCTTACCGGTTCATAACACTGGTCGACACAAGTTTTGCACAGAACAAGTGATGCACCATTTCTACAGAACTTTATCCGTAGATTACGAATTCGGAAATGAAAATGTTCCATCACATCAGGTTTGAAGAGTATAAAATATCCCATTTCGGACATTTTTAAAAATTCGTTACAAAATAGCGGATTCTTATAGGGGATTAAAATGTAAGTTAAATAAAAGTGTGAACCTTTAGCTATTAGTTTAAAAAATTAAAGTCTTTGAAACTTCCCGGAATATTTTATGAATTTCATTTTTTTGTGTTAACCGATTACTTCATACAATTGGTAATGCATGCAACTCACAACTAGTGCATGTTCACGAAAGAATAATTTTTCAATATGCTTGGCAAGAGCTATCGAATGGTAAAATTTTATAAATCAAGATGAGAATTCAGGCTTTCGTTTGAGCTACGTTACGAGCTCTTATCACATTCCACTATTATTTTGTTATGTTCGAAATATTCTCAAAATACAAATTTTTTTTTAGTTTTTCTCCCATTTTTCCCAAAAATATAGCATAATGAAAAATTTTAGTTTTCAGATTCGTAATCTACAGAGAATATTCTATTGAAGTTATTTATTAATTATTCTCTTACATAAACGAATGCAAAAAATGTAGATTAGTGTAATTGATGCACAAATATGTACAATATCAGCGATCTCCCGACGTTTGTGCAGAGAATGAACATCAAGGAGTCTCAGCCGATCATTGTAAGGAGGAAGGATAACCGGATTGCTCCATGGCAAGTCCTTGAGGGCAAACCTGACAAATTTCTTCTGTGCGGATTCGACACAGTCTTGATAATATGGTGACCAAACTTGACTCGCGTATTCAAGAATTGATCTGACAAAAGAAAAATAAAGCTGTTTAAAAACAAATCTATTGTTCATAAAATCTTTTAGACAATAATTTATTTCAGAAAATCATTTAATGATTTTAAAACAGCTATTTTCCAATAATTCTTCGTTATGGGGATATGCTACCTTAATATCTCAGGGATGTATTTATTCGTTCTTTCTATAGGAGAACGTTATCTGCAATAAAAAAAAAATTAAAAAATATCTTTATTCACAATAACATATTTAGCACCGTTAATATTCTTGAATGTTCCAGATGTTATTGTTTCTACTGTGACGTCAGCTTTAAGGCAGAGTTAAATAAGTAAAAACAATTAAATTACCTCCTTCAAAATACAAAATCTGTAACACTAACTCATGCTGATATTGAAATATCCTTTAGAAGTAATTATAAAATGGTTTATTTGAATTATAGCTTCATATTTTCCCACGACGAAGATATGACGCACTATTAAATTTGTTTTAACAGAACTACTTTCCTCGGTACTGTTCGCGACAATTTTTGAAATATTGCACCAAATACCCATACAATTTTACTCCTTTGAAAAGAACAAATCCCACGACAATGTCTTATATTTTAAAAGTGTTTTTTTGTTTTATCACATCGAAACGCTCTAGTGGAAGAGCCCTAAATTCCTTTGATTTTCCTAAATGTATAATTTAAAGTTATGATTACACGAAATTGAAACGATTTTTAAACCTTCTGTAACACATTCACCGAGATTTGGGTCCTCTTGATCACAATTTATTAAAGTTTTACCTTGTTATAAAATAGTAATAATACATGACATCTTTTATATTAATACATATATGTATTCATAAGCGTTCCAAATAGGAAAATTTTCCAATTTAAGTAACGTTTAAAATTGTGTTGCTCTTAAACTCGACATTTTTATAGAATATATCAATTAATCTAAAAGCAATTTAACTAAAATTAAGTATTACTGGCACTTCTACAAACACTTTTATTCGTAGAGTAATAAAACTCAAACACTAATAACATTTTGAGTAGGAAATTCTTTACAAATTTTTACAAGAGATCGTTTGTATTGTTTACAGTATTCCCAAAATATCGTTAAAAATAATAGTTTTGTTTTTATACATTAATATTCCCGGGATCACTGCTGCAATGTCAACATTGACAAATTATCAAACAACTTTGAACGTATGAATAAAATTACTTAATCGATAGTTAGTTTATATACGATCAGGTTTGTAGTAATGGCAGAAGTGGCTTCATAGTGTCATTAGAAAAATAAATCACAGAAACGACAATAGTAAATTACTTTCACTTTTATAACCTTATATTATAGTTTTACTTACTTCAATTATTTTGTGTAAAGCACACAAAATAGAATGAATACACAATGCTGATAAATAAGTTACAAGGGTTGCTGTACAAGACATATTCGACTAAAATAGCCTCAGCTCGTATTTATGTATATGTATCTTTTCTTTGCACATAGAGAATATCTCTTATACAATATCCCATTTTGTTTTCACCTTTACTAGTTGACCTTGAAATAGTTCCTTAATATGGAAGATTACCTGATTGTTGCACCTTTTTTTATTATAATTATACATACATATGTATTTGTTTTCGAAATATCAAAATTTGCGCTTTTTAAGGTGGTTTTAAGGTCGTTTACGGACACCAAGATTCTCAATCTAACCATAATAGTAATAAATTAAGTGTTACTTATTAATATTTATAAAATGTTATGAAAGTCCTACTCTTCGGGGTGAAGTATTTGCGAATGCTATTAGCACGAGTTTTCTTCTTTTTTATCTTTCAGACAAAATTAATCTTTAAAAACTTTTAATTAGAACTTGCTTAATAAGTTGTATTGATTCTACATGCATCCATTAATTACTTAATTGTTTTCTTCTTCAGCACGAGTTTCATTTTTTACTGCTCTTAGTTTTTGCTTGACTGAGTTAGTGAAAATATATATTTGTTTGTTAATGCGACATTTAAGAAGTTAGACATGTGAGTATTACGTTATTATTTTTATTTAAAAATCAAAGATATTCAATTGGTGCACTTTTTGAATGACTTCGATTTTTGTAAGGATTTACTTATTCATAAATTATTTTACGAAATAACTTATCGAAAGGAACTGATGACAGAACTTCAGCCTTTGATTGTAAAACAATTAATGCCTCTTGACTCCTTACTGGAGGATTACCAAATCTTCGAACTCCGAAGATGTACAAGCGTCTGTTTGTTACTTCTGGAAGAATGTTATCTGCAATAAAATAAAATTAAAATGGGTAAAAATCGTTTTCAAAATCCATAATCCATCTTATAAAAGCTTCAACTGAAAATACAAAAATACATTTGTTAGCTATTTATGCGTTAGATCTTAATTAAACTAATTATTTAATAGTATAAAATAATGCTTTGCTTTTTTATGCAAATCTCGGGGTCATAGTTGTTGACATTGTAGCATTCACAAATTATTCAAAATGTTTAAATTCACATAATCGATAGCCTTTATTCGCGGCCGCAAAATAAATTAACTTTTACTAAAAGTGCAACAGATAACAAAAGTAGCTCCGTAGTGACCTGAAAAGTATCACAAAAAGGAATGCATACAAATCACGTTTACTTTCGCAGTTATAACTCACAGTAAATTTTTTTAATTATTTCATAAAATGCTTGCTGTGTTATTATAGGTTCAATTAATATGGCTATGCGGATTATCAAATCTTAAATGTTCGTTTGAAATAAAGCGCATCATTATGCATATGTTTCTTTACACGTGCCAAATATCTCTTATACGTTGTATTTGCAAAATTTGCTTTTGGCTTCAGTTGAAGTTAAACTGATAGAAGATTACCTGATTGTAGTAGTATCATTTTCATTAGAATAATAAATTATAAATGATTATATGTATGCATTTACACCATGCAGTGGTGGCCAAAGTCGCTCTTCTGCCGCAAAATACATACTTCCATTCGTCTAATTAAAATTTTTGCACTGATGCTTTTTTTATTATATACATACCATAAACAGAAAACTATTTTGAAGATGCTATACGATGATGAAATTTATTATAAAATCCCAGCAAATTCTTTAAAAATGCTAAGATTTTACAAGCATTACCTATTTTTCTTATCAATTAAGTACTTCATCCAGAGACTTATATGTATATCGGTCTACTGATGTCAATTAAGCAACTACTTTAGCGTGTGTTATAAATGAGGTATAGGCTAAATAACTGAAAAAAATTGTATTAATGAAGCTACTTCCAGTGTTCATTCCTTACCATTATTTTGTCAACAACTGTAAATATGTGGATCTTATGTTGCATCATTAGGTTTTTTAAAAAAATGAATACCAAAAAAGTAGACCTTCTTAGGAGCTGACATCTGTACATAAGTATAATAAAAGAGTAGAACCCGCGAGTCTGCTATTGAATATATTTACAAAAAAATGAAAGAAGAGAAATGGAACATAAAAAACCGATTTTTAAAATGTTTTTGTTTTCACGCTCATCTCCGAAACTATAGAAGAGATTTTCATGGAGTTTTCAGGGACAGATTAAGCTTGGCTTGGGGCAACATATGTATTATGTACAAGCCTAGTTTCATCGAATTCGGATACCGGAAAAAACGTTATCGTAATATATCCGTCTCCATTGTTTGTTATTGTCTAATTGTTTTTCCCACTGCCAACTGTATGTGACCTGCTGGGGGGTCAGTAATGCGGACCATCTTTTTATATTGGCAACAGGAGGAAAGAGTCTCAATGTCGTACATAAAGAAATTCTTTAATCGTATTTAATGCGTCGAATATTAGATAGTCTTTTTTTCTCAGATATGAAATTCCAAAAAAAGGGTAAAATAGGGTTGCGCGATAAAATCAAATTCCACGCGGGCGAAGTCGCTGGTAGGAAATATAATAATGAAGAGTTACTTATAAATGTATCGAAATTGAAGGGCCGAACCACACCGGAGTGTTCGCGTTTGCGTTCAGGTGGCGATCACGATCAAACACAATCCAATCACCCTTTCACACTGAGAACGCAAAACGAAAGTGTTTGACGATCAATGTTGAATTTAATATAGTACTTTTAAACGCAGATCCCGTAACTTCCAGGAGACTATCAAACCGATTGGTAAAAATCGCGAATGCGATCCCATTACGTCTGCATGTATGGTCTGATCGCAATGGGCATCAAGAGCGTAAACGTAAACATAATTGGAAACGCAAACGCGGTGTCATTCGCCTTTAAACAGTCATAGACAATTTGACATTGTTTTATAAAATTTAGATTAATAAATTCATGAAATGATTATTTTATTTTCCTATGCAACCTTTATTCAGTGTTCAAACCCATCTTGGAGTATTCATATGTATTATTCTTAAAATACGTAAAATTTTTAGAATGCATAAGGAAAAATGCTTAGGTCCAATGAAAATAAGAATAATGGAATTACCGAGTTCGACAAATTAAAATAAGTATCGATCATATATTCCTGTTAATTTCCCAATTTCAAGAAATCAAGGATCATGTAAATTACCATACTAAACTAATTAACCATAAAAAAAGGAAAATAACATTACAAGAAAGAAGTTACAAGTTCATCTGTAAATCTGTAAGATAACTTGGAAAACTGACCCAGCAAAAGAGGAAAAAAGGAAATAGAAGAATGGCAAAGAGTAAGAAAACACAAAAAAGGGTATTGACAATAGATAGATCGTGCATCAAAGAATTTTCAATATTTTATCCACTAAGGTAGCAAAAAGTGAATTTATAGCAATATAAATCCGCTTAAAATGTTATTTTAAATATCATGAATAATTTAGACGACCTGGTTAGTTCTTAAGACTGCTGAATTTTCCAACAATTTTGTTTATGGAATAAGCCAAAGATATCATTCATCCTAATCCATAAATTATTCCAAAAAACACACAAAAGATTCGTCCACAAACTCATATTAACAAATCTTTGTACAATTCTAACAAAATATTAAAACTTAAATTTAATTTACACATTCATATACATTTCACTGTAATTTTCTCGAGAGCAATTTATCGAAAGGAACAGCTAAAAGGAATTGGTTGATAGCATCCATAATAACTGGAGCCCATTGATCCTTAGTTTCTGGAATTCCTATCCTTAAAATCTCGGACCAGTATTGGTTAACCAAGTCTAAAGCAACATTATCTGAAATATAATTCAAATGTAGTTTCATTGCTATTTAAAAATATCTAATTAAATCATACTCAGCTGTGGATCAGGAAGTAAACCACTGGCGTAGAATTTCATGTCGCCAGAGTCCAAATTTGCATCATATTGATCGAGAAGCAGATGTTTTTCACCATCAATAGTTTGGAATTTTCCAGACATTGTTGCAGTCATCCTAATATCAGCTTTAAGACAATTATTATTATTGATAACGCAATTTCACATATACGATTTATATGCTTACCCATAGTAAGGTTGAAGAATCCTTTTGGATTCATTTTAAAGTCATTGATATTGACATTCGCCTTGTATTTACCCTCAGCAAAAATCCTTGGGACGAAGAGCTCTATGTCAAACGATGATCCATCATCCTTAATTCCTACATCGGTCTTTTCGATTGTTGCACGACTCACGCCGTAGAACTTAACTCCCTTGAGCGCTAAAGAACCGTGGATTCCTCCCAAAATGTTGAAGTCGAATCTCTGGTCTGGCAAAGTGAAGGGGTCTAAAGGTGGAACGCCATAGTCATTGTTTCCTTTCTGCATGCAAATATGAAAATGATAGACTATTTATGTATGATCATTTGTGTTGCGCTTACATGGAATGTAGCCCACAAGTCTTGCATAGCTTTCTTCACACACTCATTGAGGTTTGGATCCTCTTGATCACAGTTTGTTATAGATTCAGCTGAAAATTAAAAGACGAAATTAAAAACCCGGCAAACATTGAATTAATTTATGTATGCATGCATGGTAGAACTATACAATGAATACATGCATATTTTAAATGAGATTAGTATTTTATTGCATTCAAATTTCAAACGCGTTTCTATAAATGTTAAACAACCTTCGAAAAACCAAACGATAGGGGAAAAAATCAACTTTAAAGCGCAATGCTGCTTCGTGAATTTTTATTTATTTATTTTTGTCTTAAACAAGTTAGTTTCCTTTACAATAAACAATTTTTAGCAAAACGTCTTTTTAATCTGGCAAAATGACATTAAAAATTTGGGAACCAAACTCAATGCAAAGTAATACGACAATCAAACTAGTTTTACCCACGACGGAATGGAGAAGGTATATGCGTATAATGCGTATAGCGTATAGAGATTGTTTATGAAATAGAATGTTGCCAAGTATCTCCAAAACAGTTTGACCGATTTAGATACGGTTCTGTAAAGGGTTTGTGATTCATCGGCGAATGTTCTGAGATAGGTGTTATAGTGTTAGCTTTCCAGGGGCGCTGCAAAAACAAATGTTGCCATTTATAATATATGTATAATAATATATCTCCAAAGTAGGTTGACATTTTACCCACAATGGGACGGAGAAGGTATGTACATATATGCGTTTAGAATGAGAGGTTGTTTGTTGGTGTGTGCACTCGAATGATGCCGTATCTAAATCGGTCAAACTGCTTCTTTCAAATATCGCTAATCGAAATATTACATAAACACTCTCTCTCTCTCTTCAAAATAATGTCCGTCGCACGAGTCATGATGCCACATCTATATAAGCAAAAATGAATCGCTAACTGTGTTGCTAAACGCAAAACTCGAGATGCTGCACCAATTCTATCATTGTTTTTTTTAATATTCGTTGGAATCCGTGGAAGGTTCTTATGAAGAGAAAAATTGTAAAAGCCACAATTTCCTTTTGCCCATTCTTGTGACACTTATTCAAATCAAATAGAATTTACCAGGTTCAATATTTTTTAAATGAACAATCACACTCTTCGAAAATATTTTTAAATGAAAAAACTTATTAAAGTGTGCTGTTATCTAAGCAAAAGGAAATTATTTTATCTCAAAAATATAAAATATCTTAAAAAATTGCTGATTTAATATTATTAAAATTCCTTTTTGTCTCGACTATTGGCAAATATTTTAGGCAGTTTGAAATGAATAAAAATACAAATATACAGTTCAAATGTTTCTATATATGATATAATCCGATTACATAAGTATGTATATTATTTTGGACGCCCAATTTTAATGACGTTTTCATATCTCGAAAACAAAATGAGGATTTGAAATTGTTTGAATTTTTTTCGATTAGTAGTTGCCTACATACATATGTATATGCTAATTTTAAATTTTTGCGATAAAACCGTAGATTATTCGAACTTAAATTGTTACCGCAAAACAAACCTTGACCGTTCATGACATCCAACTCCAGTTCAAATTTATCATAGTAATAAATTTTCCGCTACAAACGAAGCAATTAAAAATTCATACTAATAAGTACCACCTTGAACTTTGCCTAAAATATTAACATTTCGAAGTTCAATCCCCGTGATAATTCTTATGAAGTGTGAACCAAGTGTGGAGACACTAGCGTTAAAATTACTATGGACAATATCCGTAAAATGCTCACATAATTGATATCCATCTTCGGCGGCCGTTACATAGGCAACACTAGCCAAAAGGGCAACAGACAGTAGAAACAGCTTCATAGCTCCTTATGCAGATATGACGAAAAATCACAGAAACTAGAACACTTTTTCTTTCACGAAGACCGCTGCTAATTTTACTTTCGTCCCGGTAGATTATACAACATGAAAAATCGCACACTTCTTTCTTGTTAGCTCACCAAACAGCGCAAACTAGGTCGCTCGAATGCACAACGAACATTTAGCAAAGTCAGTTGAGCGGGCTCATATTTATATACTTTCCTTAGATATTTTCACATCTATCTCAAGAGGAGTTGGTGAGACCCCCTCCCCCGCGCGGTCGCCGTAAATCTCGTTTTTCTTCTTCTTTCTGCAAAATAGCCACACCGCGAGCCCCAGCTGGCGACAATTGGGCATAGTGAACCCATCGACCTTGAAGGTTTTTTTTATGAAGTTCTTGCTTATTGCAAAGTGGATAGGTAAGCGCCCCGACAACTGGGAGGGGACTGCGAACCCTTCTAACCGGGCTAGAGGGTAACCACTTCAAGGGAATATTTGAAGTCAGCTCTTAATAGGTTAATAATATTCTGAAATTAGCATGCAATTGATTTATTACTATTTTTATTATGGCAGAAAATATCCAGTCTCATCGAAACCCGTAGTTACTCGTTTCAATGTTCAATAAAAACAACTCGAAAGTTGCCTGCATATGAATTAAGCTACTATTCGAGCTTTATTCTAGATTTATCCGAAGATAGTTTTTTCGCCCGTTTCATTTTTAAATCTTAAAGGGTAAGCTCACGCAGACGTTTTAACTTTGTTTGACCAATTATTTACTTTTTGTTATTAAAACTGGTTTCTTCTGCGTGTCGGTGTACCAAACAATTTTTTTCTTGTGCATAGCACTGGCCTCCAGGATTGCGTCACCTGTCTTATTATACCACGTTGAATGATCTCCCATGACATACTTGAGAGTCTTAATTTAAGCCAGAGTGTTTTCTGCAACACAAAAAAAATTAGCAGAGAACAGAAAACAGTGCAATGGAACGATGAAGTTGTAGTCGGGCTTACACCAAAAAGCCGCTTCAATGGTCAAGCAGGAAAAGGGAGGTTGTAAAAGAAGGCCATGCTGTTATGCAGGTTGTAATCTACTGACCGGAAAACAACGCACTGAAGCATATCCCGACGTCGAAGACCACAATTACTTACTAACTCCATTCTTAACTTTTACTTTCACGTTTCTTTAGCAAAAATTACAACGCGGAATCCGCCCCAATACCGGTCCCGCTTTTAAATTTCAGCATAAAATACGGTCAACGACTTTAAGTTTAGTGAAGCTTGAACCGTTTTGATTAAATCATTCATTATAAAAATAACCTTTCTGTCTAAATTTAAATGCGTGAAAATGTAAAATCAGCGGTAGAACTCTATAAAGTTCGACCACGTGCAAGTGTGGCTTTTTAATGTTGTTTATGTTCAAGTCGAAAGAAGTTTAAACTTGCTCCATTTTATGGACTATAATCTTTATAGCAGAAATCAATTGTAAATTGCACATCATAATATGAATTAGTGTTCATCAAGTATTTCTACAACAATCAATAGTTGCGTACTTATCATGATTTAGTTAAATGATGATATTTCAAAAACTGTTATTAGCTAATATTTGTGAACGTGTTTTGTTTTCCTTCTTCTTCAAATTTTCGGTCTTTTTACGAAAAGATGACTGGTTTTTCTTAAATTTATTTAATTTGCAGTTAAGCTTTAAAATATAATTTATAAAAAAAACAATTCTGAACGTTGCACAGAATTAATCAATCAATCCGGTTTCGACATTGTACGCATGATGTCCCATTTCAAAAATTGGAAATGTAAGTCCAGTCCGCTTTGCTATATCTAAAGCCGTCTCCTCTGAATTATTTTCTGCATATGGATCAATATTGCGATCCATTAAAAGAATTGTGGCGGTATTCCTACAATTAGACACTGTTGCAGCTATGTGCAAAGGAGTTTGCAGGCCATCGGATTTAGCATTAACATCAGCCCCATGTTGCAGCAATAAAGCAGCACACTCGGCATTGCTCCACTTGCATGCTGAATGTAAAGGTGTCCATTTCAACTCGGTTTGAGCGTTCGGATTCGCTTTGTACCTCAATAAGAGTTCGGCTATTTCAGTAAAATTGTTGTAGCAAGCTCTGGAAGAGGACGAAGAAAGTAAGTTAAAATGACATAATTGGCTCGACAGTGTGCTCAACGGTCCGTTTTCTGCGTGATCTGCAGTGCCGATAAACAGCATCGTTCACGGAGTGTGAGCGCAAATTCATTCAATCATTAGAGGTCCTAATACACTATCTTCCACTCATTGTTTATTACATAAAATATTTCTGCCTTTACGTGAACGTCTGTTTTATAAGCGTGACCGAATGCTTGTTTTTATTCTACGTTTTCTTACCTATGGAGCGGCGTATAACCATCTGCATCAGTTGCATGCACACACTCTGGATCAAGCCGCAGAATTTCGCGGATTTCATTGATCTTTCCTTCGTTAGCAGCCCACAGTATTTCCTTCTCAAGATTTTCTATAAATAAAACAATTTACTTCGGTTAGCTTTGTAGTAACTTTTTATTTTTATTTTTGCATGCTTCACGAATCTTATGCTGCGTGTTGCGCATGCAAAGAAAGACGATTGAAACGAAGAACTCTTGAGCTCATCTCAGCGTGCTTTGAACCTTTTGCAGTACAACATCTTTTTGTCTGATTTGTATCCTAATACCTAGATTCTCTATTTGGCAACCAATTGCAAAATAGTTGTAGCTAGCTTGCATTTCATGGAAACAGGTTTTCGATTGTTTACAATATTTGATGATAATTATGAAGCTTTCCTACGCTTATTTAATTCGTATGAAGAAAGATTCTATACTATTTTATGAAAAGAATACCTCAGATAAATTTGCTAACATTATTAACTCTATATTCAGCGGCACTATTTTAAAATAAATTAATTCAAAATAAACGCCAAAAAGACTAGCAAGGTTTAATGTACTTTTCATAATACATTTGCAAGCACATTAAGGTAAAGCTATTAGGCTATTATATTTTTGTATTATCTTATTTTGTCTTAAGGTTCATTTATAGTTTTAAAAATTAATTTTTCTATTTCGACCAGTTTCAGCCATAGAATAATTAATTTTTCTTAGAGGGTTTATCGTCAAGGACTTCCGGGTTTAACATAAGCATTTTATTTTGTAGTCTATGGGACTGACAACATTTTTATTTTTTAATATAACTTGGTTATCCTGAATATTGAGACACTTAAGTGTCGTGACAACTTATATGTAGAGTTGCATGATTCAACTTTTTTATTTATTATCCGTTGACCCGTTGCATGTGGAGTATTTACATTTTAAGTGATCAGAAATGAACTTCACTAGACTATACTTTTGCCATTAAGTGTTTTCAAGCACAATTTTAATAGAGTTGAATTTGAGTTGCAATATAAATACTTAAATGATATCAGAAATCAATGTACATAGTATAACTTAATTGCTACCACGTGCTGTGCCCGGATGAATCTTTGCTTAAGTATTTTCTTATGCGCATGAACAGGCTTTGAAACGTGCTACGAAAACTATTAAATAATGTAAAAAAAAGCACAATTTCAACAAATATACACTTGCGGTCATAAAAACCGCAACACTTGAAATTCATAAGAAAAATGTGAATGAAAGGATATACTATACTTTTCCGAATGGAATAATTCTTTACTACAATATTCAGTTGTAACTCATACACAGTTTGACAGAATTTCGTTTGCCTGTTGCCTTTTGTTAGGAAGAAATTAAAAAAAAGTTTAACTATCAATTTTCAGATTTTTATATTATTTACATGTTTATTACATTAGTTATGAAACTAGCGGATAATTTGGAATACTTTTTATTTATACATAACTTACACTTAATTGAAATTATATGTACAGTGTTCAGTACGGCGTTGCTCCCCCTTTGGCCGCAATAACCGCTTCGATCCTAGAAGGCATTGAGTCCACAAATATTTTAATGATGTCGTCCGTTATTTCGTTCCTCCACACAAGATCCAGCACTTGATTTAGCTTCCTTTTGCTCTCTGGTTTGTGTTCTGCTTCTTTCCGTTTCATAACATGCCATAGATGCTGTATGGGATTCATATCGGGCTAATTCGCTGGCCAGTCGAGTCTCTGAATTCCAAGACCAGAAAATATTTTTTCGAGCTGGAAAAAAAAGAGGATACATTATTTTTGTTTTTTTATTTGAAAATGAAGAAGACATATGGCAGTTTATATGCCGTAGTATACTTACCGATTTGGCACGATGGCAAGGTGCAGAATCATCTTGGAAAATGACATTTTCAGTAAACGAAAGATGCTCCTCCATGGCTGGTATCAAAAATTGCTTTATGACTTCCCCGGACTTCTGAGCGTTCATGGTTCCATCAACGAATTGCAAAGGACCTAGAATGTAGAAAGAAAAACATCACCAGACCATTTGACTTTGAGGAAACTTCACCGTTTTAATTGTGCATTCATCCTTAAACCTTTCTCCTACTGAACGTCGCACGTATGGCAAATTGTCCGCGCACAACAAGTTGAATTTGCTTTCATCGGACCAAATCACATGTCGCCAGTTTTCCTTCGTCCAATTTTTGTACTTCTTTGCCCATGCTAGGCGGGTCGCCTTCATTTTCTTTGTCAACATGGGTTTTTTCACTGGTCATCTTCCATAAAGTCCCATTTCTCGTAGCCTTCTACGGATTGTTTGAACGCTAAGATCGACTTGATGATAGTCCCTCAGCTCTGTGCTCGAACGGACAGCGGATTTGAAGCGATCTCATCTCATCTCAGCGAACTCATCCGTCGTAAGGCCTTGTCTGTCCTTGCATTTGTCTTTCGTTTCCTTCCAGATCCTTTCGTCCTCTCCAGAGGGTCCAAATTCTCTTTTTTTTTCACTCGAGCGATAGTTGAATGGCTGTACCCTATTGTAGTCGCTATCTGATGATACGACAGACCGTGATCGACCAAAGTCAAAATTTCGACTTTTTGGTCTCGGGTCAACTGCTTGTATTTTCTGGCCATTTCACTTTTTTTCACTTTATCGTTATCACCACCGAACTTGAACTGAATATTCTTTCACCGAAAGGGTTGCTTTTATACCCCCTTAGAGCAGGTCAAATTATTGCATCCCTCCCCCTACCCTACACCCTTCAATTACGAGCATTATTGAAACCACCTACGTGGTGCGGTTTTTATGACCGCAAGTGTATGTACATGAAAATTCACAGAAATTCGAGATACATATCTGTCAAAACACCAGCCGCAGGTATGCTGAAAAATTTTGCGATTGTCGTGAAATAAAGCAAAAATTAAAATCAATTGTAATACGATTGAACAGCACAGGATACCAAAAAAGAAAAAATATTAAAATATATATAAGCTCTAAAAACAAAAGGCCATTTCAGAAAAAACACAAAAGAGCAAATATAATAAAATAAAAAATATTAGACGACTTCCCGGGTAACTGCAGAAAGACTAGTTGTTTTGAAAAACCTGTGAAACCTCTTAAACCACTTAGACGTTTTTGCAGCGAATGTTGTTTTGATTAAATGTCTCCTAGAATTTCCGATTCTGGTACATAAATAATTTTTTAAGAAGACGTAATATATCAAAATACCCGGTTATTTTACTTAATTGGAACTGCCGATTTGATATAACCTAACCGAAAATTACAAAGTATAATTTTTAAAAGCGGACGAATAAGCAAGGTGTAGAAATTTTAATATTAAATCAATCAAATAATTCACATGTGGTGCATAATAAAAAATTGCCTTTAGTAAGTCTCGTCTATCGTTAATCTTTTTTATAGTACCTATAGTATTAAATGCAGCATATTTTATAATAAATTTCTAATCCTTGCTTTCACTAGTCAGCACACAAAAGCAATGTGAGCAAAATATCATGTTTAATATACGCTCAAGATTAAACAATAAAAACTGTTTTCTTACATACACTTCGTTGTTTTTCATTTCAGTTTTACCACATTGTATTCTCATTTTTGGGCATCTGCTGCCTTTCTAATTAATAATCACAGAAACTCCACAACGTAAACTTTTTAAATATTATAAAAATTGTTCCCCACAAAATGAAGAAGAAGGAATTCCGAATTTAAAATTAAAGAATGAGTACAAAGATCCTACGTTTTAAGTCTAGAATCTTTGATTGTACTGAGATTTTTAGGATATTTCAATTTAGAATGAAAAGAAATTCCTCAACCGAAAAATACGAACAATAACTTTTCAAAAGTTGTGTGTAAATTTTGAAATGCATAAAAGTTTCTCGGGGTAAGGGAACTGGAATCTGCAATGAAAGCCAATTTTTTTAACGCTTTAACCCCAAAAATGCCTGTGCTTGTTTCTGAAGATTTTTTTTAACGCTCCTAATATTTTGAACCCTTCCTTCAGGTTTTTCCGCCCAATGATTGGAGAGACGCTAAAACCTCATCACCACATCCAGAATCTATCCTGTAGACATTTGCAAGGTTTGCTAAGTTTTTGTTATGAATGTTCGCCTAAATCTTAATGCTCAAATCAAAAGAGCCCAACAAAGATTAATTTCCTTACCGTGAGGATTCCTCTCCTCCTCGACGAAGTCGTTTGGATCTTCCCAGCCACTGACGAACATGCCCGGCTTAACGTCCGCCGAGGTTATTTTCTGGTACTGGGACATCTCCTCGTCCGAATCACAGTCCCCCATTTTAATGCTAATTAGGTCCTACTGTCCTCGACTTAAAATATTCCTACTTTGTAGCTCTAAAGAAATCGCCTAGTCGGACATAAACAACTCCCAGTTGAAATGTCAAAGCACATTTTGACATTTAGTGCAAAGGGATAGTTCTGAAAAAAAGTTAACAGATTTTTTGTAGTGTAAAATTCAGTAAATGTTCAGAAATTTATTACAAAGTTTATTTATTAATCTTACTTCAATTACATACTTTTTCCAGCAGTTGATTATTTGCTTCAAAGATTATGATTATAAAATTACACTGATCTGCTTTTATCAGCCCTAGACGACGAAGATGGCGGACTATTGATATTTGACAGTTGATGGCAAACTGTCTTTTTAACAAAACACTGCTCAACTAAAACGAGGAAAAGCACAATATTTAAACGACCTGCAGGAGAAAATTCGAATCTCTTAAAATGTCTACTGCAAATGCAGGTAAATTTGTATTCAAGGTTTCGAATAAAAAGTGTAAAAATACGCCTACGAGAGTTTGTTTGATATATTTGTGGTTATTTTTAGGTCAATGGGTAAAATTTTTTAATGCGGCAGGGATTCCGAACCCCGCTGCCGCGACTTATGCCCATATTTTCGTCGAGAACAGGATACAAATTGATATGCTAATGGACCTTAACAAGGAGTACCTCCGCGAAATGGGCATTTCACTCATGGGGGACATCATCGCTATTCTCAGGTAATCTTTCGTCTCTACGAAAGTAGTTTTAAAGTGCAGTTTAATCCCTCTTTCAGACACGCAAAGCAAGTAAACGAGCAAACAGCCAGAGAGAAGGTTCTGTCCAGCGAAATCAAAGTTCCTGTCGCAGCAGTACAGGCTCATCAGTCTTCTGGAAGCTCAACAAAAATATCCCTCAAACGTAAGCGTTTTCTAGCATCTTTCAGGGTGTATATTTTTACTTCTATTGTCTTTACCAGCTCCTCAGGTTAAGTCGCTGCCCACAAAATCTGACGAGGAGATGCTGTCTCCAAAACCGCCTCGCAGGGTGATGCCGGAACACGAGGGGAAGTATAAAATAAAATTGCCATCTGGCTCAACGCCCAGGAGCAAGGAAATTCTTGCTAAGAAAGCGCTGCGTAAGCAAAATGTTATCTTCTATTGAAAGCATTTTTTATTTTTCTTCTTAAATTTCAGTTAAATCGGCGGTATTCGACAGGCTCTCTCTACAGGAGGAGGAATCCAAATCCGCAGAACAGCTCGTACGCATAATAGGCTTAGACAAAACTACAATGAGTTCATCAATATTCGCTCGTTTGGGAGGAAAGGACGAGGATGAGCCGCCCAAAATTGCCAGTATTTTAAAGAACTCCGTAAATAAGAAGGTAAATAATTGTCGCGAGAATATGGCCTAAATTGTGCTTGTTAATTTATAGCCCGGTAGCATCACAAAAAAGCTTGTAAAAGATCGTCAGAATGTTATGCTCGTAAAAAAGATACCTGCGAAGGCGGTAACGATGGTAGCCGATGAATACAGCGCCCCAGACCGCATGGGAACAGGGGAGAAAATGGTTTCATTCTCATCAGAGGATGAAGTACTAGAAATAGCCTCACGGCGCGTAGTGGTTAAACCAAAACCTCACCAAAATGTGGGAGTTAAGGCGCGCCTGGGGTCGCATGGTAAATATATGAATACATGTTTTAATTCATTGCTAAACAAACCGCTTTTCAGTTAAAGCACAAAATGATTCGCTCCACAAAGTTAAGAAAGTCGTTAAACTAAAACCGACCCCTGTCCGAACAATTAGGTCTGCAAAGCAGCCCGAAATAGGGCTCCGAATGCGGTCGGATGAACTGGTCCAGAAAAAGTCTCTCCCAGTGCACAGCCGCCTTGATCTCACCTTTAAAAAGCGACCAGTCACCGATTCAAAACTTACCAGGTTGACCGACAGAATCGGAAAGGTCTGTCTGGCGTCTTCTAAGAAACACTCGGCGACGGACAAGCAGAGTGTTTTTGATCGGCTCGGCTTCAACCAGAAGTAAGGCGACCCACAACCGCCAAGCCGGCGAAAATTGATTCTAAGCGCCCGTTGCATTTCTCATTTCAAAGTATCTTCCTCGGTTAGAAATACATAGAGATTTCGATAGTTCTTGTTTACTTGTTCGAAAGCCCCGGTATTTTGCCTTAAACACTCTTTTTTGTCCGGAAGGATTAAAAATATAACTTTTAAACCGAAAGAACTGCTTTTACAATCAAAATAATTTTTATTTTTGCATGGATTGAAAATCAATAATGACGTATTTATACGTCAAAAAGCAGTCAGTTTATACTTAAAGCAGTTTCACAGCAGTGCCTTTCGTTTTTTCTGCTATCTTCCGCTCAATTGGGTTAAAGTGTGTCTGATATTTAATTAATAAGCCCAACTAGCATAAATTAGGCCTTAGAGCGGATTTGAATGAATCTTGTTCCGGAATTAATAAAAGTCTTGAGCAACGGATGAGTTTACAATGCTGAGAAGGTCGCAAATTATTGTGAATATTTTGACCCAGTCAACCGTCACTTTGACATCGGCCGCTAGCTCGTGACACTGGGACTTGCGAGCTGCCGTACATTCCCTGCGTGCACCTGGAGGATTTTAGTTATTTTACAGCCGTTCTGCACGAATTTCTCACAAAGTAAACACTACACAATAAAAATGGCTGCAACAGACTTGGAACTAAAAAAGGTAAACTTACGACACCTCTTAAAATCCTCAATTTACATGAAATTTTTCCCCGGCAGGCATTCACCGAAATGCAAATCAACAAAATTGAAACGACCAAAAAGCTTAAATTTATTGATATCCAGTGCGATGTGCTCCGGAAATCGAAACAGAAATGCATCCTCACAGAGCGCGGAACCAGCGATTTGGATGACCAAACAAGGTAACGGGTCTCCCGTGGAAAAGTGTCACCCCCGCAGGAACTAACCTCGCTTTTTCTTCCCCGCGCACGCAGAGTGTACTCGTCCATCGGTCGCATGTTCGTCCTCACAGCCGTCTCCAACATGCGGGAAGATCTCAAGCTGAAACAGGACAAATTCGAAGAGCTCATCGGCCAGCTGAACGAGCGGAAGGAGTACCTCGTGAAAAGTCTCAAGGAGCAGGAGGACAGCCTCAGGGAGCTGGTGCAGCAGAAAAAAGACGCAGACTCGAAGTGAACTCACAACATTTAATGCTATAAGAATTCATCTAAATTAAAATTCGCATACGACACAAACTCATTGCCTAAATTTCTTTCGTGCTCCGGTTTATAGCTGCACTTTACCAGGCTGAGATAGTTTTTAACCCAAGGCTCCACCACCTCTCCGGAGCAGAAGATCTCTTTTGCATTGTCCCTCCTACAGGATTTAATTATTAGGGATATTTTTTGTATGCACTCCTCTGAAAGGAACGGCGGATCTGCTATTATTATATCCAGCGAATTGTGGTGCTCTGCTAAATAGGCGGGGTCTTCTCCTTGATTGAAGTCGTAGAAGACAAAGTCATCGCCGAACGCGCTGAAGCGGTTGTCGAATTCGAAAATCTTTACTGCAGAAATTCAAAACGGATTGTTTAGTTTCTGATCTGTAATTCCATTGAAATAGGGCTCACCCTTCCTGTGGACTTCCTTGATTGAGGGATAGAGCGATGGGCAGGAGAGCAAGCCAATCGTGTCGTCGTCCTTCGCTATTCGCTTGATCGCCTGTGTGAGGTCCTTTTTGGTCTTCTCACTGTACCAGAACTGGCTAAGTTGCTAAAAGCAATTGAATTTATGTTCAAAACCCGCACGTACAAATATAATTTCCCATTTTATCAATTAAGGGCGCTTCTAAGTTTTGTGTCTACGTTTAGTCTTGGTCTGGTGTAACTCACCCAATTTTCCTCAAAATTAGCATCTTTTCCTTTTTTCTGTTCTACGCTGTCGTGCTCCTGTCGTTCCCGCTCCAATTTCTCAAGCAGGAACTCATTCAAAATTTTCATAGTATCCTCAGGGAGTGTAATTTCATCGTCAGTTGGACTATCTTCAGCCGTCCCACTCATTTCGCCGGGTGTCTCCTACTCCTGCACGAGGAACACTTGTCTGTTTTCTCGGTCTCCTGCTCCTCAACTGACTCCAGCGAAGTTTTCTAGGTTGTGTCAAGTTGACTTAACCTGAGATTCTGCTTGTAGCTGAGACTTGAACCCCCACAGAGCTTCCGTTGCTAGAAGCCCCACATTCCTGAAAAATGCCCCTCATTTTTAACCGCCTTCCAAAAAAGGAGGAGCTCGTCAATTCGACCCGTATGTATGTTCTCTTTTTTTGAGGATGTCTTTTATATGCCTATAACTTTTAGCTGATTTTGTATATCCGAATTCTTGACCTTAGGAAGGTTCGTTAATAGTCCAGGGCCGAAAATCTTAAAAGCAACAGATCATAAAAGTAAAACTTAGATAAGAGGGCAGGCAGCAATTCAGACTATCTGCATCTAAAAAATTTCTGTCCAAGTCTATTTGCGTACCTTTTATTAGTCTACATCCAAAGAAAAATTAGTACATTCTGTTCGCCTTGCGGCATTTAAAGTTGTTCATAAACACGTTCCCTAATTCCTAAAATACTTCTAATGAAAAATTACATAATATTTCTAAAAAGAGTCAATTCATAGGATAGTTTAATACATATATTCTATGAGGCCACCGAAATATACTGCTGTTAATTTTATATATTTTTTAACGATAATTAGAAATATATAATTTAAAATACAAACCTTATATTTGACGAAACACAGTACGTATTACACGAAGACCGTAACTGTAATCTTTTATTCTAATTTATTCTCATCATATGTATTGTTTTTTATCTTTATTGCTAATAAAGGAAATTGAAACACAAGTCTTACAGTTTTCTTCAATTTTAATCATATTATTCACTATAATTAAAAAGTAATGATAAAGAGCAGCACACGCAACAAATTCTTATATTCAAGACTTCAAACTCTCTTACGCGCTCTCATACATATAATTCGTATTATCTTCTCACTTTTGTGATTTTAATATATTAAATTTTTTCACTTTTTTTTATAAATCTGTTTTGTTGAATGATTTTCTTTTTATGTGTAAAAAAACAATAGCTGAAAGATTTCCACTACACTTGTATTCTTCTGGTTTTAACAAATTCTACACACAAACATCTTCTGAGCGAAGCATTTTCTCTTGCTGCTGTTTTAATTATCTTCTTTGTCTTTGCATTTTTATAATCAAAAAAAGTAAGAACGAGGTTAAAGCGAGTAAATCTAAACAAAAATTCAAATAAAAGAAAAATGCAGGATATGTAGGTAGTTTTGTTTTGCGGCGTCTATCAAACATTCTAAATCTCTAACTTGCGTGGTGCATTTTACAGTTACTTTCAAAGAAATTGTTTGTTTACCCGATAAGGTGTTTTTTTTCCTACGTGAAATAAAAACAACGCTAAATGGGCAAAAAAGAACAAAATGTAGAAGAGAGAAATTAAATCAGAACGCTCCACATCCTTAATATACAACAATCTCGTCCTTAAATCTATTTAAATCAGCTAACTTTACTGAGCACATATCCTGCATGTTTCTGCTGGTCAGGCGCGAATGAGCAGTGAAAAAAATGAGTGACCGAACCGACAATATTTCTCTGCGAAAATATATAATAAAAAACGGGTGAATGCTTTCAAATAAATAAAATTCTAACTTTGCATTGAATTATTTTTAACAACTTCTTGGATTTACATTAATTTTATTTATATTAAAAAAAAAACTCATTCGTGTCGAAGAACATTCGGATTCGGATACTACAGATTAGATTTAGTTAAATACACATTCATTCTTCTGTAAATTTTTCCATTCCTTTTACAAAGTACATTTTTCTTCGTTATTAACATTACAAGGTAGGGGGATTTTTTACGTCTGGGTCGCCATAACCATTATTCATCTTGCATATCCTCCGGCAATTCATAGGGATTCAGTATACCAGGCACGCTTCGTTGCATATGTCTTTTGTTGGCTTGCTCTTCGCGGAGCGCTTGCTCGCGCTCTTCCAGGTAAAGATCTGAATCGTCCTCACCAGTGACCTCCTAATTGAATTAGTCGGTCCAAAGTTAATAGAGTTCACGAAGTAAAAAAAACTAAATCAGTCATCACTACAGTACTCAATTCAGATTAACAAGAGCAATTGCTGAACTGAACAATTGACTGCAGAAAATGAATTTTTAAAATCAGCGCCAAAACTATAACTTACCCGAATCTGAATAAGGAAGTCCCTCAAATGCTCTTTGAACTCCTGCACATTCTGGTCTAAATTGAACAGTCCCGTTACAAATACTTTAATCTGATTATCAGTTAAGTGACTAAATGCAGATTTTAACAAGGACGCAACATACTCTTGTACATAAAGAGTATTGTCAGGTATTGGGCCAAGATTTTCTGTGATTTTATTGTTCTCCACCAACGAGAACATGTAAGCCAGGATAAGGGCGTGCATTGCTAGCCCAGCTGTGTGAGATGTATCAGTCACAACAGAGAAAATCTGCATTAGAATATCAGTGAAGTATGTTTGGTAGAAGCTCTGGGCTGCCTGTGGATGATTTTCCAAATTTTGTAACATCTAAAAACGGAATTTTCATCAACATTTTCATTATACTCTTAATAGACTACATTAATCAGACCTTATTTAAAATCTGAAGTCCCATATCAGCGACATTCCTCATTGTATGTTTAAAACCCCATACAACCGAGTCGAAAACAAGTTTGAATTGTGCCGGCGGTATATTTAAAAATGCCTCAAAGCAGTGCGCATTGACTGCTAGTAGTAGCTCGTAGAAAGCTGTTCGATGCTGGGGAAAGTCTTCGAAATTCTTGTTAATCATGTCTAGGGTGCATTCAAACACGGCGTCAAATATTTTTGGTACTTCATTTGTGATGTGACCTTTCAATTTGTTTACTATAGTTGCCATTGTGCTCAAAACTTTCGGTTCCCGCGCTGATGGGATTTTACAGTGCTAGCGAATCAAAAAATATGTTTGTCCAATAAAACCCTTTCTTTTTTAAAAAAAAAAAAAAAAATTAAGCTAATCAGTTACCTGATAATCAAGCAAAACGGCATCTAAAAGTGGCGGAATGAAGTTATCCATCACCATTTGATTATCACTGGACCGTGAGACCCATTCAGATATAAGAGTTAGTGTTTCTTTTTTCACCACATGCATCACCTTGATGAGGGGCTGGTTATTGACATTCATGCCATTAACTGCAATGGCTTGAATAATATTTTCTGACATAATTTTGTATACGTTCAGCATGTCCAAATAGATTCGTCCCAGCTGGATAACGTACGCATGACCAAGGGCTTTACAGGCAGCAACGTTAGTTTTTAGTATGCTGCCCAATTGCTTCACGGCTGCCATATTTTTTAGGAAGTCCACATTTTTGGAGGCCCGTGAAATAATCTCATCCCAGACTTGATTTGGCAAGAACATATATCTCTCAATTAAAGCATCTTGTTGTACTTGATCAGCCTGGGCAGAGATCATATAACCTACAGCTTCGTAGAAGGTATGAACCTGTTTGATCAAACCCCAACAAAATTGTTAAAAAAAAAATAATAGCAGTAAAACAAAGAAAATCCTTACCTGTTGTGGTTGTAAATCGCAAATGATGCTGCTCATTGTACTGAGAATTTCATCAATGAATGTGCACACCTCGTTCGGTTGTATCGTTACAAAGTGTCGTCGACACTTTATAGCAATTTTTATAAAAGTGTCGCACGCCATATCTTGGACACCGTCATGTGTTTCGTGCATAAACTCGAAAAGTTTATTTACAACCGTCTTCAAGAATTTCCAGTGAGCACGAAGGAAGCGAGGATATTGTCCTACCACGTACATTATGTTTGAGGCTATTATGGCTTTGTTATCTTTGCCTTTCTTTTGCTCACATAACCCAAGAAGGTCTTTGATGACGGTGACTAAGAAACGTTTTTCATCTTCTTCACAGAATGCTCCTAAAAGTGCAAGATTGCTTAAGAAAATCTCTAAAACCAAGCCGTGGTTATGTAAGGAATACTTTCGGTTATATACCGAGTATTGGATGTTTATCTCAAAGCAAGATTGCTTGATAGCCTACATTAGTTATAATTTTGAAAAAACTATCTGTTATGGACATATTCTCTGTTTTATTTCTATCAAAAACCTAATCATAACATTGGGTAGATAGGTAGAAAACTTACTAGAGAATTAAAAAAAATAAATCACCTATTTGTGACATTATATGAGTAATATTCAAAGAAAGATATAAACATAAGTAATCAATACTCTTTTAGTAGTCTAAAAAAATAAATTATCTTACCTGAAATAGATCCAATCGCCCAGCAGAGTGTATTTAAATTCTTCCAAGAAAATTCAATCCCATTCACCTGTTTCATAAGCTTTTCAGTCATAATACGCTCAGTATCAGCATAGTCCAAATGGGTTAAAAAAACTAATGTTTCGCGCATGGTTTTGTACAAATTAATCGCATTCGTGTCCTTCATAAATTCTCGCACAACTTCTCCATTTTCGTTTTCCACAATGAGTACCTCTTCTGGTTTAACCATGCGAGAGATCATAATATATCGTACTTTGGAAAGGATATCAGCATAAAATCGACGCCGGGAAACTGCATTCCTCTTCGCGAAAGCATTGCACTGGGCAAATGGCTCAGACGAGTGCAAATCATACACTAAACTGTGCCAATACTCGAGGCAGATCTTGAATATTTCCACATCTTCAACCTCCGAAATCATTACAAGGTACAGGAGTGCCTTGTTTAAGTAATCGATATGCTGCGAGTCTTCGACCAGCTTTCCGTGCTCCTTCAGGAATGTGCAGAGGAACATCGCCAAATTCTGGACAAAGCATTGCTCCATGTCGCTCCCATTCATATAAATTTGGTTCATGTTGGTATTAGGGTTAATCATATCGTCCAACTGCTCCATTGTGTCTTTGAACATGGTTACAAAGTTCGAATTGTAGTCTGAGAAGTTGAGCCCAGAAATCTCTGCCAAACATTTTAATGTAACATTCCGGAACATCGGCACATTTAGGAACTTAAAGATCAAAGTGTTGATCAGTTGCGTCTCAAAAATGTAGCCGAGAGGGATCCAGTTGAGAAAACGTAAAAGGGTCTCAAGCGTTACTGCAATCAAAGGGGCATTCATGGAACTCTCCAAGACGAAGGAGCAGAGCTGAAATATCTTTGAAAATTCTAAACACATAGTGTCCTTCAGATGCTTAGCCTTTGTCTGTGTGATCTGCCCAGAGCAAAAATCAAACACCTCTTCACTTAGCAATTTCAAGATCTGCATATTATTCTTACATAAACTCTCATTCGTTTTAGATGCGCCCACAATATCACTGATAAACGACTCCCAATGCTTAGGCCATTCACGCTTTAAAATTTGTACCAAAATCATGTTAAGCTTGTTTAAATAAACCTTGTTAGCTTCCATTGTCTCAGGATCCGATGAGGTCTTTATGATTAATCCGACCACATACTTCTTGATGCCCTCGCATTGATTGCGTGGCAAGATCTTCCAGCGAGTCTTAATCACCTCTTCAAGAATCTGCAAGGCATAATACTTTGTTTGCTGATTTTGGGAATATTCCAAAATGCTGTCAACGCGCGTCCATGCATCGGGGTGTTCCTTCAGTGTTGTAAGGACGTCCTGAGCCAAACGAAGCTGTTCCCCTTGAGATGTATACAGACACCCGACAATATTATCAAGCAGGCCAATATCCAGTTTTTGGTTAAAATCCAATAGCTTGCTAGCTTCCTCCCTTGTTATAATCATCGCCATTTTTTAGGGTTTTTGTTCGAATTGTTCGAGCTCAAAAGTAATAACCAATAGTGCTATTCCTCTTCGTCGTTTGAATTGTTTCCAAGGCTGTGATTCTGCGGTTGCTAATCGGTTTTAATTAATTTTATTTCAGTTTTATGATTGAACTCAGATTTTGGTAGTAGCGTATTTGTTGTTAAAGAAATTTCGATAATATGGTATTTTTAAGTAATGTGTAGAAAAACGGAATTATATTTGTTGTTGTTGCTAAATCGTGAAGTTGATGTTGGCTTCTGAATGATTATTTTGTCAACTAGATTTACCCAATTCACATACGCACCATTCACAAAACCTGAAATCAGTTAAAAAATAGAAAGTTGTAGTCCTCTAATTTCACAAAAATAGGCGGAAATATTGCACTGTATTTGAGTTCTTTGGAGCACTATTGTATCATGTGTTGTTTCATTCGCTTATTTAACAAGCCATAATCGTTCTAAGATCATAAATACATGTATATAACTTCAACTCGTATTCTTTTGTTTCAAACCACAGGCAGCTCCACATAAGATCAGAGGATTTTAATATAGACTAATATATAAAACGAATCGATTTGGTTCATTTTATATGAATTAATACATGCAATCAAGCTATAATAAATGAATCGATAAATTTCGTCTTTCTTTTTAATAATAAGAGTAGTTAAGAAAAAAAACTCTTTCTTTGTGAACTCAGCATATTAAGACTCATTTAGTTATCGCTATGTTTTACTTGCGAGGACAGTCACATTCATTTGAAGACATCCAAAACAGTGCTCTAAAGACCCAAATACCAATCGTGAAAAGATATAACACTTAGCCAATTTCCAGAGCAAATTTTCGTAACATGCATACTCTCGTTACAATTTCATGAGCTCACAACTCAACAGAACGCAAACAGCTGGTACATTCGTAATATCACTAACAATAAGATACAATTTAAGAACATTGCAACAATGCATGGCAATCACATTCACACTGCTCGCGCTATGTCCCCTTCATTTAAAATTGCCAAATTGATGGCATAGAGCCTGCAACCAACTTGGAATATTTTTACTTTGTTAACTAAGGCAAAAACAGCCTTAAAAATTAAAATATACCAATATTAGAAATTCTACCTCGAAAATTGCGTTAACGGAAATACAAATCTGCGATGTTTCACAGCAAATGTATTTTAGTCCCTGTAAGGAAAATTAACCCAGATTATGTTAACTGTGTACTTATTTTTTTGCTTCTCATTCTTACAATTTTTTTTGATTTTTATAAATCCAAAGTCTTAATACCCTATACATCCGAATTGGTAATTATAAATTAAAAGCTAATGAAAATTTATCACTTCCAATTACAGGATTTTTTAGGTCCCTTATTGGAAAAATTTTTAGGGTAAGAGGCTAATCCATTCCACATGAAAGAAACGAAAATTAACTTTAGTGTTCCTCAAATATATTTATTAAGAAATAAGAAAATAACTAGCTACACAAATTGTCTATTGCTTATGTTTTAATACTTTAATTAATAGTGTGATCAAATTATGAATTTTTTAATTGAACATAAAATGCTTGTCTTTTTCAAATATTTAATTTTTAGCTACAATTAAGGATCTAATTGGACCTAGTTCTTTAGTAACATGGTTAACTAACTTTCGGCAATCCGCTTTCACGTGAACGTAGTTTGATAACAATGTTAACACTTATCACTTTAAGAATTTTTCGGAATAATTTGTAACCAAATCCTGCAAATGTTTGTTCATTTCGAAGCGATTAAGAAAAATGTTTTATGAGGTAGTTTTTTAATTAATTGTCGCAGATGTCATCTTACATCTCAGACGTCCCAAAACAGATCTTTTATATTTTTACATGATTTTTTCCACGAATGTTAGTTTGCAAAATTGTGGCAGTGACACTACCCGTTGGAGTAGCTAGCTAAAGCTTGGCAGTATTACTGCCGAATGGTGTGATAAGGATTAAACTTTTTTTTTTCGTTTTTAAATTTATTCTTAAAATCAAAAAAGGTTTCAAACATACACGATCCATAAATAACAGAATACCTTCGCAGTCCAAACAAAAACATAAAAAACTGCCACCACAATTCAATTGGAACGTAACAAACTTTTCGCAGTAGGTCGCAGGTTAATGATCTATTCATTGCATAACGTAATAAACAACTTCAAAAATTGCCCTTGCATATGTTCATGTCTTATAAAATAATTGAATTGAACTTGCTGACGTAAATCCACCCTAAAAGCTGGAGCTTCTCAAAAATGCCGATTTCAGCAGTCTAGCTACTGAAAGAATAACTTGAGCCGGCTTCTGTTCTGCTGTTTTGGTTTAATGTTTCCGTGACAACGCACTATAGCGCGATCAAATAACTGATGTCGCAGTTTCTGCTGCTCCACCTGAAAAACTGAGGTCCAAATATATAGAATTACGTCATAACTCTGCACGAGGGATACGCTGAATTTATTGCAATACATTTTGCAATAATTTTGCGCGTCCATCCCCCACCAGAAAGTGAGCTTTCCTCGCGATCAAATTGCGCTTGGAAGAAAAGGCGGGAATACGGCTTTTTTCAAGAATAAGGAAAAAGCACTCCACATCCGCAGGGCAGCGGCGAGCAGTCCTCCAATCCTCCAGTCGGCTGGATATGTTTATTTGATCGTCATGCATCAGCACCTCAGCCCAGTGGAGCCCCGCGTGCCTACCCAGTCGAGATAACTTCACAATTTCAATTTTAAACCGTTTTTAACCATTCGATGCCTGCATCAATCAGACCGCAAACAGTTTCCCAATCGCATTGCTTGCTTAGAAAAAGATAAAATATGTTGCAAAAAACTTCCAAAAACTTCGCCGCGCTAGAAATTCTACCAGTCGCACACAGAGAGCCCCTCATGTAAATCCAAATTCCATACGTTCCATAAAGGAAATAAAAATTTTTGCGCACACCACCTTTCAGGTGTTTTCAATTTTTTCGCAGAACTGACACTTTTCGGGTCGCGTAGGTTCGCCAATCGCCTCCTGCGCCCAAATTCACTGTTCCTCGCCCGCAGGCGGCACGGTAGACGCCGAGCGGAGCGCCCGCAAAAGAATTCGAATCGAGTAAAAAAACACCTCGGAAAACTCCTAAGCATCAACAAAATGCGTAGATACATCCAGCAGGCATACATACAAACTTGCACACATGTTTTCTTTCATTCGCCATAATTTCCACCATTCGCCTTTTCTCGGTGCGGGGCACCAGCAAATTCCCGTCCCGTCGTCGCTTCAATAATTTTCCAGCGTACAACCCCGCAGTTCGGCCGCCGAAAGAATAGCGTCTAATAATCGCAAAACGCACTGTACTGAATCACAAAATCAAATAAACATCGCTTCTGACATTCATTCGAGAACACATTTCCTCTTCTGTTGACTTTCATTCAGAAGGAAAAATCTCCCTCGTTCTCATTTCAGTTTTTTGGCAAGATGAAAGCAATGACCGACTTTAGGATAGGCTGCTGGTCCTCCGACTATCATTCAAGCACGTTTTTTACCACTGATTGAAACAATATGTGTTCAAATAATGTACCAACTGCTTGTTTGATGAATTTTTGTTGATTTAAAATACTTATTTGCAGAAAAATTTTTTACTTTTTCAATCGCGACGATATCAGACAAAACGCATTCACTCACACATGTAATAACACTGGATTTTATATTAAGTTGGCCGCAATGGAGGTTATAACGTACGTTGGTTTGCTGAACTGTAATTTTTGGAGACTTTCCGTTATCACTCGATTTTCAATTATTTTCAAGTGTTACTAGATTTAAGATATTTTTAGAAAAATCGAACTTATGCACTCCTTCCAAAAGTATAAAAATATCTTAATTCATTCATTTGATATTTAAATAAACCTCATTTGCAAAAAAATTGTTGCAAAGATCACCACATCAAGCTCATAGATGGCGGTAGTTTAGAACTATAGAATAAAGCTAAATTCTTGCAAACGTTTAATTTCAAGCGTAAACAGAAGTAGCTTTGATTTAATTTTCCTGCTTGCTTGCAAACCATTAAATTGAAAATATGCAACAAACTTTTTGGAAATGGTAATTTAAGAGGGTAGGCATGTTTTGCAGTAGTGTAATTTCAATTAAATAATTTTGATGACCTAAAAAGGGTTTTTTAGTCCATTCTAGAAAACCGCATTCAAAAGAATTCATTTAAAATTTCCAGCGACTCGCAGTACTACTAAGAACCTCATAATTTGGTTTTTGTTCATTTCCATCCCCAACATGTGTGCTGCAACTGGGTACTAAAAGGAAAACTACTTTTGGATTGAGGAATTGTAAATAAAACACTTTTTCTATAATAAATACAATCTGTATTAATCTCATGTTTATAATTTTCAAAATATCTATACAGTTATCTCTCACTTGATGCATGTTTTTTTACAAATATTTTAATATGAGTTTCTTAACGCTACTTTTTGGTTTCTTTTTCATATAAATTTTGTCTTTAAAAAACTTCTTAATACCCTAGAACAAAAATTTGGCATTTATTTTATGACTGAATAACTTTTTCGTCTCACTCGTTACTTTATTCAGACATTGGTTAATCATCTACTTCTCTTAATCACTCCTCCAGGGGTTCATTAATTAATGGAGGGAAACAAAAAATAATAATAATAATTTGAAACTGTACGGAGGCAAGATCAAAGTTGATAAACAAATAAAGTGATTTTTGGTAACATTAAAGCATGAAAACATTATCAGTGGTGTTAAGCTTTGGCTTTGGGTAAATTAAATTCTAAAAAATTATTAACTTAAAGAATAAAAAATAATATAAACTTAAATTAACTTCTAACATGAAAACAACTTTCTACCAAAAGTTCGTTATTTTGTCTCTCTTGGATATTATTGCAACTTGCTTAAATTATTAGAATATAGTTTTGGCTAAGGTCCTTTTTTGAATAGACAAATAATTTTATTTTATAAATAAAAAATCAACTTCGCTGTGAAGAAGTTCATTTTTTAAATCTAAAGTTGTCTTTTCTTAACTTTATTAACAAATAAATTTTAAAAAAATTATTTTACATCGCAATCATGTTGATAATTAGGACGATTTTATTCCTCTGTAAATTGAAAACTTGATCCTTAGTTGAATTTGTTATTGGTTTATGGATTTGCCGGTTTTCTCAGTTGACAATTTTTTTATTCAACGAATATTAGACGTAAAAGAACTCCTATCAAGCAATAGTTAAGGAAGTTTACTTCTTTTTATAATCTGTTACCACTAATAAACCGCCCGAAATTACAAATAAATTAGGTCGTCTGATTAATGTTCTTTATATGTTTAATATTCTTTGCTTCTATATTTATTACTGAATCATATTCAAATATTACACATATTTCTTCATTTACAAAATAAAATTAAAAAAAATCGATATAGTAAATCATAACTATGTATTACATTTTTGTACTTAAAACCCAAATTTACTGACGACATTTCTTAATTGCACACTGTACAAAAAAGGGCTCAACTGCTTTGCATATTAATAAATAAAAAGTATTGTCTAACTCGCTTTAATTACAATTGCCCTCCATTTAAACTTCTTTTAGAGGCCTCATTTACATTCAATTAGGTATCACATTAATTAACTTTGAAAGCCTCAATGTATGCATGTTTATTTGCGCCGAAAAAATCACAACTTCTCCATCAGATGAAATTATATTTTGTGCCTAGTTTTTGAAATACTGAAGAAAACTTTTACAGCGTTTTACCATCTCAAAAAAAAAAAAAAAAAAAAATACACTCCTAGAACGTAATAATTTTCCTTAAAGTTGCAAACACGCAGAGCGTTGTGTTTCATTTTTTATACAATAAAACAGCATTCTGAGCAGCAACAGCGGTTAACAGATAAGAGTGGCCAGATGCCGCTCATTTTCATTTTACAAAATACTTAATACAACAGCAACAGCTCTTCTACTTAGTCGTATATTAACACACGTATTTATCATCCTACTTTCTATTTAAAGTATTGTGTTGTGTGTCTTCTGCTTTTGAAATGACTTAGCAGTCGCTAAATAGCAGCATGTTGTTTTCATCACATTTCTATGTTGAATACCTTTAGTACCAATAGTTTCTACGCTTTGTAGCAACATCGGTTTCCTCTTTGTATAAAAATTTGTGTTACGTATAGATATAAAATTACCGGAAATAATATTCAGTAATTCGATGTACAGTGCGTTTTCAACATTACATTTTTCTAAAATTTCCTTATTCAGTTTTTTTTCGGGATTTTATAGCTTCTCATTGATAACCTATCTTATTTAATCAGACAATACGATTACATTTTCCTAAGGAAACAATTTGCATTTCGAGTTAAATAGTTCATTTGCTTCGAGCATTATTTTCCCGGTAATTCGGATAATTTTCAACCGGTTTTTTGGGTGCAGGCAGCAAACAGATCGGGACATTTAACGAACTCTTATAAACCTAGGATTGGATAGAAGGCTTTTGATTCAAAAAGGTACAGGCGTTTTTCATCTTAGGCGATAATCTTAAAACAGATAAAAGATGCATAGAAAAATTATAACATCTGGACGTGTTAAAAATTGTTTAATAAACGAAAATTGATTCTTTACGTCAGAGCAAAGTTCGGTTTCCCAGAGTAAAAAGACCTTAAAGGAAAATGTGGTAACATATAAAGCATTACCATCATCTGCCAGATTCCTCGCAGCGGAGAAGCTATAAAACCCTTATAATAAACAACGTCCTATTTCTATATAAATTGTACCTAGTTAAAAATGTCTCATACCTTCATACCCCCAGAAACCTCTCTTAGTCGCTAACGGAATTACTATGTCTGGATGCTGCCGTGGAGCTGTGTCTAGTCTTCCGAGATCCCTCACTGTCCAATTCTAGTGATGCTGTTGTATTCGACAGAGCGACCGTTTTGTTAAAGTCAATTTCTGCGTATCCTCCAGCGCCCTTTTTAGGGCTCTCTGGAGGTAATAAATTAGGCCCTGTAGTTATTGTTGGTGTCGTCACTTTTATAATATTGTTATTGTTGTTATTGACTGCGCATTGCACTGTTGTGCTGGTTGAATTTGAAGACGCACTTGTTGTTATAGTCATTAAACTGTTCGCCGATGAGCCCGTCGTTACAATTGAATTTGATGATGGGGACTGATCAAGATCAAGTTCAATGTAATTTACTTTTCTGTGGTCTTTTTTACTTATTGGTGTCACAGGCTCAGATTTATCGGATGCCCCGGGAAGACCATGTGCTGGAAGATCAACTTTCGCAAATATGTCGGGTTTTGAGTGTCTTGTCCGATTTGTCAGGGGTCGAAAATCGCCCAGTTCTAAATTTTCATAGCAGCGTGTTGATGGATCAATTGAATAGGTCGAAGCGAGTTTGGGAAAAGCGAAACTGCTTGCTTGGCTTAAAGAATTCACAGTCGGAGTACCACTTCTAAGGATGCCTTCAAACTCCCCCGGTGTCACATTAACGTACATGTGGGAAGGGTCGTTTTCTGTGGGGGATATTTTTGGGGAGTAGCCGTCTACAGCCACGCCGATATGCTGGACTGCTGCAATTGCAGGGGCTGGCTCTTGCGGTGGTATATCTAAGGAGAGCTTCTTATTTAGAAGGTTATTGTTATTTTCGCTTGATCTTATTGGGAACTCCTGGTATACGTTGCTATTTTGGTAAGTGTTTTGATGTTGATTGAGCTGGGTCACCTCCAGAATAATTGTGAAGCTGTTCGGTGATCCCGGTGAATTCGGTTCGGGGCTAAGGGGCCCACTGCCAACAGAACTTAGCCTTATGCCAGCGGGGTGTCTGCTCCCAGTACTATTCCCTCGCAAAGGTGTTGGCTCTAGATAGTTACTTTCTGTCGAAAGAACATCTACACTTCGACTAGAGTTGACCATACTAACTATTCCATTTGAACCCGCTGAATTCGGTCGATTAGAAGGAATCACATAATTACCACTTTGCTGAGATCCAAGCCCTGTTTGCCGGACGCACGAAACGACCGGACGTGATGAGCGGATTTGATTAAGGGGTCCATTCGACGATGAGTTACTCGAAACGAAGTCACCCACTTGGTGGCCACTGTCATCGCTTAAAGCTATCCCGTGAATGTACGACTGCAGCGTATGAAACAAGCTCTCTGCACGGCGGCATTTAAATGCGTAAATGCCCTCGCCAGTTGTGCACCGTCTTCCCGCCTCAAAGGTGAAAATGTCGGCATCAAAGCCGTACCGTCGAAGGTGCTGCAAGGACCACCTCGTCGGCTCCTTACCCTTGCGGTAGAGGACCAGCTCCTTCGGCGTAATTTCCAACTGACCGCTCCAGAGTGCAATTCCTTCCTCGTTCACGTTCACAACACGGTAAATATTTGGACTAATGTCACTTATGTCCTTCTTGCTATTGATGCATCCCATTTTTGTTTGGCGAAGCGTCCTTCCCCTCGGCACATTAACTGTTCACACACGGGCCGCCGTTTGTAGCCTTCATATTTACATTAATCGCCACTGTTGCTGGATGAAAATAAATAAATTTACTGCACTGCCAATTCGGTTTCTTTACAATCTGCCACTCTTCAAGGCCATTGTGCACTTGTCAGAGGCAATCAACGACAGATCGCCGACATTTCGGACTTTCGGACAGGATGGCTGTTGTGTGATGCCACATGGCAGTTCACAAATATCGCTAATATGTTTTAATTTAAAACTATTAGTACTTATAACAGATTGAAGCTAATTAAAATAATCTGATATTAATAAGAAAAGCATATGTCACTTTATCGTCTAGCTGCTCATATTTGCTCGCAATAAAAATCCGATCAAGGTCATTGTTATCATACATTTGAAAAAAAACTAAGCTTTCATGTGGCATCCCACAAAATTCTCCTCTTTGCTCGTAAAATGCGTCAACATGCGATGCGATGTCAAAAGTCCGTTTGTTTTGACAATTTGCCTACACAAATTTTCCTTCATTCAGTAAAAAAATCCAGAAAATGTTTGTTTAGAAAATCGAATTAAATGAAATTTCCATAAAATTGGTGCAGTTATATAAAATTTAATATCAAGTAAATAAAATATGAGCAAAAATGGAAGAGAATAAAGTAAAATTGCCCGATCAAAATTATAACGAAGGTTGCGGTGAAAGTGATGAAAAACTACAGCAGGAAAATTGCGAAGATGGTGTGGAAATTATTGCGAATTGCATAGACAATGTTGCAGAAGACGATCGAAAAAACAATTCCTATGATTGCAGAAATAATTTTAATAAAACAGAAAGGCGCTCCGATGAGCCCAGCGAGCTGAGTTTTGAGAAATGTAAGTAGACAAAGATGCGGCCCCAAAAATTGACGTGGTCAGTAAATCAAGGTGTTTTCACCGTTTTTGTGTAAACTGTGCAGTTAGCCAGTTATTGGTCAAGCTTTTACTTTTAACTTTACGTTGACTTCTAAAGGAATCAAGTGAATATGATTTCGACTGGTCTTGTGCTTCCTTTCGGTAAACATTTTATTTTTAGACCTGATGCCATCCCCTAAAAGGATCTTTGGGGAGGTAGTTTCGCTCTGTTCGTCACAAACGTTAATTTATTAACGGTCTAATTAGGTTAATAAAGTACGACATAAGTCCATTTATCTAGCTAATTTGTTACTCATCTTATATATGTATATATCATTAATTTTGCATCGAATTGTTTTCGAGACATTTAAATGATGAGTTGATTGGTATATTCCTGTGGGAAAAACAAACCTTATCTTTTAACGCAAAACATAACGAAATGACTCATAAAAGACGGTCCCAGAATTCTCTAAATCAGCGTTTGTGCTATCATCATATCAAAGCAGTTTTAAGAGCAGTCGGATTCTAACTTTTGCCTAAATTTGACTACAAGATTAGATTAATAATTTAATAAATTGGAAGTGCATACAGATGTATGTATGTATATGAAAACGAACTTTAACTAATGGACCTTTTCTCCTAATTTTCTCTTCTCCAAGTAAATATTATCTATAAAAATAATGAACTTTTACTTTTGACTGGAATATTAGCTTTGTAATTCTTTTCCATAAATGTAAAATATATCGATGGTGCCATTATTATTTTAAGACTTATAAGCGAAAGAGAAAATTGAGAATAAAAATGTTTGGAAAACTTCAACCTAAAGAATAAATACTCAGATGCCTAATTATTTGTACAAATATTGACTCAACAATTACTCTGCTTTTTACTTATGATAAAAGGCAGTTGTTATCAAACAATGATAATGCGATGGTATTGAATGTAAGCACATCACAATTTCATTATCAATATTTTGAGACGGTTTTCTTTAAAATATCGAGCACTTTTGCAATATTCAGTTTTGTCTTTATTAAAATTACATAAACTAAGAATATCTGTTGTTCTTAGAGATGTTCGATATTATTCATATTTATTTACAGTTCCAGAAAACAAAGAAGAACGAGAAAAACGGAAGCAAATCGAAATATCTTTGGCAAATCCCGATACAACTCTTAACGAATGGCAAGAGTATGCACTTTCGGATTATGGATTAATAAACGACGATCTACGAAAACGAATTTGGCCAATTTTGGCTGGTGTCGATACAAAAAACACGGAACCAGTTCCAAATCTGGACGATTTAAAAGCACATCCCGAGTACAATCAAGTTATCCTTGATGTAAATCGATCATTAAAAAGATTTCCTCCTGGCATTCCATATGAGCAAAGAATAGCCCTCCAAGATCAACTGACTGTTCTTATTTTACGCGTAATTATGAAACATCCCCACTTAAAGTACTATCAGGGATATCATGATGTTGCAATCACATTTCTGCTGGTTGTAGGTGAAGAAATGGCCTACCATGTGATGGAGATTTTGTCCACCAATCATTTGGTAGAATGCATGCAAGAGACGATGGAGCCAACACAAAAAAGATTGATGTTTCTTTACCCAATTATTGAACATGAAAATAAGGCCTTGTGCAAATTTCTACAAAATTCATCGGTCGGAACTTTATTTGCCCTACCATGGTACTTAACGTGGTTCGGACACAGTTTGAACTCTTACAGGGCTGTCGTAAGGCTATACGATTTCTTTCTGGCATCTCCATTCCTTTTACCACTTTATGTAACTGCTGCAATCGTGCTATATCGCGCAGATGACATATTCAAGGAGGATTGCGACATGGCCAGCATCCACTGCCTTTTGTCTCAAGTAAAAATTCTATTGAAAATTAATTGTTTAATAAATTTTGCAAATATTATTAATTTTAGCTCCCTGAAGATCTTCCCTTCGAGTATCTCCTTAAGCATGCAAACGAGCTTTACCGGAAATATCCACCAAGCAAAATTGAAGTAGAAGTGGAAGAAATGATTATACGAGAGTATGACACTCATGATTAACACCATTGATAAAGTTGTTCTTAATTGTAATGTTGATTACAGAAATGAGCAACATGCCCGAGACGAGGAACAAGCCGCTCTTCGAAGAAAGCAACTCATGAGGAGACGGGCCGGAAATTCATCGTTTATTAACAAATATCTATTAAAACGTTCCGTCCTTGTGACAACAGCTTTCTCGATACTCGTCGGCATCTGCGCTTACTACTATAAGTCACAAATTCTAGCCGTTGGGGTTAGCTGAGTAAGTGTTCACTTCCCGCTCACATTGTTCCAAAGATATCCGAAAACGCACTGGGTGATAGGAATTTCAATTTGTTAAGTTGATTATTATCAAGAACTGATGTTTTGTCTAGGTAATTTTTACATCTATCTTTATGTACATAATCAGAAAACGAAAAATAACTTCTTTAATGTACATTCAACAAACAAGAAATGTTATTTGCGCACTTTTGTTCAGTAAAGGATTTTGGTTATTTTATTGTTGTTATGGCTTTTATTACTTTGTTTTGTGTTTTTAAATATGGTGTTAGTTCGTGAAATGTATGAAAAATGGTTGCCACATAAATAAAATTTTGTCGGTTCTGAAGGCATTAATAAAAAATTTGAATAATTTCCACCATATCATAGTCGGGCGATTGTTCTGTCAGTTGTAAGCTAACGAAAAATGAAATCTATATATCACAATTTTGAATTATTTGCAATCGTTTCAATAGCAAGAGATTATTTTGAAAGACATCTAAGGTAACGTAATGATTCTAGCAACTGGTATGATTGATCAAAATTGTTCTGCGATTACTATCTCGATTTTTATTTTTAATACATCAGATATGACAAGACATATGATATTACCTTTAGAACTGGTGCAAAATGTATGCAACCATTTTTTTTTTTCAAAAGTAAAAATTTGGAATATGTGTTCAGTATCATTAGCATTACGCACTTTTAGAAAACAAAAAGGATATTCTAAAAATTGGAACTTAGCGGGAAGAAGCACATGTCTTAAGAGGCTTTTAAATGTCTCGAAAGGCTTTCTTATTTATTATAGAATAAGTGTTAAGAAAAGAATTATCTAGATTAACTCTGCATTAGTTTTCTTTAAAAAAAAAACATTGAATTATATAAATGAAAGATCTTCAAAGGATAACGAATATTGCACACGCCGAATATGGTGATAAGAATTTAAAGGAATATTAAGAATAAAGAATACGAGCCTTATACACAGTTTGAATTAAGTCGAACTGAGTAGTTGTATTTTTACTGCATAGAATACCGTAGTCTGTTTATTAACTAATATTTGTTTATTTCGAAATATATTGAAGTTACATCTTTTAGATTCTGAGGTTGAATTCTTCTTCCAAGAATTTTTACTTTTACTGCATTAAAGGATGGTTTCTGTCGTTTGCTGGGAAAATTCAGCAATTCATTTTATATGCTGAATTCAGCATTTAAACATGCTTCTTTTTAATTTTCGTTCACTTATTTTATTTTAAGCAGTATCACGAAATAATATTTGTATGTTATTTTTTTAAATATATGTGTACATATATTAGACATGAATGTAAAACGAAATGCGAGGATTGCAAATGCACGCCTGATAAAACATATTTGAAAAAAGAATACATTGAGATAGGTTTTGCTTAAGAATATTTCTATACCCTAAATTTAGCCAAGTAGATATTTTCAATATTCAGCGTAGCAAAAGATGAACAAAATCCAGACAAAATGTGGAAGTTTTTGTGGAATGGCTGATATCATAATGAATATTGGAAAGCTCTTAAGATTACGAAACATTAATCATTGCAATATGTAAGAAATGCGCCAAATGTTAAATGAAAATCTGTGAAGTTTCGATTTAAAATTGAACGATTTGTTGATAATATTTTACGTAATTATATTTTTTTAATGCGTTTCTTTCTTTCATCAATATATATTTTTCATGCTTGTTTTCCTATTGATAGATACTAGGTAAGGAGTCATTTTGTTACGATTATAATGTAATTAGTAGCTTACTGGAAATTTAGGCACTAGCTTTTCTTGCAGAAATATTTGCAGATAACATTATACATATATGTATGGATATAACATCTTTAGCATACTCGAAAATGTCTTTGTCGTGATTGAGGAGATACTAGAGGAGCTATTATGAATAAATAAAAACTTTGACAAACATTTTCTATATCCTTTTTTTAAAGTTATTGAATATCCACTATGATCCACTTGATAAATACTTACCTAGAAAACTATAAATATTGAATAGTACAGGTTGAATACAATTATTTCTTTGTAGTTCTGAAACGCACTATTTAACTGGCACAATAAATCGCAGTATTTAACACACAACAACTCACAATATTCAACAAAATCTGCTGAATGTCCGATTTGATTTATTCAAAAGGTAATCAACAGGTTGTAAGAAAAACTGTATTAATCAAAACGACACGACTGCTTGGATCAGTTTGTGTGGGATAAAGATATATATGCGGTTTTATTAGGGATCCCCCATTTTTCCTTGTAATAAGTATAGCCCATGTTACTCAGTGATAATTTAGCATTCTAATGGTGAAAGAATTTTTGAAATCGGTCCAATAGTATTTTTGTTTATTACCTCCAAACATTAAAAAAACACAAATCTTTTCTCTTTATAATATTAGTATAGAAGTACATATAGATAATAACGCAAATATTATTTAATTTTTTTTCTACAATTTATTTATAAATATAAACTTTTACAGGTAATATAATTAGTTCGCCTTACGGTTTTACAATTTTACATTGCTACAAACAGAAAAAACAAAATCATTGGTTTGATAAAGTAAATATTTAAAAAATAAGAAGACTTCGCAGAAAACAAGAGTTTGATGGAATTCGCATTTTAACACAGAACCGTTCGATTACAGATAAATTGTGAAATAAAAAGCCAAATAAATACATTTCACTTTTTATCACTTGGTTTCTTCGATCGACTAAAAAAAGAGACTCATTATTAATCTCAAAGATTTAATTTCTAATTTCACTTCTTCGCTAAGGCAATTCCCAATCCAACGATGCCACCAATCACGAGAGCTGCTCCGCCGGCTACAGCCATACCTTTCATCGTTTCTTTTTCCATTTTTTCTTTAACATATTCCTGAAATTAAAAGTTATTCGTGTCTTTCAAGATTAATTAATTAAGGAATCAACAAACAACTTATAAGGATGATTACAGTGATTCTTCTTTAACCCTTAACTGGTACACCCCCGGAAAATCGCATAGCTGACACTGTGAGCTCTGCGTGACCCCGGCTACGAAAATGTTCGCTGTAAGCCAGCTAATAATGTTTTTACTTTAAAAAAAAATTACGATACTTTTATAATGCTCTACTGATATAGATAAAAAAAGAAAAATAAGAAATCATTCAATATGCAACTACGAAAACCAAATTGAAAAATGGTAAAAAAATTAAGATACTCAAGTGAGAAGGAGGGATCAATCTAACGGCTAGATACCAATTAAGAGAAAAGAATCACATTTTCAAAGATTTGTAATATCAAAGAGCATTGTTAAAAATTGTCATGTGACTATCAAGTAAATTTTAATAATCTGCTGTTGACCCACTGATATATATTTAAACCTCTGACTTGACTACACCTTGGAGCGATTACTAGACCAATCAATTTCATTGCGTCCGAGTTATTTAAAAACATCACTTCCAAGAAAAGCTTACTGCCACATCTTTAGAAGCCAACAAATAATTATTTACGCAGCTAAGGGCCAGATACAAAAGAGCGACACTAACAGAATTTTCTCCGGAACAAAGGTTTTCCTTAATAAACAATTAAATTAATTAGCAACGTCGTCTCACCTCTAAGGACAGAACCTGCTGGTTGTTCGGCTCTATTTGAAGGAAAGCCCTGCAATATTTAATAGCTATCGAGTATTGTTTTATCCTGGCGTTTCCGATAGCGAGGTAGTAAATGTAGTCCCTTTTGCCTTCGGCATGGCGTGTGGCTAGGTCTTCGAGAAGCAGAATGCCCTAAAGAGTAACTCAATTTAATGAAGTCATTGCTTTTCTCATACGAACCTTCTGGATGTCTGGCGTGAAGCTACTCCTGACCAAGCACCAAGCGTACTCGAACTGCGTTTTGTGTAGAACATTACCCTCTTCAAGCTCCTTGTGGTACTTCTGTTCGAATTTCTATAAAACGAGTAGATATCTCGATAAAATACGTATTTGAATTGATCCCGCGGGAGATTACTTTCAATTACAATTACAAAGAAGTGCTCTGTCTGCGTGCAATTTCACAAAATCTGAATCACAATTGCGTCACATAACAAAGCGAACCACTTGAGGGGTTTTCATTTTTTACCTCGAGATCTGCTTGAGGAACAGTTTCATTGAGGAGATCTTCCATATTTTGAAAAACTAAGTTATATTTAAAATCACACAACTAAAATCTAGCGACAACAGCTCCAAAATTACACCGAATTCAATCAAAGTCCGCAGTGTAATAACAAAAAATCACCGAGAACAAATAATCTGACGTTTGACTTGCTGACAAATACATATTTAGTTCTCAACAATTTCTGATAGAGGTCTCTGAAATACGTAAAAAGTAATAACTAAACTGTATCAGCACTGAATTTCCATATTTAAACTTTAAGGTTTGTTAAATGTATTCATACAACGAGCCAAAGGCAAGGGGGAATAAATATGAAAAATGTTTTTAAAATTCTGTAAGAATTCTCCGAGATTTCCAAAATCATTACAATCGCCGAAAGTAGTTAAATAAAACCGATTGCGAGCATATGCACTGTTTTTAGGGTTCCGTATTCGAAGTGTGCCAACGTAAGCCAATTACTAAGTTTCAAAAGTTCGTGTTCTTTTCTCAGTTTATATCTTCAACCACCCAGGAGGTTCTTGGGAGCGTTTTTAAAAAAAGGAGATCTAATTCTCTAAACGACTTTAATTCCGAAAATTCAGTACTTTTATTTGTTGAATTATATTCCCTTTTTCATCAATGGCAGTAATTTATTACGATTACCAATTAATAATTGTTGCGTTAATTTTTAATTACTAATTAAGTTTAAATAATTTCACGGTTACTCTTTATATTTACATTTCTGAATACTCAAATTCTAACTATTATACATACGTACATTTGTAACTAAGTCTTTATTTAGTGGTCTGGAACGCATATATTGATAACAATAAATTCATTTCCAAAGATTATATGACAGACAGTTTAGATTCTTACTGATGCTGATTCATGTTTTAGTTTGAAACAATTAAAAAGAATACGATATCGTTGTTCTTCTTCAAACCCCCCAAAAAAACCATTCAACCTTCGAACTAACAAACTCTTAAAATCAGTTTCCCGGCCGTTATTTAGCATTTTTACATTTTGAAATAAAGTTTAGATAATTTAAAAGTTTTACAAATTTGAAACGTTTACAAAATGTAGACTGTTCGAAATATTTAACAAATCCTAACAATTTAAAAAAATATCGAAAAATTTGAAAAGTTTTAAAAATCAGGAAAATTTAATAATTATGAAACATCCCCACCTAAAGTATTATCAGGGATATCATGAAGTTAGGTTTGATTAGGTTCAAGTGGCTGCCAAAAAAAGGCAAACTTAGGCCAAAGTAGGCCCATTGTGATTCCACGTGGGACGAAACCCCTAATAACTAACCTTCGAACCATTTGGAATCTCTAATGAACTGCTACAGGCTTCTAATCTTTACGGAGCTCAGTTCCGACAGATCTTTAAAGAGAGTCCGCTTGCTTGAAGCAAGCGGAGCACCCGGCTTAAGAGTGATGTCCTCAACGGGCAAGCCTGTACCAAGCCTCGCGGCCACATTCGCCCTGGTATTGCCAGGAATGTCGAAGTGGCCAGGCACCCAGACCAGATTGATTTCAGTTCGAACAGCCATGCGGATGAGCTCCGGGCGGCAGTCCGCAACGACCTTGGATGTCGTGTGAACACTTACTAGCGATTTAATCGGAGGTTGACTATCGCTAAAGATGCGTATGTTGATCAAGGGCTTCGCTGCAGCCCTCAGCCGCGCGATTGCCTATGATATGGCCATGACCTCAGCTTGGAATACGCTGCAAGGGTCTGCCAATCGGAAGAAGATTGCTATACCTATTTGTTCAGAGTATATACCTCCACCCACTTTGTCGTCCTTCTTGGAGCCGTCAGTGAAAACCTGAATCGACCCTGGTTGCAAAACTAGAACTAGACTCTTGCATCGAGAGAAAGGAGACAGTAATACCCGTGCCGGCCCTAGAATCCTGGCATGCCCGTAATCCGTACGTGTCCAGTAGTGCACCGCGTTGAGCTTTATAGTCGAGGAGGCTGCGGCTTACTTACCAAACAGGTCCAGCGGAATGAAGTGGAGGATAGTTTTTAGGGCCTTCGATCTGGGCCCTTGTAATGAGCAAGGACGCAAACCTCTGAACATTCTCCTAGCCTGTCCGGTTGCAAGCCTTATCAAGAGCCGGCCACCAGACTAACACTCCATGTACAAGTATAGGCCTAATAACGGCCTCATAGAGCCAGTGGATGATACGGGGTTCCAACCCCCATTTTCTTCCGATAGCTTTCCTACAAGAGTACAGAGCCACGGTGACCTTGCGCACTCTTTCCTTAATGTTGTCTTTCCAGTTCAACTTTCTATCAATGATCAGGCCCAGGTACCTGACTTGATCTGAAAGTTTAAGGTTGACCGTCGAACTTCACGATAAGGTCATTGAGAGCTAGGTTCCAGAGAACCGGCGACAGGACATCACCCTGTGGGGTGCCCCTAGCCGCAAATTTCCATATGGAACCAGTCCAAATAGTGGCATTATTGACTCTGCAACCGAGCAACAAGTCAGTAAGTCCTATGACCGACTCGCTAATGCCCAGACTCCTTAGCGCGTCCGTGATTGCCTCTGGCCTAATACATATTATTGAAGATATTGATATGTCCAGGAAGGCTGCCAGGGTGAATTCCTTGTAGAGAAGAGACTTCTCCACCTGATCAACGAGAGCATGAAGGGCGGTCTCAGTGGATTTACCCTATGTATAGGCATAGGGATTGAGATAGTCTACTCGGATTTATGCTATCCTTGATGTAGACATCCAAAAGCCTTTCCAGAGTTTTGAAAAGGAAAGAAGAAAGAGTAATGGGCCTATAATCCTTTGGCTTGCAATGCGAGGCCCTTCCGCCTTTCGGGATGAAAACGATCTTAGCCTGTAGCCAGGGCTTAGGGATATGCGAGAGCTGCAAACAAGTTTTATAAGAAATAGCCAGAAAAAATTACAAAACATGCGGGGGCTCCAGCGGCTCATTCAACTGCAGCATCAGCTACATTTCATACCCCACTAATCGCGAGCCCAGGTCAGTTTAGATCAAAGAACCTCTTGCTTCTGGAACGTTGTACCGCAGATAAGATATCTTATTTATAACTTTATACGTTATATTTTAGCTGTGGATGTACGTTACAAAGGCTTTTCACTCCGGAAAGTATCCCCTTATCTTTTTTGACCTTGCCACCGTTATTCCTCCCAACCTCACAATTGTGCAAAAAGTCGATAGAATGCTCAAGTAAAAATGTTCGAGGCGGAACTTGGATTTTGAAGGAATTGTAACACTGTAAACAGGGTGACGAGGAAATGAGAATGAAAAATTGTTTTATAATTGGTCCTTTATATCAATATTAACTGCTATTTCGCCACATCCTCGAATTTTTTAAATATTTCCAAAAACAATTGGTTCTATATTCTACAATTTATAATAAATTCACGAAAAATTCAATCTGAAAGAACCATCCTGTCCTTTAAAGCAAACTGGTCGCTTGAGTGCCTCACCATACAATTGCGTTTGCGTCCTTTGCTCACTTGGAGCTGGAGCGCGTAAGGAAACTAAGTAATGGTGAACTGGAGCGGCTGGTGAACTCTTGTTTCATTGTATTGGCCATCCTTATTGCTTAATAGGCCATTTAAATGAGAATTCGGATTTCGAACAAACAGGTCCAAATTACCTTTTAAATTAATGGGTAGTTTTGTTTTATTTTTCTGAAAAATGGCAGTGGTAGGGATAACTGTGTCTTAAACATACAGTGAACATATTTTGTAAAAGAATGTTTTATATTCTTTGGCTAGGGACCCCCTGGAAGCGGTTCTATTCTTCATTTATTCGTCCACCCCCGTTATGTTAATTTGGTAAATTGAGAATTTCCATGTAATTCCTTTAAATATTAACAAATTAAGCCTGATATTAAACAGCTTATCATTTTCTTAAATATTATAAAAGTGCTGAATATTATTGTTATAATTATTTATTTCTTTCTTAATTGGCGCGAAGAAAAACAAACAATTCTTCTTTTCAAAAAAACAACTACATTTTCTTAATGAAAAATAATTAAAAAATAATTTTGCATTTGCGTACTAAAAAACACCGCCAACTTAATTTTTCTATTTGTGTGTAGTACTAAGTGTGATTTTCAAAACTTTCAATTAACATTATTTCAACACTGAAAAATAGAACTGTATTCGGCTAATCATCGCTTGAATAAGTTAAATATTTTTTTATATTTATCTCGATGAGTAAAAGTAAAATATGAATAAATTTCCTGGTGAAAGGTGTTGAAACCTCTCTTTTCTATTTATAAATATACATAAGTATCTCAAGCAAATATTAATATCTTCTAATAAAATATTACAATTCACTTTTAGGGATAGTAAAACAACAATGGTAAAATAAATTTATAACTTAATGCAATATTCACCTTGAAAATAAAATAAGAATAAAAAGTCAAACATTTACATACATCATATAGATTTTATTATTTCGTATGTTTTATATACAACAATATAACTCCAAGATAGAAAAAGTCAGTTTATGTGTATATACTTATTCAAAAGTACTTCTAAGTATTGGGAGTTCTAAAAATGCTTCTTGGCTTATAAAAGGAAAGTTCTCAGGAAACAAATATTTTAAAGCGTTTAAAACGAAACTAAACTTATAATTCTTAAAACAGAAAATATCCTCTAAATTACATAAATATGATCTCCGCACATTTAAATGTGCTACCGTAAAATGCTTAAAAAAATATATAACCCAAAATTTGTCACGGAGTCCATAAAGATAACCTCGATTTAACTAACAAAGATTACAGGAATAAATAAATAATATTACTAATATTAGATAGTCACGAGGGTCTAAAGCGATGTTAAGGACCTAGAAGGCCTTAGACACTCGCAAATTTCTAATGATAGTTTTTTCTCTTGGAATGTTGTTTTGGTTGTGATGATTACTGCTAACATGCTTTTTTTACGGGCATGAACGTGCGGCTAATAAGTTTAAACTCACTATTAAAAGTCATGTGCAGTACAAAATCTTTGCCGGAATCAAATGCCCTTTCAATGTGTTCTAATATTAGATGCTCTCTTAAATTTACTTAATGGGGTTAAATGTTATTAAATTACACACAAAAAAAGAAATGAGAAATGATGTAAACTTATAAGGAGATCTGGTTTTTAAATTATGTTATCAAGCTCTTAAGGATTTCCTCGATGGTTTGCAGAGAGTTCTCTTCGGCCAAGAATGTGCGGTGGTTGCCTTCCACTGTTAAGACTTGCACGCTGCTCTCACAAACCTGAAAAATAAAAATAAATTAAAGGAAAACTGCATGTGATGCAAAATTTTGAAACCCATTTATATTTAAATTAAGGTTTGTAATAATAATCAAAAATGAATAATAAAAACTCACCTCTGAAAGTCCATAGTCCTCTTCTAGCTTAGCGTAATTTTCCTTCGGTTTAATAAGAGTTACATTACACTTAACTTTGTCAGTAACTTTGAAAGCGTCCCCTGCAACTAACTTTTGATAGAAGGAAGTTGCAGTTTGCATAATCTGTAACGATGAAAGGAAATGATTACCTTAGTTCTAAATACTATTGAGAAATGTATCTTACCAATTCAACTGGTTGATTAACTACAACCTGAAGAAGCTCTGCACACTTTTCTAATTTAGCATTCCATGTTGGGACTTTAAGAAGTAATTTTGCTACCTGTAAGCAGATGAATATAAGAAAAGAATTCACTTACGATATTTTTTACTATTTCTCTGTTACACATGAGCTAATATGGATTTTTTTTATTAACGTAGCTCGTGTGCAAAAATATAACAAGAAATGGGACTAGAGTTCATTATACTTACAGCACCATAGTCCAAGTTTCCGCAGACCATTCCAAAGTACGCCAAACCATATGCTTGATTTTGCTCATCAGTCGACTCATCGGGGCTATTCCTCCGCTGTTTATGTGCTTGAGTATACCAACTAACATATTTCGGTGCTCCGTCTAACATAACCAATCTGACCTTTTCCTTACACTTTTCTAGATGATTTACCATAGCAAAGGCCACTGAAGCCCCAAAAGAGTAGCCAGCAATGGCATATGGTCCCTTTGGTTGAACTGTTTTGATCTTGCTAACATAGAACTCGGCTAGGGTCTCTAGTGAGGTTAGCGGAGCATCAGCTGTGCACTGTAGGCCATAAACAGGGCAATCTAGCCTTTCAGAAAGAGGCTGAAGTGGTTTAGCGAAACCTTCGATGGCATGCACAAGGAAGATCGGTTGCTTCTTTGCATTCTTTGGACTAGGATTGTTCAATTTAATGATAGACTCAGTCGGCATCAGTTCTGATAAAAATACAACTTGGGTACCATCACCAAAAGCAGTCGGTGTATTTGTTCTTTGTGCAGGACTAGCAACAGTTGGAGCCGCCGATTCAGCACCTCCATCGCTTCCATCGAACTTCTTAAGAGCACCGAATGTTAATTGACGAATTTCTTGAGCACCCAATACAATGTCGTAGTTCCTTTCTAAAGTCTGTTTAATTTCTGCTCCCATAAGAGAGTCCATTCCTAAATCTGCTAAAGATGCCGAGTCCTGGATATTCTTAGTATCTCTAAGGCCCAAAATATTTGCAATACAGCTTACAAGGCTTACACCGGATGAGGAGTCTGATTTCCTCTTTTCTGCAACCACCATTGAAGCCAGCACAGGATGTGGTTGCTGTAGGAACATATCGAAAGTTTGCAGACACGAAGTCATTCTCTGAGGTAGGGTTCCTCCCACAATTGTGTCGTTATCACCCAAGTTTTCGATGACAAGACCTGTATCTCCAATAGCTCCCCACTGGATGGCTAGTCCTGGGAAACCTGAAGCTTGCCTGCTTTCGCATATTCTTTCCATTGCCGAATTAGCTAGACCGTAATTTGTCTGTCCAATGTTTCCTCTGCCACAAGATACACTTGAGAAACATACGAAGTAGTCTAGTTCAGGGCACATATTTCTGGACAAATCGTCTAAATGTTTGGTTCCATCTACTTTAGGAATGCAAACAGTTGCAAAATCTTTCTCAGTTTGATCTTCCAGTAAACCATCTCTGAGCACTGCTGCCAGGTTGAATATTCCACCGACAAGACCAAGTTTATTTGCATTTTCTAAGAGTTTCTTACACCCAGAGTTCGTTGTAACGTCGTTTGTATCGACAACCACGTTAACACCTTTCTCTCTCCACCTTCTGACCATCAGGGATTGATATCCTGTCTTAATGCCGCTTCGACTCGTTAGGACAATATTTTTAGCTCCTCGGATCACTAACCAGTTGGTGAGTTCAAGACCAAATCCTCCAAGACCTCCTACAATAATGTAGCTCTTGTCTGGATGCATATAAGTCCTAGGGATAGCGCTGACGAGTTTTTGAGATGGCTTAATAATTTTTCCCTTATCCTCATCTCTAATTTTTATGACGACCTTGCCGATGTGCTTACCGGAAGCCATAAATCGGAATGCTTGTTCTACTTGTTGATCGTTAAAAACAGAGGTGAGCAGTGGTCTTACAGCTCCTGTTTTTATACCTTCAGCAACTAGAGACACTACTCTATTTTGCATTTCCTCTTCACCCTCCATAACACTGTCTAACAAGATTCCGTGGAAGGATGTATTCTTGAGGAAAACGGACATTCCAAGAGGGCTGTTGTTGTTAAGATCGAATTTACCAATTTCAAGGAAACGTCCGTTAAGTCCGAGGCATCGTACTGAAGCTTGAAGTTTTTCTTCAGCCAGTGAGTTAAGGACTAGGTCTACGCCTTTTCCCTGTGTTTCCTTCATGATCATCTGCTCAAAGGAGGTATCTCTTGAATTTCCAATAAAGCGATCTGTTAGTTTTGGGAATCTCATCTTTAAGAAATCGCGTTTCTCTTGACTTCCGACCGTTGTGAAGACGGTTAATCCATGACTCAGAGCTACAGAAATAGCTGCCTGTCCGACACCACCAGATCCAGCATGAATTAGAACAGATTCACCCTTTTTCATTTGTCCTCTTACAACCAATGCGTAGTATACAGTGGAGTAGACGCAAGGAACTGTGGAAGCTTCCTCCATAGTCCAGCTATCGGGAATCTCCCACATCATTCTCTTACTAGCTAGACAGGATGTCGCTAGAGATTTGGCTGGAACCATAGCCATTACTCTTCTTCCGGCTGAATCGCGTCCAGCAAATTCTAGACCAAGGACACAATCCTGCTGCGCAAGATCTCCAGGCAGGGCATCAGCTGATAGTTTTCCTGAACTTAGCATAACATCACGGAAATTAATGGGGGCATAGTACACAGTGCAAAGTTCTAAGTCTGCACTTGTAGTTGCTATTTGTTGACGCGGCTGAGCTCCTTCAATCCACTTAAGACTGGCCAAATCGCCCTTTGTAAGGGCATTAATATAAGCGTGTTCAACTTGTAAGGTGGGAACATCTGCTTGGGAGTCCAGCTTCATGTGCTTAAAAGTACCCCAGCAACCGTTTTTGTAAACATTGCTAACAAGATCTTTCTTGAGTTGCTCCTTATAGAACTTTGATGTAAGTGAAAATTTTTCGGCGGATTTGTCTTGAATAAAAATCATCCGGGCAAATTTACCCCCAGCCTCGTTCTTAATGCAATTTATAAAACCTACAGCTCCAAAGAGTTCTTCACCCTGGCAAACGAGGTAGGTGTACTTATTCTCGCTTTCGGCAATCGACAGATTTTGCTTAAGATCATCGAGCCACTTAAAATTCTTTTCCGTAAGATTTATAACGACCTTAGAACGACTATCAAAATCTGCAGCGATTCGGGCTAGGACAAAGATTCTGCCACTGCACTTTTGCTCTTGTACTGTAGTTAAATTGTACTTTTCTGAAAATGTTTGTACATGCTTCTGGTAATTGCTGAGATTTTCTTCGAGAAGTATAAATCCATTTTCTTTGAGGGAGGCAAGCATATTTTGTATTATAGAAGAGCTATTTGGAAGAGCCAGAACATCACTACCATAGACTAGGTGGCAGTTTTGTTCTACAGGACCTTCAGAGATGTTTTTGTTGCTCACTCTTATTCCACTATCACCTGCAGAGTTCGTGATTTGTTCTGCATTATTGGTTGTGGCGACAATCACGTCCGCAGCTAAGGTAGGTTCACCTTCGATTGTACTGAGTATTATTGGTGCCATCAGGTTTTCATAGTTGCGTCCTTGTGCTAGCTCAACAGCCTTAATTTTAAGGGCTCCGCCTGAATTTTCCATCACAGTCCGAACAGCTGTGCTAACAGCATAATTCTTAGCCTTCTCGATATTTTCTGCGAGCTCAGAGCTGTTATGTTGAGGGATGAATACGTATCGCTCTAAAGTTGGTGGAATTTGTGTACCAGAGCGCCTCGGAGCTAGAGAGGCTTTTAGTCCTCTCATCTCAACTCCACCACTTTTAATAACGTTTATGTCTTTGTACATGAAGACAGGCACAGTCTTATTTTCGCCTTGCATAGAAGCGAGCATATTCAAGTGTTTTTCCGGGTTAAGAATAGCTTTTTCAATTCTGGTCGGAAGATAAAGTTCTCTCAGATCCTTACCCATTATGCTAAATTGTAGCATTGTATCCATAAAACTAATCCAATTATCTTCCCAATTAAGTTCTCCTGTTACTGCACGAGTATCAGTCTGGAAAATACCTCGGAAAATTCCACTGTAGTCATATCCTCGGAGTCTGAGCTCTTTGTATACATCGCAAGAATTTAGTGGCATTGCAGAGTTATCAGCGTTCAGAGGGTTAAGAGGTAATTCCTCCTTTTTAACATCATCAGGGATCGAAATTTTTCCAGAGACTGCTAAAGAACCTCCTTCACAAATTTCAAAATTTCCTGAACCATCGAAGAAGTTAATTCCAAATTTAACTGAACCTTCTTTGCTTAGAATTGTAGCCCGGTGGAAAACAACATTTTCTAGGACTACTGGAGTCCGTGCCATTTCACAACCACGCATTTTAGCAAAACTGTTCCACGCAAGGGTCATGTAGCCCGTAGCAGGAAATAGGATGCGACCATCGATGGTATGTCCTGCAAGGAAAGCGTCCTCTTCCTTTGATAGGTTTATGTCAATTATAGTCTCACCGGACGCCGCTGCAAATAGGAAAGAAAGGTAATAAAATAAACTGAAGGAATTAAAGGCAATTTACTGTGAATAAATAATATTAAAAAAATAAAATATAACAAGAGCTAAACAACACAAGGCAATCAGCGTTAATCAAGCTTTCGACTGTTTCGAAGAATTAACTGTTTACCACTGTTCAATTTAAACTTTCAGCTTTTCCTTCCAGGTATTTTTGTTTTGCTCTTTGTTGTCGTTATTTCCTCTTACATTTAAAATATGCATGCTTATTTTACTGTTCTAGCATTTGCTACTTATTTGAAAATGCACAAAAAAAAGAAAACTCACTTTCTGCTCCATATTTCGGGACGAGCCATCTCTGAGAATGATCCCATCCAATTTTTGAATTCAACATAGGTGTACCACGCCCAACAGGAAAGATGACTGGCCTGAAGAGTTTAGGGACAGTTGGTTGAGCACCAGCAGCATACAGTCTATAAACAAACAAATATTTCATTCTCAGTAATTTTTTAATCAGTCAAAATCTCAATTTACTTACTTTCCAATGTTAGTCAAGAGAAATTCTACATTATTTTCGTGGTTCCTCTTAACTAAGCTCAAATTTGTACATTCATTGCCCAGAGCTCGTTTAAGAATTGCCTGCAGCAATCCATGAGGAGCAATTTCAATACAAACAGCATTTTTAGGGATATGCTGAATAGCTTCATGAAACAGTACAGGGGATAGTAAATTATTAACATGATAAGCAGCAGAACTCTGTTTTGCAACAGGCGTATTCCAAGCATTTTGTGGGATGCTAGAGCTGATCCACCTTGACGATCTGTTCTTCGGAGATGGAATAATTCTCTCCAGGCTCTTTCTCAGTTTCGATCCAGCCTCCGAAATATATTTACTGTGGAAAGCATATCCAGAAGACTTAACAGCCTTAGCAAAAACGCCCTTAGCTGTGAGTTCTTCAATGAATTTTGAAACTGGCTCTTCAGGACCAGAAATTGTAACATTATCTTCACTATTGTGGCAAGCAGCTACAATTTCCTGAGGAAGCATACATTGGCAATCGTCCCAGGTTATGCCAACAGCTGCCATTTTTCCCTTAATCAAATTGGTATCCTGGATACTTTTGCCTCTCCAGTAAGCAGCGAGGACTGTTTGTTCTGGAGTGAAGCATCCATCAGCATAAGCACATCCCAATTCACCCACTGAATGTCCAACAATCCCATCAGGGGATATATTAAGGCTGGACAAGAGATCGGTTAAAGCCACCTGCATTGCGGCTATGGAAATGAATGAGTTCAAAATATTTTCAAACCGGGTCTCGTCCGATTTTGTAAGAACGTCGATGAGGTCGACTCCTTCAGACCTTAGAGCTTCAGCGCATCGATGAATGCTCTTGTTGAACACGTCGAGTTGCATGAGATCCTTAGCCATGCTTGCCCATTGGCTTCCCATCCCAGAATAGATGTACCAAACTGGCCGTTTTTCGTCAGACAGTTCTAAAACTTCTCGGGTTACAACTCCCTTATTATTAAAAACTGAGTATCCACGATAGTAGTGCAATGGAATGTTCTTTGAATGGACCTCATTAATAATTCCAACATACTCTTCATCATCCTTGTGTACTTCAACATCTTCCAACAATTCTTGTACAGCATCCATTGTACGACCAGATAGTACCACTAGTTTTGGTGGTGTTTCAATAGGCGTTACTGCCTTGGGTTTAGGGTTAGATTTAAGGATTACGTGTGCGTTGGCTCCTCCAAAACCAAAAGAGTTTATTCCAACAATTCCTCCATTCCATGGTGTATTTTTGTCTACAACCTGCAAGCGGCCATCCATCAGTCCGTAAAGATCTGGGTTTGGATTTTTGTAATGAAGGTTTCCTGGAATCACGCCTTCCTCCATTGCAATGAGAACTTTAGCAATAGAGCAAACTCCTGATGCTGGCTCAGAATGACCCATGTTAGATTTAACAGATCCAATTAAAAGAGGAGTCTGTCTGTCCTTGCAGAAAAAGTCTGTAATTGAGTTAACTTCCTGAGGATCTCCAACTTTTGTACCAGTTCCATGAGCCTCAACATAAGAAACCTCAGACGGGTTCATGCCAATTTCTTCATATGTTTCTCGAATTAATCTATTCTGCATTCTACCATCAGGGTAAGTAATCCCCTGCTCTTTGTGCCCATCAGTATTTGTCCTTACATTTAAAATCGTTGCATAGATTCGTCGTGATGCTTTAGCTTTTTGCAGAAAGATAGCCACACAGCCATCAGATCTAACGTATCCCGCGCCGGATTCATCGAACGCTCTGCATGCCCCATCAGGACTAAGCATATTAAGTCTTTTGAATTGCAGTGACATTGTTGGTTTAAGTATCAGTCCAACTCCAGCAACAACAGCGTTATCGCATTTGCCCAGTTTAAGGTCTGAGAAGGCATGGTCCAGGGCATATAGAGAGCTAGAGCAAGCAGTGTCTACACAAAAACTTGGCCCTTTAAAGTCGAATGTGTAAGAAATGCGGTTTGCAAACATTGCCCGAGCACATCCTGTTAAACCATAGCCGTTTACGCGATCAGGATCGCTACACCAGTACTGTTCCGTTTCTGATGATGACACTCCAATGTAGACCCCTGTGCGACTTCCACGAATTTCTTGAGGATTAACTCCTAATAAAAGTTTTGAAGTTTATGGTAAGATATCCTTTTCAATAAAATAATCTCAAGTAGTTATAGGATTCTTAAAAATTTTGAATGAACATCTACTCTAGTTTTGATGATACATATGTACATTATTAAATAATTTTATGAAATTCAAAAATACATAAGAATGAAAAAATGTATTTGTTTTCCAGATCTAGTGGTTCTAACTCAACTACGTTTTCAAAGTTCTTTAATCTTTAAATGTTTTTTTGAACCTGGTTAAATTATAACTCGACAAGTTTTCGAATTCAGATTGTAAAAATATTAGTAAAAGGTAGTACTTTACCTGCATCAATAATGGCCTCGTGAGTGCATTCCAACAACATTCTCAGCTGAGCATCCATACATTCCGCCTGCTTCTGATGAACACTGAAAAATTGCTGGTCGAATTGTTCTAAGTCTTCGTCCTTAATTTTTCCAATCCTTTCAGGAAGTCCATAAAGCCCTAGAGAAATGTTGTTTGTTTTTACATTTTATGTCTTTTCTCTTAAGAATCAGCTTTTGTAGTCGACTGCGCAAATCAGGTTAAGATAATCATGATCGTTTGCAGAAATTGATTTTTCGAAAGCATATTTTATTTATTTATGCTGAATTTACTATTTGTTTTAAATTCAATAACTATAAAAGGCGCACATTTCAATCTTTTATGTCCTCGACTCAATTAAACTTAACAGACCAATAGCTGAATTGTTTAGTCGATTTTTATATTATATACATTTATATACATATCTGTTTTATGGATAAAAAGGAACACTTACCTTTTGGCCACCTCCTTGCATCATCGTTAACCATATCAACACCTTCAAACAAATTCTTTTTGAATTCTTCAATATTAGAACTCTCGGGCAATCTTCCCGAAAATCCAGAGATCACCACATCATCTTCAACCGACCGATTGATGTAATGGCCCCCTAGGTCCCTGGAGCCATTACATCTATTGTCAGTTGCGACCTCGTCCGCAAATCTTGCTGGCATTGTGGACGCTGTTGGTTCGGTCTCCTTTTGTTTGTTTCGACGTCGCTTCCGTCTGTTCGACCGCTTCTTTCCGTTTGCTAATGGTGATGGTGTATCGACTGCGATGCCTCCGTTTAATTGAATCGTAGTGCCCTCCAAGATGGTCTATTAATTAATGCAAAATCAAAAATATATTGCGAGAATTATAGATTTCGCTATATTGAAATGAACTATCAGTGTCACAGTTTAATTGAATAACATTTTAATTCAATTGGCGACAGACGGCTAAGTTGTTTATCAAATTTTGTGGCGAGAGGTTGAAATTAATTTTTCGAGGCATTGTATCTTAAGAGATGTGCGTAAGTTGGGTATAAAAAAGAAAGGTTCATTTCAGTTCATTATTTATATACATATAGTAATGTTTTCAATAGTAACCAAATAGTAAAGGTAATTTTGAACTATTACAAAAACATCTTACATAGTCTTGTTATCTGAATACTAACGATTTTAATTCTGATTACTGGTTTGAAGTGTTTGTTTATTTAGTTAAACTTTATCTAGCTAATATAAAACATTTTTTTAAATTTGTTATTTCTACCTGAATTTATGAATTCTCATTCTGAATTATTCAGCACTTAGTTCGATCTTTTACGCTTTAGTTTCAAAAGGTTCGGATTCAACATGAGAAGGCGATCGATTTGTGTTTAATCAGCCTTCCAAACCTTTTTCAATAGAAAATTGCTGCGCATCACGTTGGTATTAAACGTTTAGCCAATTTTTAGCAACACATTTTAAGTTAAGTGCTTCTTCTTATTCATACACATGTGCTTACAGACGACATATTTTTATGTTCCGCTTGGCTTTGTACTCTCTGGCAAAACATGAATAAAATGCAAGTAACATACATCTCCACGTCTTGAATGTAATGCTATAGAATGAGAAAATAAGAACAAACACCATGACGCAAAACTTTCCAGGTAACATCAGGTGATGTTACGGTTTTTTATCCGCCAAATTCCGAAATACCCATCAGCTGAATCTAATTTCACAAATGCATAAATCTTTCTGCATGTGTTCGACTCCGGACAGAAGACAGACAGACAGCAAAAAGACCACGACTTTTGGAAGAAGGAGCTCGCGGCTCCGGGGATTGACCGCGGCCCCACAGATGAGCGCTCCGCAGAACCCCACGAGCGAAGGCGAAGGAGGAACCACCGCGAGAACCATCCGATCGGCGACCGGGCCGCGGAATACATCGCCCCCAGAAGACCGTGGGACGGAGGGAGACGCCTATAGACCGAGAGCATAGCATCATAATGAGGCCATATGGCGTGATTTTCAAGTTCAGTCACTGCGGAGCCCCGGTGGCGGCGATGGGAGCGAAGGCTTGAGTCAGGCGATCGCTGCTACGTCACAAATTGGATTTCGAACCACCGTCGAGATACGAGCATGGCGCGTCGGCGTTTGGAGTCGGAGGAAATTAGTAATCGATCGGATGTTTGCTTTATTTATCGGCGTTATCTGGGAAAGCTGGAAAGCGGTTTGGAGTTACGAAAACCGAGAATTACGATGAACAGAACAATAACATACTTCATTGATCCAGAAATAAATATGGTTTTGCAGAATTTAGTAATGAACACTAAGCAGATAAGATTGCAAGTGGCTTTGGTCGAAAAATGTCACATTAAAAATCCAGTTCTAATTAAGCAGCTGTTTTACTTTCAAAATTAACGGAAGCAGACCAGTAGGGTATTATATTGTACCACAGAGCAATGTGGTGTAGATGAAAGTGAAAGCACTAAAATGTGCTTGAAAATAACTTATCGCTGTGGCGTTTAAAATTCATATAAAACGACCATCAATAAAATTGTTTTTGGTCAAACAATTTTTCTTTACAAATTTTTGGCGCAATTATTTATTTTTCGAACTTTCAAAACATTGTGGGAAGTTTGTGAGAACCCTAAAATGCTTACGCTTAATTTTCTATTATCATATTTTATACAAACATACCATATTCACAAAAATGGAACTTGTAAAAAAAATTAGATTTTCAAAGTTCTGTTAGAACCATTAACAGCTTTTATAGAGCATTTTCGTTTTGGGGTCATTAGAACTCATAAAAATAAATATTAACAACAAAAATCTACGAATTAAAGAAATCGAAGGTTACTAAACTCATAAAAGGATATTTTTATTTTTTTGCAACATTATTACTGATCTAGTCAAATAAGTTGAAGTATTTTTAAAGTATATATTATTGCCAAAATAGGTAAAGTCAGAAAATGAAATTTGTGCATTTCTTTAGCATGAAACCTAAGCTGATTTTGCAAACATTTTTAGTAATTAGCACATTTATATTTAAAATATGACATCTTTCTAAAGTATCCGCTTTCGGCTCAATATTCTGAAGCGGTTATTAAAATTTTGATACACTCAAATAGGGTACCAAGTTTTCAGCAAAATCAGCTGATAACCTTCTTTTTTAAATGCTCTGCTCCACCAAAAATTAATTGAAAGATCGAGCACACTAAAGAAAAAGCTTACCAAAGTAAAAAACGCCGGTTGCCGGCTATCTAAAATTAAACTCACACATGGCGTGATCTCGCGTGATCTAAGTGACACAAGTATTATGCGACCAAGTTCATTGAAATAACGAAATCTGCCTCCCAGATTAAAATTCGTGGAGCCGGGCGTCCCCCGGCGAAGGTGGAATTTTGTAGTACAAGTAAAGCTCTGAAATTCTCCTGATAATTTACAAAGAGAGCTTCTCGTCGCGTGTGGCTTCTCATTTAGCAATAATAATGATAATACAAAATAACATAAATAAATTTAAGAAGCTTTTCCGTCCTATGAAGTAATCAACAAAAGAATGCAATTGTTGCGATTTCCTGTGCCATATTCATTTACTTTTCGTCGCGCGAAATAGGTTCACTTGTTCGTGTCTTTTGATTTTTTTAATTGTGTAATGGGTAAACGGAAAATAATTTTGTAATAAAAAATTAAATATGGATTCAGGTTGTCACGTAGTACATGCTTAAAAAGAAAAGAAGTTAAATTATTTTTATAGTTTTCGTGGTACAAAAGGATCAATGATCCTGCTGAAAAATCATATAACTATTTTAGATTAGGAATATTTTGAACGTTGAATTTTCCATCTGAAATCTGAGACTTTTAAGGTCAAATTTGTAAGCAATATTTTATTCATTAAAGTTCAATGCGCCAATTACAATTAATGCATATAAATCGAAAATATTGAAAGAAGTCAATCGTACATCGTAATGCGAATTTTCTTAATTATTATAAATACCATTTTTTAAGTAAAGAAAAATTAACTCTAAAAGCTGCATTAACTCTACTACTTAGGTATTTTTGAATAAGAGTATTGACTTGATTACTTTTTTTTTTATAATTAAAGGCTTGACAACAGATTCATAAATGTAAATTTATTTTTAATTAAGTAAAGTAGGGAATAAGCTTCTTGGTTTAGATTATGCAGCTAACTTGCGCGCATACATTTGTATACTTATTATATTTACACAATGTATGACTTTAGTTAGTAATAGTTTTATTTTAATAACCACTTTGACATTTTAAGTATAACTTAATTATTTAAATACGTTATTCGACGACTATTGAGCAAGAATGGAGATTTTTTAATGTCATAATATGATATTCCAATCGTATATACAGATCTTTATGAAAAAAGAAATTCGTAATAAATATTTACGTATAATTCAGCAGGGTACAATAATAAAGCCCATTAATAAGCGCCAGTAACATCCAATCTTAGCGTCATAAAGAAGTGGTTTAAATTGCAACAGGCTAACCATCGAGTGAATTCATGACGACAAAATTTCGAGATGCCCTCTGAAAGGCAATGCTCAAGGTTATCGGCTCTGATAGGAAAAATACTCGAAGATTGCAAGGACTTGAATGACGCAGATACAGACACTTATTTCTGCTAGGAGTTTCTCGCTAGACTACGGGTATATTCGTATACCGAAATAAATTAGGAAACTTTACAGGCAAGAGTAACAGTAATAAAAATATAATAATGTAATGATAATTTGTTATTTACCGTCAAATTACTGCTTTTACTGAAGGTTAATTAAGCTTGGTAAAAATGCTTGTTATGCATTTTTCATTTCAAAACAATGTTCTGTTTGCTTATCATAATTAATTAATACAAAAGAAAACATGACGGAGTAAATCAAGAATGTATGGTGTTTTTAGTGAGCTATACAATATCTGAAACCTCAAATAGAAGTTATTTTTGAGAAAGGTGTCTTCCTTTAATTGAATATACTTTTAAAAAATTCTGCGTGGCTAGGAGCAAAAATTCTATTCTATGTGCAAACTAAAACAATTTATGCTACTTAAATAATGGCACCTGTATGACGTAAATTATTGTTAAGTTGTGTGTTTTCCATTTCAAAGTCACTTTAGCACTATAATTAAACGAGAAAATATATCTTAAAGATGTTTATTTTCACTTAATCCCACTAATTTTAATGAACCGTTAAGCACTTAGGAAAATATTTACCTATCTCAATTACGGTCGAGAGACTCATTCATTTTTCTTTTTTTAATAAAAAGCGAGAGTCTAACCGATAAAAGGATTGATTTAACAATACTAAAAAAAATGTGTGACACCAACGCCGGACACTGTGCATTTACAAATTAACAACAATTGAACAAGAATATTTTTCAAGTGCCTTCCACGAGGTTCAAATACAACTCACTAAGCAACTCAAAAAAAAAAAAGGGGAAAAAAGAGAACTGCATGATTGAATTTGTGTTCAGGCACTTTGCAGATAGGCCGCGCTGCACAATGGCTTCATACTGTACAGATTTTATTTGAAATAGAAAAAAGTAGATTGTTCCAAAACGAGCAACAATATTGCAGAAAGCCTAAGAAATTCAATAGACTTGAGGTTATTTGTCGAGAAAAAACACGACACGCATTTTGTGCTGAAGTCCAGACATGTAGAAGAAACCGTAGAACCGTTTAATTAATTGTCACCCCCTCAGTGGTATAGAGCAATTAATGCGTACAGATGGAGGAGGAAATTTTAGAAAAGGACACGTTCCAATCTTTAGAGTACGTTAAGTGCTAGTTTATAAAAAAATGTACCTTTTGATCCAACCCGCTTCACTTGATGAACTCCCTTTGTATTTCTGGAGAACAATTTAAATCCTTCGAAGGACGTAGTAATCCTCTTTTTCCTCTGAAAACTTATACTCCTTTTTTAAGTTTAAAAATTCCGTAGAACACAGTCACTTAGTGGGTCACTTATTTCTGTTCCTCCAAACCAAAATTCAAAGACACCGCTCAAAAACGACAAACTCCCGTGCTCCTGCGTCCGAGTGAATCGGAGTGCGGCTGAAGACTGAATAATTTTCGCAACCCGGACCTTATGATATATGTATTAACACTAACCGGGCAAGGGTATCTCGGGTCTTGATCTATCTCCGTAGCTTCGAAGCTCGAGATTCCTCACTCGGGTGCTTTGGAGCCACACTGCGCCTTGTGATCGCACAGTGCAAAATTCGCTAAAATTTTGAGCGAACTTTCTACGGATGGAAGTCTTCTTGTTTTTTCCCTCGGAGTTCGTTTCAACTCTTTCTACTGACCTTGCTTAATCGCAATTATACTCTCAAAAGTTTTCCCCGATTTTTTCAACGCTTTCTGCTTACTCTTTCGGCAACAGCCAGCTGATTGATTGCTGCTTTTTCAAGATGTTTCACGTGACTATGCAAAGCCTGAAATCGGAGAATAAAAATAATAGAATTATTTTGCTGCTAAAGTTAAAATAGTTTACTTTTCAGTCACACAAAATGCGATATTTTATGGCTATTTTCCCTAATATTTTCAAGTACTTGCGACTCATGTTACCTATTTTATAAATAATAGTAAGGGAACAAAAATATTTTGCTTTAAAATTGTTTGAGGAAAAGAAGCTTTTTCTTCTATAAGGAGAGCTATCATCATTCTAATTATGAATATTTTAAAAATCACGCGCGGCGGCATGATCCTCTGGTGATACACAGTGGCCCACAAAAATTTTCGTACAATTAGAAAACTTATGAGCTATTTTAAGTAATTCATAGAAATTGCAAAAACTATAGACGGATATGTAACATAAGTCAATATTTACAACAAACATAAAATATTTCATTTTATTTCATATAACAAAATTAACAATAATTAATTATATGGATCACAAAAGTTTTCGTACATTAATTACTTGCTTGTACGTGATTGATTCTTATTACAATCCTTATTTGAAATGAAATTAAATATTATAAGTAAATTTAGTAAATGTTTGCTTATGTTACAGATTAGTGCATTCCTTTTAAAGCTTTCTTCAATTCTTTCAGAGTAAACAAAAACTTTTAACAGAAGCACTATATTGTGTACGAAAACTTTCATTATCCACTGTAGGTACATACAGCTAAACCAGTTATTGAATAGTTAAATTAATTATATAAGAGAAAAAGGAGTTGCAAAATAGTTCATGCTAATTTTTTATTAGCTTATATTTTAGTAGTATACACATAGTTCTCGTTGACTCATTTTGATAAAACTTTTACTTAGAGAAATGTCTTTTTTTTAGTAGATTTATTTCCTTGTTTTTTGCATTTCATCGACTTAAATGTTTTTCTTGATTAAAGTGGCTTCTATAACAAATGTAGATAACGTTTCTCGTCGTCAGTTATTGTTATTTGCAGTTTTATTCTCTTTTCTTAGTTATGCCTCTGTGGCGTTTAGGTTCGATGTCTTTTTGCTGTACGCATGGTTTTGTTAAAAAATTAGCCCATAGTGGCGCCGAATGAATGAGTAGTTGTTTGAGGTTGACGCCTTTCTTAGACACTTTAGTTTTTAGGAGAACTTCTCAATTTATTTTTTAAGTTAATTTTTTTAATTTTAAAAATCGTATTGAAAAGCAGCGGAAATAAATTCTATGATTATTAATGAACCTTTTGAGTCACTAGGTGAGTGAGTGTCCCAGACCCCTGCAATTTTAACGCAGTACCGCACGTCATAGCAAAATAAGCTTCAACGGTCAGGGCGAGGTGGGCCATTCCTCCCGCTCAGGTGTGACCTCAAAAGTTCGACGCGTTACGAGCAGACGACAATCTCGGCACGTGTTTTTTATCAGCCATTTTCACCTGCCTTTACCAGGTGGGCACGAATCACATATGGGTCCTTTTATTTATTTTTCGATCATATTAAAAAAGTGGCAGATACATATGTATTCCGAGAAGAACTGATCCGTTTTGTATATTTGCATACATATTATATATGTACATATGTACATTGATAAAAATAAGCATTTAAAAAAAACAACAGTTGCTACTAATTTACATTTTTCAGATATATTTTAAATGTTCTAACATTAACTAATTTGTATTTTCTGTTTGTATGACATAATTGACGTTGTCGTTTTTGTACGTTTTAATTACTTTACTTTACTAAACATAAAATAAATGGTTTAACAAGAAAATAATTAACGAATTCAAAGTGCTTATGATTTCTTTAAAAAATTCAGTATTTGCTAACACTTTTCTAATTAACTTTTGAACTTGGAGACACTAACTAATAAACACCTAGCCAAAATACACCTAATGCCTAAAAAGAAAAGCACACGAGCTTCTTGCAACAGACAGTCATAGCTAGAATCTAAAAATAGAGAAAAATCCTGCGGCCAACCCAGGCAAATATCCAAACTTCCTGCGGGGAGTGTCCATTGCGTAAGGAAACTAATTAGTAAGTAATCCATAAAAGTGTCGAAAGGTTCATCACAATACACATTCCCGAGTAATTGGTTAACCTCCTTTTGCCGTCAAGTTTCTTGAGAATCGCTGGCCCTGTCCCTAAACCCTGCAACCTTCAATTAATTCAATAACTTTATCATCCCAGCGGTGCGTTACAATGCCGGCAAGTAATATTGATTTTAACCAAGACGACATTTTTTTCCAAAAAACTCTCATAGTCACTATTTTGCAGTCTTTAAAATTTTCTTCTTACCTTTGCAGGTTCTATCAAAATAGTGCAGACTCTGCCTAGTATCAGCAATCAAAGTCTTGTAGTGCTTCTAGCTTACCTTGTGATTTAATTCCACGGTACAGAAAACAGCTGAATTCGCAGTAGATTTGGAGAAATCCTCAATTACTTTTAGAAGACGTGAAATTGCGAATATTTTCCGGCAATCGAGGGTTTAAGACGACACTTTTTCACACAAAAAACTATCTGAAACACCGTAGGCGGAGAACGTTGTCACATGAATGCAATTCGCAACTCACTGCAGAAGGCCGAACATCCCTAAAACGTAGAGGGGATGAAGGGTTCTCTTAAATTTTGATTGTAGCAGACGGTAACAGCGGGGTTACAGAGTTCTCGCAACTGCCCGTCTCTGTAGAATAAAATAAGACCTTTTCAGCTTCAGTGGATTGCATTTCCTTGTTTTTATTATTTTAAAAATAAAAAAAGATTCCGACGAATTGAGAAACTCATCCTTTTTTGAAGTCGGTTAAAAATAAAAAATAGCAAAATATGTAATTGGGTTAAGCAAGGACTCATTGCTGAATTTAATAACATTACGTTCACATTACTTAAGTCAGATCCGGCTTGAACCAAGCTCCGTCTGGTCTAGGCTTGTTCGCTGATAGCAAACTTAAGCTAGGCTTTACTATATTTATTTGTACTTATATTATATGGCTCAAGTTAACTTAACGTAGCCTTATAAAAAAGCTTAAAGGCTTCAAAACTGCGTATCTAATGCAGAGAATAAAACTCGTAATACATATCACATGCATCGGGATTATGAAAATTTTGCCAATTGTTTTCTACAAACTGAAATTTCATTTTATAATGATGGACGATGATGTCAACTGTTCAACGGTTAATAAGTTAAACGGCCTATTTTCAAATTAATATGACTCATTAAACTGCTTTGCCTAATAGGTCACTTGTTTATGTTTTATGCTGCGTAAGCATATCCAACATAGGATAAAACAGCTCTCTTAAATTTCACCAGCCCTTGGGCTCTCTTATTTGTATTGACCACGCGACGGTGAAGTGCAGAAAGTCAATGGAACGAAATTGTGCGCGCCCCGTTCCGTCGTGGGGCGACTCGAATCAGACCACCGTTCGCGGCCAATTGCAGCGGGCCGCCGGCGACCGCGACATGCGCGCCGCGCCCCGTGCCATGTGCTCCGTTGCCCCACGTAGGACTCACCGTCGCGGTGCGCCGCGCTGCACCTCGCCCCGCCGCGGGGGCCGTGAGACGAAGACGTCCGCGGAAAAGTCGCCCGCCGGGCCGCTGGGTTGATGGGTGGGTGGGAAGAAGTTGAGCGCTCTAAAAAGATATTTCAGTTTGTTTACAAAGATTTCTCTTAGCAATGTTGGCTGGAGAGCTCGAGTCAAGAGTCTGGCTTTAAAAAAAGATATACTAACTATTACAAAATTATTAATATTGCATCCCTTTAGAGCTGTCGGCTTACTGCCATTAAAATAAAATCAGAATTTGGAAGATTAAATAAAGGGAAATAAAAGTACAGTTGCTAAACAGGATAGTCCGTATTGTTGCTATAGTCTTTCACTTTACAATATTATTTTGTAATTTTAATATAGTATACTTTACAGTTCCTGCTCAGAGTACGTACAAGTTATTAGTTTGACTATTGTAGTACAGAAAAAAAATAAAATTTATGATATATATTCAAAACGATATGTTTTTTCTTTGGCATAAATAGTAGTCTAATCTCTCTTGATACCTTTTACTATTGCATAATTTCTGAGCAGTTGCTGCCTTAGACAATCTGCTATCGGACTATGCATACAGAAAATAATCAGCTTATGATAACATTCAATTCTTAAGGTCATGGGCGTGAAAAGTATGCGCTGTTTATACTACATTATTATACGTATATACCCCCTGTAAAGAATCGCATTACTTTTCACTTAATACCTGTTAAGTGCACAATTTTATTTTCCATACAAATGATAATGACTTCTACATAAATACTCATCTAATCTGTGTCCAATTTTAATAATCTGTTTTTATTTAATCGCTCTCCAAAATTTTGTTGCCATGAAATGTAGGTGAATTTTATTTTCATTCTTGAAAACTGAGTGAAAATTTATTAAATTGTTAATTGTCGCTTTTATCATTGATTGCAAAACAAAAATCAGTAGAAAAGGTCATTCTTCCTTATCACGAAGAACCGTTGGCGGGATCACGCTGGAGTTAAGTAGAATAGCGTGTTTGTGCTTTCACACAGTACGTGTAAGCAATTTTTGTTTATTGGAATAGTATAACAGGTCAGTCGCGTGATTTTCTTTATCAAGTTTTGCCAAAACTCACAATTGAGATGATGCTTGATTTTGGAAGGGTCTTCTAAAATTAAGACTTGAAGGGGATTTGCTTAAGAATTATTGTTTTAATTATAGTAATAATAAACGATAAATGCGTAAGGGGTTTTCTACCAACTAAATTTTCATATTATAGATTTAAGTTGAATGCCAGCTCCATATTGCGTGATATTGTCCTGGAGTGATATTAATTTACGTGGATTAATGATCACGAATCAACGATCTAAAACCAGCTGAAGCTTCTACAGCTTCTGCTGATGGTTTAAAATAGCTTCTGCTTTATTTTTTGTTGCCTTTATAAATTGAATTTTCATTTAATAAAATTCTCTTTTAATTGTCTAGACACTTCTTTTGAATGCGTTGCATTGCTTGTAGGACTTTCAAATTTACGCATGCTTGGCAAATTTTTAAAACTCTACGTAAAACATTGTCAAGGCTTTTAAAACAGGCATTGAATGCAAAATGGTTTTGTTAATTTTGCAATGTTTTAGAAAATATGTATATGTACTATTTACTGATTGTTTAAGGCGGGTGTATGTGGTTTTTCGAATTGAGAAGTTAATCAAAAATACAACAATGAAAAAAATAAATAATACTCGAATACAATTCTTAAAATTTTAATAAATGTAAATAATGTTACATTTCCATTATTTTTCTATATTGATAATAACCTTTCCTCTTAAATGACCGCATTTGACTTTCTTGTAAGCCTCCGTTGCACAATCAAAATCGAAGGTGCTGTCGATTAGTGGAAGGTACTAGAAAAGAGCAATTAATAATTAACGTACTAATATAACTCTTAAAAACTCTAACCTTCTTTCGTTCCACCATATTGGTTATATATTGAATTCCTGCTTGCGATGGAATAAAGTAAGCCCATTTAATCATTCCTTGCTTTGAAGTAATACTCCTAGCATTCGATTCAATAATATCAGCGAGATTTTTTAGCATCCCAGCAGGAATTCCGTATTGATCGACGTTTCTTAAAAGCGGGGAACTGAAAGTGATGTACGAATTGAATTTCCATCCAAATTTGTTGGCATAAGTGGACCCTAAGCCTGCACAATCTAAAATCATATCATAGGGACCACACGCTGCAAATTGATCTATTTCTTCCTGATTAGTGTAATCAATTACATGATTAGCCCCAAGAGACTGTACTAAGGCAACCGCATCTGTTGCGCAAGAAGCGACAACAGATGCTTTTTCAGATTTTAATATTTGAACCGCCGCAGAACCAACGCCTCCAGCTGCACCGAGGACAAGAACTCTCTTTCCCTTCGCTGCAGTTGTTGGGCGACCACAAACTCCGGAAATTCCTCCTAGGGCTCCGGTAAGAAATATTCCAGACCATGCAGTTAGACCCGCGTAGAGTATGCCTCCAGCTTCAGTAGGGGTTAGTTCTTTCGGTTGCAAAGAAACCTGTGAGAAAACGTTATGAAAATATTACGATTAGAAGGGAGTTAACAGTTTTTATACACATGTGTCTGGAACGACTATGTACTCAGCGTGGCTTCCGTCTCTTTGCACAGGGACTACACCCCAGACTTGATCACCAAGTTTAAAGTTACGTTTTGAGCCTAAGCCCTTTTGCGCAATGACACCGGAGAATTCTCGTCCTAAAGTGAGTGGGAATTCGATTCCGTCGTGATTGCATCGCAATATGTTGATTAATTTTGATCCATAGCCTCCTGAAATTAACGTAGAATTACTCTTTAAACTATTTATAATGAAAGCAACTAGCCCGGAATGGAACTTTTTCGATAGGACAACTTTACCATTGGTTACAAAAATTATCTTAAATTGAAAATTTTTCGTTAGTTCTAATAGGTTTTATAATCATTCTGACCTGACCAATTTATTCTAAAGCGATGCAATAAATCTTGAGGCTCGAATAAAATGTATGCTAAGTTTTGCTTCAATTTGTAACACTAAAAGCTTGAGTAATTAAAAGGGAGAGACTTGCGACCTTTAATTTATTTAATTTAACAATTAAGTTATTTAAATTTATCGAAGTGTACGTATTGTACTTAAGTTGCCTATATACAGTATCTGGTCATTGAATTAGAAACACCACTCATAATTGCGGAATTTCCTAATGTGTCTGCATTTTTATTACCAAAGAAAGGTTTTATGGCCCTCTTTTTCGGGAATCTGCAATCTCGGGGTAGTTTCTAAGAATTTTCACCATTCGAGAAATTTAGTGGTTACTAAATAAACCGGTACTAATTACAAATATTGTATTCAACCCTTTCTCGACTCATTTCGATTTGGATGAGCAAGAGTGAAGTTATCAAGTATTTTTTGGAAACGTTGTTTTTTCTCAAAAGTGTTTTGGATTAACATTATAAGTAATGGGTAGCACATATTTGTAAAATAAAAATAATGAAAAATAAATTTAATATTGTGTTTCCTTTCATTTTGATTTTTTAAGTATGCTGATTAACGCGTTTTTACAATGGGGCGTAAAAAAGATATAATAGAAACAAAAAGGAGTGCTATTGTGGCTTTATTAAAAACTATGCGGTTCACCTATAGGGAAATTGCTACAAAAGAAAATGTATCTGCCGCTACCGTGCAAAGGGAAGCTACAAAACTTAATGAAAGTGGGTCTCCTAGAAGGAGTCGACGTCATAACTGTCGCCGAATTCGAAAAACTACACTAAGGGATGATAGGAAAATCCGTAATATGGCCTTACAACATCGTAGAGCACCAGCTAAAATAATAGTAGACCACCATAAGGACGAAGGTTTCAACATATCCGAGAAAACATTTCGACGAAGGATGTGCGAACAAAATTTAAAATGTAGGCGTCCGGCAAAAAAGCCGAAACTAACAGTGAAAATGAAGCAACAACGATTTATTTGGGCTCAAACGCACCGGCACTATACCGTTGATGATTGGAATAAGGTAATTTAAAATTCCAAAGTTATTCAATATTAACTCTTTGAAGTTTTTGCAATATTTAAAAATATGCTCACAAACCAAAAATTTCAGTCATCTTTAGTGGCGAGTGCCGCTTAGACGCTGTGACAGAAATGTTTCAATATGTGAGGAGAAGGCCAAGAGAGCGGTACAACGAGGATTGCATACTCAGAACTGTTAAACACCCCCCGCTGTAATGGTATGGGGGTGTATCAGTGTGGACGGACCTGGGCCCTTACATTTTGTCGAAGGAACATTACGATAAGAGCAGTATAAACGTATTCTATCGAACGTTTTTTTACCTTATTTAAATTCCCTACCCTACGTACGATCACATTATACGTTTATGCAAGATGGAGCACCTTGTCATTCCTCCAAATTAATAACCGATTACTTAATTGATGAAAATATCGATGTGCTACCATGGCCCGGCAATTCTCCGGATCAAAATCCAATTGAGAATTGCTGGGCATATCTCAAATCCAAGGTGTATAATGTGCCAAATCCAACGGTTGCTATTCTAAAACAAAATATTGAAAATATTTGGTACAATAGTGACGATTTCAAAAACATGATTTCTTCATGTATAAAAAGCATGCCATCGCGCATAAAGAGTTTAATTAAAGACAAAGGAGGTGCAACAAAATATTACAAAATTTGTATGAAATATTGTTAACAATAAATGTAAAAACGGAGTGTAATAAATATTTGTTAAAACAACTTAATTTTAATAGCTTATATTTACTTAACATGCAGCAATTTCCCATAATTTGCTGATGTTTCTAATTCAATGACCAGATACTGTATATGGGCTTTTTAGAATACATTCCTAAAAATAGATTTAAAAAAAATGCAAGAAAGTAAAAGCTATTTTGCGAACTCATTACTTTAAAAAAACAACAAAAAAGTGCTTTCGTATTTCCAAATGCTGCATATTTTAGTCTAAACGCTTTGGTCGCGGTAAAACAAACACTATACTTACTTTATTTTTATTTTTACTATGAGCACAATCGTGACACATTGTTTTTCTTACGTGTTTTGTGTAATGCCGAAAAGTGCTTAGTAAAATATATGAAATAGAAGAAAGTCTCTGAATGTTGCGTCCACAAAGCTTGAAGAACTTAGAAATTGCTGTGCAGCTAAAAAAAGTAGAAATGTCTCAAAATAGGCGAGATTTTTTAGATTTACAGACTCCATTAGAAAACGCTCATCAATTTTGAGACCATTTACTCTTCCTTGACGGAGGACAATTGCCATGCTGGTTGGATGTTGATATTTTATGTTTCTCATTAAAAAATCAAGGCAAAGTTGTAGATACAAATGTCAGAGAAAGTAACTTACTTTTGGGGCCTTAGAAAGTGCTTACCTAACATTGCTACATCGATTGGATTAACCCCAGTTGCTTTAACTTTTATGAGCAGCTCATTTGGGGATCGTATCACAGGTTTTTTCATACTCTCAGAAAACTGGAGCTCGTCCAAATCGCCGTAGGAGTGAATTTGCCAGCCACACATCTTCCGCCGGTACTCGTCCCTGCGAGTCTCCTCGACGTTGACTGCCTGCACTCCATAATTTCGGATTATTCTGCAATTTTGGATTAAATTTCGAGGCACCGAACAAAACCCCAATTTTTTCATTATCGAAATCGGCGCAATTACTGAATAATTTCAGCTTTATTATCTCTAAACTTGTTGTTGTGTTGTGAAATGTGAACCAAAACAGGAATGACGATAACTGTCAAAAATTATTCACAATTATTGTATATATTTCTGAAATTCACAAATGTACAGAATTCATGAAAATTATTTTAAGGTTTTTAAGATTATTATATATGTTTTATTAATTTAAATAGTCTAGAAAATCACAAATTAATCCTTGTCTAGTTGAAAAATTATTTTTAGCATTTCCTGAAGTAGTTCGCAATTGAGAAAACCCACTGCACTGTATCGCCGTTCACTTTCGACTAGCTTCACTTCAAACGGTACATTTCTTAGATTTTCGTGACGCAATTAATTTCGTGCCAGAATGGAAAATAGTGATGCGTGAAAAATAGTGCATTAATTGAGCAAATATTTTAAATATTCACAAATTCACTTCCAGACCACGTTAAATATATCAAAAAGTGAATTACTGTGCAGAAGAATACAGAAAAAGGTTTGCACAAAATTTTTGATTAATTTTCATCGCCTTCCTGGCATCAAACATGGCGGCTTGTTTTAGCAATTTCTTAATTCTTGCAATTTCTCGGTTTACAGGAAAATAATTGTAAAAGTCCTTTCGTCCAAGGTAAGTTTAGTTTAGAAAGAGGAAAAATGAGCGAGAAAAGCGGATCGAGCACAGCTGTGGCTCCGCCGCCCCTTCCGCCCGGAGTTGGACAGCCTCAATCAAATGGGTCACAAGTGCTGGGAGGAGCACAAGGTCAAACTACTCCGTGGATGTATAACTACCCCCAGAATTTGTACAATGCTTACACCGCCCAATACGCGCAATATTATCACCCTTATTACTTGCACTATGCCCAACTTCAGCAACAACAACAGCAGCAGCAAACACAGGCCCAGAACCAATCGTCTAATGCAATTCCAGGGACAATAGCTTCGAACGCTCCTCCAGGCTTTGGGAACGCTGTTATCGCTAAAAATGATAACATCTCCAAAGATCCTTCGACTGATCAATCTCCCCCTGATAGCTCCTCTTCTAATCTCCTTCAATCGGCGGGTAACTTGTTACAAAGGCCGGCATTCTTTCCTCAACAGAATAACCAAAAGAACCAATTCGGCGGAATTCGGTTCAATTTAAATCAGCAAAAGCGCCTTACTACCACTAGCCCTTTGCTGAATTCCCCGGTGGCCACCCAAAATAACACTGGGGGTGGTAAAAAGAAGAGGAAGCGTAATAAAAATAAACAAAACCAACAGCAACAACAACAACAACAGCAGCAGCAGCAGCAGCAACAACAACAGCAACAGGATCAACAAATCGAACACCAGACCACTGAGCTTAACTCTAATCCTCCTATTCTTTTCGATACAAGTATCCCTCCCCCAACCATCCCTGTAGTTACTCCTGATTTGTCTAAACCTCCACCACCCCTCCCGACTTCCTTCGATTCCAGCTATGATAATACCTTGAACCAGAACACTGTGACTCAGAATCAGTTCAAAAAGCCAAATCCGTTTAATCATCCCACTGATACATGGCCCGAGAGCTTGAACAATTACGTGGCCAGGTGCTATGCGAAGTGTGAGACTGATTTGGATAAGGATCAGATTGGCATCTGTCTTAAGGGTAAAATCACAGCCGCGGCGAATAAAGGAGAGTTGTGGACCCGCGATTGGGACAATGAACCGATACCGAGTGTGCATAGTGAGCGCAATGCGCTAGTTCCCCCTAAGCCTCCGGTTATTGGGTCGATTACACAATTCCAGAATAGGAAGAAGGGTTTGTCGAAGAGCCTGAATGCGCGGTTAGGACGGAGATCAATTGGATCAAGACGATCCACAAGCCGATCCAGGTCAAGGTGAGTAACGACTACTTATTCTTACTTTTAGGTGACCATAAGATAATTCAATTGTTTTAACTAGTATGTAATTTTATTGATTTTGTATACCCCTAAATATTTATTAAAAAATATTCTTTTTTCAGATCTCCAATAAGTTCTAGTGGAAAATTCGCCACAAAGCGACGGTCACGTTCACGCAGTTCTTCAGACAGCCCTCGGCGAAAAAGCCGACGTAGCTCAAGCTCCATTTCATCCGATAGCGAAGACTTCATTCCATTGAATGGATACAAAAAATTCAACCATAAAGGAAATAATAAAAATCAAAAGAAAAATCAAAAGGCAAATGGGAACAATAAAAAAGTACCCTTCTACTCATCTACTATTGGTGGAGCAGTGGAAGGTGATACAGCTAGGTTGCAGCAACGGGCTGCTCGTTTTGGTCCATCAAATAGTGTGAATAGTTCTAAAAAGCCAGTTGTTGTAGCTAGCGCAATAAATCCATCGAAAAATAACAACGGCATCAAGAAACGTTTCAGTCATCAGCCAACACCTTCGCGATTATTTATTGATGATTCCGCGGTCGATAGCAGTTTAGATTTATCAGATTTTCACATAGTAGGGACAAGTAGGGATTTAGAAAAGTCTTTCTTACGTCTTACAAAGGCACCATTGGCCAGTGAGGTGCGACCGGTCGAAGTTTTGGTTTTTTCACTGCAAAACGTTAAACAGAAATGGGTTGAGAAGCAAGACTACTTTTATGCCTGTGATCAGCTTAAGTCGATTAGGCAGGATTTAACGGTGAGCTTATTTGTATTTACATTACATTACATAATTGTAAATGTTTTTATATTATTTTTACAGGTCCAGGGAATTAGAGATAAGTTTACTGTTGAAGTTTATGAGACACATGCTCGTATTGCCATGGAAAAGGGTGATCACGAAGAATTCAATCAGTGCCAGACACAACTTAAAATGCTGTACTCTGAAGTTGGAGGTGAAAGTATTCTCGAATTCACTGCGTACCGGATACTGTACTACATCTTCACCAAAAACACATTAGGTATGATTGACTAATTTGTAATTTTAGTTAACAATTCTGATTTGTGTTGTTTACTATTGTTTTGTTCTATTCTCACAGATATTACAACTGTGTTACGATCACTAACTCCGGGGCAAAGAGAAGATCCAACAATAGCTCATGCTTTAGAGCTTCGCTCTGCATGGGCACTGGGTAACTATTGTAAATTCTTTAAATTATATAAAACAGCACCCTTAATGGCTGGTTACTTGATTGACTGGTTTATCGAGAGGGAGCGCAAAGTGGCGCTGAAAAATATTATCAAAGCGTACGTATACTTATTCTTTATTGCAAAATTCCTTATCATTTATTTACATTTGTATATTTCATCCCTCATGTTATCTATTTTTTATTGGTTGAATTATATTACAGTAGCTTCCTTTCTAAAAAGAAAATCTGTGCAAAAATTTCGGTGAATACTTTCTTTTGTACCGACCTTTCGTTTCTCAGATTTTCTTGTATAACTTGTGATATAGTAATTTAGGAAAACAAGTTCATGGAAAAGTTCGTGTATCTATATGAAATTCATGTTTTTGCCATGTTACAATTATATTAACTGCATATTAAGTGCTTTTAAAAATTTGTGTATACGATTTTCGGAGAGTTCGCATTGCGTTTTTTTTTTTTTTTTTTTTTTTTTTTAATGTAATTACTGAAACGGAGTCTTTTTTCATGAGCTTAATTTTCAAATTTTACTAACAGCCGGTTTTAATACACTTGCGTTGCGTTATGACAAAATATACAGCGTATGGTAGCAAACATTTGAAAAATTTTAATTTTTAGTCGCTGATATTTTAGCTTTTGCAGAATGAGATTCATCGCATTAAATAAAAAACTTATTTATTTGAACTCCAAATCAAAGTGAATTCAATTAAACCTTGAACAAAACAAAAAACTAATGCTATCATACTCTGTTTAAATAACCGATAAATTCCATAAATCCACTGTTGTTTCCAAAATTACATTTTTACCATCATTCCAAAACAAAATAATTTAAAATATGCATGATAGAGGTTTCCTAAACAAAACATTTCATTATTTCCGTTCAAATAAAAAAATAATAATTTTTAATATACATTTAGTTATCGTCCAAATATTGGTGTCGATTTTATCACAAGGACGTTGGCTTTTGAATCAACGGAGAAATGTAGTGAATGGCTTTCAACCTTTAATCTGAACTACGTTGGAACAACCAAAGACTCGATCGATTGTAGAGTTAGCATGACCGCCCTGCCGAATATTTAAAAAAAGCAAATGAAGTAATACGAGAAGTAATGAACGCAAAGAGAATTTGCTGGAATTTAATAATGATTATGTAATCAAATTACGTCATCGTCGACGTCGTCATTGATCTCGTCCTTAAAAGCGATCACATGAATGTTGTACAAAATTCTCGTTAGCATATATGACGAAAGTTAGTTTAACTCTAAAAGGCTGCAAATTAAGTTAAGGAACAAAAAACAATATTGGTGTTGAATTCAAAGACTTTTCAAAGGAGAGCACTTTAATTATAACAAGTGGGGTGTGCCCGATTAGGTTCAAAAGACGATTAAGTGTGAAGTGCTGGACTTTCGTTGAAAGACACTGATTTATTTTTATGTATTTTTAAATTATTTTAAAAGTGATCGGGCTGCCCCATTTCTCTGTCAAATTTTTTTTTTTTTTAAAATTCAACGCTTCGGAGCCGTTTTGCGTACAGTAATTTCTTTATCTATTTCGTTACGAGTCTGTTTTTATTTATGCCTTATATGAAATCACGATGGGTGACAGAGCGATACATAAGATTTATTATATTTCCCGTATAATACCCACAAGCCTGGAGGAGCTGGTTTATTGCACTGTTGGAACTTCGTACAATATGAAGAATTATAATCATATTCAGTGGAGCTACGGATCGAGAGGATTTGGGTCTTCATCGAAAACAGAGTTATTGATGTCTATGATGGGGAATAATGAGTTACAGATGGACACAAGAGTAGAGCTACGTTATTCAATCGCGGTGACCTCGAGGATATCCTTCGTCATTTTCTGGCGCGTTAAATTATTGAATAAATATCCCCAAAATGTATGAATTGAAGCATATATAAGGGTTAAGCCTTTTGCTTCTGGATGAATTTATATGGCGTACTTTCGCTAAGATGGAATGGTGCTAAAGAGGTTGCATTTTGGAGCCACATGTGTAAAAGTGACTCGTCAATCTTCAGAGGTCGTTTTGCGGCTTTGGTTCTTTTTTTTCAACTACCAGAATATGAAAGTGGGTCCTTACCAGTTCGAGATCACTTAGAAGGAAAAGTTTACTGAAACAAAAGAATAAAATTTAAAAATATCTTAATTAGCATGCAAATCAAAGGACTGTATAAAATGTGGGCATCTGTAAACTTCCGTGAGTTTAGTTGAATTCATTTGATTTTTTCCTCGGTAGCATCGCATGACTACTGCTTTTGATCGCGTCTTGATATAATTTCCGAATTTCGTTTAATCATATAAAATATGCTATATGATGAGATTGACATTAATGAACTCTCTTACAAAAGTGAATTATTTAAATGCTAGTGTTTTGTGATATTTTTTTGTTTTTTTTTCTTTGTTTTTCCTGATGGTGAATCTGAACATTTGATCATCGACCAATTCTTTGTCCCACTACTGCGGGTTACACGCGTTAAAGAAATCCTGAATGGGTTAATCTCTTTCTCAGCTAGTCTTGTGATAATTTTTTTAAACAAATTTTTAATCTTTTTCTAATCTGTTCCTGATTCGTGTTCGGAAATCTCTTAAAAATCAATCATATTAGAGAAAATGAGTAGGTTTCAGGTTCCAGGTTCCAGGATCCATCCAATCTGAGACGAGTGGTGCAGTTTATATGCAGCTATTTCTGGAACTTTGATGTCAGAGTCTAGAAGAGAAAATTGCTTGAGAACAACAAGTATTACTGCTGGGGAACCTGTTACTGCTGCTGCCTTGATCTTGCCTGTTTTCGTTCATCAAATTACTTCCTGTTTCTTCCTTTAATCCAAGTCTCCAAAAGACATTCTTCCTTGAAAAACAATTCCTCGGCCACATTTAAGTTAGTCCTTTCTAAGTTATTCCTTTTATTAAATGTTTTAAAAAAGTTTTTTACGATCCATTCAATTGGAAAGCATTGATCAAAGCCATTTATGATCAATGCTGTATGTAGATATGTACAGCAGTTATTAATTTTTTAAATAAAATATTTTTACGCAAATTAGTGTAATATGTTTTTCTCACTCGATGGTCGGTTAATCCATGGAAAGGAATGGTCTTATACTTCTCTAAGAAGGCGAAACAATCAAATAGGTACTAATTAAAAGAGTATGGGTCAATTAAAAATAAGGTTACTGTTCTTAGTTGTGCATTAACATCGTTCAAACACTTTGAAATCTGGAAATAAATTACAAAAGAAAGGGTTGGCTCGCTTTCTATTTATGTATGTATGTACGATATCTTAAAATTGAGTTCGTTTGTTACGTTTCTAAAGACAAGTTAAGCAGATTACTCGCAGGAAGTAAATTATCGGACAAGCGGAGATTTTGCAAGCCTATTATCCCGAAAGAAAAGCGTATCAGTGGTAGCCTTTCCCTTAAATATTACATGCATCGTAGAATAAAGAGGTTTTCGTTTTGAAACCGAAGAACAATTATTTTTGCGGTATTGCGGAATTAATTCTTATGAAGACAAATTCTAACTACTAGGAGTGTTTTATGATTTTCCAGGTTGTTTTGTAATCTCGTACCTCTTAATTAAATTAATGAAAAATGATTACTTTCATCATAAAGTAAAGATGCTAGTTTTCAATTATCTCGCTATGAAAAGTTGGTGTAAGTATTCCGACAGGTGCCGAAAAAAAATGATTTTTCCTCTGGCTGGATTTTTTTTAATTGAATAAAAGGTTTGATATGGTTATATCTGCGAATACCCGTGTCAACCGATTCAATGGTAAGTGAAGGCAGGGTTTTGTGCCCCAATGGCTCCCAAAAACCCTTAATCAATTTTTCTCCTGTACTGTCAAACGCATCATAACCGCCAACCACTCGTTTGATTGACGCTGCAAATAGTCGGAACTATAATAATTCAACTAAAATGAAATGAATAAATTTCCCATCTGCCCAGTGTTTGCGGTTTTCAACAGGGGAAGGGCATTTGGTTTAAATTTTGCTGATTAAATTAAAGGGAATAGTTCCCGTCCCCGATGAGCGGCATTGGCTGGGAAAAGTGAAAAATAAAAGCCAATCGATGGTCTTTGGCGGAAATTACTGAACTGGAAAATTATATATTTCTTGCATCAGTGGATGACTGTGATGCTTCAAGGGTGAAGGGTTTCGAAATTAAGATAGGCTCGCTGCTTTTATTCAATAGAAATGACGCGTGGGTGACCAATTTTCTGCTGCTAATGTTGTCATTCGAGGTCAGTTAAAATTCAGAAAAGGCAAAATTTATTTGGAATGGAAATTGATTTTTGTCAATGTTGAGTACCTCGTTCCATTCAGTTAAATACATATTGAAGGGAACTACATATATATTTTCAAATAAATGCATGTTCACATATTACATAGTTGAATAAATCATGTGGTGTTTCCTGATGTGCATAGTACATATGTATGTAGGTACGAACCTTGGAATTTGTTAATACTGGTTTATTCAAAGAATAAGAAATATCGTTTTTTCCCAAAAATGTAAGGATTTGCATTTAAAGAATAACTGGTATGTACGTTTATATAATAGAGATCAGCTTTAAAAATATTGATTTTGTGCTATTATTACATAGTTTATTAAAATTTTGCCCGCAGTCAGACATTTAATAGTTTAATATAACCCACAAGCTATTTATAAAAATAAATCCAGGATAATTTGTCCCCTATTAACCGGTAAAATAAGATATGTAACATATGTACATATCTTATTCTGAATATATTACATAACACCATCATTTAGAAGAAAATCACGAAGTAAATACTTAGTCCATCAAACCAATAAAGAACCATTTTATATCGTAAGGCTGACAAATGATTTTCGGAACACCTACTTTGTTAGGCCAGCATAAATTTCACCTTTTATTCTGAACGTGGACCAAGAAGAAAGCGGCCTCGTCAATAACAGGTAAAATAAAATCAATTGTTGCGAATTATTGTGACATTGGGAATTAATCACAAAATCAAGGAAAAGTTGCATGATAAAGAGGAAAAGGCGTAAAATGTCCTCAACAACAATTGAATAAGCATATAAAGTATACGATCCACAAATATTGTCGGAATACTAAACAGGATTGTCGTTTTTGTTTTTTTTTCTTCATTTTGGGGACCTGCCTTCCCATCCGCTTGTTTCGTTTATCCGATTTCGATTGATTTATGGGGTTTTACTCTTCGAATATTTTATGTGTCGCAAAGGTTCATTCACTAAACATTAAATATTATCGGAATCCTTTTTTAAAGCTTTTTGGAAGCAAATTTATGGCTATTTAAATTGTTCATTTTTTATAAGATTACAAATATTAAATCATAAGCTAGTTTAAAAATACATCTGTACAAAGTTTAACGGTGTAGAATCCTTGAAGGTTTTCAAAAAGTAAACAACTGAAGAACAAAAAAAAAATTCTTTGCGGTCTCATCCAAACGCACCCCTACATATACATATGTGTTGAACTTCCTAGGCACGAGGGACTTTTTTTTATCATTCAATACATTTTCTACTGTGCAATTAAGCTGTTCAACAGTCACCGTTTTATTTAAACAAAAACCAAAAAACTTCGGAAATTGAGATAATTAAGGTAAACCTCTAACTACGGTCGTCCTTGTTAATTAATTGCGAAATACCTGAAAATTTTCTTTTAGTTAAGGCGGTATTGGGTGGCACAGGTATTGTCCACGTACCTTTATGAAACTCTCTTTTGCTTGATTACAGTCAGGTCACGTACATCGATATACTTCCCGACGACTTTTCAATGCACCTAAACGAGACTTATTGCGATGTCACAGGAATAGAGAAAATATCAAAAGTATTTCATCTATCGATGGTGGTGGGAATAACAAAATAATATGCAGTTTATTGCATTCAGTGTAAACTTTTGAATTAATGTATATAATTTTCGATTTTCAAGATATATGTGTTTTTAACAATTAATAAGTAGGTATTTGTATCACAAAACCTTTGAATGAAATTTGTAAATCATAACTTAAGATTTACTAGTTTTGTTTTTTTAACCTTTCAACTATTTTACGAAGCTGTCTGAGGGGTCGTAAGTAATCCCAAATGTATTTGCCTGCTCGCATCTTTATCAGTTTGAAATGTAATGCAATCTTGATATGCCTAGAAATTAATTTAACTATTCACGAAATAAGACCAAAGTTTGCGAATTTTTTTTTTCAAAGTTTTATGATATAATATAGGGACAGGTAAAGTACTTGAATATGTATTATTTGAGAACCGGAAGAAGTTAGGGAAATGGCTTTCTATAATATTACCCACAAATTTTTAAATAACCAAAGCTACTTTGTGAAACATTCTATATTTAATTAAGATTTACCAAAGGTATTTGAAACAACTTCGAATTCTGGCACAATTTCGATGATACATTTCCTCAATGTTCTCCCTTTTATATTACAAATAACATAAATTCCAAAGTGCGACCTCGTAAGCTATAGCTATGATAAAATTTACCCGAATCATACCAATATATAGAATCGGTTGATAATCAAGCAGTATAACACTTTTGGAATTGCTACCTATATGCACACATGCTGTCATCGGTACATTACATTCATTTCGGTGCACATAGAATCTGTCTACCTTTTGGTGCTGCTGCTATGTACCTGAGCAACCACGTTTTGCCAGTTTCGGAACTAACGATTCGTACAGGTGGCTGTACGGATGTAAACAAAATATTGCGCAGTCGTTAAAAAAATTTCCCTTCGCTTCCAGTTGCCTTCCCCTCAAATGTTTGTTTACGGGAAATGTTGCAGAATTTGAGTCCATACATAACTAGAAAGATATTTCAATTGAAGTTCATTAATTTCTGTTTTAGTTTTTTTTTAAAATTCGTTTTGAATATTATGTATATAATTGCGGAAATAAAAATGTTAGGTTAATACTACTAGTTCTGGAAATGCTTATTAAAACTGGTTCAATGATACTTTACTCAATAAGCTTCATGTGTCGATCACTTTATCTAAAAAATATTTTAAAATTTCACGTTGAAAACAATATAATCAAATTATCATTATTATCAAATTGTAATAAATGGAACTTCACTTACTTATGTAATATACATACATAGTAAATATATGTATAGCTAAGGTTCAGAAACAAAAGCAATAAAAAAGTCTGAACTCTTCATAAAATGCTATTCTGTAAATACGGAGGTACATTTCGTTGTGATAAATAAAAATAAATGAATAAATAAAACAAGTTATTACTTGTTAAGTAAACGGGTTTACATCGAAGTTATGTACATTATTCTCTCCGATTTATTAATTTATTACTATAGTGACATTGACCATTCCACATAAAAGTTTTAAGACGACTTTTTTCACATTTTATGAAAACTCAATTAGTGTTTCTTCGTTAAATCGCCGGTTTTAATTCAATTACCCACCAGTAAGTTAATTTACCTTGCAACGTGCAAATTTGTTCTATAGTGTCATCATGTTTTAATGACTTACTGAAAATGTAAATATTCCCGGAACGTTAAATCGCTAGTCGGTATATACATATATATATAAATACTTTGATGTATGTATGTAAAAATAAGTAGTTTTAATGTATGCTTGTAAAGTTATTGTTATTAATAAATGAGTTTGTTATTTGAAATTTCATTTCATTTGAAAAATTTAGAAATCTGTTATTATTTGTTAAAAATTGCAAAACTGAAACATTTCCGCAAAATCCATTTTATTAAGTGTTAATTAAATATAGACCTTACGTTACTGTTAATGAAAAATGTGTTTTATTTCATATAATATTTCGGTAAAGCAATTTGTGTCAGTTATAAACATTTTTAAGAGGGATAATCTTTTAATAAAAAGTGATTTGAACAAGACGATATAACATATACATGCATACATACATAATTTTAGTAAGTGTGATTTTTGGATCCTGTACATGTGACTTAACTTAAACACAAACAATGGGAAATCAAGTTAGTTACTTTGGAGGAGTGTTTAATGTAAGGTCAAGTGATACGTGCTGACTCCCATCGCTGCGCTACGCTATGACACTGAAGAAATCCCAAAAATTATTCATATATATTCCTTTATTTGCGAACAGTTTTTATTTATTTTTAATTTTTCAAAAAAATACCTGATTTGCGGCATGTTCCTAGATAAAGTCTGTGACTTCAGAAGTAAAGTGATTCACTAAAAGATGCGATATCTGCGGAAACGCATACGTTCCATATCTCGGTGAACGAATGAATAACGATCGGTTTCATTGGCTTCTTAATCCCAACCGCTGAAAAATCCCCTTAAATGCAGGCTTTCAACTTCTTCGCACAATTGACTGAAATCTCGAGTGTGGGCTTGTAAACCCCAGTTTTCATAAGCGCTCGGAATGAGTAATTCCTTTGGCCAACAGTGAGCCGCCCCAGCCAACCATTTTTATTCACTTTTATTGCACTGTAGTGTTTTGGGGCTCACTGCAGCGATGCAGAGCGATGCAGCTGCAGACATGCAGTTCAGCTCAGAAACATTTCATCCCCCGAGATTTTCCTTTAAAGTGAATTTAAGCGTTCAACGGGGCGGTTCGGTTGCACTCGAGGAAATGCACTATATGCATTTCGTTCGTGTAATCTACTTATGCTCCCGCTCGCTCAAATGCTATTTGCAATGCGTACCACAGATACAACAGATACTACTTACGGGTTGTTTAGAGAGATTTTATTGTTTTTACGCTGGTTATCTATTTTATGTAAAAGCATCAGCAAGAGGAACGTCAGGACGGAAA